>OY804580.1:6074240-8474240 GCA_963680875.1 Bathymodiolus brooksi | reverse complement strand
ATTCGTTGTCTGATGCACCGTCATCAGAGGTGGAAATGCCCAGTGCTAAAATGACAAAATGGGCCAGAAAAGAACGGGAGGATTGGTCGTCAGAGGATGACATTCCATTAATGGAGCTTAAAAAGAGGATACGAAATAAAAAGTTTGAACCTAATATAGAAAATAAACTCGTTGAAACTGACATGGACGTGTCAGAAGATGAAATCTCCACTGACGGTGAACGAGATATAGAATACACTAAAAAACCGCGAAAAAATTATTTAAACATTTTACTTGCTAAAGCAGTGTTGGTTGCATGTTCTAACTAGTAGATGAAGTGGTCATATATTTTGTTTTGTTTTCGTTTCAGATGGAAAACAAAATCGAGTTTCTATCGCTCTTGAATGCATCCGATCCTTGTTTTAATGAATCCCCATGTACATTTTTAACTGTAAATGAATGGGCAATAAAGGCTCCAGACGTTTTATATGAAAATTCTTTGAAACTTAAGCGAGTATGGGCTGCCAAAAACAATTTAGTTGCATTAGAGGATTTTGTGACGGAAAAGACTTAAAAGAAGTCATAAATGTTGTTGCGAAGTCCAAAAATGTTGACCCAAAACATTATGTCGTATTTGTTAAATTATGTAATAGACTAGAAATTGACGAAAAAATATTAGGACGCTTCATGCCTCTTTATGAAATTAGCGGAAATCGAATAGCTGGTTTCAGTCATGTTTTGTTTTACCTTACAAGAACAAGATATGTTAATCTAGTGAAGGAAATACTTAACAAATAAATAGGAATAAAATTTAAAGAAGAATATATACAGAATTACATAACTTTTCACAGGGTGATAAAGTATGGATACTGGAAACCTAGATATGATTTTAAGTAAATTTTCTTTAATTTCAGCAGCGCCATGAAAAGTAAAGTCTTTCTTTTGTTACTCTTGGTTGGCCCAATTGGGGCTTCTTTCATCAGAGAAAATGTAGTTTTTAAAAAAAACTAAAGATATAACCACCACCCGCTCTAGATGGCTTGTAGCTTTCGAGATCGATTTAACCCCGTATCAAACTCTGATCCAAAATTTAAATAAACACTCAGCGGACACAGCTATTAGCGTCTCAACTGAATTATTAAATTATTGGCAACAAGAGAGAAAGGACCCGGGAAAATATATAAGGTATGAAAACACTATAAGTATATTAAATCATGAATTGGAAAATTTAAATCAAACACAGATTTTTCTTTTAACGGAACAAGTGTGGACACAGAAATGTGCTGTCCAAAAGGCAAGTGTGGATGTCAATATTTCATATTATTAACTTTAAAAACAAATTTCATGGATACAGGGGTCCTGGATTTTTTTAATAAAAAACTAATCCTGGATTATTATTTTTGCTTAATGCCCGGTCCTGTGTTTTTATTTCAAATGTTCAAGCAAAAATAATAATAGAAACTACATTTTACATGATCCCCACTAAAAACTTGATAGAAACTAAACTTTACATCAACCCCACTAAAATCTGATAGAACACAAACTTTAAATGAACCCCACTAAAAACCTGATAGATTCTAAACTTTACATAATCTGCACTAAAAACCTGATAGAACTTAAACTTTACATGAACCCCACTACAAACCTGATAGAACCTAAACTTTACATGAACCCCACTAAAAACCTGATAGAACCTAAACTTTACATGAACCCCAATAAAAACCTGATAGAACTTAAACTTTACATAAACCCCACTAAAAACCTGAGAACTAAACTTTACATGAACCCCACTAAAATCCTGATAGAACCTAAACTTTACATGAGCTCCACTAAAAACCTGATAGAACCTAATCTTTTAATGAACCCCACTTAAAACCTGATAGAACTTAAACTTTACAGGAACACCATTACACCATCTAGGAACTTCTGGACCCTCAATTACACCACAGAGGAACTTCTGGACAATCAATTACATCACATGGGAAGTTCTGGACCCTCAATTACACCACACATGAACTTCTTAACCTTAAATTACACCATACATTATCTTTTGGACCCTCAATTACACCAAATGGGAACTTCTAGACCCTTAATTGCACTAAATAGGAACTTCTGGACCCTCAATTACACAACATGGGAACTTCTGGACCCTCAATTACACCATATGGGAACTTCTGAACCCTCAATTACACCGAAAATGATCTTCTGAACCATAAATTACACCACACATGAACTTCTTGACCCTCAATTACACCACATGGGAAGTTCAGGACCCTCAATTGCACAACATGGGAAGTTCTGGACCCTCAATTGCACAACATAATATCTTCTGGACCCTCAATTACACTACATGGGAACTTCTGGATCCTCAATTACACCACATGAGAACTTCTGGACCCTCAATTGTACTACATGGGAACTTATGAACTCTAAATTACACCACACGGAAACATATGGACCCTCAATTAGACCACACAGGAACTTCTGGGACCCTCAATTAGACCACACAGGAACTTCTGGACTCTCAATTACATCACATGCGAACTTCTGGATCCTCAATTACACCACATGGGAACTTCTGAAACCTCAATTACATCACCTGGGAACTTCTGGACCCTCAATTACACCACATTGGAACTTCTGGACCCTTAATTACACCACACGTGAACTTCTGAACCATAAATTACACCACACATGAACTTCCGGACAGTCAATTACACCTCACGTGAATTTCTGGAGCCTGAATTACATCACATGGGAACTTCTGGACCCTCAATTACATGACATGGGAACTTCTGGACCCTCAATTACACCACATGGGAACTTCTGGACCATCAATTACATCACAAGCGAACTTCTTGACCCTCAATTACACCACACCTGAACTTCTTAACCATATATTACACCACACATGAACTTCTGGACCTTCAATTACACAACACGTGAACTTCTAAGCCCTCAATTAGATCACATGGGAACTTCTGAACCCTCAATTGCATCACATGGGAACTTCTGGACCCTCAATTACACCATATGGGAACTTCTGAACCCTCAATTACACCGAAAATGATCTTCTGAACCATAAATTACACCACACATGAACTTCTTGACCCTCAATTACACCACATGGGAAGTTCTGGACCCTCAATTGCACAACATAATATCTTCTGGACCCTCAATTACACTACATGCGAACTTCTGGATCCTCAATTACATCACATGCGAACTTCTGGATCCTCAATTACACCACATGGGAACTTCTGAAACCTCAATTACATCACCTGGGAACTTCTGGACCCTCAATTACACCATATGCGAACTTCTGGACCCTCAATTACACAACATTGGAACTTCTGGACCCTTAATTACACCATACGTGAACTTCTGAACCATAAATTACACCACACATGAACTTCTGGACAGTCAATTACACCACACGTGAATTTCTGGAGCCTGAATTACATCACATGGGAACTTCTGGACCCTCAATTACATGACATGGGAACTTCTGGACCCTCAATTACACCACATGGGAACTTCTGGACCATCAATTACACCACAAGCGAACTTCTTGACCCTCAATTACACCACACGTGAACTTCTTAACCATATATTACACCACACATGAACTTCTGGACCTTCAATTACACAACACGTGAACTTCTAAGCCCTCAATTAGATCACATGGGAACTTCTGAACCCTCAATTGCATCACATGGGAACTTCTGGACCCTCAATTAAACCATATGGGAACTTCTGAACCCTCAATTACACCGAAAATGATCTTCTGAACCATAAATTACACCACACATGAACTTCTTGACCCTCAATTACACCACATGGGAAGTTCTGGACCCTCAATTGCACAACATAATATCTTCTGGACCCTCAATTACACTACATGGGAACTTCTGGATCCTCAATTACACCACATGAGAACTTCTGGACCCTCAATTGTACTACATGGGAACTTATGAACTCTAAATTACACCACACGGAAACATATGGACCCTCAATTAGACCACACAGGAACTTCTGGACTCTCAATTACATCACATGCGAACTTCTGGATCCTCAATTACACCACATGGGAACTTCTGAAACCTCAATTACATCACCTGGGAACTTCTGGACCCTCAATTACACCACATGCGAACTTCTGGACCCTCAATTACACCACATTGGAACTTCTAGACCCTTAATTACATCACACGTGAACTTCTGAACCATAAATTACACCACACATGAACTTCTGGACAGTCAATTACACCACACGTGAATTTCTGGAGCCTGAATTACATCACATGGGAACTTCTGGACCCTCAATTACACCACATGGGAATGTCTGGATCCTCAATTACACCACACGTGAATTTCTGAGGCCTCAATTACACCACACATTTACTTCTGGACCCTCAATTAGACCACACCTGAACTTCTGGACCCTCAATTACACCACACGTGAACTTCTGAACCATAAATCACACCACACATGAACTTCTGGACACTCAATTACACCACACATGAATTTCTGGACCCTCAATTACACCATATGGGAACGTCTGGATCCTCAATTACACCACACATGAATTTCTGAGCTCTCAATTTCACCACACATTAACTTTTGGACCCTCAATTACACCACATGGCAACTTCTGGACCCCCAATTACACCACATGGGAACTTCTGGACCCTCAATTACACCACATGGGAACATCTGTATCCTCAATTACACCACACGTGAACTTCTGAGCTCTCAATTACACGACACATTAACTTCTGGACCCTCAATTACACCCCATGGGGACTTCTGGAACCTCAATTACACCACATGGGAAAATTCTGGACCCTCAATTAGACCACATGGAAACTTCTGGACCCTCAATTACACCACACATGAACTTCTGAACCATAAATTACACCACACATGAACTTCAGGACACTCAATTACATCACATGGGAACTTCTGAACCCTCAATTACACCACACGTGAACTTCTGAACCATAAATTACACCACACATGAACTTCTGGATCCTCAATTACACCACATGGGAACTTCTGGACCCTCAATTACACCACATGGGAACTTCGAATTCTGGACCCCGAATTACACCACATGGGAACTTCTGGACCCTCAATTACATCACATGGAAACTTCTGGACCCTCAATTGCACTACATGGGAACTTATGAACCCTAAATTACACCACACGGGAACTTATGGACCTTCAATTAGACCACACGGGAACTTGTGGACCTTCAATTAGACATATACGAGACATTTTCTTTACTGATTTTTATTGATTCGCTTATTTCCTACAATATGGTTCAATCTTCTTATATGGCTTTACTCAGACTATGTTTAAAGTGGTACATGTAATTACATTGGCATTGTGGCCTGCATGCTCGTGAAGAAATACTATTAAGCTGGAATACAACGATATATTGTCCATTCCATGATAGAGTCGTCAATAAATCAACATACAAAATGTGGTTGTAGTACATTTGATACGTATGAATTTACGATTATAGTAAAAACATGTTTATGTTCCTCATTACTCAATCGTAACTACTCGGCCATTCTCGCTACCTTGTCTTGTCTTGTCTTGTCTTGGTAGTATTTCCGTCCTATATAGGACCACCTCACAAATCTGAGTATGATTCAGTTCATATATCACTTAATTATTGCTGTACAGTTTAAAATCTAAAATGCTTTTGTAAGAAAAGCATGGGGTGGCTGCCCTTAAAGACCTTTACGCCTATTATTAGGTAGTGTCTTTAATATGTTGTTTCTTTTAGTATTTAATGCAAAGCATAATCTACGGGTTACATGCTCAAAGGTATATAAGGTTTTCAAGCAGTTACAGTCACAACCACAACCACAACACACAGTGACAGGATCTAGAATGCTACGTAAATTGAGTATAAATGTATTAGTAGTATTACATTCAACACAGGAATGACATTCTTTTATTAGAACATTGAGCTCTGAGATATATGGCTCACGTGTTTCAGCTAGGACATTACAATCAAGTAGAAAGTGTTCTAATGTTTCTGATTCCATCTGGCATACCAGGCAGGTTGGATCAATCCTATTTTGGTTAAATGCTGCCTTGTTGCTCTGCAGATAGTAGGTTCCTGTCATGAGACGCAGTTTGACAGGAAGTCTTGCTATATCTCTAGCTGACATTTGTACACTAGCCAGGGCTGCATGTGCTTTTCCAATGGAATAATTGGAGGCATTCAAATAATCTAAGCTCTTGAAATAGGTTGACATTTCCTTAATATGGTCAATCCAGTATTCATTCACTGCTTTGTTGACCATTTTTTTCCAGGCGTTTTTCGTAGGTGGTAGATCCAGGATATTGTGACTTGACGAGAGTTCATATATAGCTAATATTTGTTTAAGTTTTGAAAACCAGCTATTATCATTTATTGCTTTCATTCCTAGTTGTCTTTCTGCTATTTCCCTTTCAATGTCCTACATATATTGGCGTACATGCCTAGAGCTAGTTTATGTATCCGGCTTTCTATCGGTATCACACCTGCCAGGATGTAAACGGCTGGATCTGCTGTATTTGTTGGGATTGAAAGTATCTGCTTTAGTATTTTTCGATAAAATATTTCCAAAGTTTGAAGCTCAGTTCTAGATGGAAGTAATATTTCTAGCCCATATGTCAGAATAGGAATTACGTAGACTTGCAATAGATGTAAACAAGCTGTTGGGTTTAGTCCATTCTTCCCATGTAACCCAGCTCCCAAGAGACTATACAATGTGCGCCTGGATTTTTCCATATTTTGTTGGATTTGTGTAGATGTGATGAGTGATTCCTAGATGAACTATAGTATCTGGCTTTTGTATGGATTCATTGTTGATAGTGTAGTTATAACCAGGGTTTTCCATATTTGTATTGAAAGACATTACTGCACTCTTTGCAGGTTGTAATTTATAATTTTCTTGTTTACTGTAGTTTACTCCCAGCAAACACGTAACGTAAGTGTAACGTTAAAGTAACGTTATAGTTAGGCAACGTACAAAAATAACGTTATTATAATGTTATATCAACGTAAAAAATAAACGTTACCTAGTGACCTAATTACAATGTTAAATTTTAATGTTTTTTAAACGTTTTTGCAACGTCCTATTATTAACGTTTAATATTTAACGTTCTACTGACGATTAACTAACGTTTAGTGTTTTACGTTATGTATTAAACCAAAATGTAACGTAAAATGATAACGTTTGTACAACGTATAACTAACGTTACATGTTATACGTTTTTTTGTAACATTTATATAACGTTTGAATAACGTATATGTTTACGTTTACTTATAAACCTTGCAATAACGTTAAAATATAACATTATTATAACGTATTTTTAACGTTTAAAATAAACGTTGCATCGAAACAGATTAAGAACGTTATTATATTTCGTTCTCAAGACGTTTTGCAACGTTGCAATAAAATATTGAATAAAAAATGTTCAAGTGACATTCATTTAACGTTACTTGTTTACGTAATTCTCTAACTAAAAGATAAGTAAACTTATAACGTTCACAGGGGCGGATCCAGGGGTGGGGGGGGGGGGGGGGGGGGGGGGGGGGCGCACCCGGCGCGCGCGCCCCCCTAAAATTGGAAAAAATATGATTTTTTGGCGTAAAATCGTGATTTTTCACACGAAATACCCCAAAAAATTTCGCGCCCCCCCCCCCCTAACTTGAAATCCTGGATCCGCCCCTGGTTCATATAACGTTTTACTAACTAAAATAATGATCGGAGTGTTCGGTGGCACATTTGATTTGCAAAACGACATCGCAATATTTTTATGAAGAAATGCAGGTTTATGACATATTATCCATTATCATAATATATTATTAGGAGATCTGCAAGATTTTATCATTTCCTGAAACCATTCATTCGATTCCGAAAACGGATCGATTGTTTAAAGTGATTGCATACATTCGAATTCGTGTTATTATAACGTATTTAGTCTCTATACAATAAAGTTATTTACTTAAAAACTAGTGTAATAATGTTGGAATGATATAAATTTATTGATGATGATGAAAATTTGGGTATGTCAATCAATATCCGAAAATAATCGAAATAGCTTTCTTTCCTTTGTCTTTGAAGTTTTCCCGCTCGAAAAAGCCCTCAGGCTCAACTGCTCAAAAAGATAAATTTACATACTCTTTCAGTCTTCACAGAAAAAAGCTCAAAACAGGATTGTTTTTGACAACCCAGAAAGGTATGAATTGCTGCCTTACACGTCATGATAGTATTAAAGATTACTTACTTAGGGAACGACCATGATTTAACTTGAAAAGGGGGGGTTGGGGCAATTTTGGAATATTGCTCCCAAACACTGGATATACATGGACAGAGGGTATTGCAACTCATTTTATTTTTATTTATGACTTTATAGTTATTGGGAATATGTTATTGAATGTGCTTTTGCAGTAGAAGGGCATATAATATTGAAAATATGGTTGATATTAAGAATTTAAAAAAATTCATCATGCAGCAGTTTGTTGACTTCAAATATAGAATATGGCGAAATCATGATTGAACTTTTTTCAATCCTACACATTTTTCCTGGAAAATTTTGATAGTTTCAGTTAGAATACATGTACAATGTACCCATAAAATAATAATAGGCCATAGAAAGCAGTTTTAATTGAAAATTATGTAGTAAAAACCTGGTAATGTAAGTGATCCCAGAAAAATTATTTTGACTGCTTAGCATTTTCTGTAAATTTTTCAAATTGTCAATTTGGATTTCATGCTTTAGAAATTAGAGAATTATTTGGCCGTAACAGTACATTTGAGCATCCAGCTTACTTAAACAGTGGGAAAAATGATGTGGAAGCATATATTTATTGAGTTTTGGGGGAAATTATAGCTTTGTACCATAAGAAATTCCAAAACTTGAATATCAATAAATCATATTTTTGCATATTTGATGGAATTTCAACTGTAGATCTATATACAAAAACTTATTGTATGCCTTAAACTACATAATTTATGGGGCTAAAGCATCAATTAACAAAATTAAGAATGATGTGAACTCATTTTATGGGATGAAAAGAGGGGGGGGGGCTAAATGTAAACATTTCATAGTATTTAGCTATTGAATATACAACTGAGGCATATATATGTGTAGAAATTGCTTATTATGTTAGAAATTAGCTTAATAACTAATATATAAGAGAATAGGTAAGTTTTGGTATATTACACAATCTGAACTCAACAGCTGTAAATGGAGATGTTTTCATTAAAAATCTTCAAAGGGGTACCTTTGCATTTGAACACTTATACTTGCAAATATTAGACAGCCACATACCTTATGAGGTTTTTTGTGGTTGATATTGCCTAAGGAATAGAAATAAGGCAAATAAAGGGTTACAGAAGCAAGTTGTGCTGCTCTTTCCAAGTTAAAAAACATCAAGTTGAACTTGTGTTTCTATCATGTTCAAATTAGCCTAATAATGTCACAACAGACACAGAGTGACATTGTTCATACAAAAATGTTACAAAATGCATTGTGGTGTCAGATTACATGGTCAAAATGCATGTTATGTAATATTTTGGAATATTGCTCCCAAACACTGGATATACATGGACAGAGGGTATTGCAACTCATTTTTTTTTCATTTATGACTTTATAATTATTGGGAATATGTTATTGAATGTGCTTTTGCAGTAGAAGGGCATATAATATTGAAAATATGGTTGATATTAAGAATTTAAAAAAATTCATCATGCAACAGTTTGTTGACTTCAAATATAGAATATGGCGATATCATGATTAGATTTTTTTCAATCCTACAAATTTTTTCTGATAAATTTTGATAGTTTCAGTTAGAATGCATCTGCAATGTACCCATAAAATAATATAAGGCTATTGAAAGCAGTTTTAATTGAAAATTATGTAGTAAAAACCTGGTAATTTAAGTGATCCCAGAAAAATTATTTTGACTGCTTAGCATTTTCTCTAAATTTTTGGTTTTAAACATCAAAATTATGGGTTTTAAACATCAAAGGGAAAATAAACAATAGCGATAATACATATGTAGATTTTAACTTTTTATTGTCACAGGAGGATGTCAGATAGAAAGAAAAAAAGAAGGGAGTACAAAAGAAAATGGATGGCAAATGCTAGACTAAGATCAAAACACTTTGTAGCCGTCTCCAGTAGTGAAGAAGAATGTGAGATAACTGATCCTTGTTCATCGTTCCATGTACCTCTCAGTAGTGCATATAATTCTCAGCAATTGCATGAAGTCCAGGTTGGAATTTCTTTCTCAGATGGTCAAATTAATGAACACTTGTTAGATGTTGATGGTAGAAGAGAAGATTCCGAGGCTGACGAAAATAGTAAGAGTTCAGATGACGGTATAGACTGGGACACCGTTGATAAATATGCGGCATTGTCTATCTATTCGGACAGTAGTAGTATGGAGGAGGAGGATATACTAGCAGATGATCTTGTTAACTGGACTAACCAGTTTCAAGTAAATCATAATGCTTTAGATGCCCTTTTGAAGATTTTAAAAAAGCATGGTCATTCCAGTTTACCATCTACAGCTCGTACACTATTGAAAACAGTCAGAGTAGTTGAAACGCAATCTGTTTCTGGAATGGAATATTTCAATTTTGGAATTGAAAGTGAACTTATTAAAAATTTTGAACAGTATCCACAGTCAGAAAGAGATAACATAGACTCTATAGATATTTCACTTAATATAGATGGACTTCCACTTTTTAAAAGTAATAATACATCATTGTGGCCAATTCTGTGTGAAATCCAATTGAAACCAAAGAAAGTCTTCCCTTTTGTGCTAACAATAGGCCCAACAAAACCTGAAAATCTTAATTTCTTACAAGAATCTGTACATGAAATAGACACTTTATTACAACAGGGATTCAACTATCATGGAAGGCTTATCAGTGTAAATTTGAAATGTATTGTATGTGATGCACCAGCAAAAGCAATGGTCAAAGGTGTCAAGTTGTTTAGTGGATACTATGGTTGTGATAGATGTAATCAAACTGGTGTATGGTGTGGAAGAATAACTTACCAAGACATCGGAAACCTTCAGTTGAGAACTGACCATTCTTTCAGGAATCAAGTGCAAGAAGAACATCATCATACAATTTCCCCCTTCTGTCATTTAAATATAGACATGGTCAATCAGTTTCCAATTGATTACATGCACCAAGCTTGCCTTGGTGTTGTAAAAAGACTGCTGTTATTATGGATGAGAGGAAAAGGACCTAGGCACATTAGAATGTCGGCACAGAACATCGAAGAAATAAGCAATAGATTGACCGATTTGGCCAAGTTTGTTCCAAAACGGTTTGCCCGTAAACCTAGGGGCCTTAGAGAGATAGACAGGTGGAAGGCAACTGAATTCAGACAATTTTTGATATACACTGGTAAAATAGTTCTGAAAAGAGTGTTACGTCCTGATTTCTATGCTCATTTTCTGTCATTGAGTATATCCATTTCTATTTTAGTGTGCCCACGATTAGTGAATGAACATGTAAATTATGCAAGAAATCTTCTGCAGTATTTCGTCAGTCAAGGAAGAATTCTATATGGAGAGGAATTCCTGGTCTATAATGTACATAGTATGCTGCACATTTCTGATGATGCAGAAAAGTATGGTTGTTTAGATGATTGTGGTGCATTTGGATTTGAAAACTATTTGCATAGAATAAAAAAAATGGTAAGATCAGGGAAGAAACCTTTGACCCAGATAGTGAAAAGAATTAAGGAGTTTCAGAACGGTTCTGATAGTAGGGAGTCGCAAACATCAGATGGCGAAATACATTTATCTTTGCGACAACCAGATAATGCTTTCTTAATTGGAATAAATAGATGCTGTCAGCTATTGTCCAAGACAAACAACCGAGATGAGGAAGGAAATCTTTTGATTTTGTGTAGAGTTCATACAAGAAGTGAAGCCTATTTTCAGACACCATGCGACTCTAGGATAATAGGAGTTTATAGGTTTGATAAAAGATTCACTATGGTAGAATATGTGTCGTCTAAGAACCTGGATAAACAGGCTATCTTGATTGAAAGGGAAGATGACAACGATGTTGTTCTAGCCATATTGCATGATTTTTTAAGGAATATGTTTGTATGTACCTAGTATAAGTACAAATACTACACTGAAAACCAAAGCTTTTACAATGTCGGACAATATGAACTAACAAAGCCCAATCATGTTAAGATGAATTCCAACAAAAACTGACAAAAGTTTGGAGCAAACGTCGATGCTGGACCGTTTTTACATACAGAGCACCTGGAAAACAACTCTCGTATTCCAGACTGATGACAACGGCATGCGATGCCTTGGGAACGACATCTATTTTCAGATTCAGTACATATGGAAATAACCTCAACTTTTTAAAACCAATTAAAACACGTATTTAATGACATGTTACTCTAAGATTAATTTATTTTCAGATGGTCTTTGATTATGCAATTGTGGAGTTTGTTGAAGACAATCCACCCTCCATTGGCATTTCTCCCCAATGCTGGATTGAAAGTAAACCAGATGTAAGTGTATAATCTATACATGTCCATGAACTGCTCCTTATGCCAAATTAAATTTATGAATGACAATTTTTTTATAACAGGGTTTTTATTCCATTGTCTTGACCATGAAAACGTAAAACTCAACAAAAAACAAACTTTAGACTGATTTATGTATAGGAGAATGTCCAAGTAACTCTCCATTCCTTAAAGATAATGGAGACGAGGCCCATTGTTTTTAAGAAATGGAGAGATACAAGGACATTCTCCAACTTAGAATCCACCCATTGTACTTTATTAATTTGATTAATTATTAATCTTGTAGTTGTAACAAAAAAAAGTCTGTGTATAGTATCTAAAGTACAAAGTATTAAATTGTTTGCCCCTTGTGGGACCTTAAAAGTACAAAGAGAACAATAACTCTCCATTCCTTAAAAATAATGGAGAGTTTTGACAATAGATTTACATCACAGGTGTATTTTAAGTGGCTGTAACATTCCCTTGTACACTTTAGTAATCTACTGTACCTTTTATATTTAGATTTGAAGCCACTTATCCAGAAACATGTTCACAGATAATTTTCCTCCAACCATGAAAATAAATGTGTTTTCACTTCAGAACGATGTAAACAATAATTAAAAATATCTTGATTTTAACACAGCAAACATTTTTTAACTTTTTTGTCTCAAATTATACATTGCCATTTTTATTGTAGGGCATGTTTTGTTATTGGCCAAGAACCAATATTTCATTTCGGGCCAGAAAGGCAGAAATTCCTGACAAAGAAAAATGGGCAAAATATCCAGTAAGGATTCTGCATTATACAGGTGAGCATTATATGTATGAATATTATGATGGCTTAAAAAGTTGCATGCATTTAACCTGGTGGTATCGAATTAGAGGATAAACCGGGAATGACATTATAATTCCACCAAGGACAACAAAGTTAAAATCTCAAAACCCTACATGACTAAATCTTTGACTATCAATAGACAAAGAGAACAGCTGAATATCTTACCTTTATAATAACAATAGACAGAAATGTTTGAATGACTTTATTCAGAAAAACTTTATATTTGGATAATGTCTAATGAAAATATTAAACTTATTAGTGATTTAATTGATTATATTGATGTAAATAACTCAACGTGCAACACTTACAAATTAGATCAAATTAGAAAAGGAATAAACATAATACAAATTCAGTATTCATTTTTCTGGTGTTAGGCTAAGCCACTTTAAAAATTTGAATTATCTCCCTTTGTGCAAATCTCTTCAACTAAACCACTGTGTATTATTTAATATTACTTAGCAGAAGTGGCTTTATGAGAGGAGATTATTTTTTTCTTGAAGAGGCTGAGACTACTATATGAATATTAGCATTATTTCATATTACTTTCATTTGAAGTAACATTAATTATTTTCAATTGCAGAAAATTATGAAAATGCAATGAATTTGTCGAAAAATGCAGAGTATACATCTAACCTCAGCTCTGATGAAAGTGAAGGGAGGGGGCACCGAAAACGGAAACAGAAGAGGTTTTCAGACAGTGAGGCAGATGGTAAGGATGTTCAGCTATGTGCATATTGTGTGGTAAATTTATGCCCAATTCGCACACAAACGAAATAAAGCCTTCCTGTATTGATACTAAATCAGTAAATGTGTATTTTTCAATTTTGGCACAGAGATGTTACCATTGTCTGTATTTGTTTGACAATAAATATGTTTAAAGTAAAGATGTTACCAGAACTTTTACTTGGGTCTACTTTCAGAACCATTTAAATGACACCTCTTCATATGTTTACTTGTGAAATTTAAGTATATTGTTACAGAACACTAAATACAGTTTGTACAAACTTGACCTCAAATGAGATCTTTTCATTGGCTATAGTCAGCATTTTACAGCATGCCCAATTATCCTCTGCAGAAGGTTTTTTACCCCCAAAATTGTAGGGACTTTCTATATGCAGGGGTACAAAGTTAAGGAAAAAACAGCAATTGTACCCCCAGTTTCAAAACTCAGTGGGCACCCTGATTTTAACAGCCGATGTGTATACATAAAATACGTTATAGGATGGGAAAATCTTTTAAAAGCCGTAGTTATGAATGAAGTTTATAGTAATTAGTCACGCCTCCAAGCAGTTAAACAAATTCTTTTATTTATAGCTACATTATGAATGAAGTTTATAGTAATTAGCCATGCCTCCAAGCAGTTAAACAAATTATTTTATTTATAGCTACACAAAAAATCAATAAACACACATCAACACATTGGGTTTAGCACTCAAAACAATACAATTTTATGCAATCAAATTTGTATAAAAATATTATCAGCCTTAAAATGGGAGACATAGACATTTAAAAGGTAGTGAATCAATTGTACGGTTCTCCCATTTTAAGGTTGATAATATATATTGTCCTTTGTTTTCATGATGTTCTCTGTATTCATCCTTATATCCTTTTACTTAAACCGAACATAATTATGTCAACAAGCTGCAGCTGAGTATAGTAATTTCAGTGAATGTTAAGTTTACTGTAACTGATAAGAAGAGCAATCAACAGCCTTTTCATACAATATTGTTTTGCATAGATGAAGAAGAATGTGATCAAAGAAAGAAGAATGCAAGTAAAAAACAAAGGCCGAAAGACAGCTCTTCAACTGAGACCAGTACAAGTACTTCACTGCCTACTGCACCAACATTTGGTAAGTGATAATAGATAAATATACATGTATGTTTGGATTTTTCATGCTCAAGACTGTTTATTTCACTATCTATACTTACCTGCATCAACTTTTTGCAATGTTCTCGGGTCGTCTTCAGCATTTGCCCGAAAAAACCAAAAAATTGATGCAGGTAAGTCATAAACAGGCGTTTTACTTAAAAAAACACACAGTTTTTGATATTTATGCACTTTGAAATATTTTAAACAGAAATTTATTACTCAGCAAACTACTGTCTTTGCTCTTTAATAGCATTATTGCTAAAATAATATCTTAATATCATGAATAATTTTTGTTGTCGTAACATCATTTTAATGATATCTTATACAATTCATGTTAATTGCTCCTTAGTGTTTGGACATTTGTGAAATGTGAAAGACTCAGATCGGTAAAACATACTTGAATGATTTAATCAGTGAAAAAAACAAAGATTTTGCAAACACGGTGTTTCCAAAAATTTGTTTCTTGTTTATTTCAAATAGTATGCATCTTAGATAAATCTTCTTTATTGTGTAGTAAATATACTATACTGCAAGATTAATTTTGTAACATTAATTGAAAAAGAAACTAAATATATCAAGATTGCAGCTACATATATTATTACCCTGAATGTATTCCAGATCGTCAACAGGACAAGAATGAAAACGAGAATTCAGACCAGGTGATGACAGAAGCAAACAGTATGTTTAAAACTTCTTATTCATTTATTGTATCTTCATAATTTTAACATTTTTGACTAGTTTGTCGGATAATAGCTCTGTTGTAAAAAAATGTATCAGAGTTACCTTTGTTTGCTGTATACCCTTAAATAACATTCAGTTAATCAATTCAAGGCTTAGAGAGTAAAACATATAGGATTACACAACGGTACACTTGTTAGAGATAAACAGTATTTTTGAAATACATTCCAGAATATTATATAATTGAAAGTTTGAAGGGTAATAATGTAACCATCGAAAAGTGGTACATCAGAAATAACTCTTAAAATTTATTATTATTCCTTGATTGATTTCAGCTTCTTTCCAAGAGAATGACAGCATTGAAAGGCCTGTCTCACCACCAGAAGGAACAGAAAGTATGTTTTTAAAATATATATATTCACTGGGGTAAAGCTGATGACCGTAACTGTAATTACGGTCATCCCAAGATGGCGGACATGAAATTGGGTAAGAATCTTTTTTGTCAATTAAATTGTTTTTATAATGTATAATAAATGACACATGCATTAGTACGATAGTAATCTGTGAACTTTTCACAAGGAAATCACAAATTATGACTGAAAAATGTATATGAAAGAGAAAATCAGATTTTAAAAAATCGCTAAGATGGCCGTAACTGAAACCTGAGATGACCGTAATTGCACCGCCGATGAAGTTTTCAGCTATGGTCATCTTAGCGTTTTTTTTAAATCTGATTTTTTCTTTCATATACATTTTTCAGTCATAATTTGTGATTTCCATGTGATAAGTTCATAGATTACTATCGTACCAATGCATGTGCAATTTAAAATACAGTATAGAAACAATTTAATCGACGAAAAAGATTCTTACCTGATTCCATGTCCGCCATCTTGGGATGACCGTAATTACAGCTACGGTCATCAGCTTTACCCCAGTGTATATTTCAGTTTTCAGACATGCATTTCACAGTGATTATGTAAATGTGTGTTAAAATTATATACATGTCATTTTGACTTTTCTATCTCATAAGTGCAAAACTTTAGTTGTTTTGTTACACACATCTCTAGCAATGTCTTTTAATAAATTGAAAGTCAGTCTGTTACAAAAAAAAAGATAAACAGTTATCTCCCCTATTCAAGGGAGATATTTTTGTATTGTTTTACTGTCAGTCACATAGCTTTCAATGAAACTTCACAGGATTGTAGTTAATAATGTCTAGATATGCATGTAGGTTTCAGATTTTTTAAATGGGTGCCATTGCCATGGAAGCAGAAAGATTATTTTCTCGACAACAAATGTATGCTGTTTTGAAGTAGTATGTTTGGTCCTATTGTATGTGCTGTACTCCCAATTTGTAAGCATGACATTCCAGTGAACATGATTTGAATATAAACTTGGATCAGATTTTAACTGGTTAAGTTAAACAAAGCATTGAAACTGCATATTTGAGGTTTTCAGAAGTGTCAATAATAGTTAGAGATACAGTAGGCCTTTTGTTTCCACTAACACTACACAACTTATTTAGTAGTACTTAAGTTTTTTTCTTTTTTTAATAGCAAGTCTGTTAAGAAATGGGAGAAACCCTAGAAGGCCACATAATGATGTAACAGATGTGGACTCTTGTGAAGAAAGTAAGTTTAAGAAAAGTGCAGTACAAGTCAACTGCTCCACACTGATCTAAATACTTTCTTTTTTTTAAAACTACCCAAAATTTAATTCTTGCCACCTGGAAAAATAATACTTATTGGCTGGATACCTAGCTTCATATAACAATTTTTTGCCATTTTTTCGACTTTTGTCATTTGAAATACTCCAAGGTTTTTGGTCAGAAAACTTATCTTACTTAGCCATCCGATAAAGCTTAAACAGTCATGTTTTCACCACAAGAATTGTTTGTACTGGAATGAAAGGTGTTTTGAATGGGGAATTTGAAGGTAAATTTTGACTCACTGAAAAAGCAAGGAAAATTTAAACAAGTAGATAGCCTGCTTCTGCTGGTCTTTATTCATGAAGTACTTCTATTTAGGAAATTTTGCATTCAAAAGTTTGCCTTATGATATTGTACACAGCTTCTAAAGACAATTTTTTTTAAAAAATCCACCAAGACAGTTATCTCCCTTTTACATGTAAAATCCCATAGACAATATATATAAATATACCCTTAAGAAGCAAGAGAAAGTTAAATGAAAAAAATTACATTGTATTTAAGACGACATTTTTTTTGATAGAAATCTGTGCATGTTTATATATTAAGTTTGTTAAAAAGGCATTAGGGCTGTTTCATTAAAACATACATGGCTTCCAGGGAAGGCACTTTCAAACTCCTCTGTGGGTGGATATTTTTTACTCCTTTTTAGTACAAAATTGCATATATGGGTGGTTACCCCAATTTCAAATTGCCTTCTCTGGGTACCATATATATGGAACAACCCTTATTTGAAGTGAGGTTTCCAGACAATAAATTTTCACCAGTATACAGGAGAAATTAAACCATTCTAAATTTTAATTGTACACATTACTTATAAAATTGAATTTGATCAAAGCAAGAATAAGCCTCAAGATGAAATTTTCAGTTATCTAAAGGAGTCACTCTATACAATATATAGTTATTCGTTATTACAATTTATTTTTATATTCTCTAGGTTTTGAAACAAAGGTTCTAAGATCTTTGGATGAGATCTTAGACCGACAGAAAAAACTGGAGGAACAAGTTACCAGTTTTTTATTAACACCAGGAAACTCGGATGATCTTTTGGAGGATCTTGTTCCGAAACCTATCAATTCTGAACAGGAATTTGATAGGTTCGGAATGGAACTCCAGGAGAAAGTTTACAGAAGGAAGATGGTAAGGCCCATTGCATGAAAAATTGTGCATATATTTATAATAATGCTGCTTAAATCCTGGCTTATAATTTGCACGATTCAGGGTAATGATTTATAGATGCAAATTTTATCAAGTGAATTTATTTGAGTCCATGATATAATATAGACAGTAATTCCATTTTTTAGCAGTCACTTAAGAAATGAACAGATTGTTTTATAAATCGCCAAAGAAATTTCTTTTTAGTGGTAATTATTAATCATCTTTTAAGAAACAACATTTTTTATAATAGCTGAAATGGGATTGCTTCAGTTTTTATACTGCCATATATAATATTCTTAAGCTAAATTACTTCTGTTTTGTATATGTTTTATTGCTGAATGATACGTACCTGTATCAAATACCCTTTATTGTATGGCTACCCTTTATCACATACCCTTTATCGCATGGCTGCTGTCATAGGTAATTTTATGTACAAGTATATGGTAAAAAGAATAAAACATGGCTAAGTCCATATCACTTTGCCGTCAACCCTTGACCTATATCGCCTTGGGTCTTCAGACCTCTGGCTGATAATGAGGTCTTGGTTGAGACAGCAATGTGATACAGATTTTTTCATTTTTTTATTCTCTATATATATGAACATGGTGAAATAGTATATAAAGGCCAAATGTTTAATTAAATGAAGTCTGATACTAATAAATATGTTGCACAACTTACTTTTATCTTTTTTACAGGCTTTATTACTTGCTGCCTTCGGTGGCTGCACATGCCTGGAGACTGTCAGAGCTATTCTAAAAAAGGTGGCATCAAACCAGGTATTGGCTCAATACAGTTTGAGAGGGAAAAAGGGAAAGAAGCCCTTCCAAGAACA
Organism: Bathymodiolus brooksi; assembly: GCA_963680875.1. Taxonomy (NCBI): domain Eukaryota; kingdom Metazoa; phylum Mollusca; class Bivalvia; order Mytilida; family Modiolidae; genus Bathymodiolus; species Bathymodiolus brooksi. The sequence goes on along the minus strand of OY804580.1, from coordinate 8,454,615 downwards.
TTTAATGTACAGAGTTGTACTACGTGAGTGAAATTTTTATGTCATTGTTTAGGCATGCAAGATTTTATATTTTTTTAAATTTTTTACACATGTCAAACTGAAACTTGAAAATTCTAGTGTCACATTTTAAAATTATGTTTTAAATATTTTTGTAAAAAAAGGAGTTTAATACAAAAATATTTTACTTCAGTACTTGAAGACGTGCATGTTGAACAGGACTAATTTTTTAATTGCCTTTTACACTAAATGAATCCTTACTATAAAAATGTTGTTTCCAGTACCTGACTCACAATGTTTTAGTCTCAAAAACTCTTATTTCCAGCTTTTAAAAAATCTAATATTTTTGTTCAGGTTTGATTTTCCAAACCAGATTCATTAGTTTTATATGCACTGCAGTATAAATTTCCAGTTTAATTTGGTCATTTCAGTGTACAATACTTGTTTTGAATGATAAAACAGTACCCAGCAATCTTGCTAGAAGGTAGGACTTATTTCATCAGATTCCACAGATTCAAGTAATATTATATAGATGTTTCACTTGACATTTTGGGAAAAAACGACAACTAAACTGATCAAATTCTGCTAACTGTTGTGTGACTGGATACACGTGTGTTCAGCTTTTAACAGTAGTTCTAACTCAAAGGGACCGTTCAGTTAGTATGATAAATGCAAAGTGTTTGAGTAATTTTTGCTACTTCCTGTTTTAATAAATTAATGTTTATCTTCTATCAAGAATTATGAAAATAGATCTTTTCTTTTCTTCAGGAGTAGCTTCCAAGTTGCATAAGGCCAAGCTGCAGGAAGTGGAAGATTCGTTGATAGAGGTGCTAAAACATGCACCTCATATGCCAGGAGGGCCAAAATATAAGGTAATTATATGTGTACATACATATATATATGTGCGTATTTCATCAGCTATGGTTTAAGCCACACAAAAATTTTGATTTCGAAGTATTTTCTATTTATGAATTAAATACACCTAAATATTTAACAATATTCTTGGTTAAAGCTGAGGTTATCATTTTTAGCTCACCTGGCCATAGGCCATGTGAGCTTTTGTCATGGGTAAGCATCCGTCTTCCGTCCGTCCGTTAGCTTTTCACATTTAAATCTTCTTCTCTGAAACCGCTGAACAGAAATCAGCCAAACTTGCCAGAAATGTTCACTGGATGGTCCTCTACCAGATTTGTGTTTTTGGTGCTGATTTGAAATCCAACATGGCTGCCAGGGTCCATAATGTGTTCTCATTGGCTGAAATTTTAAAAATCTTCTTGTCAGAAACCACTAAGTCAATTGAATTGTGACTTTGCAGGAATGATCATTGGGTGGTCCTGTACTAAAATTGTGAATCATTTGCCGATCGGAAATTCAAGATGGCCGCCATGACTCGACTTAGTTTAACATTGGACCTTATGGGAATTTCACATTTTCATCTTTTTTTCTGAAACCACAAAACAGATTTGAACCAAACTTGGCAGAAATGTTCATTGGATGGTCATATACAAGATTTTTGATTTTGGCGCTGATCGGAAATCCAACATGGCTGCCAGGGCCCATAATGTGTTCTGATTGGTCGAAATTTTAAAAATCTTCTTGTTAGAAACCACTAAGCCAATTGAATTGTGACTTTGCAGGAATGATCATTGGGTGGTCCTGTACTAAACTTGTGAATCGTTTGCCGATCGGAAATTCAAGATGGCCGCCATGACTCGACTTAGTTTAACATTGGACCCTATGGGAATTTCACATTTTCATCTTTTTTTCTGAAACAACAAAACAGATTTGAATCAAACTTGGCAGAAATGTTCATTGGATGGTCATATACAAGATTTTGTTTTTGGTGCTGATCGGAAATCCAACATGGTTGCCAGGGCCTATAATGTGTTCTGATTGGTCGAAATTTTAAAAATCTTCTTGTTAGAAACCACTAAGCCAAATGAATTGTGGCTTTGCAGGAATGATCATTGGGTGGTCCTGTACTAAACTTGTGAATCGTTTGCTGATCGGAAATTCAAGATGGCCACCATGACTCGACTTAATTTTAACATAGGACCCTATGGAAAAAATGTTTAAAAGTCTTCTCCTCTGAAACCAGTAAGTCAGTTTAAAGCAAACATGGGATGAATGGTCCTTAGGTGGTCAACTTTCAAAATTATGTCCTGTGACCCCGACCTCCATCCAAGATGGCAACCATCAGCGAACATAGTTTTAACATAGGACCCTATGGGAAAATTGTTTAAAAGTCTTCTCTTCTGAGCCTCTAGTTATGTGGAGGATGCGGGTGAGACACAGGGTTCCGTGGAACACCTTACAAATTTGTAAATATCATTATCGTGGATGGGTTCTTACATGGAAATATTTGAAGCAAGGGTTTTGGGGTAAAATCTAAATTTTTTGTTGAAATATCACCAATTTTGAGAATTGTGTCTTGTTTACGCGATAACTTTAGTAAACATGGATAAATTTGAATAATTGTTTGCATGTGGCTTGTAAATATCATTATAGTGGATGGGTTGTTACATGGAAATATTTGAAGGGTTTTGGGGTAAAATCTTAATTTTTGGTTGAATAATCACCAATTTTGAGAATTGCGTCTTGTTTACGCGATAACTTCAGTAAACATGAATAGATTTGAATAATTTTTTGCATGTGGCTTGTAATTATCATTATCTTGGATGGGTTCTAACATGGAAATATTTGAAACAAGGGTTTTGGGGAAAAATCTTAGTTTTTGGTTTGAAAAATCACCAATTTTGAGAATTGTGTCTTGTTTACACGATAACTTTAGTAAACATGAATAGATTTGAATAATTTTTTGCATGTGGCTTGTAATTATCATTAACTTGGATGGGTTCTAACATGGAAATATTTGAAGCAAGGGTTTTGGAGGAAAATCTTAGTTTTTGGTTGATAAATCACCAATTTTGAGAATTGTGTCTTGTTTATGCAATAACTTTAGTAAACATGGATAGATTTGAATAATTTTTTGCATGTGGCTTGTAAGTATGTTATACATTAAGACTGCAAGGCTGCTTTCTATAAATGTATAAAACTAAATATTATGCAAGTGCGGGGGAATACGTCATAAATGTGCTAGGCAGTTCTTTTTATTTTAATAAAAATACACATATATTACAAACATTTGAGGAATTTTATTTATCTGTTTCCCTCTTTTTCTTTCAGAAACCTGCTGCCCGTCACCATCCACAAGATGTGTCATTGGATTCTGAGTGACATTCAAAACATTACATTATTAAAATATTTAACTATGAAATCTGGTATCTAATCTTAAATTGTTGCCCAACCAAGATTCTGACAATCAAATAAAAAACATGCATGACCCAGTAAAAAGTAAATGCTTGAAAATTCTACTTGCTTTTTGTCTACAGACTGGAATGGACACTTTGTATAGTCCGTTTGATTTCTATAAATCTTCAGAAAAAAAAATCGTAAAAATCCAGTTCTCAAATCAACAATTTTTTTTCAAGATGTTTATTAATATATGATATATACAAACTCTGACAATTAATTTAAAAAATTTTTCATTGTCAGAGTTTGTATATATCATATGATAAACATCTAGAAAAAAATTATTGATTTGAAAACTGGATTTTTAAGAATTATTTTCTGAAGATTTATAGAAGTCAAACAGACTATACAAGAGTATCAGTGCGCAGTTAGGCTAAGTGTTTCCGCTTCATTGTTTCCACATGAATTGTGAAAAAAGTGGCAGGAATAAGAAAAGCATGTAGCACCAATACAACAAACTACATAGTACATAAACCACAAGTAATTAACATGAAAAAACAACAAGCAGACAACGATGATAAAAAAAGACAAATTACAGAGAAATAAGATAGTTTGACTTGACACAGGCACAATAATATGAGTTTACATAGCTCCTTGGATATTGGTGGTTTAAGTATTCAAGTAACCTCTCAGACTAAGGTTAAAATAAACATCATTAAAATAATTTTTGAGTAACATTACTAGGCAACATTCAAACATTACTAGTACATTGTTGAGTAACATTAAATCAATAATGTTACTGCAACGTTACTGGTGTACGTTGAAAAAAGTACATCTTATGTTACTAGCTAACGTAAAATTTAAAATGTTACTGTAATGTCATAGAGTAACGTTATTGTAATGTTATAGAGTAACGTTACTGTTATGTTATAGAGTAACGTTACTGTAATGTTATAGAGTAACGTTACTGTTATGTTATAGAGTAACGTTACTGTAATGTCATAGAGTAACGTTACTGTAATGTCATAGAGTAACGTTATTTTAAACGTTATAACAACGTTGATCGGAGTCCACAAATGACGTCAACATAACGTTAATTTATAACGTAAGTACAACATAAAGTTAACGTTATATAAACGTTACTTTGTTTGCTGGGAGCTACCGTGTCAATTAAGATTTGGAGATTTTTTTCGCTATCTGCTATTAATAAGACGTCATCTGCACATGTTGGTGCCGAGCAGGGAATTGTTCCTATCTGCATACCTATACCGCTGTCCTCTATTTGGTCTAGCAGTGGATTTATGTATAGCTTATATAAATCGGTGCTAAGAACATCTCCCTGGCGCACGCCTTGTGAGACGGCGAATGGATCCATTGTAGTACCTTTCCACTTTACTGCTGTTTCTGCTCCCTGACTCGGATGGTATGTGAGGAGCCACAATTTTCCTCTTACTCCCGATAGGAACAACTTCCTGTACAGACTTGTGTGACCTACAACATCGAATGCGGCCTTTGCATCCAGGAAAGCGACATGGATGGGGATTTTCTTGTCTAGTGCTTCTAGGATACATTCATATAAGATTAAGGCACAGTACAGTGGAGCGACCTTCGGGGTAAAATCTCTCTGTAGCCTATTTTGTAGTTCATCTACAATTTCTCTTATTCTTTTACGTAATTATAGAAATTCTAAACATTTGCCTATTACCGGAAGTACTGTTATTCCTCTGTAATTTTTAGCCTCATTTTTTTATCCTTTTCGCTTGAACACTGGTGATAATATTCCTAATTTGATAAGGTCTGGGGTGCTGTCAGCCTTGCAGATGTTATCTAGGAGCTCAGTTAGGTAATTGACAAGTGTACTGCCTCCGTACTTAAGATGTTCTGCTGTTGGGCCATATACATCTGGGGCCTTCTTTGAATTTAAGGATCTAAAAAACAAAAAACAACAAGGTCGTCATCCAATCTTGTTTCAGTCACTACTAGATATAAAAAACAACAAGGTCGTCATCCAATCTTGTTTCAGTCACTACTAGATATAAAAAACAAAAAACAACAAGGTCGTCATCCAATCTTGTTTCAGTCACTACTAGATATAAAAAACAACAAGGTCGTCGTCCAATCTTGTTTCAGTCACTACTAGATATAAAAAAACAACAAGGTCGTCATCCAATCTTGTTTCAGTCACTACTAGATATAAAAAACAAAAAACAACAAGGTCGTCATCCAATCTTGTTTCAGTCACTACTAGATATAAAAAACAACAAGGTCGTCATCCAATCTTGTTTCAGTCACTACTAGATATAAAAAAACAACAAGGTCGTCATCCAATCTTGTTTCAGTCACTACTAGATATAAAAAACAAAAAACAACAAGGTCGTCATCCAATCTTGTTTCAGTCACTACTAGATATAAAAAACAACAAGGTCGTCATCCAATCTTGTTTCAGTCACTACTAGATATAAAAAAACAACAAGGTCGTCATCCAATCTTGTTTCAGTCACTACTAGATATAAAAAACAACAAGGTCGTCATCCAATCTTGTTTCAGTCACTACTAGATATAAAAAACAACAAGGTCGTCATCCAATCTTGTTTCAGTCACTACTAGATATAAAAAACAAAAAACAACAAGGTCGTCATCCAATCTTGTTTCAGTCACTACTAGATATAAAAAACAACAAGGTCGTCATCCAATCTTGTTTCAGTCACTACTAGATATAAAAAAACAACAAGGTCGTCATCCAATCTTGTTTCAGTCACTACTAGATATAAAAAACAAAAAACAACAAGGTTGTCATCCAATCTTGTTTCAGTCACTACTAGATATAAAAAACAACAAGGTCGTCATCCAATCTTGTTTCAGTCACTACTAGATATAAAAAACAAAAAACAACAAGGTCGTCATCCAATCTTGTTTCAGTCACTACTAGATATACAAAACAACAAGGTCGTCATCCAATCTTGTTTCAGTCACTACTAGATATACAAAACAAAAAACAACAAGGTCGTCATCCAATCTTGTTTCAGTCACTACTAGATATAAAAAATAACAAGGTCGTCATCCAATCTTGTTTCAGTCACTACTAGATATACAAAACAAAAAACAACAAGGTCGTCATCCAATCTTGTTTCAGTCACTACTAGATATAAAAAACAAAAAACAACAAGGTCGTCATCCAATCTTGTTTCAGTCACTACTAGATATACAAAACAACAAGGTCGTCATCCAATCTTGTTTCAGTCACTACTAGATATAAAAAATAACAAGGTCGTCATCCAATCTTGTTGGAAACTTTGTGTTAGCTTGGGCCGGACAATTTGCCGCGATAAAAAATCAAACTATGCACCGGTTTGAACAATATCTCAAAATATTACAGCTGTACCATGAAAACTCAAGGTTCCCACCCAGTTTCAAATTTGAAGCGTAAGCGCTATTCAAAAGCATTGAGAAGAAGTGAAAAAATGCATCCTGCACGGTTTTCAAGACCTAAAAGCACTTTTCTTACAATCCCCATTCTAATTGCCGGGACAAATTCCGTCAGTTCCGGTAACATTGTTGAGGAATCTTTCTTCGATAAAAATGTTGCTGACAAATTAAAGGTTCCCACGATAATTTAAAAGAGGGATTCACAAGTTCTTTTTTACCTTTCTAGTAGAGATTCAATAGGGGTTCACGCAAAAAAATCTACTATTTCGTAAAACTGCTTGTAAATGTAAATGTAAATAAACAATTAAAAAAAGGCTCCACAAGGGTATTTTTTTATTTCGACAAAACAACACAACAAGTACATCTAGCTATAATACAATTACAATACTGCTGATATATAAATTTCAAAAAATTTAACAGTATATATCCTATACAAAACGATTTCAATGACATACTAATACTTATAAATGTGGGACAGAAATTGAAAAAAATGCACAATATATTTTTTATTTACATATATTTCATCAGCGTCTTCCAAATATGGTTAAACGTTTATTTGCTGACGTCATACATGACGCGATTTGGTTTATGAATATTCATGAGCAAAATCACCCATGATTTCTGGCTATGTGGCAAATGGAATTCAATGTTTCCAAATGTGCAATAATGCAAACGACAAACAAAGGATCAAAGACCAATTTCCCTTATAAAATGAAAGGAGAGACTCTAGAAAAAGTTGACCATCAACCATACCTTGGAGTAGAACTCAGTAACAACTTCACGTACAACTTGCACATCGACCAAACTTGCAAGAAGGCATAAAAAGTACTTGGTTTCCTGAAAAGAAATCTTAAACACTGTCCATCTAGTGTAAAAGATAGAGCATATACCAGCCTTGTAAGACCAAAATTAGAATACTGCTCAACGACTTGGAACCCTCACACAACAAGCAACATCAACAAATTAGAATCTGTCCAAAAGAACGCAGCAAGATTTGTCCTGAACAAGCCGCACGACTACAAAAAACCTGACAGCACAACGAAAATGGTAAAAGATCTAAATTGGGAAAAATTAGAACAGAGGCGAAAAAGATCAGAAGTAACACTCATGCATAAGGTAGTACATCACCTCATCGCTGTGCCGGTTTACCATTAGTTCTAATAATAAAACCCTAAATGCTCGCTTACTCGCAAGAGTTATAACGGGATGCCATTACACGTAATGGAGCAGCCGCCGAGATTTTTTGCGCTCGCTTACAGAGCTTCTGACGCCTGCATTTATCAATAATAAGACATAACCTTTCCTTTTGTCCATTATTATAACAAGTTTTTATCACCTACTAGTATTTTAGAATGTAATTCCCACAAAATAAAAATCTTCTCTCTGAACATTTTGAATTTCGTCATTTCCGGCCTCACTATTTGGATGTCGATACCATATTTGGCGATTTGAGGCATGAATGTTTACATCAGCGTGTAGTAAGAAATACCATATTTAGAAAAGCTCCGCCTTCCGTAGTTTCCGGTTATGGAAAACGATCGATAAATTTGAACAAGGTTGTTGCTACCTTTGAAAAGCATATATTTCTCAGCCAAACGGATTTAACAAGGACTGGGATCATCAGTAATAGTTATAATGAAATGTTTGAAGCGCAAATAATGAGTTTTTATGTTTCAACTGCAACTTTTTTTTTTGCTCCATTGTGACGAATGGGACCGCGTTGTAGCCCTGCCGAGACACAAGTTTGTCACAGGAGCTACATTATTGCAGCTAGTTTACCATCACCCCACTATGGCAGAAATAACATCAACTCGTCACAGCCATGCTTGGAAATTTCAGACAATAAGGACAAACATAAATGTATATAAATATTCATTCTTTCCACGAACGATCATCCTGTGGAACCAACTACCACCGCCTGTGATAGCCGTCCAGGACTTGGACGCATTCAAGGTGGCAGTCAAGGGAGTATTCTAAATTTCCATATACATGTACTTGTACAGTGTAAATATGTTGTTTCTTTTAAACTTTGTGGCTCTGCTGTGTGCGCGTGTAAATATAGTTCTTAGTGATATGTTTGCTTGCGGATGTTGCTAAGTAACCTGATTGAAGTTGAAGTTGAAGAAAGTAATCGTGAAGGCTAACAAGTGTAAACAGATCTATGTTTCTCCTGCCCCTGCAAGTCGTTTGTGTGAAATTTTTTTTTCTTCAGAAAATCATTTATCCTACTGTATGATATTAAAATTATTTCGAGCATTTACAACGGATCGTAGTTTTTATTTTCCGTCATTGTTTCGAAATATCAAGGACGTATCTTATAAAAGATACGTCCTTGGAAATATATACCCTATATAGGCCTACATCGTGAACTACAGAATTAAAAGTTTCCCTCCCCAACTCTGTGTTAACTCCAAGAAAATAATAAGAATGCATTCCTGACGAAAATATATTACACAATGGAATCGAGCGAGCTGAATGATGCTGAAGACGTAGAAGATGCTGCTTCACCACTTTTGAAAGGAAATGGTAAATTGTTTTGCAGAATGTCATTAAAATACAAACTGGCTTTGTTGTAATACTTTATAGTTTATTGATAGTTTGACAGGAATCCGGGTCCTTTCGCCCCGTGAGTCGTTTCGCCCCTATTCCCGGTTGCCCTGGGTCGTTTCACCCCGATTCCGTTTCGCTCTCATTTATTAATAGTGCTTTAAAAAATGAAATATGAAAAATACCATTGCAAATATTCGTATTTTGGATGTTATAAAGCTTGTTCATGGGTACTTTATTTCAATTAATTAGTAATAATTCGATTTGAATATTACAAATCTAATTGGCTAATCCGTCTGGAGAAAATTTTGGTTATACTCGATAACCTGTGTTGGTATTGTGACGTCACCAACGTGTTCATCCGCCAACGACAAATGCAAATAGTCATATGAAATAATCAAAATTAAAATCGAGGAATCATTAAATTTTGTTGTGAAAATTAAATTATAAGGAATATTTGTAATTGTGGAACAGGTTATACTTGCATAACCTGGTTTGGGTCAGTTTACGCTTTTCATAAACCGCTTCACAGTTTATTAAGCGTAAACTGATCCAAACCAGGTTATATCGTATAACCTATTCAACAATTTCAAATATTCCTTAATTAATCGACAGATCAAAGAATAAAAATAAGTACAATTTTCAATTTTTTATTAATTTCTCTTTATTATTTTTTTGCAGTTTAGTTAGTAATAACATAGAATTCATACTGTGATGAAGAACTATTATAATATTTTTCTCAGGCAGAGTGTACTCGATGCAACATTATGTGATAAAGTTTGTCAGTGACTTGCGGAAGGTCAGTGATTTTCTCCGGGAACTCGGGTTTCCTCCATCAATAAAACTGACCACCACGATATAACTGAAATATTGTTGAAAGTGACGTTAGATACAATAAAGCAACCAACCAGCCTACAGAAAACAACATATGCTTTCTATTGGAATTAATTTGTATTAAAATACAGTCAAACATGTCCATGGGGTCACCTCTATTAACCAGTCACCCATATTAAAATGTCACCTTTTTCTTGTCATTTCATATGAACTGAACCTCTTTTAAGAGGTCACCTGTCGTATAAAGCCACTTTTTTTTGTCCCAAACGTGACCTCTTATTTCCATTTATTTACAATAATTCCATACATTGTTGGGGTTTTTTTTATTCGTAGCTTATGAAATATTCATACCCACTTTTCAGTATTATGCAATATATGCATGATTCAATGTTATGAAATTTTCTTTTCATGTGTAAATTACTTGATTTTTAACTTTGAATGCAAAAGTATTACTGTTGGAGAAAAAGAGTTTCTATAGACAGACAGTCATGTAGTATTGATACACATTTGGCCAAGTGACGCATATCAGGAACATAATAATAGCAGGATTAGAATAAATTCTATTATCTTTTGGTGTTTCAGAGTATCATCAATGTAAACTTGCTTTCTGAACAAAGAATACATTTCTACATATTTTATTAGATTGATTACTGCTTAACATCCAGCGAGCAGTATTTCAGCTATATTCAGGACGAGAACAAAATCAGAATATAGAAATGAGGGTAGGAATGGCTCAACTGGGTCAACAACTTTTGACTGCCACTGAAAAAGTATGGAGAGTTGGGTAGGGACGAAATATTTAATCTTTTTATCGAAATCTGTAAAAGAGGTTTTATTTGATTACCACTACTAATTATGCATACTATTGGAATATTGTACCAATTTTTGTCACGTCTGAAATAATAGTTGATTGAGGTGATTATGAACAGTCAACCAATAATAAATCAATAAAAATATTTTGTATTAAATGGTGAATTTTTTATTTTGCAGGGCTGGATGGAAACCAAGGTTTTGTTTTATGGAGCCTATTTTAACAAAACTAGTATTAAAATGAATCATTTGAATAAACAAAATCCACATATTATCATTGAACCTACTACAAGGCGACCAAAGAGAGATATAACATGGATTGAGGAGGACAAACAGGATGAGGACCTTCCATATTCAGTGATCGGAGTTAATAATACCAAACATAAACATGATTTAGTGAATGAAAGTGAATTTGAACTGAATTATGATATGGGAATCGCTTACATTGTAGCCGTAGCTGTTTGTTTGATTATCAGCTTTATCAAAATTGTTAGAAAGTAAGTGTTTAAGACCTAAAGATGTATAAATGTATTTAGATATGATTAGGATATAGCGTTTCTTAACAAGAATTTTAAGAATGCAAGTTTAAATTTTTGAGATCTTTGTTCGGGCACAATTTTTACATTTATAGAAACTACACAAAAAATTTCAAAATTTACAGTAGTTCTATTTTCTCATATTGCTAAGTTGTATTTACCCTATGACTTTTCAGATATTAAATATAACATTTTAGATATAAAAAATATTGTCTTTTTAGAGAAATTACATTATAATGTATCATCATGTTTGATTATCGAAAAAACAGCCAGGAATGGTTATCGAATACATTAATTCATGAATGAATGAAACATATTGGATTATATCTGATGGATATTTAGTGCCACTTCAAACAATATTTCAGTTTATCGTGGCAGTCAATGTTATTTGCTGAAGAATCTTGAGTAACCTGTGAAAACTGCTGCATGTTACTGACAAACTTTATTATGTAAAGTTGTATAGAGTACACCTTGCTCTGAGCTGGTTTTGAACTCGCAACTTGAGTGGGCAGGTAGATGTATATTCAGCTGTCATACGATCATGGCGACTGTGGTCCCTTCTAACACATTAATAAGTGTCCAGGGTATAGAGTTAGATAGTCATGGGTAATTAATAAATCAACCATGACAATTATTCATATTATTTATTGTATAGAATAACATTAAAATATATAAAAATCCACCAATAAAACTGACTGCCACAATATAACTGAAATATTGTTGAAAGTGGCGTTAAACACCATAACCCTAACCTACCGTTGATGAGCAAAGAAAAAAAATGTACCTCAAAATCACAGACATTTATTATATAGGCATGATTGAAATAAGAACATATTAAAATGCAAAAAATTGTCATTATCCAATAACGTTTCCAACCGATAAGCAAAGAAAAAACATGTACCTCAAAATCATAGACCATATAGCCCTATACATGTACCAAATTATAAGCTGATAATAAATTTAATCCATACATTTGTTTGTTACAGTGCTGCCAAGAAGGTGCTGATAATAAATTTAATCCATACATTTGTTTGTTACAGTGCTGCCAAGAAGGTGCTGATAATAAATTGAATCCATACATTTGTTTGTTACAGTGGTGCCAAGAAGGAGAAGGCTACATATGGTAAAGAAGGCAAAGCTGCTAAATACAGTAGTAGATTATGGGCAGGATGGGACTTTTGTATATGTAAAGAAAAACATGCTAAATCTAAAACAGCTAGTATTAAAACAGATCTTATTGTAAGTTTACTATTGGTCTGGACTTTTTTTTTAGCTCTAAAAGATATGTTAACCATTATATTTTATCAATATATACTACCTTTGATTTTTATTTGAGAGAATGGATTTCTCATTGTAATATTGCATTGAAAAGGGGGGAGGGGGTAGGGTTAGGGCTATGGCGTTTAACACAACTTTCAACAATATTTCAGTTATATCGTGGCAGTCAGTTTTATTTGGTGGAGGAAACCATAGTACCCGGAGAAAACCACCGACCTGCCGCAAGTCACTGACAAACTTTATCACATAATGTTGTATCAAGTACACCTCGACATCAGTGGGGTTCAAACTCACCACTTTAGCGGTGATAGGCACTGATTGCACAGGTAGTTGTAAATCCAACTACCATACGATCACGACCACAACAGCCTCCTGCATCAAAGGCGATGCCTGAGATATGAAATACGATGAGAAGTCCATTTCTAGCTAAACATATAAACAATAGTATGTTTATCAGGGTGACATTAGTGACATCATATTAGAAAACAGCGATTATGTGTTTGTATCATGCTAGTTAGTTGATGAGATATTATCATGTGTAAAGATTAAAAGGAAAACTTACAACTCAATGATGATCATAGTTATCTACAAATAAGGAAAAATTCTATGCACAACCTTCCTTTGTCAGGTAACTGATGCTGACTTACATTGGACAAGAATACTATATGTCCAGCTTCGCAAAAAAAATACAAGTATTTATGAACAAATTAATGTACGTTCCAGTGGTCAGTTTGAAAAACAAATCTGTAAATAGAAGGAGATAATACTTCTTGAGAAAGCAGGGCTATCGGTTAGAATGGCACTAGTTTTATGACAATAATAAGAAAGTTTGGTTTGGTTTGATTTTATGGTGTTTAATGCCACTTTCAGCAATATTTCAGTTATATCGTGGCAGTCAGATTTATTGGTAGAGGAAACCGGAGGACCTGGAGAAAACCATCGACCTGTCGCAAGTCACTGACAAACTTTATCACATAATGTTGTACACCTCACCCTGATCGGGATTCAAACTCACAACATCAGTGGTGATAGGCACCGGTTGCATAGGTAGTTGTATATCAAGCTACCATACGATCATGGCCATGACAGCCCCTGACAATAAAAAGATGAAATGATATTATTGTTACCGTTGAATCAACAAAAAATAAGATTTCAAAAGACTGTTATCTATTTCACTAAAACATATGTATTGAAATGTTTGAATATTAAATTTTAGGCTGAACTACAAGATTCTAAAAAGAAAGAAGCTTGGAAAAGGAAACCATTTATAGACAAACTGATTGTATACTGCTTTAGACTTGTCATCAATGTATTGATAACCTTACTGTTAGGGATCAGTTTAGCTGCAATATATAAAGTTACTGAAAAAATGATGGAGGTATGTAGCATACAGAACAGATTTGCATGTTCCGGCCACTAGGTGGCAGAGAAATTAAGTTTATCCCATGTCTGTCCATCTGTCTGTATGTCTGTCCGTCTGTCCATGCCACATTTGGTTTCCTTGATTTGTCGAAAAACACCTGTTAACTTGAGCTGGAAGCAGGGGCATCTGTGTTCTATGGACACATTCTTTCATTTTCTCCCCTGTCATTGGCTTTATTATTTTTTGTGACTCATGGTAATCACTAGTTGTGTAATTATAACTGTGATACTGTCGAAAAAGGGAAAATATTATTTCATGTTAATTTCGATTTCTAAAATTTATTTTCCATCAATCATGATGCGTTCTCCATCAGAGAAGACATTGTATGGCCACCATTAATTGTGCCCCAACAAATGGTGATATTTAGCATATTGAGCTGGGTCAGCTTAGCTTATTGTATATTTGTTAGAAACACAGAAAAAGACATTCTACAAAGTGGTTAGAAGCAAAGAACAAGACATTCCACAAAGTTAGAAAGGAATCAAGAATCATATTTGTACAGTTTTGTTATATGTTTATAGTGTCCAGTTTATAACCACCTTTGTTACAAATAATACAACATCTGTGACATACCTCTTGAAATATAAACCTCCTCTGTGTTGTAATGGTTAGCGTGCTCACCTCGAGTGTGGTAGATAATCGGTTCAAGCCCTGGTCAGATCAAACCAAAGACTAATAAAATTGATATTTGTTGCTTCTCCGCTAAACATGTAACTTTAAGGAGTAAGAGAAAAGAGTGGTTGGCTCGGAATCAGAATCATGTGTTGCAGTGAACTAGCTCTATAAAGATCCAATTTAGCGTGTTGGTATAAAATGGACATCATCATCATCATTTCATTGATTGTAACTTGTTCTTGCCATGATATGGCTGAAAAATTGCTCATCTGGCTTTTAACAACTGTCACTAACTCATCTTGAAATACTAAAAGAATATGTCAGAATGAAAAAAAAATGTTTTTAGTTTGATTATAGATGTAATCAATCATAAAAAGAGTTTGAAGATACAAAAGAGGGTAATCAGAATCTATAAATTGAAGAAGGACAGACAACGCAACAGCCAAAAGAAAAAGGACAAACAACGATTTACAAAACATGCACATAAAACTAAAGATTGAGAAACACAAACCCCACTAAAAACCGGGCATGAACTCAGGTGCTCCGGAAGGGTAAGCAGTTCCCACTCTACTAGTACATAAATTTGTCATTTTTTTTTCTTTACAGCTTAATTCCCAGTATCAGTCTAAGATGAATAATTTAATGATAAGTTTTGCACCATATTTTACTATTACGGTGCTCCCTAAAGTATGCTGGAGATTAACAATATATGAAAGCTATCTCCATGAAACAGAAATTAGAATGTCCGTCACAAGGTGAGTTATTTTCAAGTAGATTATTGGTACTTTAGTTTGCACTAGCATCTTATTCCTGAATAACGTTTGTTATTACACAGAGTTATTATGTCATGTCATTAGAGATATGTAGTTAAGAGTGATAATTTGTAAATTTTCCCTTTGATATCTATTGTCAAGCAACATGTGTGATACAAACATATTATCGTTGATTTCTATATGCAATACTGCAATTTTAATTGAAGTCACTGACAATACTTTGACAAATCCTCGATAAACATACTATCGTTGAAAAGGCTTCTAATTGCATCTCTTATTCGCCTTTGATGCGGTATTGCTCTCTGAGAATCTATTCAAGCAAAACAAATCAATGATAGTAATTATGTATAAATGTTACAGAAAAGAAGAATTCAAACATTTATGCATTTCTTCTTTTCTCTGACCATGACCTTCCTTGACTCCTAGCATAACATTCCAAATCTCAATATTGAGAATATTCAATATCATGTGACTATAAATGGCTGCCAACTTATCTGCCTAATGTTCGGTCAAGCATGAACATGTTTATATAATTAGGGTTAGAAATCCCTATTAAGAATATAAAATGGTTTGAATTATAGATGTTTAACACCAATTTGGTTTTGGAAACCAGATTATCCAGAGAAGCCCACCGACCTGCCTCAAATCACTGACAAACTTTACCACATAAGGCTGTATCAAGTACACCTCACCAAAGGCTGAAATTAAGCTTACAAACCTTGGTTATGATTAGCACTGATTACATAGATGAATGTAAATCCAACTACCTGTACCATATGATGACAACCATGATGGTTCTAATGTAATTAGGGGAATCCCATGTATAAGGAACAACAATTCCCCAATATACAAATATATATGTAAAATGTCTGCATGAAACAATGGACACTTGAACTGGTTAATTATCAAATTTGTTCCTACTTGATGTTTTTAATTTGAAAACCTGTGAAAAAGAGTTGCATTCTGTCAATGTTCTGGTCGAATTCTTACAAACAATGCTTCATGATATGATTTTAAATGACATCATGAGTTTATTTTGACACAATAAAAATGATGATCTCCTTGCTAAGAAAAAGTGAATCCCCTTCGATTAGGAAACTTTGTTTGCTTAAATTGCCTATGACTATTAGCGATTTCCCATTATCTTTGCTTGTAAATATTGAATCACTCCAAATATTTAAGAAACAAATGGTTGCATTTTCAATGATGGGTGTCATAATACAATGATGAAAAAAATTATTTATGTTTGGTCCAGACATAATTTACGATGACAGATTTTGAATTTTTAAATCTAATCTATGTCTTTCTGGATTATCAAGTTGATTTATTTTATTTATAGGAGTATACTTTTACGATTGGCCTCTCCAATGGTTCTACTAGCATCAATATATGTTGAAATAATCAAAATAGACATACATCCTGTTTGTGGTAATAAAAGGTGGGCAGACAGTTCATCTGGACTCACAGAAAAAATTGTCATAAAGGTAAAAAAAAAAAAAAAAAAAAAAATATATTGGGAAATGTTATTCCTTTTAATTCTAAAAATAAATGTTATACCAGTAGATGAATAGAGAATTTTACCTATCTTACAAGAAAACATATTATAAAAGAGTTAGGTTCGATACTGAAACAAGCTGCAATATTTTTTTTTATAGCCATAGCTGCACTGTAAGATGTATATATACACTGATTTTAGTTTTCATGTAAATACTTATCGTTTCTTTTTTCTGGAAGATTTTCATGATTTTAATGATGATATAGATTGATGTATTAAAAGATAATGTTCCTTGCAGTCTGAAATAATTTGCACAATTGTCTCTGCCATATGAGCTGCACATTAAATTAGAAAAATTCCACCTTGTTGTTCAGTAGTTTTGTGTGCTACTACTAATCTGTCAAATTCCCTTATAGTTTGTGGATTCAGCATCAGGGACATCTATCATTTTGTTACATCCTAAAACGAAGATTGCAGTCTTACAGAAATTAATATACACCTGTAATTACAAAATCAATCAAAGGCAACCAACTTAAGTTAAGATGCAGTTAAAACTTATTATATTGATTCAGAGAAAACCAGTCTTTCCTCTTATTCCCTAATGCTGAGAAGCAGCAAATACCAACTATATAGTCTTTGGTTTGACCCAACCGAGGCTTGCACCCACGATCTATCGCATCCAAGGAGACCATGCCAACCACTACACCATCGATGCGGTTCTTTTCTTTTGAGAAGAGTTTCTGTGGATAATGCACAAGCACTAGAATCTTAAGATAAAAAAACCTGAAAGAATATGCATTGTTATGTATTGAAGTTCATGTTAAATTTTCAGTGTTGGGAGACATATATAGGTCAACAGTTATACAGGTTAGCTCTGATGGACCTAATTGTAACAGTATTTGTAGTGTTTTGTGGTAACTTTCCCAGAAAGTAAGTCTTCTTATACAAATATCTGCTTGTTTATCAGATGTGTTAATTTCAGTTAGTTGAAACAGAGAACATAGGCTATTATATATATCTACTTTCCTTTAGCATTAAGTATCACTACAAAAATTTAACAGGCACAACTCTATGGTCTAAAGAGACTACTTAACCTTCAACAAGACTAGTTTTACACCCCGAAACCGAGCCAGTAAAACGGATATTTGCGGCCGTCAAATCCACAATTGACACCGACAACTCTTCAAATACAGTACTGTTATTCCTATTCTTATGAAATTCTCCCAACGTGTACACACCAGTTTGAAAACATACAAATAAATGACGAAATATATGCACTTTTCAAATTCCTTCTGCTAAAAAATAGTAATGTAGTTGTTTAAGGATCTGCCATCTTGAAAACGTGAAATCCTACATGTCATATGTAAAACAATACACAAAAATAATTAAAATGCCTACCTTGAAAACTTATTTTAGTTAAATTAATCTAAATTGAAGGTACACCAAGCCAAATAACGTCTGATCTTTACATTTTAAACTGGACGTCTTCATATGACGTCACGTTGTTTATGTGCCAAAGTCGTTCAACAATATTTCCAGGAATTTTAATTTTTGTGCTTTTTAGACCCAGGGATATGCAAGAATACATTTTTATGCTCAGTATTGCATTAGAATGGACAGTAAACTCGATTTGGGACCATCAAATCTCCAATTGATGATGTGAAATTTTCAAATACAATACAGTTATCTCCTAAATAGGTCGTCAGCGTCAAATTCAGTCGGAAATATCTGGGTCAGCCATATTGTTTAAGAAATAATTACTGGTAGCCATATACTTATATTGTTTTTACCACGGGTTGGCACTTTATGCCGAATATTTTACCATGAGTGGTAGCGAGGGGTAAAATGAAGGCATAAAGTGACAACCCGTGGTAAAAACAATATAAATATATGGCTACTGCTAATTTTTTCGATTCTAATAGGACAATTACGGAACATTTTCAAATCGAAGCAGCCTAGGTCGTCCAGTGTTTTTGGCTGTTCCGTTAATTGTCCCGACTGAAATGTTACAATAATATTCCATTTTTTTTCGAAAGATGTTTGAAATGACAACCGAAAAGGTGTTTCATGCCGATGACAAATATGTTTTGAGATTACTGAATGTTGTCATTCATGAACATCAATTCAAAAGAAAGGGAAACTACTACAAATTCCACTTCGACAAGGAGGTGTACACAAACCCAAAAAACGTCAGGATCTTTATGTTGTAAACTGGAAGTCTTCATATGACGTCGTGTTGTTTACGTGCCAAAATCGTCAACAACATTTCGCGGAATTTTAATTTGTGTGACTTTTAGGCCCAGGGATATGCAAGAATACTATATGTTATTCGGAATCTTCGCAAGGGATGTGGGTTTATATTCCCTGTCTGTTTTCTATATCGCCTGAGCCGATTTCCAATATACGAATGTTTAGTTATTTTGTGTATTGCATACTTATCATTGTGTACCTTTTATAGGGGAGTGTCATGGAACAACCACTTATAAAGCACAGACCACGTCTATCTATGACGTAATCGGTCATAGATAAATATTATTTTTACCACAGGTTTGGACTCAAAGCGTTTGAAGGACGTCATATTAGAATTACAAACAAGTGCATTCGGCGTAGGAATATAGCATTCCTTCAGGCATGTCAACTGCAGATTTGACGGCTCTCAATAGCCAATGAAAATACGCGTTACATTATAATTGCATTAGAATTGTTCATTATATGAGAAAGTTTACATGATGTACATGATAGACATGAGCTGAAAGTGGTGTAATGTAAACACTTAAGCATAATAGGGTAAAACAGGCCTTTATATAATATGTAATGACCCATATTAAAACTCACAACACTGTACGGCTTCCATGAATTATTTCAATTCTGATATATATAATAATACAAATATGGTAGTATAGTTTGATGGGAAAGACGATAATTTATATTTATGTTTGCAGGCAATGTTGCACACAATTTATGCTGCCAAATTCGAGCAGACGATAACTCGTCAACATGTGCTTTTACGACGGGAAAGTCAGTCATATTGATGGAGCATCCATAGCAATAATTTTGTGTTTGCACATTTTAATTGCACATCGCATCGTTAACAACCTTGTAAATAATTTTATTTTGTGATTTTATGACCCGGCTTAAATGTGGGAAACAAGCATGTGCTAATGAGATTTTGTTTTTAAATAAATCGCTCATTTGTTTGCAAAGCGAAAGAAGGACGTCATATTATAATTTACGACAAAAACCTTTGTGCAAGCTTTATTACTGGTTTAAGTTAATACTGAATTTGGTTAATCATTATTATATTATGAAACATTGTATATTGCACAATTTCTTGCTTGTTTTTACAATTTTTTTTTATTTTACAAATCAAAAACCAGAAATGTTTTTGATTTTTAGCTCACCTGGCCATAGGCCATGTGAACTTTTGTCATGGGTAAGCGTCGTCCGTTAGCTTTTCACATTTAACTCTTCTTCTCTGAAACCACAAAACAGATTTCAACCAAACTTGCCATAAGTGTTCATTGGATGGTCCTCTACCAGATTTGTGTTTTTGGTGTAGATCGGAAATTCAACATGGCTGCCAGGGCCAATAACGTGTTCTGATTGGCTGAAATTTAAAAAATCTTCTTGTCAAAAACCAACAAGCCAATTGAATTGTGACTTTGCAGGAATGATCATTGGGTGGTCCTGTACTAAACTTGTGAATCGTTTGCCGATCGGAAATTCAAGATGGCCACCATGACTCGACTTAGTTTTAACATAGGACCCTATGGAAAAAATGTTTAAAAGTCTTCTCCTCTGAAACCAGTAAGTCAATTTAAAGCAAACATGGCATGAATGGTTCTTAGGTGGTCAACTTTCAAAATTATGTCCTGTGACCCCGACCTCCATCCAAGATGGCCACCGTCAGCGGACATAGTTTTAACATAGGACCCTATGGGAAAAATGTTTAATTTTTTTTTAGCTCACCTGACCCAAAGGGTCATGTGAGGTATTGCCATCACTTAGCGTCCGTCGTCCGTCTGTAAACTTTTAAAAAAAAATTCTCCTCTGAAACCACTGGACCAATTTAAACCAAACTTGGCCTGAATCATCCTTAGGGGTGTTCCCTTTAAAATTTATGTCCGATGACCCTGCCGACCAACCATCATGGCCGCCATGTCTATAAATAGAACATAGGGGTAAAATTGCAGTTTTTGGGTAATAACTCAAAAACTGTTAATAAAAACAGAATTGGACATGTGGTAAAAATGATCAGTACAGCAAGATCTACCTACCCTGCGATTTTGAAGTAAATCTGATTACCCATCTTGGAGTTATTGCCCTTTTGTTTTTATCAAATTTTTAAAATTTTAATACTTTTCGTCTTATATTTCAAAAACTATAAGAGATAGATGTTTAGTTTAAATTGCTAAAATGTGCAGCATGTCGAGATCTACATACCCTGCAATTTTTAAGTAAATCCCATTACCCATTTTGGATTTATTGTCCTTTTTTCATCAAAATTTCAAAATTTTAATATTTTTCGTCCTTTATTTCAAAAACTATAAGAGATAGATGTTAAGTTTAAACTGCAAACATGTTCAGCCTGTCAAGATCTACCTACACAGCAATTTTTAGCTCACCTGTATGAGCTATTGCCATCAATTGGCGTCCGTCGTCCGTCTGTAAACTTTTTCAAAAATTTTCTCCTCTGAAACCACTGGACCAATTTAAACCAAACTTGGCATGAATCATCCTTAGGGGGTTCCCTTTAAAAGTTATGTCCGATGACCCTGCCGACCAACCATCTTGGCCACCATGTCTATAAATAGAAATCAGCAAAAAAATCAATTAAAAAAAATCCAGAAAAATCCTTTAGAGTATATTGCAATTAAATTTGATACATAATATGTAATATTCTTTCAGAATTATGGTTGAAGACCCCATCCCCCATCAAATATGGCCACCATCGTTGCTATAGATAGAAAATTAATGAAAAAATTCATTAAAAAAATATTTTAAAATCCTGTAAAGAATCAAATGCAATCCAACCATATGGAAGGAATGCATATGTGGTCTTCTTTCAAAATTTTGATTGAAGACCTCCGGCTGTCATCCAGCGTGGCCGTCACTGTTACAAATAATAGAAAATTATTGTCAAAAAACATATTTTAAAATCCGGTAAAAAGCCAATTGCCACCAAAGTTTATGGAAATGATGCATATATGATCCACTTTCAGACTTATGGTTGCTAACCCTGGTCACTTATGAAAAATGGCTGCTATCGTTACAAAAAATAGATTTTTTTTTTTTTTTTTTAATTCTTTAAATATTGTAAAGAGCAATGTTGCTACCAAACTATAAAGGAACAATGCATATATAATTCTCTTTCGGACCATGAATGATGACCCCGACTGCCATCAAACATGGCCGTTGCCACTTCTCAAACTTGAAAATTAGTGAAAAAAATCAGTAAGAAATAGAAAACTATTGAAAAAATTAGATTCTTCTCCTCTGAAACCATTTGGCCAAATGAACCGAAAATTGGTAGGAAGCATCTATGGAAAGTCCTCTGTAGTGATTGCTCATTTCGTCCCTATCCGTTAACAAATATGGCCACCATAGACAATTCTTGTTTCTGATTGGATGATTTCTTAAAAATCTTCTCCTCTGAAACCGTTTTGCCAAATGAACCGAAACTTGGTAGGATGCATCTATGGGAGGTCCTCTATAAAGATTGCTCATTTAGTTCCGATCCAATAACAAATATGGCTGCCACAGGCAATTCTTGTTTCTAATTGGTCGATTTCTAAAAATCTTCTTCTCTGAAACCGCTTTGCCAAATGAACAGAAACTTGGTAGGAAGCATCTATGGAAGGTTCTCTATAAGGAGTGCTCATTTTATCCCGATCATTAACAAACATGGCCGCCATAGGCAATTATTGTCTCTGATTGGTCAATTTCCAAAAATCTTCTACTCTGAAACATGGTAGGAAACATCTATGGGAATTGCTCATTCCGTTTTGATCCGTTAACAAACATAGCCATCATAGGCAATTCTTGTTTCTTATTGGTCGATTTCTAAAACAGCTTTTCCTCTGAAGCCACTTGGCCAAATGATATGAAACTTGATAAGAAGCATCTATGGAAGGTCCTCTATAGAGATTGCTCATTTCGTTTTGATCCATTAACAAACATGGCTGCCACAGGCAATTCTTGTTTTAGATTGGTCAATTTCTAAAAAATCTTCTTCTCTGAAACTGCAATGCCAAAATGAACAGAAATTTGGTGGGAAGCACCTATGGAAGGTTCTGTATTAAGTTTCCTCAAAGCAGAATGAAAGGTGAGCAACACAGGCTCAGCCCACTGAGCCTCTAGTTTCCTCTGAAACCAGTAAGCCAATTTAAAGCAAACATGGCATGAATGGTCCTTAAATGGTCAACTTTCAAAATTATATCCAGTGACCCAGACCTCCATCCAAGATGGCCGCCATCAACGGACATAGTTTTAACATAGGACCCTATGGGAAATATGTTTAAAAATCTTCTCCTCTGAAACCAGTAAGCCAATTTAAAGCAAACATGGCATGGATGGTCATAAGTGATCAATTTTCAAAATTGTGTCCGGTGACCCTGACCTCCATTCAAGATGGCCACCTTTAGCAGACATAGTTTTAACATAGGACCCTATGGGGAAAAAATGTTTTAAAATCTTCTCCTCTGAAACCAGTCAGCCAATATAGCAAACATGTCATCGATTGTCCTTAGGTGGTCAACTGCCAAAAATGTGTTCAGTGACCCGGATCTTGGTCCAAAATGGCCGCCGTCAGCGGACATAGTTTTAACATAGGACCTATGGGAAAATTGTTTAAAAGTCTTCTCCTCTGAAACCAGTCAGCCAATTTAAAGCAAACATGGCATAGATGGTCCTTGGGTAGTATACTTTTCAAAATTGTGTCCGGTGACCACGACCTCCATCCAAGATGGCTGCCATGAGCAGACATAGTTTTAACATACATTGTAGAACCCTATGGGATTTGAATAGTTAAAACGTAGATGTATTCGGCATGCAGAAATTCTTAAGAGGGCTTATTTATGTCAGGTGAGCGATACAGGCTCACCTGAGCCTCTAGTTAATCAGATATTCCTTTCCATTTCAGAATCATTTTTGATAGATATAAGAAATATAAAATAATCAAATTCCTTGGGCAACAAGAGTTTGACCTGCCAAAGAATGTTGTAGACATAGTGTATTCACAGTATCTTTGTTGGTATGTACTTACTTATTCTATTCTGAATTTGTTTGTGATTTGCCTTTCTGAATGTACATTATGTACAAAACTATAATAGTATAAATACCAACCAACCCTCGGTAGCTGTGACCTTCCTCTACATCAATTATATATGCAGAAGTGCATTTTCTGTTGTAGCTATGCTTTAAACATATTTTATTGTCAAACAAATACAGACAATGGATGAGACACAAGTTATAAACTTACGAGGTCTTCTCCGTGTAGCTATAGACAACCAGTGAACTTTGGGTTAATTGGAATTTTAGCTGACGTTGATATAATGTGATTGATTGGTATCAAATATATCGCCCATTATAGTTATAGTTATAAACACCCATATGGTATACATTGTGAGTTCGTATCCCGATACAACTTGATGTGATAAAGTTTGTCAGTGACTTGCGGCAGGTCTGTGGTTTTCTCCAGGTACTCTGGTTTTCTCCACCAATAAAACTGACCGCCATAATATAACTGAAATATTGTTGAAAGTGGCATTAAACACTACAACCCTTACCCATATGGTAGACATTGGGCATTGACTCACATTTTTAGCATTCACTCATGATGTAGTATCAATAATGAGAAAAGTTTGAAGATCCTGAGGGGTAATCACAAGTCATAAATCAAAATATGACAGACAATGCAATGGTAAATTAGGTATACTTTGTTATCTTTCTGTGACACCTGTATCAGACTTAAACAGTGCTTTCGATGCTAATTTGTTTCTATGCATTTTAAATTCAGTGTAAAAGATGAATACCATTTTGCAATGATGTGCCATAAATTAGACAGCATCTGAGGTTTTAATAAAGGAAATTTGTAATATTGTACCCTAATTTCAAAACATGAAAAATGAGACAAATTGAATTATTTTTTTATTTACATGTAAAGAAATTTATATTACAGCAATTATTGTAATTGAAATTAGTGAATTTAAATTATTTGGTTTTCCAATTAGTTTTACCTGTGAAGTTCAATTTGTATGTTTTACTTGTTACAATAACAAACTCATATTTTTCCTGGATAAAGCAGATTTATAATTATTTATGTATTTTATATCTATTTTCAGGTTAGGAATGTTCTTTTGTCCATGGAAACTTCTTATGACAATGCTCAAATGCTTCATTTTATTTTATTTAAAAAGGTAATTTATAACTTTAGTACAATTTTGGTGGTAATTTTTTGCTCAGGCAAGTATAATAAATATGACTTCAAAAGGGATCAGTTTACACAGTGTTGTTTCAAAAAAGTTAATGATTAACATGTTTTGTATCAACACTCATTTCGTAATTTTCATATAATACTTTTATATTACATTTTTATAACTGTGTAGACTGACCTTGTTTGTAAATGACCTATGACCTCTGTAGTATATATTGTGATACCTACTCTTTACTTTTAACAATCATTGTTGGTTTATATACGCATGTATCAAATTTTTTTTATATACTTTTTTGTACTTTCAAATGATTGACAAACATATTGAAGTTATTTATATTTCAACCATGAATTGTATGTTAGTGAAATCAATGAAAATACAGATACATTAAATTATAGAGTAAATCTTTGTAAGCCACAGTAATTTGATGCTCTCTGTGATAAAATGCAAATTTTAACAACAAAGAAATAAAAGTTTAGACCCAGCCAATTGCATGTTGTAGTCAACTTGTGTATTACATAAAAACAAAAATAAAATTCTTAGTGGTGCCATGTGGTTTTATCTGAACTAATCAACCTTGTTACTTAATATAGCTGAAGCCAAGACATTTACGATATTTTAGATGTATTTTTTAATGTTTCTGTCTTTCAGTTAACATTAATACATAACTGTCGTCCAGAAGATCGCCCCTATAGAACCTCACGATCTATATCATTATTTATGACGGCGCTGTTGTGGTCTTTTTTATTAGCAGTAGTTCCACTAATATATGTTGTCAAGTCGTAAGTAATAAATTATCTTTGTTATTTGTATACTAAACAGGAGTGTTCCCTGAATGCCAACATTCTTAAAACAACATATAGTGTACATTGTTGTTTTAGCACTTATATCAGGGCCATTTAAAGGTTGATATTTACTTTCAAAAAGTAATTACTAAGTGAAATATCACATGCTATACTGTATTTAGTTTAAATCTAATGAAATGAAGTAAACTATAGTGATTTAAGAATGTTTTATTCCTGGTTTGAACATTATATATAGATAGACAATAACGAGGGTATTATATTATGATTGGTACTATTGTTGTTACTGGAAATACAGTTAAATCTATATCAAACAACCATGAGGGCACAATATTCATTTGAGGCTGTATATAAAAGTAAAAGTCAATATATGCCTTTATCCCGCAATCAGTAGATTTGCTGTTCAAATATGCTATACGAATACATTTTTGCTTTATTCGTACTATACGAATAAACTTTTCAGCCTACGAATAAACTTTCCTGGTACCCTGTAGCTATGTACAGCGGAGGGCGCAGACAAGTATGAAACTGGTACTAATGTAACGCGGACCATGAAGAAGACACCCTTGACAACATTTATGAAAGGCGAGGAATGACGCTTGTTTCTGTCCTTTTTGTTTAAATCTGACAAGTTTTCCGACTTTTTTGACATTGCAGGATAAACACAATATACGTACATTGTTGTTAAATATAAAATTCATTTGTACTCTCTGCGAAACATGCCTGAAAAGCTTGCCAAAGGCTCGCTATTCTGCCTGTTTCTAAAGCTCGTACAAATAAATTTTATATTTACCGACAATGTACGTATATTGTATATTTATCATGAAGAGCAATAAGATAAATATTGATTTGTATTGTGAGAATGGATTTCTCAGAGCAATATCGAATCAATGCGAGATGTATCAGAATTCCATTTCAAACAAAGCATATCAACAAAACTATCGTATGTTTAGCAACGTCAGTATATAGTCAGATAGTTACACATCGAAATCAACAACATGTTGCTTAACTTGGACACATTATCCTGATTCTGACCCAACCAGTCTTTGCTTTTGGTCCTTAATGCTGCATACTTAGCAGAACAACAAATACCAATTGAGTCTTTAGTTTGACCCGATCGGGACTTTAATCCATGATCTACCACACTCAAAGCGAGCATGCTACCCCCATTACACCACCAATGCAGTGGATAAATTTAGAATATACAAGTGTAATTCTAAATAGATGTCTTAACTTATATCAATACAAGATAAGACAAGAACAATTTTTCGATGTACAACCAGAGCATCTGTGTAAATATTTCTTTCTTGAAAACTTTTGTAATGTTATATGAAAATTGAATCCAGAGTCCAATATAGAAATAACATAAAGTTCATATTTCAGAAATGTTTTAAGACAGGTAACAAAATAATTTTTATTAAAATGAATGTTTCTTTTAATTTTAATTTATTAATTTATGAGCATGCATTGAGCACAGATTTTGTTTCAGCAATTTTGTTGATGGCACGAATAGTTTGCTTGTTTTTTTGTGTTTTTTTTTTCTTTCTTCTTTTTTTTCCGTTTCTTGGACAACTGATCTGAAAGGCATGCATCTTCTGATTTTTCTGTTGATATTATTTTCATTTCATTCAATGATTTTGGTACAACTATCTTTGTCAGATATATTATACTATGCAATAACTCCAATTTGCTTTTACAAATTTTCTCTAAATTTTAAATTAACCTTTGTAAAGATGAAACTTTAAATTTTGACAATTTTTTTTCATTATTTCAGAGTTATAATCCTTGAAATTGGTGAAAAATAAGCTCTTTACCAGTTGTCTCATTGTAACTGAAGCATGGTTTGATCAATTTTCTTGAAATCTTACACATTCTTTTGCAATATACAATATACAGTCTTTTCTTTTGTTACTTGTGTGACTGCTCAATTAAAGATTGTTTACTTAAGAACAGTTTCATAAAGGTTAAAAGCCAATTTTTTTTAAAATTTAATAGGCCTTTCACTATTCTGTAACGACTCTGCATACACGAATGTTAGGATTTCTTACAGCTTATACTATTCCTTAGTTACACTGTACTTTCAGATGCAATTGTTTGTGAGCATGTTTCATTGTCCAAAAAGCTTTAAAACATTTGTTGTTTATTGATAACAACACAATTTAATTTAATTGTGCATTTTTTCTTCAATTGATTCACTTGTTTACTGGTAAGTGTTTACAGGGCAAATGGAGGAAAGACTACTAATCACCATGTACCTGATGCAGAATTTAAAAGAAATATTGAAAACATTAAACTTTTGCACAAAAAAATTGCTTTGAGAAATTCACTGACCTGTCCGAAGTCAATGACAAACTTTATCATATAAATTTGCATAGAATACACCTCACATCTGGTTGGAATCAAACTCACAATTTAAGTGGTGATAGGCAGTGGTTGCAAATAAAGACATTAATCAAACTACATATCTCTGCCACTATTGCCACTGTTCTAGCTAGTAACAAAATCAGACTAACAATACAATGATAAAATGCTTATAGGTAATCAACAATTTCTGGTGCCAGTAACACATTTACACTAGCATTAGAACTATGTCGGTGCTGAGGCTAATAAAATAACACTATATAAATTGACATACCAATCCTGTAAATTGTTATCAACAGTTTTACTGTTTTTGTTACATACTAGTAATCTGCAAATTTAAAAATAAAGTGCTAAAGTTATATCAAATTTCCGGGTCCCTGTAAAGTGAGAAACGAAACAGAAACGAAACACAGCGAAACAAAACGAATTACGACGAAACGAAACAAAATCTGTAAACTGAGAAATGAAACGAAACGATATCATTCAGGGAATTCTTAAAAAAAAAGTCGTGTACATTCCCAAATAAAAATAAACACTGCCCGATACCTTATAAAATGTATAATCAACCAATTCAATTTTATCATGATAGATGGGCATATTAAAATATTAATTTGCCATTGTAAATTGACGAAATACTCTATTTGAGTTCATTAAAAAGTTTGGAATGACATATATATACAGCATTTCTGTCATTCCTGTATATGCTAGATGTGTGTAGATAATCACGCAAATTTGCATCATCCGAGGCAGAATTCCCTTTAAATTAGTATAGAAAACGGGCCCAATCTAGGGTCAAGCAAAAAAAATAGTTTGTATAGGGTAACCCGACCCTACCTCAAATCTAGTGCCTACAATAGTTTTTTTTGTTACATTTTCTCAACAAGCACTAGTAAGATATCTCACACATCCACCAAGTTTGGAAATGTAATGTAACCATTCTATAATCTAATCTTAGCAAAGTTAGCAAAGGTAAATGCGAACAACTTGAGATAAAAATGTGAAACGTAAACGAACGAACGGCTAGTGACGGCAAATTTGAGATTATTCATTAACCTACCATAAATTCATACAGAAAACATATTGCCATATTAAAGCATTTTGAAAATATCTCAATTTAAGATTTAAAAAAAAATGGAAAAGCAATCCAACACTATGCAATGTATGCCAAGCTTTTTTGTATCGCTCGATTTGAGATTATTCATTAACCTACCATAAATTCATACAGAAAACATATTGCCATATTAAAGCATTTTGAAAATATCTCAATTTAAGATTTAAAAAAAAATGGAAAAGCAATCCAACACTATGCAATGTATACCAAGCTTTTTTGTATCGCTCGACAAGATAGCAAGCTTTGTGAAATCTGTATAGTTAAATACTTCAGGTACACATACATTTGGCGCGGGTGGTAAAGGGTTATATTCGTGCAACGTGTTTGGAATTTTTTTTTTCATTTCACGTGTTTTATAGTAAGAGGGGCGGCATTATTCACTGTATTTCGTGCAAAATAAATTGCTGTCATATCAAATTTGGAAAGAAGAAGTGGAGATTTGAGAACAAGGCTAAAAATAAACTGGAAACCGGTATGCCCCTGCCAGGATTTTGTCAGAAAATATATATAGTTTGTCAGGGTCCCAGATTAACTTTTTGTGCATAATAGCCAACTGGGCTACTGAAATTTCGAGACTGATAGCCCAGATTAAAAAGCAGTAGCCCAGGTGAAAATGATGAGGGCCGCTAGGGGGGTTGGGGGGTTATTCCCCCACCCTCTCCCCAAGAAAATTTTGTATTTTTTAAGCCAAATCCTGCATTTTACACACATTTTTGAAAGAAATAAAACTAGTTGAAAAAGTCGATTTTCCCCAATATATAAACATTTGGTACATTTTTCTTGATTTAAAGAGAAATCAACTACCAGAATAGTAGTATGGTCTCATTATCTTAATTTGTGTGAGTTGGAAATAGAAAATAAATAAAACACAGAAATTTAAATGAGTAATGAACTTTTTTATTGTTTTCAAAGCAGAATATCAAACATTTTCATGATCAGAACTGTCAACACAATAAATACTCAGTCTCTATCTGCATCAGCAATAGCTGCTATAAAAGATTTGACTGATTCAGTGTTCCTGTATGTTTTCCCTAAAATAATTCCTAATGGTTTCATCCAACTCGCACATCCATTCATAGTCTGAAAGGGGCCTATTTTTAACAACCAAAGCATGACAATTCCTGAACATTTTATCCAGCTTGATAAATATGTCTTTGTTCAAGGTCTGGATGATTTTAGCAGCTGATTATTCCTCACAAGATTTCAGTTTTGCTTTAGTGACAAGTGCACATTTCTCATGCTGCTTTGATTTTTCGTGCTTTGTCAGACTATCAACTTTATAGCTTGTACAACCAGTTACAAACATACCATTCAGCTCGCCAAACTCGGTACGTGCTGTACATACCATATCCTTGTCATCCACATACTTCAACCAAGGTCTACCTTTTTCCCACTCTGGTAAATATTTCCTTGTGCGCTTATCTTTATAATACCCCTTGTAGTACTCTTTTTAATAGCCAGCTGGGCTATCTTTCTACGTTTTCAAGTCGCCCAGGTGACATTTTGGTTGCCATGGGCGACGGCTAATTTGGACCCCTGTTTGTCTGTTTGATAGAAATCAAAATCTGTTATTATGCACACCTTTAGTATATATGCATGAACATGGACACTACAAAACATTAAAGAAAATTGTATATTAAGTTAGCCTTCATATATATGGATGGACGGATGGACAGGGGTAAATTAGTATGCTCCCTTGACTTTTCGTCGCCAAATTGAGGGGGAAGAAATATCCAACAGCTAAAGATCAATGCAGAGTGGCCGATATAGATATGTTTTCTTAAATATGAACTAAAACCTTAAACGCATACTTATATTTTTCACTTTCACGTATTCGCCAACACAGATGCAATTAATTTTTCCCCGGGCTCGTTTGAGCAGATTTTGAAAATGTGTAAACTTAATTGATATTTTCCCATTAGACCTACAAAAAATAATTGTGTGTTTAGGCTAACATTGTGGAAAAGTTAGGTAGGATATGGTGGGTAGGAAATATTTTCTTTTACATATTGGGCAGATGTTCTGACTTTAATAGTGCTTGTTGAGAAAATGTAATAAATAAACAGCTGCGCCAAGAGCGCATGATACGCCCGTCATCAATGTTCATACAATATTTGTAAAGACTTTCTTTCCCATAACTCTTGAATGAAAAATTTTAATTTCACCAACAGCTGCACCATAAACATGAATTGGAACATTTATACAATATTTATACAATTGAAAACAACATTTTTTGAGAAATCAGTAAAGACTATCAATTCCAATAACAGTACGAAGTTTGAAGTGAATTGGTGAAGGGGTTCTCAATTTACAGTGTGACATACAAAAAAATCGCCTACAATTTGATGAATAAAGTCCCACAACTCTGGAAATTTCACCATAAAGTATACAGACCGTAAGACCATCAATTCCAATAACTCTGTGAAATTTGAAGTGAATTGGCCAAGGGGTTCTTAAGTTAGAGCGCGACATGTGAAACGGACGGACAGTCAGACATTGGTATACCATAATACGTCCCATAAGACGGGCATATGCAAACTATTGTGGGCACTAGATTTTAGGTAGGGTCGGGTTACCCTATGCAAGCTATATTTTTTGTTAGGCCCTAGATGGTTCATTGTGCATGTTTCCTCCTGATCTATACTAATTTAAAAGGAATACTCCCTCGGATAATGCAAATTTGCGTGATTATCTACACACATCTAGCATATACACGAATGACAGCTAAATTAAAGAGGTATTTTTCAGCAAATCAAGGGGCATAACTCCAGAGCATAACAAGTGGTAAAGTCCCAAAAAAAAGAACCCTGACCTTGTGTATAGATTTGAATGATTTGCTTAAAGGGATCTTAAGTTATTGAGTGTAAATCAAATGTTGGACATATGGACGGACATGACCAAAATTTAATACCCACATACCTAGCGTGTGGGGCATGAAAAATGTTAGATAAACAAAATTTGTGGTCTCCAGCACTTTTTTTTATTGTAAGGGAACTTAGCTCTATAATTAGGAGACACTGTATTGTATACACATAGATTCTATGCACATGATTTCATTAGAATGGAGATAACTGTATTGTATTTGAAAATTTCATGGCATCAATTGGAGATTTGATGGTCGCAAATTGAGGTTACTGGTGACTCGATAGTAAATAGATATTTGCGACCATTAAATCGATAATTGATGCCGTGAAATTTTCAAATACAATACAGTTACCACCATTCTAATGTAATCATGTGTATAGATGTGTATTCCCACATTATTGACAAGATGACGTAAAGCGGTAATCAGTTAAAATTCTAAAAATATCTCATTCTATTTGAACCGTGGAATTGATACCTTGAAAATTACAGCATTGTCCAATCACAAACCAGGAACATTAAGCAACTACATTAGAATGTTCTATGCTGTGAAAGTGATTGAAATATACCAAAAGAAATAATACGTCACTTGTAATATTAATGAAATGATATACATTTTTTTTTTCAGACTACAACCAAGTCAGAGTTGTGGCCCATACAGGTTGTACAATGATGATTCAACAGTTATTTTTGATTCAGTAGTATTTCTAGTCAGGACTTGGCCAAGCTGGGTTCAGGATTTTCTGTCCTATGTGTTCAGTGTGGGTTTTTGGTCTATAGTCATTTCACTTCTCATGTATGTAATTAAGTCTCCCAAACTATTGTTTTTGCTCCGTTTCTTATTATTATTTTTATTTTTATTATTACATCACCCCGACTGCTGTCGGGTGATGTATTGCTATTCTACGTTTCTTTTTCACTATTATTATTATTATTATTATTATTATTATTATTATTCCACACATTTTTGTCTGCTCTATTTCTCGGAGATGCCTTGATCAAACTTTATGAAACCTTGTAGGAATATCATATGCCATGTGAAGTTGTGCTGTATAGGGTTTATTTTTTCAAAGTTGCTGCCGTTGCCATGGAAACGGCCAAAATGCTAAAAAATTGAAAAACACAAAAAGGATCATAGCAGGTTACTCGCCAAACAGAAATTGATGAAACTTGATAGGAACAACATCCACAGCTAGTGGAACAAGATAAGCCAAAAAAATCGGAATCAGTTGTACAAACTTTGCCGCAGTTGCCATGGAAACAAAAAAAGGGGGATTTAAAATAATTTTGGATTCCTTTCATCAAACTTCATGAAACTTTGTAGGAATATCCACTGTAGTGTGTAGCAGCTTTTGGGGGGGGGGGGTGGTTGAAAAAATTCAAAATGGTGGCTGTTGCCATGGTAACCAAGGTGCAAAAAATGTTAAATTCACTCCAAACTTCACAAAGTTTTGCAGTAATGTTTCCTGTCACATCCACATCTAGTTGAATGAGATAAGCCAAAAAAATCGCAATCGGTAGGACAAACTTTGCCGCAGTTGCCATGGAAATAAAAAAAAGGGGGGATTTAAAAAAAAAATTGATTTCTTTCATCAAACTTCATGAAACATCGTAGGAATATTCACTGTAGTGTGTGGAAGCTTTTGGCGTGTTGATAAAATTCAAAATGACGTTACCATGCAAACCGAGGTACCAAAATAATGGGGTGGGGTGATGTCCGCTATTGCTTTGCAATGGCAATTCTAGTTATTATTCTTTTTCTCTTTCTCCTTTCTTTCCGCGGACCATGAACTTGTCCACGTCAGATCTCAGGAACTACTGGACAGAATTTCATGAAACTTGGTGGAGTTATAGATATATGTTTCTAGTTGGTCCTAAAGTTTTCAGCTTTGTGGTAAAGGGGGTCAAAGTCATATTTTGAGGGGTTCAGAGGGGGTGGGGGTTACTATAGAATCCTATGGGGAAGTTGCAATTTCGTACATTAATGTTGATAACTTCTAAATTAATAATGATAGAGACATAAAATTTGACATAGTGATAGGTCACCATTAGAGTAGCAATTCTGCATGTTCAAAATTTTCAAGATGTCTGCCATTTTCAAAATGGCTGCCAAAACAAGGCATAAAATATGGGCGGTAAAAATTCAACATTGTCCGATATCATCAAAATTTGATATGTGGGTTGATAATGATGTCCCGAATTGATTCCCGACATTGAAAAATTTCTACCGGTTGCCATTTTTAAAATGGTCGCCACAATACCGCAAAAATTCAACATTGTCCGATATCATCAAAATTTGATATGTGGGTAGATAATGATGTCCCGAATTGATTCCCGACATTGAAAAATTTCTACCGGTCGTCATTTTCAAAATGGTGGCCACAATACCGCAAAAATTCAACATTGTCCGATATCATCAAAATTTGATATGTGGGTAGATAATGATGTCCCGAATTGATTCCCGACATTGAATTTTTTTTACCTGTCACCATTTTCAAAATGGTCACCACAATACTGCACAAATTCAACATTGTCCGATTTCAACGACATTTCATATGTGGGTAGATTATGATGTCCCGAATTGATTCCTGACATTGAAAAATTTCTACCGGTCGCCATTTTCAAAATGGCCACCGCAATACTGCACAAATTCAACATTGTCCGATTTCAACGACATTTCATATGTGGATAGATTATGATGTCCCGAATTGATTCCTGACATCGAAAAATTTCTACCGGTCGCCATTTTCAAAATGGCCACCACAATACCGCACAAATTCAATATTGTTCGATTTCAACGTCCTGAATTGATTCCCGACATCGAAAAATTTCTACCGGTCACCATTTTCAAAATGGTCGACACAATGCCGCAAAAATTCAACATTGTTCGATTTCAAAGGTAGCTTTTAATTTATTTTTTAAACCGGTTGTCAGTGGCTGGTTTGGGAGACTTCATAATCGTTAGATTATAATCATATCTTGTTTTTTTTTATATTGATGACTCACTAGTTATATTAAAGTCAGTGGTATTTAAATATCAGGGTCCTTCCAACAATAAAACTGATCACCACAATATAACTGAAATATTGTTGAAAGTGGTGTTAAACACCATAACCCTAAAGATGAGGGTGTGGATCATCTACCTCTAGAATTTTCTGTTTTATACATGTATGTTGTGAGTTTCTCTTCCAATGGTTTAGTCATACGAGTGAAGAATCTGTATTTCTAGCCTGGACATTCACCAGCTTGCTTCAGTACTTTCAGTTTTGTGTTCAATTTTGGTATTTCATATATACATTGTAATAACTTTTCCTGTCTTGTAAATTATTACCAAAATCTCATGATTAATCTTTATTTAGATGAAATGTTTAATGTTTAATTCATATCATAAAGTCATATGCTCGTAATATGCCTGATAAATTTCTCCCGTCCAATTTACATGTACAGTCAAACCTGTATTAAGAGGTCACCTTTGTGAAAAAGTGGCCTTTTAAGACAGGTGACCTCTTAAAAGAGGTTCAATTTATATGAAATTTTCTATGATAGGAAAAGAAAATGGTGACCTTTTAATACAGGTGACTGCTTAATAGAGGTGACCACATGGACAGGTTTGACTGTATCGGTTTCCTCAAGCATGCATGGACATGTAAGACACTTCGTGAGTGTTTTAAATGCTTTCTCTTTGGAAGTGTATTCAAACACATTAGGAAAAGAATGTACTAAGGTCTTAAAGTTTGATAGGAAGAAGATCATTGATGTATTTAACCAAATTTATCACTTTTATCTGTGATACAATGTAACATAAATTAATATTTCAGTTGTCTGTAGTAAATTACATATCTTGAATAAATTAATTAAATTTCTACTATTCTTAGCCAGTTTAACCAGTAAATGTTAAATTTTCGTTATATTTTTAATAACCATGGTGGTTAAATTTCTGCATGAGAATTCATGCCAATTTCCTTTCGACTGTCATTAACGATGGAAATTAACAACTTAAAAATGTTTTGACAGGAATAGATTATCTTGCTATCAGCGGATTAGGATTTCTGTCCAATCTTGATAGTTAAATTTTCAAATTTGTTAGCTCTATCTGTAAAATTTGAAAATTTAGCTATCTCAAGTGGAGAAATATTTTAATCCACCAGTAGCAGAGGGAGAATCTATATATACATTAAAGGTTTTTAGAGTGAATTAAACATATAACATGTAGATTTGTACTATAGACAGATCAACGTTTTACTTTTATTTATCCACAGTAAATATTTAATAAACAAAATACTTTCTGATAATGCTTTTAAGAATTGTAACAAACAGCAACAAATATAAATTAATACAACCATGAAATCCAGAAATACTGATATTAATTTTTTTTTTACTTTCAGAATATTGTGCTTATGTATTTGGATATTTAATAGTACTTTAAAGAACAAAGAAAAATATCTGTCAGATGAATTATACTGGGTATGTTTATTTAAATGGAGAAAATAAATGAGGTGTGTTCATGCAATTTCAAGGCACTTTCCCATCTTTCCAGTGGTCATTATTGAAAAAAATATCAACTGAGTTGATTAGAGCTACAATACAGTTACTATTATTGATAAAAAGTAGCTGTTACAATGTAAGGAGAATGACAATTAGAAGATCAACATATTATCGGGGGATGGGGGTTTCTGTGAAACTTTTCTTTCAGCTGATTTATACTGATTATGCAAGTTAGGCATATTTTGATTTAAAAAAAAAATCAAATCTCCTTGGAACCCACTGAACCAAATTAAACAAAACATGGCTAGGATGGTGCTTGGGTGGTTGGTTTCCTTTCAGAATTGTGTCTGATAACCCTTTTTTCTATTTAAGACAACTAGTAACTAGAAGTAGTAATTTCTGTTGTTGCTTATTACCAGGGCTGCTTTATTTTAGCTGCGACTGCATGACAATGAGTTAAGTTTAACGTATCATCCAGGACTTGGTTACACAAACCTTAATTAAATTTCAGTGTAAAACTTAATTGACACTTATAATTACTTTGAGGGTTTAATTGAAACTTAAATTTAATTGACTGCAACCCAGTCCTTGTTTTTCGGTGAAATTTTTGTTTCGGCAGATTTATACAAATAATGCATTTTTTATAACAAAATCACATTAAAATCTTCTCTTTTCACTAAATCAGTGCTGGACTTCCTCATTGACTACTTCAGAACTAATTCTGTTATATAGACATGATATTTGTATAATTGTTACTGACATTATAAATGATTTAAATTCAACAGTAAACATATGACCTGCTATTGGTTTTTTTCAACAATCACTCACTCGAACAACTACCACTCCCCTCATATCATTGAATGCAAAGCAGACCACTCGCTAACATGGGACAGGCACAAATATGTGGCAGGGTTATACTTGTTAATATGACCCCCCCCCCCCCCCCCTAATTAAAATTGGATCTCTAGCAGCAATATAAATGTCAGCACACAATAAGAAACCTTTCACCCAAAAAGCCCACACATTATCACAAAAAATGATTGATTGGAGTTTAATGCCAACTTAAGCAATATTTCAGTTATATTGTGGTGTATCACAAAAATGAATAAAAAAAACCCCAGTACAATAGCAGGGTCAGTGAATTCTCGTAGTTAACTAACTACTACCGGTAGCTAAATTGTAGTTAACAACTGACTACTACCGATAACTGAAAAGGTAGAATAAATTGGTTAAAACCATTCTTCTGTAAGACAAAAAAAAATCATAACTGATACTTCTAACAAATATTATTTCAATTTTGTCATACACATCTATAGAAATGATTGGTCCTGTTCAAAGATTCTTTATCAGCACTCTCAATGTAAAAGAACTAGTAATCCAATTTCAGTAAAACTTTCAGGAAATCTTTAGTTTACATTACAATTGTGCAACATCTGTTTAATTTTTAAATTTGCAAATTTTTGGAGTTTCCGTAAGCAGTTAATGGCCATTTAGTTGCATTACTCTCTAGGGGATATGCATCTTTTATCTGTAACTACTCTGTAACTATCTACCTAATTTCACTGAAAATATTTACTACACATTGCCATCATGCAACAGCTATATCATTTTCAGATTTGCAAATTTTGGGGGTTTTCCTTAGCAGTTTTTAGACAAACCCTTTTTTGTTGTATTACTCACTAGAGGATGTGCATCACTTATCCGCAATTTCTCCTAAACCAGTTATCCAATTTCAGTGAAACTTGAAGGGAATTTTTTACTACACATTGTCATTGTGCAACACTAATATAATTTCTAGATGTTAACATTTTGGGGCTTCCCTCAGTAGTTCATGGACTTTGCCAGTGGTATTGCATACTTGATAGTGTAAGCAGGGGTATTTTTTGGTGAGGGTTGCTCACAGTTTTTCTAGTTTCAAAATGCTCTAATGGACGTCTAATGCACCAACGGTGCCTCTGAAATTTTATTTAATAACAACAGTTTTTCGTTTACATTGCAAGGAAGTTTTTGTAAAATGGAAATAATGTACATAGAACTCGAA
Source organism: Bathymodiolus brooksi (assembly GCA_963680875.1). NCBI lineage: Eukaryota > Metazoa > Mollusca > Bivalvia > Mytilida > Modiolidae > Bathymodiolus > Bathymodiolus brooksi. The sequence continues at coordinate 8,415,534 of OY804580.1, read as the reverse complement.
AAGTTTTGGAATTGACTTGAATATTACGATTATCTGTTTATATGAATATTCATGTTTGATCAATTATAAAAGAAGGTTTTTTAGTTATTTATCTTTTGAACTTAATGACTAAATAAAGTTTTTGAATTGAAAGGTGTTTTCTCCGTGATTTAGAGGATTAAATGGTTCTTAGATCCCCTTCTTTTAATCCTCCTCTGAAACCATTGGCCAATTTTGACCAGACTTGGCAGAGATGGTCCTTGGATGGTCCCCTTTTAGAATTATATCCAATGACCACACACAACCATCCAAGATGGCTGCCATGACAAAAAAATAGAAAATATTGACAAAATATTTCCTCTGAAACTACTGGACCTATTGGGTTCAAACTTTGGGGAAGCAGTCCTTGGATGGTCCCCTTTCAGAATTTTATCCGACAATTTTGCAGACCAACTAAGATGGCTGCCATGACGAAGTATAGAAAATTCAGCAAAAAATCAATTTAAAAACCATCTCTGAAACTACTGGACCAATTGTGACCAAAATCTGGGGGATTGGTTCTTGGATGGTCCCTTTCAGAAGTGTTTCTGATGTCCCCGCTTGCCAACCAAGAAGGCTGTCATTTTTAAGAGTAGAAAATTCGGCAAAAAATCATAAATCTCCTCTGACACTACTGGGACCCTACTTAGGTGGAATGGGAGGGTCACCGGCCTATCAGAATTTTATCAGAACAATCCCGACTGCCCACCGAGATGGCCATCATCACTAAAAATAGAAAATTAATCAATAAACACTGAAAAAAAAAATTCTCATCCAAAATGACTTGGCTAATTGACACCAAACTGGTGAAATGATCCTTTGGAGATCCCCTTTCCTGCCAGTGGAAGAAAAAGAGCCATATCCGCTCAATAAACGCTAGATTGAGACAGATAAAGTGCATGAGATGGGGTTTGAGAAAATTGACCTCAAAGCCGGGACCCCCTGTTTGCTTACAGGATTTTGTATCTTTCTTTATGTACATGTATTTCATTTTGTAGAATGATTTGTGTGTTTTCCTTTGAAGTCAGGTATACTGTAAAGTAGATACAGTGTGTAACATACATAGGGTGGAGCTTATATGATGTCACTACTGTACAATAACTGACTGTATCTACAGTTATTGTACACAAGCCCCTGGACAGAAACATCAAACTGGAATAAATGCAAAAAAAATGTATTATTTTAATGAAACAAACAAAATGAACAATTAACAAATTCCTGTAATTTCAAAAAAGAAGGAAAAATGGATCAACTGTTCAAATCTAAAGACTGTTCTTTTCATGATCTCCTGTTTATCAACATCGGCTGCATAGTGGAGTGTTGCAAACGTTCTTTTACCGCTATGGTTTGTAAAGTTCCCGTTTAGTCCACATAGTTTATGAATTTCATAAACTACTTATGAATTTCATAAACTACTTGAGTTTATTAATGCCAACATTCTGATTAGACAGAGGAATTTGTATTCTCTAAAACGAACCATTCCTCGCCAAGACATACATCTAAGTAAGTCATCTATACATCAATCTCCTGAAAAATAAATAATAAAAACTCCTTGTAATACACTTAGACCAGATCACAGGCGCTTGTAGCATGGAATTGTTCCCTTTTTAACTTTCCGTTTACATATTTATTTTCAATAGAATTTCTTTATTATGTCATCTCCTTTTCCTTTATTTGACGCAGTTTGTTTCCATATCCATACTATCTTATGGTAATGGTAACTTACATGTGTCGGCCATCTACTCTTAATTTTATTCATATAGCCACCCCCCGTAGAAGTAAAATTGTAAAATGAATAAGAAATATAATTTAAAAAAGAGACCAGAAATTCCCTTTTTACACCGGTGTTACATACTCATTTTTCCCCCATACTCATTTTTCTCCCCGGAAAAATGAGTATATACTGAGATTTCCCCCCCGGAAAAATGAGTATATACTGAATTTTTCTCCCGGAAATCCAAGTATGTGTTAACCCATACTCATTTTTCCCCTCATACTAGTTTTTAATAGGGTTTTTCTTGTGTACACTTATATTCATGTATATGGTGGAAGACATAATAGTTAAATGTGGACGAAAGAGGGTATCAACAATGATAATAGTAATAACTAAGGCAAGCATGAACATGGAGTGAGAACGGATAAGGAGGTAGGAGGAAAGGATGGGAAAAACACTTGAGTGATAAAGCGATCTTCCTTAGTGCAAGTGAGAAAAACTCAAGTTTGCTAAGTGCTGGAAGGCACAGCTGACAGGTATGAGGAAGAGGGCAGGAAGGAAGGAATATAAAGAGAAGGATAGAGAGGACGGAGGGAGAATGGTAAAAAGACGACGGAGAGGAAGGAGAGATACTAGAGGTATAAATAAGGAGGATGACGGGGAGGAATTAGGGAGGGAGTCAATATGGAAAAGGATGGAGATAGTGAGGAGGAAGTAGTGAAACAGGTATTGAAGAGGAGATTTGAAGGAAGAGGATAGAAAGGACGAAGTGATAAAGGTAAACGAGGAGGAGAGAAGTAGTGAGGAGGAGGTAATAAGGAGGATGATGATGACGACGGAGGAGAAAAGTATACGGAGAAGGTAATTAGGAAGAGTTAATAAGGAGGATGGAGACGGAAGAAAGACAGAGGTAATGAGGTGGATGATAATATTACAGGAAAGAGAAGAGAGGAAATGAGGTGGCGGATTGAAAGGAATGAAGGATGGAGAGGTGGTGAGGATGACTGGGAGGAAGGAAGGAGAGAGGTAGTGAGGATGACTGAGAGGAAGGAGGGAGAGAGGTAGTGAGGATGACTGAGAGGAAGTAGGGAGAGAGGTAGTGAGGAGGATGGATAGGAATGAGGGAGAGAAGTAGTGAGGAGGATTGAGAGGAAGGAAGGAGAGCGGTAGTGAGGAGGATGCCAGAGGAAGGAGGGAGAGAGGTAGTGAGAAGGATGGAGAAGAAGGAGAGAGAGGTAGTGAGGAGGAGGATTGAGAGGAAGGAGGGGAGAGGATGACTCAGAGGAAGGAGGGAGAGAGATAGTGATGAAGTGGATGGAGAGGAATGAGGGAGGAGAAGTAGTGAGGAGGAGGATTGAGAGAAAGGAGGGAGAGAGGCAGTGAGTAGGAATGAGAGGAAGAAGGGAGATAAGTAGAGAAGAGGAAGAAGGAGGGAGAGAGGTAGTGAGGATGACTGAGAGGAAGGAGGGAGATAGGTAGTGAGGAAGTGGATGGAAAGGAATGAGGGAGGAGAAGTAGTGAGGAGGAGGATTGAGATGAAGGAGGGAGAGAGGCAGTGAGTAGGAGAGAGAGGAAGAAGGGAGAGAGGTGGTAAGAAGAGGAGAGCAAGGAGGGAGAGAAGTAGAGAAGAGGAAGGAGGGAGAGAGGTAGTGAGGAGGAGGATGGGAAGGAAGGAGGGAGAGAGGTAGTGAGGAGGAGGATGGAGAAGAAGGAGAGAGAGAGGCAGTGAGGAAGAGGATGGAGAGGAAGGATGAGAAAGGTAGTGAGGAGGACGACTACTTTAATAAATTTCCCCCGACAATGCCTTCAGTGGTTCTTGAAAATCGATTAATCAGAATGTTCAAAGTCTCTTATCGATCTGCACCAAAGAAACAACACTTGTGTAGTACCTCATAGTGAACACCCTCAAAGTTAAATTGGTTAAATTATGTTCAGTGGTTCTCAATGAGATTACGAAAATGTAATTCATAGGTTTTCAAAGCAATTTTGACCTTCGCTGTCGACCATTTTGAATTTCCGATCGGCATAAAACCATTACGGCATAAAACCATTATCACCTGTAAAGGACTCTGAAATTTCAAGACAATGTTTACAACCATAATATGCAGGTCAGGTTCAATTGCAGCCAGATCCCATATACGGCTTGGAAGTTAGGCCCACTTAGCTGAAAGCGGAGAACTCCGTGTCCTCAGACACATTCTTCTTTTATTAATTTTTTAGCGAATCGGCATGAAAAGTAACAACACTTGCGTAGGACATAATAGTGAACACCTCTGCCAAGTGTGGTTAAATTCTGTTCAGTGTTTTCCAAGTAGACCATGAAAATGTTGCTTTACATATGGTTTCAAAGCAAACTTTGGCAACGATTTTGAATTTCCGGTGGGCTCAAAAAGTAACAAGACCTGTCAAGGACCTTAAAATGAACATACAAATCACGTTTCCATACCATCGCTCAGTGTTTCTTGAAAAAAGATTATTGAAAAACTAACAATGTTTCCAATGTCTCCTGATGACCATTTGTTAACGAATCGGAAAAAATCCCTCATCCGATCTAAACAAACACCAGATCCCTCAGTACAATTTCTAGTCAATATGTAAACCACAGATAAATTCAATGCAGACGAACAATTACGCATTGGTTGACCATATGCGAACGCTAACTGATTTCAAATCCGATACGACAATTATAACGGATTTAAATTCGATCTAATGATTCAGTTTCAATCCGGAATACGTGTGAATATGGTATTATAGTGCTACCACTTTCGGTAGATCAATAAAAAAAGATGGAGACAAACGCATTTATCAAGATGGCTCAATTTTATAATAATTTGATCATGAAACGAAGCAAAAAATAGTTGTGCTGATATAGTAGAGGGGGTTAGGAGGGGGTCTGACCTCGAAACCCCGAACTAAAAAACTTGAAATACCCTTAGTCCCGAAATAAAAAACTTGAAATCCAGAAGTCCCGGATATAATAAAATTTCAATCCCGAATCCCGAAATGGTCAATCCCGAATTCTCGAGCTTAAAAAAACACCATCCCGGAGTCCTCAAAAGGGTCCTTCCCCCCTCATAGTAGTAGTTTAATTTAGAGAATACTGTTACCGTTTAGTTCATCATTTGAAATGAACATAATATGATAAATTGGTATAATCATGTTCGGTAAAACAAATCCACACTCTGACAGTAGAACTAATAATTGTATCATTCATAGTTATGCGTCATTGATGGATACTGCCATTCTATAGTTACTGATCTTTATTTAAAATGATCGATTACAAACAAACAAGCTACCACAAAATAGTTTGTTTAGTTTAAAACTAATTATGTTGTGTCTCGGTGTACTGTAAACAGTTGAAATTCTTAAGAATAAATTAGTAGATAACCATTGGCGAATCCAGGGGGGTTCCGGTGGTCGGACCCCCCCCCCCCCCCCCCGTCCTTCACATTGCGTTTGTCGTCCTTCCGTCCGTCCGTCGTCCGTCCGTTAACTTTTTACATTTTGATATTCTTCTTGAGAACCACTGAACATAATTTAACCAAACTTGGTATGAATGATCCTTAGGGTGTGTAGACTATAGTTTGTGAATTATATATCCGTCGAAGAAAAAACATGGCCGCCATGGCTAAAAATAGAACATAGGGGTCAAACTGCAATCATTGGCTAATATTTCAAAAAGTATTACATATAGAGAAAAATAGAGGTGATCTTCCTTCTTCAGCATCAAAAGCTCTACAAAAGTCTCCATAGGGTCGACCCCCTATAGGAGTTATTGCCCTTGCATAGTCTATCAGTGCAAAGGGGGAGAATTGAGTATGAGGGGGAAACTTCAGTATATACTCAGATTTCCCCCCTAAAAATCAGGGGGAAAGATGAGTATATACTGATCTTTCCGGGGGGAAAAATGAGTATATACTGATCTTTCCGGGGGAAAAACTAGTATATACTCATTTTTCCGGGGGGAAAAATGAGTAGGGGGAAAAATGAGTATGTAACACCGGCTCATATCCAGACGGGCGCGGCAACGGCCGTTCAGTACAGGTGGTGCACTTCGTGGTAATTTAACGTTTGGAGGCCACTTAACAGTCATTAGCACACGCACTGTAATCAGACGCCTCCATCATCAGGGAATGCGAGCTCGACGACCTATAAAACATCCACAGTTGACATTACGTCATCGCCATGCTCGATTTGACTGGTCACATGATCATTTGGGGTGGACACATGGAGACGGATCCACTGGTCTGATGAAAGTCGTTTTTTGTTACGCCCTACCGACGGTCGTGCAAGGGTTTGGCGCCAACGAAACACTTCATTTCAGGACAACCACATTTTGGGCACAACTGATTTTGGGGGTGGGGGTGTAACTGTCTGGGGTTGTTTTTCCTTTGACTGTAAGTTGGACTTGTAAGTTCTTGATGGTAATCTGACAGGCCAAAAATACCGTGACAATGTGCTCGCTCCACGCGTAGCCCTCCATTTTGACAATTATGCGTTGGCTGACAAGGCCAATGTTCATGGACGACAACGCTAGGCCACATAGAGCCCGAATTGTACAGCAAGAGGCTGTTCAGACAATTCCATGGCCTGCGATGTCGCCAGACATGAACCCTATAGACCATGTATGGGACTTTATTGGTCGAAAAATTAACCAACGCAATCTAAAATGTCAAACTATTGACGAATTAAGAACTGCTATCTTACAGGAGTGGCAACAGTTCCCCCAAGAACGGCTTAGGCATCTTGTGCAAAGCATGACGAGGCGTGTTACAGAACTTCACAATAAACGCGGTGGATATACTCGTTATTGATTTTTATGCCTTACACATACGCACAATAGATGCATTTAAAAGTTCCTAAAATCTGAAGACTCTGCATTTTAATGCAATGTTAAAAACTTCCATCAAAGACAAACTGGTTTTACGTTTTTCCAGCGCCTGTTTTGAACCCCATTTTTGCCACGTCATAGTCACGTCTTTCAGGATGATAAATACTTCGTAGAAAGGTAATTTTAGAGCCCTTGGTGTAGTCTTTTAAGAAGTGTAAGAAAAATGGTGATATCTATTTTATTGTATTAACAGTATTGATGTAAAAAAATATATCCAAAAAAATATAAGGTGGTGCTTAACTTTGTCAGAGTGTATTTGTATTGTTTCTAGGGATACAATAGAACATTACGAAGAAAATGAAGATTATGCATGTACACTAACTCAGGAACAACTTTGCAAAAATATGTCTGTTCTTGTATGATTTAGATAACAAATATATATATATAATATACACTATGATTCCAATTGTCTACTTAGGATATTTGTACTAAACTATATACAGCATTCATGTCTCTAATAAAAATGAACACTTTACAATTCACTGTATAAATCAAGCACTACATACATACAATATGTGTAAGACCAAAATGTACAATTAATACATAGTTATATAAACAGATAATATATTAAACAATTTTATTGTTGAATAAAATAATAAAAAGTTGGTCTTTGTAGTTCATACTTCAAAGAAGCCAAAATCAGCAATCATTTAATAATTTTGTTTGCTATATTTAATTTCGTTGATCTAAGTTTGTATGTCATGGTTTTTTTTTGCATTGCTGTTCTCTTTCATTAATGTCATAAGTGGTTTTTTTTCTTTTGTGTGGATATCAGTGGTGAATCCAATTGGATAGAAACCCCAATTTCATATCAAAGGTAAAAAATAGCAAGGAAAACTGATGTTGTCAGATGGCCTGGAATCCACTTTTTGTACAGGAGTCACGTCATTGAGGAAACCTGGATTTCTAACATGATATGTTAATGTTTTACATTCTTCAATGTGATGTACATATTTGTATTATGTCACGTGGATTGTTTGTATGATGTTGTAGATTTATTACTTGTTCTAACTCTTTGATGTTGTCTTCATTCACTTCCCTTTTTTTACAGTTTCTTTATTGCTCGTATGTTAGTAGTAATAGGAAAAAAAAATAGGAAACATATTTCACTTTGATCAGAACTAAGTACGCCATACAGAATTATAAGACATCATCGTTATGTTATCTATTAGATTTCTTTATTCACACACAGACACGTTAAACTAATCATAACAAGAGAAAAAAAACCACCAAAACTTTATAGCTATTATTTGTATTTACAATTTGCATATCATCACGTAGCGCTATAGATCTGTTCGCCTCTCAACTATTGACCTCTTTAAAATAGGGACTAGTTCATTCACAATTTATTTTAAAGTAATTACTATTCAGATTTGTGATTTCTGATATTTTCCCGCGCTATTTGGAGTGCTGGTTTTGCTTAATATCCAGTTACCACATAGTGGAACTCCGAAGGTATTCCAATCAAGTTTTCACATTCTCGTCAAACTGTCAATGCCTCGTGGAACACCCATAGGTACAATGCTATGGACATGTAATCCATATCAACCCAAGCTAGTCAATCAGTGCATTTCATCACTGGGAGTTTCAAGAGTGTTTCTCGACCGAGACCGGATACCAACTTCAAGCGTTAAGGTTTTCAGTTGTAATATTTCCCCAACACTAGATGTTTTTCGTTGTCTGTTGGTGACAAATCTGACAGTCATGTGTTGGACCATTTCCAGTTGTTGGACTTTTTTGTAAAGGGTACCAAACAGAACAAGCATACTCAAGTGATGGTATAATTAGAGATTTATAGGCTTGTTTCTGTAAGGAGGACAAGCTGATATTTAGGTTTCGACAGAGTAAGCCAATCGTAGTATTTACTTCACAAATGATTAGGGTAGCTGTGGCGAGTTGTATTAGTTTTTGTTCTTGCTTTTTGCATTGAGTACCTCGTTTCTGCATGAGATAGGTCGATTGTTAAAGATTTCTTAATATATAATACATACCGTCTATTGTTGCCACGATATAAACGTCAATCAACAATACCATCTAATGTAATTACACATATCCGTCTATTGTTGCCTCGACATAAATGTCTATCAACAATACCATATATGTCACACATGTCCGTCTATTATTGACACGATATAAACGTCAATCAAGAATACCATCTATGTAATTACACATGTCCGTCTATTATTGCCACCATATAAATGTCAGTCAACAATACCATCTATGTAATTACACATGTCTGTTATTGCCACGATATCAACGCCAATCAACAAGACCATCTATGTAATTACACATGTCCGTCCATTGTTGACACGGTATAAGCATCAATCAACAATAACATCTATGTAATTACACATATCAGTGTATTGTTGCCACGATATAAACGTCGATCAACAATACCATCTATGTAATTACACATGTACGTCTATCGTTGCCACTATATAATCGTCAATCAAGAATACCATTTATGTAATTACACATGTCCGTGTATTAATGCCACGATATAAACGTCAATCAACAATACCATCTATGTAATTACACATGTTCATCCATTGTTGCCACGATATAATCATCAATCAACAATACCATCTATGTAATTACAGTCCGTGTATTGTTTCCACGATATAAATGCCAATTAACAATATCATCTATGCAAGTACACATGTGCGTGTATTATTGCCACGATATAAACGTAAATCAACAATACCATCTATGTAATTAAACATGTCCGTCTATTGTTGCCACGATATAAATGTCAATCAACAATACCATATATGTCACACATGTCCGTCTATTATTGACACGATATAAACGTCAATCAAGAATACCATCTATGTAATTACACATGTCCGTCTATTATTGACACCATATACACGCCAATCAACAAGACCATCTATGTAATTACACATGTCCGTCCATTGTTGACACGGTATAAGCGTCAATCAACAATAACATCTATGTAATTACACATATCAGTGTATTGTTGACACGATATAAACGCCAATCAACAAGACCATCTATGTAATTAAACATGTCCTTCTATTGTTGCCACGATATAAATGTCAATCAAGAAGACCATCTATGTAATTAAACATGTCCTTCTATTGTTGCCACGATATAAATGTCAATCAACAAGACCATCTATGTAATTACACATGTCCGTCTATTATTGCCACCATATAAATGTCAGTCAACAATACCATCTATGTAATTACACATGTCTGTTATTGCCACGATATCAACGCCAATCAACAATAACATCTATGTACTTACACATGCCCGTGTATTGTTGCCACGATATAAACGTCAATCAACAATGCCGTCTATGTAATTAAACATTTCCGTCTATTATTGCCACCATATAAACGTCAGTCAACAATACCATCTATGTAATTACACATGCCCGTGTATTGTTGACACGATATAAACGTCAATTAACAATACCATCTATGTAATTAAACATTTCCGTCTATTATTGCCACCATATAAACGTCAGTCAACAATACCATCTATGTAATTACACATATCCGTGTATTGTTGACACGATATAAACGTCAATTAACAATACCATCTATGTAATTAAACATTTCCGTCTATTATTGCCACCATATAAACGTCAGTCAACAATACCATCTATGTAATTACACATGCCCGTGTATTGTTGACACGATATAAACGTCAATTAACAATACCATCTATGTAATTAAACATTTCCGTCTATTATTGCCACCATATAAACGTCAGTCAACAATACCATCTATGTAATTACACATATCCGTGTATTGTTGACACGATATATACGTCAATCAACAATACCATCTATGTAATTACACATGTCCGTCTATTGTTGACACGATATAAACGTCAATCAACAATACCATATATGTAATTACACATGTCCATCTATTATTGCCACGATATAAACGTCAATCAACAATACCAAATATGTAATTACACATGTCTATTATTGCTACGATATAACCGCCAATCAACAATACCATCTATGTAATTACACATGTCCGTGTATTGTTGACACGATATAAACGACAATCAAGAATACCATATATGTAATTACACATGTCCGTGTATTGTTGACACGATATAAAAGTCAATCAACAAGACTATATATGTAATTACACATGTCCGTGTATTGTTGATACGATATAAACGTCAATCAACAATACCATCTATGTAATTACACATGTCCGTGTATTGTTGACACGATATAAAAGTCAATCAACAAGACTATATATGTAATTACACATGTCCGTCTATTGTTGACACGAAATAAACGCCAATCGACAAAACCATCTCTGTAATTACACATGTCCATGTATTGTTGACACGAAATAAACGTCAATCAACAATACCATCTATGTAATTACACATGTAAGTGTATTGTTGACACGATATAAACGTCAATCAACAAGACCATTTATGTAATTACACATGTCCGTCTATTATTGTCACCATATAAACGTCAGTCAACAATACCATCTATGTAATTACACATGTCCGTCTATTTTTTTCACCATATAAACGTCAGTCAACAATACCATCTATGTAATTATACATGTCCGTGTATTATTGCTACGATATAAACGTCAATCAACAATACCATCTATGTAATTACACATGTCCGTGTATTATTGTCACGATATAAACGTCAATTAACAATACCATCTATGTAATTATACATGTCCGTGTATTATTGTCACGATATAAACGCCAATTAACAATACCATCTATGTAATTATACATGTCCGTGTATTATTGTCGCGATATAAACGCTAATTAACAATACCATCTCTGTAATTACACATGTTCGTGTATTATTGCCACGATATAAACGTCAATCAACAATACCATCTATGCAATTACACATGTCCGTGTATTGTTGCCACGATATAAACGTCAATCAACAATACCATCTATGTAATTACACATGTCCGTGTATTATTGCCAACGATATACACGTCAATCAACAATGCCATCTATGTAATTACACATGTCCATCTATTGTTGCCACGATATAAACGTCAATCAACAATACCATCTATGCAATTACACATGTCCGTGTATTGTTGCCACGATATAAACGCCTATTAACAATACCATTTATGTAATTAAACATGTCCTTCTATTGTTGCCACGATATGAACGCCAATTAACAATACCATTTATGCAATTACACATGTTCGTGTATTATTGTCACGATATAAAGGTCAATAAACAATACCATCTATGTAATTACACATGTCCGTGTATTATAGCTACGATATAAACGTCAATCAACAATACCATCTATGTAATTACACATGCCCGTGTATTATTGTCACGATATAAACGTCAATTAACAATACCATCTATGTAATTACACATGTCCGTGTATTGTTTCCACGATATGAATGTCAATCAACAATATCATCTATGTAATTAAACATGTCCGTCTATTTTTGCCACGATATAAACGCCAATTAACAATACCATCTATGTAATTACACATGTTCGTGTATCATTGTCACGATATAAACGTCAATCAACAATACCATCTATGCAATTACACATGTTCGTGTATTATTGTCACGATATAAACGTCAATCAACAATACCATATATGCAATTACCATGTCCGTGTAATATTGCCACGATATCAACGCCAATTAACAATAAGGGTAATAACAAAATTACCGAACTCTGTGAAAACCGTAATGACCCTGACTTGGTACAGGCATTTCTAAAGAAATGGTGGGTTTAATCAGATTTTAAAGCGCCAAACCTCCCGCTCTCATTACGGTTCAAAGGTTCCGGCTGTCACTATAACAGTATTTAAATACAGGAACAAAGTAGGTAAAACAGTCGTCAAAGCAGTACCATATTCAGTGAAGTAAATGTCAAAACACTTTTACGTCACACATTAATAAAAAAATATTTTTGACATTGTTCTTGGCTTCCTTAACTTTATACATTTTCACTATATGAAAATGCATCGTTTATAATCGCTTCTGCAGAGACGGAATATATTTCGACAAGATCTTGGTATCGGAATATAAACTTTTTAAGAGATCGAATAAGGCGAATCTTTTCATAGCCCTGGTCCAGTAGCCTGTTTCTCAGATGAAGATGACGTTTCAGGAAATCAGAATAATTGCTACTGGCCCTTGCATAGCGAATCAATTGCGAGATGTAAACACCATATGCAGGAGAAGCTGGTATATTGCTGCACATGTTTGGAACATTTATGATTTTAAAATTGAAGTCGTCCCGTTTATCATAAATTTTAGTACTGAATTGACCACTGTCGTCAAATTCAAGGAATAAGTCCAAAAATGATGCGGACGAAGCTGTATCGGTGGTCTCTTTAACTTCCAGCTTTGGAGGATATATCAATGGAAGAAATTCTGCAAATCTAGAATTATTGATAGATAAAACGTCATCAATATACCTGTATGTGAAATTAAAGGCTCTAGCCTCATGAATCCTCTTATCTTTTACAAGCTTTTGAAGAAACTCCGACTCATATGAGTATAAAAATAAATCGGCTAGAAGAGGATCACAATTCATACCCATTGGTATGCCGACGACCTGCTGAAACAGTGTCCCTCCAAAGGAGACACATATGTTATCGATGAGGAACTCCAGTATACTGATCACTTGTTCCTCGGAGTAGCATGTTTTACCTTTTTGAATTTTGTTTGAAAAATATGTGGAATTGTAGCCTAACACAACAAATTTTCAGCCATAATTTCTATGACTGAAAGCTTTATGAATTGTTTCTTTTAAACGGGTTTTTAATTTGTCATGCGGTAGGGTGGTATATAGAGTTGAAAAATCAAAAGTTTTGATGGAGGATACCTGAGAGAAAGATCTTGATTTCAGGTTATCCAAACGATCTTTAGAGTTTCTCAAAATCCACATGTGATTTATGCCACTACGCGAGTAAACAGTTTCACAATATTTCTGTTGTCCCTCTTGTACTGCAGACATAATCTTTGTCAGGTGAATAGACAATTCTTTCGTCGAACAAGTTGATGATCCCGCTATGTACCTTTCTTTGTATGGTGTCTTATGGAGTTTAGGTATCCAATATAAATAGGGTAAATCCTCAGACTCTTTACCAGAGGGAATGTTTAAAGAGGTCATGAATAATCTGTGGTTAGCTAGGATTTCATCTTTGTCGAACGAAGTTGATTTGTATGTGGTATTACTAGAGGTGTTGCTATTTATGCCTAATTCCTTGATTAGGCATTCGAAGTAATATGATTTACATACAAGCACGATATTGTTGGAAGCCTTGTCCGCAGAAACGATAACATATTTGTCATGAAGAGAGGAAAGACACTTAACAGCTTCTTGGTCTTTAAATACAGACTTAAGTCGACTATTAACACAATTTTTGAGTTTGTGAATCCGACCTTGTACTAGAGACCTAATTGTTCTAACCCAGTCTGACAAGGACTCTAACTCAGGATCTTGGTCTACTTCTCTCTTTATCCACCTTCTGGCATAATCTTCAACAGCATCCATATTTATCTTGAAATTATGTTTCCAATTGGTGTGTTGAGGTTCTCTGAATTTAGGACCATGAGAAATCACCTTTCGGAGACTCTCATGTTGAATGATATTCAGATCACCAGTGATTACATGTCCAGATGGGTTGTATTGAAAAGGAGAGTGGGAGCAGTCACAAGTTAGAGGGTTCTTAAGGTACTCTTCTATGTTAATATCTTGCAATGCTTCTTTGTAGTTGAAAATTTTACGGCCAATGCTGTTAGTGTAGCTATAGGAGACAATGGGAACATATTGATTTTTGAAATATGGTGGAATTTCTTTTACGACCTCTTTTCTATTAAGAATGTTGCTGATGTTAATAGCATCGATTCCTTTGTTAGCAAACGGAAAATGGAGGACATTTCTGTTGTTATCATGAAGAGGTTCAGATCGAATTGGTTTGAAAAGACGCCACGTCACATATAATACTAGACAATCTGTACTTAGGAGAAAAAGGATCTACGCCTCCTTTGTCAAGTCCAAAATCCCTAAGATCTTTGAGGTAGTTTACAGGTAGTGAAAATAAGATTGTACGAATGTGATGAATTCCAAGAGGTTTCTGTATATTAGAAAGTAAATCATTAAAAGTATCTTGTAACGTTCTTGGTTTAGAGGACTTTTTAACATTAGGATGTGGAATTCTTTTATGACCATGGCTACGTTTAGTTCTTGGAATAGTATTAAAAAAGGCTCATCACGTTGATTTCGTTGCATCCAGGACTTGACAAATTTCCCACTCCTTTGATGTTATCATTGCAACCGTAAGGCATTGCAGTGCCTAACTCTTTAACCCAAAACAACTCTCTATCGGTACGGTAAGGTGTATTAAGTATAGGACTGTTTGTATGATGGTAAATCTTCTCGATGATTCGAACTTTCATCGTCAAATAGCGGTCATGACCCGATTGATTGAAATGATTATACAAAATCCTGTATTTGGGATCTTTTGCATCATATCGATGTTGGCTCATTCTACTTCGTAATGCTTGACGAGTTTCACCAACATACAAAAGTCCACAGAGTGTACATTCTATGCCGTAAATGACATTTTTAATAGAACAGTCCAGAGGGTCAAACGATTTGGTGTAGTAAGTTTTTCCAGGTAAATTCAGGAGAAGTTATTAGCATGCCGCATGTTTTACAAGTATTATGTTTGTCAGTTTTTATTTTGCAAGTAGTAATGCACGGAGAAGAGTCACAAGTACCTGGAGATTTAAGACAGTCCGAAATACTAATAGAACACGATTTTAAAATTTGATACGAATCTGAAGTTTTGAAATAATAATTACCGTCTGGCTGAACGTAAGACAAATCGGGGGTATCCCGTAGGATTTTCCGTGGAACGCATATATCATTTGCTACCCTGTTCCGTGTAGTAGCCAATAAGGACCTTGTTAACCCGGGTGACGTCCTAGCCGGTATGTTGTCCTTAATTTCGTTATTCATAACCTCGGGGGAAAAAATTCCACCAGCAGTGACATTGGGCATGGTTATAGTAAATAAGGGTAATAACAAAATTACCGAACTCCAAACAATCTTACAAAGGGAAAGTAAAAACTCATAATTATATAAACAGACAAAATCAGTCAACAACCGGAAAACTGTGAAAAACCGTAATGACCCTGACTTGGTACAGGCATTTCTAAAGAAATGGTGGGCTGAATCAGAATTTAAAGCGCCAAACCTCCCGCTCTCATTACGGTTCAAAGGTTCCGGCTGTCACTATAACAGTATTTAAATACAGGAGCAAAGTAGGTAAAACAGTCGTCAAAGCAGTACCATATTCAGTGAAGTAAATGTCAAAGACACTTTTACGTCACACATTGATAAACAAATATTTTTGACATTTTTCTTGGCCTCCTTAACTTTATACATTTTCATGGAATATATTTCGACAAGATCTTGGTATCGGAATATAAACTTTTTAAGAGATCGAATAAGGCGAATCTTTTTATAGCCCTGGTCCAGTAGCCTGTTTCTAAACATGTCCGTCTATTATTGCCACGATATAAACGCCAATTAACAATACCATCTATGTAATTACACATGTCCGTGAATTGTTGCCACCAACTATTAATACATTTTATCATGCAAATTGGACGGTGGTCTGTTTTTAAGTATAAATTGAGAGATTATAAAGAATTCATTGCGACGCAAAATAGTATGTCGTGGTTTTTACTTATAACATCATGTATGTTGAATTACATTTATTAACAGGATATTTCATTATTTTTTTGCCGTTGTAAAAGATTGTAAGATATAAACAATATACGTACATTGTCTGCAAATATATTAAACAAGCAGGAAACACGAAAAACGACGAGCCTCTAGTGCGCTCTTTCTTTCCTGTTTCAGGGCGAGTACAAATAAATTTTATATTTACACACAAATAGGCAATTCATCATTGGGGGTAAACATCACGGTCCTTGTTTGACTATTGTCTATATTCTACCCTCGACATAAGACGCTGGGTACCTGGAAATCTTAGACATCTTGTATACAGCAAATGTGTATACCTACAATTTATCTAGTCAGTAAATGCACTTATTGCAGCATAAAAATGAATATACATATATCGTCGCTGCTATCATAGTATATTGGACTTGTGACAAGGGAGACAATCTCGATGAACATTACATTTTTGTTTGTGTCTAAGCCTCTTACACAATATATTTAGCATTCCATATTCTATTCGTATACTTCTGATTAAACAATATTCAAACATACCTTTGAGAGCCAGGTAGTTATTGATAAACAAGTAAGTAGTTAGATCAGTTCGATGGTTTGAAGTAACGTATACATTTGACGTCTCCTACCCACATAGTCTGTAAAATATTTAAATTCAATATTATTCATTGAAAATCATATTCATTGTCTACGATAAAAGTTTTTGAAAGCTGTTTTGAATAACAATATGGTTCTTTTCCTTGACATATTATATGCAGAGGACTATGATTGTATATATATATTTTTATAGCTTGAACATCACTATTAAAAATGCCCCTAAGATGAACCTCGTTATCATGAATTAGGATTTGTCGTTCCGTGGATAATTCGAATTAAAAACTTCGTTCGTTTGTGTTAGCTTTTTGTGTAATATATACGAGATTACTGGAAAACTCAGTTATTTCATGTAGTATGACCAGTACCGGTACCTTCGACTCCCACACTAAGTTGTCCCATTGTATTTAACTTTGTCTTTCCAATTAAGCTTGTCAACGTGTTAACATCGACCATACTAACAGGCCTTGCGCTGTATAAGTTGCTGCATGGTATTTTACTTTCCTTAAACACGTGATACTTGTTTACATCACGTGACACTTATTTGCATCATCATGACCTTCCCTAGGACTTGAGAGTAGCTGTCATATACGACATATGGATCATGGTAGAATACCACATTTATTTTTGTTTTATTACCATAACTTCCTTTGGACACAAACAACTTAAGTTGAAGGCACATGCCCATTACTACACAAATACTTCGACAGCACATAAGGCTACAACGTTTTGCTAATGTAGGAAGTAGGACATATATTTTAATGTTGACCTAAGCCCTATTTTATTTATTGTGTACTAGGACATAAACGTGCAAATCAACAAACCTGTACAAGTTCGTCGTTCAGTTTCTGTCTTTGAAAAATCTGTGGTTTCTGTTTATCATTCGTTGGCGTGGCCTCAGTAATTAATTTACCATCTTCCCATTTCGATTTACACTAAAGAAAAATTGCTATATTGATACCTTACATTTCACACACATATATATATATATATATATAAACGTCTAAAATGGTTTGTAAAACAACACCAAGTACACAAAACGAAGTGATAAAGAATTAAACACTTCTTTATCACTTCGTTTTGTGTACTTGGTGTTGTTTTACAAACCATTTTAGACGTTTATAATTGTTTTACTTGTATAGTATCGTTATACCGTAACGATCCAACACCCCGTAAGATTGATCGTTGACTGGTTTTTCAGACGTTGTATATATATATATATATATATATATATATACGTCTGAAAATTAAACCAAACAGTGTTAGAATTAGATTTTAGAGCTGTCAAATATATATATGTCTTATGTCTATCTCTAGATTTTCCTTACGAGACAAGGTAACACTTCGACCATTGAAGCTATGTTTTTATATAGTAGATGTGACCGAGTGGTCTAGGGTGCTGGACATAAGACCAAGCGATTGGTGCTGCAGTGCATCAATGATGTGAGTTCAAATCCCGTCGAGGGAAGGAAAAAATGTCAGCTCACAGATTTAATTCTAACACTGTTTGGTTTAATTTTCAGACGTATGTATATATATAGGAGAACCATGCCTGTTCTTCATGAGCAACAGTTTACTATGAGTGTCTTGTATATAAAGGAGAACCATAGCTGGTCTTCATGAGTAACAGTTTGCTAGAAGTTTCTTGTAGGCAAAGGAGAACCATAGCTGTTCTTTATGAGCAACAGTTTGCTAGGGATTTCATGTATGTAAAGGAGAACCATGGTTATTCGTCATGAGCAACAGTTTGCTAGGAGTGTCTTGTGTGCAAAGGAGAACCATGGCTGTTTTTCATGAGCGACATATTGCAGGGAGTATCTGGTATGTAAAGGAGAGCCATGCTGTTCGTCATGAGCAACAGTTTGCTAGGAGTATCTTGTATGTAAAGGAGAATCATGGTCATTCATCATGAGCAACAGTTTTCTAGGAGTGTCCTGTATGTAAAGGAGAATAATGACTGTTCTTCATGAGCAACAGTTTGCTAGAAGTGTCTTGTATGTAAAGGAGAACCATGTCTGTTCTTCATGAGCAACAGTTTGTTATGAGTGTCTTGTATGTAAAGGAGAACCATGGTTATTCGTCATGAGCAACAGTTTGCTAGGAGTGTCTTGTATGTAAAGGAGAACAATGATTGTTCTTCATGAGCAAGTTTACTAGGAGTGTCTTGTATGTAAAGGAGAACCATGTCTGTTCTTCATTATCAACAGTTTCCTATGAGTGTCTTGTATGTAAAGGAGAACCATGGCTGTTCTGCATGAGCAACATGTTGTTAGGAATGTCGTGTATGCAAAGGAGAACCATGGCTGTTCTTCATGAGCGACATATTGCAGGGAGTATCTGGTATGTAAAGGAGAGCCATGCTGTTCGTCATGAGCAACAGTTTGCTAGGAGTGTCTTGTATGTAAAGGAGAATCATGGTCATTCATCATGAGCAACAGTTTTCTAGGAGTGTCCTGTATGTAAAGGAGAATAATGACTGTTCTTCATGAGCAACAGTTTGCTAGAAGTGTCTTGTATGTAAAGGAGAACCATGTCTGTTCTTCATGAGCAACAGTTTGTTATGAGTGTCTTGTATGCAAAGGAGAACCATAGCTGTTCTACATGAGCAACAGTTTGATAGGAGTATCTTGTATGTAAAGGAGAACCATGGTTATTGGTCATGAGCAACAGTTTGCTAGGAGTGGCTTGTATGTAAAGGAGAACAATGACTGTTCTTCGTGAACCACAGTTTACTAGGAGTGTCTTGTTTGTAAAGGAGACCCATGTCTGTCCTTCATGATCAACAGTTTGCTATGAGTGTCTTGTATGTAAAGGAGAACCATGGCTGTTCTTCATGAACAACAGTTTGATAGGAATTTCTTGTAAATAAAAGAGAATCATGGCTGTTCTTCATGAGCAACAGTTTGCTAGGAGTGTCTTGTATGTAAAGGAGAACTATATCTGTTCTTTATGAGCAACAGTTTGCTAGGGATTTCATGTATGTAAAGGAGAACCATGGCTATTCGTCATGAACAACAGTTTGCTAGGAGTGTCTTGTGTGCAAAGGAGAATCATGGCTGTTCTTCATGAGCGACATATTGCAGGGAGTATCTGGTATGTAAAGGAGAGCCATGCTGTTCGTCATGAGCAACAGTTTGCTAGGAGTGTCTTGTATGTAAAGGAGAATCATGGTCATTCATCATGAGCAACAGTTTTCTAGGAGTGTCCTGTATGTAAAGGAGAATAATGACTGTTCTTCATGAGCAACAGTTTGCTAGAAGTGTCTTGTATGTAAAGGAGAACCATGTCTGTTCTTCATGAGCAACAGTTTGTTATGAGTGTCTTGTATGTAAAGGAGAACCATGTCTGTTCTTCGTGAGCAACAGTTTCCTATGAGTGTCTTGTATGTAAAGGAGAACCATGGCTGTTCTGTATGAGCAACAGGTTGCTAGGAATGTCGTGTATGCAAAAGAGAATCATAGCTGTTCTTTATGAGCAACAGTTTGCTAGGAGTTTCTTGTATGTAAAGGAAAACCATGGTTATTCGTCTTCAGCAACAGTTTGCTATGAGTGTCTTGTATGCAAAGGAGAACCATAGCTGTTCTACATGAGCAACAGTTTGATAGGAGTATCTTGTATGTAAAGGAGAACCATGGTTATTGGTCATGAGCAACAGTTTGCTAGGAGTGGCTTGTATGTAAAGGAGAACAATGACTGTTCTTCGTGAACCACAGTTTACTAGGAGTGTCTTGTTTGTAAAGGAGAACCATGTCTGTCCTTCATGATCAACAGTTTGCTATGAGTGTCTTGTATGTAAAGGAGAATCATGGTCATTCATCATGAGCAACAGTTTTCTAGGAGTGTCCTGTATGTAAAGGAGAATAATGACTGTTCTTCATGAGCAACAGTTTGCTAGAAGTGTCTTGTATGTAAAGGAGAACCATGTCTGTTCTTCATGAGCAACAGTTTGTTATGAGTGTCTTGTATGTAAAGGAGAACCATGTCTGTTCTTCATGAGCAACAGTTTGCTAGAAGTGTCTTGTATGTAAAGGAGAACCATGTCTGTTCTTCGTGAGCAACAGTTTCCTATGAGTGTCTTGTATGTAAAGGAGAACCATGGCTGTTCTGTATGAGCAACAGGTTGCTAGGAATGTCGTGTATGCAAAAGAGAATCATAGCTGTTCTTTATGAGCAACAGTTTGCTAGGAGTTTCTTGTATGTAAAGGAAAACCATGGTTATTCGTCTTCAGCAACAGTTTGCTATGAGTGTCTTGTATGCAAAGGAGAACCATAGCTGTTCTACATGAGCAACAGTTTGATAGGAGTATCTTGTATGTAAAGGAGAACCATGGTTATTGGTCATGAGCAACAGTTTGCTAGGAGTGGCTTGTATGTAAAGGAGAACAATGACTGTTCTTCGTGAACCACAGTTTACTAGGAGTGTCTTGTTTGTAAAGGAGAACCATGTCTGTCCTTCATGATCAACAGTTTGCTATGAGTGTCTTGTATGTAAAGGAGAACCATGGCTGTTCTTCATGAACAACAGTTTGATAGGAATTTCTTGTAAATAAAAGAGAATCATGGCTGTTCTTCATGAGCAACAGTTTGCTAGGAGTGTCTTGTATGTAAAGGAGAACTATATCTGTTCTTCATGAGCAATAGTTTGCTAGGAGTGTCGTGTTTGCAAAGGAGAATCATAGCTGTTCTTTATGAGCAACAGTTTGCTAGAAGTTTCTTGTATGTAAAGGAAAACCATGGTTATTCCTCTTGAGCAAAAGTTTGCTAGGAATGTCTTGTATGCAAAGGAGAACCATAGCTGTTCTTCATGGGCAACAGTTTGTTAGGAGTGTCTTGTATGTAAAGGAGAACCATGTCTGTTTTTCACGAGCAACAGTTTGCTAGAAATATCTTGTATGTAAAGGAGATCCATGGCTCTTCTTCATAAGCAACAGTTTGTTATGAGTGTCTTGTATGTAAAGGAGAACCATGGCTGTTCTTCATGAGCAACAATTTGCTAGGAGTGTCTTGTATGTAAAGGAGAATCATAGCTGTTCTTCATGGGCAACAGTTTGTTAGGAGTGTCTTGTATGTAAAGGAGAACCATGTCTGTATTTCACGAGCAACAGTTTGCTAGAAATATCTTGTATGTAAAGGAGATCCATGGCTCTTCTTCATGAGCAACAGTTTGCTATGAGTGTCTTGTATGTAAAGGGGAACCATAGCTGTTCTTCATGAGCAAAAGTTTGCTAGGGGTTTCTTATATGTAAAGGAGATTCATGGCTCTTCTTCATGAACAACAGTTTGCTAGGAGTTTCTTATATGTAAAGGAGATTCATGGCTCTTCTTCATGAGCAACAGTTTACTTGGAGTGTCTTGTGTGTAAAGAAGAACCATAGCTGTTCTTCATGGGCAACAGTTGTTTGCTAGGAGTGTCCTTTATGTAAAGGAGAACCATAGCTATTCTTCATGAGCAACAGTTTGCTATGAGTGTCTTGTATGTAAAGGAGAACCATAGCTGTTCTTCATGAGCAAAACTTTGCTAGGAGTTTCGTATATGTAAAGGGGATGCATGGCTCTTCTTCATGAGCAACAGTTTACTAGGAGTGTCTTGTATGTAAAGAAGAACCATAGCTGTTCTTCATGGGCAACAGTTTGTTAGGAATGTCTTGTATGTAAAGGAGAACCATGTCTGTTTTTCACGAACAACAGTTTGCTAGAAATATCTTGTATGTAAAGGAGATCCATGGCTCTTCTTCATGAGAATAGTTTGCTATGAGTGTCTTGTATGTAAAGGAGAATCATAGCTGTTCTTCATTAGCAAAAGTTTGCTAGGAGTTTCTTATATGTAAAGGAGATTCATGGCTCTTCTTCATGAGCAACAGTTTACTAGGAATGTTTTGTATGTAAAGGAGAACCATGGCTGTTCGTCGTGAGCAAACAGTTTGCTAGGAGTGTCTTTTATGCTAAGGAGAACCATAGCTGTTCTTCATGAGCAAACGTTTTCTAGGAGTTTCTTATATGTAAAGGAGATTCATGGCTATTCTTCATCCGTAACAGTTTGCTAGGAGTTTCTTTGATGTCGATGTATTTCCAGAAATTAAACGATTACTATGTACTAGCCGAAAATATTGTTGAATAGGAAGGCGCTTGTGGTAAAGCGTGTTTATCCTGTGATATCCTGTATGCCATTGTTTAATGTTACTTAACAAATGAAGGCAGACGATTTATTTTTTGTTGCTTGATATCAAGTAAACAGCATTTTAGCATTTTTGATGACCACGAGATGAAGCTTACAAACAATCAAATCATTTAACACAGGAAATCGAGGATTATGATGGATAGGGTCGAAAAATCTTAGCATGAAACAAGTCATCAACGACCTCTCACATAAAACTCAGATACATCATGTGATTTTCTATCTAGAGTGCAACTTACAATTTCCTTTTTTTTCTTCTTCCTTTAATTTCCAGTTATTTTAACAATGTTAAATGAGTTGAGTATGTTTTAATGACTATTTGCAATTTTCCATGTGTTTTTTTAGGAAACGGATTAATATAAGCATTACGCTTGTTTCTGAATCCTATGTTATATTGTATTGTGAAAGAAAAAAAATGTAATATGTAATTCATCAATAAATATGTTTAAATCAACGACCTCTCATTAGTAGATACAGCTCCTTATACAGGTGTTCCAAATTTATTTTCAGGTCACGTGCCAAGAGCGTGACATTCTCCAAACAACCAATGGACGTCCCATTTGCAGGTAGTACACCCTGTATTGGAGAAAACTATTCCCATTTCTATACCTCGGCATTTCCTTGCAAAACATCAGTAATTAAGAGCAATGCGTGCTGGTATATGTATTTGTTGTAAAGCGTGTCATATTTTATCATTGTATTTCTTCTCTGTGGCCATTTACTACTCATAGCTGTATTTCATGTAATTATTTTTCGTCTGCGATATTCAATGTCTGTGATGACCATTATATGGAAAATTCAAAGGTAATTTTATAACAGTTATTTACAGAATGAAAGTCCTACTATTGTATAACACATATGAACATAAATTTAATGGGCAGTCAAACTGCTAAATAGCATAGACGTCACTGCTTTTGTATTTGCCTTGTCTGTGAAAACAAGATCTATATAGAAATCGATACAACTAAACCCCTCCAGTGTTTCACGAAGTAAAATCAAATTAAGTCTGAAAATCTTCGACAACAAATTGAATTTAATCAAAATTCTAAAAATAAGTTTTCTTACAGCTAAAGTAAATTAAATTCAATAATATCAGGAAATAACAAGCCCTTTAAAGTGCAGTGCAGCACGAGTTTTCAGACTAAATTGAACCCGATTGAAAATTACACACGTATTTTTTTCACACTGTATAGGGTATAACCATGTAAATTTGCGTACTCGCTTTTGCTTCAAAAACAATGCAAGAAGAGTTTTAAGATCCCCAAGCGCAAGGGCAGGCAATACAGTGGCCAAAAGAAAAAGGACAATCACTGATCTACAAAACACTACACAGAAAACTATCATTTCCCCCACAGCGATATATTTTTTTCACAGGAAACTAAAATCAGATTTTTATTTTTTGGACATACCAAAGACTATGCAAATTAATATTTGTTGCTTCTCTGGTAAGCACGCAGCACTAAGGAGAAAGAGCAAAGACTGGTCGGCTCGGAATCAGGATAATGTGTCCGAGTGGGGCGATATGTCTATCCGCGGACTGTTGTTTTTGTGAGCTAGCACTATAAAAATCCAACTCAGTGTGTTGGTCTAGTACAAAGCGGACCTCATCATCATCTCATTGAAAATTAACTTGTTCTCGCCATGATATAGCTGAAAAATTGCTGAATTGGCGCTAAACAACAACAATCACTCGTATAATACGTGTCCGGATTTCAAGAACCTTATGCAAGAAAGTTCAACAGTTTAATTATTGTTTCTGATTCGCGGATTTGTCCCGATAAGATTGATTCCTTAAAAAGTAAACCTTCAAAGAGATAAGTTGCATTTTAATGCTTTGGGGCTTTAACCATTCATATGATTTTCTTCTATCATCATATGTAGCACTATCATGTAATTTAATCAACACAGCCCAAATATATTTTGTATTTAGTGTAGAGGTTGTTAAATAGCTTGTATTATCGTTGAAATGAAACAGTACACTTCGAATTCTTGTTTCGCGACGGTCAGTTTTATTCGGCCCGTTTTATTGGTGGAGGAAACCGGAGTTCCCTGAAAAAACCACCGACCTGCCGCAAGTCACTGACAAACTTTATCACATAGAAATCACATTAGTATAATTACCAATTAATAATAGTCAAGCGACTGTTGATGAAAAATAAAATGTACACATGACTGTTCATGAAAAAAATCAACAATTATCTATAATACGACCGAGGTATTCACGTTTGAATTTTTTTTATCAAAATCTTCAGAATGTTTGATGCCTTTATTTGAATGGCTTAAGATAAAACTGAAATCGCAAAATTTTTAATTTTTGCTTTTTTCTATTTTCGCAAAATTAGAGCCCACGCGAACAGTTTGACTAAAAATCGCAAAATTAACCACTTAAATAGCAAATTAATAAATGTAGATATTTATCTTTGAGACAGAATATGTTTTTAACATCATGTGAGTAATTGTTGTTTACGGCAATTTTTCGGCTATACAGTCGGGAAGCCAACGTCAGCTTCCGTAACTCCTCCCATAAGGCTAAAAACATTTACGCAAGGGCAGATAATAATAACCCACCAGGTGTCGCCCATAATCGTAATAGGTATTGACGTTTGTTTACCATGACGATTACAGAATAAACCTTATATGAGAGATAAATATAAATAAATACATTCCCAAAAAACGTGAATTATCATGGTTAAATATATAAGTTGCAGAAAAAACCCCAAGAAAGTGTTTATTAGACATAATATCGGTATAAAACAAGGTATTTCCCGAGGTATTTGTTTTTGTTGTTGAAGCTAAGAATATATGGCGGGAAATTCTCGAGGCTAAGAATAACTGACACAAACGCATCCCATTGGTTGTCAGTAAAAACTATGGTCAAAAATAGGTTTACCCATCATTCAAATGTGTAACGAAATATAAAAATAGCCATCATTCCGCCTTTAATTTGCAAAACGAGGTTTGTAACTTAGGACGCTGTCAGCCGCCATTTTGATAAAGAAGACGCTGAATAAATAAATAAATAAATAAGTTTTATCTAAAGTCGGCATGGTTAAAAACATTAAGCATACAAATATAAGCTCTAATGAGCCTTTGACCGACATACAACATAAATAACAATAATTAAGGCATGCAAAAATAAATTAAAAACAAAGAAAAACAAAGCTAGCACTACAAGAAAAGCACAGACATGTAAGTTGGTAAGAAATCTGAAATAACTAAAACATGAAATTAAAAGCAATTTAAAAGCAGATATTATAGCTGAACAGAATTAAAAATAATAAGCTTACATGAAAGCTAAGCATAACTAAAACTAAAACTACACAGTATTCAATAATAAAACTAAGTACAACATATAAAGTATAAATGTTTGGATAAATGACAAATATTTAGACAAGGATCAGAGTTTTCAAGACACCTTGTGTCATAAACATTATAATATATTTAGTCATTCAGAAAAGAACTTTTTGATTGTGTAATTTGTGAAACTTCATCTGAAACTGAAAGTCAAAAGGTTTATTTCAATTTTAATTGAAAACCAGGACTTGTTAAAGTTGTTCTTAAATATTTCAAGAATGAATTAAATTTCTGTAAAGAATTTGGCTCAGAAGATAAATTATATTGTGGTACATATTGTTATAACAGTTGTTACACATTTTCTAGGTCAGAAAGTGGAGCTGAAACAAGATCTCAAACTTTTCAATTTCTTTTAGATATTTTGAACCAGAACCAAGTTGTTGAACAAGTTTCTACAGACATTTAGACATTTAGACCTGTATACACTCCAACATGTTGTTGAATTTGTTATTCATGCTTTTTTTTAGATGAAAAGGTACTTCTGTTGCCTGTTGTTTATGAGAAATATAATTATCTTTTATTATCTATGAATTTTAATGCTGAATTTTATAAATTTTATTTTACAGAAAAGAATTTTTCCAAATTTGCCCTTTTATTAACTTTTTCCAGTCATTGGATCAAATAAAATAGTTTTTTAACTTCAATTTTAAACAATATTTACCAGTACTTGCTTATTTTGTCAACAGAAAACATATTCATTCTAGTTATTTTATTTACTTAGTGGAATTTGGAAATCTGGTTTGTCATTTCATGTGAATGCAAGTCCTTCTGTATGTGTCTTAAAATTATGTGAATGGTAGTCATTCAATATGTGTCTTTTATGTGAATGCTAGTCAGTTTGTGTGTGTCTTTTATGTGAATGCTAGTCAGTTTGTGTGTGTCTTTTATGTGAATACTAGTCATTCTGTTTGTGAATGTCATGGGGAAAAAAATATTGCAACCTATAAATACCTATATTTGTAAATGCTGGTAATTTTGTGAATGTCCTGGAGAAAGAATTATTGCAAACTAAGTATCCATATTTGTAAATGCTGGTCATTTTGTGAATATCCTGGAGAAAGAATTATTGCAACCTATGTACTCAGTCATATTTGTAAATGCTGGTCATTTCATCTTGTGAAGTCATGGGGAAATAATTATTGCAACCTAAGTACCCATATTTGTAAATGCTGGTCATTTTGTGAATGTCAAGGGGAAAGAATTATTACAAATTAACCACCCCTATATGTTATAGAAGCTAATTTGTAGTTGTGTCAAACACATGAATGTTCCAAATACATTGTTATTTACATTGTCAGATAAACATGAAACTTGGTAGCTTTCATTCAGATAATAAAATTTCCTAATTTCAAGAAAAAATATTTGCTTACACTGATTTTTTTTTTAATTTGCCTTGATATAATATGAAGGGTTAAGATATCTGAATACAATTTTGTATGCCCCTTTTTGTCTCAAGGTTTCATTTTTTTTAGATTTTTAAAAATTTATTAATTGTTTTACTGGCATGTTTTTTTTTATAATATTTTCATATTTTTTCAATTCACTTAATTTTTGTTTACATGCTTTTACTTTTTCCACACATTTATTTCTTTCTATTTATCTTGTACCTGTTGTATTGAAATTAAATTAAATTGAAATTATTAATTGTTGTACATTCCCTGTGCAAATCTAGTATCATAGATGATTTTTTTTATTTAAAGTGATGATAAATAGTAATTCCCCAGTCTAAATTACAAAATGCACAATGTCTAAAACAATATTGCAATAAAAATAAACTTTCTTGTATTAATACAAGAAAATTAAAAAAAGATATAAAAATAGACACCCCTTTCCCAAATGAAATAGCCTCTTTCGGATGTACGCTTAGGTGTCGTTTATTGTTGATGTTAAGAAACACCACCGATGTGTTCCGAAAGACAATGAATTTCGATGTTTGGCAAATGGTCGATCGATCAAGGTGGGTGTAGAACTAAGTGACACAATTGCATCCCACAAGACATTGACACTAGTTGTCGGTATGACAATGATCCTAGATGATTTCCTCAGGCAATGAATGTTACAGAAAGCCATCATATTGTTTTAATTAAATTGTCTGACTTAAATATAACCACCTCGACATTTGTTTTGAAATTGAGTCCACTTCAAGTAGCAACATTCGAAGTGTGTGCACTATATAAATAAAAACTGAAGTGATGCAATAAATTTCTATTTATCCATAGACATATTCCGTATATTTTAATTGATTTCAAGCGTACGTATTTATTGTAAACGGAGGGTTGAACGTCATTTTTCATCAAAAATGACGCGAAAGTCACGTGACTTTGTTTTTAGATGGAACTCTCCTGCGTCACTGGCTTCCCGACTGATATCACGACGAGAACAAGTTAATTTTCAATGAGATGAAGATGAGGTCCCAACACGCTTAGTTGTTTTTTTTATAATATGTATACACAATATTGGTCTGTTGACGGTAAATATAGAATTTATTTGACGAGGCTGAGAAACGGGGTGAAAGACGAGCTTTTAGCGAGTCTTTCTCCCCGTTTCGCGCCGAGTCAAATAAATTCTATATTTACCGTCAACAGACCAATATTGTATTTATCCTGCAATCCACGATGTCCTAAAAAATAATCTTAACTCGTAAAAATGCATTTTTAATGCAACGGAATCCTCACTATTTGGCGTAGTAAAATACCAGATTTGTTTTGCCGACAAAAATTCGCGAACAAATAGTTCTCAAAAGGAAGTGAAATAACTTTATTTAAGTGAAGATTTATTGATTAAGATGAAAAACTATATAGAAAATTGATAGTTTAGAACCTGAAATATATATATTTAATATGTTTTTCATAGATATGAAAACACATTAATTTATCGACCATACGTCACATGCGGTCATACTTAAATACGCCTGCAGTAGTAACCAGGTAAATATATACACCTGTGTGAAAAGGTATACGCCTGCAACTATATGGTTCACTTTTATTTTTATTTTTTTTATATCAAATAATAAACATCCGATATATTCCTTTTACTAGTTTATATTAACAAAAATTAAATAAAAAAGAACCATATAGTTGCAGGCGTCCACCTTTGTATGACACACAGGCGTATATATTTACCTGGTTACTACTGCAGGCGTATTTAAGTATGATCCACACAGTTTGTAAACATGTGAAAGTAATACACACATACATGTATCGACGATTCGAACATGTTTTAAGTAAACTAGGTAGAGTAGAGAAAACAGAAAGATTAATCATTTATCTCAACAAACTGAAATGATTCACGGAAATGTATTTAACAACGATGTCATACACTCAAATGCTCCGTTATTGGGATATGTCATTTGTGAAAATTGTGTACACATTCACCATCGTGTTATCGGTTTTCGTGCTATTATCGATTTTCAGATTTAGCGATTAACAGTGTTAACCCTCCATTCATATGACGATTGGAATTTTCAAAGAATGGCTAGTTAAATATTTCTTTGTGCATAAGATTGTTTTTAAAGCCATTCTTGTATTTTAATATACTCTCGATTACCTGGCAACTTTTGTTGTCAGTAAAATGGCGTCATCTGTTTCCGTGGCAAATAAAAACAAGGCCGATATACAGAATGGAAACGAATGTAAAATCCGGAAATGGCTGGTTTTAAAATTTCATGGTTCTGGCCATCTACCAAATAATACTACATCTAAATAAAATAACAGAATGTTTGAAAATGACCACTTTCAAAATTGTGTTTACTTTTGACGTTTTTTTAGTGCTGAAACCACAATGCACTGCAAAGTGACATGTATTTTATATAAGAAACAGGCACATTTCAGTCAGCTCTTTTGTTTACAAATACGACAGTGACCCCATGATAGTTACATGACAGGAAGAGCAGGTGTCTGAGAGGCAGACGACATAGTTAAATTTTATATAGCCCTTCTGAATTTTTTTCCAGCTACTTTATAAATGAAGTACATTTTTGGCATTACAAAAAGTATGGTTCAGTAGGTAAGTTCATTGTTTTTGGTACTTACGTCTTTAAAAGTAAACTTTATCATTTTTTACAGATGTCAGCTTTCACATTGTTTATGTTCCATAAATAGAAACCGGAAGACACGTCAAAAATAATGCGTGCGCTGTGGAAATCAAAATAAAATGGATACCACGAAAACAGATGACGCACGAAAACACATACCGTGACGACACCATTTGTTATGGATGACCACGCCGTATAACATAGAACTAATTTGACTTGACATATTTGTACTGGAACTGTAAGAAGGAACATCGGGATTGCTTCGACACGAAACATCAGAAGTGCTACTGGCTGTAGAATTTGTGGAGGTTTTACGAGGTAAGTTTGCTGAAAAGTATTTCTGTTAGTTTCACTTTCAGTGTTGCTGAGGATGTTTGATATTTTCTTGTGTCTTTCCTCACTCAATGTTGAGTAATTGTTAATAAATGCCACATTTTTATGCCCTGATATTTGCATAATATCTATAGATCCCCTCCACATTGTTTTCTCTTAACTTCTGGACGGCATAAGATATTTTCTGGCACTGATTGATTAATGTATGTCTAATTTGCAACTTTCCTTCATTTTTTTCATGAGACTGGAAAGTTTTCTTTCATGCACTTTTCTACCTGTTTCTAAAGCTCGTACAAATAAATTATGTATTTTGCGACAATGCAAGTATATAAAGGAGGAGAAGCTAATACCAATCTTCTGGACTTTACATAGGTTTCAATGGAAAATTGGAATTTATTTTTATAGAATAAAATAAAACTTTCATATATACACGGTAAATTGAAGAAAATCAAAATAGAGATCTGATTTAGTGTCAACAAACACCAGATATGATTTTAATTACTATATTTAACTTCTGTTTGTATATCATAATCAAATGAATTAATATGCATTGAAGTCTACATGTATGTAGAATCCCCACCAACTATTTTCTTCATATCAAAGTTGCTATTATTAAACCATAATCCATTGATTGGTAAATTACATAATGCGATGTCACTAAGGAACCAAGAATATTATGGACATAGGTTTATTGCATAAGTGTTGTGACCAGAAAAATATTAGATTTAGAGTGAAGGATATATTTTTCTGGAATGAACAATATTTACATGATAATGTTGGCTGTTGCTAGTAATGACTAATGTGCGAATATATTTTCTGAGTCGGATCATACTAAAATGCATTATGAAAGCTTGAAGTTTCAAATATTCAAACATTGCTAATTTAGTCTGCATTTTGTTCCTTTTTTCTTGTTATTTTATTAGTAAATATATAATAACATGTATTTTAATTATAATCAATGCTATATTAATGTCTTTCAGATGAATGGCTGGATTAATGGTCTAACAGTGTACAATGTACATGTGATGTTTGAAATAAGTGCAAAGACTATATATATGAAAGAAATAATTGTATAAAAACCTATGAACGTTTTATAAAGATCTGATTAAACAAAGGACATTTTTCAAGATCTATCACTCAGTTGTTGCATACAGGCCAGGGGTATGTGAATCAGTTTCAAATGGAATTGCACAAAATAAAAAATGTACTGTAATCCTGATCAACAGTGAGTAGAATTCCAGCAGATAAAACACTAGTTTCAACTGACAAATCATACAACTTTGTTGGAATTTTGCAAAAGAAAAAAATGTTTTGAAAAAAGATGCAAAGTGATTGGAGGAAGTCACTTCCTCCAATCATTTTGCATCTTTGAATACAATTATTCCAAATGGTTAAAACAAATTATATAGATATTTTGTGGTGTCAAAGAATTGAGAATATAAATAATTATCTATAATTTTAAAGTGACTTGATGCAATAGCAGGAATATGTGATCTTTTCACCTTGAAGAAGTCTACTATCTGATATGTTGAAGTAATTGAACATTTAATATGAAGAAATTTTATAATAAAATATATGTAGTAATCTTAGAGTTTGATGTTCAAAGTGTACTGAGTTATTTAACCATATAAGTGTGTTTAGGAAAGATTGTGGTGTGTGACTGCCCAGAACGTTTCTGTTATAAAGGATGTTAATTTCCTCATCTGTTGAAGGGCATGCCCTCTTTGTCCTGTAGTTTTAGCCGCTTTTGTTTTGTTTTCAAAGCTTCCCTGTCAAGTTATACCATCGTGTTATCGGTTTTCGTGCTATTATCGATTTTCAGATATAGCGATTATGTCCTTTGTTTAATCAGATCTTTATAAAACGTTCATAGGTTTTTATACAATTATTTCTTTCATATATATAGTCTGCACTTATTTCAAACATCACATGTACATTGTACACTGTTAGACCATTAATCCAGCCATTCATTCATATGACGATTGGAATTTTCAAAGAATGGCTAGTTAAATATTCTTTGTGCATAAGATTGTTTTTAAAGCCATTCTTGTATTTTAATATACTCTCGATTACCTGGCAACTTTTGTTGTCAGTAAAATGGCGTCATCTGTTTCCGTGGCAAATAAAAACAAGGCCGATATACGGGATGGAAACGAATATAAAATCCCGAAATGGCTGGTTTTAAAATTTCATGGTTCTGGCCATCTACCAAATCATACTACATCTAAATAAAATAACAGAATGTTTGAAAATGACCACTTTCAAAATTGTGTTTACTTTTGACGTTTTTTTAGTGCTGAAACCACAATGCACTGCAAAGTGACATGTATTTTATATAAGAAACAGGCACATTTCAGTCGGCTCTTTTGTTTACAAATACGATCAGTGACCCCATGATAGTTACATGACAGGAAGAGCAGGTGTCTGAGAGGCAGACGACATAGTTAAATTTTATATAGCCCTTCTGGATTTGTTTCCAGCTACTTTATAAATGAAGTACATTTTTGGCATTACAAAAAGTATGGTTCAGTAGGTAGGTTCACTGTTTTTGGTACTTACGTCTTTAAAAGTAAACTTTATCATTTTTTACAGATGTCAGCTTTCGTATTGTTTATGTTCCATAAATAGAAACCAGAAGACACGTCAAAAGATGACGCACGAAAACACATACCGTGACGATAAATGATTCGGATTAGTTTAAGATTTTTGTTTTGTTTTTTATTGACTTCTAGGATTTTTTTTTATCGTAAAATATGTATAAAAAATATGAAATTTTAAAATTATTAGTTTCATTTTGTCGGTTTGTATTTACAAATAGTGAGAACGAAAACATTTATTAGAAAAAGACGACCGGGCCTCCCTCAGACAAATTGGAAAAGAATAGTCAGCGAACGTGGCTTATTAAAAATTTCAGCCAATGAATCTGATACAGCCACTTCCGGTTTGCGCTGGATTTTTCATATGCATTCGGAATTCTCTAGACCGGCCATGTGTAACAATGCCACATGATCATCTCCTCTCAAATGTAAAGTAAGCCTTTAAAATACAGATAATTGTTCCAATGCAGATTATAAAAATATGTTCAACTCCAAATTACTGACATTTGATTTTAAAAGCACCTTTTTTTAAATTTGCTAAATCAATTTAAACCGGACCGGAAGTGGTTGTATCCGTTTCATTGACTGAAATTTTTAATAAGCCACATTCGCTGACTATTCTTGTCCAATTTGTCTGAGGGGGTAGATATATTTAAATGTGGCAGTCGAAAAGAGAAATATCTCGGGAGTGTAACGATATAATTGGATCAGCGAAAGGATCACAAATAAGCGAAAAATATTGAGGCGAAGTAGGGAAGGGGAAAAGGGTAGATGTTTACCTTGAAGTAAGGAAGAGGAGGGGGCATATATTTTTTGAATGAAACAAGTGCCTGTGGGAGATGATCATGATGGCATTGTTACACATGGCCGGTCTAGAGAATTCCGAATGCATATGAAAAATCCAGCGCAAACCGGAAGTGGCTGTATCCGTTTCAATGTCTTAAAAATAAAACAAGCTACGTTCGCTCAATATTCTTGTCCAATTTGCCTGAGGGGGGCCCGGTAGATATATTTAAATGTGGCAGTCGAAAAGAGAAATATCTCGGGAGTGTAACGATATAATTGGGTCAGCGAAAGGATCACAAATAAGCGAAAAATATTGAGGCGAAGTGGGTAAGGGGAAAAGGGCAGATGTTTACCTTGAAGTAAGGAAGAAGAGGGGGCATATATTTTTTGAATGAAACAAGTGCCTGTGTTAGTAACAGATGCCCGTGACCCAGATATGATTGCAACGTTGTCCTTGTCTTATTTCAACGTAATGACGTGATCATTTTAGTAATTTAATAACATGTCAGAAGATGGTTACAACTTATGATGCATTTGTTGTTAAGTTGAGGAATATTGTTATACAAATAAAAAATAATTATTGTTGGATAACTAGATAGAAATTGTGTTTGAAATAATAGTTTACATAGGTTACAAACGTCTAATCGATAATAAAACGCTCCGCTAACCACCGTTGGTACTCGAGCGACACCTGTTGAGTAAATTTGGGTGAATGTTCTCCATTATCGCCATGTTCGTAAAATATTTCTGATGCTATTTAAAATTGATTCAAATGTTTTGATCTATTTATATTAACAGAAAGGGTTGCAACAATCCGTTTTTAGCACTATATAACTTTGATCGTACACGATGAAGGGTATTCCAGAAATGCTTCGTGTGCAGTAAATTAGATATCTACGTTTAGTTTTACTATGAGAGTAACTATCTAAATTACAAGAAACGAAAACAGTATATATTTTTAGTTCCTTCGTATTGTTCAACGTATGTGTTTATTGCTAAAATAGAAATTTAAATGACATTTGATCTAGAATATTTATTTGGCATCCTTTTAATTGCTTGATCACTTTGGGGTTGATCCGATATTCTAGAGCTTGTGGTTCCTATCAGCATTTCCTTGATAGAGGGTTGCTGCTAACAAGGTAGCTACTGAATCAAGGGTTTCTATAAGTTAAGTAGAAGTCATCACTTCGAAAGCAATGCGGTCACCAGCATGATTTGGTTAACCGTTACCAAATATCTGTGTCACAAGTAACCACGGATATGCTCCACTTCTCGTAAGCGGCTTCCGGTCGTTTCCTCATTCATGACTTTTCACCGGGTTTGCAACTAGAGGAACACGAGTGGTGCCACTAGTGCAGCAGGAACTGCCTACCTTTCCGGTGCACCTGATTTCACCTCAGTTTTTAGTGGGGTTCGATCTTTAGTTTAATATGTAATATTTTGCAGATCGTTGTTTGTTCTTTTGTCCCTTTTCTTTCGGTCATTGTGTTGTCTGTCCTTCTTTGAATTATGGATTCTGATTACCCCTTTAGTGTCTTCAAACTCTTCTTGAGACGATTTCGATTTCTCGAATTAGGATTTTTTATAAGGGGCTGAAATGTTGTTGTGTTTCTAATTTAACCCTTACATGTCCAAGGAGCCTATTTTTAGGCTTTTCAAACAACCCCTCGAGTGCCAACGGCCTATTTAAAGGCTTTGTCTAAAACGTCATTAATCACTGACGTCACATGGATAGCTCTCAAACTATTTCAAATTTACAACTACAGTGGTTTCAAAGAAAATAAAATCTTATGTAATAGTTGAAGGATGAAGATGAAAATGATTGAAAGCAAAGTGGTAGAAACACAGGTTAGATTGATGCTTCTTCACATCCCTGCAGCTGGCTTAGTAGAGACACTGGTGATGGGTTAAATCTAATGTTATGGCTCCAAACCTCCACTCTTAGTCAACATGATGTGGTCATGCTAGACACTGGTGATGGGTTAAAACTAATGTTATGGCTCCAAACCTCCACTCTTAGTCAACATGATGTGGTCATGCTAGACACTGGTGATGGGTTAAATCTAATGTTATGGCTCCAAACCTCCACTCTTAGTCAACATGATGTGGTCATGCTAGACACTGGTGATGGGTTAAATCTAATGTTATGGCTCCAAACCTCCACTCTTAGTCAACATGATGTGGTCATGCTAGACACTGGTGATGGGTTAAATCTAATGTTATGGCTCCAAACCTCCACTCTTAGTCAACATGATGTGGTCATGCTAGACACTGGTGATGGGTTAAATCTAATGTTATGGCTCCAAACCTCCACTCTTAGTCAACATGATGTGGTCATGCTAGACACTGGTGATGGGTTAAATCTAATGTTATGGCTCCAAACCTCCACTCTTAGTCAACATGATGTGGTCATGCTAGACACTGGTGATGGGTTAAATCTAATGTTATGGCTCCAAACCTCCACTCTTAGTCAACATGATGTGGTCATGCTAGACACTGGTGATGGGTTAAATCTAATGTTATGGCTCCAAACCTCCACTCTTAGTCAACATGATGTGGTCATGCTAGACATTGGTGATGGGTTAAATCTAATGTTATGGCTCCAAACCTCCACTCTTAGTCAACATGATGTGGTCATGCTAGACACTGGTGATGGGTTAAATCTAATGTTATGGCTCCAAACCTCCACTCTTAGTCAACATGATGTGGTCATGCTAGACACTGGTGATGGGTTAAATCTAATGTTATGGCTCCAAACCTCCACTCTTAGTCAACATGATGTGGTCATGCTAGACACTGGTGATGGGTTAAATCTAATGTTATGGCTCCAAACCTCCACTCTTAGTCAACATGATGTGGTCATGCTAGACACTGGTGATGGGTTAAATCTAATGTTATGGCTCCAAACCTCCACTCTTAGTCAACATGATGTGGTCATGCTAGACACTGGTGATGGGTTAAATCTAATGTTATGGCTCCAAACCTCCACTCTTAGTCAACATGATGTGGTCATGCTAGACACTGGTGATGGGTTAAATCTAATGTTATGGCTCCAAACCTCCACTCTTAGTCAACATGATGTGGTCATGCTAGACACTGGTGATGGGTTAAATCTAATGTTATGGCTCCAAACCTCCACTCTTAGTCAACATGATGTGGTCATGCTAGACACTGGTGATGGGTTAAATCTAATGTTATGGCTCCAAACCTCCACTCTTAGTCAACATGATGTGGTCATGCTAGACACTGGTGATGGGTTAAATCTAATGTTATGGCTCCAAACCTCCACTCTTAGTCAACATGATGTGGTCATGTTAGACACTGGTGATGGGTTAAATCTAATGTTATGGCTCCAAACCTCCACTCTTAGTCAACATGATGTGGTCATGCTAGACACTGGTGATGGGTTAAATCTAATGTTATGGCTCCAAACCTCCACTCTTAGTCAACATGATGTGGTCATGCTAGACACTGGTGATGGGTTAAATCTAATGTTATGGCTCCAAACCTCCACTCTTAGTCAACATGATGTGGTCATGCTAGACACTGGTGATGGGTTAAATCTAATGTTATGGCTCCAAACCTCCACTCTTAGTCAACATGATGTGGTCATGCTAGACACTGGTGATGGGTTAAAACTAATGTTATGGCTCCAAACCTCCACTCTTAGTCAACATGATGTGGTCATGCTAGACACTGGTGATGGGTTAAAACTAATGTTATGGCTCCAAACCTCCACTCTTAGTCAACATGATGTGGTCATGCTAGACACTGGTGATGGGTTAAAACTAATGTTATGGCTCCAAACCTCCACTCTTAGTCAACATGATGTGGTCATGCTAGACACTGGTGATGGGTTAAAACTAATGTTATGGCTCCAAACCTCCACTCTTAGTCAACATGATGTGGTCATGCTAGTGTCCTCCATACAATAATAAAAGACACTTTTAGTGATCTATGTAAGCTGATCATGTATACTGGTCGATATGGAAATGATCTTGTAGTAATCCAATAACCGGTTATTTTCCCGGGGTTTGAAAATATGGACAGTTTACTTCCGGTCATATTGGTCATACAAAAATGCCTTTATTTGAACTAAGTATGTAATAAACCATTTTATTAGATACTGCAAACGATATCAACAGAAAATAAATGCACGTTGATGTGTTGTCGTTATAATAAAATCCAGGATTTATATTATTGCACGAATCGGAAAAGCTCAGTCTTAAAAAATCAGGAATTTATAGCAATAAAAACACATTCGGTCTCAAACATAAATATCTATATTTATTAATCTACTGTAAAAGTTGTTATTTTCGCAGGAGTTAATGTTGCATTTTTTGGGGTAAAACTGTTAATTTTGCGAAAATTGAAAACAAAGCAAAATTAAAATGTTACCATTTTCCAGAGTTATTTTAAGTGATTCAAATAAAGACATCTAACATTCTGAAGATTAAGAAGATAAAAAATCAATGTCATTTGCTGGCATGTGCACCTAAAAAGGCGAAACAGAAGAACTGTGCGGTTTCATTTCAACGACAATACAAGCTATTTACCAACCTCTACACTAAATACAAAATGTATGTGGACGGTGTTGATTTATATGATATGATAACGCTACATACAACGATAGGAGAAAATCATATGAATGGTTAAAGCACCAACCATTGAAAAATGGAAGTAATGTAATTATGGCCGTTTAACGTCAAGATAACGCTTTTAATTGAATGATGAAAGTAAAACAAAATACAAATTATTTCTTTGTGTTGATTTAATCTTCAAAGAGGTAATTATAAGTAATTATGATAATTCAATTTTTTAAGCTTATTTGAAGATTTTATGAATGCATCGTCAAAATAATAATTAATCAGGTATTGTCTTTAACCGTTATATAAACATGTCTAGTGTCACAATTTCATATAGGTATAACCACCAACACCTGTAAATTGAGGCTCTTTTGAAGGAAATTCTTTTTTAAATGTAATTTATTTTTACAAATAAAATTAAAGGGAAATGTTGCTGTATTTCTAAATAATTACATTAATTCCGTTTTTCATTGAAATGTTACAATAAGATTGGTTATGAAATGGTCATATGATTATAAAAGAGATGTTTTACATCCCAATAAAACTCAAACCCGAACTTGCCTCCATGACGACGTCAGATGTAAACAATCAATGGCGTAGTAATTTCCAACAGCAAATAATCTAACACAAATAAAATTCACAACGAAAAATTCAACTATATTAAATTTTGGTGTGATTTAAATGTAATTATAAGAATTGAATGCATTTTTTTGGTAGTTTTATAGGCATGTAAAAGCGTGGACCGAGGCACATTTTTTGTATGAAGTTAGCGCGCTTCATACAAAATGTGCTTCGGTTCACGCTTTTACACGCCAATAAAACTACAAAAAATGCATTCAATTCTTAAATGATGTTTCACATCCCAATGAAACTCAAATCCGAACTTGCACGTGCCTCCACGACGACGTCAGATGTAAACAATCAATGGCGTAGTAATTTCCAACAGCAAATAATCTAACACAAATAAAATTCACAATGAAAAATTCAACTATATTAAATTTTGGTGTGATTTAAATATATTTATAAGAATTGAATGCATTTTTTTGAAGTTTCATTGGGGTATGAAAGCGTTGATCGAACTACATTTTCAACATGAAGCGCTAGCGCTTCATTGAAAATGTACTTCGGTTTTTCAACATGAAGCGCTAGCGCTTCATTGAAAATGTACTTCGGTCAACGCTTTCATACCCCAATGAAACTTCAAAAGAATGCATTCAATTCTTAAATAAAAATTACACGAGTTTCCGTTTTGAAAATATATGAATATAGCATATTTTAAGCTCTAACTGAAAATATAAATACATATAAAATAATTAAAATTAATTAGAAAAATAATGGACTTATTAGATTATTTCCCTTACTATCGTTCAGACCCTTGAGCACTTTACAACACTGCCAAAAACACACATACACCGGACTAGGAGCAGCTGATGTAACTTCTTTGTTGTATTCCATTTGCAACTTTGATTTTGTCGTAGCCATTGTTATTGTTCAAATGTGCCGGTTTTTTAAGAAAGACCTCGACAGATCAGAGATCACTTGACATAGACAGAGTCTTAAAAAGGCATAACTTTAGCTCTGAGCTCACTAGAAGATGTTGAACAATTCAACCGGCAGTGTTTTGAGAGGAGTGTTAAAATCTGTGAACCGCTAGACATAGAGGTTAAAAAAAACCCCTAGAATATGCGGGAGACAAATAATGAGAGATAATGTTCAAGCAGAGCATCCGGGCGACTACTTTAGGAAGTCAATAACTGTACCTTGTCTCGACTATGCGCTAAATGAAATGAAAACCAATAATGTTTACCGACATACACACCAGAACGGCTTTGGGACTAGAGTTGGTTCCATCTATTATTGAAAATATTGCTCCATAACTGAGAACCCCCCCCCCCTCTCCCCCCGTCAAAAGTATCTGAATCCGCCCTGGTCTATTACCCTTATGGACACAATAACAAAAAGGAAAAAAAAAATAACTTCGTCATACCAGTTCAATAATCATAAAAATAAAGGTTAAATCGATACTTCATACACACATATACATGATCGCTCACTTTCCTGCTAGGGTTCGTCCACACACTTCAATATAAAGTATCGTCAAGAGTAAACAAATATACATATCACAGCGACACGTGTTATTAAAATTAATGTGAGTACAAAATGTCTGACATCTGTAGCCCAATGCTATAGTTGTCTAGTATTCAGGATAAAATACAAACTGGAGTTAAATCAATGACATGTCTTCGTACCCAAAACCCTCAACTGTTAATTAAGGTGATAATATACATATCTAAGAATGGACGGGTATTTCATCAGTCAGGTAGCTATAACTATTCAGTTTTGCAACCCCCTTTTTCATCGGCCAGGTCGTTATAACTGCCCCCTTATTAAGTCTGAAAACTTTAAGAGACGATAAATACAAATAATCTTTAACCGGATCACAAGTATATCAACAATATCTTGGAATACAGAGGCATCTGATATTTTAATATATTACAGCGTTTAACACCCCTTTCGATAATATTTCTGCTTTAGTCTGTCGATCAGTTTTATTGGTGGAGAAAACCGAAATACCCGGCAAAAACTACTGATTTGGCGCAAATTACATGTAAACTTTTCTCACATAAGGTTGTATTAAGTGAAGGAATCTTACTCATAATTTCAGTGGCGATAGGCATTATTTACATAAGTAGATGTAAATTCAACTATGAAATCGATCATATATAGTTATATAATACAACGAAACCTCGTTATGACGAAGGAATCACAAATGTTAATTATCAGAGTATTCAAGCTATCAGAGGCACACATAGTTAACAACAAGTTTATAATTTTACATATCTCAAACTAAAATTATTGGACAACTCGAAGAAAAATTACGTTGCTTTTGTAAACTATATAATTTTTAACATGTAATAGACCATTTGCATATTTCCGACTTTGATTCTAAAATCA
Source organism: Bathymodiolus brooksi (assembly GCA_963680875.1). Lineage (NCBI taxonomy): Eukaryota > Metazoa > Mollusca > Bivalvia > Mytilida > Modiolidae > Bathymodiolus > Bathymodiolus brooksi. Next base: position 8,373,764 of record OY804580.1, on the reverse strand, counting down.
TGCGTATTACAGGAGTTATTTCCCTTTATGGCAAGCAAAGAGGCCCTACTATTATGCAAAGTTCAATATATTTTTTTCATAATCTGCTTCACATTTTAATGTTGCAACAACTTATGATTTTTTTATTTGCTAAAAAGTATCCTCTGATTTTTTTCAAAGTTCAAATATCTACTAATTCTGAAAAAAATATACTCAAATTCGTCGTCCTTTCCATTGCTCTTGCCATACCGTGAAACCATTACATCCGTCGAAAGGGAAATAACTCGTATATAAAGGCATAGAAGTATAATTTTAGAATCAAGTCGGATATATGCCGAAAGTTATTTGGTACAGTCGGTACTCACATTCATTTCAGATCCTTCAAACGACTGTATGTGTTCTTTATCCAATCGAAATGTCAATACTTGATTGAAGAAGCTGACCTTTGATGTCATTTTAATAGTTTCATCTTCAACTGTAAATTCTATTGTTGGAGTTGCGGCCCCTGCTAGCTTTCTAAACACAATATTTAGACCTAGTAATATAGATAAATATAATAATACAATAATCATTTAAAATTCAGGTATAAGACACAAATCTGAATGATACCCGGTAATCCATAAATTTTTAAGATAATTATTTTCTTATTTATTGGGAGTTACCTAACCTGACTTTGTGATTCGTGTGGACTGGTGGTAGTTTCTAATTAAAAACACTATTTCCCATGCTACACTTTTTTTTATAAAGTACACATATCATTCAGATGTATGATTAATCAAGGTGTTTATTGTTCATATTTGGCTTAGTCTTTTTCTGATTATCTATAGGGCCCGGGTGGCTCTATGAGTTAAGTAGTTGTAGGGCCCGAGTGGCTCCATGAGTTAGGTAGTTGTAGGGCCCGGGTGGCTCTATGAGTTAAGTAGTTGTAGGGCCCGGGTGGCTCCATGAGTTAGGTAGTTGTAGGGCCGGGTGGCTCCATGAGTTAGGTAGTTGAAGGGCCCGGGTGGCTCCATGAGTTAGGTAGTTGGATTACCTAACAATTCATACAAGCCTATCACCAATACGGTGCGGGTTCGCGCCCGGCTTTGTTAATTATAAAAGGGGTGCACTCGACTGGCAGCCGCAAGTGATAAAGTTTACCAGTTGCTTGCCCATGGTTGGTGGTTGTCTCCGGGTATTCCAGCTTCTTCCAGCATTAAAACTGGTCGCCATGATATAGCTGAAATATTGCTGAAAGTGGCGTTAAAACACCAAAAATCAATCAAATCAATCTGATTATTTATATCAATATTAAAGGTCTGTTATTTTATCCTTAATATTTTTATAAACATCACATTCACATATCCCTTTTATATGATTGTTCTCCAATAATGGGAGTACTCTGTGTAACTAGACTATTATCTTTTTTTTTCTCAATAAAATACACCTATTTATAACAAGCTGAATTTGGTTTGAGCTCTCGTTGTAAAAACAACAAATCAATGCTCCTTAATCAATAGCACAATCAGTGTGATGGGACATTCTCATACATGATGGGACATTCTCATACGTGATAGGACATTCTCATACGAATCTTAAAATATCATAAAACTGTCGATGAAAGTTGTGTCAGTGAATAAAGGTAATAACAAAATTACCGAACTCCGAACAATCTTACAAAGGGAAAGTCAAAACTCATAATTATATAAACAGACAAAATCAGTCAACAACCGGAAAACTGTGAAAACCGTAATGACCCTGACTTGGTACAGGCATTTCTAAAGAAATGGTGGGTTGAATCAGATTTTAAGGCGCCAAACCTCCCGCTCTCATTACGGTTCAAAGGTGCCGGCTGTCACTGTAACAGTATTTAAATACAGGAACAAAATAGGTAAAATAGTTGTCAAAGCAGTACCATATTCGGTGACGTAAATGTCAAAAATACTTTTACGTCACACATTGACAAAAAAATTCTTGACATTTTTGACTTCTTTATCTTTATACATTTTCACTATATGAAAATGCATCGCTTATAATTTTTTCTGCAGAGACGGAATATATTTCGACAAGATATTGGTATCGGAATATAAACTTTTTAAGAGATCGAATAAGGCGAATCTTTTTATAGCCCTGGTCCAGTAGCCTGTTTCTCAGATGAAGATGACGTTTCAGGAAATCAGAATAATTGCTACTGGCCCTTGCATAGCGAATCAATTGCGAGATGTAAACACCATATGCAGGAGAAGCTGGTATATTGCTGCACATGTTTGGAAAATTTATGATTTTAAAATTGAAGTCGTCCCGCTTATCATAAATTTTAGTACTGAGTTGACCACTGTCGTCAAATTCGAGGTATAAGTCCAAAAATGATGCGGACGAAGCTGTATCGGTGGTCTCTTTAACTTCCAGCTCTGGAGGATATATCAATGGAAGAAATTCTGCAAATCTAGAATCATTGATAGATAAAACGTCATCAATATACCTGTATGTGAAATTAAAGGCTCTAGCCTCATGAATCTTCTTATCTTTTACAAGCTTTTGAAGAAACTCCGACTCATATGAGTATAAAAATAAATCGGCTAGAAGAGGGGCACAATTCGTACCCATTGGTATGCCGACGACCTGCTGAAACAGTGTCCCTCCAAAGGAGACAAATATGTTATCGATGAGGAACTCCAGCATACTGATCACTTGTTCCTCGGAGTAGCATGATTTACCTTTATGAATTTTGTTTGAAAAATATGTGGAACTGGTGTTTGACGATGGAAGATAAATCGAATTTCAGATAAAAATGTTCATCAATATACTGCACCATAGAATAAAAATAAAGGAAAAATTGATAAGTTTATGGAATGCTGAGTACAGTCTTCTTCATTGATAAGTTGATATGAAAGCTTAGTACACACTTCTTCATTGATAAGCTCATATGAACGTTAAGTACACTCTTCTTCATTGATAAGTTAATGGGAACGTTTAGTACAGTCTTTTTCATTGATAAGTTGATGGGACGTTTAGTACAGTCTTCTTCATTGATAATTTGATGGAATGCTTAGAACAATCTTCTCCATTGATAAGTTGATGGAATGCTTAGAACACTCTTCTTCATTGATCAGTTGATATGAACGTTAAGTACACTCTTCTTCATTGATAAGTTGATGGGAACGTTTAGTACAGTCTTCTTCATTGATAAGTTGATGGAATGCTTAGAACACTCTTCTTCATTGATAAGTTGATGGAATGATTAGAACACTCTTCTTCATTGATTAGTTGATATGAACGTTAAGTACACTCTTCGTCATTGATAAGTTGATGGAAACGTTTAGTACAGTCTTCTTCATTGATAAGTTGATGGAATGCTTAGAACACTCTTCTTCACTAATAAGTTGATGGGAACGCTTAGAACACTCTTCTTCATCGATAAGTTGACGGAACGTTTTAGTACAGTCTTCTTCATTGATAAGTTGATGAAAGCGTAGCACAATCTTCTTCATTGATAAGTTGATGAAAGGTTTAGTACAGTCTTCTTCAATGATATGTTGATGGAACGTTTAGTACACTCTTCGTCATTGATAAGTTGATGGAACGTATAGTACACTCTTCTTCATTGATAAGTTGATGGAATGCTTAGCACTCTCTTCTTCATTGACAAGTTGATGGAACGCTTAGTACAGTTTTCTTCATTGACAAGTTGATGGACCGCTTAGTACAGTCTTCTTCAATGACATGTTGATGGGACGTTGAGTACAGTTTTCCTCATTGATAGGTTGATGGAACGCTTAGTACACTCTTCTTCATTGATAAGTTGATATGAACGTTTAGTACAGTCTTCTTCATTGATAAGATGATGGAAACGTTTACTGCAGTCTTCTTCGTTGATAAGTTGATGGAACGTTTAGTACAGTCTTCTTCATTGATAAGTTGATGGAATGCTTAGAACACACTTCTTCACTAATAAGTTGATGGGAACGTTTAGAACACTCTTCTGCATTGATAAGTTGACGGAATGTTTTAGTACAGACTTCTTCATTGATAAGTTTATGAAATGCGTTGCACACCATTCTTCATTGATAAGTTGATGGAACGTTTAGTACAGTCTTCTTCAATGATATGTTGATAGAACGTTTAGTACACTGTTCTTCATTGATAAGTTGATGGAACGTTTAGTACACTCTTCTTCATTGATAAATTGATGGAATGCTTAGCACTCTCTTCTTCATTGACAAGTTGATGGAACGTTTAGTACAGTCTTCTTCATTGACAAGTTGATGGACCATTTAGTACAGTCTTCTTCAATGATATGTTGATGGGAGGTTGAGTACAGTCTTCTTCATTGATAAGTTGATGGAATGCTTAGCACACTCTTCTTCATTGATAAGTTGACGGAACGCTTAGTACAGTCTTCTTCATTGATAAGATGATGGAAACGTTTAGTGCAGTCTTCTTCGTTGATAAATTGATGGGACGTTTAGTACAGTCTTCTTCATTGATAAGTTGATGGTACGCTTAGTACAGTCTTCTTCATTGATAAGTTGATGGAACGCTTAGTACACTCTTCTTCATTGATAAATTGATGGATCACTTAGTACAGTCTTCTTCATTTATAAGTTGTTGGAACGTTTTGTACAGTGTTCTTCATTGGTAAGTTGATGGGACGTTTAGCACATTCTTCTTCATTGATAAGTTGATGGGACCCTTAGTACAGTCTTCTTCATTGATAAGTTGATGGATCACTTAGTACAATCTTCTTCATTGATAAGTTGTTGGAACGTTTTGTACAGTCTTCTCCATGGTAAGTTAATGGAACGTTTACCACAGTCTTATGCATTGGTAAGTTGATGGGACGCCTAGCACAGTCTTCTTCATTGATAAGTTGATGGGACGCTTAGTACAGTCTTCTTCATTGATAAGTTGATGGAAACGTTTAGTACAATCTTCTTCATTGATAAGTTGGTGGAACGTTTAGTACAGTTTTCTTCATTGGTATGTTGATGGAACGTTTTGTACAGTATTCTTCATTGGTAAGTTGATGGGACGTTTAGCACAGTCTTCTTCATTGATAAGTTGATGGGACGTTTAGCACAGTCTTCTTCATTGGTAAATTGATGGAATGCTTAGCACAGTCTACTTCATTGATAAATCGATGGAACGTTTTAGTGCATTCTTCTTCATTGACAGGTTGATGGGACGTTTAGTAGTCTTTTTCATTGATAAATTGATGTGAACGTTTAGTACAGTTGTCTTCATTCATATGTTGATGGAACCTTTAGAACAGTCTTCTTCATTTGTAAGTTGATGGGACGCTTAGTACAGTCTTGTTCAATTATAAGTTGATGGAACGCTTAGTATCGTCTTCTTCATTAATGTGTTGATGGGAACGTTTAGTACACTCTTCTCCATTGATAAGTTTATGGAACGGTTATCACAGTCTTCTTCATTGATAAGTTGATGGTATGCTTAGAACAGTCTTCTTCATTGATAAGTTGATGGAACGCTTAGTACACTCTTCTTCATTGATAAATTGATGGATCACCTAGTACAGTCTTCTTCATTTATAAGTTGTTGGAACGTTTTGTACAGTGTTCTTCATTGGTAAGTTGATGGGACGTTTAGCACATTCTTCTTCATTGATAAGTTGATGGGACCCTTAGTACAGTCTTCTTCATTGATAAGTTGATGGATCACTTAGTACAATCTTCTTCATTGATAAGTTGTTGGAACGTTTTGTACAGTCTTCTCCATTGGTAAATTGATGGAACGTTTACCACATTCTTATGCATTGGTAAGTTGATGGGGCGCCTAGCACAGTCTTCTTCATTGATAAGTTGATGGGACGCTTAGTACAGTCTTCTTCATTGATAAGTTGATGGAAACGTTTAGTACAATCTTCTTCATTGATAAGTTGGTGGAACGTTTAGTACAGTTTTCTTCATTGGTATGTTGATGGAACGTTTTGTACAGTCTTCTTCATTGGTAAGTTGATGGGACTTTTAGCACAGTCTTCTTCATTGATAAGTTGATGGGACGTTTAGCACAGTCTTCTTCATTGATAAGTTGATGGGACGTTTAGCACACTCTTCCTCATTGATCAGTTGATGGAACGCTTAGTACAGTCTTCTTCATTGATAAGTTGATGGAATGCTTAGCACACTCTTCTTCATTGATAAGTTGATGGAACGTTTAGTACAGTCTTCTTCATTGATAAGTTGTTGGAACGTTTAGTACAGTCTTCTTCATTTATAAGTTGATGGAACACTTAGTACAGTCTTCTTCATTGGTAAGTTGATGGAACGTTTAGTACAGTCTTCTTCATTGATAAGTTGATGGAACGTTTAGTACAGTCTTCTTCATTTATAAGTTGTTGGAACGTTTAGTACAGTCTTCTTCATTTATAAGTTGATGGAACACTTAGTACAGTCTTCTTCATTGGTAAGTTGATGGAACGTTTAGTACAGTCTTCTTCATTGATAAGTTGTTGGAACGTTTAGTACAGTCTTCTTCATTTATAAGTTGATGGAACACTTAGTACAGTCTTCTTCATTGATAAGTTGATGGAACGTTTAGCACAGTCTTCTTCATTGATAAGTTGTTGGAACGTTTAGTACAGTCTTCTTCGTTGATAAGTTGATGGAACGTTTAGTACAGTCTTCTTCATTTATAAGTTGTTGGAACGTTTAGTACAGTCTTCTTCATTTATAAGTTGTTGGAACGTTTAGTACAGTCTTCTTCATTTATAAGTTGATGGAACACTTAGTACAGTCTTCTTCATTGGTAAGTTGATGGAACGTTTAGTACAGTCTTCTTCATTGATAAGTTGTTGGAACGTTTAGTACAGTCTTCTTCATTTATAAGTTGATGGAACACTTAGTACAGTCTTCTTCATTGATAAGTTGATGGAACGTTTAGCACAGTCTTCTTCATTGATAAGTTGTTGGAACGTTTAGTACAGTCTTCTTCGTTGATAAGTTGATGGAACGTTTAGTACAGTCTTCTTCATTTATAAGTTGTTGGAACGTTTAGTACAGTCTTCTTCATTTATAAGTTGTTGGAACGTTTAGTACAGTCTTCTTCATTTATAAGTTGTTGGAACGTTTTGTGCAGTCTTCTTCATTGGTAAGTTGTTGGAACGTTTAGTACAGTCTTCTTCATTGATAAGTTGATGGGACGTTTAGCACAGTCTTCTTCATTGATAAGTTGATGGAACGTTTAGTACAGTTTTCTTCATTGGTAAGTTAATGGAATGTTTAGTACTGTCTTCTTCATTGATAAGTTGATGGAATGCTTTGCACACTCTTCTTCATTGATAAGTTGATGGAACGTTTATTACAGTCTTCTTCATTGGTAAGTTGATGGGACGTTTAGTACAGTCTTCTTCATTGGTAAGTTGATGGAACGTTTAGTACAGTCTTCTTCATTGATATGGTGATGGAACGTTTAGTACAGTCTTCTTCATTGATAAGTTGATATGAACGTTTAGTACAGTATTCTTCATTAATAAGTTGATGGAAACGCTTAGTGCTGTCTTCTTCATTGATAAGTTGATGGAAACGTCTAGTGCTGTCTTCTTCGTTGATAAGTTGATGGATTGTTTAGCACACTCTTCTTCATTGATAAGTTGATGGAACGCTTAGTACACTCTTCTTCATTGATTAGTTGATATGAAGGTTTAGTACATTCTTCTCCATTGATAAGTTGATGGAAACGCTTAGTGCAGTCTTCTTCATTGATAAGTTGATGGGACGGTTAGTACAATATTCTTCATTGATATGTTGATGGGACGTTTAGTACAGTCTTCTTCATTGATAAGTTGATGGGAACGTTTAGTGCAGTATTGTTCGTTAATAAATTGATGGAACCTTTATGACAGTCTTCTTCATTGATAAGTTGATGGAAACGCTTAGTTCAATCTTCTTCATTGATAAGTTGATGGAACGGTTATTACCATATTCTTCATTGATATGTTGATGGGACTTTTAGTAGTCTTCTTCATCGATAAGTTGATGGGAACGTTTAGTGCAGTATTGTTCGTTAATAATTTGATGGAACCTTTATGACAGTCTTCTTCATTGATAAGTTGATGGAAACGCTTAGTTCAGTCTTCTTCATTGATAAGTTGATGGAACGTTTAGTACAGTCTTCTTCATTGATAAGTTGATGGGAACGTTTAGTGCAGTATTGTTCGTTAATAATTTGATGGAACCTTTATGACAGTCTTCTTCATTGATAAGTTGATGGAAACGCTTAGTTCAGTCTTCTTCATTGATAAGTTGATGGAACGTTTAGTACAGTCTTCTTCATTGATAAGTTGTTGGAACGTTTAGTACAGTCTTCTTGATTGGTAAGTTGATGGAACGTTTAGTACAGTCTTCTTCATTGATATGTTGATGGAACGTTTAGTACAGTTTTCTTCATTGATATGTTGATGGGAACGCTTAGTACACTCTTCTTCATTGATAAGTTGATGGAACGTTTAGTACAGTCTTCTTCATTGATAAGTTGATGGGAACGTTTAGTACAGTTTTCTTCATTGGTAAGTTAATGGAATGTTTAGTACAGTCTTCTTCATTGATAAGTTAATGGGAACGTTTAGTATAGTCTTCTTCATTGAATAAGTTGATGGAACGCCTTGTACAGGTTTCTCATTGATAAGTTGTTGGAACGTTTAGCACAGTCTTCTTCATTTATATGTTGATGGAAACGCTTATTACGGCCTTCTTCATTGATAAGTTGATGGAACGCTTAGTACTGTCTTCTTCATTGATAAGTTGATGGAATGCTTTGCACACTCTTCTTCATTGATAAGTTGATGGAACGTTTATTACAGTCTTCTTCATTGGTAAGTTGATGGGACGTTTAGTACAGTCTTCTTCATTGGTAAGTTGATGGAACGTTTAGTACAGTCTTCTTCATTGATATGGTGATGGAACGTTTAGTACAGTCTTCTTCATTGATAAGTTGATATGAACGTTTAGTACAGTATTCTTCATTAATAAGTTGATGGAAACGCTTAGTGCTGTCTTCTTCATTGATAAGTTGATGGAAACGTCTAGTGCTGTCTTCTTCGTTGATAAGTTGATGGATTGTTTAGCACACTCTTCTTCATTGATAAGTTGATGGAACGCTTAGTACACTCTTCTTCATTGATTAGTTGATATGAAGGTTTAGTACATTCTTCTCCATTGATAAGTTGATGGAAACGCTTAGTGCAGTCTTCTTCATTGATAAGTTGATGGGACGGTTAGTACAATATTCTTCATTGATATGTTGATGGGACGTTTAGTACAGTCTTCTTCATTGATAAGTTGATGGGAACGTTTAGTGCAGTATTGTTCGTTAATAATTTGATGGAACCTTTATGACAGTCTTCTTCATTGATAAGTTGATGGAAACGCTTAGTTCAGTCTTCTTCATTGATAAGTTGATGGAACGTTTAGTACAGTCTTCTTCATTGATAAGTTGATGGGAACGTTTAGTGCAGTATTGTTCGTTAATAATTTGATGGAACCTTTATGACAGTCTTCTTCATTGATAAGTTGATGGAAACGCTTAGTTCAGTCTTCTTCATTGATAAGTTGATGGAACGTTTAGGACAGTCTTCTTCATTGATAAGTTGTTGGAACGTTTAGTACAGTCTTCTTGATTGGTAAGTTGATGGAACGTTTAGTACAGTCTTCTTCATTGATATGTTGATGGAACGTTTAGTACAGTTTTCTTCATTGATATGTTGATGGGAACGCTTAGTACACTCTTCTTCATTGATAAGTTGATATGAACGTTTAGTACAGTCTTCTTCATTGATAAGTTGATATGAACGTTTAGTACAGTATTCTTCATTAATAAGTTGATGGAAACGCTTAGTGCTGTCTTCTTCATTGATAAGTTGATGGAAACGTCTAGTGCTGTCTTCTTCGTTGATAAGTTGATGGATTGTTTAGCACACTCTTCTTCATTGATAAGTTGATGGAACGCTTAGTACACTCTTCTTCATTGATTAGTTGATATGAAGGTTTAGTACATTCTTCTCCATTGATAAGTTGATGGAAACGCTTAGTGCAGTCTTCTTCATTGATAAGTTGATGGGACGGTTAGTACAATATTCTTCATTGATATGTTGATGGGACGTTTAGTACAGTCTTCTTCATTGATAAGTTGATGGGAACGTTTAGTGCAGTATTGTTCGTTAATAATTTGATGGAACCTTTATGACAGTATTCTTCATTGATAAGTTGATGGAAACGCTTAGTTCAGTCTTCTTCATTGATAAGTTGATGGAAAGGTTAGTACAATATTCTTCATTGATATGTTGATGGGACTTTTAGTACAGTCTTCTTCATTGATAAGTTGATGGGAACGTTTAGTGCAGTATTGTTCGTTAATAATTTGATGGAACCTTTATGACAGTCTTCTTCATTGATAAGTTGATGGAAACGCTTAGTTCAGTCTTCTTCATTGATAAGTCGATGGAACGCTTAGTACAGTCTTCTTCATTGATAAGTTGTTGGAACGTTTAGTACAGTCTTCTTCATTGGTAAGTTGATGGAACGTTTAGTACAGTCTTCTTCATTGATATGTTGATGGAACGTTTAGTACAGTTTTCTTCATTGATAAGTTGATATGAACGTTTAGTACAGTATTCTTCATTAATAAGTTGATGGAAACGCTTAGTGCTGTCTTCTTCATTGATAAGTTGATGGAAACGTCTAGTGCTGTCTTCTTCGTTGATAAGTTGATGGATTGTTTAGCACACTCTTCTTCATTGATAAGTTGATGGGACTTTTAGTACAGTCTTCTTCATTGATAAGTTGATGGGAACGTTTAGTGCAGTATTGTTCGTTAATAATTTGATGGAACCTTTATGACAGTCTTCTTCATTGATAAGTTGATGGAAACGCTTAGTTGTATTCTTCATTGATAAGTTGATGGAACGTTTAGTACAGTCTTCTTCATTGATAAGTTGTTGGAACGTTTAGTACAGTCTTCTTGATTGGTAAGTTGATGGAACGTTTAGTACAGTCTTCTTCATTGATATGTTGATGGAACGTTTAGTACAGTTTTCTTCATTGATATGTTGATGGGAACGCTTAGTACACTCTTCTTCATTGATAAGTTGATATGAACGTTTAGTACAGTCTTCTTCATTGATAAGTTGATATGAACGTTTAGTACAGTATTCTTCATTAATAAGTTGATGGAAACGCTTAGTGCTGTCTTCTTCATTGATAAGTTGATGGAAACGTCTAGTGCTGTCTTCTTCGTTGATAAGTTGATGGATTGTTTAGCACACTCTTCTTCATTGATAAGTTGATGGAACGCTTAGTACACTCTTCTTCATTGATTAGTTGATATGAAGGTTTAGTACATTCTTCTCCACTGATAAGTTGATGGAAACGCTTAGTGCAGTCTTCTTCATTGATAAGTTGATGGGACGGTTAGTACAATATTCTTCATTGATATGTTGATGGGACGTTTAGTACAGTCTTCTTCATTGATAAGTTGATGGGAAAGTTTAGTGCAGTATTGTTCGTTAATAATTTGATGGAACCTTTATGACAGTCTTCTTCATTGATAAGTTGATGGAAACGCTTAGTTCAGTCTTCTTCATTGATAAGTTGATGGAAAGGTTAGTACAATATTCTTCATTGATATGTTGATGGGACTTTTAGTACAGTCTTCTTCATTGATAAGTTGATGGGAACGTTTAGTGCAGTATTGTTCGTTAATAATTTGATGGAACCTTTATGACAGTCTTCTTCATTGATAAGTTGATGGAAACGCTTAGTTCAGTCTTCTTCATTGATAAGTTGATGGAACGTTTAGTACAGTCTTCTTCATTGATAAGTTGTTGGAACGTTTAGTACAGTCTTCTTCATTGGTAAGTTGATGGAACGTTTAGTACAGTCTTCTTCATTGACATGTTGATGGAACGTTTAGTACAGTTTTCTTCATTGATATGTTGATGGGAACGCTTAGTACACTCTTCTTCATTGATAAGTTGATATGAACGTTTAGTACAGTATTCTTCATTAATAAGTTGATGGAAACGCTTAGTGCTGTCTTCTTCATTGATAAGTTGATGGAAACGTCTAGTGCTGTCTTCTTCGTTGATAAGTTGATGGATTGTTTAGCACACTCTTCTTCATTGATAAGTTGATGGAACGCTTAGTACACTCTTCTTCATTGATTAGTTGATATGAAGGTTTAGCACATTCTTCTCCATTGATAAGTTGATGGAAACGCTTAGTGCAGTCTTCTCCATTGATAAGTTGATGGAAACGCTTAGTGCAGTCTTCTTCATTGATAAGTTGATGGGACGGTTAGTACAATATTCTTCATTGATAAGTTGATGGGAACGTTTAGTGCAGTATTGTTCGTTAATAATTTGATGGAACGTTTAGTGCAGTCTTCTTCGTTGATAAGTTGATGGAAACGTTTAGTACAATCTTCTTCATTGATAAGTTGATGGGACGGTTAGTACAATATTCTTCATTGATATGTTGATGGGACGTTTAGTACAGTCTTCTTCATTGATAAGTTGATGGGAACGTTTAGTGCAGTATTGTTCGTTAATAATTTGATGGAACCTTTATGACAGTCTTCTTCATTGATAAGTTGATGGAAACGCTTAGTTCAGTCTTCTTCATTGATAAGTTGATGGAACGGTTAGTACAATATTCTTCATTGATAAGTTGATGGGACGTTTAGCACAGTCTTCTTCATTGATAAGTTGATGGAATGCTTAGCACTCTCTTCTCCATTGATAAGTTGATGGGGACGTTTAGTACAGTCTTCATTGAATAAGTTGATGGAATGCCTTGTACAGGTTTCTTCATTGATAAGTTGATGTAACGTTTAGTATAGTCTTCTTCATTGATAAGTTGACGGAAACGCTTAGTGTAGTCTTCTTCATTGATAAGTAGATGGGAACGTTTAGTGCAGTCTTCTTCGTTGATAAGTTGATGGAAACGTTTAGTACAATCTTCTTCATTGATAAGTTGATGGAACGTTTAGTACAGTCTTCTTCATTGATAAGTTGATGGGACGCTTAGTACAGTCTTCTTCATTGGTAAGTTGATGGGACGTTTAGCACAGTCTTCTTCATTGATAAATTGATGGGACGTTTAGTGCAGTCTTCTTCATTGATAAGTTGATGGGAACGTTTAGTACAGTCTTCTTCATTGATAAGTTGTTGGAACGTTTAGCACAGTCTTCTTCATTTATATGTTGATGGGAACGCTTAGTACACTCTTCTGCATTGATAAGTTGATAGAACGTTTAGTACAGTCTTCTTCATTGATAAGTTGATGGGACGTTTAGTACAGTCTTCTTCATTGATAAGTTGATGGGACGTTTAGTACACTCTTCTTCATTGATAAGTTGATGGGACGTTTAGTACAGTCTTCTTCATTGATAAGTTGATGGGACGTTTAGTACAGTCTTCTTCATTGATAAGTTGATGGGACGTTTAGTACAGTTTTCTTCATTGGTAAGTTGATGGAACGTTTTGTACAGTGTTCTTCATTGGTAAGTTGATGGGAACGTTTAGTACAGTCTTCTTCATTGATAAGTTGATGGGACGTTTAGTACAGTTTTCTTCATTGGTAAGTTGATGGAACGTTTAGTACAGTCTTCTTCATTGGTAAGTTGATGGGAACGTTTAGTACAGTCTTCTTCATTGATAAGTTGATGGAACGCTTAGTACAATCTTCTTCATTGATAAGTTGTTGGAACATTTTGTACAGTCTTCTTCATTAGTAAGTTGATGGGACGTTTAGCACAGTCTTCTTCATTGATAAATTGATGGGACGTTTAGTGCAGTCTTCTTCATTGATAAATTGATGGGACGTTTAGTGCAGTCTTCTTCATTGATAAGTTGATGGGAACGTTTAGTACAGTCTTCATCATTGATAAGTTGATGGGAACGTTTAGTACAGTCTTCTTCATTGAATAAGTTGATGGAACGCCTTGTACAGGTTTCTTCATTGATAAGTTGATATGAACGTATAGTACATTCTTCTTCATTAATAAACTGATGGAAATCTTAGTGCAGTCTTCTTCGTTGATAAGTTGATGGGAACTTTTAGTGCAGTCTTCTTCGTTGATAGGTTGATGGGACGTTTAGTACACCTTTCTTCATTGATTAGTTGATATGAAGGTTTTGTACATTCTTCGCCATTGATAAGTTGATGGAAACGCTTATTGCAATCTTCTTCATTGATAAGTTGATGGGAACGTTTAGTACAGTCTTCTTCATTGATAAGTTGATGGAAACGCTTAGTTCAGTCTTCTTCATTGATAAGTTGATGGAACGGTTAATACAGTATTCTTCATTGATTAGTTGTTGGAACATTTTGTACAGTCTTCTTCATTGATAAATTTATGGGACGTTTAGTACAGTCTTCTTCATTGATAAGTTGATGGAAACGCTTAGTGTAGTCTTCTTCATTGATAAGTTGATGGGAACGCCTAGTGCAGTCTTCTTCGTTGATAAGTTGATGGAATACTTAGCACACTCTTCTTCATTGATAAGTTGATGGAACGCTTAGTACACTCTTCTTCATTGATAAGTTGATATGAACGATTAGTACAGTCTTCACCATTGATAAGTTGATGAAAACGCTTAGTGCAGTCTTCTTCATTGATAAGTTGATGGAACGTTTAGTGGAGTCTTCTTCGTTGATAAGTTGATGGAATTCTTAGCACATCTTCTTCATTGACAAGTTGATATGAACGTATAGTACATTCTTCTTCATTAATAAACTGATGGAAATCTTAGTGCAGTCTTCTTCGTTGATAAGTTGATGGGAACTTTTAGTGCAGTCTTCTTCGTTGATAGGTTGATGGGACGTTTAGTACACCTTTCTTCATTGATTAGTTGATATGAAGGTTTTGTACATTCTTCGCCATTGATAAGTTGATGGAAACGCTTATTGCAATCTTCTTCATTGATAAGTTGATGGGAACGTTTAGTACAGTCTTCTTCATTGATAAGTTGATGGAAACGCTTAGTTCAGTCTTCTTCATTGATAAGTTGATGGAACGGTTAATACAGTATTCTTCATTGATTAGTTGTTGGAACATTTTGTACAGTCTTCTTCATTGATAAATTTATGGGAACGTTTAGTACAGTCTTCTTCGTTGATAAGTTGATGGAACGTTTAGTACATTCTTCTTCATTGATAAGTTGTTGGAACGTTTTGTACAGTCTTCTTCATTGGTAAGTTGATGAGAGGTTTAGCACACAAAATAACACTGACACTCCTAATTAGTGTTACAACATTAGATACACAAAATAACACGGACACTGCCAGTAAGTATTACAACATTAGACACACAAAATAACACTGACACTACCAGCAAGTATTACAACATTAGACACACAAAATAGCACTGACACTGCCAGTAAGTATTACAACATTAGACACACAAAATAACACTGACAGTAAGTATTACAACACTAGACACACAAAATAACACTGACACTGCCAGTAAGTATTACAACACTAGACATACAAAATAACACCGACACTGTCAGTAAGTATTACAACATTAGACACACAAAAATAACACTGACAATGCCAGTCAATATTACAACATTAGAAACACAAAATAGTACTGACACTGCCAGTAAGTATTACAACATTAGACACACAAAATAACACTGACACTGCCAGTAAGTATTACAACATTAGACATACAAAATAACACTGACACTGCCAGTAAGTATTACAACATTAGACACACAAAATAACACTGACAATGCCAGTAAGTATTACAACATTAGACATACAAAATAACACCGACACTGTCAGTAAGTATTACAACATTAGACACAAAAAATAACACTGACAATGCCAGTCAATATTACAACATTAGACACACAAAATAACACTGACACCGCCAGTAAGTATTACAACATTAGACACACAAAATAACACTGACACTGCCAGTAAGTATTACAACATTAGACACACAAAATAACACTGACACTGCCAGTCAATATTACAACATTAGACACACAAAATGACACTAACACTGTCAGTAAGTATGACAACATTAGATACACAAAATAACACTGATACTGCAAGTAAGTATTACAACATTAGACACACAAAATAACACTGACACTGCCAGTAAATATTACAACATTAGACACACAAAATAACACTGACACTGCCAATAAATATTACAACAATAGACACACAAAATAACACTGACACTGCCAGTAAGTATTACAACATTACATACACAAAATAACACTGATACTGGCAGTAAGTTTTACAACATTAGAAACACAAAATAACACTAACACTGCCAGTAAATATTACAACATTAGACACACAAAATGACACTGACACTGCCAGTAAGCATTACAACATTAGACACATAAAATAACACTGACACTCCCAGTAAGCATTACAACATTACACACATAAAATAGCACTGACACTGCCAGTAAGTATTACAACATTAGACACACAAAATAACACTCACACTGCCAGTAAGTATTACAACATTAGACACACAAAATAACACGGACATTGCCAGTAAGTATGACAACATTAGATACACACAATAACACTGACACTGCCAGTAAGCATTACAACATTAAACACATAAAATAACACTGACACTGCCAGTAAGCATTACAACATTAGACACATAAAATAACACTGACACTGCCAGTAAGTATTACAACATTAGACACATAAAATAACACTGACACTGCCAGTAAGTTTTAAAACAATAGAAACACAAAATAACACTGACACTGCCAGTAAATATTACAACATTAGACACACAAAATAACACGGACATTGCCAGTAAGTATGACAACATTAGATACACACAATAACACTGACACTGCCAGTAAGCATTACAACATTAGACACATAAAATAACACTGACACTCCCAGTAAGCATTACAACATTACACACATAAAATAGCACTGACACTGCCAGTAAGTATTACAACATTAGACACACAAAATAACACTGACACTGCCAGTAAGTATTACAACATTAGATACACAAAATAGCACTGACACTCCTAATTAGTGTTACAACATTAGATACCATTAGATACACAAAATAACAGTGACACTGCCAGTAAGTATTAAAATATTAGACGCACAAAATAACACTGACACTTGCAGTAAGTAATACAACATTATACACACAAAATAACACTGACACTACCAGCAAGTATTACAACATTAGACACACAAAATAACACTGACACTGCCAGTAAATATTACAACATTACACACACAAAATGACAATGACACTGCCAGTGAGTATTACAACATTAGACACACAAAATAGCACTGACACTGCCAGTAAGTATTACAACATTAGACACACAAATAACACTGACACTGCCAGTAAGTATTACAACATTACATACACAAAATGACAATGACACTGCCAGTGAGTATTACAACATTAGACACACAAAATAACACTGACACTGCCAGTAAATATTACAACATTACACACACAAAATGACAATGACACTGCCAGTGAGTATTACAACATTAGACACACAAAATAGCACTGACACTGCCAGTAAGTATTACAACATTAGACACACAAAATAACACGGACACTTCCAGTCAATATTACAACATTAGACACACAAAATAGCACTGACACTGCCAGTAAGCATTACAACATTAGACACATAAAATAACACTGACACTGCCAGTAAGTATTACAACATTATACACACAAAATAGCATTGACACTGCCAGTAAGTATTACAACATTAGACACACAAAATAACACTGACACTGCCAGTAAATATTACAACATTAGACACACAAAATGACCATGACACTGCCAGTGAGTATTACAACATTAGACACACAAAATAGCACTGACACTGCCAGTAAGTATTACAACATTAGACACACAAAATAACACTGACACTGCCAGTAAGTATTACAACATTACATACACAAAATAACACTGATACTGGCAGTAAGTTTTACAACATTAGACACACAAAATGACACTGACACTGTCAGTAAGTATGAAAACATTAGACACACAAAATAACACTGACACTACCAGCAAGTATTACAACATTAGACACACAAAAGGTACAAAAGGACAAACAACGATCTACAAAACATACACATAAAACTAAATATCGAGTAACACGAACCCCACTGAAAATCGGGGGTGAACTCAAGTGCTCCAGAAGTGTAAGCAGGTCCTACTCCACTAATGGCACCTGTCATGTTAATCTAGTTACAAATCCGGTGATAAGTCATGAATGAGGAAAGAACCAGGAAGTGTTTACGACAAGTGGAACATATCCGTGGTCATTTGTGTCACAGATGTTCCATAACGGTCCACCAAGTCATGGTGGCAATCGCATAGCTTTCGAAGTGATGACTTCAACTTAGCCAAGAGGAACCCTTGGTTCAGTAGTTTCCTTGTTAGCAGCAATCCACTATCAAGGAAATCCGATTAGGAAAGGACAAGCTCTGGAATATCGTATCAACTGTGAGATATATACTCCATATGCAGGTGCTTCTGGAATGTTGCTACATATAAATGGAAAGTTCACAGTGGAAAAATTGAAATCATCTCTTTTGGCGTAAAGTCTCGTTTTAAACCGCTCTTTCCTCTTATTACAAAATGTTGCGTGTTTAGCCTAGAAGCAACAAAAACATTGAAATAGTCTTTTTGTTTTGACCGGAGCTCGAACACAAGTTCTTCTACATTCGAAGCAAACATACTAATAATTTTACCACTGATGTGATTTTTAGGAGTTTACAATATGTGATTACTATTCAAACATGCAAATAAGATATTGTCTTTTCATGCACAAATTGATATTTGAAATCGCTAACATGCGTTAGCTTCAGGCAGTGCCGGATTTATATATATGCTTGACAGGCTGAAGCATAGTGCGGCCAAATTTATGGGGCCTCCGGGCAAGGTGTATAATATTTTGACACTGTCAATGGACTTTCATCCATATACTGTTATAACGCACTGAACTCTCTAAACAACCCTCAGTAATTTTCCTTACACAGTTGCACTACATTTTAGAATAGTGCCACCCCCTCGCCTTTATTCAAATTGATTAAACACTCTTTGATCTTCCTCTAATCGTGAGGATGGGGGATGGGTGAGGGTCTAGCGAAATAGCCTAAGGCCTCTCTGTATCTAAATTCGACACTGGCTTCAGATCCCATCAAGCATCTCGCCGATTACTTTATGAGTACACTTCTTTTAACTCGTGTTACGCCTCTGACTTAATGTCATCCTTCAATAAGTTAATTCGTATTTCCTGTGGGGATTAGAGTACAATTTTGAGGTTTGCGTGTATCACTAACATTAAAGTTGTACTAAGATAAAGGTCAAATTATACCTTTATGTTTCATCACTTTATAATTTCAATATCTTAACGCATGAAGGAATATGGTCGTTAGAAGCTGTGTAAAGTGTTAAATGTCTACTCGTAAATGTTACATTTAATTAAGCTACATCATGCAAACCCATATTATTTGATATTTTAACAATACCACCCACATTGTTAATTTGTCTGAGATTTCTTTTCTTGATTACATTGAAATTTGTATTTATTATTGGGGGGGGGGGGGGGGGGAGGTAAAATCCACATACACTTTATATGGATCTGAATGGCTAGTCCAAAGAAATGCTAGACATTAACCCAACCCCCTATATATGCTATATACCTTAACGGGAGCTAACGTTGATTTACCCAGTCCACTTTAATATTTTGTGTCTCAACTAATACATGTCTAAATTGCTTAAAATATATAATAGATACGAAGTGCACGTTCACATTCGTTCTTATTTCTTAAACAAGAATTATTAGTTTTTTTATTTTATTTTATTAATGCACACAAGTAATCCATTACATAATGTACATGTACCATGTACAGACAAGACAAATAAAGCATATACATGACTACATGAAAAATAAAATACAATAACATGAACTGTGTTAGGATATGTCTATAGATTGAGCCCTGTGAATTGTTACCAGTACGTATGATCATTGTTGTTCACTTATATGTAATAATTAACTTATTTAATAAACTAATAAACTGCTACTATATGAAAAAAGACACCAATAAATCACAATTAACCTCATACAAGTGACAATAAACTAAATACTCATGTGCATGGCATTGTGAATACGTTGTGGCACCCTTTTGATATACAAATATATATATATGTATATATATATAAACGTCTGAAAAAAGTAGCCAACGTTTGTACCCACGGGATGTCGGATCGGAAACAAGTGTTAACGATTCTGTACAAACAAACAAAAATGATAAATAAACGTCTAAAATGCAGCACAACAACATCAAAAAAGATGTTGAAATATAACAAAAAAAACTATAAGTCTACAAAAAGACTATAATTATAATCAAATTGACGGATATTTCGCTTGACCGACAAGCTTCATCAGCGTCTGTAATCTGATCTGAAAGATGATCTGAGGATTAGATTGTCACGTGACCATCAGTTATCGTGACGTAAAAATCATAATCTTGAACTTTATATTATTCAAATATATATGTACATTAATTCATAAACATTGTTTTCATAATGTTTATAAATTAGCATACATATAGCGATCTAACTCAGCAATTTTTAATATATTGTATAGGATGATGAAGAATGCATTATACAGTCACAGGAAATAAAGTACATTATACAAACATCTAAGCAGGTGACAACCATACAATATATCTGTCCCAATGGATCTCAGTTACTTGTGATACTAGGTTAATACTAAATATTAAATATACGTCTGAAAATTAAACCAAACAGTGTTAGAATTAGGTCTTTGAGCTGTCAAATTTTTGTTTTTCCCTCGACGGGATTTGAACTCACACCATTGATACACTGCAGCACCAATATTATATATATAATTTGACTTACCTAATTCCTTTAGAAATTCGTCGAAATTTTCACTCCTATCCAGCTTCCATTTGCCTCCTAATTGAGATTTAATTTCTTCTAAAGCCATGTTATATCACAATACCGTCCTTTGATTTGATAATTTTTTATACTGTAATAAAACGGACAATATTCCTGCAGAATAAACAAATATTAGATATTACTTAGAAAGTGTTACATTTGATATCACCAGTATCTAACAATTCCTATATTAGAATCACTTTCAACACTTAGGTAATAAAGTGATCGATATTGACAGATTGAAATTAACAACAACGTTGACGATCCCACTGCTGACACTTATAATTCACAACAGCAGTTTATCATAGCGCTTTCTGTTTAACAATAACATCTGATTACAACCAGATATATACTATACTGCTGTCTACTTACAAATATCGACGTGTCTATCATTTTACACATCAATGTAGTATCGATTGAACTTTTATTGTTGATATATCTTTTTTTTAAAGAAAAAGAAGTGTATTAATATGTTAGTTATAAGTCGAGTAAATGTTTTGTAATATTTCCGACTTTTATTTTAAATGTTATCAATATATGAGTACAAATGAATGAATAAACGTATTTATTGGTTAAATATTTTCTGCTATATTGGATACAGGCATGTAGGTGTAGACAGCTTTGTATGTCACATCAACCTATTTTTTTTCTACAACATCTAATCATTCCGACATTGATGTATGATTATAAAAAATCCATAAATCAAGATGATATACAAGATACGAATGAAAACGAATGACAATACGCTACAAGAAAATAAAATAAGAAAGTTAAATAGCTGACAATACGCAGGGAGAAATTTAAATAAGAAAGTTAAATAGCTGACAATACGCAGGGAGAAATTTAAATAAAAAAGTTAAATAGCTGACAATACGCTACAAGAAAATAAAATAAGAAAGTTAGATAACTGAAAATACACTACAAGAAAATAGAATAAGAAAGTTAAATAGCTGACAATACGCTACAAGAAAATAAAATAAGAAAGTTAAAAAGCTGACGATACGCTAGCAGAAAATAAAATAGGAAAGTTAAATAGCTGACAATACGTTGGAAGAAAATAAAATAAGAAAGCTAAATAGATGACAGTACGCTGGAAGAAATTAAAATAAGAAAGTTGAAAAGCCGACAATACCTACAAGAAATTAAAATAAGAAAGTTAAATAGCTGACAACACGCTGGAAGAAAATAAAATAAGAAAGTTAAATAGCTGACAATACGCTACAAGAAAATACAATAAGAAAGTTAAATAGCTGACAATACGCTACAAGAAAATGAAATAAGAAAGTTAAAAAGGTGACAATACGCTACAAGAAAATAAAATAAGAAAGTTAAATAGCTGACAATACGCTACAAGAAAATGAAATAAGAAAGTTAAATAGCTGACAATACGCTACAAGAAAATAAAACAAGAAAGTTATATAGCTGACAATACGCTATAAGAAAATAAAATAAGAAAGTTAAATAGCTGACAATACGCTACAAGAAATTAAAATAAGAAAGTTATATAGCTGACAATACACTACAAGAAAATGAAATAAGAACATTAAATAGCTGACATTATTATACCTCAGTATATACTTTCTTAAAGCTTTTTTAAAGAAATAAAATTGCTATTGTTTCATATTTTTAACACTGAGACTATTGACACACTTACACCATTATACCTGCATTCAAACCATACATTTGTACCAAGGTTGGGCGGTTAACCGCCCCCGGTTTTGTTCTTTTTCATATCTAAAATTATGAAAATTTTCATTTGAAGTCCCAATTTAAATTTTTATTGCTGTATTAATCTGTTGAATGCTAAAACAAAATAACCCCAATAAATGTGTTCATAAGAAGGAAAAGGGTAATAAAAGTGGCCAGCTTGAAACAATAAAATGTTTAAAGTTCATTCATATGTACATGTGAGACAGTATGATTCTGAATGCAGGAAATGGAAAGTTTATAGGGGGTTTACTCTTCATGGCTTCTCTTATGTATGGGCTCTTACCAAATGATTTATAATGACTTAAGCCACCTGACGAGTGGGGACAGTTTTCTATATTATAAAATTGTCTTGTGTAACACATATAGATATAAAATTTTATTTGATTAAATTAAAGAAATACTAACTTAAAATCATTACAAGTTAAAAATAGATACACCCACTAAAAAGACCCTCTTAGGAATCAATTTACATAATCCTATCTGGCTTTTACTCCAATCGACCAGTATTGACCAGTATTGACCGGTTAAAACCAGTATTGACCAGCCCTGATTTTACACACATGACAAGTTTAAAAAAATGTACTGTATTTATATTGGTAAGGACATAAGAT
The DNA here is from genome assembly GCA_963680875.1 of Bathymodiolus brooksi. Classification (NCBI taxonomy): domain Eukaryota; kingdom Metazoa; phylum Mollusca; class Bivalvia; order Mytilida; family Modiolidae; genus Bathymodiolus; species Bathymodiolus brooksi. The sequence goes on along the minus strand of OY804580.1, from coordinate 8,350,515 downwards.
TTAAACTTGTACCTTCATGACATTAACATATTTAAATTTGAATATTTTTTAGGAGATAAGAAGTGTCCAGTGAGCTCATTTATCAAGTAATTTCAGCAAATTAAACCCTGGGAATAACAATTATTGGCAACGACCAAAGTTGATATACAATGAAACAGATGATGTGTGGTATGATAATGTTGTGGTGGGAAAAAACACACTAGGTGGATGATGGCTAAAATTAGTCAAGTATGCAATTTATCGAAACGCTATGCTAATCATTGTATACGAAGTACATGTATTACTGCACTAGATGATAACGGAATCGAGACTCGCCATATTATGGGACTAAGCGGACACAAGTCAGAAAGTGCCGTAAGAGCTTATAGTAAAAGACTAAGTGAAAAGAAAACACGGCAAATGTCTGATATTTTAAGTGCCACTGTACAAGAAACTGGAAATGACGAGTCTAGAAATTCATGTACATCCACCAATACTTCTGCTTCCATTAAATGCCATGTTTCAGATTTTAAATCTCATTCTACATCAACCTGTACTTCAGGAGCTGCTGGAGTTCAGCAACATGAGGAATCTAACTCAACAAATTTACCAGATTTTTTATCTGAAGACTATGTTTTTGCAAATGTTCTGAATGACATGACAAACTATGAAGCTCATCAAAATAGTGTACTAGCTCAAAACCTGTTTCAAAATGCGACAAATGCACCAACATGTAATTTGAATAACTTCCAAATTCCTGCTTTTCAGGGCCCTCCCGTTACAGTACAGGGTTTGCAATCAGCAGCATAAACAATTCAACTGTTAACTTTTATTTCCAAAGCAAATAGTTTATAACTAGTACAAAGCAAAGAAACATGTTCTTGTTATAATTGTTGTTCATTCAATGTTATTTGAAGTTGAGCTAATAATATGTTGAATTTACTACTCTTGTTCTTTTTTAGCCATAGCAAAAATGATCAGTATTATTATCATGGTAATCAACCTTATGAATATGTTCGGTATAATAAATTACTTAATGACTGGGTATTCAGGTAATAACAAGTTTATTGTCCCCCTCGTCACTGATTATTGCCCTCGGCTTCGCCTCGGGGAATATTCAGTGTCTCGGGTGACAATAAACTTGCTATTACCCTCATACCCAGTCAATAAGTATATATAATGATATACTTGAAGAAACTAAAATAAGAATGTTAAATAGCTGATAATACGGTAAAAGAAAAAAAGAATAAGAAAGATAAATAGCTGACAAAACGCTGGAAGAAATTAAAATAAGAAAGTTAGATAGATGACAATACGCTGGAAGAAATTAAAATAAGAAAGTTAGATAGCTGACAATAGGGCAAATCTAAAACGTGTAACGGAACGAAACGAAACGAAACGAAACGAAATTGTTTCGTTTCTTGTTTTAGTATTTATCTGCGTGTAATTACTAATTCAAGGAACTGTTTCGTTTCGTTCCGGTTCCGTTTCGTTTCTTTAATTAGTAAAAATGCACACACTACTTTCTATATTTTTTTTACCATTAGTTCACATTAGACCTAAGCTGTGATCACAGGGACTTGTCTTTAGGATATTATATAACTTTTATTTAAAAATACTACCCCCTAGGGGTTGGTATTTTAAAATAAAGTTGTGTATATCTAAAGACAAGCCCATGTGGCTGCGATTCTTTTATAATATCAAGACTAGAAAATACCGATCATTATCATTTCCTACATACTTTGCTCTATAATGCCAACACAGATATATACCGATAATTCAAGAGGAAAGGTAGTCAATATCATTCCCAAAAGAACTATACGCCATGCACACAATCCAAATGCACTGAAAACTGAAGAAGAAAAAATGAGCAACCCACTTAAGACCCATCAAAATACTTAAGTTTCTCAACCCGCCCCAAAATTGCCTTCTCCCTCACACTTTTTCGACGTTTTAATTAATAGATGTTTATTGATTTTGACCGCCTTTGTCAAAACATCTTCAGCAAATTTTTCATCGCAAAATTTACCAAAACTTCAGGTATCATGAACATCATATCAAAATAAAAACCGCCTGGCCGCCTTGAATTTTCAGGAAAAGTCCACGAGAAACTACAAAGTTTCTTAATTGCCCAAAAACTAGGATCTTCCGATAGGATAAGAAGTTCCTGCTCCACATGTGGCACCCGTCGTGTTACTCGATTAAAAGTTTCGACCAGAGAAAGGATCGAAATCAAGACCAAGGAAATGTATCAATGGCTTACAAAGTCGTAATTCGGCCATAAAAATTTCGGAGGGATACATTCTGCCTTACTGGAAGGAACTTTCGACTCAACAGCTTTTATCACTGTTTAAAAAGAAAATAACTCTCAAATAAAGATCAAGATATTTTCTTGTTAATGTCGAAAACAAACAAAAAAGTCTGAGAGAGATTACATTTATGTTGTAAATTGGAGATTTACAAGTTAACACCGAGTTTTAGAAATTCGCGTCTATCTTCCTCGGAGAGGTTTTGTTGGGTTGTGTGGTCTATTACTAGGTCCTTCACTTTAATTTACCCATATCCATTCTTTTTCGTTTTGAAATACCTACTTTGTCATAAATGAAGAAAAGTCCCAAATTTCTTACATTACTATGTATGGCATAAGGTATCATCAAAATGACACACAGACACAGTCTTTGTGCAAATTCCTACTTTTTTTTCCTTTTTTTTTCGATTTTGGCCAATTTATATAGAAACTTTGAGACTGGAAAATTGCCTGCGCATGAAAGAAACAATTTCATATTTCACGTAAATATGCATTTCTGTAATATTGTCTTGTTTCATAAATACAGATATTGAGTATTGTCGACCCAGCCGAGGGTATCATACTCTACAAAAATTTTGCAATTTTGTCGTCAAATGAGCAAACATGTTAGCTATGAGACAATTTTTATATGATACGGCATACGATTACAGGTGAATGTTGTACCACAGTGTCGTAACACCTTGCAGTATGTAGTTTCATATGTAAAGTTTCTGGAGGATTTCGCTCAAACTATGTATTGCTCTTCAAACGAATGACTCTGGGCCACAAATGTTTTATCACACAATTTTCGACAAAAGAGGTGCTATACTATGATGACTTTTTGAAGAACTAATGAACGTTTTTACATGGCTTGTTGGATTCCCATATCAATTATCTATAATTTCAACTTTAATTAGAAAGTATATTACAAATTTTAGTTGAAAACAAGCAGAAAATCTGCCATGTGTCGTACAATAAACAAACTCATCTGCCAAATGCTCAAATAGCACGACTACACCGTGTACAAATATAGGTCGGTCGTGTCTTTGTCTGAACAAAGTAACTAAGTACAGTCCACCTATAGGAAATTACTAAAACACGAAACGAAACGCAAAAATTCAGAAACGAAACGGAACGAAACGGAACGAAACGAAACGGAATAGTTTCGTTTCTTAAAATAGTGATATCCCTATAGTAATTACTAAAACAAAAAACGAAATCATTCCGTTTCGTTTCGTTTCGTTCCGTTCCGTTACAAGAAATATTATCATCCGCTGACAATACGATACAAGAAATTAAACAAGAAAGTTAGATAGCTGACAATACACTAGAACAAAATAAAATAAGAAAGTTAAATAGCTGACAATACGCTGGAATAAAATAAAATAAGAAAGTTAAATAGCTGACAATACGCTTGAAGAATTTAAAATAAGAAAGTTAAAAAGCTGAAAATACACTACAAGAAAATAAAAATAAGAAAGTTAAATAGCTGACAATACGCTAGAAGAAATAAAAATAAGAAAGTTAAATAGCTGACAATACGATACAAGAAAATAAAATAAGAAAGTTAGATAGCTGACAATACGCTGGAAGAAATTAAAATAAGAAAGTTAAATAGCTGACAATACGATACAAGAAATTAAAATAAGAAAGTTAGATAGCTGACAATACGATACAAGAAAATAAAATATTAAAGTTAGACAGATAACAATACGCTGGAAGAAAACAAAATAAGAAAGTTAAATAGCTGACAATACGCTACAAGAAAATAAAAAAAGAAAATTAGATAGCTGAGAATACGCTGGAAGAAATTAAAATAAGAAAGTTAGATAGCTGACAATACGATACAAGAAAATAAAATATGAAAGTTAGATAGCTGACAATACACTACAAGAAAATAAAATAAAAAAGTTAGATAGCTGACAATGCGCTGGAAGAAATTAAAATAAGAAAGTTAAATAGCTGACAATAAGATACAATACAATAAAATAAGAAGTTAGAAAGCTAACAATACGCTGAAAGAAAATAAAATAAGAAAGTTAAATAACTGACAATACGCTACAAGAAAATAAAAAAAGAAAATAAGATAGCTGAGAATACGCTACAAGAAAATAAAATAAGAAAGTTAAATAGCTGACAATACGCTACAAGAAAATAAAAAAAAAATTAGATAGCTGAGAATACGCTGGAAGAAATTAAAATAAGAAAGTTAAATAACTGACAATACGCTACAAGAAAATAAAATAAGAAAGTTAAATAGCTGACAATACGATACAAGAAAATAAAATATGAAAGTTAGATAGCTGACAATACGCTGGAAGAAATTAAAATAAGAAAGTTAAATAGCTGTGAATACGACACAATAAAATAAAATAAGAAGTTAGAAAGCTTACAATACGCTGAAAGAAAATAAAATAAGAAAGTTAAATAACTGACAATACGCTACAAGAAAATAAAATAAGAAAGTTAAATAGCTGACAATACGCTACAAGAAAATAAAAAAAGAAAATTAGATAGCTGAGAATACGCTGGGAGAAATTAAAATAAGAAAGTTAAATAGCTGACAATACGATACAAGAAAATAAAATAAGAAAGTTAGATAGCTGACAATACACTACAAGAAAATAAAATAAGAAAGTTAAATAGATGACAATACGATACAAGAAAATAAAATAAGAAAGTTAAATAACTGACAATACGCTACAAGAAAATAAAAAAAGAAAATTAGATAGCTGAGAATACGCTGGAAGAAATTAAAATAAGAAAGTTAAATAGATGACAATACACTACAAGAAAATAGAAAAAGAAAATTAGATAGCTGACAATACGCTGGAAGAAAATAAAATAAGAAAGTTAGATACCTGACAATACACTACAAGAAAATAAAATAATACAGTTAAATAGCTGACAATACGCTAGAAGAAATAAAATTAAGAAAGTTAAATAGCTGACAATACGCTACAAGAAAATAAAATAAGAAAGTTAGAAAACTGACAATACGCTACAAGAAAATAAAAAAAGAAAATTAGATAGCTGAGAATACGCTGGGATAAATTAAAATATGAAAGTTAAATAGCTGACAATACGCTAGAAGAAATAAAAATAAGAAAGTTAAATAGCTGACAATACGATACAAGAAAATAAAATAAGAAAGTTAGATAGCTGACAATACGCTGGAAGAAATTAAAATAAGAAAGTTAAAAAGCTGACAATGCACTACAAGAAATTAAGATAAGAAAGTTAAATAGCTGACAATACGATACAAGAAAATAAAATATGAAAGTTAGACAGATAACAATACGCTGGAAGAAATTAAAATAAGAAAGATAAATAGCTGACAATACAATACAAGAAAATAAAATAAGAAAGTTAGATAGCTGACAATACGCTACAAGAAAATAAAAAAAGAAAATTAGATAGCTGAGAATACGCTACAAGAAAATAAAATAAGAAAGTTCAATAGCTGACAATACGCTGGAAGAAATTAAAATAAGAAAGTTAAATAGCTGACAATACGATACAAGAAAATAAAATAAGAAAGTTAAATAACTGACAATACGCTACAAGAAAATAAAAAAAGGAAATTAGATAGCTGAGAATACCCTGGAAGAAATTAAAATAAGAAAGTTAGATAGCTGACAATACGCTGGAAGAAATTAAAATAAGAAAGTTAAAAGCTGACAATACACTACAAGAAAATGAAATAAGAAAGTTAAATAACTGATAATACGCTACAAGAAAATAAAAAATTAGATAGCTGAGAATACGCTGGAGGAAATTAAAATAAGAAAGTTAGATAGCTGACAATACGCTGGAAGAAAATAAAATAAGAAAGTTAGATACCTGACAATACACTACAAGAAAATATAATAATACAGTTAAATAGCTGACAATACGCTAGAAGAAATAAAATTAAGAAAGTTAAATAGCTGACAATACGCTACAAGAAAATAAAATAAGAAAGTTAGAAAACTGACAATACGCTACAAGAAAATAAAAAAAGAAAATTAGATAGCTGAGAATACGCTGGGATAAATTAAAATATGAAAGTTAAATAGCTGACAATACGCTAGAAGAAATAAAAATAAGAAAGTTAAATAGCTGACAATACGATACAAGAAAATAAAATATGAAAGTTAGACAGATAACAATACGCTGGAAGAAATTAAAATAAGAAAGAAAAATAGCTGACAATACAATACAAGAAAATAAAATAAGAAAGTTAGATAGCTGACAATACACTACAAGAAAATAAAATAAGAAGTTAGAAAGCTTACAATACGCTGAAAGAAAATAAAATAAGAAAGTTAAATAACTGACAATACGCTACAAGAAAATAAAAAAAGAAAATTAGATAGCTGACAATACGCTACAAGAAAATAAAATAAGAAAGTTCAATAGCTGACAATACGCTACAAGAAAATAAAATAAGAAAGTTAGATAGCTGACAATACACTACAAGAAAATAAAATAAGAAGTTAGAAAGCTTACAATACGCTGAAAGAAAACAAAATAAGAAAGTTAAATAACTGAAAATACGCTACAAGAAAATAAAAAAAGAAAATTAGATAGCTGAGAATACGCTGGAAGAAATTAAAATAAGAAAGTTAGATAGCTGACAATACGATACAAGAAAATAAAATATGAAAGTTAGATAGCTGAGAATACAATACAAGAAAATAAAATTAAAAAGTTAGATAGCTGACAATACGCTGGAAGAAACTAAAATAAGAAAGTTAAATAGCTGACAATACGATACAATAAAATAAAATAAGAAGTTAAAAAGCTTACAATACGCTGAAAGAAGATAAAATAAAAAAGTTAAATAACTGACAATACGCTAAAAGAAAATAAAAAAAGAAAATTAGATAGCTGAGAATACGCTACAAGAAAATAAAATAAGAAAGTTAGATAGCTGACAATACACTACAAGAAAATAAAATAAGAAAGTTAAATAGCTGACAATACGCTGGAAGAAATTAAAATAAGAAAGTTAAAAAGCTGACAATACACTACAAGAAAATAAAATAATAAATGTTAAATAGCTGACAATACGCTAGAAGAAATAAAAATTAGAAAGTTAAATAGCTGACAATACGATACAAGAAAATAAAATAAGAAAGTTAAATAACTGACAATACGCTACAAGAAAATAAAAAAAGAAAATTAGATAGCTGAGAATACGCTGGAAGAAATTAAAATAAGAAAGTTAGATAGCTGACAATACGCTGGAAGAAAATAAAATAAGAAAGTTAAATAGCTGACAATACGCTGGAAGAAATTAAAATAAGAAAGTTAAAAAGCTGACAATACACTACAAGAAAATAAAATAAGAAAGTTAAATAGCTGACAATACACTACAAAAAATAAAATAAGAAAGTTAGAAAACTGACAATACGCTACAAGAAAATAAAAAAAGAAAATTAGATAGCTGAGAATACGCTGGGAGAAATTAAAATAAGAAAGTTAAATAGCTGACAATACGATACAAGAAAATAAAATAAGAAAGTTAGATAGCTGACAATACACTACAAGAAAATAATATAAGAAAGTTAAATAGCTGACAATACGCTGGAAGAAATTAAAATAAGAAAGTTAAAAAGCTGACAATACACTACAAGAAAATAAAATAAGAAAGTTAAATAGCTGACAATACGCTAGAAGAAATAAAAATAAGAAAGTTAAATAGCTGACAATACGATACAAGAAAATAAAATAAGAAAATTATATAGCTGAGAATACGCTGGAAGAAATTAAAATAAGAAAGTTAGATAGCTGACAATACGCTGGAAGAAAATAAAATAAGAAAGTTAAATAGCTGACAATACGCTGGAAGAAATTAAAATAAGAAAGTTAAAAAGCTGAAAATACGATACAAGAAAATAAAATAAGAACGTTAAATAGCTGACAATACGCTACAAGAAAATAAAATAAGAAAGTTAGAAAATTGACAATACGCTACAAGAAAATAAAAAAAGAAAATTAGATAGCTGAGAATGCGCTAGGAGAAATTAAAATAAGAAAGTTAAATAGCTGACAATACGCTGGAAGAAAATAAAATAAGAAAATTAGATAGCTGAGAATATGCTGGGAGAAATTAAAATAAGAAAGTTAAATAGCTGACAATACGCTAGAAGAAATAAAAATAAGAAAGTTAGATAGCTGACAATACGATACAAGAAAATAAAATATGAAAGTTAAACAGATAACAATACGCTGGAAGAAATTAAAATAAGAAAGATAAATAGCTGACAATACGATACAAGAAATTAAAATAAGAAAGTTAAATAACTGACAATACGCTACAAGAAAATAAAAAAAGAAAATTAGATAGCTGTGAATACGACACAATAAAATAAAATAAGAAGTTAGAAAGCTTACAATACGCTGAAAGAAAATAAAATAAGAAAGTTAAATAACTGACAATACGCTACAAGAAAATAAAATAAGAAAGTTAAATAGCTGACAATATGCTACAAGAAAATAAAAAAAGAAAATTAGATAGCTGAGAATACGCTGGGAGAAATTAAAATAAGAAAGTTAAATAGCTGACAATACGATACAAGAAAATAAAATAAGAAAGTTAGATAGCTGACAATACACTACAAGAAAATAAAATAAGAAAGTTAAATAGCTGACAATACGCTGGAAGAAACAAGATAAGAAAGTTAAAAAGCTGACAATACACTACAAGAAAATAAAATAAGAAAGTTAAATAGTTGACAATACGCTAGAAGAAATAAAAATAAGAAAGTTAAATAGATGACAATACACTACAAGAAAATAAAAAAAGAAAATTAGATAGCTGAGAATACGCTGGAAGAAATTAAAATAAGAAAGTTAGATAGCTGACAATACGCTGGAAGAAAATAAAATAAGAAAGTTAAATAGCTGACAATACGCTGGAAGAAATTAAAATAAGAAAGTTAGATAGCTGACAATACGATACAAGAAAATAAAATATGAAAGTTAGATAGCTGAGAATACAATACAAGAAAATAAAATTAAAAAGTTAGATAGCTGACAATACGCTGGAAGAAACTAAAATAAGAAAGTTAAATAGCTGACAATACGATACAATAAAATAAAATAAGAAGTTAAAAAGCTTCCAATACGCTGAAAGAAGATAAAATAAGAAAGTTAAATAACTGACAATACGCTACAAGAAAATAAAAAAAGAAAATTAGATAGCTGAGAATACGCTACAAGAAAATAAAATAAGAAAGTTAGATAGCTGACAATACACTACAAGAAAATAAAATAAGAAAGTTAAATAGCTGACAATACGCTGGAAGAAATTAAAATAAGAAAGTTAAAAAGCTGACAATACACTACAAGAAAATAAAATAAGAAAGTTAAATAGCTGACAATACGCTAGAAGAAATAAAAATAAGAAAGTTAAATAGCTGACAATACGATACAAGAAAATAAAATAAGAAAGTTAAATAACTGACAATACGCTACAAGAAAATAAAAAAAGAAAATTAGATAGCTGAGAATACGCTGGAAGAAATTAAAATAAGAAAGTTAGATAGCTGACAATACGCTGGAAGAAAATAGAATAAGAAAGTTAAATAGCTGACAATACGCTGGAAGAAATTAAAATAAAAAAGTTAAAAAGCTGACAATACACTACAAGAAAATAAAATAAGAAAGTTAAATAGCTGACAATACACTACAAAAAATAAAATAAGAAAGTTAGAAAACTGACAATACGCTACAAGAAAATAAAAAAAGAAAATTAGATAGCTGAGAATACGCTGGGAGAAATTAAAATAAGAAAGTTAGATAGCTGACAATACGATACAAGAAAATAAAATATGAAAGTTAGATAGCTGAGAATACAATACAAGAAAATAAAATTAAAAAGTTAGATAGCTGACAATACGCTGGAAGAAACTAAAATAAGAAAGTTAAATAGCTGACAATACGATACAATAAAATAAAATAAGAAGTTAAAAAGCTTACAATACGCTGAAAGAAGATAAAATAAGAAAGTTAAATAACTGACAATACGCTACAAGAAAATAAAAAAAGAAAATTAGATAGCTGAGAATACGCTACAAGAAAATAAAATAAGAAAGTTAGATAGCTGACAATACACTACAAGAAAATAAAATAAGAAAGTTAAATAGCTGACAATACGCTGGAAAAAATTAAAATAAGAAAGTTAAAAAGCTGACAATACGATACAAGAAAATAAAATAAGAAAGTTAAATAACTGACAATACGCAACAAGAAAATAAAAAAAGGAAATTAGATAGCTGAGAATACCCTGGAAGAAATTAAAATAAGAAAGTTAGATAGCTGACAATACGCTGGAAGAAATTAAAATAAGAAAGTTAAAAGCTGACAATACACTACAAGAAAATGAAATAAGAAAGTTAAATAACTGATAATACGCTACAAGAAAATAAAAAATTAGATAGCTGAGAATACGCTGGAGGAAATTAAAATAAGAAAGTTAGATAGCTGACAATACGCTGGAAGAAAATAAAATAAGAAAGTTAGATACCTGACAATACACTACAAGAAAATAAAATAATACAGTTAAATAGCTGACAATACGCTAGAAGAAATAAAATTAAGAAAGTTAAATAGCTGACAATACGCTACAAGAAAATAAAATAAGAAAGTTAGAAAACTGACAATACGCTACAAGAAAATAAAAAAAGAAAATTAGATAGCTGAGAATACGCTGGGATAAATTAAAATATGAAAGTTAAATAGCTGACAATACGCTAGAAGAAATAAAAATAAGAAAGTTAAATAGCTGACAATACGATACAAGAAAATAAAATATGAAAGTTAGACAGATAACAATACGCTGGAAGAAATTAAAATAAGAAAGAAAAATAGCTGACAATACAATACAAGAAAATAAAATAAGAAAGTTAGATAGCTGACAATACACTACTACAAGAAAATAAAATAAGAAGTTAGAAAGCTTACAATACGCTGAAAGAAAATAAAATAAGAAAGTTAAATAACTGACAATACGCTACAAGAAAATAAAAAAAGAAAATTAGATAGCTGACAATACGCTACAAGAAAATAAAATAAGAAAGTTAGATAGCTGACAATACACTACAAGAAAATAAAATAAGAAGTTAGAAAGCTTACAATACGCTGAAAGAAAACAAAATAAGAAAGTTAAATAACTGAAAATACGCTACAAGAAAATAAAAAAAGAAAATTAGATAGCTGAGAATACGCTGGAAGAAATTAAAATAAGAAAGTTAGATAGCTGACAATACGATACAAGAAAATAAAATATGAAAGTTAGATAGCTGAGAATACAATACAAGAAAATAAAATTAAAAAGTTAGATAGCTGACAATACGCTGGAAGAAACTAAAATAAGAAAGTTAAATAGCTGACAATACGATACAATAAAATAAAATAAGAAGTTAAAAAGCTTACAATACGCTGAAAGAAGATAAAATAAGAAAGTTAAATAACTGACAATACGCTAAAAGAAAATAAAAAAAGAAAATTAGATAGCTGAGAATACGCTACAAGAAAATAAAATAAGAAAGTTAGATAGCTGACAATACACTACAAGAAAATAAAATAAGAAAGTTAAATAGCTGACAATACGCTGGAAGAAATTAAAATAAGAAAGTTAAAAAGCTGACAATACACTACAAGAAAATAAAATAATAAATGTTAAATAGCTGACAATACGCTAGAAGAAATAAAAATTAGAAAGTTAAATAGCTGACAATACGATACAAGAAAATAAAATAAGAAAGTTAAATAACTGACAATACGCTACAAGAAAATAAAAAAAGAAAATTAGATAGCTGAGAATACGCTGGAAGAAATTAAAATAAGAAAGTTAGATAGCTGACAATACGCTGGAAGAAAATAAAATAAGAAAGTTAAATAGCTGACAATACGCTGGAAGAAATTAAAATAAGAAAGTTAAAAAGCTGACAATACACTACAAGAAAATAAAATAAGAAAGTTAAATAGCTGACAATACACTACAAAAAATAAAATAAGAAAGTTAGAAAACTGACAATACGCTACAAGAAAATAAAAAAAGAAAATTAGATAGCTGAGAATACGCTGGGAGAAATTAAAATAAGAAAGTTAAATAGCTGACAATACGATACAAGAAAATAAAATAAGAAAGTTAGATAGCTGACAATACACTACAAGAAAATAATATAAGAAAGTTAAATAGCTGACAATACGCTGGAAAAAATTAAAATAAGAAAGTTAAAAAGCTGACAATACACTACAAGAAAATAAAATAAGAAAGTTAAATAGCTGACAATACGCTAGAAGAAATAAAAATAAGAAAGTTAAATAGCTGACAATACGATACAAGAAAATAAAATAAGAAAATTATATAGCTGAGAATACGCTGGAAGAAATTAAAATAAGAAAGTTAGATAGCTGACAATACGCTGGAAGAAAATAAAATAAGAAAGTTAAATAGCTGACAATACGCTGGAAGAAATTAAAATAAGAAAGTTAAAAAGCTGAAAATACGATACAAGAAAATAAAATAAGAACGTTAAATAGCTGACAATACGCTACAAGAAAATAAAATAAGAAAGTTAGAAAATTGACAATACGCTACAAGAAAATAAAAAAAGAAAATTAGATAGCTGAGAATGCGCTAGGAGAAATTAAAATAAGAAAGTTAAATAGCTGACAATACGCTGGAAGAAAATAAAATAAGAAAATTAGATAGCTGAGAATATGCTGGGAGAAATTAAAATAAGAAAGTTAAATAACTGACAATACGCTAGAAGAAATAAAAATAAGAAAGTTAGATAGCTGACAATACGATACAAGAAAATAAAATATGAAAGTTAAACAGATAACAATACGCTGGAAGAAATTAAAATAAGAAAGATAAATAGCTGACAATACGATACAAGAAATTAAAATAAGAAAGTTAAATAACTGACAATACGCTACAAGAAAATAAAAAAAGAAAATTAGATAGCTGTGAATACGACACAATAAAATAAAATAAGAAGTTAGAAAGCTTACAATACGCTGAAAGAAAATAAAATAAGAAAGTTAAATAACTGACAATACGCTACAAGAAAATAAAATAAGAAAGTTAAATAGCTGACAATATGCTACAAGAAAATAAAAAAAGAAAATTAGATAGCTGAGAATACGCTGGGAGAAATTAAAATAAGAAAGTTAAATAGCTGACAATACGATACAAGAAAATAAAATAAGAAAGTTAGATAGCTGACAATACACTACAAGAAAATAAAATAAGAAAGTTAAATAGCTGACAATACGCTGGAAGAAACAAGATAAGAAAGTTAAAAAGCTGACAATACACTACAAGAAAATAAAATAAGAAAGTTAAATAGTTGACAATACGCTAGAAGAAATAAAAATAAGAAAGTTAAATAGATGACAATACACTACAAGAAAATAAAAAAAGAAAATTAGATAGCTGAGAATACGCTGGAAGAAATTAAAATAAGAAAGTTAGATAGCTGACAATACGCTGGAAGAAAATAAAATAAGAAAGTTAAATAGCTGATAATACGCTGGAAGAAATTAAAATAAGAAAGTTAGATAGCTGACAATACGATACAAGAAAATAAAATATGAAAGTTAGATAGCTGAGAATACAATACAAGAAAATAAAATTAAAAAGTTAGATAGCTGACAATACGCTGGAAGAAACTAAAATAAGAAAGTTAAATAGCTGACAATACGATACAATAAAATAAAATAAGAAGTTAAAAAGCTTACAATACGCTGAAAGAAGATAAAATAAGAAAGTTAAATAACTGACAATACGCTACAAGAAAATAAAAAAAGAAAATTAGATAGCTGAGAATACGCTACAAGAAAATAAAATAAGAAAGTTAGATAGCTGACAATACACTACAAGAAAATAAAATAAGAAAGTTAAATAGCTGACAATACGCTGGAAGAAATTAAAATAAGAAAGTTAAAAAGCTGACAATACACTACAAGAAAATAAAATAAGAAAGTTAAATAGCTGACAATACGCTAGAAGAAAAAAAAATAAGAAAGTTAAATAGCTGACAATACGATACAAGAAAATAAAATAAGAAAGTTAAATAACTGACAATACGCTACAAGAAAATAAAAAAAGAAAATTAGATAGCTGAGAATACGCTGGAAGAAATTAAAATAAGAAAGTTAGATAGCTGACAATACGCTGGAAGAAAATAGAATAAGAAAGTTAAATAGCTGACAATACGCTGGAAGAAATTAAAATAAAAAAGTTAAAAAGCTGACAATACACTACAAGAAAATAAAATAAGAAAGTTAAATAGCTGACAATACACTACAAAAAATAAAATAAGAAAGTTAGAAAACTGACAATACGCTACAAGAAAATAAAAAAAGAAAATTAGATAGCTGAGAATACGCTGGGAGAAATTAAAATAAGAAAGTTAAATAGCTGACAATACGATACAAGAAAATAAAATAAGAAAGTTAGATAGATGACAATACACTACAAGAAAATAATATAAGAAAGTTAAATAGCTGACAATACGCTGGAAGAAATTAAAATAAGAAAGTTAAAAAGCTGACAATACACTACAAGAAAATAAAATAAGAAAGTTAAATAGCTGACAATACGCTAGAAGAAATAAAAATAAGAAAGTTAAATAGCTGACAATACGATACAAGAAAATAAAATAAGAAAATTATATAGCTGAGAATACGCTGGAAGAAATTAAAATAAGAAAGTTAGATAGCTGACAATACGCTGGAAGAAAATAAAATAAGAAAGTTAAATAG
Organism: Bathymodiolus brooksi; assembly: GCA_963680875.1. Classification (NCBI taxonomy): domain Eukaryota; kingdom Metazoa; phylum Mollusca; class Bivalvia; order Mytilida; family Modiolidae; genus Bathymodiolus; species Bathymodiolus brooksi. The sequence goes on along the minus strand of OY804580.1, from coordinate 8,335,481 downwards.
CTGACAATACGCTGGAAGAAATTAAAATAAGAAAGTTAAAAAGCTGACAATACACTACAAGAAAATAAAATAAGAAAGTTAAATAGCTGACAATACACTACAAGAAAATAAAATAAGAAAGTTAAATAACTGACAATACGCTACAAGAAAATAAAATAAGAAAGTTAGATAGCTGACAATACACTACAAGAAAATAAAATAAGAAAGTTAAATAGCTGACAATACGCTGGAAGAAACAAGATAAGAAAGTTAAAAAGCTGACAATACACTACAAGAAAATAAAATAAGAAAGTTAAATAGTTGACAATACGCTAGAAGAAATAAAAATAAGAAAGTTAAATAGATGACAATACACTACAAGAAAATAAAAAAAGAAAATTAGATAGCTGAGAATACGCTGGAAGAAATTAAAATAAGAAAGTTAGATAGCTGACAATACGCTGGAAGAAAATAAAATAAGAAAGTTAAATAGCTGACAATACGCTGGAAGAAATTAAAATAAGAAAGTTAGATAGCTGACAATACGATACAAGAAAATAAAATATGAAAGTTAGATAGCTGAGAATACAATACAAGAAAATAAAATTAAAAAGTTAGATAGCTGACAATACGCTGGAAGAAACTAAAATAAGAAAGTTAAATAGCTGACAATACGATACAATAAAATAAAATAAGAAGTTAAAAAGCTTACAATACGCTGAAAGAAGATAAAATAAGAAAGTTAAATAACTGACAATACGCTACAAGAAAATAAAAAAAGAAAGTTAAATAGCTGACAATACGCTGGAAGAAATTAAAATAAGAAAGTTAAAAAGCTGACAATACGATACAAGAAAATAAAATAAGAAAGTTAAATAACTGACAATACGCTACAAGAAAATAAAAAAAGGAAATTAGATAGCTGAGAATACCCTGGAAGAAATTAAAATAAGAAAGTTAGATAGCTGACAATACGCTGGAAGAAATTAAAATAAGAAAGTTAAAAGCTGACAATACACTACAAGAAAATGAAATAAGAAAGTTAAATAACTGATAATACGCTACAAGAAAATAAAAAATTAGATAGCTGAGAATACGCTGGAGGAAATTAAAATAAGAAAGTTAGATAGCTGACAATACGCTGGAAGAAAATAAAATAAGAAAGTTAGATACCTGACAATACACTACAAGAAAATAAAATAATACAGTTAAATAGCTGACAATACGCTAGAAGAAATAAAATTAAGAAAGTTAAATAGCTGACAATACGCTACAAGAAAATAAAATAAGAAAGTTAGAAAACTGACAATACGCTACAAGAAAATAAAAAAAGAAAATTAGATAGCTGAGAATACGCTGGGATAAATTAAAATATGAAAGTTAAATAGCTGACAATACGCTAGAAGAAATAAAAATAAGAAAGTTAAATAGCTGACAATACGATACAAGAAAATAAAATAAGAAAGTTAGATAGCTGACAATACACTACAAGAAAATAAAATAAGAAGTTAGAAAGCTTACAATACGCTGAAAGAAAATAAAATAAGAAAGTTAAATAACTGACAATACGCTACAAGAAAATAAAAAAAGAAAATTAGATAGCTGACAATACGCTACAAGAAAATAAAATAAGAAAGTTCAATAGCTGACAATACGCTACAAGAAAATAAAATAAGAAAGTTAGATAGCTGACAATACACTACAAGAAAATAAAATAAGAAGTTAGAAAGCTTACAATACGCTGAAAGAAAACAAAATAAGAAAGTTAAATAACTGAAAATACGCTACAAGAAAATAAAAAAAGAAAATTAGATAGCTGAGAATACGCTGGAAGAAATTAAAATAAGAAAGTTAGATAGCTGACAATACGATACAAGAAAATAAAATATGAAAGTTAGATAGCTGAGAATACAATACAAGAAAATAAAATTAAAAAGTTAGATAGCTGACAATACGCTGGAAGAAACTAAAATAAGAAAGTTAAATAGCTGACAATACGATACAATAAAATAAAATAAGAAGTTAAAAAGCTTACAATACGCTGAAAGAAGATAAAATAAGAAAGTTAAATAACTGACAATACGCTAAAAGAAAATAAAAAAAGAAAATTAGATAGCTGAGAATACGCTACAAGAAAATAAAATAAGAAAGTTAGATAGCTGACAATACACTACAAGAAAATAAAATATGAAAGTTAAATAGCTGACAATACGCTGGAAGAAATTAAAATAAGAAAGTTAAAAAGCTGACAATACACTACAAGAAAATAAAATAATAAATGTTAAATAGCTGACAATACGATAGAAGAAATAAAAATTAGAAAGTTAAATAGCTGACAATACGATACAAGAAAATAAAATAAGAAAGTTAAATAACTGACAATACGCTACAAGAAAATAAAAAAAGAAAATTAGATAGCTGAGAATACGCTGGAAGAAATTAAAATAAGAAAGTTAGATAGCTGACAATACGCTGGAAGAAAATAAAATAAGAAAGTTAAATAGCTGACAATACGCTGGAAGAAATTAAAATAAGAAAGTTAAAAAGCTGACAATACACTACAAGAAAATAAAATAAGAAAGTTAAATAGCTGACAATACACTACAAAAAATAAAATGAGAAAGTTAGAAAACTGACAATACGCTACAAGAAAATAAAAAAAGAAAATTAGATAGCTGAGAATACGCTGGGAGAAATTAAAATAAGAAAGTTAAATAGCTGACAATACGATACAAGAAAATAAAATAAGAAAGTTAGATAGCTGACAATACACTACAAGAAAATAATATAAGAAAGTTAAATAGCTGACAATACGCTGGAAGAAATTAAAATAAGAAAGTTAAAAAGCTGACAATACACTACAAGAAAATAAAATAAGAAAGTTAAATAGCTGACAATACGCTAGAAGAAATAAAAATAAGAAAGTTAAATAGCTGACAATACGATACAAGAAAATAAAATAAGAAAATTATATAGCTGAGAATACGCTGGAAGAAATTAAAATAAGAAAGTTAGATAGCTGACAATACGCTGGAAGAAAATAAAATAAGAAAGTTAAATAGCTGACAATACGCTGGAAGAAATTAAAATAAGAAAGTTAAAAAGCTGAAAATACGATACAAGAAAATAAAATAAGAACGTTAAATAGCTGACAATACGCTACAAGAAAATAAAATAAGAAAGTTAGAAAATTGACAATACGCTACAAGAAAATAAAAAAAGAAAATTAGATAGCTGAGAATGCGCTAGGAGAAATTAAAATAAGAAAGTTAAATAGCTGACAATACGCTGGAAGAAAATAAAATAAGAAAATTAGATAGCTGAGAATATGCTGGGAGAAATTAAAATAAGAAAGTTAAATAGCTGACAATACGCTAGAAGAAATAAAAATAAGAAGTTAGATAGCTGACAATACGATACAAGAAAATAAAATATGAAAGTTAAACAGATAACAATACGCTGGAAGAAATTAAAATAAGAAAGATAAATAGCTGACAATACGATACAAGAAATTAAAATAAGAAAGTTAAATAACTGACAATACGATACAAGAAAATAAAATAAGAAAGTTAGATAGCTGACAATACACTACAAGAAAATAATATAAGAAAGTTAAATAGCTGACAATACGCTGGAAGAAATTAAAATAAGAAAGTTAAAAAGCTGACAATACACTACAAGAAAATAAAATAAGAAAGTTAAATAGCTGACAATACGCTAGAAGAAATAAAAATAAGAAAGTTAAATAGCTGACAATACGATACAAGAAAATAAAATAAGAAAATTATATAGCTGAGAATACGCTGGAAGAAATTAAAATAAGAAAGTTAGATAGCTGACAATACGCTGGAAGAAAATAAAATAAGAAAGTTAAATAGCTGACAATACGCTGGAAGAAATTAAAATAAGAAAGTTAAAAAGCTGAAAATACGATACAAGAAAATAAAATAAGAACGTTAAATAGCTGACAATACGCTACAAGAAAATAAAATAAGAACGTTAAATAGCTGACAATACGCTAGAAGAAATAAAAATAAGAAAGTTAGATAGCTGACAATACGATACAAGAAAATAAAATATGAAAGTTAAACAGATAACAATACGCTGGAAGAAATTAAAATAAGAAAGATAAATAGCTGACAATACGATACAAGAAATTAAAATAAGAAAGTTAAATAACTGACAATACGCTAGAAGAAATAAAAATAAGAAAGTTAGATAGCTGACAATACGATACAAGAAAATGAAATATGAAAGTTAGATAGCTGACAATACGCTGGAAGAAATTAAAATAAGAAAGATAAATAGCTGTGAATACGACACAATAAAATAAAATAAGAAGTTAGAAAGCTTACAATACGCTGAAAGAAAATAAAATAAGAAAGTTAAATAACTGACAATACGCTACAAGAAAATAAAATAAGAAAGTTAAATAGCTGACAATATGCTACAAGAAAATAAAAAAAGAAAATTAGATAGCTGAGAATACGCTGGGAGAAATTAAAATAAGAAAGTTAAATAGCTGACAATACGATACAAGAAAATAAAATAAGAAAGTTAGATAGCTGACAATACACTACAAGAAAATAAAATAAGAAAGTTAAATAGCTGACAATACGCTGGAAGAAACAAGATAAGAAAGTTAAAAAGCTGACAATACACTACAAGAAAATAAAATAAGAAAGTTAAATAGTTGACAATACGCTAGAAGAAATAAAAATAAGAAAGTTAAATAGATGACAATACACTACAAGAAAATAAAAAAAGAAAATTAGATAGCTGAGAATACGCTGGAAGAAATTAAAATAAGAAAGTTAGATAGCTGACAATACGATACAAGAAAATAAAATATGAAAGTTAGATAGCTGAGAATACAATACAAGAAAATAAAATTAAAAAGTTAGATAGCTGACAATACGCTGGAAGAAACTAAAATAAGAAAGTTAAATAGCTGACAATACGATACAATAAAATAAAATAAGAAGTTAAAAAGCTTACAATACGCTGAAAGAAGATAAAATAAGAAAGTTAAATAACTGACAATACGCTACAAGAAAATAAAAAAAGAAAATTAGATAGCTGAGAATACGCTACAAGAAAATAAAATAAGAAAGTTAGATAGCTGACAATACACTACAAGAAAATAAAATAAGAAAGTTAAATAGCTGACAATACGCTGGAAGAAATTAAAATAAGAAAGTTAAAAAGCTGACAATACACTACAAGAAAATAAAATAAGAAAGTTAAATAGCTGACAATACGCTAGAAGAAATAAAAATAAGAAAGTTAAATAGCTGACAATACGATACAAGAAAATAAGATAAGAAAGTTAAATAACTGACAATACGCTACAAGAAAATAAAAAAAGAAAATTAGATAGCTGAGAATACGCTGGAAGAAATTAAAATAAGAAAGTTAGATAGCTGACAATACGCTGGAAGAAAATAGAATAAGAAAGTTAAATAGCTGACAATACGCTGGAAGAAATTAAAATAAAAAAGTTAAAAAGCTGACAATACACTACAAGAAAATAAAATAAGAAAGTTAAATAGCTGACAATACACTACAAAAAATAAAATAAGAAAGTTAGAAAACTGACAATACGCTACAAGAAAATAAAAAAAGAAAATTAGATAGCTGAGAATACGCTGGGAGAAATTAAAATAAGAAAGTTAAATAGCTGACAATATGATACAAGAAAATGAAATAAGAAAGTTAGATAGCTGACAATACACTACAAGAAAATAATATAAGAAAGTTAAATAGCTGACAATACGCTGGAAGAAATTAAAATAAGAAAGTTAAAAAGCTGACAATACACTACAAGAAAATAAAATAAGAAAGTTAAATAGCTGACAATACGCTAGAAGAAATAAAAATAACAAAGTTAAATAGCTGACAATACAATACAAGAAAATAAAATAAGAAAATTATATAGCTGAGAATACGCTGGAAGAAATTAAAATAAGAAAGTTAGATAGCTGACAATACGCTGGAAGAAAATAAAATAAGAAAGTTAAATAGCTGACAATACGCTGGAAGAAATTAAAATAAGAAAGTTAAAAAGCTGACAATACACTACAAGAAAATAAAATAAGAAAGTTAAATAGCTGACCATACGCTAGAAGAAATAAAAATAAGAAAGTTAAATAGCTGACAATACACTACAAGAAAATAAAATAAGAAAGTTAAATAACTGACAATACGCTACAAGAAAATAAAAAAAGAAAATTAGATAGCTGAGAATACGCTGGAAGAAATTAAAATAAGAAAGTTAGATAGCTGACAATACGCTGGAAGAAAATAAAATAAGAAAGTTAGATACCTGACAATACACTACGAGAAAATAAAATAATAAAGTTAAATAGCTGACAATACGCTAGAAGAAATAAAAATAAAAAAGTTAAATAGCTGACAATACGCTACAAGAAAATAAAAAAAGAAAATTAGATAGCTGAGAATACCCTGGGAGAAATTAAAATAAGAAAGTTAAATAGCTGACAATACGATACAAGAAAATAAAATAAGAAAGTTAGATAGCTGACAATACGCTGGAAGAAATTAAAATAAGAAAGTTAAGCAGCTGACAATACGATACAAGAAAATAAAATAAGAAAGTTAAATAACTGACAATACGCTACAAGAAAATAAAATAAGAAAGTTAAATAGCTGACAATACGCTGGAAGAAATTAAAATAAGAAAGTTAAATAGCTGTGAATACGACACAATAAAATAAAATAAGAAGTTAGAAAGCTTACAATACGCTGAAAGAAAATAAAATAAGAAAGTTAAATAACTGACAATACGCTACAAGAAAATAAAATAAGAAAGTTAAATAGCTGACAATACGCTACAAGAAAATAAAAAAAGAAAATTAGATAGCTGAGAATACGCTGGGAGAAATTAAAATAAGAAAGTTAAATAGCTGACAATACGATACAAGAAAATAAAATAAGAAAGTTAGATAGCTGACAATACACTACAAGAAAATAAAATAAGAAAGTTAAATAGATGACAATACGATACAAGAAAATAAAATAAGAAAGTTAAATAACTGACAATACGCTACAAGAAAATAAAAAAAGAAAATTAGATAGCTGAGAATACGCTGGAAGAAATTAAAATAAGAAAGTTAAATAGATGACAATACACTACAAGAAAATAGAAAAAGAAAATTAGATAGCTGACAATACGCTGGAAGAAAATAAAATAAGAAAGTTAGATACCTGACAATACACTACAAGAAAATAAAATAATACAGTTAAATAGCTGACAATACGCTAGAAGAAATAAAATTAAGAAAGTTAAATAGCTGACAATACGCTACAAGAAAATAAAATAAGAAAGTTAGAAAACTGACAATACGCTACAAGAAAATAAAAAAAGAAAATTAGATAGCTGAGAATACGCTGGGATAAATTAAAATATGAAAGTTAAATAGCTGACAATACGCTAGAAGAAATAAAAATAAGAAAGTTAAATAGCTGACAATACGATACAAGAAAATAAAATAAGAAAGTTAGATAGCTGACAATACGCTGGAAGAAATTAAAATAAGAAAGTTAAAAAGCTGACAATTCACTACAAGAAATTAAGATAAGAAAGTTAAATAGCTGACAATACGATACAAGAAAATAAAATATGAAAGTTAGACAGATAACAATACGCTGGAAGAAATTAAAATAAGAAAGATAAATAGCTGACAATACAATACAAGAAAATAAAATAAGAAAGTTAGATAGCTGACAATACGCTACAAGAAAATAAAAAAAGAAAATTAGATAGCTGAGAATACGCTACAAGAAAATAAAATAAGAAAGTTCAATAGCTGACAATACGCTGGAAGAAATTAAAATAAGAAAGTTAAATAGCTGACAATACGATACAAGAAAATAAAATAAGAAAGTTAAATAACTGACAATACGCTACAAGAAAATAAAAAAAGGAAATTAGATAGCTGAGAATACCCTGGAAGAAATTAAAATAAGAAAGTTAGATAGCTGACAATACGCTGGAAGAAATTAAAATAAGAAAGTTAAAAGCTGACAATACACTACAAGAAAATGAAATAAGAAAGTTAAATAACTGATAATACGCTACAAGAAAATAAAAAATTAGATAGCTGAGAATACGCTGGAGGAAATTATAATAAGAAAGTTAGATAGCTGACAATACGCTGGAAGAAAATAAAATAAGAAAGTTAGATACCTGACAATACACTACAAGAAAATAAAATAATACAGTTAAATAGCTGACAATACGCTAGAAGAAATAAAATTAAGAAAGTTAAATAGCTGACAATACGCTACAAGAAAATAAAATAAGAAAGTTAGAAAACTGACAATACGCTACAAGAAAATAAAAAAAGAAAATTAGATAGCTGAGAATACGCTGGGATAAATTAAAATATGAAAGTTAGACAGATAACAATACGCTGGAAGAAATTAAAATAAGAAAGAAAAATAGCTGACAATACAATACAAGAAAATAAAATAAGAAAGTTAGATAGCTGACAATACACTACAAGAAAATAAAATAAGAAGTTAGAAAGCTTACAATACGCTGAAACAAAATAAAATAAGAAAGTTAAATAACTGACAATACGCTACAAGAAAATAAAAAAAGAAAATTAGATAGCTGACAATACGCTACAAGAAAATAAAATAAGAAAGTTCAATAGCTGACAATACGCTACAAGAAAATAAAATAAGAAAGTTAGATAGCTGACAATACACTACAAGAAAATAAAATAAGAAGTTAGAAAGCTCACAATACGCTGAAAGAAAACAAAATAAGAAAGTTAAATAACTGAAAATACGCTACAAGAAAATAAAAAAAGAAAATTAGATAGCTGAGAATACGCTGGAAGAAATTAAAATAAGAAAGTTAGATAGCTGACAATACGATACAAGAAAATAAAATATGAAAGTTAGATAGCTGAGAATACAATACAAGAAAATAAAATTAAAAAGTTAGATAGCTGACAATACGCTGGAAGAAACTAAAATAAGAAAGTTAAATAGCTGACAATACGATACAATAAAATAAAATAAGAAGTTAAAAAGCTTACAATACGCTGAAAGAAGATAAAATAAGAAAGTTAAATAACTGACAATACGCTAAAAGAAAATAAAAAAAGAAAATTAGATAGCTGAGAATACGCTACAAGAAAATAAAATAAGAAAGTTAGATAGCTGACAATACACTACAAGAAAATAAAATAAGAAAGTTAAATAGCTGACAATACGCTGGAAGAAATTAAAATAAGAAAGTTAAAAAGCTGACAATACACTACAAGAAAATAAAATAATAAATGTTAAATAGCTGACAATACGCTAGAAGAAATAAAAATTAGAAAGTTAAATAGCTGACAATACGATACAAGAAAATAAAATAAGAAAGTTAAATAACTGACAATACGCTACAAGAAAATAAAAAAAGAAAATTAGATAGCTGAGAATACGCTGGAAGAAATTAAAATAAGAAAGTTAGATAGCTGACAATACGCTGGAAGAAAATAAAATAAGAAAGTTAAATAGCTGACAATACGCTGGAAGAAATTAAAATAAGAAAGTTAAAAAGCTGACAATACACTACAAGAAAATAAAATAAGAAAGTTAAATAGCTGACAATACACTACAAAAAATAAAATAAGAAAGTTAGAAAACTGACAATACGCTACAAGAAAATAAAAAAAGAAAATTAGATAGCTGAGAATACGCTGGGAGAAATTAAAATAAGAAAGTTAAATAGCTGACAATACGATACAAGAAAATAAAATAAGAAAGTTAGATAGCTGACAATACACTACAAGAAAATAATATAAGAAAGTTAAATAGCTGACAATACGCTGGAAGAAATTAAAATAAGAAAGTTAAAAAGCTGACAATACACTACAAGAAAATAAAATAAGAAAGTTAAATAGCTGACAATACGCTAGAAGAAATAAAAATAAGAAAGTTAAATAGCTGACAATACGATACAAGAAAATAAAATAAGAAAATTATATAGCTGAGAATACGCTGGAAGAAATTAAAATAAGAAAGTTAGATAGCTGACAATACGCTGGAAGAAAATAAAATAAGAAAGTTAAATAGCTGACAATACGCTGGAAGAAATTAAAATAAGAAAGTTAAAAAGCTGAAAATACGATACAAGAAAATAAAATAAGAACGTTAAATAGCTGACAATACGCTACAAGAAAATAAAATAAGAAAGTTAGAAAATTGACAATACGCTACAAGAAAATAAAAAAAGAAAATTAGATAGCTGAGAATGCACTAGGAGAAATTAAAATAAGAAAGTTAAATAGCTGACAATACGCTGGAAGAAAATAAAATAAGAAAATTAGATAGCTGAGAATATGCTGGGAGAAATTAAAATAAGAAAGTTAAATAGCTGACAATACGCTAGAAGAAATAAAAATAAGAAAGTTAGATAGCTGACAATACGATACAAGAAAATAAAATATGAAAGTTAAACAGATAACAATACGCTGGAAGAAATTAAAATAAGAAAGATAAATAGCTGACAATACGATACAAGAAATTAAAATAAGAAAGTTAAATAACTGACAATACGCTACAAGAAAATAAAAAAAGAAAATTAGATAGCTGAGAATACGCTGGAAAAAATTAAAATAAGAAAGTTAGATAGCTGACAATACGATACAAGAAAATGAAATATGAAAGTTAGATAGCTGACAATACGCTGGAAGAAATTAAAATAAGAAATTTAAATAGCTGTGAATACGACACAATAAAATAAAATAAGAAGTTAGAAAGCTAACAATACGCTGAAAGAAAATAAAATAAGAAAGTTAAATAACTGACAATACGCTACAAGAAAATAAAATAAGAAAGTTAAATAGCTGACAATATGCTACAAGAAAATAAAAAAAGATAATTAGATAGCTGAGAATACGCTGGGAGAAATTAAAATAAGAAAGTTAAATAGCTGACAATACGATACAAGAAAATAAAATAAGAAAGTTAGATAGCTGACAATACACTACAAGAAAATAAAATAAGAAAGTTAAATAGCTGACAATACGCTGGAAGAAACAAGATAAGAAAGTTAAAAAGCTGACAATACACTACAAGAAAATAAAATAAGAAAGTTAAATAGTTGACAATACGCTAGAAGAAATAAAAATAAGAAAGTTAAATAGATGACAATACACTACAAGAAAATAAAAAAAGAAAATTAGATAGCTGAGAATACGCTGGAAGAAATTAAAATAAGAAAGTTAGATAGCTGACAATACGCTGGAAGAAAATAAAATAAGAAAGTTAAATAGCTGACAATACGCTGGAAGAAATTAAAATAAGAAAGTTAGATAGCTGACAATACGATACAAGAAAATAAAATATGAAAGTTAGATAGCTGAGAATACAATACAAGAAAATAAAATTAAAAAGTTAGATAGCTGACAATACGCTGGAAGAAACTAAAATAAGAAAGTTAAATAGCTGACAATACGATACAATAAAATAAAATAAGAAGTTAAAAAGCTTACAATACGCTGAAAGAAGATAAAATAAGAAAGTTAAATAACTGACAATACGCTACAAGAAAATAAAAAAAGAAAATTAGATAGCTGAGAATACGCTACAAGAAAATAAAATAAGAAAGTTAGATAGCTGACAATACACTACAAGAAAATAAAATAAGAAAGTTAAATAACTGACAATACGCTGGAAGAAATTAAAATAAGAAAGTTAAAAAGCTGACAATACACTACAAGAAAATAAAATAAGAAAGTTAAATAGCTGACAATACGCTAGAAGAAATAAAAATAAGAAAGTTAAATAGCTGACAATACGATACAAGAAAATAAAATAAGAAAGTTAAATAACTGACAATACGCTACAAGAAAATAAAAAAAGAAAATTAGATAGCCGAGAATACGCTGGAAGAAATTAAAATAAGAAAGTTAGATAGCTGACAATACGCTGGAAGAAAATAGAATAAGAAAGTTAAATAGCTGACAATACGCTGGAAGAAATTAAAATAAAAAAGTTAAAAAGCTGACAATACACTACAAGAAAATAAAATAAGAAAGTTAAATAGCTGACAATACACTACAAAAAATAAAATAAGAAAGTTAGAAAACTGACAATACGCTACAAGAAAATAAAAAAAGAAAATTAGATAGCTGAGAATACGCTGGGAGAAATTAAAATAAGAAAGTTAAATAGCTGACAATACGATACAAGAAAATAAAATAAGAAAGTTAGATAGCTGACAATACACTACAAGAAAATAATATAAGAAAGTTAAATAGCTGACAATACGCTGGAAGAAATTAAAATAAGAAAGTTAAAAAGCTGACAATACACTACAAGAAAATAAAATAAGAAAGTTAAATAGCTGACAATACGCTAGAAGAAATAAAAATAAGAAAGTTAAATAGCTGACAATACGATACAAGAAAATAAAATAAGAAAATTATATAGCTGAGAATACGCTGGAAGAAATTAAAATAAGAAAGTTAGATAGCTGACAATACGCTGGAAGAAAATAAAATAAGAAAGTTAAATAGCTGACAATACGCTGGAAGAAATTAAAATAAGAAAGTTAAAAAGCTGACAATACACTACAAGAAAATAAAATAAGAAAGTTAAATAGCTGACAATACGCTAGAAGAAATAAAAATAAGAAAGTTAAATAGCTGACAATACACTACAAGAAAATAAAATAAGAAAGTTAAATAACTGACAATACGCTACAAGAAAATAAAATAAGAAAGTTAGATAGCTGACAATACACTACAAGAAAATAAAATAAGAAAGTTAAATAGCTGACAATACGCTGGAAGAAACAAGATAAGAAAGTTAAAAAGCTGACAATACACTACAAGAAAATAAAATAAGAAAGTTAAATAGTTGACAATACGCTAGAAGAAATAAAAATAAGAAAGTTAAATAGATGACAATACACTACAAGAAAATAAAAAAAGAAAATTAGATAGCTGAGAATACGCTGGAAGAAATTAAAATAAGAAAGTTAGATAGCTGACAATACGCTGGAAGAAAATAAAATAAGAAAGTTAAATAGCTGACAATACGCTGGAAGAAATTAAAATAAGAAAGTTAGATAGCTGACAATACGATACAAGAAAATAAAATATGAAAGTTAGATAGCTGAGAATACAATACAAGAAAATAAAATTAAAAAGTTAGATAGCTGACAATACGCTGGAAGAAACTAAAATAAGAAAGTTAAATAGCTGACAATACGATACAATAAAATAAAATAAGAAGTTAAAAAGCTTACAATACGCTGAAAGAAGATAAAATAAGAAAGTTAAATAACTGACAATACGCTACAAGAAAATAAAAAAAGAAAATTAGATAGCTGAGAATACGCTACAAGAAAATAAAATAAGAAAGTTAGATAGCTGACAATACACTACAAGAAAATAAAATAAGAAAGTTAAATAGCTGACAATACGCTGGAAGAAATTAAAATAAGAAAGTTAAAAAGCTGACAATACACTACAAGAAAATAAAATAAGAAAGTTAAATAGCTGACAATACGCTAGAAGAAATAAAAATAAGAAAGTTAAATAGCTGACAATACGATACAAGAAAATAAAATAAGAAAGTTAAATAACTGACAATACGCTACAAGAAAATAAAAAAAGAAAATTAGATAGCTGAGAATACGCTGGAAGAAATTAAAATAAGAAAGTTAGATAGCTGACAATACGCTGGAAGAAAATAGAATAAGAAAGTTAAATAGCTGACAATACGCTGGAAGAAATTAAAATAAAAAAGTTAAAAAGCTGACAATACACTACAAGAAAATAAAATAAGAAAGTTAAATAGCTGACAATACACTACAAAAAATAAAATAAGAAAGTTAGAAAACTGACAATACGCTACAAGAAAATAAAAAAAGAAAATTAGATAGCTGAGAATACGCTGGGAGAAATTAAAATAAGAAAGTTAAATAGCTGACAATACGATACAAGAAAATAAAATAAGAAAGTTAGATAGCTGACAATACACTACAAGAAAATAATATAAGAAAGTTAAATAGCTGACAATACGCTGGAAGAAATTAAAATAAGAAAGTTAAAAAGCTGACAATACACTACAAGAAAATAAAATAAGAAAGTTAAATAGCTGACAATACGCTAGAAGAAATAAAAATAAGAAAGTTAAATAGCTGACAATACGATACAAGAAAATAAAATAAGAAAATTATATAGCTGAGAATACGCTGGAAGAAATTAAAATAAGAAAGTTAGATAGCTGACAATACGATACAAGAAAATAAAATAAGAAAGTTAAATAGCTGACAATACGCTGGAAGAAATTAAAATAAGAAAGTTAAAAAGCTGACAATACACTACAAGAAAATAAAATAAGAAAGTTAAATAACTGACAATACGCTACAAGAAAATAAAATAAGAAAGTTAGATAGCTGACAATACACTACAAGAAAATAAAATAAGAAAGTTAAATAGCTGACAATACGCTGGAAGAAACAAGATAAGAAAGTTAAAAAGCTGACAATACACTACAAGAAAATAAAATAAGAAAGTTAAATAGTTGACAATACGCTAGAAGAAATAAAAATAAGAAAGTTAAATAGATGACAATACACTACAAGAAAATAAAAAAAGAAAATTAGATAGCTGAGAATACGCTGGAAGAAATTAAAATAAGAAAGTTAGATAGCTGACAATACGCTGGAAGAAAATAAAATAAGAAAGTTAAATAGCTGACAATACGCTGGAAGAAATTAAAATAAGAAAGTTAGATAGCTGACAATACGATACAAGAAAATAAAATATGAAAGTTAGATAGCTGAGAATACAATACAAGAAAATAAAATTAAAAAGTTAGATAGCTGACAATACGCTGGAAGAAACTAAAATAAGAAAGTTAAATAGCTGACAATACGATACAATAAAATAAAATAAGAAGTTAAAAAGCTTACAATACGCTGAAAGAAGATAAAATAAGAAAGTTAAATAACTGACAATACGCTACAAGAAAATAAAAAAAGAAAATTAGATAGCTGAGAATACGCTACAAGAAAATAAAATAAGAAAGTTAGATAGCTGACAATACACTACAAGAAAATAAAATAAGAAAGTTAAATAGCTGACAATACGCTGGAAGAAATTAAAATAAGAAAGTTAAAAAGCTGACAATACGATACAAGAAAATAAAATAAGAAAGTTAAATAACTGACAATACGCTACAAGAAAATAAAAAAAGGAAATTAGATAGCTGAGAATACCCTGGAAGAAATTAAAATAAGAAAGTTAGATAGCTGACAATACGCTGGAAGAAATTAAAATAAGAAAGTTAAAAGCTGACAATACACTACAAGAAAATGAAATAAGAAAGTTAAATAACTGATAATACGCTACAAGAAAATAAAAAATTAGATAGCTGAGAATACGCTGGAGGAAATTAAAATAAGAAAGTTAGATAGCTGACAATACGCTGGAAGAAAATAAAATAAGAAAGTTAGATACCTGACAATACACTACAAGAAAATAAAATAATACAGTTAAATAGCTGACAATACGCTAGAAGAAATAAAATTAAGAAAGTTAAATAGCTGACAATACGCTACAAGAAAATAAAATAAGAAAGTTAGAAAACTGACAATACGCTACAAGAAAATAAAAAAAGAAAATTAGATAGCTGAGAATACGCTGGGATAAATTAAAATATGAAAGTTAAATAGCTGACAATACGCTAGAAGAAATAAAAATAAGAAAGTTAAATAGCTGACAATACGATACAAGAAAATAAAATATGAAAGTTAGAGAGATAACAATACGCTGGAAGAAATTAAAATAAGAAAGAAAAATAGCTGACAATACAATACAAGAAAATAAAATAAGAAAGTTAGATAGCTGACAATACACTACAAGAAAATAAAATAAGAAGTTAGAAAGCTTACAATACGCTGAAAGAAAATAAAATAAGAAAGTTAAATAACTGACAATACGCTACAAGAAAATAAAAAAAGAAAATTAGATAGCTGACAATACGCTACAAGAAAATAAAATAAGAAAGTTCAATAGCTGACAATACGCTACAAGAAAATAAAATAAGAAAGTTAGATAGCTGACAATACACTACAAGAAAATAAAATAAGAAGTTAGAAAGCTTACAATACGCTGAAAGAAAACAAAATAAGAAAGTTAAATAACTGAAAATACGCTACAAGAAAATAAAAAAAGAAAATTAGATAGCTGAGAATACGCTGGAAGAAATTAAAATAAGAAAGTTAGATAGCTGACAATACGATACAAGAAAATAAAATATGAAAGTTAGATAGCTGAGAATACAATACAAGAAAATAAAATTAAAAAGTTAGATAGCTGACAATACGCTGGAAGAAACTAAAATAAGAAAGTTAAATAGCTGACAATACGATACAATAAAATAAAATAAGAAGTTAAAAAGCTTACAATACGCTGAAAGAAGATAAAATAAGAAAGTTAAATAACTGACAATACGCTAAAAGAAAATAAAAAAAGAAAATTAGATAGCTGAGAATACGCTACAAGAAAATAAAATAAGAAAGTTAGATAGCTGACAATACACTACAAGAAAATAAAATAAGAAAGTTAAATAGCTGACAATACGCTGGAAGAAATTAAAATAAGAAAGTTAAAAAGCTGACAATACACTACAAGAAAATAAAATAATAAATGTTAAATAGCTGACAATACGCTAGAAGAAATAAAAATTAGAAAGTTAAATAGCTGACAATACGATACAAGAAAATAAAATAAGAAAGTTAAATAACTGACAATACGCTACAAGAAAATAAAAAAAGAAAATTAGATAGCTGAGAATACGCTGGAAGAAATTAAAATAAGAAAGTTAGATAGCTGACAATACGCTGGAAGAAAATAAAATAAGAAAGTTAAATAGCTGACAATACGCTGGAAGAAATTAAAATAAGAAAGTTAAAAAGCTGACAATACACTACAAGAAAATAAAATAAGAAAGTTAAATAGCTGACAATACACTACAAAAAATAAAATAAGAAAGTTAGAAAACTGACAATACGCTACAAGAAAATAAAAAAAGAAAATTAGATAGCTGAGAATACGCTGGGAGAAATTAAAATAAGAAAGTTAAATAGCTGACAATACGATACAAGAAAATAAAATAAGAAAGTTAGATAGCTGACAATACACTACAAGAAAATAATATAAGAAAGTTAAATAGCTGACAATACGCTGGAAGAAATTAAAATAAGAAAGTTAAAAAGCTGACAATACACTACAAGAAAATAAAATAAGAAAGTTAAATAGCTGACAATACGCTAGAAGAAATAAAAATAAGAAAGTTAAATAGCTGACAATACGATACAAGAAAATAAAATAAGAAAATTATATAGCTGAGAATACGCTGGAAGAAATTAAAATAAGAAAGTTAGATAGCTGACAATACGCTGGAAGAAAATAAAATAAGAAAGTTAAATAGCTGACAATACGCTGGAAGAAATTAAAATAAGAAAGTTAAAAAGCTGAAAATACGATACAAGAAAATAAAATAAGAACGTTAAATAGCTGACAATACGCTACAAGAAAATAAAATAAGAAAGTTAGAAAATTGACAATACGCTACAAGAAAATAAAAAAAGAAAATTAGATAGCTGAGAATGCGCTAGGAGAAATTAAAATAAGAAAGTTAAATAGCTGACAATACGCTGGAAGAAAATAAAATAAGAAAATTAGATAGCTGAGAATATGCTGGGAGAAATTAAAATAAGAAAGTTAAATAGCTGACAATACGCTAGAAGAAATAAAAATAAGAAAGTTAGATAGCTGACAATACGATACAAGAAAATAAAATATGAAAGTTAAACAGATAACAATACGCTGGAAGAAATTAAAATAAGAAAGATAAATAGCTGACAATACGATACAAGAAATTAAAATAAGAAAGTTAAATAACTGACAATACGCTACAAGAAAATAAAAAAAGAAAATTAGATAGCTGAGAATACGCTGGAAAAAATTAAAATAAGAAAGTTAGATAGCTGACAATACGATACAAGAA
Organism: Bathymodiolus brooksi; assembly: GCA_963680875.1. NCBI lineage: Eukaryota > Metazoa > Mollusca > Bivalvia > Mytilida > Modiolidae > Bathymodiolus > Bathymodiolus brooksi. The sequence goes on along the minus strand of OY804580.1, from coordinate 8,317,448 downwards.
AATGAAATATGAAAGTTAGATAGCTGACAATACGCTGGAAGAAATTAAATAAGAAAGTTAAATAGCTGTGAATACGACACAATAAAATAAAATAAGAAGTTAGAAAGCTTACAATACGCTGAAAGAAAATAAAATAAGAAAGTTAAATAACTGACAATACGCTACAAGAAAATAAAATAAGAAAGTTAAATAGCTGACAATATGCTACAAGAAAATAAAAAAAGAAAATTAGATAGCTGAGAATACGCTGGGAGAAATTAAAATAAGAAAGTTAAATAGCTGACAATACGATACAAGAAAATAAAATAAGAAAGTTAGATAGCTGACAATACACTACAAGAAAATAAAATAAGAAAGTTAAATAGCTGACAATACGCTGGAAGAAACAAGATAAGAAAGTTAAAAAGCTGACAATACACTACAAGAAAATAAAATAAGAAAGTTAAATAGTTGACAATACGCTAGAAGAAATAAAAATAAGAAAGTTAAATAGATGACAATACACTACAAGAAAATAAAAAAAGAAAATTAGATAGCTGAGAATACGCTGGAAGAAATTAAAATAAGAAAGTTAGATAGCTGACAATACGCTGGAAGAAAATAAAATAAGAAAGTTAAATAGCTGACAATACGCTGGAAGAAATTAAAATAAGAAAGTTAGATAGCTGACAATACGATACAAGAAAATAAAATATGAAAGTTAGATAGCTGAGAATACAATACAAGAAAATAAAATTAAAAAGTTAGATAGCTGACAATACGCTGGAAGAAACTAAAATAAGAAAGTTAAATAGCTGACAATACGATACAATAAAATAAAATAAGAAGTTAAAAAGCTTACAATACGCTGAAAGAAGATAAAATAAGAAAGTTAAATAACTGACAATACGCTACAAGAAAATAAAAAAAGAAAATTAGATAGCTGAGAATACGCTACAAGAAAATAAAATAAGAAAGTTAGATAGCTGACAATACACTACAAGAAAATAAAATAAGAAAGTTAAATAGCTGACAATACGCTGGAAGAAATTAAAATAAGAAAGTTAAAAAGCTGACAATACACTACAAGAAAATAAAATAAGAAAGTTAAATAGCTGACAATACGCTAGAAGAAATAAAAATAAGAAAGTTAAATAGCTGACAATACGATACAAGAAAATAAAATAAGAAAGTTAAATAACTGACAATACGCTACAAGAAAATAAAAAAAGAAAATTAGATAGCTGAGAATACGCTGGAAGAAATTAAAATAAGAAAGTTAGATAGCTGACAATACGCTGGAAGAAAATAGAATAAGAAAGTTAAATAGCTGACAATACGCTGGAAGAAATTAAAATAAAAAAGTTAAAAAGCTGACAATACACTACAAGAAAATAAAATAAGAAAGTTAAATAGCTGACAATACACTACAAAAAATAAAATAAGAAAGTTAGAAAACTGACAATACGCTACAAGAAAATAAAAAAAGAATATTAGATAGCTGAGAATACGCTGGGAGAAATTAAAATAAGAAAGTTAAATAGCTGACAATACGATACAAGAAAATAAAATAAGAAAGTTAGATAGCTGACAATACACTACAAGAAAATAATATAAGAAAGTTAAATAGCTGACAATACGCTGGAAGAAATTAAAATAAGAAAGTTAAAAAGCTGACAATACACTACAAGAAAATAAAATAAGAAAGTTAAATAGCTGACAATACGCTAGAAGAAATAAAAATAACAAAGTTAAATAGCTGACAATACAATACAAGAAAATAAAATAAGAAAATTATATAGCTGAGAATACGCTGGAAGAAATTAAAATAAGAAAGTTAGATAGCTGACAATACGCTGGAAGAAAATAAAATAAGAAAGTTAAATAGCTGACAATACGCTGGAAGAAATTAAAATAAGAAAGTTAAAAAGCTGACAATACACTACAAGAAAATAAAATAAGAAAGTTAAATAGCTGACAATACGCTAGAAGAAATAAAAATAAGAAAGTTAAATAGCTGACAATACACTACAAGAAAATAAAATAAGAAAGTTAAATAACTGACAATACGCTACAAGAAAATAAAAAAAGAAAATTAGATAGCTGAGAATACGCTGGAAGAAATTAAAATAAGAAAGTTAGATAGCTGACAATACGCTGGAAGAAAATAGAATAAGAAAGTTAGATACCTGACAATACACTACGAGAAAATAAAATAATAAAGTTAAATAGCTGACAATACGCTAGAAGAAATAAAAATAAAAAAGTTAAATAGCTGACAATACGCTACAAGAAAATAAAAAAAGAAAATTAGATAGCTGAGAATACCCTGGGAGAAATTAAAATAAGAAAGTTAAATAGCTGACAATACGATACAAGAAAATAAAATAAGAAAGTTAGATAGCTGACAATACGCTGGAAGAAATTAAAATAAGAAAGTTAAGCAGCTGACAATACGATACAAGAAAATAAAATAAGAAAGTTAAATAACTGACAATACGCTACAAGAAAATAAAATAAGAAAGTTAAATAGCTGACAATACGCTGGAAGAAATTAAAATAAGAAATTTAAATAGCTGTGAATACGACACAATAAAATAAAATAAGAAGTTAGAAAGCTTACAATACGCTGAAAGAAAATAAAATAAGAAAGTTAAATAACTGACAATACGCTACAAGAAAATAAAATAAGAAAGTTAAATAGCTGACAATACGCTACAAGAAAATAAAAAAAGAAAATTAGATAGCTGAGAATACGCTGGGAGAAATTAAAATAAGAAAGTTAAATAGCTGACAATACGATACAAGAAAATAAAATAAGAAAGTTAGATAGCTGACAATACACTACAAGAAAATAAAATAAGAAAGTTAAATAGATGACAATACGATACAAGAAAATAAAATAAGAAAGTTAAATAACTGACAATACGCTACAAGAAAATAAAAAAAGAAAATTAGATAGCTGAGAATACGCTGGAAGAAATTAAAATAAGAAAGTTAAATAGATGACAATACACTACAAGAAAATAGAAAAAGAAAATTAGATAGCTGACAATACGCTGGAAGAAAATAAAATAAGAAAGTTAGATACCTGACAATACACTACAAGAAAATAAAATAATACAGTTAAATAGCTGACAATACGCTAGAAGAAATAAAATTAAGAAAGTTAAATAGCTGACAATACGCTACAAGAAAATAAAATAAGAAAGTTAGAAAACTGACAATACGCTACAAGAAAATAAAAAAAGAAAATTAGATAGCTGAGAATACGCTGGGATAAATTAAAATATGAAAGTTAAATAGCTGACAATACGCTAGAAGAAATAAAAATAAGAAAGTTAAATAGCTGACAATACGATACAAGAAAATAAAATAAGAAAGTTAGATAGCTGACAATACGCTGGAAGAAATTAAAATAAGAAAGTTAAAAAGCTGACAATACACTACAAGAAATTAAGATAAGAAAGTTAAATAGCTGACAATACGATACAAGAAAATAAAATATGAAAGTTAGACAGATAACAATACGCTGGAAGAAATTAAAATAAGAAAGATAAATAGCTGACAATACAATACAAGAAAATAAAATAAGAAAGTTAGATAGCTGACAATACGCTACAAGAAAATAAAAAAAGAAAATTAGATAGCTGAGAATACGCTACAAGAAAATAAAATAAGAAAGTTTAATAGCTGACAATACGCTGGAAGAAATTAAAATAAGAAAGTTAAATAGCTGACAATACGATACAAGAAAATAAAATAAGAAAGTTAAATAACTGACAATACGCTACAAGAAAATAAAAAAAGGAAATTAGATAGCTGAGAATACCCTGGAAGAAATTAAAATAAGAAAGTTAGATAGCTGACAATACGCTGGAAGAAATTAAAATAAGAAAGTTAAAAGCTGACAATACACTACAAGAAAATGAAATAAGAAAGTTAAATAACTGATAATACGCTACAAGAAAATAAAAAATTAGATAGCTGAGAATACGCTGGAGGAAATTAAAATAAGAAAGTTAGATTGCTGACAATACGCTGGAAGAAAATAAAATAAGAAAGTTAGATACCTGACAATACACTACAAGAAAATAAAATAATACAGTTAAATAGCTGACAATACGCTAGAAGAAATAAAATTAAGAAAGTTAAATAGCTGACAATACGCTACAAGAAAATAAAATAAGAAAGTTAGAAAACTGACAATACGCTACAAGAAAATAAAAAAAGAAAATTAGATAGCTGAGAATACGCTGGGATAAATTAAAATATGAAAGTTAAATAGCTGACAATACGCTAGAAGAAATAAAAATAAGAAAGTTAAATAGCTGACAATACGATACAAGAAAATAAAATATGAAAGTTAGACAGATAACAATACGCTGGAAGAAATTAAAATAAGAAAGAAAAATAGCTGACAATACAATACCAGAAAATAAAATAAGAAAGTTAGATAGCTGACAATACACTACAAGAAAATAAAATAAGAAGTTAGAAAGCTTACAATACGCTGAAAGAAAATAAAATAAGAAAGTTAAATAACTGACAATACGCTACAAGAAAATAAAAAAAGAAAATTAGATAGCTGACAATACGCTACAAGAAAATAAAATAAGAAAGTTCAATAGCTGACAATACGCTACAAGAAAATAAAATAAGAAAGTTAGATAGCTGACAATACACTACAAGAAAATAAAATAAGAAGTTAGAAAGCTTACAATACGCTGAAAGAAAACAAAATAAGAAAGTTAAATAACTGAAAATACGCTACAAGAAAATAAAAAAAGAAAATTAGATAGCTGAGAATACGCTGGAAGAAATTAAAATAAGAAAGTTAGATAGCTGACAATACGATACAAGAAAATAAAATATGAAAGTTAGATAGCTGAGAATACAATACAAGAAAATAAAATTAAAAAGTTAGATAGCTGACAATACGCTGGAAGAAACTAAAATAAGAAATTTAAATAGCTGACAATACGATACAATAAAATAAAATAAGAAGTTAAAAAGCTTACAATACGCTGAAAGAAGATAAAATAAGAAAGTTAAATAACTGACAATACGCTAAAAGAAAATAAAAAAAGAAAATTAGATAGCTGAGAATACGCTACAAGAAAATAAAATAAGAAAGTTAGATAGCTGACAATACACTACAAGAAAATAAAATAAGAAAGTTAAATAGCTGACAATACGCTGGAAGAAATTAAAATAAGAAAGTTAAAAAGCTGACAATACACTACAAGAAAATAAAATAATAAATGTTAAATAGCTGACAATACGCTAGAAGAAATAAAAATTAGAAAGTTAAATAGCTGACAATACGATACAAGAAAATAAAATAAGAAAGTTAAATAACTGACAATACGCTACAAGAAAATAAAAAAAGAAAATTAGATAGCTGAGAATACGCTGGAAGAAATTAAAATAAGAAAGTTAGATAGCTGACAATACGCTGGAAGAAAATAAAATAAGAAAGTTAAATAGCTGACAATACGCTGGAAGAAATTAAAATAAGAAAGTTAAAAAGCTGACAATACACTACAAGAAAATAAAATAAGAAAGTTAAATAGCTGACAATACACTACAAAAAATAATATAAGAAAGTTAAATAGCTGACAATACGCTGGAAGAAATTAAAATAAGAAAGTTAAAAAGCTGACAATACACTACAAGAAAATAAAATAAGAAAGTTAAATAGCTGACAATACGCTAGAAGAAATAAAAATAAGAAAGTTAAATAGCTGACAATACGATACAAGAAAATAAAATAAGAAAATTATATAGCTGAGAATACGCTGGAAGAAATTAAAATAAGAAAGTTAGATAGCTGACAATACGCTGGAAGAAAATAAAATAAGAAAGTTAAATAGCTGACAATACGCTGGAAGAAATTAAAATAAGAAAGTTAAAAAGCTGAAAATACGATACAAGAAAATAAAATAAGAACGTTAAATAGCTGACAATACGCTACAAGAAAATAAAATAAGAAAGTTAGAAAATTGACAATACGCTACAAGAAAATAAAAAAAGAAAATTAGATAGCTGAGAATGCACTAGGAGAAATTAAAATAAGAAAGTTAAATAGCTGACAATACGCTGGAAGAAAATAAAATAAGAAAATTAGATAGCTGAGAATATGCTGGGAGAAATTAAAATAAGAAAGTTAAATAACTGACAATACGCTACAAGAAAATAAAAAAAGAAAATTAGATAGCTGAGAATACGCTGGAAAAAATTAAAATAAGAAAGTTAGATAGCTGACAATACGATACAAGAAAATGAAATATGAAAGTTAGATAGCTGACAATACGCTGGAAGAAATTAAAATAAGAAATTTAAATAGCTGTGAATACGACACAATAAAATAAAATAAGAAGTTAGAAAGCTTACAATACGCTGAAAGAAAATAAAATAAGAAAGTTAAATAACTGACAATACGCTACAAGAAAATAAAATAAGAAAGTTAAATAGCTGACAATATGCTACAAGAAAATAAAAAAAGAAAATTAGATAGCTGAGAATACGCTGGGAGAAATTAAAATAAGAAAGTTAAATAGCTGACAATACGATACAAGAAAATAAAATAAGAAAGTTAGATAGCTGACAATACACTACAAGAAAATAAAATAAGAAAGTTAAATAGCTGACAATACGCTGGAAGAAACAAGATAAGAAAGTTAAAAAGCTGACAATACACTACAAGAAAATAAAATAAGAAAGTTAAATAGTTGACAATACGCTAGAAGAAATAAAAATAAGAAAGTTAAATAGATGACAATACACTACAAGAAAATAAAAAAAGAAAATTAGATAGCTGAGAATACGCTGGAAGAAATTAAAATAAGAAAGTTAGATAGCTGACAATACGCTGGAAGAAAATAAAATAAGAAAGTTAAATAGCTGACAATACGCTGGAAGAAATTAAAATAAGAAAGATAGATAGCTGACAATACGATACAAGAAAATAAAATATGAAAGTTAGATAGCTGAGAATACAATACAAGAAAATAAAATTAAAAAGTTAGATAGCTGACAATACGCTGGAAGAAACTAAAATAAGAAAGTTAAATAGCTGACAATACGATACAATAAAATAAAATAAGAAAGTTAAATAGCTGACAATACACTACAAAAAATAAAATAAGAAAGTTAGAAAACTGACAATACGCTACAAGAAAATAAAAAAAGAAAATTAGATAGCTGAGAATACGCTGGGAGAAATTAAAATAAGAAAGTTAAATAGCTGACAATACGATACAAGAAAATAAAATAAGAAAGTTAGATAGCTGACAATACACTACAAGAAAATAATATAAGAAAGTTAAATAGCTGACAATACGCTGGAAGAAATTAAAATAAGAAAGTTAAAAAGCTGACAATACACTACAAGAAAATAAAATAAGAAAGTTAAATAGCTGAGAATACGCTGGAAGAAATTAAAATAAGAAAGTTAGATAGCTGACAATACGCTGGAAGAAAATAAAATAAGAAAGTTAAATAGCTGACAATACGCTGGAAGAAATTAAAATAAGAAAGTTAAAAAGCTGACAATACACTACAAGAAAATAAAATAAGAAAGTTAAATAGCTGACAATACACTACAAAAAATAAAATAAGAAAGTTAGAAAACTGACAATACACTACAAGAAAATAAAAAAAGAAAATTAGATAGCTGAGAATACGCTGGGAGAAATTAAAATAAGAAAGTTAAATAGCTGACAATACGATACAAGAAAATAAAATAAGAAAGTTAGATAGCTGACAATACACTACAAGAAAATAATATAAGAAAGTTAAATAGCTGACAATACGCTGGAAGAAATTAAAATAAGAAAGTTAAAAAGCTGACAATACACTACAAGAAAATAAAATAAGAAAGTTAAATAGCTGACAATACGCTAGAAGAAATAAAAATAAGAAAGTTAAATAGCTGACAATACGATACAAGAAAATAAAATAAGAAAATTATATAGCTGAGAATACGCTGGAAGAAATTAAAATAAGAAAGTTAGATAGCTGACAATACGCTGGAAGAAAATAAAATAAGAAAGTTAAATAGCTGACAATACGCTGGAAGAAATTAAAATAAGAAAGTTAAAAAGCTGAAAATACGATACAAGAAAATAAAATAAGAACGTTAAATAGCTGACAATACGCTACAAGAAAATAAAATAAGAAAGTTAGAAAATTGACAATACGCTACAAGAAAATAAAAAAAGAAAATTAGATAGCTGAGAATGCACTAGGAGAAATTAAAATAAGAAAGTTAAATAGCTGACAATACGCTGGAAGAAAATAAAATAAGAAAATTAGATAGCTGAGAATATGCTGGGAGAAATTAAAATAAGAAAGTTAAATAACTGACAATACGCTACAAGAAAATAAAAAAAGAAAATTAGATAGCTGAGAATACGCTGGAAAAAATTAAAATAAGAAAGTTAGATAGCTGACAATACGATACAAGAAAATGAAATATGAAAGTTAGATAGCTGACAATACGCTGGAAGAAATTAAAATAAGAAATTTAAATAGCTGTGAATACGACACAATAAAATAAAATAAGAAGTTAGAAAGCTTACAATACGCTGAAAGAAAATAAAATAAGAAAGTTAAATAACTGACAATACGCTACAAGAAAATAAAATAAGAAAGTTAAATAGCTGACAATATGCTACAAGAAAATAAAAAAAGAAAATTAGATAGCTGAGAATACGCTGGGAGAAATTAAAATAAGAAAGTTAAATAGCTGACAATACGATACAAGAAAATAAAATAAGAAAGTTAGATAGCTGACAATACACTACAAGAAAATAAAATAAGAAAGTTAAATAGCTGACAATACGCTGGAAGAAACAAGATAAGAAAGTTAAAAAGCTGACAATACACTACAAGAAAATAAAATAAGAAAGTTAAATAGTTGACAATACGCTAGAAGAAATAAAAATAAGAAAGTTAAATAGATGACAATACACTACAAGAAAATAAAAAAAGAAAATTAGATAGCTGAGAATACGCTGGAAGAAATTAAAATAAGAAAGTTAGATAGCTGACAATACGCTGGAAGAAAATAAAATAAGAAAGTTAAATAGCTGACAATACGCTGGAAGAAATTAAAATAAGAAAGATAGATAGCTGACAATACGATACAAGAAAATAAAATATGAAAGTTAGATAGCTGAGAATACAATACAAGAAAATAAAATTAAAAAGTTAGATAGCTGACAATACGCTGGAAGAAACTAAAATAAGAAAGTTAAATAGCTGACAATACGATACAATAAAATAAAATAAGAAGTTAAAAAGCTTACAATACGCTGAAAGAAGATAAAATAAGAAAGTTAAATAACTGACAATACGCTACAAGAAAATAAAAAAAGAAAATTAGATAGCTGAGAATACGCTACAAGAAAATAAAATAAGAAAGTTAGATAGCTGACAATACACTACAAGAAAATAAAATAAGAAAGTTAAATAGCTGACAATACGCTGGAAGAAATTAAAATAAGAAAGTTAAATAGCTGACAATACGCTGGAAGAAAATAAAATAAGAAAATTAGATAGCTGAGAATATGCTGGGAGAAATTAAAATAAGAAAGTTAAATAACTGACAATACGCTACAAGAAAATAAAAAAAGAAAATTAGATAGCTGAGAATACGCTGGAAAAAATTAAAATAAGAAAGTTAGATAGCTGACAATACGATACAAGAAAATGAAATATGAAAGTTAGATAGCTGACAATACGCTGGAAGAAATTAAAATAAGAAATTTAAATAGCTGTGAATACGACACAATAAAATAAAATAAGAAGTTAGAAAGCTTACAATACGCTGAAAGAAAATAAAATAAGAAAGTTAAATAACTGACAATACGCTACAAGAAAATAAAATAAGAAAGTTAAATAGCTGACAATATGCTACAAGAAAATAAAAAAAGAAAATTAGATAGCTGAGAATACGCTGGGAGAAATTAAAATAAGAAAGTTAAATAGCTGACAATACGATACAAGAAAATAAAATAAGAAAGTTAGATAGCTGACAATACACTACAAGAAAATAAAATAAGAAAGTTAAATAGCTGACAATACGCTGGAAGAAACAAGATAAGAAAGTTAAAAAGCTGACAATACACTACAAGAAAATAAAATAAGAAAGTTAAATAGTTGACAATACGCTAGAAGAAATAAAAATAAGAAAGTTAAATAGATGACAATACACTACAAGAAAATAAAAAAAGAAAATTAGATAGCTGAGAATACGCTGGAAGAAATTAAAATAAGAAAGTTAGATAGCTGACAATACGCTGGAAGAAAATAAAATAAGAAAGTTAAATAGCTGACAATACGCTGGAAGAAATTAAAATAAGAAAGATAGATAGCTGACAATACGATACAAGAAAATAAAATATGAAAGTTAGATAGCTGAGAATACAATACAAGAAAATAAAATTAAAAAGTTAGATAGCTGACAATACGCTGGAAGAAACTAAAATAAGAAAGTTAAATAGCTGACAATACGATACAATAAAATAAAATAAGAAGTTAAAAAGCTTACAATACGCTGAAAGAAGATAAAATAAGAAAGTTAAATAACTGACAATACGCTACAAGAAAATAAAAAAAGAAAATTAGATAGCTGAGAATACGCTACAAGAAAATAAAATAAGAAAGTTAGATAGCTGACAATACACTACAAGAAAATAAAATAAGAAAGTTAAATAGCTGACAATACGCTGGAAGAAATTAAAATAAGAAAGTTAAAAAGCTGACAATACACTACAAGAAAATAAAATAAGAAAGTTAAATAGCTGACAATACGCTAGAAGAAATAAAAATAAGAAAGTTAAATAGCTGACAATACGATACAAGAAAATAAAATAAGAAAGTTAAATAACTGACAATACGCTACAAGAAAATAAAAAAAGAAAATTAGATAGCTGAGAATACGCTGGAAGAAATTAAAATAAGAAAGTTAGATAGCTGACAATACGCTGGAAGAAAATAGAATAAGAAAGTTAAATAGCTGACAATACGCTGGAAGAAATTAAAATAAAAAAGTTAAAAAGCTGACAATACACTACAAGAAAATAAAATAAGAAAGTTAAATAGCTGACAATACACTACAAAAAATAAAATAAGAAAGTTAGAAAACTGACAATACGCTACAAGAAAATAAAAAAAGAAAATTAGATAGCTGAGAATACGCTGGGAGAAATTAAAATAAGAAAGTTAAATAGCTGACAATACGATACAAGAAAATAAAATAAGAAAGTTAGATAGCTGACAATACACTACAAGAAAATAATATAAGAAAGTTAAATAGCTGACAATACGCTGGAAGAAATTAAAATAAGAAAGTTAAAAAGCTGACAATACACTACAAGAAAATAAAATAAGAAAGTTAAATAGCTGACAATACGCTAGAAGAAATAAAAATAAGAAAGTTAAATAGCTGACAATACGATACAAGAAAATAAAATAAGAAAATTATATAGCTGAGAATACGCTGGAAGAAATTAAAATAAGAAAGTTAGATAGCTGACAATACGCTGGAAGAAAATAAAATAAGAAAGTTAAATAGCTGACAATACGCTGGAAGAAATTAAAATAAGAAAGTTAAAAAGCTGACAATACACTACAAGAAAATAAAATAAGAAAGTTAAATAGCTGACAATACGCTAGAAGAAATAAAAATAAGAAAGTTAAATAGCTGACAATACACTACAAGAAAATAAAATAAGAAAGTTAAATAACTGACAATACGCTACAAGAAAATAAAATAAGAAAGTTAGATAGCTGACAATACACTACAAGAAAATAAAATAAGAAAGTTAAATAGCTGACAATACGCTGGAAGAAACAAGATAAGAAAGTTAAAAAGCTGACAATACACTACAAGAAAATAAAATAAGAGTGTTAAATAGTTGACAATACGCTAGAAGAAATAAAAATAAGAAAGTTAAATAGATGACAATACACTACAAGAAAATAAAAAAAGAAAATTAGATAGCTGAGAATACGCTGGAAGAAATTAAAATAAGAAAGTTAGATAGCTGACAATACGCTGGAAGAAAATAAAATAAGAAAGTTAAATAGCTGACAATACGCTGGAAGAAATTAAAATAAGAAAGTTAGATAGCTGACAATACGATACAAGAAAATAAAATATGAAAGTTAGATAGCTGAGAATACAATACAAGAAAATAAAATTAAAAAGTTAGATAGCTGACAATACGCTGGAAGAAACTAAAATAAGAAAGTTAAATAGCTGACAATACGATACAATAAAATAAAATAAGAAGTTAAAAAGCTTACAATACGCTGAAAGAAGATAAAATAAGAAAGTTAAATAACTGACAATACGCTACAAGAAAATAAAAAAAGAAAATTAGATAGCTGAGAATACGCTACAAGAAAATAAAATAAGAAAGTTAGATAGCTGACAATACACTACAAGAAAATAAAATAAGAAAGTTAAATAGCTGACAATACGCTGGAAGAAATTAAAATAAGAAAGTTAAAAAGCTGACAATACGATACAAGAAAATAAAATAAGAAAGTTAAATAACTGACAATACGCTACAAGAAAATAAAAAAAGGAAATTAGATAGCTGAGAATACCCTGGAAGAAATTAAAATAAGAAAGTTAGATAGCTGACAATACGATGGAAGAAATTAAAATAAGAAAGTTAAAAGCTGACAATACACTACAAGAAAATGAAATAAGAAAGTTAAATAACTGATAATACGCTACAAGAAAATAAAAAATTAGATAGCTGAGAATACGCTGGAGGAAATTAAAATAAGAAAGTTAGATAGCTGACAATACGCTGGAAGAAAATAAAATAAGAAAGTTAGATACCTGACAATACACTACAAGAAAATAAAATAATACAGTTAAATAGCTGACAATACGCTAGAAGAAATAAAATTAAGAAAGTTAAATAGCTGACAATACGCTACAAGAAAATAAAATAAGAAAGTTAGAAAACTGACAATACGCTACAAGAAAATAAAAAAAGAAAATTAGATAGCTGAGAATACGCTGGGATAAATTAAAATATGAAAGTTAAATAGCTGACAATACGCTAGAAGAAATAAAAATAAGAAAGTTAAATAGCTGACAATACGATACAAGAAAATAAAATATGAAAGTTAGAGAGATAACAATACGCTGGAAGAAATTAAAATAAGAAAGAAAAATAGCTGACAATACAATACAAGAAAATAAAATAAGAAAGTTAGATAGCTGACAATACACTACAAGAAAATAAAATAAGAAGTTAGAAAGCTTACAATACGCTGAAAGAAAATAAAATAAGAAAGTTAAATAACTGACAATACGCTACAAGAAAATAAAAAAAGAAAATTAGATAGCTGACAATACGCTACAAGAAAATAAAATAAGAAAGTTCAATAGCTGACAATACGCTACAAGAAAATAAAATAAGAAAGTTAGATAGCTGACAATACACTACAAGAAAATAAAATAAGAAGTTAGAAAGCTTACAATACGCTGAAAGAAAACAAAATAAGAAAGTTAAATAACTGAAAATACGCTACAAGAAAATAAAAAAAGAAAATTAGATAGCTGAGAATACGCTGGAAGAAATTAAAATAAGAAAGTTAGATAGCTGACAATACGATACAAGAAAATAAAATATGAAAGTTAGATAGCTGAGAATACAATACAAGAAAATAAAATTAAAAAGTTAGATAGCTGACAATACGCTGGAAGAAACTAAAATAAGAAAGTTAAATAGCTGACAATACGATACAATAAAATAAAATAAGAAGTTAAAAAGCTTACAATACGCTGAAAGAAGATAAAATAAGAAAGTTAAATAACTGACAATAAGCTAAAAGAAAATAAAAAAAGAAAATTAGATAGCTGAGAATACGCTACAAGAAAATAAAATAAGAAAGTTAGATAGCTGACAATACACTACAAGAAAATAAAATAAGAAAGTTAAATAGCTGACAATACGCTGGAAGAAATTAAAATAAGAAAGTTAAAAAGCTGACAATACACTACAAGAAAATAAAATAATAAATGTTAAATAGCTGACAATACGCTAGAAGAAATAAAAATTAGAAAGTTAAATAGCTGACAATACGATACAAGAAAATAAAATAAGAAAGTTAAATAACTGACAATACGCTACAAGAAAATAAAAAAAGAAAATTAGATAGCTGAGAATACGCTGGAAGAAATTAAAATAAGAAAGTTAGATAGCTGACAATACGCTGGAAGAAAATAAAATAAGAAAGTTAAATAGCTGACAATACGCTGGAAGAAATTAAAATAAGAAAGTTAAAAAGCTGACAATACACTACAAGAAAATAAAATAAGAAAGTTAAATAGCTGACAATACACTACAAAAAATAAAATAAGAAAGTTAGAAAACTGACAATACGCTACAAGAAAATAAAAAAAGAAAATTAGATAGCTGAGAATACGCTGGGAGAAATTAAAATAAGAAAGTTAAATAGCTGACAATACGATACAAGAAAATAAAATAAGAAAGTTAGATAGCTGACAATACACTACAAGAAAATAATATAAGAAAGTTAAATAGCTGACAATACGCTGGAAGAAATTAAAATAAGAAAGTTAAAAAGCTGACAATACACTACAAGAAAATAAAATAAGAAAGTTAAATAGCTGACAATACGCTAGAAGAAATAAAAATAAGAAAGTTAAATAGCTGACAATACGATACAAGAAAATAAAATAAGAAAATTATATAGCTGAGAATACGCTGGAAGAAATTAAAATAAGAAAGTTAGATAGCTGACAATACGCTGGAAGAAAATAAAATAAGAAAGTTAAATAGCTGACAATACGCTGGAAGAAATTAAAATAAGAAAGTTAAAAAGCTGAAAATACGATACAAGAAAATAAAATAAGAACGTTAAATAGCTGACAATACGCTACAAGAAAATAAAATAAGAAAGTTAGAAAATTGACAATACGCTACAAGAAAATAAAAAAAGAAAATTAGATAGCTGAGAATGCGCTAGGAGAAATTAAAATAAGAAAGTTAAATAGCTGACAATACGCTGGAAGAAAATAAAATAAGAAAATTAGATAGCTGAGAATATGCTGGGAGAAATTAAAATAAGAAAGTTAAATAGCTGACAATACGCTAGAAGAAATAAAAATAAGAAAGTTAGATAGCTGACAATACGATACAAGAAAATAAAATATGAAAGTTAAACAGATAACAATACGCTGGAAGAAATTAAAATAAGAAAGATAAATAGCTGACAATACGATACAAGAAATTAAAATAAGAAAGTTAAATAACTGACAATACGCTACAAGAAAATAAAAAAAGAAAATTAGATAGCTGAGAATACGCTGGAAAAAATTAAAATAAGAAAGTTAGATAGCTGACAATACGATACAAGAAAATGAAATATGAAAGTTAGATAGCTGACAATACGCTGGAAGAAATTAAAATAAGAAAGTTAAATAGCTGTGAATACGACACAATAAAATAAAATAAGAAGTTAGAAAGCTTACAATACGCTGAAAGAAAATAAAATAAGAAAGTTAAATAACTGACAATACGCTACAAGAAAATAAAATAAGAAAGTTAAATAGCTGACAATATGCTACAAGAAAATAAAAAAAGAAAATTAGATAGCTGAGAATACGCTGGGAGAAATTAAAATAAGAAAGTTAAATAGCTGACAATACGCTGGAAGAAACAAGATAAGAAAGTTAAAAAGCTGACAATACACTACAAGAAAATAAAATAAGAAAGTTAAATAGTTGACAATACGCTAGAAGAAATAAAAATAAGAAAGTTAAATAGATGACAATACACTACAAGAAAATAAAAAAAGAAAATTAGATAGCTGAGAATACGCTGGAAGAAATTAAAATAAGAAAGTTAGATAGCTGACAATACGCTGGAAGAAAATAAAATAAGAAAGTTAAATAGCTGACAATACGCTGGAAGAAATTAAAATAAGAAAGTTAGATAGCTGACAATACGATACAAGAAAATAAAATATGAAAGTTAGATAGCTGAGAATACAATACAAGAAAATAAAATTAAAAAGTTAGATAGCTGACAATACGCTGGAAGAAACTAAAATAAGAAAGTTAAATAGCTGACAATACGATACAATAAAATAAAATAAGAAGTTAAAAAGCTTACAATACGCTGAAAGAAGATAAAATAAGAAAGTTAAATAACTGACAATACGCTACAAGAAAATAAAAAAAGAAAATTAGATAGCTGAGAATACGCTACAAGAAAATAAAATAAGAAAGTTAGATAGCTGACAATACACTACAAGAAAATAAAATAAGAAAGTTAAATAGCTGACAATACGCTGGAAGAAATTAAAATAAGAAAGTTAAAAAGCTGACAATACACTACAAGAAAATAAAATAAGAAAGTTAAATAGCTGACAATACGCTAGAAGAAATAAAAATAAGAAAGTTAAATAGCTGACAATACGCTAGAAGAAATAAAAATAAGAAAGTTAAATAGCTGACAATACGATACAAGAAAATAAAATAAGAAAATTATATAGCTGAGAATACGCTGGAAGAAATTAAAATAAGAAAGTTAGATAGCTGACAATACGCTGGAAGAAAATAAAATAAGAAAGTTAAATAGCTGACAATACGCTGGAAGAAATTAAAATAAGAAAGTTAAAAAGCTGAAAATACGATACAAGAAAATAAAATAAGAACGTTAAATAGCTGACAATACGCTACAAGAAAATAAAATAAGAAAGTTAGAAAATTGACAATACGCTACAAGAAAATAAAAAAAGAAAATTAGATAGCTGAGAATGCGCTAGGAGAAATTAAAATAAGAAAGTTAAATAGCTGACAATACGCTGGAAGAAAATAAAATAAGAAAATTAGATAGCTGAGAATATGCTGGGAGAAATTAAAATAAGAAAGTTAAATAGCTGACAATACGCTAGAAGAAATAAAAATAAGAAAGTTAGATAGCTGACAATACGATACAAGAAAATAAAATATGAAAGTTAAACAGATAACAATACGCTGGAAGAAATTAAAATAAGAAAGATAAATAGCTGACAATACGATACAAGAAATTAAAATAAGAAAGTTAAATAACTGACAATACGCTACAAGAAAATAAAAAAAGAAAATTAGATAGCTGAGAATACGCTGGAAAAAATTAAAATAAGAAAGTTAGATAGCTGACAATACGATACAAGAAAATGAAATATGAAAGTTAGATAGCTGACAATACGCTGGAAGAAATTAAAATAAGAAAGTTAAATAGCTGTGAATACGACACAATAAAATAAAATAAGAAGTTAGAAAGCTTACAATACGCTGAAAGAAAATAAAATAAGAAAGTTAAATAACTGACAATACGCTACAAGAAAATAAAATAAGAAAGTTAAATAGCTGACAATATGCTACAAGAAAATAAAAAAAGAAAATTAGATAGCTGAGAATACGCTGGGAGAAATTAAAATAAGAAAGTTAAATAGCTGACAATACGCTGGAAGAAACAAGATAAGAAAGTTAAAAAGCTGACAATACACTACAAGAAAATAAAATAAGAAAGTTAAATAGTTGACAATACGCTAGAAGAAATAAAAATAAGAAAGTTAAATAGATGACAATACACTACAAGAAAATAAAAAAAGAAAATTAGATAGCTGAGAATACGCTGGAAGAAATTAAAATAAGAAAGTTAGATAGCTGACAATACGCTGGAAGAAAATAAAATAAGAAAGTTAAATAGCTGACAATACGCTGGAAGAAATTAAAATAAGAAAGTTAGATAGCTGACAATACGATACAAGAAAATAAAATATGAAAGTTAGATAGCTGAGAATACAATACAAGAAAATAAAATTAAAAAGTTAGATAGCTGACAATACGCTGGAAGAAACTAAAATAAGAAAGTTAAATAGCTGACAATACGATACAATAAAATAAAATAAGAAGTTAAAAAGCTTACAATACGCTGAAAGAAGATAAAATAAGAAAGTTAAATAACTGACAATACGCTACAAGAAAATAAAAAAAGAAAATTAGATAGCTGAGAATACGCTACAAGAAAATAAAATAAGAAAGTTAGATAGCTGACAATACACTACAAGAAAATAAAATAAGAAAGTTAAATAGCTGACAATACGCTGGAAGAAATTAAAATAAGAAAGTTAAAAAGCTGACAATACACTACAAGAAAATAAAATAAGAAAGTTAAATAGCTGACAATACGCTAGAAGAAATAAAAATAAGAAAGTTAAATAGCTGACAATACGATACAAGAAAATAAAATAAGAAAGTTAAATAACTGACAATACGCTACAAGAAAATAAAAAAAGAAAATTAGATAGCTGAGAATACGCTGGAAGAAATTAAAATAAGAAAGTTAGATAGCTGACAATACGCTGGAAGAAAATAGAATAAGAAAGTTAAATAGCTGACAATACGCTGGAAGAAATTAAAATAAAAAAGTTAAAAAGCTGACAATACACTACAAGAAAATAAAATAAGAAAGATAAATAGCTGACAATACACTACAAAAAATAAAATAAGAAAGTTAGAAAACTGACAATACGCTACAAGAAAATAAAAAAAGAAAATTAGATAGCTGAGAATACGCTGGGAGAAATTAAAATAAGAAAGTTAAATAGCTGACAATACGATACAAGAAAATAAAATAAGAAAGTTAGATAGCTGACAATACACTACAAGAAAATAATATAAGAAAGTTAAATAGCTGACAATACGCTAGAAGAAATA
The DNA here is from genome assembly GCA_963680875.1 of Bathymodiolus brooksi. Lineage (NCBI taxonomy): Eukaryota > Metazoa > Mollusca > Bivalvia > Mytilida > Modiolidae > Bathymodiolus > Bathymodiolus brooksi. Next base: position 8,298,700 of record OY804580.1, on the reverse strand, counting down.
AAAATAAGAAAGTTAAATAGCTGACAATACGATACAAGAAAATAAAATAAGAAAATTATATAGCTGAGAATACGCTGGAAGAAATTAAAATAAGAAAGTTAGATAGCTGACAATACGCTGGAAGAAAATAAAATAAGAAAGTTAAATAGCTGACAATACGCTGGAAGAAATTAAAATAAGAAAGTTAAAAAGCTGACAATACACTACAAGAAAATAAAATAAGAAAGTTAAATAGCTGACAATACGCTAGAAGAAATAAAAATAAGAAAGTTAAATAGCTGACAATACACTACAAGAAAATAAAATAAGAAAGTTAAATAACTGACAATACGCTACAAGAAAATAAAAAAAGAAAATTAGATAGCTGAGAATACGCTGGAAGAAATTAAAATAAGAAAGTTAGATAGCTGACAATACGCTGGAAGAAAATAAAATAAGAAAGTTAGATACCTGACAATACACTACGAGAAAATAAAATAATAAAGTTAAATAGCTGACAATACGCTAGAAGAAATAAAAATAAAAAAGTTAAATAGCTGACAATACGCTACAAGAAAATAAAAAAAGAAAATTAGATAGCTGAGAATACCCTGGGAGAAATTAAAATAAGAAAGTTAAATAGCTGACAATACGATACAAGAAAATAAAATAAGAAAGTTAGATAGCTGACAATACGCTGGAAGAAATTAAAATAAGAAAGTTAAACAGCTGACAATACGATACAAGAAAATAAAATAAGAAAGTTAAATAACTGACAATATGCTACAAGAAAATAAAAAAAGGAAATTATATAGCTGAGAATACCCTGGAAGAAATTAAAATAAGAAAGTTAGATAGCTGACAATACGCTGGAAGAAAATAAAATAAGAAAGTTAAATAGCTGACAATACGCTGGAAGAAGTTAAAATAAGAAAGTTAAAAAGCTGACAATACACTACAAGAAAATAAAATAAGAAAGTTAAATAACTGATAATACGCTGGAAGAAAATAAAAAATTAGATAGCTGAGAATACGCTGGAGGAAATTAAAATAAGAAAGTTAGATAGCTGACAATACGCTGGAAGAAAATAAAATAAGAAAGTTAGATACCTGACAATACACTACAAGAAAATAAAATAATAAAGTTAAATAGCTGACAATACGCTAGAAGAAATAAAATTAAGAAAGTTAAATAGCTGACAATACGCTACAAGAAAATAAAATAAGAAAGTTAGAAAACTGACAATACGCTACAAAAAAATAAAAAAAGAAAATTAGATAGCTGAGAATACGATAGGATAACTTAAAATATGAAAGTTAAATAGCTGACAATACGCTAGAAGAAATAAAAATAAGAAAGTTAAATAGCTGACAATACGATACAAGAAAATAAAATAAGAAAGTTAGATAGCTGACAATACGCTGGAAGAAATTAAAATAAGAAAGTTAAAAAGCTGACAATACACTACAAGAAATTAAAATAAGAAAGTTAAATAGCTGACAATACGATACAAGAAAATAAAATATGAAAGTTAGACAGATAACAATACGCTGGAAGAAATTAAAATAAGAAAGATAAATAGCTGACAATACAATACAAGAAAATAAAATAAGAAAGTTAGATAGCTGACAATACACTACAAGAAAATAAAATAAGAAGTTAGAAAGCTTACAATACGCTGAAAGAAAATAAAATAAGAAAGTTAAATAACTGACAATACGCTACAAGAAAATAAAAAAAGAAAATTAGATAGCTGAGAATACGCTACAAGAAAATAAAATAAGAAAGTTCAATAGCTGACAATACGCTACAAGAAAATAAAATAAGAAAGTTAGATAGCTGACAATACACTACAAGAAAATAAAATAAGAAGTTAGAAAGCTTACAATACGCTGAAAGAAAACAAATAAGAAAGTTAAATAACTGACAATACGTTACCAGAAAATAAAAAAAGAAAATTAGATAGCTGAGAATACGCTGGAAGAAATTAAAATAAGAAAGTTAGATAGCTGACAATACGATACAAGAAAATAAAATATGAAAGTTAGATAGCTGACAATACACTACAAGAAAATAAAATAAGAAAGTTAAATAGCTGACAATACGCTGGAAGAAATTAAAATAAGAAAGTTAAAAACCTGACAATACACTACAAGAAAATAAAATATGAAAGTTAAATAGCTGACAATACGCTAGAAGAAATAAAAATAAGAAAGTTAAATAGCTGACAATACGATACAAGAAAATAAAATAAGAAAGTTAAATAACTGACAATACGCTACAAGAAAATAAAAAAAGAAAATTAGATAGCTGAGAATACGCTGGAAGAAATTAAAATAAGAAAATTAGATAGCTGACAATACGCTGGAAGAAATTAAAATAAGAAAGTTAAAAAGCTGACAATACACTACAAGAAAATAAAATAAGAAAGTTAAATAGCTGACAATACACTACAAGAAAATAAAATAAGAAAGTTAGAAAACTGAAAATACGCTACAAGAAAATAAAAAAAGAAAATTAGATAGCTGAGAATACGCTGGGAGAAATTAAAATAAGAAAGTTAAATAGCTGACAATACGATACCAGAAAATAAAATAAGAAAGTTAGATAGCTGACAATACACTACAAGAAAATAAAATAAGAAAGTTAAATAGCTAACAATACGCTGGAAGAAATTAAAATAAGAAAGTTAAAAAGCTGACAATACACTACAAGAAAATAAAATAAGAAAGTTAAATAGCTGACAATACGTTAGAAGAAATAAAAATAAGAAAGTTAAATAGCTGACAATACGATACAAGAAAATAAAATAAGAAAATTATATAGCTGAGAATACGCTGGAAGAAATTAAAATAAGAAAGTTAGATAGCTGACAATACGCTGGAAGAAAATAAAATAAGAAAGTTAAATAGCTGACAATACGCTGGAAGAAATTAAAATAAGAAAGTTAAAAAGCTGAAAATACACTACAAGAAAATAAAATAAGAAAGCTAAATAGCTGACAATACGCTGGAAGAAAATAAAATAAGAAAATTAGATAGCTGAGAATATGCTGGGAGAAATTAAAATAAGAAAGTTAAATAGCTGACAATACGCTGGAAGAAAATAAAATAAGAAAATTAGATAGCTGAGAATATGCTGGGAGAAATTAAAATAGGAAAGTTAAATAGCTGACAATACGCTAGAAGAAATAAAAATAAGAAAGTTAGATAGCTGACAATACGATACAAGAAAATAAAATATGAAAGTTAAACAGATAACAATACGCTGGAAGAAATTAAAATAAGAAAGTTAAATAACTGACAATACGCTACAAGAAAATAAAAAAAGAAAATTAGATAGCTGAGAATACGCTGGAAGAAATTAAAATAAGAAAGTTAGATAGCTGACAATACGATACAAGAAATCTACCAGATGATGTAGTCAATAACTCAATCACATCGCCACCTATTACACATGTGCTGTCACCAATTACCACATCACATCAACAGCATTTACCCACGTGCTGTTGCTAATAACCACACCACATGACTTCGACATCAATTCCCCGATAATGTAATGAATAGCCCAATAACATCGCCACCTATTACCCACGTGCTACCGCCAATTACCATATCACAATGTGTCCTATTTCCCAGGTGCTGTCGGCAATTATCACATCACATCGACGTCATTTCTCAGATGATGTAGTTAATGATCCCATCACTTTGCTACCTATTACTCAGTTGTTGCCGCCAATTAACCCATCATATTGCATCCTATTTCCGAGGTGTTGCCGCCAATTGCTACATCACATCGACATCATTTCCCAGATGATGTAGGTGATAATCCGATCACATCGCCACATATTACCCATGTGCTGTCGCCAATTACCAGACGACATCAACATCATTTACCCATGTGATACTGCCAATAACCACACCACATCACATCGACATCATTTCCCAGATGATGTAATCAATAGCCCAATCACATCGCCACCTATTACCCATGTGCTGCCACCAATTATCATATCACATTGTGTCCTATTTCCCAGTTGCTGTCACCAATTACTACATCACATTGACATCATTTCCTACATGATGTAGTCAATGATCCCAGCACATTGCCACCTATTACCCATGTGCTGTCGCCAATTACCCCACACCACATTTCGTCTTATTTCCCAGGTACTGCCGCCAATTACCACATCACATCGACATCATTTCCTACATGATGTAGTTAATAACCCCATCACATCGCCACCTATTACCCAGGTGCTGTCGCAAATTACCAGATGACATCAACATTATTTACCCAGGTGCTGCAGCCAATTACCACATCACATCGACATCATTTCCCAGATGATGTAATTAATAACCGCATCACATCGTCACCTATTACCCAGGTGCTGTCGCCAATTATCACATCACATTGCGTCCTATTACCAAGGTGCTGTCTGCAATTACCACATCACATCGACATCATTTCCCAGATGATGTAGTCAATAATGCCATCACATCGCTACCTATTACCCAGGTGTTACCGCCAATTACCCCATCATATTGCGTCCTATTTCCCAGGTGTTGCCGCCAATTACTACATCACATCGACATCATTTCCCAGATGATGTAGGTAATAATCCCATCACATCGCCACATATTACCCATGCGATGTCGCCAATTACCAGACGACATCAACATCATTTACCCATGTGCTGTCGCCAATAACCACACCACATCACATCGACATCATTTCCCAGATGATGTAATCAATAGCCCAATCACATCGCCACCTATTACCCATGTGCTGCCGCCAATTACCATATCACATTGTGTCCTATTTCCCAGGTGCTCTGACCTATTGCCCAGGTGCTGCCGCCAATAACCACATCACATCAACGTCATTTACCAAGATGCTGTAGTTAATAACCCCATCACATCGCCACCTATTATCCAGGGGTTGCCGCCAATTACCACATTCATAACCCCACCACATCGCCACCTATTACCCGGTTGCTGTCGCCATTCACCACATCACATTGCGTCCTATTACCCAGCAGCTACAGCCAATTACCACATCACATCGACATCATTTCTCGAATGATATAGTTAATAGCCCCATGACATCACCACCTATTACCCATGTGCTGCAGCCAATTACCACATCAGATTGCGTCCTATTTCTCAGATGTTATCGCCAATTACCACATCACATCGACATCATTTTCAAGGTGATGTAGTCAATATCCCCATCACATCGCCACCTATTACACATGTACTGTTGTAAATAACCACACCACATCACATCGACATCATTTCCCAGATGATGTAGTCAATAACCTCTTCACATCGCCAGATATTACGCATGTACTGCTGCCAATTAATGCATCCCATAGTGTCCTATATCCTAGGTGCTGTCGCCAATTACCACATCACATCGACATCATTTGCTAGATGATGTAATCAATAACCCAATCACATCGCCACATATTACTCATGTGCTGCCCCCAATTACCCTATCACATTGCGTCCTATTTCCAAGGTTCTGTCACCAATTACCACATCACATCGACATCATTTCGTACATGATGTAGTTAATAACCCCATGACATTGCCACTTATTATCCATGTACAGTCGCCAATTACCCCACACCACATTGCGTCCTATTTCCCAGGTACTGCCGCCAGTTACCATATCACATTGACATCATTTCCCAGATGATGTAGTTAATAGCCCCACCACATCACCACCTATTACCCATGTGTTGCCGCCAATTACCACATCACATTGCATCCTATTACACAGGTGCTATTGCCAGGTACCACATCATATCAACATCATTTACCCAGGTTTTACCGCCAATTACCACGTCACATCGACATCATTCCCCAGGTGTTGTAGCCACTTACCAGATGACATCAACATCCTTTACCCAGGTGCTGCAGCCAATTAACACATCACATAAACATCATTTACCCAGGTGTTGCCACCAATTACCACATCACATCGACATCATTCCCCAGATGATGTAGTTAATAACCCTATCACATTGCCTCTTATTACACAGGTGCTATTGCCAATTACCACATCACATTGCGTCCTATTATCCAGGTGCTGACGCTAATTACCACATCACATCGACATCATTTCCCAGATGATGTAGTTCATAGCCCCACCACATCGCCACCTATTACCCATGTGTTACCGCCAATTACCAAATCACATCGACATCTTTTCCCAGATGATGTAGTTAACAACTCCACCACATCGCCACCTATTACCCATGTGCTGCCACCAATTACCACATCACATTGCTTCCTATTAACTCAATAACATCTCCACCTATTACACATATGCTTTCGCCAATTACCACATCATATTCCGCCCTATTACCCAAGTTTTGTCGCCAGTTACCACATCACATCGAGATCATTCCCCAGAAGATGTAGTTAATAACCCAATCACATCGCCACCTATTACCCAGGTGCTGTCGCAACTTACCAGATGACATCAACATCATTTACCCAGGTTCTGCAGCCAATCACATAGACATCATTTACCCAGGTGCTGCCGCCAATTACCACATCACATCGACATCATTTCCCAGATTATGTAGTTAATAACCCCATCACTTTGTCTCTTATTACCCAGGTACTGACGCCAATTACCACATCACGCGACATCATTTTCCAGATGATGTAGTTAATAACCCCATCACATCGCCACCTAATACCCAGGTGTTGTCGCCAATTACCACATCACATTGCGTCCTATTACCCAGGTGCTACCACTAATTACCACATCAAATCGATATTATTTCCTAGATGATGTAATCAATAACCCAATCAAATCGCCACCTATTACGCATGTGCTGGAGCCAATTACCATATCAAATTGCGTTCTATTTCCCAGGTTCTGTCACCAATTACTACATCACATCGACATCATTTCCTACATGATGTAGTCAATAACCCCATCACATTGCCACCTATTAACCATGTGCTGTCGCCAATTACCCCACACCACATTGCGTCCTATTTCCCAGGTGCTGCCGCCAATTACCACATCACATCGCCACCTATTACCCAGGTGCTGTCACGAATTACCACATCACATTGCGTCCTATTACACAGGTGCTGCCACCAATTACCACATCATATCGATATAATTTCCAAGATGATGTAGTTAATAGCCCCACCACATCACCACCTATTACCCATGTGTTGCCGCCAATTACCACATCATATGGCGTCCTATTACCCAGGTGCTATCGCCAATTATCACATCACATAAACATCATTTAACCAGATGCTGCTGCCAATTACCACATCACATCGACATCATTTCCCAGATGATGTAGTTAATAACCCCATCACATTGCCACCTATTACCCAGGTGATGTCGCCACTTACCAAATGACATCAACATCAATTACCCGGGTGCTGCAGCCGATTACCATATGACATCGATATCATTTACCCAGGTGTTTCCGCCAATTACCACATCACATCGACAACATTTTCCAGATGATGTAGTTAATAACTCCATCACATCGCCACCTAATACCCAGGTGTTGTCGCCAATTACCACATCACATTGCGTCCTATTACCCAGGTGTTGTCGCCAATTACCACATGACATCGACATCATTTCCCAGATGATGTAGTTAATAGCCCCACCACATTGTCACCTGTTACCCATATGTTGCCGCCAATTACCACATCACATTGCATCCTATTTCCAAGGTGTTGCCAGAAATTACCACATCACATCGACATCATTTCCCAGATGATGTAATCAATAACCCAATCACATAGCCAACTATTACACATGTGCTGTCGCCAATTACCACATCATATCAACATCATTTACCCATGTGAGGTTGCCAAAAACCACACCACATCACATCGACATCATTTCCCAGATGATGTAATCAATAGCCCAATCACATCGCCACCTATTACCTATGTGCTGCCGCCAATTACCACATCACATCGACATCATTTCCTAGATGATGTAGTCAAAAACCCCATCACATCATTCCCATATGATGTAGTCAAAAACCCCATCACATCACCACCTATTGCCCAGGTGCTGCCGCCAATAACCACATCACATCAACATCATTTACCCAGGTGCTGCCGCCAATTACCACATCACACCGACATCATTTCCCAGATGATGTAGTAAAAAAACTCATCACATCGCCACCTATTACCCAGGTGTTGCCACCAAATACCACAGTTATAACCCCATCACATCGCCACATATTACCCAGGTGTTGTCGCCAATTACCACATCACAATGCGTCCTAATACCCAGCTGTTGCCGCCAATTACCACATCACAGCGACATCATTTCGCGAATGATGTAGTTAATAGCCGCACCACATCGCCATTGCGTCATTTCTCAGGTGTTACCGCTAATTACCACATCACATCAGCATCATTTACCCATGTGCTGTTGCCAATAATCACATCACATCGGCACATATTACCCATGTGCTGCCGCCCATTAACACATCACATTGCGTCCTATTTCCCAGTTGCTGTCACCAATTACTACATCACATCGACATCATTTCCTACATAATGCAGTCAATAACCCCATCACATTGCCACCTATTACCCATGTGCTGTCGCCAATTACCCCACACAGCATTGCGTCCTATTTCCCAGGTTCTGCCGCCAATTACCACATCACATCGAAATCATTTCTCAGATGATGTAGTTAATAACCCCATCACTTCGCCACCTACTACCCAGAATATGTCGCAAATTACCACATCACATTGCGTCCTATTACACAGGTGCTGCCGCCAATTACCATATCACAGTGCGTCCTATCTCCCATGTGCTGTCACCAAATACTACATCACATCGACATCATTTCCCAGATGATGTAGTTAATAATCCCATCACATCGCCACCTACTATCCAGTAGCTGTCGCCAATTACCATATCACATTGCGTCCTATTACCCAGGTGCTGCCGCAAATTACCACATCATATCGATATAATTTTCAAGATGATGTAATTAATAGCCACACCACATCACCACCTATTACCCATGTGTTGCCGCCAATTACCAGATCATATTGCGTCCTATTACCCAGGTGCTGTCGCCAATTATCACATCACATCAACATCATTTACCCAGGTGCTGCTGCCAATTACCACATCACATCGACATCATTTTCCAGATGATGTAGTTAATAATCCCATCTCATCGCCACCTAATACCCAGGTGCTGTCGCCAATTACTACATCACATTGCATCCTATTACCCAGGTGTTGCCGCCAATTACCACATGACATCGACATCATTTCCCAGATGATGTAGTTAATAACCCCACCACATTGCCACCTGCTACCCATGTGTTGCCGCCAATTACCACATCAGATTGCCTCCTATTTCCAAGATTTTTCCGCAAATTACCACATCACATCGACATCATTTCGTAGATGATGTAGTCAATAACCCAATCACATCGCCACCTATTACACATGTGCTGCCGCCAATTACCATATCACATTGTGTCCTATTTCGCAGGTGATGTCACCAATTACCACATCACATCGACATCATTTCCCAGATGATGTAGTCAAAAACCCCATCACATCGCCACCTATTACCCAGGTGTTACCACCAAATACCACAGTTATAACCCCATCACATCGCCACCTAATACCCAGGTCCTGTCGCCAATTACCACATCATATTGCGTCCTATTACCCTGCTGCTGCCACCAATTACCACATCACAGCGACATCATTTCCCGAAGGATGTAGTTAATAGCCCCACCACATCGCCACCTATTACCCATGTGCTGCCTCCAATTACCACATCACATTGCGTTCTATTTCTCAGGTGTTACCGCCAATTACCACATCACATCGACATCATTTGCCAGATGATGTAGTCAATAACCCTATCACATCGCCACCTATTACACATGTGCTGTCGCCAATTATCACATCACATCAACATCATTTACCCACGTGCTGTTTCTAATAACCACACCACATCAGATCGACATCATTTCCCAGATGATGTAGTAAATAAACCCATCATATCGCCACATATTACCCATGTACTGCTGCCAATTAACGGATCACAATGCGTCCTATTTCCCAGGTGCTGTAGCCAATTACCACATCACATCGACATCATTTCCTAGATGATGTAACCAATAACCCAATCACATCGCCACCTATTACGCATGTGCTGCCGCCAATTACTATATCACATTGCGTCCTATATCCCTGATGCTGTCACCAATTACTACATCATATCGACATCATTTCCTACATGATGTAGTCAATAACCCCATCACATTGCCACCTATTACCCATGTGATGTCGCCAATTACCCCACACCACATTGCGTCCTATTTCCCAGGTGCTGCCGCCAATTACTACATCACATCGACATGATATCCGAGACGATGTAGTTAATAATCCGATCACAACGCCACCTATTACCCATGTGGTGTCGCCAATTACCAGACGACATCAACATCATTTACCCATGTACGGTCGCCAATAATCCCACCACATCGACATCATTTCCAAGATGATGTATTCAATAACCTCATCACATCGCCACATATTAGCCATTTGCTACGGCCAATTAACACATCACATTACATCCAATGTCCCAGGTGCTGCGCTGCCGGCAATTACCACATCACATCGACATCATTTCCCAGATGATGTAGTCAATAATCCCATTACATCCCCACCTATTACCCAGGTGTTGCCGCCAGTTACCCCATCATATTGTGTCCTATTTCCCAGGTGTTGCCGCCAATTACTACATCACATCGACATCATATCCCAGATGATGTAGTTAATAATCCGATCACACCGCCACCTATTACCCATGTGGTGTCGCCAATTACCAGACGACATCAACATCATTTACCCATGTATTGTCGCCAATAATCCCACCACATCGACATCATTTCCCAGATGAGGTAGTCAATGACCCTATCACATCGCCACCTATTACCCATGTGCTGCGGCCAATTAACAGATCACATTGCATCCTATGTCCCAGCTGCTGCCGCCAATTACCACATCACATCGACATCATTTCCCAGATGATGTAGTCAATAATTCCCTCAGATCGCCACCTATTACCCAGGTGCTGCCGTCAATAACCACTTCACATTAACATCACTTACCCATGTGCTGTAGCCAATAGCTCTACCACATTACATCAACCTCATTTACCCATGTGTTGTCGCCAATAGCTCTACCACATCACATCAACATCATTTACCCATGTGCTGTCGCCAATAACTCTACCACATCACATCAACATCATTTACCCATGTGATGTCGCCAATAACTCTACCACATCACATCAACATCATTTACCCATGTGATGTCGCCAATAACTCTACCACATCACATCAACTTCATTTACCCATGTGCTGTCGCCAATAGCTCTACCACATCACATCAACATCATTTACCCTTGTGCTGTCGCCAATAACTCTACCACATCACATCAACTTCATTTACCCATGTGCTGTCGCCAATAACTCTACCACATCACATCAACATCATTTACCCATGTGCTGTCGCCAATAGCTCTACCACATCACATCAACATCATTTACCCATTTGCTGTCGCCAATAACTCTACCACATCACATCAACTTCATTTACCCATGTGCTGTCGCCAATAACTCTACCACATCACATCAACATCATTTATCCATGTGCTGTCGCCAATAGCTCTACCACACCACATCAACATCATTTACCCATGTGCTGTCGCCAATAACTCTACCACATCACATCAACATCATTTACCCATGTGCTGTCGCCAATAACTCTACCACATCACATCAACATCATTTACCCATGTGCTGTCGCCAATAACTCTACCACATCACATCAACATCATTTACCCATGTGCTGTCGCCAATAACTCTACCACATCACATCAACTTCATTTATCCATGTGATGTCGCCAATAGCTCTACCACATCACATCAACATCATTTACCCATGTGCTGTCGCCAATAACTCTACCACATCACATCAACATCATTTACCCATGTGCTGTCGCCAATAGCTCTACCACATCACATCAACATCATTTACCCATGTGCTGTCGCCAATAACTCTACCACATCACATCAACATCATTTACCCATGTGTTGTCGCCAATAACTCTACCACATCACATCAACATCATTTATCCATGTGCTGTCGCCAATAGCTCTACCACATCACATCAACATCATTTACCCATGTGCTGTCGCCAATAGCTCTACCACATCACATCAACATCATTTATCCATATGCTGTCGCCAATAACTCTACCACATCACATCAACATCATTTATCCATGTGCTGTCGCCAATAACTCTACCACATCACATCAACATCATTTACCCATGTGCTGTCGCCAATAGCTCTACCACATCACATCAACATCATTTATCCATATGCTGTCGCCAATAGCTCTACCACATCACATCAACATCATTTATCCATGTGCTGTCGCCAATAACTCTACCACATCACATCAACATCATTTACCCATGTGCTGTCGCCAATAACTCTACCACATCACATCAACTTCATTTATCCATGTGTTGTCGCCAATAACTCTACCACATCACATCAACATCATTTATCCATGTGCTGTCGCCAATAGCTCTACCACATCACATCAACATCATTTACCCATGTGCTGTCGCCAATAACTCTACCACATCACATCAACATCATTTACCCATGTGCTGTCGCCAATAGCTCTACCACATCACATCAACATCATTTATCCATGTGCTGTCGCCAATAGCTCTACCACATCACATCAACATCATTTACCCATGTGTTGTCGCCAATAGCTCTACCACATCACATCAACATCATTTACCCATGTGCTGTCGCCAATAGCTCTACCACATCACATCAACATCATTTATCCATGTGCTGTCGCCAATAACTCTACCACATCACATCAACATCATTTACCCATGTGCTGTCGCCAATAACTCTACCACATCACATCAACTTCATTTATCCATGTGTTGTCGCCAATAACTCTACCACATCACATCAACATCATTTATCCATGTGCTGTCGCCAATAGCTCTACCACATCACATCAACATCATTTACCCATGTGCTGTCGCCAATAACTCTACCACATCACATCAACTTCATTTATCCATGTGTTGTCGCCAATAACTCTACCACATCACATCAACATCATTTATCCATGTGCTGTCGCCAATAACTCTACCACATCACATCAACATCATTTATCCATGTGCTGTCGCCAATAACTCTACCACATCACATCAACATCATTTACCCATGTGCTGTCGCCAATAGCTCTACCACATCACATCAACATCATTTACCCATGTGCTGTCGCCAATAGCTCTACCACATCACATCAACATCATTTATCCATGTGCTGTCGCCAATAGCTCTACCACATCACATCAACATCATTTACCCATGTGTTGTCGCCAATAGCTCTACCACATCACATCAACATCATTTACCCATGTGCTGTCGCCAATAGCTCTACCACATCACATCAACTTCATTTACCCATGTGCTGTCGCCAATAACTCTACCACATCACATCAACATCATTTATCCATGTGCTGTCGCCAATAGCTCTACCACATCACATCAACATCATTTACCCATGTGCTGTCGCCAATAACTCTACCACATCACATCAACATCATTTATCCATGTGCTGTCGCCAATAGCTCTACCACATCACATCAACATCATTTACCCATGTGCTGTCGCCAATAGCTCTACCACATCACATCAACATCATTTACCCATGTGCTGTCGCCAATAGCTCTACCACATCACATCAACATCATTTATCCATGTGCTGTCGCCAATAACTCTACCACATCACATCAACATCATTTATCCATGTGCTGTCGCCAATAACTCTACCACATCACATCAACATCATTTACCCATGTGCTGTCGCCAATAACTCTACCACATCACATCAACATCATTTATCCATGTGATGTCGCCAATAGCTCTACCACATCACATCAACATCATTTACCCATGTGCTGTCGCCAATAACTCTACCACATCACATCAACATCATTTATCCATGTGTTGTCGCCAATAGCTCTACTACATGACATCAACATCATTTACCCATGTGCTGTCGCCAATAGCTCTACCACATCACATCAACTTCATTTACCCATGTGCTGTCGCCAATAACTCTACCACATCACATCAACATCATTTAACCATGTGATGTCGCCAATAGCTCTACCACATCACATCAACATCATTTACCCATGTGCTGTCGCCAATAACTCTACCACATCACATCAACATCATTTACCCATGTGATGTCGCCAATAGCTCTACCACATCACATCAACATCATTTACCCATGTGCTGTCGCCAATAGCTCTACCACATCACATCAACATCATTTACCCATGTGCTGTCGCCAATAACTCTACCACATCACATCAACATCATTTATCCATGTGCTGTCGCCAATAGCTCTACCACATCACATCAACATCATTTATCCATGTGCTGTCGCCAATAACTCTACCACATCACATCAACATCATTTATCCATGAGCTGTCGCCAATAACTCTACCACATCACATCAACATCATTTATCCATGTGCTGTCGCCAATAGCTCTACCACATCACATCAACTTCATTTACCCATGTGCTGTCGCCAATAGCTCTGCCACATCACATCAACTTCATTTACCCATGTGTTGTCGCCAATAGCTCTACCACATCACATCAACTTCATTTATCCATGTGATGTCGCCAATAGCTCTACCACATCACATCAACTTCATTTACCCATGTGTTGTCGCCAATAGCTCTACCACATCACATCAACATCATTTACCCATGTGCTGTCGCCAATAACTCTACCACATCACATCAACATCATTTAACCATGTGTTGTCGCCAATAGCTCTACCACATCACATCAACTTCATTTATCCATGTGTTGTCGCCAATAACTCTACCACATCACATCAACATCATTTACCCATGTGCTGTCGCCAATAGCTCTACCACATCACATCAACATCATTTACCCATGTGCTGTCGCCAATAGCTCTACCACATCACATCAACTTCATTTACCCATGTGCTGTCGCCAATAGCTCTGCCACATCACATCAACTTCATTTACCCATGTGTTGTCGCCAATAGCTCTACCACATCACATCAACTTCATTTATCCATGTGATGTCGCCAATAGCTCTACCACATCACATCAACTTCATTTACCCATGTGTTGTCGCCAATAGCTCTACCACATCACATCAACATCATTTACCCATGTGCTGTCGCCAATAACTCTACCACATCACATCAACATCATTTAACCATGTGTTGTCGCCAATAGCTCTACCACATCACATCAACTTCATTTATCCATGTGTTGTCGCCAATAACTCTACCACATCACATCAACATCATTTACCCATGTGCTGTCGCCAATAGCTCTACCACATCACATCAACATCATTTACCCATGTGCTGTCGCCAATAGCTCTACCACATCACATCAACTTCATTTAAGAAAGGTATCTAATTGTTCAAATATGCATACTAGGATATTTCATTTGTTGCTATAATTGTCGAATTTATAACATTCCGAAATTAGATATTGATATCGCAATGTCTAGATGTTATTTCGTAACAACACGATACACTTTAGTCTTACATCATTAGTGTAATCATCTATTATTCCCATGTGGTACGTAACAGCAATTAATGAATTATACCTTCACTGTATTGCACTCGTTTAAAATGTGTTGTTTTCATGTTTACTAAAAACCCATATTCATTTAGTAAAACTAGTTCTTAATCAGTGAACAAAATATTCTCATAAAGGTGGAATCAGAATAACCGGAGAGTTCAAACCCAGTTTTCAGTGGGATTCGTGGTGCTCAATATTTAGTTTTCTGTGTGGTGTTTTGTAGATCATTGTTTGTACTTTTGTCGCTTTTCCTTTGACCATTGTATTTTCTGTCTTTCCTCGATTTACACTTCTAATGATCTCCTCGGTAAACTGTTCTTGATCTCATATGTGACACTACCCGTCGAGGTGATAAATTCAGGTATATATGCTCACTGACGTCATGCACACTGTCACTGTAGTAAATGCTACAATCAGATGATGCCACAAAAACCCTGACCATTCCACACCTATTTGTCATGCAATGCTAAAATAACCATCGAGATACACACCATGCCATTGCCTATAGTCACATACTATACACTAGATGCTCTTTTTCAGACCTTGTCAACGGCATCGCTGGTGTGTAATCTTTAACGTGCTCGGCTCGAGTGCGTCATATCATGGGTTCGAGTCCTGGTCGGGTCCATTAAACTGAAGACTATAGAAGAGTATCAGAAATAAACGTTAGAAAATACCGAAGAGGCAATCAAAAAAGGATGATAAAGAGAAAATGGCAACAAGGCGAAGAAAAACAAAACAAAAACACAACACAATATGTGTTGGACACCACTGTACACAAACAAACACAACTAACGTAGATAAGACATTCCTCATTCTACAAACAACTGGAGGTAAAAACGAACAGAATATCGTTTTAGGGGGAAATCGTAGCGGACATCACAACACGGAACTCAAAACGTAAAGACACATAATAGAACAACACAAAAGACTAAAAAGATGAGCAACACGGACCCCACCAAAAACCAGGGGTGAACTCAGGTGCTCGCGAATGGTAAGCAGTTCCTGCTTCTTATAAGACACCCGTCGTGTTACTCATATACAGTAAGTCCAGTAAAAGTCTTGGCAGTGATAGAAAACTAGTAATGTTTCGGAGTGGAGCGACAAGGCTACCCACCGACAATTGTTTCAGTAAGCTAGCTCTGTAAAAATCCAAATAAAAGTGTTGGTCAAGTACAAATCGGGTGTCATAATTACCTCATTGAAATGCAATTTGATATAGCCATGATACAGCTGGAATAAATGCTCACTTCGCGCTAAGCAACACTCATGAATCACTCAGCCTTTTCTTTCAATAAAAACTTGAACAGTTTATTATATTGATGTATTTTGAGTACGACATTGACTAAGAGTACTGTAAATGGTTGATTGGTTCATAGTTTATTGTTTAATCCCATCTTATCTGGAAAAGAAGATTAAAGATTAAAAATGAATTTAACAGCACTCGTTACGACGATTGTTTGGGTTGAGACAATAGCATCGTCTACAAATCCCCAATTTGTAGTAAACACTGTGTATAAGCTCCTCTTGTACCCTATGAACAAAATAAACAATTATCCTGCAATGAACTTCTATGTTAAAATATATCATGCTAAAATTCCGTTTTATAGGCATTTGAGGGAGACAAGATACAATATGTATCCATTGATTTTATGTAATTACTAGGTGCAACTAAACACTAAGAGACTCTATGTAAAACCTCTCATTGTTCTCCGTTTCTTATTTGATATTTTGCGACAATAGATATGGTACATTTATTGTTGTACGTTGTTTAATTCTTATTGGGGACAAAAGGAGTTTATCGCATACAATATACATATATTGTCGGAAGATATACAATTTATTTGTACCAGCGTTAGAATCCGAAAGAAAACCGAGCCTGTGGTGGAAAAAACCAACTGCCAAATTGTCTGAAAAAAAGCAAAAACAAGCGTTGTTCAAATAGTTTCCAATGGGGTTCTCTACCCCGTCCGTGTGTATATGCATATGTTGCTATACAAGATCAGCTAAAAACTATAGAAGTATCAGCATTTATATCTTCCATAGCCTTTATTTGTCATGTTTATATGAAATTTCCACTCTAAATGAAAGAATCAAACGTTGTTCTCATAGTTGTGAAAAAAAATATAGGATTTTGGAATGTAATATAGGAAATTTTAGGCAAATATAGGAAATGTAGCAAAATCTTGAAAAATGGAGGAATATAGGAATATAGGAATATAGGATCACTTGACACCCTGCAAGATTTCTACAGTCAATATCATCATACATTGGAATATTTTCTGAAGTTTTCATATCCACTTCCAAAATGAAATATTTCCCATTTCAAGGAAAGATGATTCCTCTTGTACTTTTCTGGGAAACAATAGAAATTAATTCGTTTACAAGTTGCTTGATCAAATTTATTTGTAGTCACCTAACTGATATTGATGTTAAAATCCCAACTTTGCCACAAAGATGAAAAATGAAAATTGGTAAAACCAAATAAAAAAGGTCGTCTGTTTTACGTCTCGAAGCAAATAAAAATGGGTATATATTAATAAGAACATTGTAGATAATAATTCATATTGGATACAATGGTATATACATTTGAATTTTAATCGTGCTTAAACCAAACTGGTCATTAAATATGAGAGGGCAGGTAAATTTAGGGAAAAAAATGTGGGTACGGTACGGAGCCTGGAAACAGTCAAATAATATTTGCCCTAAGGAAGGATGAATATTTAAGAAATTATTCATGGTGGTCATATGTTTATATTGTTTTTACCACAAATAGGCTCTTTTTGTCACCAGGTTTTACTAAGAGTGTTAGCGAGGGGTAAAATGCTAGCATAAAGGTAAAAATGTGGGTACGGTACGGAGCCAGGAAACAGTCAAATACTATTTGCCCTTAGGAAGGATGAATATTTAAGAAATTATTCATGGTGGTCATATGTTTATATTGTTTCTACCACAAATAGGCTCTTTATGTCACTAGGTTTTACTAAGAGTGTTAGCGAGGGGTAAAATGCTAACATAAAGGTAAAAATGTTATAAACATATGAATACCATGAATTCAATCGATTCTTATATTCAAAAATAAGTAAAGTATTCCTTAAAATGGTCTTTGGCATCATCAATGATAATTGGTATAGATTTCTATTACTTTAACCTCGGATTTGGTTTCAAGGTGTTCGATGGAAGTCATATTAGAATTTAAGCTAATACTTGAAATATTGCTAAAATTTTGAGCGAAACATAATTTTTTAATATGGTGGAAACCGTCTAAATGTTAGTCTGAGAATATTTAAAGCATGTCTCTTAGCAAGGATCTGCACAAACAAACCATTTTTTTTATTCTCAAAAGTACACAATTCAAACAGATCAGCAGTAAAACTTGTCTACATGGTGTAGAATATTATTAAATAAGAATTAAATTGTCTCTCAAGTTGCAAAAAATATCAACACTACAGCAATAACATAATATTTGTCAAGTTGTACATCTAACTGACACTGAATTTCAATTATGATATAATCGTTATAATCGCAGCTAATAATTGCATCAGGTTTAACCGCTTCGATCTCTCTCTGTGTTTCCTCAAACTTTTTCAAATAAGCTTAAAGAGAAGTTGCTTCATGCTTTTAACCCCGTTTAATATCCTTGTTTTTGTACATCATGATGTCACAAAGAAGTGAACTGCTTGGTTGATTGCCAGTTCCACTGGTATTGGTCATAACACGGTAGGCTTTACTTAAGAAATAATTCCTGGCAGGCATAGAGTTGTGCAAATTTACACATGGGCTGGGCCTTTATATTCGAATTTTACCCCGAGCGAAAGCGAGGGGTAAAATCTAAGAATATAAAGGCCCAGCCCATGTGTAAATTTGCACAACTCTCTGCCTGCCATGAATTATTTCGATTCTAATAGGACAAATACGGTAATTTGTAACCATTCCTGAACTGTATACACACGGCATTTACCTCCTTCGGAAATTTTGAATTGATTTTGAATTATTTGTATTTGAACGAGATATTTTAAAACAAAGATATGGATGTTAACACGAAAAACATATTTATTGTGTATTTTCCAACATAGATTCGATTGAACAATTCCTGCGTAAAAATATTTAAAAAAAAAAGTCGGAGTTCATTCGTTCATCATTTCGAGCGTTTACAAGATGGCGGAGCGGAGTTGTCAAACATAATATCGAACACTTGAACAGTTGTTAGATATGAAATAAAAAAAAATAAAGGCCAATGAAAAAAAAGCTTGTATTGTTGACATAAAAAAAAAATCCGGAAAAAATACTTAAGACAACCATCTATCGACTTTGACTTTTGTAATATATCGTCATCCTGTGACGTTGTTTACAAGGGACGCTGATTGACACAAGCTGGTTACTGATTTATTTTACGATTTTGTGAGCATTTTACTTGTTTGAGTAGCAAAATTCAAAATGCCATCAAATTGGAAAATATCAGTAACTTAATTACATCACCGTCTACAGTATTTATCAATGTATACGTAGGAAAACAAGGTTAGTGACTATATAGTGTATTTTGTTATTCATGGCCGACATATATCAATGGAATGTATGTGACTGTGTGCGTACTGTGGATCCCCAAATGTAAATTTTCAAAACAAATGATAAAAAAATACTTAGTTACAGAATATTTATTTATAACTGACGGGGAATTTTTATTTTAAGGACTTTAAAAATACGCTATATGCCGGTGTTTTGTTTGTTTACACTCGGTCGTCACGGTAATTTCACAGCAGAAGTCATAATGGAACAGCCAGATTTGTTGTGTACTGCACTTGCGCTAAATATAGAGTTGTTGAGTATTATCGTGTGTGCCGCTTTATAGACGTCATATTAGAATAAGTGTTATTATTCCTGAAAATACATATAAAAAATACCTTCAAAATTTCATTCTTCCAATAATATACTAACCCAACTGTACAACATCCACCATATGGTCCTCCAGTTTATTTGTGGAGAATTACATGTAGGTGTTTAAAGTGACACCAGCACCACCTTTGGGAAGGTATGCAAGAAGCCTTAATAAAGGACGAAGTCCTTATAACGGTAGGCTGTCCGATTTTTCCTTCTATATTGATAGCCAAATATCTGTTCACCGGAAGTTTAAAAAATAGATCAATTGATAATTTAGAAACGCAAAAGAAATATATTTCAATGAAAGTCACAATTCTTTAATTATTTAGTCTATGCAAAATCGAAATAAACTTGAAATAAAATTCTGATGAAAAATCTCTTTCTACGAAACTCCGACGGAAGAGCGGCGTACAGTAGGTAATATAAACGGAACAGCCATAACAAATCGGCTACAAAATTCATTCAAAATAAAAGATAATAACATGTACAGATCATCGTATTATTGAAATTTTAGGACTTCGTCCTTCAAACGGGTTGCCTGTCTCATATTAACACAAAAGTTATAACTCTGTTTCAGTTCATTAAAATAAACGTTACATATGAGCAAGAATATGGTATTTGAACCGTTTCTGATAACGATAGAAAACTGATAAAATTGGATATTTCTTTGATATATGTTGTAATTCTATGGCCAAATGGTTGGTTGGTGTGTTAGATGAATGGTGACCATTGATATATTGTAAATATTTTATGAATACAAATTATTTTTAATGTCCATCTTCGTACTTTTATGCGTCGTTTCTTATCGTTATTTTCGTCTCCGAACTGCGTAACGGTGTTGGATTTCCACACAACTGTGACATACAAAAATGTAAGCTAGCCGTTAAAATATTGACAAACATTGATAATGAGGAATGGAGAGAAGAAAATTTTGAGCAGAGTAAGTATTTCTGTTACAGGTGTCATATATTGCGCGTTACATTGGTTTCCGATTTCGTAACGCTATTTTAAGTTGTGTTATGATCTCCTTTTTGTAACAGTCGCCATAACAACGATTAGCATAAATAAACTCTCGTGAGATGTTTAAATATATTAATCACGGATGTTTACATTTAAGCTTTTCATTTTCTATTTTTTTTATTCAATCATCCACCTGTTACGTTATGCGTTACATGTCATCCAAAAAGAAACGTTAATTTAAAGATTAAATATATTAGTCTGATTTACAATTTCCGCCCAATTGAACTTCCGGTCACAAGTGAACCACGTGTAATGGAAGTGTGATTTTCGGAACATTTATACAATTTTTGTATGATAATATTATAACTCTGATACAGTGCTTGTGGTATCCTGTCGCGTTAAAAAATAAAAAAAAATATGCTACTTTAATATTTAAAATGGTATATACATGCATTAAATAACCAAGAAAAAACCAAATGGTCTTGGATGGTGCCGTTTCATACATTTTTATCGCGACAGGAAACCAAATGTTTATTACCATAACTTGTAATAAGCATTTGGTTTCCTGTCACGATAAACATGTTTAAAAAGATGGGTAAATATTTTCCCTTTATATCACTTGTTTCTTTTGTACAGTATTGATATAATCATATTCCACGTGTGAAATATTTAAGTTTTAGTATTTAACCATTTGGATACCAAAAGAAACCAAAAGTTCAAATACCATATTCTTGCTCATATGTGTTTTGCATCAAGATGCTGATATGCTCTGGACAATTTGTAATGTCTCAATGACATGGAAGTATATTCCTTTGACATGTTATTAAGCAGATACTTCATCACTGTAGACACATCAATGTCTGGTAGCTCACCGGTGTGCTTAGACCAGTCCACCTGCTTTAATAAATATGACAAGGTCAGAGATGTATACTCATTAAGCGACAGAACATCTGCACATTTGGGAATTTTGTGCCCAAAGTCATCTCCTGCATCAACACCTGAGGTCCTTACCTTATACCCAACTCAATGCAAAGAAGAACTTCCAATCCCTCTCTTCCAACACAGTCAATGTTTATACCTGCATCTTTACACATAGCCTTAAGATCTCTCAAACCAATTGATTTCACTTCTTTAAACGGCTTTGGTGTAATTAGGGTAGAGCTAAGCAGTGTTTTGTAGCTCATTTTTACCAGTTTGTACCTTTTGACATAGTTTGTCTATTTACCGCCTTGCTTACCTTAGTACCGGAACTCCGCCAGCACGCAAGGTATTATGGGTAATCATGAAATCGATTATATATAAGGATTATTTTGAGCCCAAATTGTGTTGCATTTTAATCCTCTACGCAGGTCTTGATGGATGACCTATAATTACTGAAATTCCGGGAATGATGTTAATATTTTTAGAGTAGGGGATGTCCCAGAACATGGCATATCACGGCAAGATTTTAAACATCCCATGGTATTTTGACAGAACGTAGAGGAAAAGGTTAACATTCAGACAAAATTGTCAGGTATACTCGAAAAAAGCACAAATTCAGTAGAAATCCTTAAAGAAGTTAATTAGTGGTTGTGCACCTAGAATCATGTCATCAAAATGTAACTTGTTCTCGTCATGGAAAATTGCTCAATTAGCGTTAAGCAATTATCACTCACTCACTGGACACCGTAGTCATGTTTCATGTTATTAGAAGAACTGACCATTTCAATCATTTACCATTAACCTAACAGGTCGTTGTATTTACAGCAACATTACATTAAGTATTCCTCATAGTCATCAAGGTCTCTTCAAATTTACATTACTAATGAAATGATGGGGGAAAAAAAATACAATACTGTTGATATTAAAGCTGTTGGAAAATTATCAGTTATGATTTTTTGTATTAAGCGTAATGGTCGTTAACCAACAGTTTCTACCTTCCTAACTAGTAGTCAGTTAACTACGAGCATTCATTGACCCTGCTATTGTACTGTTCATTCATTTTTGTGATAGTATGTGGTCTTGAGTGTAAGCTAATCTGTGCATGTGTTTTATCGTTTGTTTAGAAGTACATATATATTGCCGTTGGAGATGAGACTCGAGTGGTCTTCTTTGTTGTTGTATAGTTAGTTACCATGACAACTGTCATATGGGTATTATCATATAAAGTGCTGAAGGTATATCGTGTTCTGTTCTTTTATCTTTCCAAACTGTCATACATGTAGAAATATATATATATATAAACATTGTACCTGAAGATCTGCAACAGCAAGAATGTTGTGAAAAATCCGTCTTGTTCTTTTTTTTTTACTAATTTCTTTTATATATACCAGCATACGGATTTCATTTGACTTTTTAATATATATATATATATATATATACATTGCTGAGTTAGATTGCTGTCAAATTATAATATTAAGTATATATGTACCATCTACACACGCTTATAAACATGTCTTATGTATATCTCTAGATTTTCCTTACGAGACAAGGTAACACTTCGATCATTGAAGCTCCATTTTTATGGAGCGGATGTGGTCGAGTGGTCTAGGGCGCTGGACATAAGGCTAAGCGATTAGTGCTGCAGTGTATCAATGGTGTAAGTTCAAAACCCGTCGAGGGAAGAACAAAAATTTGACAGCTCAAAAATCTAATTCTAACACTGTTTGGTTTAAATTTCAGACGTATACACTGTCGTCAAAGAGCTCCGATCGAAATTGTTTGGTCAACATCCGGGATATTTTAAAGCGGTATTTTTAAAGAAGACACAGATAATTATCGTAAGTATTTATGAATATACTATGTATATAATGTTTTGAATTATGATGCTTTATGATTATTATTATTATTATTAATTTCATTTTTTGTCCAAATATCATTTTTTTTTGCAGTGTAAAATTAGATTTTTCTATAAGTTATAAGGAATCCGGCATCAAAATCATTACAATCAACTGAAATATCGCTATATCTTGTATTTACGAATGAATTAAATGTTGCCAAAAAATGAAAAAAAAAGTATTGATGAATGATTGATTTTACTTAGAAATATTATTTTGTTGAGGAAAAGTCAATTAGTAACTAGTTATACCCTAAAACTTGATGTCAACAGGTGTTTTTGAAATCCGGCTTGGTCAAAATGTAAACATGTATACAAACCGGTTGTGTCATTTATTAAGAAACGGATTTGTCAGTATGTAAATACGACTGATCGTATTATTATTTATCATTATATTGCAATTTAACAATAGTTATGAGTATGAAATATCTCAAAAGTGATAAATACTGATCCATAGTATGAATATTCGCCATGGCTGCTAATTTCAGCTACTTTGTACAATAAAACAAATCGTTATTTCTATGTTAAATTGCTACTGTCGCAAACACTTGATTTTTGTTATGCTTTTTGTGGCACTGGCATCACGGTTGGTGCTCAATACGCTACACTCATTGTCCAGTCGCATCAACTGAGTAGTGGGAGATTCTTTTTATAACACAATATTTTAATTTTATACTCGTTGATAACGAAGTAAGTCACTCTGTGGAAATAATTTCGTGGATACGATATTTAAATTTCTTCACAGTATAATGTTTACATTAACATTACAGATAAGCAAATTAACAAAGGCTGTAGTATTGAATTCCTTTCCGCACGGACGATTTTGGCAGTTTGTATATAAAGAAAATGTTAGGTGTACTCGATTAATGCAACGTTCGTTACAAGTTGTAATACGACAAAAGTTTGTGCTTTGGATGTTATAGTCGCCCATCCACCAATATTAATGCCAAAAGAATTTCAATCACTCGTATATATTTTGCATTTTTTGGGGGGAGTAGAAACATGAGAAATGACAGACTGAATGAATTTGTTATGTTGATATATATTTATAATAATGTTATGCGATCTTGTAATGAACGCACAACCATACACTGTCTCGAGTCTTATTTATATCTTGGTCAGAAACCAAATACAAATGTATAACAAAAAATATCCAGTCAATGCGATGTGACTACTCGAACAGAACAAGTGCAGGATAAAAAAAAAACATTAACTGGGCAGCGAAGAAATACTATAATATTAAAACATCTTATGTTTCAATCTTGCGATTACCCTCATTTTATTTGTATAAGCTTCAGACAATTTGATTGCTACATTTATATTATATTGTGAGCTCCATACATATGTTTGTGTATCTTTACATTCAACATTCACTTACTAGTATCTGCTATATAATAAATTTACTTTACAGATGAATCCTGTCAGTGTAACAGCCGTTGAGGAGTCGTTTCATGAAATGCGGAACAAGTCATATTTGTGTTCAGTTTGTGGGATGGGGATGAAATGAGCAATATCTATAGAAAACCTTCCATAGTTGCTTCCTACGAAATTTCGGTTCATTTGGCTAAGAAGTTTTAGAGGAGAAGATTTAAAAAAATCTGCCAATCAGAAACAAGAATCACCTGCGGCGACCATATTTGTTAACGGATCGGGACGAAATGAGTAATCGTTACAGAGGATCTTCCATAGATGCTTCCTACTAAGTTTCACTTCATTTGGCTGAGGCGTTTCAGAGGAGACGATTAAAATGTGAAAAGTAAACAGATGACAGACGACGGACGACGGGCGCCAAGTGATGGTAATAGCTCACATTGCATTTGGCAAGGTGAGCTAACAAAAGTCAGCGGGTAGATATGTCGCTCCACTCGGACACATTATTCTGATTCCGAGCCAACCAGTCTTTGCTCTTTCTCCTTAATGATGCGTTCTTAGCGGAGAAGCAACAAATACCAATTTTATATTCTTTTGTTTGACCCGAACGGGGCTCATACCCACAATCTATCGCACTCGAGGCGAGCACGCTAACCATTACGCTACCGATGCGGTTCCCTATTTTTATTTTATTTTTATTAAATTTTTTTTAATCAAATTTTTTTATTGTCCTTCAATATATTATTTGAAAACAAAAATTAATCCAAAACAATAAGAGTTACTTGATATCTATATAAACATTGAGAGTTCCTACTTTTGTTCAAACACTCTTTGAATATTGCAATAATCCAACTGCATAGCAAATAAAGAAAAAAAATATACAAGTTCTATACAAAATCATGACCATTCTGTCGAAGGTGACTTGGCGAAAGCCAATTCTGCACAAACCGTTTTGTATTTCTTTCTTTTAATGTTATACAGAACATCCACATGTAAAATATTTTGACTATGTGCTGGGTTTTTTTTCACAACTTTTATTCATTTAAGACAATTTTTGTTTTTTTTTCTTTTTATCAATTTGCTAGTCGAACATACCCTTGACAAGTGTTATAATGAACCTTAAATAAATTACAAAAAGGAAACATAATTGTGATATTGAGCTGTTTTCGCTATTCTTTCAATTTTTTACATAGACAAAACCGGTTCTACACAACCGGAAAGTAGTGGCTGACAGAGCCGGAACGAATGTACGTAAATAAGCATTGTGTTTTTCACTGTAGTAAGTTTAAAACTATTCATGGTAGCACGCCAGTGCAAACTATCAAAACAGCATTACAAAGGATTTGTGTACTTTAATTACATATATAGACTACTTCTTTTAGCTTTATTTGATGATTTCAATCTCATTATTAGCATTTGTCATTGTTTATGTCCATCATTTTATCCATATCTGAGTAATCGATGAAGTTAACCACAGTAACATATAGGTAAAAACAAACAAATATAATCGACAGACGACGACATCTTCTGGATTCAAGATATAATAATACTATATGATGATAATATTTACTTTTTGTCGTCGCCTGTATGTCAATCATGCCGAAGTGACTTGTACCGGAAGCTGACAGAACATTTTCGACCGGAGCTCTTTGACGACAGTGGTATATACATACATATATATATATATATATAATTTTTTTAATCAAATTTTTTTTATATATATATATATACGTCTGAAAATTAAACCAAACAGTGTTATAATTAGATTTTAGAGCTGTCAAATTTTTGTTCTTCCCTCGACGGGATTTGAACCCACACCATTGTTACACTGCAGCACCATTCGCTTAGCCTTACGTCCAGCGCCCTAGACCACTCGACTACATCATATACATGTATGATGTAAAATCGATGATTGAATACAATTCACTGACTTGCATGACTGCATCATTTCACTAAGAAGGGAAGATTTGGACGCATAACACTAGTTATTTAGGACAAACAAAGATATATCTTATAAACCATGTCAATACAGAACCTCCGATCATTGGGTAGATATACTCCGTCATGTTATTGAAGTGTCTGTTCAAAGCCAGGGGGTGATTCATTATGTGTTGGTGTAGAAAGGATATTGATTTTTTTCATTTCTACGATTATTCTGTTGAATGCTGGAACTGTTCTGTGTATTTTTCATCTTATTGCTATGTGCATGAATCTAGTGTATCAAAATGGGGTGATAATTTCAAAAGTAGTGCATAGTTTAGTAATTATATTAATGTTTCAAATTTACAGTTCCTAAGTAATACATTTATTAACAGTAATCTCCCTCAGACATACGTTACCTTTTCCGATATTTGGCTACCAAATTTACGCCCTTTTGTTTACTTGCCTCCATAGACGTTTAAATTATTTGGCTTTGAGTTCTTTTAACTATAAACGTACGTTATGAAGGTTATTCTTTAACTATTAACGTACGTTATGAAGGTTATCTTTAACTATTAACGTACGTTATGAAGGTTATCTTTAACTATTAACGTACGTTATGAATGTTATTCTTTAACTATTAACGTACGTTATGAATGTTATTCTTTAACTATTAACGTACGTTATGAAGGTTATTCTTTAACTATTAACGTACGTTATGAAGGTTATCTTTAACTATTAACGTACGTTATGAAGGTTATCTTTAACTATTAACGTACGTTATGAAGGTTATTCTTTAACTATTAACGTACGTTATGAAGGTTATCTTTAACTATTAACGTACGTTATAAAGGTTATCTTTAACTATTAACGTACGTTATGAATGTTATTCTTTAACTATTAACGTACGTTTTGAAGGTTATTCTTTAACTATTAACGTACGTTATGAAGGTTATTCTTTAACTATTAACGTACGTTATGAATGTTATTCTTTAACTATTAACGTACGTTATGAAGGTTATTCTTTAATTATTAACGTACGTTATGAAGGTTATTCTTTAACTATTAACGTACGTTATGAAGGTTATTAACGTACGTTATGAAGGTTATTCCAGAAAACGCACAGTACGCACCAAATAAGATAGTCACTTGTTTATGTACAAAGCGGGATAACTCAATGAATTTGTGGTGGTTTTTTTTATATAAAATTGTGAATTAGTATCTCTATGAACTGATCTGCTTCAATCAATTTTTCTTTAATTGCCAATAAGGGAAACTATGGTTGAGTCAACAACAACATCATTAAAATAATTCTAACTTAAAGGGATAGTCATTGTAAGTTATTTTGTGTTAATAGTTAATATATACCGTCAAAACATCATCATAAAACGTCTCAGGGCCCGGATGGCTCAATGTGTTTGGTAGTTGGATTACCTCACAACTCATACAAGTCTATCACCAATGCGGCGTGAGTTCGTATCCGGATTTGTAAATTACAAAAAAGGGTGCACTCGACTCGCAGCCACAAGTGATAAAGTTAACTAGTTGCTTGCCCATGGTCGGTGGTTCTCTCCGGCTTCTTCCACCACTAAAACTGGTCGCCATGAAATAGCTGAAAATTTGCTGAAAGTGGCGTTAAACACCAAAAATCAAATCAAATCAAATTAATTAATAAAACGTCGTTTTGGCGAGATCCGACCAAAAACTTATACTTTTCGTTTTTGTGTGCAGCTTTGTCTCCCATCGTCATAATTATGCATGTCCCAATTTCCGAACTACAAATCTCATTGAGATTAGACATCCGAAGTCATTTTCTGCTATGTATCTCCAGCCTAATCTCACCACAAGCACTATCAAAGGAATTCTGGAAATTTAAAATCTGATCCCCAGGTACCAGGCTCAAGCTAGCGACCAATAAGGCGATATGTATCAAAACCAAAAACAATAAATAAGAGCAAAATGTACTTTTAAAGATTTCTAGCGACCAATAATAAATATATTACTGTAAATACACATTCAACACATTGAATCGACATCTGGGCATACAGAAAATATTTCTGGAACCCCTCCCCCCTCTCCACAATACAAAGTTGACATTTGATACCCTACTGTGGACCTAAGGTGCAGAATCTCACACGGAAACTCATGTGAGTAAAAGACAATACATTTTATGTTCTATTTCCCATGTCCACCCGAGCATAAAATATTTCTTCTCTTTACTGGGCTGAATAACGAAGACACAAATATATTTTTGATGACGAGCTTACAAAACAGTCGACCAACTTTAAATAAACAGCGTAACATAATTTACTTTCATGTAAACCGGTATATAATTTGAATTTGCCAGCGTTTTGTCAAACAAAATAAAGTCCTAAGATTACCCGTTCACATGAAGACGTCTCATAAAATCTAAAAAAATATGTAAATATAGAACATTAGAAATATATAGCAAATACGTTTTATAAAAGGGTACCTATAAAGTGCGAAACGAATTAGAAATGAAACGAAACGAAACGAAACGAAATCAACGAAAACGAAACGAAACGAAACGAAACGAAACGAAACGAAATCAACAAAAACGAAACGAAACGAAACGAAATCAACGAAATGAAAACGAAATAAAACGAAACCTACGAAAGCAAAACGAAATCAACGAAAACAAAACGAAATACAATGCTAGACTACTTCCCACACATGTCTCAGTGTCTTTCATCAGGAGAGGACAGGATTTGATCACCATTGAACAAGAATAATATGCATTTATTCAGCGGGAGTCTGTCCTTTTTCACTTAGTGGCTTCTTTTAAATTTGGGAACCATAAGAGCAACGTCAAGTCTGTTGAAAGGAGAGGAATTAAAATAACAGAAGTGCAGTAGTTAAAGTTCACTAATAAGTATACCCGTCCGAGCAAAATTTAAAAGTGTGTCGGAGAGACGAAAAAAGTGTGACGACCAGACGGACAAACGAACGAACGGACAGCAGAAGTCCTATATACCCCAATCTTTTTTTGGCGGAGGTATACAAATCCTATCAAAAATTAACTTTAGAAATTTAAAAAAAATCTACATATCTTGTAAAAGTACCTTTTTTCCCTTTGATCCCTTTTCATATTAATAAAAAAACCAAATCACCCCCCCTCCAAAAAAATTTCCGGTATTAATAAAATTTGATACAGCACATATTTTTATACCCCCCGCTATCCAGCGGAAGGGGGTATATAGTATATGTCCGTTTGTCCGTGAGTGCTTCTCTCACTGCCTATGCAATTCCTCCTTAACAACTTGATGGAATTGAATGAATCTTACAGGAAATCTTTAATACCATATGGCAAGGTTCATTAATTTCATGAATTCTTTAGTACCAAATGGCATTGTGCACCTTCTATTTTTGTTTTCCCATTTCAACAGTTCTTGCTAAAATTTCTTCACTTTAGACTTTGTCATTTAAGGCTATCTAATTGTCATACAAGGCTATACAATAGAGAGAGGATACTGTTGCGTTATCCATAACTCTTCCTAAACAACAGAATGGATTTCAATAAAACTTCCAGAGTTTCTTATGTTTAGTTTTTGCAAGCATTATTTTTTCCAGAAGTTCTTCTGTAAGGAGGGCGCTCACTGTACGTCCTGTTATGTTGCTGTTGGTTTTTTTTTAGTTCTTCAAAATAGAACAATAGGATTTGAAATAAAAAGTTTATAGTGTTGGGTCTTTTTGACCCCTGTATATCTCGGAAAGAACAACGGTAAGACATTACGCCAGATCTGTTGGCACACTACCGAATAAAGGTATTAACAATGGTACCGTACTCCAAGGCGCATTCAAAAGGGAAAGTCCACAAAAACAGACAAAACTGATAAGAAGCTCAACCATCTGAGTTTTCAATCAACGGAACAACTGAACAACAACATGGGGATTAAACGTGACAAGTTGGGAAAATCCAGGACCATCCTGTATGATTTGCGAATAGGCAAATTTATGAAGAATACAAACGAAAAACGTAATAAAATCAGACGAAAAATGAACCCTCAATATCCCAATCTATGAAAATACCCCCTCATATCCCCCCCATTTTTTTCTATATGCCCACTCCAGAAACTTTATAATTCATAAATACTGACACACACTCAAACACAAATAAAAATATGACATTTGAACTTCTGAAAGTTTGTCGGCAAGCAAACCCGACTTGAATTGAGTTGCGGGTAATGAACGTGAGGAGTACTGTAACGGACAGACATGCAAGATGGGTTTCCCAGTTATAATTAATCAAAATTATTGTATTTAAAAAATCAAATTATCTTTTTTTTTTTTTTTTTTTTTTTTTCATATCAGTCTATTTCGTTTTGTTTTCGTTGATTTCGTTTTGCTTTCGTTGGTTTCGTTTTATTCCGTTTTCATTTCGTTGATTTCGTTTCGTTTCGTTTCGTTTTTGTTGATTTCGTTTCGTTTCGTTTCGTTTTCGTTGATTTCGTTTCGTTTCGTTTCTATTTCGTTTCGCACTTTATAGGTACCCTTTATAAAAATAATTAAAATATAAACTCTGCATGTGCGTGTCACATTTATTTAATATATAGTATTATTTTGTTTTATCTATTTATTTTTAAATTGTGTATTTAAAGGTGCCAAACCACAAATCGAATTCACCAATCAGAGCTTAGAACAGGAGTAGTTTCTTTTAAAGTAAAAAGTTCCTTTCACTTTTTTGCATTGTGAATAATACTGAATGGAATGGAATAATTAAAATATAAATATAAATAATGAAATTCCGGAAATGACGTTGCTATTATTAAAGTACAGAATGCCCCAGAGCATGGCATTTCGCTGCAAGACTTTAGATATGTATAGGGTCTTCCCCCCAAAAAAATCCAAATATCAAAGTTGATAGTTGACACCCTTCTGTGGGCTTGAGGTGCAGAAACCCACCCAGGCACTTAAGTCAGTTAAAGGGCAGGGCAATACCTTTGACTTAAGCCCCAAGTGAAAAAGAACTTTGCCGTCCGTTGACAATTTTTCAGGGAATATTTATAGGGTCCCCCCACAAAAAATCCAAATATCAAAGTTGATATTTGACACCCTGCAGTAGACTTGAGGTGCAGAAACCCACCCAGGCACTTAAGTCAGTAAAAGGCCCGGGTAATACCTTTGACTTCATCCCCAAGTGAGAAAGAACTTTGCCGGCCGTTGGCAATTTTTCATGGAATATTTATAGGGTCCCCACAAGAAAAATCCAAATATCAAAGTTGATATTTGACACCCTGCTGTGGACTTCATGTGCAGAAACCCACCCAGGCACTTAAGTCAGTTAAAGGCCCTGGCAATACCTTTGACTTAAACCCCAAGTGAGAAAGAGCTTTGCCTCCCGTTGGCAATTTTTCATGGAATATTGATAGGGTCCCCTCAAACATTTTTCCAAAAACCAAAGTTGATATTTGACACCCTGCTGTGTGCTTGAGGTACAGAAATCCACCCAGGCACGTAAGTCAGCTAAAGGCTCGGGCAATACCTTTGACTTAAACTCCAAGTGGGCAAGAACTTTGCCGTTCGGAATATATTTTTCATTGGATATTTATAGAGACCCCCTCCACAATTTTTTTTTCAAATATCAAAGTTGATATTAGACACCCTGCTGTGGGCTTGAGGTACAGAACCCACCAAGGCATTTAGGTCAGTTAAAGACCCGGGCAATACCTTTGACTTAAACCCCAAGTGAGCAAGAACTTTGCCGTTCGGAATATATTTTTCATGGGATATTTATAGAGATTCCTCCCCTCCACAAAAACAATTTCAAATATCAAAGTTGATATTTGACACTCTGCTGTGGGCTAGAGGTGGGTCATTAACTGACTTAAGTGCCTGGGTGGGTTTCTGAACCTCAAGCCCACAGCAGGGTGTTTAATATAAACTTTGATATTTGAAAAAAAATATGTGTGGAGTGGGGGTGGGGGAGGGTCCCTATTAATATCCCATGAAAAATATATTCCGAACGGCAAAGTACTGTCCCACTTGGGGTTTAAGTCAGGGGTGTTTCCCGGGCCTTTAACTGACTTAAGTTCCTGGGTGGGTTTCTGCACATCAAGTCCACAGCGGGGTGTCAAATATCAACTTTGATATTTGAAAACAAAAAATGTGGAAGGGGGGGGGGGGGGGGGTGGTCTCTATGAATATCCAATGCAAAATATATTCCGAATGGCAAAGTTCTTGCCCACTTAGGGTTTAAATCAAAGATATTGCCCGGGCCTTTAACTGACTTAAATGCCTGAAAGTAGATTATTTGATTAACCTTTGTTTATTTAAAGTTGGCCGACTGTTTTGTAAGCTCGCCATCCAAAATATATTTGTGTTTTTGTTATTTAGCCCAGTAAAGAAAAGAAATATTTTATGTTCGGGTGACCAACTGAAATAGGCAGGTCGGTGGTTTTATCTGGTTACTTCGGTTTCCTCCACCAATAAAACTGACGACCACGATATAACTGAAATATTGTTGAAAGTGGCGTTAAACACCATAAATCAACTAGATACAGAATTATGGAACGTATAAGCCATTCCATAACGATGACCATCGGATAAACAGATTTCTAGTTTTGATCATCCTACATATTGTTACATGCAAAAATGATATTCTAACTTCTTCTAGTCGTTCTGAATTTTTTTTTATCAAATTATACAGAAGACGATTATTGAATGCACGAACGTGTAATACAGTGATATAACAATACTTTTCAGACCAAAATCCAGCACTGTTTAATAACACTCCTTCCCCCTTTTTTCACAAATATGAGTGAGTGATTGTTGTTTAACGCCACCGATTCACAAATATGTCTTTCAAGATACATCTGACTTTTTGCATAAGGCCGTAAGACTTATTATTGGTATACTTCTTGTATTTTTATTTATAAATATAGTACACATCCCAGTATATCACCTGTCTTGGGGGGACTTTCTTGTATTCTAAATTTAAGTATTAATTACAATTATGAAAGACAAGATTTAATCAAATATATGATACAGAGGTTTACAAAACCTGGTTTTTGATTACTCATCCCATTAACCACATAATTGATGTAAATATTCCTATTTTACATGTAGTAATTGACAAAGTGACACTTAAGGGGACTTCAATAGAGTACATTAAATGATAACGATCTTCCTTTTATTTTCTAATATAATATGACTGAATGGTTAAAGTAAGACAAATTATACATATATCTTGCTCTATTAACTTCTAAATTGACAAATATTGAAATTTGAATCTCAATTATTTGGAATATGGGAAAAAATCAAGATGTACTCACAGTAAGTGCATATAATTATCATTATTATAATTATAAGTTCATCGGAACACGTGTCTTTTTGTTAAGCCTTCGGTTAAATACAAAGTCAATAGTTATGTTGCTATACTTTGCATCAACCCAGCTATGAGCGAAGCGAACATGGTTGATATTTGTAAACACTTTGAAATCGGAAGCGGAAGTGTGAGGAGCTTAAGCCGTTTGCCTGTTTTCGTAATTGAACATCTTTGTCGCGCTGACCAACACGAAACAAATAAAATAAAGTAATGACTTTAAAATTGTATTGAGAATTAAAACTTACGTTTCGTGCCGAAGACACGACTTATCATCCAAATAGAAAACAGGGTTTTACTTTCGAACTTGAAGGTTTCGTAAATGAAATAAATAATAAACGTTGTGTCGTGCTGAAGGTACGAACACTACGAATAAAGAAATAAAATCGTCGTGCCGAAGGCACACCCGATATGAACAAAAGAATGAATCAGCACGGCCACATTAAATGTTGCAAATGGGTCCCATGGCAACACCTTGACGGAAGTTGATTCGCTCTTTATTTTCATAGACAAAGAAACATTAAGTTTTCGTTCCGAAGGCATATCTTATATAATAAAATTAATTTACTAGTCGTGCCGAAGGCACGACCATTACGAACAAAATTTCAAAAGTCTTCGTGCCGAAGGCATGAAAACAGTATAGTCGGAATGGATCCCATGGCAACACATTGCCGGAAGTTAATTGTAAAAGGTATTTACCAAGCAAATTCGTACCAAAAATTCGTCATGTCATACTGATTGGCATTCGTGCCGAAGGCACTAAATATGCTATCAGTATTGAAATGTAATAATTATGTTTTGGCAATCGGACTTTTTCGGGCTTTTCCGTCAAACAAAATTGTTCCGCTTGATGGAATTATCCCATCTAATCTTGAAATACGAGGAAAAATCTTTAGTTAAATAAAATGAGATATTGAATACTTTGATTTAATTTATGTTTTAATTTGCTTTGTGACTGTGTTTAAATAAACATTCTACAGCATCGGAAATGCCCGAATTGGAAAAGGTAAAGAACGCTGAAAAAATGAAAGTAAAGAAAGCCGGGGGAAATAGGTAAAATATACTTTAATGAACACAAAGATGGAATAATTATATATTGCTTTATGATAGTCATAGCTATTTGAACATCCTTCATCCAATTATTCGTCCAAATAATGCTTTGTAAATAAAATAACTGATTAAATTATATTTGAAATGGTGGGGGGAGGGGGCGCTGCTGTTTACTATTTATCAGACGACGATGAAATGTGTTTGAGAAATCACAGCTAAATGTCCTCATATTTACCTAATTTGTGTGTGCTTGTTGGAGACAGCAGGGTTAATGATTTTGACACATATTCACAACCCCAGGACCTTAATATTCATTACATAATTCAAAGAGGAGCCACTGTTGATATTTTAACTTATTTGACCTGTTCTTTTCTTTATAGTCATGAAACAAATCTTGATAATTATCAAGTAATATTAGTTAAATTATCTGCAGGAATTAATAATTTATTGCATAGAGAAAATGTATTGTCAGATATAAGTCCTCAACAATTTATTGACAAGTTGTTTTCTAAGCAACTTTTTCCCCTCAATCTGTTAAATATCGAACAAGTTAATTTGATTGTAGATTACAATTAAGAATAATTTACTAGCAGACGACAAAAACCAACGAGTTACTTCCCTTACATAATGTACAATACGAAAAAAAACGTTTTGGACGTCCAATACGGAAAAAATACGGCTTCCGGTTGTACAATACGGGAAAAATAATGTACGGTCACATGTCTTAAATGGGTGTTTTTGATTGGATTAAAATTATAGCTGTATAATAATTGTATATTAGTATACCTTACATTATATATTATATATAAAATAAAAGTGATGTTTTTACAAAATTGGTACCCCAGGGAAACATCACTGTTGTTCGCCGGTCGACAAATGTTATGTTCCATATCTGTCCGGAAATGTATCCGTTTTTGCATTCCGGAATTACAATCTTGACCGGAAGTTAAAAACACAAATATGAAGTTTATGAAAACACAAGATAAAAACACACAAATAAGTGTTTATTGCATCCAACATTATTGTAAATAGAGTTTCGGTATAATAAAACAATTATTGCCTGCACTTGCGGTAAACGTCATAATTGTTCCCCCTTGGAATGTTGTTTTCGCTCGGGCTAAAGCCCTCGGGGAAAACAACACGGCTCGGGTGAACAATTATGATGTTCATCTTAAGTGCAGGCAATAATGGTATATTGTCAGATGTCGATATAGAAAGAATAGAAATACATGGTAACATTTTACATTTATGTGTTGTTTTACGTATTTCGATAGATATATAATTTTTCTATTCAACTTTAAATATTCTATAGCGATAAATTATTAATCACTGAAAAGTATATATTTACATACATTAATTAAGTAAGCAAGGGGAAAAAAATACAGTTCGTAATAACTTTTCAAAAATTTAAAGTTTTACGAAATAAGGGATCGTCGCAAAATGTGACAGTTTTTTTCCAACAAAGTTAGTTTCGTTTGGTAGGTGGGTGGTTTTCAGCTGTCACGTTTGGAAAAAAACCAAAATCGCATATTGAGATTTGTCAATAAATCTTAAAAAATGCACTTAAAAAACGGCATAAAATTGAATGGAACATCGTTTTAATTTCTTTCGAGTCTGTATATTGTACTGTTTCTTTAGTACTGAATAAGTAATGGGTATATATGTTCACAGCTCTGGTTTCCTGTTTGCGGTACAACTAAATAGCATACGCAACGAGAAGCAACGGTGTTCTTTTACAAATTAAAAAAAATAATGTTTTCGATTTTTGGAACGTTTTATGGTTCACATGTATAGAAAGGGCTTTAAATGGATTTCTTGATATACAAGATGTATGCACTGCTCCACAAATAATAAATAAGTGGTCCAGATCTTTGCATTTATTATAAGAATGCACATTACAGAGATATCCATATTAATTTATAAATATCATTTTATTGGTACAGTATGTTTGTTGAATTATATTTACACTTGAATGAAATCAAGTGTCTGTGATTTTGAAAGGATAAAGATTCATAGATAGACCCTTTATCATGACATGCATATGGAGAATACATGGTTCTAAACCCAATATTGTTAGGTGGAGTTTGGTTTATAATACATCGGTATTCTATTTTTCACACTTTCATTTGGAGGGGTGGGTGGGTGGTCTGAGCCAAATGAAACTAACTTCATTTGAAAAAAACTGTCACATTTTGAGACGATCCCTAAGAGTTATGCAATCTGGCGCAATATCCCTTTGGATAGCCGCCATCAAACCCCAAATAAATAAATTAGATAATCATCAGTTTATGTTCAACCATGGCAAATGCATAGCTGGCTGAATGCAAAGTTCCTTACCAACAGTGGAGGGGGCCAGAACTTGGCACTACATGGGTTAACCGCAGTGGACCAGACAAAGTATTCTGGAGATGCACCATACCAGAATGTTCTGCTACCATGTCAACAGAGAACATATCAGTTGGATTTGTAAGACAACAACACAATCACTCAGCGGACCAAACTCAAATAGTTGCAAAGCAAATTATGAACTTAGTGACCGAGCGGTGTACAAAAGAAGTGAAACCAATACCATCCATCTACTCAGAAGAACTCAACAAGCTACGGGACAACGAATGGGGCGGGACGGACAACGAATGGGGCGGGACAACGAATGGGGCGGGACAAGGAGTGGGGCGGGACAACAAATGGGGCGATACCAGCAGAGAAGTAGTTGAAAGCCTACCCACATTCAACTCCGCGAAATCATCTTTATGCAGATCACGCCGTAAACAGACACCACCTCTACCAAGATCACGCCGTAAACAGACACCACCTCTACCAAGATCACGCCGTAAACAGACACCACCTCTACCAAGATCACGCCGTAAACAGACACCACCTCTACCAAGATCATGCCGTAAACAGACACCACCTCTACCAAGATCATGCCGTAAACAGACACCACCTCTACCAAGATCACGCCGTAAACAGACACCACCTCTACCAAGATCACGCCGTAAACAGACACCACCTCTACCAAGATCACGCCGTAAACAGACACCACCTCTACCAAGATCACGCCGTAAACAGACACCACCTCTACCAAGATCACGCCGTAAACAGACACCACCTCTACCAAGATCACGCCGTAAACAGACACCACCTCTACCAAGATCACGCCGTAAACAGACACCACCTCTACCAAGATCACGCCGTAAACAGACACCACCTCTACCAAGATCACGCCGTAAACAGACACCACCTCTACCAAGATCACGCCGTAAACAGACACCACCTCTACCAAGATCACGCCGTAAACAGACACCACCTCTACCAAGATCACGCCGTAAACAGACACCACCTCTACCAAGATCACGCCGTAAACAGACACCACCTCTACCAAGATCACGCCGTAAACAGACACCACCTCTACCAAGATCACGCCGTAAACAGACACCACCTCTACCAAGATCACGCCGTAAACAGACACCACCTCTACCAAGATCACGCCGTAAACAGACACCACCTCTACCAAGATCACGCCGTAAACAGACACCACCTCTACCAAGATCACGCCGTAAACAGACACCACCTCTACCAAGATCACGCCGTAAACAGACACCACCTCTACCAAGATCACGCCGTAAACAGACACCACCTCTACCAAGATCACGCCGTAAACAGACACCACCTCTACCAAGATCATGCCGTAAACAGACACCACCTCTACCAAGATCATGCCGTAAACAGACACCACCTCTACCAAGATCATGCCGTAAACAGACACCACCTCTACCAAGATCACGCCGTAAACAGACACCACCTCTACCAAGATCATGCCGTAAACAGACACCACCTCTACCAAGATCACGCCGTAAACAGACACCACCTCTACCAAGATCACGCCGTAAACAGACACCACCTCTACCAAGATCACGCCGTAAACAGACACCACCTCTACCAAGATCACGCCGTAAACAGACACCACCTCTACCAAGAAAACGCCGTAAACAGACACCACCTCTACCAAGATCACGCCGTAAACAGACACCACCTCTACCAAGATCACGCCGTAAACAGACACCACCTCTACCAAGATCACGCCGTAAACAGACACCACCTCTACCAAGATCACGCCGTAAACAGACACCACCTCTACCAAGATCACGCCGTAAACAGACACCACCTCTACCAAGATCACGCCGTAAACAGACACCACCTCTACCAAGATCACGCCGTAAACAGACACCACCTCTACCAAGATCACGCCGTAAACAGACACCACCTCTACCAAGATCACTCCGTAAACAGACACCACCTCTATCAAGATCACGCCGTAAACAGACACCACCTCTACCAAGATCACGCCGTAAACAGACACCACCTCTACCAAGATCACGCCGTAAACAGACACCACCTCTACCAAGATCACGCCGTAAACAGACACCACCTCTACCAAGATCACGCCGTAAACAGACACCACCTCTACCAAGATCACGCCGTAAACAGACACCACCTCTACCAAGATCACGCCGTAAACAGACACCACCTCTACCAAGATCACGCCGTAAACAGACACCACCTCTATCAAGATCCATGACCGACCAGACATGGGGTAATCGTAATTTGTAATCGTAATCAGTTGTAATCGATTACATTTTTCATGTAATCGGATGTAATCTGTAATCGGCCATTTTTTAGATTACATGTAATCGTAATGTAATCGATTACATTCATTTTGACCCTGTAATCATGATTACTTTCTGATTACATTTAGATTACTTTTCATCATTTTGACTTATTTTGTCTTAACTGAAACATATATCCTTAGATATTCAATGTATGATTTATGTAAATGAATTTTCTTCATGGAATTTATTAAACAAATAATGTAGAATGGTTTACTAGAAAACATATAAAGTTTATTGACATCTAAATAAAAAAATATGTTATGAAATTCAATTGTTAAAAACTCATAAAACTATTAAAATAAAGTGGCAATCACAACATGATCAAAAGATATTCTTCTATGTTTAATTGCAATCAAAACTATCACAAGTACAAAAAATATTAAGTATGGCTTCAAAGACTTGATATCCAAACAAATAATATTCAATTTCAATTTGTTTTTCTATTATCTCAATTTCAATTTCTTTGGAGTTTCAAAATTTCAGTGAAAACAGCTCTAAAATTTTAAATTATATTTTATTAAACCTATTTAATTACATAAATTAATTATAAAAATTTAGTTTTCATATTTAGACTGAGAAATTATGCATATATTTAAGCAAATTTTTAGAATCAGAAAGACTTGGTTTTTTTATCATCTGAATTACAAGACATGCATGGAAATGGTGTGAAATTTAGTAATGATGATTGTTACACAATTTGGTGTCATAAATAAGACCTTAATTACAAATTTTATCTGTGGCACAGGTTAATTGCTAGTTTATTATCCACAATAAACTTTTGACAGGATGTTTGAAATTATTTGATTATTAAAATGTGCAAATGTATGTTATAATATTTACTAATAGTATAAGAGCTACAATGTATTCTCATTTTCCTTTTTTCATAAAATAAGTTGTGTCTTATTAATACGACCAATATTCATTCCATCCTATACGGGTACCTATAAAGTGCGAAACGAAATAGAAACGAAACGAAACGAAACGAAATCAACGAAAACGAAACGAAACGAAATCAACAAAAACGAAACGAAAGGAAACGAAATCAACGAAATGAAAACGAAACAAACGAAACCAACGAAAGCAAAATGAAATCAACGAAAACAAAACGAAATACGAT
This sequence comes from Bathymodiolus brooksi, assembly GCA_963680875.1. Taxonomy (NCBI): domain Eukaryota; kingdom Metazoa; phylum Mollusca; class Bivalvia; order Mytilida; family Modiolidae; genus Bathymodiolus; species Bathymodiolus brooksi. The sequence goes on along the minus strand of OY804580.1, from coordinate 8,256,836 downwards.
GCTAGACTACTTCCCACACATGTCTCAGTGTCTTTCATCAGGAGAGGACAGGATTTGATCACCACTGAACAAGAATACTATGCATTTATTGCACTTTATAGGTACCCCTATACGGGTACCTATAAAGTGCGAAACGAAATAGAAATGAAACGAAACGAAACGAAATCAACGAAAACGAAACGAAACGAAACGAAACGAAACGAAATCAACAAAAACGAAACGAAACGAAACGAAATCAACGAAATGAAAACGAAACAAAACGAAACCAACGAAAGCAAAATGAAATCAACGAAAACAAAACGAAATACGATGCTAGACTACTTCCCACACATGTCTCAGTGTCTTTCATCAGGAGAGGACAGGATTTGATCACCATTGAACAAGAATACTATGCATTTATTCAGCGGGAGTCTGTCCTTTTCACTTAGTGGCTTCTTTTAAATTTGGGAACCATAAGAGCAACGTCAAGTCTGTTGAAAGGAGAGGAATTAAAATAACAGAAGTGCAGTAGTTAAAGTTCACTAATAAATATCCCCGTCCGAGCAAAATTTAAAAGTGTGTCGGAGAGACGAAAAAGTGTGACGACCGGAGGGACAAACGAACGAACGGACAGCAGAAGTCCTATATACCCCAATCTTTTTTTGGCGGAGGTATGCAAATCCTATCAAAAATTAACTTTAGAAATTTAAAAAAAAATCTACATATCTTGTAAAAGTACCTTTTTCCATTTGGCATTGATCCCTTTTCATATTAAAAAAAACCCATATCACCCCCCCCTCCAAAATTTTTTCCGGTATTAATAAAATTTGATACGGCACATATTTTTATACCCCCCAGCTATCCAGTGGGAGGGGGGTATATAGTATATGTCCGTTTGTCCGTGAGTGCTTCCCTCACTGCCTATGCAATTCCTCCTTAACAACTTGATGGAATTGAATGAATCTTACAGGAAATCTTTAATACCATATGGTAAGGTTCATTAATTTCATGAATTCTTTAGTACCAAATGGCATTGTGCACCTTCTATTTTTAGTTTTCCCTTTTCAACAGTTCTTGCTAAAATTTCTTCACATGGGGATTAAACGTGACAAGTCGGGAAAATCCAGTAGTCAAATAGTGCCAAGAATCTGAAACTCAAGACCATCCTGTACGATTTGCGAATAAGCAAATGTATGAAGAATACAAACGAAAAACGTAATAAAATCAGACGAAAAATGAACCCTCAATATCCCAATCTATGAAAATACCCCCTCATATCCCCCCTTTTTTTTTCTATATGCCCACTCCAGAAACTTTATAATTCATAAATACTGACACACACTCCAACACATATAAAAATATGACATTTGAACTTCTGAAAGTTTGTCGGCAAGCAAACCCGGCTTGAATTGAATTGCGGGTAATGTACGTGAGGAGTACTGTAACGGACAGACATGCAAGATGGGTTTCCCGGTTATAATTAATCAAAATTATTGTATTTAAAAAATCGAATTATCTTTTTTTTTTATTTCTTTATTTCGTTTTGTATTTTATTTTTTTCCTTCCATTTTCTTCATATCAGTCTATTTCGTTTTGTTTTCGTTGATTTCGTTTTGCTTTCGTTGGTTTCGTTTTATTTCGTTTTCATTTCGTTGATTTCGTTTCGTTTCGTTTCGTTTTTGTTGATTTCGTTTCGTTTCGTTTCGTTTTCGTTGATTTCGTTTCGTTTCGTTTCGTTTCGTTTCGTTTTTGTTGATTTCGTTTCGTTTCGTTTCGTTTTCGTTGATTTCGTTTCGTTTCGTTTCGTTTCGTTTCGTTTCTATTTCGTTTCGCACTTTATAGGTAGCCCATCTTATACTGGTCATAGTAATAAGACACAACTTATTTTATGAAAAAAGAAAAATGAGAATACATTGTAGCTGTTTATAATTTACAATGTACTGTATCTTATTGCATGTAATGATCACATTAAAACTTAATTGTAATTCATTGTTCTGAGTAAGAAATACATTAAAAAAAGGAGATATTGGACAGATGCATATGAGACAAAATAACATAAAAACACTAATATATTGGTTGTCATGACATTTAATGTAATCAGTAATGTAATCGATTGCATTTACAAAGTAATTGTAATTTAATCGATTACATTTGAAAATTGATGTAATCTTAATGTAATGTAATCATGAAAATTGCAAAGTAATTGTAATGTAATCGATTACATTTGAAATTAATTGACCCCAAGTCTGTGACCGACATCGCATTAGAAGGAAAATGGACACAGACAGCAACTGGGGACAGCTTTTTACTCTTCGATGACAATCAGCCAACAAGACACATCATAGCCTTTGCCACTACTGAGACCCTGGGAGACCTAGTGAATGCAGACATTTTCTTCTATGATGGTATTTTTTCTATGTTTAGATATATGTAATGTGTAAAACTTGTATAGTATCAAATTTCATTCCAGTACAGTGCTATTTGTTTTATAAATGTTGATAAGAAATTTCATATTAGTGCTGTCTTCATATAAGTTTGTTGAAATTTAATGACTTAACATGTTAAAGTTGTTTGTATTTCACTTTAATTCATACTTTGCTGAATTAAAAGATATATCTGCAATATATTGTTGTATTTTTTATTTAATTCAAATAAATATATCATAACTATCCCGGGTGGCTCAATGAGTTAGGTCGCTGGATCTAACAACTCATACAAGCCTATCACCAATACGGCGTGGGTTCGCGCCCGGCTTTGTAAATTACAGAAAAAGGTGCACTCGACTCGCAGCCGCAAGTGATAAAGCTTATAGTCTGTTTGGTGACTCTGAAAATAGGGAAAACAATTATATAAAAATCAGGGATTTGCTTTCTATTGCTCTTTTTAACATTTTAGGCACACATTATTTAATACATATCTGAGAAAAAATTGTCAAAGAAATAATTCAAATAATAAAAAAAATCTCCATAGGGCCCAATACTAATTTTATCAGATTGTAAGTAAAGGAGGCTGCCATTATAATGAACAGCATTACCTGTTCTTTCCTGTCTGTTGTTATGCTAATTTCAGTCACATGGGAATGTCATATTAGGTTAAAGATTCAAGATGTTTTGAATAATTGATAAACAATTTGACCATATGATATTTGTTTGTAAACAATTAATAACTGCTGGTCACATGAGACCCTTATATGGAAATGTCCCTTGTTATTCACTCATGCTGATTTATAAAAAAATTTAAATTAACACTTAAAAAATGATACCAAAATAAAATAAATGCTAATTTCGTGAAAGTATAATTTTCATAAATATATAAATTAAATAATATTCTTATTTGATACTTGTTTTCTTCCAAAAATTAAACAATTCATATACAGCGTTAATTTCTTATAGGCAAATTAGATAAACATTTTTTTCATGACAGTGGGGGCCCCGGGTGGCTCAATGGTTTTTTAAATTTGTAAATTACAAAAAGGGTGCACTCGACTCGCAACCGCAAGTGATAAAGTTTACCAGTTGCTTGCCCATGGTCGGTGGTTCTCTCCGGGTACTCCGGCTTCCTCCACCACTAAAACTGGTCGCCATGATATAGCTGAAATATTATTGAAAGTGGCGTTAAAACACCAAAAATCAAATATCAAAATCAAATCATGACAGTGAGGTTGAAACTACTGATATGTACTGGTCAGAATATACAACGTTTTCAGGTAATTTTGTTCTCTTTTATCAACCTCTATACACATAAAGGGAATGGGTAGTTTGCATGTATTTTAAATGCTCCACAATCAGTTATGTAATAATGTATCATCATTATTGATTTTTACCTGAACAGGTGTGAATCAAATTTGAATATTGTCCATATTTGGTATGGTCAGTATGTCAACATCTGATATAACATGCTAATGATGAAATCAGCTGACTTGCTGTTTGTCAATACTGACCACATGTTGCTGTTCATTTCAGTAGTACTTACTCCCATGTTTGTTACATGACAAAATGACAGAATTTTACAATTAAGTCCTATGGCAAACTTTTTTATTCTTTAATGAATTTTTTTGAAAAATTCACCTATAATATGTATTAATCAGTCCTTAATATAAATATAATTAAAAAATAAATCTGATAACCCGTTGATTTTTTAGGAATTGTTTTCCCTATTTTCAGTCACCAAACAGACTATACCAGTTGTTTGCCCATGGTCGGTGGTTCTCTCCGGGTATTCCGGCTTCCTCCACCACTAAAATTGGTCGCCATGATATAGCTGAAATATTGTTGAAAGTGGCGTTAAAACACCAAAAATCAAATCAATCATAACTATCCCAAGCCTTTCCTTTTCTATCTATAAATGAGAATACATACATAGTTAATTTTTGTAAAATAAGCTATTATATATACAACAATTTACTTGATACAGTTTTCATATTCATGTTCTTACATATACATTTGATACTTAAAATTGTTAGTCTACCAATTTATAAATAAGGAGGCTTATAAATGCCTTTCAAATGAGCAGCTTAGAACTCGGAGAAAATAAAATATAATCTTGTCTTTTACAGCCTGAGACGTTTCAACTTTTACATCGTTGACATGTAAACAATATTTACATTCCATACAATTGGTGTAAATTCTTAGCGTCCTAGGGTTCCATAGTGAAAACGAAGATATTCATACGTACTTTTTTAATGTTTGTTTATTACCGTAATATAATTTTGTTTACCTTAGTAGGTTTATGTGCTCCATGCCTCATCAAAATTTAACATTTATCTTTAGTTAACGGCTTAATCCGTTAGGTTTTCCAAAACACCTGTCAAGCACGCTCATCCATATAAATCTATTCAATGGGTAATAATAAATCTTGATGTGAATTATACTTCGGGATTTAAACAACAATTTTACCACATTTTAATATTCAAAAATTCAATTCCGATTCATTTTCGTATTGTGCAAGTCGTTAGCTATTTTATTTTACTTTTTATTTTTTATTGTTATATGATAGTTGAGGAACCAACAGCCGGATACGTCATATTCTATCAGTGGTATGAAATAGATGCACATTTAATTCAATTTTATTGTGATTTTTGTAAGTGAAACCGTTTAATAAGAAGAAATACTAAATGTTATGACAATCTAAGAAGGGAAAGGCGTGATAATAGAACATTTATATCAGAATCAAATATATAGCTTTTCTATTAGAAAGGACAAAACGTTGTTAATACATTGCTACCTATTGTGCCAGTGTGAAGAATTACTAAAAGCTAAAAAATAAAAAGTATAAGGATTTCCTGTGGTTAAAATCTATAAAGGTAAGACTTGCTACGATTTGAAAAAATACACAAAAGACATGAATTGGTGATAGATTGTAAACACAAATGAAATAGAATCTGCCTTGTATTGTCTTCAATAATGAGAATGTAAAATTTGTAGAAAACCACAAACATTTAGGTGTCACCTTTTCCCACAATTGTAAATGGCATTGTCATATTGAAAATATACTAAAAAGCACGTCTAGTCAACTATCAATGTTACGAAAATTTAAATTTTCTTTAAGCAGACACAACCTGGAAACAATTTATTTTACATATATTTTGCCCCTTTTAGAATATGTTTGTGAATTATGGGATGGGTGTACTCAGCAAGAATATAATAAAATTGAACAAATTCAGCATGAAGCTGCCATAATTATAACTGGATTACCCCAAATTTTCTAGTTTGGAATCGCTTTATTTCGAAACTGGATGGGAACCACTTCACTCTCGTCGAAGAAGAAGAAAATTAAATATGTTTTACAAATTCGAAATAACAATGCACCTTCTTATTTATGCGACTGTTTATTACCCTTTGAGCGAAAGGAAAATGCTTACAATTTGCGTAATCAAACAGATTATAGTAACCCATTTACTAGGTTACAATTGTATCGCAACTCATTTTTCCTTCTTCGATCAAACTTTGGAACAATTTGACACCAGGGATAAGAAGTGTCCCGACAGTTAGTAGTTTTAAAAAGTCACTAATAAATGATGTTAATTTATTGAAACCATCTAGATACTATTCATATGGTTGTAGAGTGTTAAATGTCCTACACACTAGACTAAGACATAGATCTAGTTACTTGAATGCCGACCTTTTTAGGGTAAATTTAATTAATGACCCAGGTTGTGTCCGTGGATGGGTAATAGAGGATGCGATTCACTTTTTTCTAGAGTGTTGTTTATATGTTGAAACTCGTGAACAGTTGACAAATAATCTGCAATTTCTTGACAGTTTACTTATTGAAACTTTACTATTTGGCGATGATAGCTTATCTGAGGAACAAAATGCACAAATATTCAAATCAGTACAGTTAAACATCAAACAAACGAAACGTTTTACCCCACAGTGATCACACTTCATATATTGAATTTAACTATTTTCTTTTGTGAACATTTTCTCCATTGTTGATTTCCCCTCACGAATAATTATGATAATTCTGTACTGTTATAACTCAATGTATATTATATAATTTCAAAAATCTTTTTTTTTCTCATTGTTGTTATAAAATGTAATTGTTATTTATACATTATTACTTGCTGGTGCATGGAATATATAATTGTATGTAAATATGTGGAGAGGACCTTTGTAATTTGGAATAACTTGTGTCCGATCCAAATGTTATATTGTTAACAATAAAATACGTTTAATATAAAAAAAAAAATTTAAAATCTAAAAATAGAATCTGTACTACCGGTAATTTCTGCAGCTATCTAATTTTTGCGGTATTCTGCGGTCAACTCCGAACCACAGAAATTAAAATAGCAGAATATTATGCAAAACAAATGTTTAATATCGAGATAGGTCCTCTATATATGTACATGTCATGAGGAGTAGATATCACATAGTCGTATACATGTATTAACATTCACTGAAAAGTACTTGCGTACATTTCGACTTTGTTATTATGTATAGGAGAATGTAACTCTCCATTCCTTAAAGGGATATTGTCTACCAGCTGCGTAATTTTTTCATACCCAAAATTATTGTCGATTTCCGTACTGACCTTCATAAAATGAAGATTAAACACCGAATTATTGATGAATACGCTCCGAAACGTTGTTTTTTCGACTAAAAAAGCTGACCATCGTTACCGGAAGCTAATTAATTATGCACTGACCTGGGCGAGGCCAACTCTATTTATTTATCTATTTTTATGTCAGTAGCCCGGATGCTGCAGCATGGATATTGAGGTAAGTTTCTATAAAAGTTGAGGAAAAAAGCTATTTGGGAATCGATTGTATCTAAAAGACGTAGAATAAATAATTTCTGTATCAGGAATAGATTTTCTTTGATGAAAACTACATGCCTTAACAGATTCAGCCGATATTTCCACGATAACCATTGAAAACATGCCAGGAGGCACCCTATGGGGACAAGCTCAACTACGTATTTTCGATCGGAAATTTTTGCCGGCGTTAAAAATAACTAAATTAGTTTTTTTCTTCTTATAAGTTATGAAGTTGTTTCCCGAGATTTTGATACACGTGTTAAATTAATTTATTTTAGTCAGTTTACCGACAATATGAAAACAGGGACATACATGTAGAACACAGTGAAATACATGTCTGATGAAAACGAATGACGTAGCCAGTGTTGTTTTATTTGTTAATTGACTGGAATGTTTCAGAGAAATTTGGGCTGGATTAGAAACAAAAGAGACCTTACTTCTAGTTCCACAAGACAGTTGCTGCAAAATAATATGGGACTTACCATTTACCTTGAAGGGGGCTATGTCACGTTTTTTCGCCGTAGAAATGTTTTTTTCAGACGCCACAGAAATCATATTTTCTTATTTTCCGGCGAAGTGCCAATCTAATTAAAACAAGGTGAACTGTGATCTAATGCTCACTTATGATACCCCTGCCACTTCCCATGATATGGGGTACCTATATGAAGCTTGTGACCAAATACCAGATTTCTGCCATCAATAGTTGTTGAGAAAAATGTGCATATATGTTCAATGTGGATAAAAACCAACTAAGTCGGCAAACAGGAAGTAGGAATCTGATGGTTCCAAAAACGCTTCCCACGATATGGCATACCTATGTGAAGCTTGTGACCAAATATCAGATTTCTGCCATCAATAGTTGCTGAGAAAAATGTGACGAAAAATATTTTGGAAGGACGGACGGACAGAGGTAAAACAGTATACCCCCCTCCCCCTTCGGGGACTGGGGATATAATTAGATCTAAAATAGGGAGCAAGCGCGTAGATCTAATTTTAATTAGATTGGCGAAGTGCTGGAATAATTTTTTTTCTTCAAAATTTTGTATATGATTATACTGTGAAAATGGCAAGTATATGATTATACTGTGAAAATGTCAATTCAGAATATATTTTTTTCTCCTGTCCAGCCAACTTTTTTTCTTCAAGATTCAGAATCAAAATAATTTTTAGGAAAAAAAACATAAAATTAAAATTGAATAGCTTGAGGGGTAAATTGATTAAAAAAATTGCAAGACCAAAATGGTTCTCCCATATACCAACAAAAAAACGAAATAAAACTGGTCATAAGAAAGTCCCACGAGAAAATCTTTCCTTCCAAAATAAGACTTTTTTTTATTTCTCTAAAATAAAAATCCATGTTTACATTTTGAATTTCGTCATTTCCGGCCTCACTATTTGGATGTCGATACCATATTTGGCGATTTAGGCGTGAATGTTTACCAATCGTAACTACTCGGCCATTCTCGCTACCCTGCAAATAACAGGGTAGCGAGAATGTCCGAGTAGTTACGATTAGAATGTTACATCAGCTTGTAGTAAGAAATACCATATTTAGAAAAGCTCCCCCTTCCGTAGTTTCCGGTTATGGAAAACGATCGATAAATTTGAACAAGGTTGTTGCTAACTTTGAAAAGCATATATTTCTCACCCAAACCGATTTAACAAGGACTGGGATCATCAGTAATAGTTATAATGAAATGTTTGAAGCGTAAATAGTGAGTTTTTATGTTTCAACTGCAACTTTTTTTTTGCTCCATTGTGACGAATGGGACCGCGTTGTAGCTCTGCCGAGACACAAGTTTGTCACAGGAGCTACATTATTGCAGCTACTAAAACTGGTCGCCATGATATAGCTGAAATATTGCTGAAAGTGGCGTTAAAACACCAAAAATAAAAAATAAATCAACCCTAATGAGTTGTTAATTTCACAAGTTGGTCAGTTGGAATTGTAAATTTAATTTGAAAGTTTTGCCATCTTATTATTATTTTTTGTTCTATCAGCACTGACAACTTCTTCTAAAATGGACTGACAGTCTTTTATATAATTCAAAACCATACTTGGCAGAGATGTTTTCTATGAGGTCCTACACAAGAGTCGATACTTTTGTGCAGATTCGTCAAAAAACATGGCCACCATGTGACTTTGAAAATTCTGATTGGTCGATTTTCAAGAAACTTCTTCTCAAGAACCGCTGAAGGGATTGAATTGAAATCTGGTTTATATGTTTCTATGAATGTCTTTAACATGTGTTGTTACTGTTTGCGCCATTTGAAAATTCAAAATGGCCACCAGCGGAGGTCAAAGTTTGCATTGAAACCCTATAGGAAACAACATTTTCATCTTCTTCTTGAGAACAGCCGAACAGAATTTAACCAAACTTGGCAGAAATGTTTCTTGTGAGGTCCTAAAAAGTTGTCCTGGTTTGTACTAACTAGACCAACACACTGAGTGCTATCATTATTGTGCATTGGACAATTTGTAATGCCCATTATCCTGACTTGGGTACTTTTCCGCTCTAAATGTGCAGAACTTCTGTTAGACCAGGAAAAACAAAGAGTGACAATCTAAATTTATTTTATGCGACAATATAGTAAATTGTTTTGTCTTGGTCTTCAAATCTGGATTTCTGAGATGCTACAATATTATCCCGAGTTGGAGGTTGTGGAATTGGTGCAAGATGGGCCGAGATTCTTCTGGGATCATCTACTTCCAACTGCACACGTTAATTCATTCCTTCATTATCTTGCAGTCTCATACAAATGATGACCCTTAATAGTCTTGGAACATAGGAATATGACTTGTCAGCTTTAACAGGCTGCACAGACCATCTTAGCTGTCTTTTTGTTGTAACTTCTCTGCCACCTGAAGTAGAAAAATACATACAATGTAATTCACAAGAATAAAACAATAGAATTGAGATTATGATCTATGGGGCCCTAACTTTCAATTCAAGATGAATATCTCGAATGTATAGTGAATGAGCAACTACACATATCATTACAAGATCACTTTATGAAGGATTTGAGTGATTTGTAGACAGATTTTAGGTTGTGGTCATCCCTCAAGAAGTTCTACGGCAGGCATCACGAGCTGGTCAATGGTTACAGGGTGTCTGTTACCCAAATCAGAACTGATCTTCATTTGTTGTTGATGTCTTTCCCTTCATCGGATGGGACTTCTACCGAACTTGACCATGGACAACGCAGCAGGTTTGCGACTTTCGATTGACCCTTCTGAAGCCTATGATCAAATATCAGATTGCTGCCATTAATAATTACTGAGAAAAATGTTATGAACATCTTGGGACGAACGGACGGACAGAGGTAAAACAGTATACCCCCCCCCCCCCCCCCTTCCAGTGGAGTGGGGGTATAATAAAGCTCCTATGACATATGATCATGCATGGTTCTGTTATTAGGACAAAATTTCAAGTATGTAAGTTACAACTGAAACATATGAAATTAACATGACAAACCTTAGAGTGAAGTTGAGGCTAGGTTCAAAATCTTCATCATCGTCAGAATCATCACTGCCCTCTTCAGTAATATCTATTGAGAGACTGTAAGAATAAAAAATAATTGTTTATTACAGTGTATGTGTATAATATCGAAACAAATTTTGTTATATGGTTCTGATGTGCAGCTGTATAATGAAAAAGCTTTTCAAAATAATATTAAATCTATATACATGTATCCAGCACACATCTACACAACCCAATATAAAGAGACAAAATTACATCAAAGTTCCAGGAAAAAATTTGGTGCGCCAGACGTGCATCAATTCTGTCCCAGTTTGGTTTCATTCCCGTAAGCAGACTTGGGGTCAATTACTTTCAAATGTAATCGATTACATTACAATTACTTTGCAATTTTCATGATTACATTACATTACGATTACATCAATTTTCAAATGTAATCGATTAAATTACAATTACTTTGTAAATGTAATCGATTACATTACTGATTACATTTAATGTTATGACAACCAATATTAGTGTTTTATGTTATAATTTTGTCTCATATGCATCTATCCAATATCTCCTTTTTTAATGTATTTCTTACTCAGAACAATGAATTACAATTCAGTTTTAATGTGATCATTACATGCAATAAGATACATTATTAATTAACTCTATATTATTGTTGTCAATACAACCTAAACTGTCTTTACAATATAAAATCATAAACTCGGCCAATATAAAAAAACTAAACCAATATTGATATTGGCTTAGTTTTTTTTATATTGGCCGAGTTTATAATTTTTTAATTACCCATTATAAGATAAAATTTTATGGTTAATTAATAATTATATCATTTACGTTGTAAATTATAAATAGCAATTCTCATTTTCCTTTTTTCATAAAATAAGTTGTGTCTTATTACTATGACCAATATTCATTCCATCTTATACTATTAGTAAATATTATAATACATTTGCACATTTTAATAATATATATCAAATAATTTCAAATATCCTGTCAATAGTTTATTGTGGATAATAAACTAGCAGTTAACCTGAGCCACAGATAAAATTTGTAATTAAGGTCTTATTTATGACACCAAATTATGCATCATTACTAAATTTCACACCATTTACATGGGTGTCCTTGATATATAATTCAGAAGATAAAAAAAACCAAGTCATTCTGATTCTAAACATTTGCTTAAAAATATGCATAATTTCTCAGTCTAAATATGAAAACTAAATCTTTAATTTATGTAAATAGGTTTAATAAAATATAATTTAAAATTTTAGAGCTGTTTTCACTGAAATTTGTAAACCCCATTGAAATTGAGATATTATTTGTTTGGATATCAAGTCTTTGAAGCCATACTTAATATTTGTTTTGTACTTGTGATAGTTTTGATTGCAATTAAAAGAATATCTTTTAATCATGTTGTGATTACCACTTTATTTTAAGAGTTTTTTTTTTAAATTTCATAACATATTTTTTTATTTAGATGTCAATAAACTTTATATGTTTTCTAGTAAACCATTCTACATTATTTGTTAAATAAATTCCATGAAGAAAATTCATTTACATAAATCATACATTAAATATCTAAGGAGATACATGTATATGTTTCAGTTAAGAAAAAATAAGTCAAAATGATGAAAAGTAATCTAAATGTAATCAGAAAGTAATCATGATTACAGGGTCAAAATGAATGTAATCGATTACATTACGATTACATGTAATCTAAAAAATGGCCGATTACAGATTACATCCGATTACATGAAAAAATGTAATCGATTACAACTGATTACAATTACAAATTACGATTACCCCATGTCTGCCCGTAAGTGGCCATTTCAGCTTGTGGATTGATGAAAATGTAACAATGACGCAGAAGCCAACATGATCCCTATATAATATAGCTACTAGTAGTATCACTATGCAAGCCACAATAATTAATAAGAAACTGTTATACAAGTGACTGTGTTGAACAATATTGACAATGTTACCAATAAGGGAACGACCATTTAACTTGAAGGGGGGGGGGGTTATGGTTTTTTTCTAAAAAAATATTCTGATTCCCAATGTTGCTAAAAAAAATATTCTGATTTTGGCGGAGGAAAAAAAAAATAATCTGATTCAGAGTTTTTGTCATATAACCTAATGTGGAATTCTGGAAAAAAAATTCGCGCTTTGTGTGACAAAAAAAAAATATATATTCTAACTCTCGTGTTGTCCGAAAAAAAAATTCTGAACGAAACAAAAAACCATAACCCCCCACCCCCTTCAAGTTAAATGGTTAAACATAATGTAGAATATGTCTAATCTTTAACAAAATGAACATACTCAAATGGGTTCACAAATGAACTTGATTTCTCCAGTTTCATCTGTTTCGTTGAAATGTGATGGCTGCTCATTTCTTCTACTCTAGAAATACCTTGGTCAGAATATCTAAATCAAAAGTACAAATATCAATCACTACAAAATCACATTTGTCTGAAATTACCACACATTTTAACACAGACATGGGCCATCGGTCTTCTGTTAAATTCACACACTGTGAAACATGCAAATTGCTATGGATCTTCACATTATTTCTTAAAAATCTTGTTTATAAATCATACTTACAAGATCCAAAGTAAACAAGGGCAAAGCGTGGTGTATCCTCTCGCCTAAAAATTTGACCCGGTGACCTTGACCTTTGATTTTGAAAATCAATAGGGTTCCAGATTCTCTTAAGGACTAAGTATGTACCAAGTTTGGTCAAAATCCATTGAAGGATGTTGATTCTAGAGTGTTCACAAGGATGGTACGTGGTAACATTTTGACTCGGTTATCTTGACCTTTGACCTTGAAAATCAATAGGGTTTCGGTTATCTTAAGGACTAAGTATGTACCAAGTTTTGTCAAAAATCCATTGAAGGATGTTGATTCTAGTGTTCACAAGGATGTTATGCAGTAAACATTTGAGCCTGTGACCTTGATCTTTGACATATGACCTTGAAAATCAATAGGGTTCCAGATTCTCTTCAGGACTAAGTATGTACCACGTTTGGTCAAAATCCATTGAAGGGTGTTGATTCTAGAGTGTTCACAAGGATGTGACGGACGGACGGTAGCGTTACTATATCCCTTCGCAACTTCGTTGGCGAGGGGATAAAAAGCAGTTCAAATGACATTTCTTTAAATAGAAAGCCTTTATATGAAAAATACATATTGATTTCCCTCTATCATGTCTATGTTGATAATTCTAAGATAGTAAAGTATAATTTTGGCTCCCTGAACTAAAAATTATGTCCAAAATTGTTGAAATGTAGTAAAAAAACTAGTTAATGTAATGTTTTTAGAATAGTCAAGAAATAAACTTGGTTTGAATAAGGAAATTGAAAACGGTTTTCATTTAGTCATAGTCTAAAATATGCAGTTCAGGACATTTCAGTAAAATTTTATAGTCACATATATAGAAAAGTTTCTGAAACTTGCAAATTTCTATGGATCTTCATATTATTTTTTAAAAACCTTGTTTATGTATCATACTTACAGGATCCAAACTAAAAATGCTACTGAAATGACACTTATTTAAATGGAAAGCTTTTTATATAAAAGATACATACTGATTTTCCACTATGGTGATAATTCATAGACAGGAAGATATAATTTTGGCTCCCATAACAAAGTTCTATGTTCAAACTTGTTGAAAAGTACATTTAACCTTATTTATGTAATGTATTTCCAGTAACCAAGATATAAACTTGTTTGCATAAAGGAATTGAAAATGATTTTCATTTAGCCATGGTCTAAAATATGCATTTTAGGACATTTCTGAAATTTTCAGTAAAATTTTGTAGTCATATATAAAAAAAGTTCTGAAACTTGAAAATTTCAATGGATATTCATATCATTTCTTCAAAACCTTGTTTATAATTATATATTATACTTACAGGATCCAAACTAAAAGTGCAATTGAAATGAAGCTTCTTTAAATAGAAAGCTTTTATTTGAAAAATACATACTGATTTTCCATTATAGTGATAATTCGCAGAAAGTAAGGTATATACTTTTGGTTCCCAAAACTAAGTTTCATGTCCAAGTTGTTGAAATTTGATAAAATTAAAAGCCTAATTATATGTTGTATATCAAAGAAATAAATTTGCTTGAATAAAAAGAACTTTATAGGGTTTTCATTATGCCATGTACAGTTTTAATTCTTGCATTAAAAATGAATTGATTCGATTTTTTTTTTTAAATTGATAATAATAAACTGCATTGCCATTGATATCATTTTTGCACTCCCATTTCCCCTATACAGCAAGATTATCAATGCCGTTAAACGACAGAGGAATCTCGGACTAATTTCCCCTTTGCTGGCCTCCTAAAATTTGTGTTTGTTTACCTCGCAAATACGGCCGTTTTATGATACTCATTGACAATAATTTGCTGTTGCCCGGTGCAAAATTACATATATTGATTAATATCTACCGAAAATGATCATAGGCATCATCATAAATTCATAAAATATGAAAAACGATTGAGAAAAGAAGGCAACATGCTCGGCTTACCTATCAACAATAATCAAGCAAAATCTTTGCCACTTCAGCGTGAGATTTGACGCGTAGCACTTCCTTGAGTTCGCTCCATCCAACGGCAACGGTCCAACTGATCCCTTACATTTATCCTGCATTTGTTCCATTTGGAAGATACTTCACTTCTATTCCTCTTTATCTCGGAATCCGTCAAAGTCCGCTTTCTTCCACGCGTTGACAGTTTCTCTTTTGCCCAAGAACCACATGTTGTTTATTGTTTCTAAACAGTGCGCATGCTCAAGACGTGTTCACATAGAAGGCCATATGAATAGATTTGAATATTGTCATCCAGACAATAATTCTAATAACGATAGTTTTGGGTCTTTTTTGTCAAAAAATCGTATCTTTTGCAGCATAACTCGGTGTTAATCTTCATTTTATGAAGGTCAGTACGGAAATCGACAATAATTTTGGGTATGAAAAAATTACGCAGCTGGTAGACAATATCCCTTTAAAGGTAATGGAGCCGAGGCCCATTGTTTTTAAGGAATGGAGAGATACGATGACATTCTCCAACTTAAAATCCACCCATTGTACTTTATTAATTTTATTAGTTATTAATCTTGTAACAAAAAAAAGTCTGTATACAGTATCTAAAGTACAAAGAGAACAATAACTCTCCATTCCTTAACAATAATGGAGAGTTTTGACAATAGATTTACATCACAGGTGGATTTTAATTGTCATTATTATCTTTATTTACCAATGTCATACAACATATAGGCATACATATATACAATAAATAATTCATAAGGGCCCGTATTCATAAAGCCACTTAAGTTAAGATTTTCCCAAGGAAACACTTAAGTTAAGGAAACTCCCCCCATTTTACTTAAGTGGTATTCATAAACGTCCTTAAACTAAGAAAACACTTAAGATTTCCCTTAACGTTAAGGTAGATGGGTAGGTTCCTTAAGTTTTCCTGATTTGCTATTTATATTGATTGTGAGTTATGAAAGTGATATTGTATGAATAAAAAGATAACAACAAACCATATTAGCAATATTTCATAGGCATTCGAGTTTATCATCAAATCCATATCATATCTTACATGTACATAACATTCACCATCAAGGTCATTTTCCGGATGAGTAAATATTTTTACAACCGTACCATTTGATGGCACGTGCTTTGCGGGTATATGAAATAGGTATAATTAAAGCTTACTAGTATTGCATTATTACCAATACAAACATGTTAGGCCAGCGGCGAAATCTAAAAAGTCGTTTATTTAAAGAGTTAAATCAACCCATCGACTACACACCTAAATATACTTTCAAACGCTAGATTATGCTTTTAGCTAATAAATTTAACATGCCGTAATACAATCGTATGGTCACGTTATCACGAAAACTACATTTTTCTAGGATTACTGCGTTTTTGGAGAAAGTCCGATCATACTCAGTAAAATCAATATTATACATGATTTATGCATCTTCGGCAATTTGTTGCCCTTGTAGTTTTTAAATCTAACTTAAATAAATAAAATAATTCAAAATATTTTATTAAAATAACTTTTATTTCATCAGTTTGGCTTCTTTGAAACCAGCAGATGTGTTAAATATTTCAACGGTCACTTTTAAAATTATGTCAGAAGAAATGCTTTCATTAAATTGATCTCAAACTTTTTTAAAAACAAAAGTGTAAACATAGTTTACATAAAACATTATCATTATAGCGCCAATTTCTACTAGTTTAAGAGGTTTGGACCGTTTTTAAATGCACATCAACATATCGAAAGTAGAAAATGATTCCGGATATTTTGCCCGTGACTTTTTAAAATTATAATCCTCAGTCCGATCAAATCTTATTGCATCGAGACTAAAGCATATTTTTCTTAATAATTACTTATATTCTTGTGTTAACTGTATTTAACTGTTGTCACCCTTCATTGTTAACATTTGCTGTTTTTAATTGTAACGTTTTAGTTACAAAAGATGGTTTGAAATATTGTTTATAGAGATTTTAATTAATGTTTACAAGTTGTTAGAAAATCATTTGTTGGAACTGTTGTGAGTGTTTTCCGGAAAATGGCACAGTTTGGTAGCCAACTTAAACTTCTTCCATCTAGGGAAGTTCAAGAATCATTATTGAATTGTGTTGAAGAAGGTACAAAAATGGTCACATCACTTGTTGATGGTTCTTTGTCTGAGGGCCAGTCTCGTAGTTTCTACAATCCTAGTACACGGTCCAAGTTGAAGTCATTCGAAGATATGGCTCACAAAACTAAGCTGAAGTGTCGTTCTGGGGATACAGTCACTGTTCATATGAATCCTGAGCTAGTTTTTCGTCGGGAACTGGTTCTTGCAAATTGTCGAGAGGACGTTACTGTTAAAAAGGTTCTGTCTTTTCCAATTGGTCCGATTCCAACATAATTGTTTCACGACGATGGCACAATGCGCAAAACCAGTAAGGCAGATCTTGTACACCAGCTGGAACAGAACGTTTCTATAATACAAACACTGCCCATTTTTTGATATTTCCAGAACAACTCTGATCAGAGATGACACGCCTTTGTTGCAGTCAATAAATGAAAAAAGGTTTAGAACCTTTGGTGAGATGGCACTTGATTTTGTAAAAAATCAGATCTCTTGTTTTCAGTTTACATCCGTTGTCGTCGATATCTTTGATAGATATGACATTCAAAACTCTACCAAAAAGGTAGAACGGGACCGTCGATCCAAGTCTGTTTTCACTGCATTTGATTGAAGGTAGGGTTATTCCTGACTGGAAAAAGTTTATTAGTTCTGGTGAAAATATTATTAGATTTCTCGGCGATTACATTAATTGCCAAACATATTCGTCAGAACAGTTCTCTCCAAGAAGGGCAATCACTTTACCTGACCGGTTTATTTTCTAATCCTGAAACAGTTAAAATGTTAAATCAGAATGGTATGTTAGATTGCAGTTGTTTGGCAAGCACACAAGAAGAGGCGGATACCCGCATAATTTGGCATACACTGTATTCTGACAAACTGTATCAAGAGAATAACGTTCAAGGTCGCATCGTTGTGAAATCCCCAGATACGGACGTTCTTGTCCTTTTAGTACATTATTTTCCAAATATGAAAAACACAAGTGAGCTTTGGTTTCAAACAGGACTTATTACGAGCACTAAGGATTGTAGACGTTATATCCCTGTACACGAGTTATGCAAGTCATTGAGCTCCGTTGTGTGTGAGATCTTGTCAGCTGATCATGCTCTAACTGGGTGTGATACCACTTCTTCGTTCTTTGGTATCGGGAAGAACTCTATGTTCAAAGCTCTGAAAGAGCCACCCAATCAGTTTAGTGATTTTTCTCGAAAAGAATGATTCAGTCGATCTAAGCCGAAAACTAATATCAAGGTTGTATGATCCGAAGGGAAAGTCGAGACGATGCCATATCGATCTGAACAAATTGCGGGTAAAATTGGAAACTGTCAAAGATTCTACTTTGGTGAGACTTCCTCCGAGTGAAGACACATTTAAACAGCATGTTCTTAGATCTTCGTACCAAGCAAAGATATGGTTAATTGCACATATTCCAAAGCCAGCAGTTGGATCACCTCTTGAGCATGGTTGTAAAGATGGAAAGTTTGGTCTTGAACCAATATTGTTTGAAGGTCAAATGCCATCTGACTTTTTGCAGGACCTCGTATGCAACGGAAGATCCGTTTGTAGTAAAGGTTGTGTTTGTTTTGAACAGAATTTGTCTTGCACAGAACTTTGTCCTTGCCAAGCATTAGACCTGTGTCACAATGTGATTACACACATGACAGATATCGAAGATGACGATGCGTAAGCACGCAAGAGTTCTTTTTTTAAACAAATCATAAAAACAACTACATTATGTATTTATTTGATTCCCTGAATATCTCCATATGCGATTGACCAGATCAAATGCATTATCCAAACACCCAATTTTTCTGATAATAATTGGGTTTTGGATTACGATGGTGAATGAAACATGTATATTTACGTTTTAAACGTTCAAAATGTCTAAAAGGGTGTTTTTATTTATGAATCACTTTAATAAAAAAAACTTAATGGTAAAGTACGAGAAGTTCCGTAGTTTCAAATACTTAAGTATTCCTTAGTTAAGGAACCACTTAAGATATTTTATGAATACCACTTAAGTATCTTCCTTAACTAAGGAAATCCTTAGGAAAATCTTAGTCTAAGGAACACTTAAGTTAAGAAGTTTTATGAATACGGGCCCAGAGCATGATCACTGTCGTCAAAGAGCTCCGATCGAAAATGTTTCGTCAACATCCGGGATATTATAAAGCGGTATTTTTAAAGAAGACACAGACGATTATCGTCAGTTTTTATGAATATACTGTATATATAATGTTTTGAATTATGATGCTTTATTATTGTTTTTATTATTATTGTCATTTTTTGTCCATATATCATTGCTTTTTGCAGTGTAAAATTAGATTTTTTCTAAAAGTTATAAGGAATCCGGCATCAAAATCATTACGATCAATTGAAATATCGCTATATTTTGTATTTATGAATGAATGAAATGTTGCCAAAAAAGAAAAATGATTAATGAATGATTTATTTTACTTAGAGATATTATTTTGTTGAGGAAAAGTCAATTAGTAACTGTTATAGCCTAAAACTTGATGTCAACAGATGTTTTTGAAATCCGGCTTTGTCAAATTGTAAACATGTACAGAAACCGGTTGTGTCATTTATAAGAACAGGATTTGTCAGTATGTAAATACAACTGATCGTATTATTATTGATCATTATATTGCAATTTAACAATAGTTATGATTAGTATATATCTCAAAAGTGATAAATCCTGATCCATAGTATGAATATTCGTCATGGCTCCTAATTTCGGCTACATTGTACAATAAAAAAAATCGTTATTTCTATGTTAAATTGCTACTGTCGCGAACACTTGATTTTTTTATGCTTATTGTGGCACTGACATCACGGCTGGCGCTCAATACGCTACATTCACTTGCGATCGCTGTCCAGGCGCATCAGTTGAGTAGTGGGAGATTCTTTTTAAAATACAATATTTGAATTTTATACACGTTGATAACGATGATTTAATTTATTTTTTGTGTTTTAACGCCACTTTCAGCAATATTTCAGCTATATCATGGCGACCAGTTTTAGTGGTGGAAGAAGCCGGAGTACCCGGAGAGAACCACCGACCATGGACAAGCAACTGGTAAGCTTTATCACTTGCAGCTGCGAGTCGAGTGCACCCTTTTTGTAATTTACAAAGCCGGGCGCGAACCCACGCCGTATTGCTGATAGGCTTGAATGAATTGTTAGGTAATCCAACTACCTAACTCATCGAGCCACCCGGGCCCTACAACCACCTAACCCATCGAGCCACCCGGGCCCTCGTTGATAACGAAGTAAGTCACTCTGCGGAAATAACTTCGTGGAAACGATATTTAAATTTCTTCACAGTATAATATTTACATAAACGTTATAGATATGCAAATTAACAAAGGCTATAGTATTGAATTCCTTTCCTTACGGACGATTTTGGCAGTTAGTATATAAAGAAAAGTGTAGGTGTACTCGATTAATGCGACGTTCGTTTCAAGTTGTAATACGACAAAAGTTCTTGATTTGGATGCCATAGCCCCCCGCCCATCCACCTAGTATAATGCCAAAAGAATTTCAACTACTCAAATATATTTTGCATTTTTTAGGGGTAGAAATGACAGAAGTTGAATGAATTTGCTATGTTGATATATCTTTATAATAAATGGTATGCGATCTTGTAGCGAACGCTCAATCCTACACTGTGTCGAGTCTTATTTATAGTACATTATTTTGGTTAATAACAAAATTATTTACTGAGGGGTGAAACGAGGGAGAAAATAAATAGACAATATACATACATTGTCGAAAATATAAAATTTATATATACGAGTTTTCACGAGTTTTTCTTACCTGTTTCGCAGCGAGTGGAAATGAATTATATATTTTCCGACAATATACGTATATTGTATCTATCGTGGTATGTCAAAAGACTCAAAGAAACTGTCAAATGGTCTAAAAAGAGCAGAAACAAGCGTCGTTCTTATCGTTTTTGATTGTGTCCTCTGTGAAGTCCGCGCTTATAAGCATGCATGCTGTTACTGTTTCTTATGAATCAGGTACCAGAAAACAATATCTTGGTCAATAACCAAATATAACAAAAATATCCGATCAATGCAACTGCTCAAATAGAACTAGTGCAGGATAAAAAAAAAACAGTAACGGGACGGCGAAGAAATACTATTAAAACATCTTATGTTTCAATCTTGCGATTATCCTCATTTTATTTGTATTAGCTTCAGACAATTTGATTGGTACATTTATATTATATTGTAAAATTCAAAAATGTCGTTTGACAATAGAAACAACCAAATGGCGACAAGCTTCCAGTATTCATCTCTACCTGAAATGCAAGTAAAACAAAACTAGAATTTCATAGCGTCAACATATTAAACAGCGTAGGTATGCCATGTCATGGACCGGTTTTTTGTAATATATACTGATTAAACAAACAGTTGCATACTAAAGGTTCATTATAACACTTATCAAAATCAATAAGTGAGTGAGTGAGTGATGTTTAGCGCCAATTCAGCAATTTTTCAGCTATATCATGGTGAGAACAAGTTAATTTTCAATGAGATGATGATGACGTCCGCTTTGTTCTAGACCAACACGCTGCGTGCTTAGCGGAGAAGTAACACATACTAATTTTATATTCTTTGGTTTGACCCGACCGGGGCTCGAACTCACAATCTATCACACTCGATCCGAGCACGCTAACCATTACGTCCCCAGTTTTTATTTTATTTTATCTTTTTTTTGGTCAAAATTTCTTAGTGTCCTTCAATATATTATTTGAAAACAAAAATGAATCCAAAACAATAAGAGTTACTTGTTATCTATACAAGATGATGTTTGAACATAGACATCTTACACGTCTAATAATGGGTGGTAAAGTTTCCGGTTTTGTATGATTCCACATCATTTTTATAGAATTCAGATGTTTTGTTTTAAATAACAAAATTTGAAAAAATAAATAGCACAACATGATGTTAATGGAATATATTATATTATATGTTATTCAGCTATCAGACAGGGTATATAATGTGACATTCCCGGCTTAGGATCTATATTCCCTGAGGCGCAAGCCGGGAATGTCACATTATATACCCTGTCTGATAGCTGAATAACAGATATATTACGGATTTAACCTTTTTTTTAAAATACAACATCCAACTGTATTAAATAAATTTGCCTCTTTTATTTTCATTTTTCGTATCTCTAGATGTCCGTTTCCGTACCTTTGACGTCATTCTTCAATGACGTCAAAATATGTGTCACGTCATATTTCATGTATAGGGTGTCTCATGAAGGAAAATACTGTACTAAATTTCTAAATCAATACAGTTTAATATGTAGTAAATTTCATAAACTTTATAAATATAACATTAATATATCACATAACAAAATAACGGGTTTGCGAAACAGTTTCAGTAATTTAAATGTTAACTACATGTAAATAAAACCTTGGTGTGGCCCCATGACGTCGAAAGTTTTCAACTCAGCTCAACGTTTTGTTTATTTGTTATGGTACAGCCGTGGAACATAGGAGTTTGCTGAATCGATCATGTATTTGTGACGGAATTAACCGTTGTAATATTTTTTTTGTTCATGCAGCCGTTTTGAGTATACAAACAGCATTTAATTTGGTAAAAATACATTTATTATTCCGTATTATACCATTGATTCAGTGAAGCGTAATGTTTTGTCGTCCATGTTTTAATCGTTTTTGGGGACTGAAATATATACCCCGTCTGTTTTCCGAATATATGCTGACATTCAGGGCTGAAGAACCAATGAAGATATGTGTAGCAAACTAAATCCGTAATATATAGCGTTATTTAATTTAAAAATGTTGAAAAGATACCTCAGAACTTGAAAACTTTGTGAATATGTCGTACATTTTGCAACTTTTTCCACTTCTGAAACAATTTCCAGGCATTAAAATACAACTTATGAGCATATAAACAGTGAGAGTTCCTACTTTTGATCAAACCCTCTTTAAATATTGCAATAATCCAACTGCATAGCAAATAAAGAAAACATTCTATAAAAAATCATGACCATTCTGTCGAAGATGACTTTGGCGAATGCCAATTCTGCACAAACCGTTTTGTATTTCTTTCTTTTAATGTTATATAAAGCATCCACATGTAAATTATTTTAACTATGTGCTGTTGTTTTTTTTATTCATTTAAGACCAATTTGTGTTTTTTTTCTTTTTATCAATTTGCAAGTCGAACACACCCTTGGCAAGTGTTATAATGAACCTTAAATAAATTATAAAAAGGAAACATAATTGTGATATTGAGCTTTTTTACGCTATTCTTTCAATTTTGTACATTGACAAAACCGGGTCTACTTGAATACAATTTTTTGGACTCAACCGGATAGTAATGGTTGACAAAGCCGGACCGAATGTACGTAAATAAGCATTGTGTTTTTCACTGTAGTAAGTCTAAAACTATTCATGGTAACATGCTAGTGCAAATTATCATTTATCTAAGTATTACAAAGGTTTGTGTACTTTAATTACATATATAGACTACTTTTTATAGTTTTATTTGATGATTCCAAGCTCATTATTAGCATTTGTCATTGGTTATGTCCATCATTTTATCCATATCTGAGTAATCGATGAAGTTAACCACAGAAACATATAGGTAAAAACAAACAAAATTAATCGACCGATAACGACATCTTCTGGATTCAAGATATAATAATACTATATGATCATAATACTTACTTCTTGTCGTCGCCTGTATGTCAAACATGCCTAAGTGACTTGTACCGGAAGTTGACGGACATTTTCGACCGGAGCTCTTTGACGACAGTGATGATACAAACAAATACAATAAATGGTTATAACACAATATAAACATACAAATACAATAAATAAATAATAAAAAAAAACAAAAAAAAACATACATTAATGACTAAGACAGAAGTTTGAAAATAAAGTTATTACCGTATGTGTTTTAGAAATTTCATAGCCAGACATTTCTGAGTTTTGTAGCATTAAAAATATATTTACCAAGATTACATAATTCTTTGATATTGGTAACACTTAATAGTTGCAACATTTAATAAACAGACGGCTTTTTCCAGTAATACGATTTAATCAATTATTTTCATAAATTTACATATATGTTGGACATAATAAAATGAAATGCATTTCATCTTCAATATCATTTATACACAATTTACAGGTTCTTCTGTTTCTGTTAGTTTTATTATATCTTCCTTGTTCAATTGCAAGTTTATGTGATGACAATCTAATTTTAGTAATAAAATTTTTGGACAATTCTGGTATAGGTTTGCATAAATATTCTTGTAAGCACACATTTGTAACAATATACTCATAAAAATAGCATTTCGATGAAACACATAATACAGCATCAAATTCCTGCTTGAGCAGTCTTTGTTTAATCGACAGGAAACATGTCAATAATTAAATATTTAAAAAGAAGGACGAATCTGTATGACCGAATCCAATTTTTGTTTAAGGGGTTTCTCAGCACAGTCACACATGTCTTAGACCTTGGCCCGTATTCATAAAACTTCTTAACTTAAGTGTTCCTTAGACTAAGATTTTCCTAAGGATTTCCTTAGTTAAGGAAGATACTTAAGTGATATTCATAAAATATCTTAAGTGGTTCCTTAACTAAGGAATACTTAAGTATTTGAAACTACGGAACTTCTCGTATTTTCCATTAAGTAAATGTAAATATATGAATGAAAAGTGGACACACAGTTATAAAGCTATTATTGTACATTGATGATTGATTTCATTGTCAATAAATATTTTGTATTGTATTTCAATTCCCGCTTACACTATTTTCACGTGCATTGCTTGACCAATTCAATACATACATACATATATAAATAAAACTGAAGTCGTATCAAAATCTTTAACTATTAAACATGTCTAAGAGAAAGCCAAACTGGACCGATTGAGAGAAGATGATACTAATGGAGGAATACGAGAAAAGAAAGGACGTTTTAAGAGCAAAATTTTCGTCAACTATTACTTCGTCGACAATTATATTTCTTTAAAATTTAGGTACATGTATGTTTAACAGGGACACACAATGATAATGTTCCTCAACTTCCGACTTTTGAGTTTGGATGCACCTCCCTCATCTATTTGGAGGATTTTACGTTCAACAGTTATATACGAAACTAATTTTAATGACTGAATGGAAATATCATGTTAATAAAACATAAAAAAAAAAAATAGGCTCGATTCCTAAATGTACTGCTTTCTAAGTCATCCTGTAACATATCACATATAATCATAATAGACTGTCGGTCAGATCTGTATTTGTCTATTAACTCGAAGTCATCGTAGATATCAAGAGGTTTTGTACGGTCTCTGAATACTCCCTCTCTACGTAAAGCTCTTCTCCCAGCATGAAACAACCGAAAACGTCCGACATGGAACATGTTTGAATTGGTAATAATGCAATACTAGTAAGCTTTAATTATATCTATTTCATATACCCGCAAAGCACGTGCCATCAAATGGTACGGTTGTAAAAATATTTACTCATCCGGAAAATGACCTTGATGGTGAATGTTATGTACATGTAAGATATGATATGGATTTGATGATAAACTCGAATGCCTATGAAATATTGCTAATATGGTTTGTTGTTATCTTTTTATTCATACAATATCACTTTCATAACTCACAATCAATATAAATAGCAAATCAGGAAAACTTAAGGAACCTACCCATCTACCTTAACGTTAAGGGAAATCTTAAGTGTTTTCTTAGTTTAAGGACGTTTATGAATACCACTTAAGTATGATGGGCGGAGTTTCCTTAACTTAAGGTTAATCTTAGGAAATACTTAAGATAAGAAGTTTTATGAATACCACTTAAGTAAAATGGGGGGAGTTTCCTTAACTTAATTATTTCCTTAGGAAAATCTTAACTTAAGTGGCTTTATGAATACGGGCCCTTATCTCCATACAGTCATACCAGTCTAAGACCTTATCTCACTATGTACAAGGAAGGAATTATTAATAGTTTATTTCCCCAAATATTTAACATGACAAGGAAAACTAAGATTTGATTGAAAAAGGAAGACATTTACCAATAAACAATGATAATATCAAAATTTGGTTAAGACCATTTTTAGGGAGGAATGTAGGTTATTAATGGCAGAGAGAGGTATCGGTGTCATCCCACTTTCTAAAATTATAGGTATAAAAGGGTAAAAAAAACAAAAAACGTAGATATGTGTCAAACAAAAATGAAACTCGTATTTGAATATGTTTCGCTTACTATAAAACAACGGTTGACGCCATGTCCATGCATCTTCATTCCGAGATCGAGTTTTCAAAAAGTAAAATGAAATACGTGTGAAGACAAAAAAGTTAAAAAAGAAGCAAGAAAAAAAAGGGGAGTATATATGTAACCAAGGATGCCACATTTGACTAATGTATGTCATATAATAACAATCTGCCATTGTAACCAAGGATGCCACATTTGACTAATGTATGTCATATAATAACAATCTGCCATTGTAACCAAGGATGCCACATTTGACTAATGTATGTCATATAATAACAATCTACCATTGTAACCAAGGATGCCACATTTGACTAATGTATGTCATATAATAACAATCTGCCATTGTAACCAAGGATGCCACATTTGACTAATGTATGTCATATAATAACAATCTGCCATTGTAACCAAGGATGCCACATTTGACTAATGTATGTCATATAATAACAATCTGCCATTGTAACCAAGGATGCCACATTTGACTAATGTATGTCATATAATAACAATCTGCCATTGTAACCAAGGATGCCACATTTGACTAATGTATGTCATATAATAACAATCTGCCATTGTAACCAAGGATGCCACATTTGACTAATGTATGTCATATAATAACAATCTGCCATTGTAACCAAGGATGCCACATTTGACTAATGTATGTCATATAATAACAATCTGCCATTGTAACCAAGGATGCCACATTTGACTAATGTATGTCATATAATAACAATCTACCATTGTAACCAAGGATGCCACATTTGACTAATGTATGTCATATAATAACAATCTGCCATTGTAACCAAGGATGCCACATTTGACTAATGTATGTCATATAATAACAATCTGCCATTGTAACCAAGGATGCCACATTTGACTAATGTATGTCATATAATAACAATCTACCATTGTAACCAAGGATGCCACATTTGACTAATGTATGTCATATAATAACAATCTGCCATTGTAACCAAGGATGCCACATTTGACTAATGTATGTCATATAATAACAATCTGCCATTGTAACCAAGGATGCCACATTTGACTAATGTATGTCATATAATAACAATCTGCCATTGTAACCAAGGATGCCACATTTGACTAATGTATGTCATATAATAACAATCTGCCATTGTAACCAAGGATGCCACATTTGACTAATGTATGTCATATAATAACAATCTGCCATTGTAACCAAGGATGCCACATTTGACTAATGTATGTCATATAATAACAATCTACCATTGTAACCAAGGATGCCACATTTGACTAATGTATGTCATATAATAACAATCTGCCATTGTAACCAAGGATGCCACATTTGACTAATGTATGTCATATAATAACAATCTGCCATTGTAACCAAGGATGCCACATTTGACTAATGTATGTCATATAATAACAATCTGCCATTGTAACCAAGGATGCCACATTTGACTAATGTATGTCATATAATAACAATCTACCATTGTAACCAAGGATGCCACATTTGACTAATGTATGTCATATAATAACAATCTACCATTGTAACCAAGGATGCCACATTTGACTAATGTATGTCATATAATAACAATCTGCCATTGTAACCAAGGATGCCACATTTGACTAATGTATGTCATATAATAACAATCTGCCATTGTAACCAAGGATGCCACATTTGACTAATGTATGTCATATAATAACAATCTACCATTGTAACCAAGGATGCCACATTTGACTAATGTATGTCATATAATAACAATCTGCCATTGTAACCAAGGATGCCACATTTGACTAATGTATGTCATATAATAACAATCTGCCATTGTAACCAAGGATGCCACATTTGACTAATGTATGTCATATAATAACAATCTACCATTGTAACCAAGGATGCCACATTTGACTAATGTATGTCATATAATAACAATCTGCCATTGTAACCAAGGATGCCACATTTGACTAATGTATGTCATATAATAACAATCTGCCATTGTAACCAAGGATGCCACATTTGACTAATGTATGTCATATAATAACAATCTACCATTGTAACCAAGGATGCCACATTTGACTAATGTATGTCATATAATAACAATCTGCCATTGTAACCAAGGATGCCACATTTGACTAATGTATGTCATATAATAACAATCTGCCATTGTAACCAAGGATGCCACATTTGACTAATGTATGTCATATAATAACAATCTGCCATTGTAACCAAGGATGCTCGAAAGAGCCACATTTGACTAATGTATGTCATATAATAACAATCTGCCATTGTAACCAAGGATGCTCGAAAGAGCCACATTTGACTAATGTATGTCATATAATAACAATCTGCCATTGTAACCAAGGATGCCACATTTGACTAATGTATGTCATATAATAACAATCTGCCATTGTAACCAAGGATGCCACATTTGACTAATGTATGTCATATAATAACAATCTGCCATTGTAACCAAGGATGCTCGAAAGAGCCACATTTGACTAATGTATGTCATATAATAACAATCTGCCATTGTAACCAAGGATGCCACATTTGACTAATGTATGTCATATAATAACAATCTGCCATTGTAACCAAGGATGCCACATTTGACTAATGTATGTCATATAATAACAATCTGCCATTGTAACCAAGGATGCCACATTTGACTAATGTATGTCATATAATAACAATCTGCCATTGTAACCAAGGATGCCACATTTGACTAATGTATGTCATATAATAACAATCTGCCATTGTAACCAAGGATGCCACATTTGACTAATGTATGTCATATAATAACAATCTGCCATTGTAACCAAGGATGCCACATTTGACTAATGTATGTCATATAATAACAATCTGCCATTGTAACCAAGGATGCCACATTTGACTAATGTATGTCATATAATAACAATCTGCCATTGTAACCAAGGATGCCACATTTGACTAATGTATGTCATATAATAACAATCTGCCATTGTAACCAAGGATGCCACATTTGACTAATGTATGTCATATAATAACAATCTGCCATTGTAACCAAGGATGCCACATTTGACTAATGTATGTCATATAATAACAATCTGCCATTGTAACCAAGGATGCTCGAAAGAGCCACATTTGACTAATGTATGTCATATAATAACAATCTGCCATTGTAACCAAGGATGCCACATTTGACTAATGTATGTCATATAATAACAATCTGCCATTGTAACCAAGGATGCCACATTTGACTAATGTATGTCATATAATAACAATCTGCCATTGTAACCAAGGATGCCACATTTGACTAATGTATGTCATATAATAACAATCTGCCATTGTAACCAAGGATGCCACATTTGACTAATGTATGTCATATAATAACAATCTGCCATTGTAACCAAGGATGCCACATTTGACTAATGTATGTCATATAATAACAATCTGCCATTGTAACCAAGGATGCCACATTTGACTAATGTATGTCATATAATAACAATCTGCCATTGTAACCAAGGATGCCACATTTGACTAATGTATGTCATATAATAACAATCTGCCATTGTAACCAAGGATGCCACATTTGACTAATGTATGTCATATAATAACAATCTGCCATTGTAACCAAGGATGCCACATTTGACTAATGTATGTCATATAATAACAATCTGCCATTGTAACCAAGGATGCCACATTTGACTAATGTATGTCATATAATAACAATCTGCCATTGTAACCAAGGATGCCACATTTGACTAATGTATGTCATATAATAACAATCTGCCATTGTAACCAAGGATGCCACATTTGACTAATGTATGTCATATAATAACAATCTGCCATTGTAACCAAGGATGCCACATTTGACTAATGTATGTCATATAATAACAATCTGCCATTGTAACCAAGGATGCCACATTTGACTAATGTATGTCATATAATAACAATCTGCCATTGTAACCAAGGATGCTCGAAAGAGCCACATTTGACTAATGTATGTCATATAATAACAATCTGCCATTGTAACCAAGGATGCTCGAAAGAGCCACATTTGACTAATGTATGTCATATAATAACAATCTGCCATTGTAACCAAGGATGCTCGAAAGAGCCACATTTGACTAATGTATGTCATATAATAACAATCTGCCATTGTAACCAAGGATGCCACATTTGACTAATGTATGTCATATAATAACAATCTGCCATTGTAACCAAGGATGCTCGAAAGAGCCACATTTGACTAATGTATGTCATATAATAACAATCTGCCATTGTAACCAAGGATGCCACATTTGACTAATGTATGTCATATAATAACAATCTGCCATTGTAACCAAGGATGCTCGAAAGAGCCACATTTGACTAATGTATGTCATATAATAACAATCTGCCATTGTAACCAAGGATGCCACATTTGACTAATGTATGTCATATAATAACAATCTGCCATTGTAACCAAGGATGCTCGAAAGAGCCACATTTGACTAATGTATGTCATATAATAACAATCTGCCATTGTAACCAAGGATGCCACATTTGACTAATGTATGTCATATAATAACAATCTGCCATTGTAACCAAGGATGCCACATTTGACTAATGTATGTCATATAATAACAATCTGCCATTGTAACCAAGGATGCTCGAAAAAGCCACATTTGACTAATGTATGTCATATAATAACAATCTGCCATTGTAACCAAGGATGCTCGAAAGAGCCACATTTGACTAATGTATGTCATATAATAACAATCTGCCATTGTAACCAAGGATGCCACATTTGACTAATGTATGTCATATAATAACAATCTGCCATTGTAACCAAGGATGCCACATTTGACTAATGTATGTCATATAATAACAATCTGCCATTGTAACCAAGGATGCTCGAAAGAGCCACATTTGACTAATGTATGTCATATAATAACAATCTGCCATTGTAACCAAGGATGCTCGAAAGAGCCACATTTGACTAATGTATGTCATATAATAACAATCTGCCATTGTAACCAAGGATGCCACATTTGACTAATGTATGTCATATAATAACAATCTGCCATTGTAACCAAGGATGCTCGAAAGAGCCACATTTGACTAATGTATGTCATATAATAACAATCTGCCA
The DNA here is from genome assembly GCA_963680875.1 of Bathymodiolus brooksi. Taxonomy (NCBI): domain Eukaryota; kingdom Metazoa; phylum Mollusca; class Bivalvia; order Mytilida; family Modiolidae; genus Bathymodiolus; species Bathymodiolus brooksi. The sequence continues at coordinate 8,225,111 of OY804580.1, read as the reverse complement.
TTGTAACCAAGGATGCTCGAAAGAGCCACATTTGACTAATGTATGTCATATAATAACAATCTGCCATTGTAAACAAGGATGCCACATTTGACTAATGTATGTCATATAATAACAATCTGCCATTGTAACCAAGGATGCTCGAAAGAGCCACATTTGACTAATGTATGTCATATAATAACAATCTGCCATTGTAACCAAGGATGCTCGAAAGAGCCACATTTGACTAATGTATGTCATATAATAACAATCTGCCATTGTAACCAAGGATGCCACATTTGACTAATGTATGTCATATAATAACAATCTGCCATTGTAACCAAGGATGCTCGAAAGAGCCACATTTGACTAATGTATGTCATATAATAACAATCTGCCATTGTAACCAAGGATGCCACATTTGACTAATGTATGTCATATAATAACAATCTGCCATTGTAACCAAGGATGCTCGAAAGAGCCACATTTGACTAATGTATGTCATATAATAACAATCTGCCATTGTAACCAAGGATGCCACATTTGACTAATGTATGTCATATAATAACAATCTGCCATTGTAACCAAGGATGCTCGAAAGAGCCACATTTGACTAATGTATGTCATATAATAACAATCTGCCATTGTAACCAAGGATGCTCGAAAGAGCCACATTTGACTAATGTATGTCATATAATAACAATCTGCCATTGTAACCAAGGATGCCACATTTGACTAATGTATGTCATATAATAACAATCTGCCATTGTAACCAAGGATGCTCGAAAGAGCCACATTTGACTAATGTATGTCATATAATAACAATCTGCCATTGTAACCAAGGATGCTCGAAAGAGCCACATTTGACTAATGTATGTCATATAATAACAATCTTCCATTGTAACCAAGGATGCTCGAAAGAGCCACATTTGACTAATGTATGTCATATAATAACAATCTGCCATTGTAACCAAGGATGCTCGAAAGAGCCACATTTGACTAATGTATGTCATATAATAACAATCTGCCATTGTAACCAAGGATGCCACATTTGACTAATGTATGTCATATAATAACAATCTGCCATTGTAACCAAGGATGCTCGAAAGAGCCACATTTGACTAATGTATGTCATATAATAACAATCTGCCATTGTAACCAAGGATGCTCGAAAGAGCCACATTTGACTAATGTATGTCATATAATAACAATCTGCCATTGTAACCAAGGATGCTCGAAAGAGCCACATTTGACTAATGTATGTCATATAATAACAATCTGCCATTGTAACCAAGGATGCTCGAAAGAGCCACATTTGACTAATGTATGTCATATAATAACAATCTGCCATTGTAACCAAGGATGCTCGAAAGAGCCACATTTGACTAATGTATGTCATATAATAACAATCTGCCATTGTAACCAAGGATGCTCGAAAGAGCCACATTTGACTAATGTATGTCATATAATAACAATCTGCCATTGTAACCAAGGATGCCACATTTGACTAATGTATGTCATATAATAACAATCTGCCATTGTAACCAAGGATGCTCGAAAGAGCCACATTTGACTAATGTATGTCATATAATAACAATCTGCCATTGTAACCAAGGATGCTCGAAAGAGCCACATTTGACTAATGTATGTCATATAATAACAATCTGCCATTGTAACCAAGGATGCCACATTTGACTAATGTATGTCATATAATAACAATCTGCCATTGTAACCAAGGATGCCACATTTGACTAATGTATGTCATATAATAACAATCTGCCATTGTAACCAAGGATGCTCGAAAGAGCCACATTTGACTAATGTATGTCATATAATAACAATCTGCCATTGTAACCAAGGATGCTCGAAAGAGCCACATTTGACTAATGTATGTCATATAATAACAATCTGCCACCTGTTATAATATAATACTAATTATTTATCTACCTTTTCTTGTGAATTTCAAATTAAAAAAATAAATATAATTATGTTATCTGGATGTGAATGGAGAACATTCACACAAATTTACTCAACAGGTGTCGCTCGAGTACCAACGGTGGTTAGCGGAGCGTTTTATTATCGCTTAGATGTTTGTAACCTATGTAAACTATTATTTCAAACACAATTTCTATCTAATTATCCAACAATAATTATTTTTTATTTGTATAACAATATTCCTCAAGTTAACAACAAATGCATCATAAGTTGTAACCATCTTCTGACATGTTACTAAATTACTAAAGTGATCACGTCATTACGTTGAAATAAGACAAGGACAACGTTACAATCATATCTGAGTCACGGGCACCTGTTACTAACTGTGAATGCGAATATAGAATAAAATTGAATACATTCTTATTATTTTTTTCTTATGTTCCCCATGAGCAAAAATCAATATTATCAATAATTTTGTAATTAGTAAATACACATAGCATACGTACAATAACTGTAGAATGAGGAAACTATAGTACACGTGTACGTATTTGTTCACATTCTTTGCATTTCCCCGTTTTAAAGATTTTCGTGTTGGTTTCCTAGTTTTGTTGTATAGTGATTTTCATCGTTTATTAATGGTTAGAATCAAATAATTTCGATCAATTAATTAATTAATTAATTATTCCTGGCGAATTGTATGTACTGTTCTGTTCCGGATTCCAACCACAGTGGCTTTTCTTTAAGACATATAACTTTATTAATAAAAAATATGCACCCCTATATCATTTTTAAGATATTTATATATATTATAAAAAAAACAACAACTAAGCGTGTTGGGACCTCATCTTCATCTCATTGAAAATTAACTTGTTCTCGTCGTGATATAGCTGAAAAATTGCCATAAACAACAATTACTCACTGATCCCCAACATGATGCTAAAAACATATTCTGTCTCAAACATAAATATCTACATTTATTAATCTACTATTCAAGTGGTTATTTTCGAAGGGGTGTTAATTTTGCGTTTTTTAGTCAAACTGTTCGCGTGGGCTCTAATTTTGCCAAAATTGAAAAAAAAAACAAAATAAAAAAATTTACGATTTCAGCTTTATCTTAAGCCATTCAAATAAAGGCATCAAACATTCTGAAGATTTTGATAAAAAAAAATCAAACGTGAATATCTGGGTCGTATTATAGATAATGTTGATTTTTTTCATGAACAGTCATGTGTACATTTTATTTTCATCAGCAGTCATGTGTGGATTTTATTTTTCATCAACAGTCGCTTGACTATTATTAATTGGTAATAATACTAAATATGATTTCTATGTGATAAAGTTTGTCAGTGACTTGCGGCAGGTCGGTGGTTTTTTCAGGGAACTCCGGTTTCCTCCACCAATAAAACGGGCCGAATAAAACTGACCGTCACGAAACAAGAAGTGTACTGTTTCATTTCAACGGCAATACAAGCTATTTAACAACCTCTACACTAAATACAAAATACATTTGGGCGGTGTTGATTAAATTACATGATAGTGCTACATATGATGATAGAAGAAAATCATATGAATGGTTATTTAAGCACCAAGCATTAAAATACAACTTATCTCTTTGAAGGTTTACTTTTTAAGGAATCAATCCTATCGGGACAAATCCGCGAATCAGAAGCAATAATTAAACTGTTGAACTTTCTTGCGTAAGGTTCTTGAAATCCGGACACGTATTATACGAGTGATTGTTGTTGCTTAACGCCAATTCAGCAATTTTTCAGCTATATCATGGCGAGAACAAGTTAATTTTCAATGAGATGATGATGAGGTCCGCTTTGTATTAGACCAACACGCTGAGTTGGATTTTTATAGTGCTAGCTCACTAAAACAACAGTCCGCGGATAGACATGTCGCCCCACTTGGACACATTATCCTGATTCCGAGCCGACCAGTCTTTGCTCTTTCTCCTTAATGCTACGTGCTTACCAGAGAAGCAACAAATATCAATTTGCATAGTCGTTGGTATGACCCGACCGGGGCTCGAACCCACGATCTACCGCACTCGAGGCGAGCACTCTAACCATTACGCCACGATGCGGTTCGTATTATACGAAGCTACATGGACGTGGCCGAGACACACATTCATGTCATTAACTTTTAGGATGTTTTTTTCTGAAAATAAAAAAATATGTGGTGAAATTTTAAAGAAACAAAATAAATTGACACGAAAGATGCAGAAATATCATTAATCCGACCCTACAGTTCTCAACGAGAAATTTATGATAAAAATTTGATTTTTGTTTCCTGTGAAAAAATATATCGCTGTGGGGGAAATTTTCTGTGTAGTGTTTTGTAGATCAGTGATTGTCCTTTTTCTTTTGGCCATTGTATTGCCTGCCCTTGCGCTTGGTGATCTTAAAACTCTTCTTGCATTGTTTTTGAAGCAAAAGCGAACTTCGTACGCAAATTTACATGGTTAGACCCTATACAGTGTGAAAAAAATACGTGTACAATTTCCAATCGGGTTCAATTTAGTCTGAAAACTCGTGTGCAATTTTATGTCATTAGACAACAAATGAAGTAAAGAAAAATTCGTGTGCAATTTTACGTCATTAGACACCAAATGAAGTAAAAAAAAAAACCCATGTACATGCAATTTTACATTGCCATTGCAGGCTTTGAGCCCTATAGGCTATGATTGTTACCGGTTACTGTGAAATAAACTAGAAAAAAAAGGTATTGGTAATATCAAATTAAAATCTATTATGTTCACTTCCGTCCTCTCTATAGGCCGTGCCTACCGTCATATTACGCAACGTTTCAGATCAAGGACAACACGTAGGTAATGATATTGCCATTTGATTTCATTGGATCCAAGCGTTTATCGGAAAACAAACGTTTTCCTAAACACCGTTGGTACAACGACGCCACCTGGGGGGGGGGGGGGGGGGGGGGGGGAATTGGGGAATGTTCTCTATTGATTGATACCGAACATATCAGCCTGCCGAGCCCACAGGACAGGACCCTCCCCCCTTTTTCTTGAACATCGATTTTTTGTCATGTAAACAACATTTTGCAACTCTCTATGTATCACAAACAAACAGTAGTTTCTAGCCATACCGGGTTTCTGACATGTATATAAGAGAGAAGGTAAGTCACTCTTCTTTAGTTTAGTCTGAAAATCGCAAATCGCGAGTGGAAAATGTTCCATGGAGAGTTGTCAACTGCTGTAAATAAATATTGATGTGTGTTTTCAGGGAGAATAATATATACAGAGAAGGAATAAGCCAATTTCCACAAAATTTAAGATGAATGCACAACAGGTACCCCAATGTAAACAAAGAAGAGTGACTTACCTTCTCTCTTATATACATGTCAGAAACCCGGTATGGATAGAAACTACTGTTTGCTTGTATTTATTGTATATATGTCATCCAGTGATACATAGAGAGTTGCAAAATGTTGTTTACATGAAAAAAAATCGATGTTCAAGAAAAAGGGGGGAGGGTTCTGTCCACAAGTACCTGTGGCCGAGCCAGAATATGAAGTTTGGTGGCGAGTGAGTGAAGCGAACGAGTCACAAACTTTATATTCTGTCGAGCAGGCTGATATTTTTCAGTATCTATCATATTCACATTCAGATGATATGTTTATCATCCTTAAATCAAACATAAACACGAATCTATATTTGTATTTTCGCGGGAAAATCACATGATTAAAAATATTCAAAATACGCTTCCCCAAAACATAGTTCATAAGTAGTTTACAAATATACCATTAATTTTTACAGGTTTATATAAATGTTAAGATTGTTGAATTTTTCCTTTAATGGTGATATTCATTTTTTTTTTTTTTATTACAAACATCAAAGTCGGCAATTTACCGTTTTGTTCACAGGCACTCGAATTCCGGACCCCCCTTTTCCTCATTTGGTCCCTCCCGCGATTATGGTATGGATCTTTGTCTGGAAGTATATCTTTGAACCATTTATCCATATTTTACAACATTTCGTGTTACAACTCTCTCGTTCTACTAACTTTTGTTTCTAGGTCCAGCTGCCGTATTACTTATATATACATAAAGGTATGAAACAACCGTCAAAATACAAAGAGGGAATCCTCGCTTCGACTCGATATTTTACAATAACGCGCCAGTTTTAAAAAGGACCTTCGCTTGTCCTCGTCTCAAAAATGATTTCCCTTCATTCCTATCTAGTTCATACGTACGAACAACACATATTTATTGACGAAATTCAAGATTATTCTCGACGACACATCCAACTTTCCTCCACTCGTGTCCATTCAGGAGGTCAGCCGAACATATTTTGTTTCGCGCTATTTCATTGGTCGGAAAGATTTTTGGAACTTCTTTAGCTTGTTCTTCGCTATGCATGGCCAATCCATTTCGTATCGAGAGGCTTATTAAGCGGGAGTTTTAAATAAGAATAAAAGAATACAAGTTTCAACAAAAATACTGTTATTTTGGCAAAACTTTCCAAGAACAAGCACGAGAAGTACACGGCAGATTAAATCTAGGACTCTGTTGATGATCATTTTTTTCTTCTTTTTTTTGGAAAAGGGGGGATGGGGGTGGGGAGAATAGATGATGTTGTTAGGTATAGATTGGTTTGTTGTTGAAGATTCAAGCAGAAAAGCGAAGCTGGTTGTTTCCTTGTATGTTGTTGGATTTTGTTGTATGTACAATATACATGATGTACATTTACCCATATCCATTCTTTTTTTCAGGTAAATAACATAATTAGAACTTTTCATGAGTATCGCAACAAAGTTTGATCTTTAATTCTTTCTGTAGCTGAAAGAAATATTATAAAAATTCTGGTTTGAACAATACACACCTAAAATTGTGGATGTAAAAAAAAAGGGGGGTGGTAATTATTCACAAAAATGTTTTTGTACCAAGACACGTATTATTTTTGGGTCTAATGTACAAAGAGTACATTAGACCCATCATTATTTTTTATTGGTTTATTGAAATATGAAGTACAAAAAATGCACACCTTCATGTTTTAATTATTTCAACTGTTTAAATCAAAACTGGGCATCAGAAATTGCATTAAGAGGGGTTTTTTTTCTTGTTTTTTTTTTTATTATTTTTTTTGGGTGGGGTGTCATTAATTATTTGTGTGGTACAAAAATGTAAATTAAAGAATATTTTGTTCTTTCCTATGTTTTTTGCAAAGGCCATTACAGTTGGAATTTTACACGTATTTCCCTAACAGAAAAGAAATACAAAGAGTAGTTCTAATCCCTTTAAGCAAAAATGTCTTTTGAGGCATATTTACATATACCTGTTTCTAAGGCAGAAGAGGGGTTTACTTATGTACACTGTCTTTTTGTTGTTGCTGGGATAGGGGTTGAGGAGCGCTAACTCATTTTTATTTTTTGACAAGCCTAAAAAGGATATTTTATTTGCTTTATGATAACTAGTGTCCCTTTCTCTCTGATCTTTTCAGTGATCAAATGGTCATCCGTCAAAATTTATGTTTGAAGTGCATTTTTCCATTTCAGACAATATTCTTACCATGTCACTAGGTTCGTCATTTTTTTTCTGGTGCCTATATAACACATTGGCTGAAAAGGTTTACTTTCCACTTTTATTCTTATTTAAAACTCCCGCTTAATAGGCCTCTCGATACGAAATGAATTGGCCGTGCATAGCGAAGAACAAGCTAAAAAAGTTCCGAAAATCTTTCCGACCAATGAAATAGCGCGAAACAAAATATGTTCGGCTGACCTCCTGAATGGGCACGAGTGGAGGAAAGTTGGATGTGTCGTCGAGAATAATCTTGAATTTCGTCAATAAATATTTGTTGCTCGTACGTATAATCTAGATAGGAATGAAGGGAAATTTTTGAGACGAGGACAAGCGATGGTCCTTTTTTGAAACTGGCGCGTTATTGTAAAATATCGAGTTGAAGCGAGGATTCCCTCTTTGTATTTTGACGATTGTTTCATACCTTTATGTATATACAGTAGGTGGCCATAATTATTTCACCAAGATGGCGGCAATTAAAAATCAATTATTGAAACATCCAATTTCTCTTTCATATTTAATATAATTAACTGTCATTAAAATGTCCAACATTTTGACAGTGTATAATTGGGGGTCAAAGCTCAAAAAGTCATTCGACGGAAGTAACGTTATTTTGACAACATTGTTTAAATTTCGTCTGCTAAAAAAATGGCTCGTCACAACAAGGAGATGACAACAGAGACGAAACAAATGATACTACGATTGAAACGAGAAGGCTATGCACACAGGAAAATTGCTGAAATAATCGGGAGGGATCATTCTACGATTACAAAATTTCTAAAGCGTTATGATGAGAGGAATTCCGTGGAAAATAAGCCTAAAACCGGAAGGAAAAAGTTGGTGACGGAACGAGGAGACCGTGTAATCTTACGCTCAGTGAAAGTCAACAGGAGAGAAACTTTGATAGATTTGACAAACATTGTAAATGAAAGACTACCACGGCCTGTTTCTACTAGAACTGTTCGCCGCAGATTGAAATTTCATGGTTACACGAGGCGCCGAGTTCGGAAGACTTTAACAGTGTCATTAAAAAACCGAAAAAATCGTGTAAATTGGTGCAGAGGTAAGCTTGCTATGTCAGTTCAATTATATTGGAAACGTAATATTCTCAGATGAAACACAAGTAGTTGTTGGTCATGACAGGCGAGTGCATGTTTGGAGAAAGGCTGACGAAATTTGGCGACCTGAATGTGTTGGTTTGAGGGGTGGTCCCCGTGTAGCAGTGATGTTTTGGGGATGCATTACCTTTGATAGAGTTGGTACATTGACTGAAATTGAGGGAAATATGAACACTACAAAATATTTAGAGACTCTTGGTGATAATGTATGGCCAGTAATCGCTAAAATATTTCCGAATGGTGGGTACATCTTTCAAGATGATAATGCTCCATGTCATGCCTCTCGCAGAACTGTCCAGTGGAAGAGAGAAAATGAATTAAATTGTCTGAATTGGCCACCTCAATCGCCTGACTTAAACATAATTGAAAATGTGTGGAGAACAATTAAAATCAAACTGCAGAATTCTAAATGTGACATTTTAAATAAAAAAATTCTTGTGAGGGAGGTGAAAAAGATGTGGGTTGGACTAACTCCATTTTATATTTAGAGCTTGTATAACTCAATTTCAAGGAGAATTCGAAGTGTAATTGTAGCAAAAGGTCACATAACGAAATACTGAAAATGACAGGTATGTAAAATAAATCTTGAGAACATATTTCCTATTTTTCCCTATGCATATATTCCACAAGTCATGAGATGGCGGCCATCTTGGTGAAATAATTATGGCCACCTACTGTATAAGTAATACGGCAGCTGGACCTAGAAGCAAATGTTAGTAGAACGAGAGAGTTGTAACACGAAATGTTGTAAAATATGGATAAATGGTTCAAAGATATACTTCCAGACAAAGATCCATACCATAATCGCGGGAGGAACCAAATGAGGAAAAAGGGGGGTCCGAATTCGAGTGCCTGTGGATTTGTTTACCAATGCCGTTCCGTTTTAGAAAACATAAAGGTCACGACCTCGCTTATGACGTAAAAATTATGACGTCTCAGCAGAGGTTATCAAGAATTGTGACAAGTACATTTTTGTAGGACGATGTTTGTTGATATTGCTGACACGACAGTTCCTAATTTGATATATGTTTAAAAAATAAAATGTTAACTAGCTAATGGTGTTGCTGAATTTTATTTACTTTTGTCATCTTCACAGGAATTATCGTTTAAATGTTGGGAGAATTTGGTGATAATTCCTGCTCACTGTTGATAAGTCCAGCTCAGCTCACGAGAACTTTGATACGAGTGTTGCTTATGGAGTCAGCAGGTAGATATAGCGGGAGGGAAGGATGGTAAATATATATATTGACCGCAGAATACCGCAGAAATTACCGGTTATATACGATATTATATATATATTCTACCATCTACCCACACACTTAAACACATGTTTTATGTTTATTCCAGATTCTGTATGGCGTATGGCGTCTAACGCCACTTTCTAAATTTTTTCAGTTATATCGTGGCTGTCAGTTTTATTGATAGAGGAAACCGGGCACTCTGATAAACTTTATCACATAATGTTATCCCAGATCCGCCTTACGAGACAAGGTAACCATTCGACTATTAAAGCTATATTTTTATTGAGCAGATGTGGCAAAGTGGAGTAGGCCACTGGATATAAAGCAAAGCGATTGACGCTGTAGTGTGTCAAATCCCGCCGAGGGAGAGCAAAACAAATGTCAGCTCAAAATATAATTCTAACATTAATCGACTGATATATTTGTTGAGGTATTTCTGATAGACAGAAAAACACATTCAAAGAACATTCCAGAGATTTTTTTTTCATTTTATTAACGGTCGAGATAAAAATATATGTTATTTATTCTCCCATAGAATATGGCGGTATACCGTAATTGCCATCTTGGATTCGTACACATATTCATCTACTATATTTGTATATATTGTATATACTTCCTAATAAGTATTTCTCTATACATATGCACATGCATATGGTTTATTGAGAAAATAAAGATATCATATCAGATCGTTAATCTGTTTTCTCTAATTCTTGTTCAATTTTCACTTCTTAACCCGTGTGAGAAGAAATCGATAATCAACGTGTGGATCACTTTGTTCTCAGTCGCTGATTGGTCAATTACGCAATTATGCGATTATGTCTCAACCCGTGGGTGAGATAAGAATTTCACGTTACTTTTCCCGTAAAAATGTCACGTTTCGCAAAATGTCATTGTATCAATAAAATCGTTTAATTAACCGTAACTAACCGTAATTAACCGTACCGTCATCAAGAACCCCTCATCTGGAATCTTGTCCCTTCTCCATCATTGCTTCAAAAACATTCCTTAACGGGTGTGACGTCAATTGAAGTATACGTCAGTGACGTCATTGGACGTCGATTTGAGAAAGTGAAAAACGGCCATATATATATGTTTTGTTAAATTAGTGAGAAAAAGAATCAAACAAATTTTTAGTGGTTCATTAGAGAAACAATCTCTAACATTGTTTCCCGTTTATTACGATAATTTCTCAAATCAAGATAGTTAAATTTTCACATTTTAAAGTTCGAGGAAAAATTTTCACATTTTAAAGTTCGAGGAAAAACCTCGAACTTTAAAATGTGAAAATTTAACTATCTTGATTTGAGAAATTATCGTAATAAACGGGAAACAATGTTAGAGACTATATTTCTCTAATTCTTGTTCAATTTTCACACTTCTCAACCCGTGTGAGAAGAAATCGATAATCAACGTGTGGATCACTTTGTTCTCAGTCGCTGATTGGTCAATTACGCAATTATGTCTCAACCCGTGGGTGAGATATATAGAATCTAACACCGGGAAGAGTACAAGATAGGGAAATCTCCGACACCCGAGGGTAAGATTTCAATCGTTCTCTTTACGAGGCTTGCCGAGTTAGAGAACGATTGTAATCTTACCCAAGGGTGTCGGAGATTTCCCTATCTGGTACTTTTTCCGGTGTTTGATTTTATTTCTCACTAAACACATAATTGTTTTTGTTTACATTCCATCGAGCGTTTTCCCGCAATTTATTTTTCCATTGCTGAAGTAAATATTCGATTTATCCATATGCAACCGTTTCTCGGCAGTATTTCAAATGTATTTCATCATAAAGTACAATGTATTTAATCAATATATTATAAAAGTTACTACAACAGAGATAAAGACCTATAGAAATAGGCTAAAAATAGGAACTGGTCGTTCTCAAAAGTGAGAAAAGAATTTCACGCTACTTTTCCCGTAAAAATGTTACGTTTCGCAAAATGTCATTGTGTCAATAAAATCGTTTCATTAACCGTAACTAACCGTAATTAACCGTACCGTCATCAAGAACCCCTCATCTGGAATCTTGTCCTTTCTCCATCATTGCTTCAAAAACATTCCTTAACGGGTGTGGCGTCAATTGAAGTATACGTCAGTGACGTCACTGAACGTCGATTTGAGAAAGTGGAAACGGCCATATATTTTGTTAAATTAGTGAGAAAAAGAATCAAACAAATTTTTAGTTGTTCATTAGAGAAACAATCTCTAACATTGTTTCCCGTTTATTACGATAATTTCTCAAATCAAGATAGTTAAATTTTCACATTTTAAAGTTCGAGGTTTACCGAGAATTTTAAAATGTAAATATTTAACTATCGAGATTTGAGAAATTATCGTAATAAACGGGAAACAATGTTAGAGACTATATATATCAGATTAGTAAGTATTGTTATGGCAGATTAGAAATCTGTTTTAACAGCTAAGTAGTTAGTTTACTTTTATAATGGTATAACCTATTTAAATCAATAATAACAAACCAATCAAATTAAAATTAAGTTTTTTGATAGCTCCCATTTTCCTATATATATGTAGCGAAAACAATTTCGATTGAGCTATTTTAAAAATTGTAAAATAAAAAATTCTGCTAATAATGAATTTGACGTCTGTATGACCGTCACAGTAAAAACATGACGTCATAATTTGCTTCAAGAGGACGGTTTTTCAGTAGCCCGGGGTTCTATGGTACCGTGGTACTTGATGTTTAACGTCTGTGTAACGTAACTAGTTTTCGGAATTAATCCAAAAAGGTTATATTTTATTCCCCGGTATAGAAACCTATTTTCCCCCACAATTCATTTTATTCTTTGAATTTGTTTAAAAATACGTCGCCACTTTTCCCTATGACAACGCCGATGTACCTCCCAGAAATGGTTTCCTATGATATCGCGGTAATTGCAAAATTAATGTTATGGGGCACAATGTTTGACAAATCAAGACATCGTTTATAAATACTAAATCAACCCCATTCAAGGTGAATATCTGGCAAACTTATGCCATAAAGAAAATCTTGATAATTTATCACATTTAATAAAGTAAAGTTTCTTTGAAATAACAAATGTAACGAAGTTGAGTCAATTTGATGTAACGTTATGTTGGTTAATATGTTTTCATAGCTTAATTTTTCCATCAACTTTGTCGGTCTAGAAAGTAACTAAAAATAGCACCAAAAATCCCAAATCGGGTTGAAATGAAACGTAAACAAACGGACGACATTTCTAAAAAATAGCAGACGAATTATGACAACTATGGTTTAATTATTGGACATTTTACAAAGCATGGTATCAGGGTAAAATAAAAATGTCCGCTATTTCTAAGGAAAAGATAGAAATACGTGTACTTACAAAAATTCAAGACATTTGGACAGAATGACCAGACGTTCCGATAAATGTGACTGTTGTGTTTATGAATATATAAATAGAAAAACCGGCGGGTGGCGCTGCAGTGCATAGCAACAGACAAAATAAATACCGCGGTATCATAGAACCCGTGGTATCATAGGAAGGGAGTATACCTTTACGCTTCAAAAGTGAATAATATTTCATTTAATCCAGTTTTTGAGGTAAGCGATTTTCTTGTTTATTCTGTTATATTGTTTTATCAACATCCTGGTCTTTAAGAATTCAATATGGCGACTCATTCCGTTTTGACATAGAACGGTCCAGTCGGAAAGCAAACTCATTAATGGCGTCGCTGGTAAAACCACGGGTCACGTGATTCTCATTTGAAAACGTTGACATGATCGTAGGTCATGAAAATTGTAGAACAAAGACCTCGTTTATTTATACCGTAGAAAATATCGAAACGTCTTATATTGTTTTCTTTTCAGCAATAATTACTTCCACGATTTGTTTATTAGATTTGAGTTAAAACGGGAGATTACTATTAAAATTTTGATGATTTATAGGGTGACCCCCTCGATGGAATGTCGCCATCGCATTGGAATAAAATGCAAATATATTAAGTTTGCAGTAGAGTGACATTCCCAAACTTCACACTGCGCTAGGTTATATATTTATTTAACGAAAAGTTTCTCTGGTACACGTTTTTATTCATTAATAAAAAATTGTGTCAGCTTTTAGTGCCGAAAAATTGTCAACCAAGAAAGATAACTCCGTACCATCGCATTGAAATAAAATGCAAATATATTAAGTTTGCAGTAGAATGACATTCCCAAACTTCACACTGCGCTAGGTTATATATTTATTTAACGAAATGTTTCTCTGGTACACTTTTTTATTCATTAAAATTGTCAGTCAAGAAAGATAACTCCGTATGAATTTCCCTATTTCTAAAAATACATTTAGAACTAACCTAATGACTTAAAAGCACGCTGTGCACAAATGTTAATGCTGATGAAGGCTGCTATTTTAATAGCATATGCATATAATTAACTACAAATTTAGCAAAATACAAACATTTATATATGGTCTCCTTTCCCCAAAAGAAAGGATAGGCGACTAAAATTTACACGTCCACCGGTTTTATTCTAGCAATTCAAGAAAAAACATTTCTATATCCTTTTGATGAATCATGAACAGAACTGGTGTATTTTTTTTCTAGGCATGAAAATAAAATTCAATATAAAGATAAAAAAAATGTATAAATATTTAAAGAAAATGTATACAGTCATCTGTCAAAAGTATTGGGAAATGTAAAAAAAAATCCCTATATAATCAACCAAAACCATATTTTTTTTAAAAAAAATATTGTGAAGTAATTTCTGGATAGATTTTAACAAATTTTACACCAAAACATTCAGATTTGTCAATATTTTGATTGTTTATTTACTCATTATGTAGTTATGAGTTATTTTTATTTGTACATAATTTAAACACAACAAATAAAAATTGATTTTGATTTTCCTATATATTTCAACTAAAAATAAATCCTAAAAATTAACAATCATGGAAAAATTATGTACAAATAAAAACCACTCGTATAAAGATTTGAGCAAATAAACAAACAAAATATAGACAATTCCGAATGTTTTGGTGTAAAATTTGTTACAATCTATCCAGAAATGATTTCACAATATTTTTTTGAAAAAGATATGGTTTTGGTTGATTATATAGGGATATTTTTTACATTTCCCAATACTTTTGACAGATGATTGTACATATTAGTTTTCAAGTGTATTTCTTTTCCATAAACTATTAACAGTAAAAAGTCCATAAATTTTTATGAAAGTTGAACAAATCCTAAGTACAATAAATTATTAATTTAATAGAAAATGAGATTAAAAAAAAGTATGTGCCAGTCTCCAGGATATGGCAAAACCCAGCTTAATGAACCTCCATATTCTGATTTTAATTTTATTAAATGGTCATACGATTTCCTGTCCCCAACAACAACTTGATACTGAAGCTTTATCCCAATCTGAAACTTTTTGTGAGGAATATTCAAAGTTTTCAAAACTGTGGCTTTTGAATCTGCTGTCTCATCTAAAACTTCAATTGAACAAAACTCAGATTTTTCAGTGTCAGTTTCAGAAAATGAAAGAAAAGTCTTAAGACCTGGGAGATCTACATGTATATCATTTTCCTGTACCAAATATTTCAGAAAACTGTAAGCTGACAATTTCTTCTCAAAACTTTCCCATGCAAAGGTTTTATCACCCGTTTCCTTGAAATCTTCCAAACTTAAATGGGAGAATGTATTGCCTCTAATGGGAGAGGGTTCACCAATTTTGTCTTCTGGTTCTTTCAGTGATTTAATTAAAGCTGTTTTGTCAACTAAATCTTCAATTTTTTGGTACAAATCTGGCAACAATAAAGCTTTGTTGGATAAAAAGTCACTGACTACAAATTCTAAAACAGGATAAAACAGTACATAACGGTCAAGATTGTCAGTCTACATTGCAATATTCCACCTGATCAAACTGTGAAAACATTTAGTTAACTGGTAGTCTTCAGTTTTTGAAAGTTCATTTAGAGAATCATCAGACCTCACAAATTTGTTAAAATTTTTATAACATGTAAGGCATAAAATGGCTTTGCCTGCAGACAATGAACACAGGGCCCAGGGTCCCTGCCACTGTGGGCTTCAGAACAGTTAAGTTTTTTGGGGGCATTACAACTACTAGTAAACTATGGTAAAATCACAGTCTTGCAAATTACAGTTGTTTAATCAATTAAATATCATATATGCAGTTACATACAGATAACAAATTTAGCCTAATTTCTATTTATAACACACACACTGGCTGGGTTTTGTTTTTAGAGTCACATTCATTCAATCATTGTATACCTGTTACACATAAATTCATAATTCATTTGCAGAAGAAAATCAGGTAAAACTTAAAAGTCAGCATTCCTAAATATATTTGATAAACCAATTGCCTTTGAAATAATCGCCACATTAGATATGTACAGCAAACGGGAAAGGAGTCTAAACAAAGTCCATTGACGAGACGGGAGAAAAGGGGGGGGGGGCGTAATCTGATGTAAACAATGCAGTTTTCTTGTAAACTTTCGGTTAAAATATAAAGATATTGATAAATCTAATAAAAGGCAGACATATACACACTACATGGGTGTTTTGGGGGAGAAATGTTCACCGAAATGGGCAAATTTTACTCTAAAACAAGGCGAAAATTAAAAAAAACATGCCTCGTCGAATTTTCTTTCAGTAATGATTTCCATTCAGGGTGACAGAATTTCCAGTTGAGAGAGCATTTACTATTAGTTGATGATGCTATATCACTCCTGTATCATCAATTTCATGTCCTAATATAGAATTGTGTCAGCTTTTTCATTGGCCGAAAAATGTAAACAAACCGAACCTCGTGTTTTTACACATTTTAGAATGCACGATTCGAAACACGTTTTTGACTAATATAAACCTCGGTCGCTTGTCTGATATAGCCAGTCATTGCAAAAAATATATATTTATTTTATAGAAATCACGTTTCTATCACAATTTTGTCTATTTAATACTTTATTTCAGGTTTATCCTACAACGGCGCGAATGAAAAATTTTGCGGGACTTGTAAAGCGGCACCTAGCGGGAATTTTTTGCGGTTATCGCCCCCTGACTGCGTGGTTTTAGAATCACTAGCTATAACGGTCAAATCATGGGTTTGCTTTCCGACTGGTCTGTGAATTTTACGCAACACGTTAGCCATTCAAATTCTTTTATGCTATCTGCAGAAATTGCATTATGTTTCACATGTTAATCAATTACTCTTTGAATGACATTTTCGGTAATTGAAAACAAATGTTTAATAAACTTGTTGCTTGTCTAAGCTTAGCAGCGACACCTATTTATATCCCCCTTCCACATTTGTTGAAAAGCAATAGTAAAGGTGTAGTAATAACGGTGGTAGTCATGACCTTTATTTTCTGCTAAATCGAAGCTGATACATGCTATAACAACATATGTAGAATATACATCTATATACAAATGTGGAAAGGGCCCTTGTAAATTGTTATATTTTGTGTCCAATCCAATTGTTATAATATTTAGCAATAAAATATGTTTAATCTAATCTAAATCTATACAAATGATTCAAATGACAGCAATACTTGCAAGTAATATTTATAACATGCATTGGATATTGGGGACAGTCCCCAGTGCTCGATCCACCGAGCTGCCCAGGTCGTAAATATGCGGAAATCCTGTTCGTGGACCATAAATGATAATGAAAATAATATAGGTATATGCAACATTAATAATCAAACAAAACTGTTAACCACACGACCACCCAATAAAATAAGGTGTTTAACAGATAGAACAACATGTGTATTTGATGAATTTTTAAATGTGCATCTTAAAATGATATTTTATTAAGTTCGTCTCAAATTCAGTTTGACCAAAAAAAATATGCAATAATAAGAATTGGCTGGATACAATCTTTTCTAATTTCCAATTCTAAAGGACATTTTAACAAATGTTGACGTTATGTCACATAAGATAAATGTCATTTAAAACTTTTTAGGAATTATTTTTGCAATGCAGATTTAAACAATATTTCTCCCATTATTACGGCGTTTTTAACCCCGCTGAACCAGTGGTGGAAAAATCTGTAATCCTCTAGAGGATTAAAATGTCTCGTGCCTTTTCCCGCATGTTGTCAAATCGAGAATCTATATTTTAAAGGATCAAAGGATTTTGAAATACAGTTCGTGTTAAATAATGGGAGAAACAAATTCTCCTTCAGTTGCCTATGTGGGTTACGATATTTCTCCACTCTCTAGAGTTAAATTTAAAATTTTAACCACTCGCTTGACGGCTTGTGATTAAAATTTTAAATTTTAACTCTCTTGAGTGGAGAAATATCGTAACCCACGGGCGACTGAAGGAGAATCTATATTTTAATTTTTAAGTGAGTTAAAAAAAAAATTACATAATTCTTATTCAGTCAATGGTTTGATAAAAATTCGTTCAATGACAAATAACAGAAAACAAGGAAATATTCTTCCAGACAACAACATACATATTATGTACAAATAAATTTATACTTATTTACGTTATTTGTGTTTGTTTGGTTCGTCTTTACCTCCAGTTGTTTGTAGGAAGGCTATACGTCTTATTTACGTTATTTGTGTTTGTTCGGTTCGTCTTTACCTCCAGTTGTTTGTAGGAAGGCTATACGTCTTATTTACGTTATTTGTGTTTGTTTGGTTCGTCTTTACCTCCAGTTGTTTGTAGGAAGGCTCATGTCTTATT
Organism: Bathymodiolus brooksi; assembly: GCA_963680875.1. Lineage (NCBI taxonomy): Eukaryota > Metazoa > Mollusca > Bivalvia > Mytilida > Modiolidae > Bathymodiolus > Bathymodiolus brooksi. Next base: position 8,206,627 of record OY804580.1, on the reverse strand, counting down.
TACGTTATTTGTGTTTGTTTGGTTCGTCTTTACCTCCCGTTGTTTGTAGGAGGGCTCATGTCTTATTTACGTTATTTGTGTTTGTTTGGTTCGTCTTTACCTCCTGTTTTTTGTAGGAGGGCTCATGTCTTATTTACGTTATTTGTGTTTGTTTGGTTCGTCTTTATCTCCTGTTGTTTGTAGGAGGGCTCATGTCTTATTTACGTTATTTGTGTTTGTTTGGTTCGTCTTTACCTCCTGTTTTTTGTAGGAGGGCTCATGTCTTATTTACGTTATTTGTGTTTGTTTGGTTCGTCTTTACCTCCTGTTGTTTGTAGGAGGGCTCATGTCTTATTTACGTTATTTGTGTTTGCTTGGTTCGTCTTTACCTCCTGTTTTTTGTAGGAGGGCTCATGTCTTATTTACGTTATTTGTGTTTGTTTGGTTCGTCTTTACCTCCTGTTTTTTGTAGGAGGGCTCATGTCTTATTTACGTTATTTGTGTTTGTTTGGTTCGTCTTTACCTCCTGTTTTTTGTAGGAGGGCTCATGTCTTATTTACGTTATTTGTGTTTGTTCGGTTCGTCTTTACCTCCTGTTTGTTGTAGGAGGGCTCATGTCTTATTTACGTTATTTGTGTTTGTTTGGTTCGTCTTTATCTCCTGTTGTTTGTAGGAGGGCTCATGTCTTATTTACGTTATTTGTGTTTGTTTGGTTCGTCTTTACCTCCAGTTGTTTGTAGGAAGGCTATACGTCTTATTTACGTTATATGTGTTTGTTTGGTTCGTCTTTACCTCCTGTTGTTTGTAGGAAGGCTATACGTCTTATTTACGTTATTTGTGTTTGTTTGGTTCGTCTTTACCTCCAGTTGTTTGTAGGAAGGCTATACGTCTTAATTACGTTATTTGTGTTTGTTTGGTTCGTCTTTACCTCCTGTTTTTTGTAGGAGGGCTCATGTCTTATTTACGTTATTTGTGTTTGTTTGGTTCGTCTTTACCTCCTGTTGTTTGTAGGAGGGCTCATGTCTTATTTACGTTATTTGTGTTTGATTGGTTCGTCTTTACCCCCAGTTGTTTGTAGGAAGGCTATACGTCTTATTTACGTTATTTGTGTTTGATTGGTTCGTCTTTACCTCCAGTTGTTTGTAAGAAGGCTATACGTCTTATTTACGTTATTTGTGTTTGTTTGGTTCGTCTTTACCTCCAGTTGTTTGTAGGAAGGCTATACGTCTTATTTACGTTATATGTGTTTGTTTGGTTCGTCTTTACCTCCAGTTGTTTGTAGGAAGGCTATACGTCTTATTTACGTTATTTGTGTTTGTTTGGTTCGTCTTTACCTCCAGTTGTTTGTAGGAAGGCTATACGTCTTATTTACGTTATTTGTGTTTGTTTGGTTCGTCTTTACCTCCAGTTGTTTGTAGGAAGGCTATACGTCTTATTTACGTTATATGTGTTTGTTTGGTTCGTCTTTACCTCCAGTTGTTTGTAGGAAGGCTATACGTCTTATTTACGTTATATGTGTTTATTTGGTTCGTCTTTACCTCCAGTTGTTTGTAGGAAGGCTATACGTCTTATTTACGTTATTTGTGTTTGTTTGGTTCGTCTTTACCTCCTGTTGTTTGTAGGAAGGCTATACGTCTTATTTACGTTGTTTGTGTTTGTTTGGTTCGTCTTTACCCCCAGTTGTTTGTAGGAAGGCTATACGTCTTATTTACGTTATTTGTGTTTGTTCGGTTCGTCTTTACCTCCAGTTGTTTGTAGGAAGGCTATACGTCTTATTTACGTTATTTGTGTTTGTTTGGTTCGTCTTTACCTCCAGTTGTTTGTAGGAAGGCTCATGTCTTATTTACGTTATTTGTGTTTGTTTGGTTCGTCTTTACCTCCTGTTGTTTGTAGGAGGGCTCATGTCTTATTTACGTTATTTGTGTTTGTTTGGTTCGTCTTTACCTCCTGTTGTTTGTAGGAGGGCTCATGTCTTATTTACGTTATTTGTGTTTGTTTGGTTCGTCTTTACCTCCTGTTTTTTGTAGGAGGGCTCATGTCTTATTTACGTTATTTGTGTTTGTTTGGTTCGTCTTTACCTCCTGTTGTTTGTAGGAAGGCTATACGTCTTATTTACGTTATTTGTGTTTGTTTGGTTCGTCTTTACCTCCTGTTGTTTGTAGGAAGGCTATACGTCTTATTTACGTTATTTGTGTTTGTTCGGTTCGTCTTTACCTCCAGTTGTTTGTAGGAAGGCTATACGTCTTATTTACGTTATTTGTGTTTGTTCGGTTCGTCTTTACCTCCAGTTGTTTGTAGGAAGGCTATACGTCTTATTTACGTTATTTGTGTTTGTTTGGTTCGTCTTTACCTCCAGTTGTTTGTAGGAAGGCTCATGTCTTACTTACGTTATTTGTGTTTGTTTGGTTCGTCTTTACCTCCTGTTGTTTGTGGGAGGGCTCATGTCTTATTTACGTTATTTGTGTTTGTTTGGTTCGTCTTTACCTCCTGTTGTTTGTAGGAGGGCTCATGTCTTATTTACGTTATTTGTGTTTGTTTGGTTCGTCTTTACCTCCTGTTTTTTGTAGGAGGGCTCATGTCTTATTTACGTTATTTGTGTTTGTTTGGTTCGTCTTTACCTCCTGTTGTTTGTAGGAGGGCTCATGTCTTATTTACGTTATTTGTGTTTGTTTGGTTCGTCTTTACCTCCTGTTTTTTGTAGGAGGGCTCATGTCTTATTTACGTTATTTGTGTTTGTTTGGTTCGTCTTTACCTCCTGTTGTTTGTAGGAGGGCTCATGTCTTATTTACGTTATTTGTGTTTGTTTGGTTCGTCTTTACCTCCTGTTTTTTGTAGGAGGGCTCATGTCTTATTTACGTTATTTGTGTTTGTTTGGTTCGTCTTTACCTCCTGTTGTTTGTAGGAGGGCTCATGTCTTATTTACGTTATTTGTGTTTGTTTGGTTCGTCTTTACCTCCTGTTTTTTGTAGGAGGGCTCATGTCTTATTTACGTTATTTGTGTTTGTTTGGTTCGTCTTTACCTCCAGTTGTTTGTAGGAGGGCTCATGTCTTATTTACGTTATTTGTGTTTGTTTGGTTCGTCTTTACCGCCTGTTTTTTGTAGGAGGGCTCATGTCTTATTTACGTTATTTGTGTTTGTTTGGTTCGTCTTTACCTCCTGTTGTTTGTAGGAGGGCTCATGTCTTATTTACGTTATTTGTGTTTGTTTGGTTCGTCTTTACCTCCTGTTGTTTGTAGGAGGGCTCATGTCTTATTTACGTTATTTGTGTTTGTTTGGTTCGTCTTTACCTCCTGTTTTTTGTAGGAGGGCTCATGTCTTATTTACGTTATTTGTGTTTGTTTGGTTCGTCTTTATCTCCTGTTGTTTGTAGGAGGGCTCATGTCTTATTTACGTTATTTGTGTTTGTTTGGTTCGTCTTTACCTCCAGTTGTTTGTAGGAAGGCTATACGTCTTATTTACGTTATATGTGTTTGTTTGGTTCGTCTTTACCTCCTGTTGTTTGTAGGAAGGCTATACGTCTTATTTACGTTATTTGTGTTTGTTTGGTTCGTCTTTACCTCCAGTTGTTTGTAGGAAGGCTATACGTCTTATTTACGTTATTTGTGTTTGTTCGGTTCGTCTTTACCTCCAGTTGTTTGTAGGAAGGCTATACGTCTTATTTACGTTATTTGTGTTTGTTTGGTTCGTCTTTACCTCCAGTTGTTTGTAGGAAGGCTATGCGTCTTATTTACGTTATTTGTGTTTGTTCGGTTCGTCTTTACCTCCAGTTGTTTGTAGGAAGGCTATGCGTCTTATTTACATTATTTGTGTTTGTTTGGTTTGTCTTTACCTCCAGTTGTTTGTAGGAAGGCTATACGTCTTATTTACGTTATTTGTGTTTGTTCGGTTCGTCTTTACCTCCAGTTGTTTGTAGGAAGGCTATACGTCTTATTTACGTTATTTGTGTTTGTTTGGTTCGTCTTTACCTCCAGTTGTTTGTAGGAAGGCTATACGTCTTATTTACGTTATTTGTGTTTGTTTGGTTCGTCTTTACCTCCAGTTGTTTGTAGGAAGGCTATACGTCTTATTTACGTTATTTGTGTTTGTTCGGTTCGTCTTTACCTCCAGTTGTTTGTAGGAAGGCTATACGTCTTATTTACGTTATTTGTGTTTGTTTGGTTCGTCTTTACCTCCAGTTGTTTGTAGGAATGCTATACGTCTTATTTATGTTATTTGTGTTTGTTCGGTTCGTCTTTACCTCCAGTTGTTTGTAGGAAGGCTATGCGTCTTATTTACATTATTTGTGTTTGTTTGGTTTGTCTTTACCTCCAGTTGTTTGTAGGAAGGCTATACGTCTTATTTACGTTATTTGTGTTTGTTCGGTTCGTCTTTACCTCCAGTTGTTTGTAGGAAGGCTATACGTCTTATTTACGTTATTTGTGTTTGTTTGGTTCGTCTTTACCTCCAGTTGTTTGTAGGAAGGCTATACGTCTTATTTACGTTATTTGTGTTTGTTTGGTTTGTCTTTACCTCCAGTTGTTTGTAGGAAGGCTATACGTCTTATTTACGTTATTTGTGTTTGTTTGGTTCGTCATTACCTCCAGTTGTTTGTAGGAAGTCTATACGTCTTATTTACGTTATATGTGTTTGTTTGGTTTGTCTTTACCTCCAGTTGTTTGTAGGAAGGCTATACGTCTTATTTACGTTATTTGTGTTTGTTTGGTTCGTCATTACCTCCAGTTGTTTGTAGGAAGGCTATCCGTCTTATTTACGTTATTTGTGTTTGTTTGGTTCGTCTTTACCTCCAGTTGTTTGTAGGAAGGCTATACGTCTTATTTACGTTGTTTGTGTTTGTTTGGTTCGTCTTTACCTCCAGTTGTTTGTAGGAAGGCTATACGTCTTATTTACGTTATTTGTGTTTGTTCGGTTCGTCTTTACCTCCAGTTGTTTGTAGGAAGGCTATACGTCTTATTTACGTTATTTGTGTTTGTTTGGTTCGTCTTTACCTCCAGTTGTTTGTAGGAAGGCTATACGTCTTATTTACGTTATTTGTGTTTGTTTGGTTCGTCTTTACCTCCAGTTGTTTGTAGGAAGGCTATACGTCTTATTTACGTTGTTTGTGTTTGTTTGGTTCGTCTTTACCTCCTGTTGTTTGTAGGAGGGCTCATGTCTTATTTACGTTATTTGTGTTTGTTTGGTTCGTCTTTACCTCCTGTTTTTTGTAGGAGGGCTCATGTCTTATTTACGTTATTTGTGTTTGTTTGGTTCGTCTTTACCTCCTGTTGTTTGTAGGAGGGCTCATGTCTTATTTACGTTATTTGTGTTTGTTTGGTTCGTCTTTACCTCCTGTTTTTTGTAGGAGGGCTCATGTCTTATTTACGTTATTTGTGTTTGTTTGGTTCGTCTTTACCTCCTGTTGTTTGTAGGAGGGCTCATGTCTTATTTACGTTATTTGTGTTTGTTTGGTTCGTCTTTACCTCCTGTTGTTTGTAGGAGGGCTCATGTCTTATTTACGTTATTTGTGTTTGTTTGGTTCGTCTTTACCCCCTGTTTTTTGTAGGAGGACTCATGTCTTATTTACGTTATTTGTGTTTGTTTGGTTCGTCTTTATCTCCTGTTGTTTGTAGGAGGGCTCATGTCTTATTTACGTTATTTGTGTTTGTTTGGTTCGTCTTTACCTCCAGTTGTTTGTAGGAAGGCTATACGTCTTATTTACGTTATATGTGTTTGTTTGGTTCGTCTTTACCTCCAGTTGTTTGTAGGAAGGCTATACGTCTTATTTACGTTATTTGTGTTTGTTTGGTTCGTCTTTACCTCCAGTTGTTTGTAGGAAGGCTATACGTCTTATTTACGTTATTTGTGTTTGTTCGGTTCGTCTTTACCTCCAGTTGTTTGTAGGAAGGCTATACGTCTTATTTACGTTATTTGTGTTTGTTTGGTTCGTCTTTACCTCCAGTTGTTTGTAGGAAGGCTCATGTCTTATTTACGTTATTTGTGTTTGTTTGGTTCGTCTTTACCACCTGTTGTTTGTAGGAGGGCTCATGTCTTATTTACGTTATTTGTGTTTGTTTGGTTCGTCTTTACCTCCTGTTTTTTGTAGGAGGGCTCATGTCTTATTTACGTTATTTGTGTTTGTTTGGTTCGTCTTTACCTCCAGTTGTTTGTAGGAGGGCTCATGTCTTATTTACGTTATTTGTGTTTGCTTGGTTCGTCTTTACCTCCTGTTTTTTGTAGGAGGGCTCATGTCTTATTTACGTTATTTGTGTTTGTTTGGTTCGTCTTTACCTCCTGTTGTTTGTAGGAGGGCTCATGTCTTATTTACGTTATTTGTGTTTGTTTGGTTCGTCTTTACCTCCTGTTGTTTGTAGGAGGGCTCATGTCTTATTTACGTTATTTGTGTTTGTTTGGTTCGTCTTTACCTCCTGTTTTTTGTAGGAGGGCTCATGTCTTATTTACGTTATTTGTGTTTGTTTGGTTCGTCTTTATCTCCTGTTGTTTGTAGGAGGGCTCATGTCTTATTTACGTTATTTGTGTTTGTTTGGTTCGTCTTTACCTCCTGTTGTTTGTAGGAAGGCTATACGTCTTATTTACGTTATTTGTGTTTGTTTGGTTCGTCTTTACCTCCTGTTGTTTGTAGGAGGGCTCATGTCTTATTTACGTTATTTGTGTTTGTTTGGTTCGTCTTTACCTCCTGTTTTTTGTAGGAGGGCTCATGTCTTATTTACGTTATTTGTGTTTGTTTGGTTCGTCTTTACCTCCTGTTGTTTGTAGGAGGGCTCATGTCTTATTTACGTTATTTGTGTTTGTTTGGTTCGTCTTTACCTCCTGTTGTTTGTAGGAGGGCTCATGTCTTATTTACGTTATTTGTGTTTGTTTGGTTCGTCTTTACCGCCTGTTTTTTGTAGGAGGGCTCATGTCTTATTTACGTTATTTGTGTTTGTTTGGTTCGTCTTTACCTCCTGTTGTTTGTAGGAGGGCTCATGTCTTATTTACGTTATTTGTGTTTGTTTGGTTCGTCTTTACCTCCTGTTGTTTGTAGGAGGGCTCATGTCTTATTTACGTTATTTGTGTTTGTTTGGTTCGTCTTTACCTCCTGTTTTTTGTAGGAGGGCTCATGTCTTATTTACGTTATTTGTGTTTGTTTGGTTCGTCTTTATCTCCTGTTGTTTGTAGGAGGGCTCATGTCTTATTTACGTTATTTGTGTTTGTTTGGTTCGTCTTTACCTCCAGTTGTTTGTAGGAAGGCTATACGTCTTATTTACGTTATATGTGTTTGTTTGGTTCGTCTTTACCTCCTGTTGTTTGTAGGAAGGCTATACGTCTTATTTACGTTATTTGTGTTTGTTTGGTTCGTCTTTACCTCCAGTTGTTTGTAGGAAGGCTATACGTCTTATTTACGTTATTTGTGTTTGTTCGGTTCGTCTTTACCTCCAGTTGTTTGTAGGAAGGCTATACGTCTTATTTACGTTATTTGTGTTTGTTTGGTTCGTCTTTACCTCCAGTTGTTTGTAGGAAGGCTATACGTCTTATTTACGTTATTTGTGTTTGTTCGGTTCGTCTTTACCTCCAGTTGTTTGTAGGAAGGCTATGCGTCTTATTTACATTATTTGTGTTTGTTTGGTTTGTCTTTACCTCCAGTTGTTTGTAGGAAGGCTATACGTCTTATTTACGTTATTTGTGTTTGTTCGGTTCGTCTTTACCTCCAGTTGTTTGTAGGAAGGCTATACGTCTTATTTACGTTATTTGTGTTTGTTTGGTTCGTCTTTACCTCCAGTTGTTTGTAGGAAGGCTATACGTCTTATTTACGTTATTTGTGTTTGTTTGGTTCGTCTTTACCTCCAGTTGTTTGTAGGAAGGCTATACGTCTTATTTACGTTATTTGTGTTTGTTCGGTTCGTCTTTACCTCCAGTTGTTTGTAGGAAGGCTATACGTCTTATTTACGTTATTTGTGTTTGTTTGGTTCGTCTTTACCTCCAGTTGTTTGTAGGAAGGCTATACGTCTTATTTATGTTATTTGTGTTTGTTCGGTTCGTCTTTACCTCCTGTTGTTTGTAGGAAGGCTATGCGTCTTATTTACATTATTTGTGTTTGTTTGGTTTGTCTTTACCTCCAGTTGTTTGTAGGAAGGCTATACGTCTTATTTACGTTATTTGTGTTTGTTCGGTTCGTCTTTACCTCCAGTTGTTTGTAGGAAGGCTATACGTCTTATTTACGTTATTTGTGTTTGTTTGGTTCGTCTTTACCTCCAGTTGTTTGTAGGAAGGCTATACGTCTTATTTACGTTATTTGTGTTTGTTTGGTTTGTCTTTACCTCCAGTTGTTTGTAGGAAGGCTATACGTCTTATTTACGTTATTTGTGTTTGTTTGGTTCGTCATTACCTCCAGTTGTTTGTAGGAAGTCTATACGTCTTATTTACGTTATATGTGTTTGTTTGGTTTGTCTTTACCTCCAGTTGTTTGTAGGAAGGCTATACGTCTTATTTACGTTATTTGTGTTTGTTTGGTTCGTCATTACCTCCAGTTGTTTGTAGGAAGGCTATCCGTCTTATTTACGTTATTTGTGTTTGTTTGGTTCGTCTTTACCTCCAGTTGTTTGTAGGAAGGCTATACGTCTTATTTACGTTGTTTGTGTTTGTTTGGTTCGTATTTACCTCCAGTTGTTTGTAGGAAGGCTATACGTCTTATTTACGTTATTTGTGTTTGTTCGGTTCGTCTTTACCTCCAGTTGTTTGTAGGAAGGCTATACGTCTTATTTACGTTATTTGTGTTTGTTTGGTTCGTCTTTACCTCCAGTTGTTTGTAGGAAGGCTATACGTCTTATTTACGTTATTTGTGTTTGTTTGGTTCGTCTTTACCTCCAGTTGTTTGTAGGAAGGCTATACGTCTTATTTACGTTGTTTGTGTTTGTTTGGTTCGTCTTTACCTCCTGTTGTTTGTAGGAGGGCTCATGTCTTATTTACGTTATTTGTGTTTGTTTGGTTCGTCTTTACCTCCTGTTTTTTGTAGGAGGGCTCATGTCTTATTTACGTTATTTGTGTTTGTTTGGTTCGTCTTTACCTCCTGTTGTTTGTAGGAGGGCTCATGTCTTATTTACGTTATTTGTGTTTGTTTGGTTCGTCTTTACCTCCTGTTTTTTGTAGGAGGGCTCATGTCTTATTTACGTTATTTGTGTTTGTTTGGTTCGTCTTTACCTCCTGTTGTTTGTAGGAGGGCTCATGTCTTATTTACGTTATTTGTGTTTGTTTGGTTCGTCTTTACCTCCTGTTGTTTGTAGGAGGGCTCATGTCTTATTTACGTTATTTGTGTTTGTTTGGTTCGTCTTTACCCCCTGTTTTTTGTAGGAGGGCTCATGTCTTATTTACGTTATTTGTGTTTGTTTGGTTCGTCTTTATCTCCTGTTGTTTGTAGGAGGGCTCATGTCTTATTTACGTTATTTGTGTTTGTTTGGTTCGTCTTTACCTCCAGTTGTTTGTAGGAAGGCTATACGTCTTATTTACGTTATATGTGTTTGTTTGGTTCGTCTTTACCTCCAGTTGTTTGTAGGAAGGCTATACGTCTTATTTACGTTATTTGTGTTTGTTTGGTTCGTCTTTACCTCCAGTTGTTTGTAGGAAGGCTATACGTCTTATTTACGTTATTTGTGTTTGTTCGGTTCGTCTTTACCTCCAGTTGTTTGTAGGAAGGCTATACGTCTTATTTACGTTATTTGTGTTTGTTTGGTTCGTCTTTACCTCCAGTTGTTTGTAGGAAGGCTCATGTCTTATTTACGTTATTTGTGTTTGTTTGGTTCGTCTTTACCACCTGTTGTTTGTAGGAGGGCTCATGTCTTATTTACGTTATTTGTGTTTGTTTGGTTCGTCTTTACCTCCTGTTTTTTGTAGGAGGGCTCATGTCTTATTTACGTTATTTGTGTTTGTTTGGTTCGTCTTTACCTCCAGTTGTTTGTAGGAGGGCTCATGTCTTATTTACGTTATTTGTGTTTGTTTGGTTCGTCTTTACCTCCTGTTTTTTGTAGGAGGGCTCATGTCTTATTTACGTTATTTGTGTTTGTTTGGTTCGTCTTTACCTCCTGTTGTTTGTAGGAGGGCTCATGTCTTATTTACGTTATTTGTGTTTGTTTGGTTCGTCTTTACCTCCTGTTGTTTGTAGGAGGGCTCATGTCTTATTTACGTTATTTGTGTTTGTTTGGTTCGTCTTTACCTCCTGTTTTTTGTAGGAGGGCTCATGTCTTATTTACGTTATTTGTGTTTGTTTGGTTCGTCTTTATCTCCTGTTGTTTGTAGGAGGGCTCATGTCTTATTTACGTTATTTGTGTTTGTTTGGTTCGTCTTTACCTCCTGTTGTTTGTAGGAAGGCGATACGTCTTATTTACGTTATTTGTGTTTGTTTGGTTCGTCTTTACCTCCTGTTGTTTGTAGGAGGGCTCATGTCTTATTTACGTTATTTGTGTTTGTTTGGTTCGTCTTTACCTCCTGTTTTTTGTAGGAGGGCTCATGTCTTATTTACGTTATTTGTGTTTGTTTGGTTCGTCTTTACCTCCTGTTGTTTGTAGGAGGGCTCATGTCTTATTTACGTTATTTGTGTTTGTTTGGTTCGTCTTTACCTCCTGTTGTTTGTAGGAGGGCTCATGTCTTATTTACGTTATTTGTGTTTGTTTGGTTCGTCTTTATCTCCTGTTGTTTGTAGGAGGGCTCATGTCTTATTTACGTTATTTGTGTTTGTTTGGTTCGTCTTTACCTCCAGTTGTTTGTAGGAAGGCTATACGTCTTATTTACGTTATATGTGTTTGTTTGGTTCGTCTTTACCTCCTGTTGTTTGTAGGAAGGCTATACGTCTTATTTACGTTATTTGTGTTTGTTTGGTTCGTCTTTACCTCCAGTTGTTTGTAGGAAGGCTATACGTCTTATTTACGTTATTTGTGTTTGTTCGGTTCGTCTTTACCTCCAGTTGTTTGTAGGAAGGCTATACGTCTTATTTACGTTATTTGTGTTTGTTTGGTTCGTCTTTACCTCCAGTTGTTTGTAGGAAGGCTATACGTCTTATTTACGTTATTTGTGTTTGTTCGGTTCGTCTTTACCTCCAGTTGTTTGTAGGAAGGCTATACGTCTTATTTACGTTATTTGTGTTTGTTTGGTTTGTCTTTACCTCCAGCTGTTTGTAGGAAGGCTATACGTCTTATTTACGTTATTTGTGTTTGTTCGGTTCGTCTTTACCTCCAGTTGTTTGTAGGAAGGCTATACGTCTTATTTACGTTATTTGTGTTTGTTTGGTTCGTCTTTACCTCCAGTTGTTTGTAGGAAGGCTATACGTCTTATTTACGTTATTTGTGTTTGTTTGGTTTGTCTTTACCTCCAGTTGTTTGTAGGAAGGCTATACGTCTTATTTACGTTATTTGTGTTTGTTTGGTTCGTCATTACCTCCAGTTGTTTGTAGGAAGTCTATACGTCTTATTTACGTTATATGTGTTTGTTTGGTTTGTCTTTACCTCCAGTTGTTTGTAGGAAGGCTATACGTCTTATTTACGTTATTTGTGTTTGTTTGGTTCGTCATTACCTCCAGTTGTTTGTAGGAAGGCTATACGTCTTATTTACGTTATATGTGTTTGTTTGGTTCGTCTTTACCTCCAGTTGTTTGTAGGAAGGCTATACGTCTTATTTACGTTATTTGTGTTTGTTCGGTTCGTCTTTACCTCCAGTTGTTTGTAGGAAGGCTATACGTCTTATTTACGTTATTTGTGTTTGTTTGGTTCGTCTTTACCTCCAGTTGTTTGTAGGAAGGCTCATGTCTTATTTACGTTATTTGTGTTTGTTTGGTTCGTCTTTACCTCCTGTTGTTTGTAGGAGGGCTCATGTCTTATTTACGTTATTTGTGTTTGTTTGGTTCGTCTTTACCTCCTGTTTTTTGTAGGAGGGCTCATGTCTTATTTACGTTATTTGTGTTTGTTTGGTTCGTCTTTACCTCCTGTTGTTTGTAGGAGGGCTCATGTCTTATTTACGTTATTTGTGTTTGTTTGGTTCGTCTTTACCTCCTGTTTTTTGTAGGAGGGCTCATGTCTTATTTACGTTATTTGTGTTTGTTTGGTTCGTCTTTACCTCCTGTTGTTTGTAGGAGGGCTCATGTCTTATTTACGTTATTTGTGTTTGTTTGGTTCGTCTTTACCTCCTGTTTTTTGTAGGAGGGCTCATGTCTTATTTACGTTATTTGTGTTTGTTTGGTTCGTCTTTACCTCCTGTTGTTTGTAGGAGGGCTCATGTCTTATTTACGTTATTTGTGTTTGTTTGGTTCGTCTTTACCTCCTGTTGTTTGTAGGAGGGCTCATGTCTTATTTACGTTATTTGTGTTTGTTTGGTTCGTCTTTACCTCCTGTTTTTTGTAGGAGGGCTCATGTCTTATTTACGTTATTTGTGTTTGTTTGGTTCGTCTTTATCTCCTGTTGTTTGTAGGAAGGCTATACGTCTTATTTACGTTATTTGTGTTTGTTTGGTTCGTCCTTACCTCCAGTTGTTTGTAGGAAGGCTATGCGTCTTATTTACGTTATTTGTGTTTGTTCGGTTCGTCTTTACCTCCAGTTGTTTGTAGGAAGGCTATACGTCTTATTTACGTTATTTGTGTTTGTTTGGTTCGTCTTTACCTCTTGTTGTTTGTAGGAAGGCTATACGTCTTATTTACGTTATTTGTGTTTGTTCGGTTCGTCTTTACCTCCAGTTGTTTGTAGGAAGGCTATACGTCTTATTTACGTTATTTGTGTTTGTTTGGTATGTCTTTACCTCCAGTTGTTTGTAGGAAGGCTATACGTCTTATTTACGTTATTTGTGTTTGTTCGGTTCGTCTTTACCTCCAGTTGTTTGTAGGAAGGCTATACGTCTTATTTACGTTATTTGTGTTTGTTTGGTTCGTCTTTACCTCCAGTTGTTTGTAGGAAGGCTATACGTCTTATTTACGTTATTTGTGTTTGTTTGGTTCGTCTTTACCTCCAGTTGTTTGTAGGAGGGCTCATGTCTTATTTACCTTATTTGTGTTTGTTTGGTTCGTCTTTACCTCCAGTTGTTTGTAGGAAGGCTATACGTCTTATTTACGTTATTTGTGTTTGTTCGGTTCGTCTTTACCTCCAGTTGTTTGTAGGAAGGCTATACGTCTTATTTACGTTATTTGTGTTTGTTTGGTTCGTCTTTACCTCCAGTTGTTTGTAGGAAGGCTATACGTCTTATTTACGTTATTTGTGTTTGTTTGGTTTGTCTTTACCTCCAGTTGTTTGTAGGAAGGCTATACGTCTTATTTACGTTATTTGTGTTTGTTTGCGGAGAGTGGTGTCCACCACATATTGTGTTGTGTTTTTGTTTTGTTTTTGTTCGTCTTGTGTACCATATGCTTCCCGTTTCTCTGGATTGTCCAACTTTCATCATACCTACTCTAAGGGGTGTCCCCTAGGTGTGCTGGATTTAATAGAATATGGAACCGTCGTCAATATGGATCTGGTGTATAAAGAGTATCACCCTCCCAAGATGTGGTGGATATCTATCGAGGACCAACTAATAATGGTTGTTAGTAGTCCGTTACACGACATATAGGGCATAACACCAGGAGAGGTGCAACATCTGAGAAACAAAGAGGATACGATTTAAATTGTATCGGAAGAGGCTTGCTCTAGGGTGTCTCGGATTTTACGATCCTGAACCTTTCACGGTATGAAATCTTTCTACCGTGTCAATGTTTGTTTACTTTTTGCATACTGTTAAATAAAAAAATGTACTTCCCTTTGACCAAGTTCTACGAAAAGTAGTCCCTGAAAATGTGAAATGTGGGTGAAATGAATTTGTATTGGTATTTATCGTTTTTGTAGTATGATTGATTGATTGATTGATTGATTGATTGATTGATTGATGTTTAACGTCCAGCGAGCAATTTTTCAGCTATATTCAGGACGAGAACATTTAACAATTTAAACGCCACGGGACTCGAAACAAGGAAAGGTGATGGGTAGGGACGGATAATTTTGCCAGTGCAACAGGTCTCTTATGGACCACTCATCATGAGCATGCTCATAATGAGCTGTTACACTGGGTTCTTTAACGTGCGGAGAGGGTGGCAATCTCTCAATACGGGACCTCGGTTTTATTTACGTCTCATCCGCAGGACGGGTTGGTTGTGAATTTCTACATCCCGCACAACCGACGGACGCCCCTTCAAGCCGAAGAAGCTCTCGGTCCCATTTCTATACCCCGGGGTTCCCGCGAGCATTTAAGGCTACGGTCTATATATTTTATTGTGAAATACATTTAAAATACTGCCAAGACACAGATGTATATCGATAAATCGACAATTTACTTTATCAATGAAAAACTCATTTGCGGGAAAACGCTCGTGAAGCTTGTCTTACCTCAATCGTAACTACTCGGCCATTCTCGCTACCCTGCAAATAACCTCGTATGCATTAGGCGTATAAATCGCACTACTTTTCACATGTCAGTTACATGAAAGTTTGATCAAGTTATATTTTAAGCAATTTTCTATATTTCAATTAAAGTTTTAATTAGTTTTGCATGATTAGATTTTACTTAGTATGTCTTCCATATTGGATTTTCGTGGGCTATTTTTTTTTTGCGGCTTAACTTAACTTAACTTCCGGCAAACAATTTAAGAAGAATTTCTACTATGTACGTACGAGGTTATTTGCAGGGTAGCGAGAATGGCCGAGTAGTTACGATTGGTCTTACCTAGGAGCCAGGGGAGATATCAGTTTGCGCCACTAGTTTTTAAAATACCTAGTATCTGTTGCGCCAAAAAAGTATACGATGCGTTGATATCTGTAAACAAATATAATTTCTATTTTTTTATTGGAAGATTGACTTCCCTTCCTCCTTTATCCGGGCTTAGGACCGGTAGTTTACACACGAGTTATAGTCATTTAATAGCACATTTTAAAAGGACTACATAAAACATAAAACTATTTGCAATCACTAGACAACATGATTAAATTTAAGGCTGAAATGTGTAGCTTAATACACATTCATAGTCTCTACGGCTGAGTTCTCCGCTTGCATACTTGTGGTATTTTTCAATGCCAACTGTTTCTTTTCCTGAATTATGCCTGCTTCTAAGGGCTGTTAAATTAGTACTGCGCCATTTAATGTAGGTGTACGTCGTGGCTTGAAGTTTCACGATGTTGTCCAAAAATACAAACATGTATTTGGCGTTCTAACTTCTGTGGGTTGGTCTCATGTAGATGTGCTAGAGATTCACTTAAAATAGTGACGCACTGCTCATTTGTATATACGGTAGCAGTGCAGTCTTTTATTGTACATCACTATCTTATTTCTCCACTCTTCTTTTTGATAGCTTGGCAGTATTTATGGCCATCTATAATTATAACTGGCTTCCCTCTATTTGATTTGACTTTCTGTGATAATAGTATCTGATAATTTCACTTCGTTCAGTGAATACCTTTCATTACTAGTGTTCACTGTACATGTACATCTCCATATGAAATGCAAATCCATAAATTATTTATTCCGGTTATATGCAAATATATACTCAGCTTTTCTTTTCTTTTTTAAGCAACAAGAGTTCCATGTATGGCATACATTATTATATTTAAGGTACTATGCTTGATTAAGGATTGATAAATATGTGTACATGTAATTTTGCGCAAATGAGTTCCGTATTTTGGCACAATTAATACCTTTGCGCAAAATGATACATCCTTAAAATAGCAATTGGTACAAAAGGCCTGCAACCGGAATTAAAAGGACTACTTTATCCAACGGGTTAGAAAACAATATTCGACCCCAAATGTCATCATGGTGACGTCTTTACTCATTCATACTAAAAGGGCAAAACTTACCATTTATGTTCCCTAAAATAACAATTTTAGTAGCCCAGTAAAAATTCTTGCGTCCCTACAACGGACTTTACACATGAAATATTCAAAATTTCATTAGCCATCTGTCTGAAAATTTACCAGGACCCAATCCAAATTTTAGTGGTCTTGGAATACTGGTACTTGTTAAGTTTGATTTTAATATTTAAAATAAATTTCAGTTAACGACTTTGTCATGAATCTGTTTTTATAACTTTCTATAAATGATTCAAGAAAAAGGTCTTTAAAATGTTATCATAAAAAAAACTAAATCAGAAAAACAAATATTTATTATCATTACTGGTCCGTCTATTATCATAGAGACAGAAGTATGATCCGTCTATTATCATAGAGACAGAAGTCTGATCCGTCTAATATCATAGAGACAGAAGTCTAATCGTCTATTATCATAGAGACAGAAGTCTGTTTATAATGACCTTGATGTCCCGAGCTACAAATGACGGTTCAAGAATTTGTCAACATTGACAAAGATCTGCAAACTGTACAGGACATTTCGGATGTGAATATAATTATTCTAATTTATTTATTTATTAAACATGTATTATTTATACTTATGTATTTGTACAAGTGCAAAATGCATGTCAGTCGAGTTGAAAGTTTATCTTTTCATATGATCACATAACTTCCGGTTTTCAATGTCCCTCACTTTATCGTCAAACTCGTTATACCGCCAAACTACCGACTGCACAGAAGGTGGCGGTTTAACGAGGGAGCACTGTATGTCATTGAATTGTTTAGTGTAGATACGCTAGTATTTGAAAAAATCAAATACAGGTATGATTTAGGAGATAACTGTATTGTATTTGAAAATTTCACGGCATCAATTGGAGATTTGATGGTCGCAAATTGAGTTTACTGGCGACGCGTTAGCGGAGCCAGTAAACGGATATTTGCGACCATTAAATCGACATTTAATCATGTGTATCTATGCATAGATGCTGATGTTCATTGCTACATTATTGACAAGATGACGTTAGCGGTAATCAGCTAAAATTCTGAAAAATATCTCATGCTATTTCAACCGTGCAATTGATACCGTGAAAATTACACTGTTAAATCGACAATTGATGCCGTAAAATATTGAAATACAATACAGTTATCTCCATTCTAATGTAATCATGTGTATATATGTGTATTGCCACCGAATTGACAAGATGACGTAAGCGGTAGTCGGCTAAAATATGTTCAACCGTGGAATTTTTACCGTGAAAATTACAGGATTGTCCAATCACAAACCAGTAATATTAAACAACTACATTAGAATGAATGATTGATTGGTGTTTGGAATTTGATCACATATTAAGAGATTATTACATGACATTTCCATATTGGCCCCAGTATCAGCCCGAGACTCCCATATCAAGCCCGACAGCGAAGCTGGATGGCTAATATGGGTCGAGGGCTGATAGCAGGGAAAATTTCATGTCATAATCTATTTATCACATATTTTACATTGATATTTTTTCAAGCAATGACTTTTATATTGCAGAAAAAACAAATTGCGAAAATAAGTCCTAAAGAGAGTTGCCTTTATTCAACTTGCAAATATTTTTGTTTCTAGTCTGGTTTCAAAAAGATATCAAACAATGTCGTTCTGTACAATGACGCTATAAAGTGTTTGTAAAATCTACCCAAGACGTTGACATTTGAATGGAAATTCCTATTCAACACGACCTATACATTTGAGCTAATTATTCCGTTTCAAGTTATTTAAACTTTATTCCAATATCTTCAAATGTGTTAATTTGATTGAAATACGATTTTATGCATATCTTTATGCACCATCTTTCCTTGTACTTTGACATATAATCTTTGAGACCACTGCGCAGATACCGGAAGTTGAATTCGAGGGAAATTACGGAAATCTGATGGCAAATACTGATATTTGAGGTCAAATACGGATATTTGAGAGCAAATAACCAACACTGATTTCTAGCTATCATTGGACATGCAAAAACGAACATGTTTCAACAAAATATGTGATAAATAATGCATATCAACAAATGGAAGAAAGAAAACAAAAATTTCGATTTAATTATCAATTAGGAAAATATAACTAAGTTTTAGAAATATCAAATTCAATACCCGTATAACCGATAATTTCTGCGGTTTTGGACTAAAAAGAAGACATTTAATCTTTGTGGATTTTTTTTCTGCGGATTGAAAATCTCGGCGCTGAAAAAAAATGTTTGTACTACAGGAAGCAACATCTGAAACGACAGACAGTGGTTCTTAGAAGTAAAAACATATTTAAATCTTTGTGAAGTTTTCATAGGTTACAGCTTCTGATTACACATTTGGTAACTTCAAATTTTTCTAAGTAACTATTTTTGTCACTGTTTTCGCGATCTATTTTGCTGACAGGAAATACGAAGTCAACAGTTGGATCGATATCGGTATTTGATAGTTCGGATATATATATACTGACCATCATTAGAAACGCATCACTTTCTTTTTTAAATATTTATTTTAATGAGTAATTTGACAACATATATAAATACGTCAAACAATAACAACAATAAACACTCTAACAGATGAGAACAAGTTTGAAACACAGTTTCTCTTTTGGGACGTCTCTTTATGGTTGAAACACAGATACTCTCGATTTCAAAATTCAGTACTTCGTATGTCCATCTTTTGCGGTGATACAGGCAACACAACGGCGACGCATCGAAAGAATAATGTTTTGAATAACTCTCTGGGGCATATTGTTCCAATCCTCTAATAATCCCTGACGTAAGGTGGCCCCAGTAGTCGGCTTGACGGGACAGTTATCTACACGTCTTCATAATGCATCCCAAACATGCTCTATTGGTGCCATATCCGGTGATAGTGATGGCCAGTGCATACAGTTGACATTCTGTGCTTGCAAATAGTTCATTGAGACCCTTACTGTGTGTGGACCGCGTTATCTTGCTGGGCTTGAAACATTGGAACAACATAAAGAGCCAGGATTTCATCTCTATAGCATTGTCCGGTATGAGATCGGTCACAGAAGTGAAGTGGAGACTTGTAACGGAATGATACAGCTGCCCAAATTATAACATTTGCGCCACCCCATCGGTCTACCTCATTAATGCAGCAAGCGGCAAGTCTTTCATTTTGACGTCTCCAAACCCTTATTCGACCGTCTGCATTCGAAATACAGAAACGGGATTCGTCCGAAAACAACACTTCCTGCCATCTTTGCCTTGTCCATTGCAAATGGGTTCTAGCCCATGCTAAACGTTGTTGGCGATGTCGCGGTGTAAGCAGTGGTCCTCAGAATGGTCGTCTTGCTCGTAGGCCATGTTCATGCAGTCTGCGACGAACTGTTGCCAGCTGATCCGGGGACTGTGTCTTCTTGGAGTTTCCCTAGCAGCTGATACAGCTGTTTTGAACCGGTTGCGTAAATGCTGTAACCGGATATTACGATATTGTTGGTCGGTTGTTACTCTTGGTTGTCCTGGCCGAGGACGATCGGACACAATGTTCGTGGTTTGAAACCTCTTTCTGAGGCGTACAACAGTACTTTGATGGCTATTGAATAGTCGAGCAACTTCTCTGGTTGATATGCCTGCTCTCATCATACCCAAAGCTTGGTTGCGATCATTATTATTCAGACGTGGCATTTTTTAAAAACTTTACTATATACGGAATTTAAATTTTGACTAAGCACGAAATGTTAATGATATCCATTCAAAGACACATTAATGGACGTTAATTCTCATTCAAATTTTGATGTAATAGCAGTGGCGTCTCTAAACTAAGCTACTTCTATGACAAGCTGCAATATAATTACAGGAAATTCCACCATAAATTACATCAGTTCTAGCACTTGTTAATTAATTGTGACATGTAGTTTCAAAACTGCATTGTGTTTATTGCACTATAGCACTACATCGTGCACTCATTTTGTGCAATGCATTTGATTAAACAATTTAAAAGGGATATATATATCTATATATATATCATTTGAAACTTCAACCATTTGGAAAGCATCGATGAAAGATAAATACAAGTGTGATATATACTAGTCATCAAATGAAACGTGTGAGTGCGAATCCTGCTCAGACGATTTGTACTCGACACAACATTATGTGATAAAGTTTGTCAGCGACTTGTGGCAGGTCGGTGGTTTTCTCTGTGTACTCCGGTTTCCTTCAGCAATACAACTGACCGCCACAGTATAGCTGAAATATTGTTGAAACTTTCGTTAAACACCATAGCTCTCAAATGAACATATACACGAATCAGTTTACGTACATATTATTAATTTATCATAACTACGTAAATATCTGAGACATAAGTGTCCAAATCAATGTTTGATATTATCGTTTCAGTTGTAACACAATTGTTGCGTCATATTAAAAAAAATGACATTTTACCGCAAAAAGAACAGGTTTTAAATTTACCCTGGGTCAGTAATAATTGCTATTTCACCGAACGTGAAACCTAGATTAGGTAAAAATAAGAGTTAATACGAGCGTGAAGGAGCAGCTGATGTGGTGCAGCATGTGTGTCGTACGTACGTCATTAATCACTTTATGTATCCGGAATGACCATATAAAGACAGGATTCGGTTGCGACACACTTGTACACCAGCAGTAAGTCAGGTGCAACTCTATGACGTCAAAATAGGCATTTATCTTCACAATCGAATATACTGACTTGCCAATTATGAATATTTTCAAGATTACGGCGAGCGAACTCTAGAATCCTTTTACCAACAATATTTTCGATGTGCATATAACCTGTTTTCATTTGTTTGTAGGTTGGTGGTATCAACTGTTTATTTCTCAATGTTGTTATTCTTATTACAATGAATTTTTCGTCGGTGAAGTTCATTTACTATTTGCCTTTCTAACCTTCAAGTGATGCTATGTCTTTCTGTGGAAAGTTGTCTTAAGCCGAAATAGCAAATAATTTTATCTCTAGTGAAGTTTGTGTTTCTGGTATGTCGTTGATATAGGTCGATAACGGTATCTTGAAATTGAGGTACATCAGGGAGAACTAGGGTTAGCATTGAAGTAGTACCCTGCAGTGTAATGCTCTGTTTTCTATTCTAAATGAATGAACGAATCCATCTGTTTAGTTTAGAGTTGACGTTGTTGTATTCTAGCTTATGCAATACGTCTGGTGGTGTGATAACTTGTCAAATGATTATGGAAATTCTCGGAGACGGATATAAACTTTGAAGTCTTTTGCTCATTTTGACGCAATCTCATAGATTGTAATAGTGAGTTGTGACTACAATGACTTTCTGTGGAGGAATACGTGTGACTACAATGATTTTCTGTGGAGGAATACGTGTTGTGCGTTTGTTACAATTTTATTGCTGCAAAAGTTATCTACTATGCTGCTATGTACTATGTGTTCGAAAACCTTGCATGCGATATAAGTGCATGTGTGACACAGGTTCGTAATTTGCAGATTAGTGTCTTTCGTCTTTTTGAATAGGAGAGCTATCTTGTGGGATTTTCTCGATGTTGAGTGAGCCTGACAGCTCAACAGGAATGTGCGAGTTAGTCTGCTTCAGATTTCTGTATAAAAGTGGGCATAAAGGATGTGGGTTAGTAGCCTTGCATCATTTAAGATTTTCTGGTTGTTTATGTACTTTATTGATGTTAATATTAATACCACTCATAGAAGAAAAAGGACTGATATACCTTTGCTTAAAAGTCTTTTAGCATTTCGTTAGTATACCGGTATACAGACTGGAATTGTTTGTAAAGTATTTAAGCTTTATTCTTGTCACATGTAGCAAACCCATTTTGTTTTTAAAGATGATATTCCTACCCATATCATGATGGCGCTTATACCGGTGCCTAATGAATTGATGAATATTATTCAATGCAACTGTAAACAACAATGTCACATAAAGATATGGGCTTTTCCATAATTGAAGATTTTTCACAAAAATTGTTATTTTTCACACAAAATCCACATTTCCCCCACTCATACTGTGGTAGACTTTTAGTAGGATGAGAAAAAAGCATTTTCCAAATTGAAAAATAGCCAAAACATTTCTGTTGCAAGTTATTTTAGGCTTACTCGTGTGTTTGTCTATTTTGACTAGAATAATAGTAAATGAACAGGAAACATCCCAACGTGAGTCTGGAAGAAGAAACAATATATACCAGACGTGGATTGTGTGAAGCAGGAAGCTGTTCTCAAGTTAACTTATCACAATGGATACTGCTAATTTACTCCACGTATATACCAGACGTCGATTGTGTGAAGCAGGAAGCTGTTATCAGTTAACTTATCACCATGGATACTGCTAATTTACACCACGTATATACACCAGACGTCCATTGTGTGAAGCAGGAAACTGTTATCAGTTAACTTATCACCATGGATACTGCTAATTTACACCACGTATATACCAGACGTCGATTGTGTGAAGCAGGAAGCTGTTATCAGTTAACTTATCACCATGGATACTGCTAATTTACACCACGTATATACACCAGACGTCGATTGTGTGAAGCAGGAAACTGTTATCAGTTAACTTATCACCATGGATACTGCTAATTTACACCACGTATATACACCAGAGGTCGATTGTGTGAAGCAGGAAACTGTTATCAGTTAACTTATCACCATGGATACTGCTAATTTACACCACGTATATACACCAGACGTAGATTGTGTGAAGCAGGAAGCTGTTATCAGTTAACTTATCACCATGGATACTGCTAATTTACACCACGTATATACCAGACGTCAATTGTATGAAGCAGGAAGCTGTTATCAGTTAACTTATCACAATGGATACTGCTAATTTACACCACGTATATACCAGACGTCAATTGTATGAAGCAGGAAGCTGTTATCAGTTAACTTATCACAATGGATACTGCTAATTTACTCCACGTATATACCAGACGTCAATTGTATGAAGCAGGAAGCTGTTATCAGTTAACTTATCACAATGGATACTGCTAATTTACTCCACGTATATACCAGACGTCAATTGTGTGAAGTAGGAAACTGTTATCAGTTAACTTATCACCATGGATACTGCTAATTTACACCACGTATATACACCAGACGTCGATTGTGTGAAGCAGGAAACTGTTATCAGTTAACTTATCACCATGGATACTGCTAATTTACTCCACGTATATACCAGACGTCGATTGTGTGAAGTAGGAAACTGTTATCAGTTAACTTATCACCATGGATACTGCTAATTTACTCCACGTATATACCAGACGTCGATTGTGTGAAGCTGGAAACTGTTATCAGTTAACTTATCACCATGGATACTGCTAATTTACTCCATGTATATACCAGACGTCGATTGTGTGAAGCAGGAAACTGTTATCAGTTAACTTATCACCATGGATACTGCTAATTTACACCATGTATATACCAGACGTCAATTGTATGAAGCAGGAAGCTGTTATCAGTTAACTTATCACCATGGATACTGCTAATTTACACCACGTATATACCAGACGTCAATTGTATGAAGCAGGAAGCTGTTATCAGTTAACTTATCACCGTGGATACTGCTAATTTACACCACGTATATACACAAGACGTCGATTGTGTGAAGCAGGAAGCTGTTATCAGTTAACTTATCACAATGCATACTGCTAATTTACTCCACGTATATACACCAGACGTCGATTGTGTGAAGCAGGAAGCTGTTATCAGTTAACTTATCACCATGGATACTGCTAATTTACTCCACGTATATACCAGACGTCAATTGTATGAAGCAGGAAGCTGTTATCAGTTAACTTATCACCATGGATACTGCTAATTTACACCACGTATATACCAGACGTCAATTGTGTGAAGCAGGAAACTGTTATCAGTTAACTTATCACCATGGATACTGCTAATTTACTCCACGTATATACACCAGACGTCGATTGTGTGAAGCAGGAAACTGTTATCAGTTAACTTATCACAATGGATACTGCTAATTTACACCACGTATATACACCAGACGTCGATTGTGTGAAGCAGGAAGCTGTTATCAGTTAACTTATCACAATGGATACTGCTAATTTACTCCACGTATATACACCAGACGTCGATTGTGTGAAGCAGGAAGCTGTTATCAGTTAACTTATCACCATGGATACTGCTAATTTACACCACGTATATACCAGACGTCAATTGTGTGAAGCAGGAAACTGTTATCAGTTAACTTATCACCATGGATACTGCTAATTTACACCACGTATATACCAGACGTCGATTGTGTGAAGCAGGAAACTGTTATCAGTTAACTTATCACAATGGATACTGCTAATTTACACCACGTATATACCAGACGTCAATTGTGTGAAGCAGGAAGCTGTTATCAGTTAACTTATCACAATGGACACTGCTAATTTACACCACGTATATACACCAGACGTCCATTGTGTGAAGCAGGAAGCTGTTATCAGTTAACTTATCACCATGGATACTGCTAATTTACACCACGTATATACACCAGACGTCAATTGTATGAAGCAGGAAACTGTTATCAGTTAACTTATCACCATGGATACTGCTAATTTACACCACGTATATACCAGACGTCAATTGTGTGAAGCAGGAAACTGTTATCAATTAACTTATCACCATGGATACTGCTAATTTACTCCACGTATATACCAGACGTCAATTGTATGAAGCAGGAAACTGTTATCAGTTAACTTATCACCATGGATACTGCTAATTTACTCCATGTATATACCAGACGTCGATTGTGTGAAGCAGGAAACTGTTATCAGTTAACTTATCACCATGGATACTGCTAATTTACACCACGTATATACCAGACGTCAATTGTATGAAGCAGGAAACTGTTATCAGTTAACTTATCACCATAGATACTGCTAATTTACACCACGTATATACACCAGACGTCGATTGTGTGGAGCAGGAAACTGTTATCAGTTAACTTATCACCATGGATACTGCTACTTTACACCACGTATATACCAGACGTCAATTGTATGAAGCAGGAAGCTGTTATCAGTTAACTTATCACCATGGATACTGCTAATTTACACCATGTATTCGATTTTTAAGAACTACGTTTCTTTTGTTGAATATTGAAATTTGATATTGTTGCCCACCCTCTGTATGTTTAATTGCTCATTTATAAACCTAGTCGATTTTGGCTATCCTGTTTATGACCTTTGGTTTTCGTTCTCCCAAAGATTTTAAAATTATTTGGCTTTCAAATATTTTGGCCTTGAGCGTACCTGCCGACTGTTATTCGAGAAAGGCGTCGAGTGCACTAACTTTGTTATCTACGTTTTTATATTTTTCGCTATTGTTATGACCTCTTTGCTAATATTATAAATATGTTCGGTTCGTCTTTACTGTCATTTGTTTTGTAGAGGGTTCACGCGTCGTTTTATTTATTCTATTATTTATATTTCTTTACATATTCTGGTGTCCATTACAATTTCCATATCGCATGATGCTCGTTTCGTTTCATAGCAACAATGCCGGAGTCACTAGTGGAGCAGAAACTGTCTTGCCATTACGGATCATTCGAGTTCAACCCCTGTATTTAGCGTGATTTGTGTTGCTCAATCTTCAGTTTTCTGCATTGTGCTTAGTGGACCATTTTTTTTTATCATTTTGCCCTTTTTCACGTGGTCATTGTATTGTCTCTTCTTCGATTTAAGGCTTCTTATTACATCTTGAGTATCTTCAAACTTTTCTTGAAGAAATATTAATTTCTGAAGTCCTAAAGTCATGTATACTGTAATATATTGTGTTCACTAGTATATTAATAATTTCAACGTACAATATATACTTTTTATTGACATAAGTAAGATGCTATAAACATATTTATTACCTTAAATGTCTCTAGACAATTGAATAAAATATTGATGAAACACCATAATTTCTCTCTGCAGACGAAATAACCTGCTAAATATTCATTTCCTACTACAATGTATATTGTATATTTACAATGTCTACAGAATCAATGTTGGATAACATGGTAGACATCGGTCGTTATTTTCCCGTAAAGATCAAATAGAGTTCACAGGGGACCAGCTATATTTTACAAACAATTTAGATTTATAGACTATCATATATTTGGATAAACGAATCATGAACTTTATGGGTCTGTAAAAACACCTAAATCTCTGATAGTCATCTTTTCTTTTTTTTTTACGCGGGTTCGTTTTTATATATTATCAACATTTTATGGATATTCTAAAATATTGAAATATATTCGATATTCACGTATTAATGCCATAAAATACGTAAATTTATTTCCGATTGATTGAAGTACGTCGTCCGAATTTCTATCTCGTTAGCTCATCCAATGTTAATCTTCTCTAGAATTGCTAAACCAAATAGAATATTAGAATACATAATTCCTGTTCGGTGATTGTCCATATTTGCTATGGGAATGAATAAGGGTTCAAATGGCACTATTTGATTGATTAAGTGGTTGATGTCTAAAGTCATACAGCCAGTATTAGGTTGGTTTATGGTGTTTAACGTCACTTTCAACAATATTTCAGTTATATCGTGGTGGTCAGTTTTATTGGTGGAGTAAATCGGAGTATCCGCAGAAAACCACCGACCTGTCACAAATCACTGACAAACTTTATCACATAATGTTGTATCGAGTACACCTCGCCATGAACGGGGTTCGAACTCACAACTTTAGTGGTGATAGGCACTGGTTGCACAGGTAGTTGTAAAATCAACTACCATACGGTAACGACCACGTCGGAACCTTCAGCCAGTCTTATAGCCAATACATTGGATATGTACAGGAGAGAACAAAACATGAGCTGGTGTACAAAGGTTGAACATTTGATCAACAGTTGTAATATGTAGCAGAAC
Source organism: Bathymodiolus brooksi (assembly GCA_963680875.1). Classification (NCBI taxonomy): domain Eukaryota; kingdom Metazoa; phylum Mollusca; class Bivalvia; order Mytilida; family Modiolidae; genus Bathymodiolus; species Bathymodiolus brooksi. The sequence continues at coordinate 8,179,978 of OY804580.1, read as the reverse complement.
ATACAATGAATAGGGGCAAATGCACTTGAGGAAAGGACCTTCCCCGTTTATGATTTTTTTGGTATTTTATTTTTAATTACTAGATCTTATAGTTGTAATTTTTCACTTAGGACATATTATGTAAGTCACTGAAGATACGTTAATGGTAGGTCCACATTGTTTTCTACTAAAACATTGCAAAGAGAAAAATCACATGGTGTGCTTGCCTCGAGTGCGGTAGAGCGTGGGTTCGAGCCGGGGTCGGGTCAAACCAAAGACTATAAAAATAATATTTGTTGCTTCTCCGATAAGCACGCAACAAAGACTGGTTGGCTCGGAATCGGGATAATGTGTCTGAGGGGAGAGATATGTACCCGCGGACTGTTGTTTCAGTGAGCTAGCACTATACGTGTTGATCTAGTACAAAGCGGACATCATTATCATTTCTTCGAATGTGACTTGTTCTCGCCATTATAAAGCAGATATTGCTGATGTTAAGCAACATTCACTCACTCACTCTAGGCTTGGCACTTAAACCCAAAATTTAGAAATTTCAAAAACTTTGCAGCACATCTATAGGTCATAAACAAATAATTTAAAACCAAAATTATTCACAAATAATATCGGAATTAAAATCACAAGATATACAGATATATCATAAAAGAGGGGATCATGGTTATGGTGTTCAACGCCACTTTCAACAATATTACAGTTATATCGTGGCGGGTGTGATACAAGACTTGATCCAAATTTGTTCCTTCGTCGCTAAACAACAATCACTCACTCACTGTAAAGAGAGAATGGCTGCAACATAAACTCCAATTCTTAACGAATATAAATTATATTCTATTATATTATAATAGATCGGAAGTGCAAGAACGGCAAGTCTGCGCTTTTCTATGAAAGAGTTTGGCTAATGTGACTTTCACTTGCATGGACATGTAGATATAGATATTGTGCAATCAATACAATATTATTGTATTCTATAGAGTGGCTACCATCACTTGGCAAATTGTTTCTTCGTTTATAGAAAAATACTTGCAAATACTCGGATTTTACTACTCGATTTATTATATGGTATTGCATTCGGAAAGTTGTGCGCAGCTGTCAATTTTACTCTTTCGGTCAATGAAATTTTGTTGACAAAATATTAGCTGTCGATGAAGGCATTTTTTTTTTTTTAAACAAGAAGTAATTAGACAGAAGCTTTGGACAAAATTCAAATACGAATCCTCAGGTAAGGATATTAGAAATTCGAGAAAAAAAATATTTCTACAAGCATTAGTAGAAGGACGAAAAGCGGCCTTCTAATGAGCTTTTCTGTCATGTTTCAAAGCGAGTACATATACATTTTATATTCACCGACAATGTAAGTATATTTCAAATATCTTACAAGTTAAATTTTGTCAACAAAGATCCTAAATATTCCAACACGGTTTAAAACGGAGTTGAACAGATTGTGTGCATTATATCAAAAGGGGGGATTGGTGTGGAATTTCATTAAATTATGGAATGCTCTTTTTTTAATACTAAAGAAAATGTGGACCTTATACGATTAAAGGAGCATTATCTGCCATAATCGTAAATCTGTGTTACCCATAAAACTATCAGATATGATTGATGTCTTAATAAAACGTGCTTCTGTAACTTATAAATGTTTTGAAATGTACGCGCATCGAGGAAAAAAACATGCAACTGCTCGTGTTTTGAGATCGATCAAGAAATGGACGCCATCTTATTAATTATCGACATTGTTTACGGAGTTTGTCGAATCGTCATTAAATCAGTACAACAATGCAGATATTTCTTATTTTTTGTGAATCTGCTTCTAGTCGGTGTTAATTACGGACAAAGAACCATCACGGCTGGTAATCGGCACAAGCAGAACAGTTGGTTCTGCAAAGAAATTCGTGAGGATAACTTCCGGTTTTGGTGGAGGAGAGTTCACGAATACGCTTCGCAAGGTATGTACATGTCAAAAATTGAAATTTTCTTTTTTACTGCTCGAATATTGCAAAATCAGAGAATGCTATGCTGTGGCGAATGCTTTCACGATTAGAAACATGTATAGTTTATTCTTGTATATGAAGTGTAACTCTCGCAAAATCAATCGTCCCACGAAAAACATGACGAAAATTGTGACACTCTTACATTTCTAAGTTGTTCTTGACAAAGATGCAAGTTAAATTTTCAATATTTTTTCATCATGGGAGTCTAAATGTAATCGGGGATAAATTCCGATTCGTCAGAAGTAAATTGAAGTCTAGATAAATCTACAAACTGTCAATTTCTCGTTTTCCTGCTTGAGGAGATCGGTTCTGATAGAGCACATTGCGAATGCATGAGGAGATTTGCTAGTTTTGGTAGGACACATGTAATCCACTGTATAATCACAAATTTTGCGGTTTCCCATGATTTAACTTGTCATTATTGATCATTTGTTGTTTGTGACAACTTCCATTGTGTATTGGATACACAAGATTAACTTCCCTTACATTGGAAAAAATTGAAAATGCACTAAGATAATTTTATAATCAAGAATATTTAAACTTAATGTGAATCATATCTTTATAATTTCTAATACAAATGATACACTCTAAATTAAATATCATACAGTTGAGAATAATATTAATTTGTGGTAAAGGAGTGGGTATGATAAGGGTAGATTTTGGCCCAATCTCAGAAACTGTTTATATAGATATAATATTAAACACAATCATTGAAAGGTAAGAACATTTTTTTTTTTTATGATTTCACTTTGTCCTTTGTTGCTTAGCAACGTAAATGGAGGAGGGTCCAAATAATCATTGGAAATTCAAATATGGTGGTTTTATTTTACATATCTTGCATAGTCTTTTCGACAAAATGTTATGTTCTGTGTATGTACACTCTAAAAATAATATTCCAATTCTCTCTGGTAGCATATAGTATTTTTGTGTAGTTTTGTCACCCTAGCAACGGTTTTGTAAACATTAAATTAGCCTATATTATTGCAATTAATGGTTGAATTTTGACAACTACGATCTTTTGACTTGATATTTGATTAAGCGGTACATTTTTGTCAAGCTATACACACTACAACTGTCATTTCATATTTCAAAAATACATTTTGATATTTGTATTCATAGTTATGCCCCGTCCATAGCAACAGGTTTCCCTATGCACAGTATTTTCCTGTAGATCTTCATGGACCTTTTATTTAATCAAGAAAAAAAATTCTACAACAGCACCTTAGCAGATCTAGAGACATCTTATCATTTACTAACCAGTATATATTATAAGAATTCCTTAAACCTTACAATGTCCCTAGTAACCACATATTATCCCTAGCAACCGCAGAAACTCCTCAATGCTGAGCTCTGTAAATTGCTTTTTTTAAATCTTTTTATAACCGAATGTTGATCTTTTTATTTTTTAAATCATGAGAGGAAATTATTCTCAGTAATTAGAATGTCAAAGGAACCAAGTCAACTGCATAACATGGTAAAGCAGCGCTACAGCGGCAAGAGAGGATGTAATCCATGTTGAATAATTAAGAAATAAATCATGGAAGCCAGAATGTGTTGGGAGTTTTAACATGGATTGGCGGATATTATACGTTATTAGTCTCGAGATGTTATATATCCCTTTAAAACGGGATATATAACATCTAGAGACTGATAACATTTTTATCTGAATGTTCCAACATCAATAAGTATGTCCTTATTATAGGAAAAACATAAATACGTGTATCTTTGGACAAAGATCACAGAGAGCGATTATTGATTTTCTGTCATCTTGTGAAATATGTGTCGTCTGCTGTGCACAATATAAATGGACAGCACATAGGTGAGAGCGATTATTGATTTTCTGTCACCGCACGGCTTCCCTGAAGTTTTAAAAGTACCCTTTTAGCCAATCAAAATTCTACTTGCAACGAGCACATCAGAGAATAGTATTTTATTCCGAGCCAGAAGCGAGGGATACAATTTAGTAATATCCGCCAATCCATGTTAAAACTCCAAACACATTCTGGCTTCCATGATTTATTTCGATTCTGGCCCATTAAAGTAAAATCATACCACTAAAATTCCAAGTAATACTACACATTTAGCACTGACTCATAAACGATAGACTATATCAATGACATTCTTAGTAAGGATAACAAAAGGACCATTGTAAACAAAACACCGAATATGTAAATCAAACCTGACATCCGTGTACTATGTTAAAACATGCACGTTATATCGTTATATGTACTGTATTAGATGAATTATGAATTATCAAATATATTGTTTGTTTTTCCATACTTTATTGAAATAAGTAAGAATAAAATATTAATCTCACGATGTTGTTATCGGCAGTCATGTGTGCTAAACAATTACGCCACCGCAACGTTAATATTAAGTTTTATTAATTAACTTTGATTTATTAGCCTTTATATGATCAAATCTGTCAATACAATATAAAAACTTTCATTGTGCCAATACGGCAAAAACCAGTCCAATACGGATATTTTCCGTATTGGCCCAATTCCAGTCAGTCCAATAACAACTAGATCGGAATCCGCTAGACATTTCGACAATTGCAAGGAAAAATCCCGAGAGATATTGGACTGGTTAATTAATAAAGGTATCATTACATGATGTTTTTCATATTGGCCTAGTTAAAGGTCCTCGGTCTGCTGTATTGGCATTCGGCTGCGCCTCAGACCAATACAGCAGGCCTCGGACCTATAACTAGGCCAATATGAAAAACATCACGTAATAATACTATAATATATAAATCAAATTTACGTTAATACAATTATTCATCGGGAATTCACTTTGCGAAAGAGCCAAATAAAATATATTTGTTAAAGAAAATAAAATAATAATAAAAAGTAAAGGGACTACTAAAAATAGAAAGTTCCGATGTGTTTGCATGTCCAATGAATTAATTTCTAAGATAATCTGACGTACTAATTTTCTTTTTGGTTGCTTGTTTTGTTTTCTGTACTTTCTTGTGAATTGTGGGGATAATATTAAAGTATACTTTAGTATAGTAACACATGAAATTCCACTGAGGGTTAGAAAAAAAACACGTCGGACTCAATGCACAATCAGGTCGGCAGTAAATCACCTCCAAAATGTATTTAACGTCAAAACTGTTTCATGAAAACTGTTCAAGTTTTACTCCCGTAGCAAAACAACTACGATAACCAACTTTATTTTGGATGAGATTAAAAGGTCGATTTCTATTTCTGTTTATTACGGATGAAAACGGTCAATAAAAAATGGCCGCTGACGAGAAATTGACCTTAAAATTATTTTTTTATTGCAGATTTCATACTCTCCACACCGGGTACCAACACAAAAATTAAATGAGATATGTGTTTATGTATATTAAACATCATACTAAAATATGCCGTTGGTACCTGCTTGTGGTTATACTGAAAATTGACATTAAATACACATTTCTTGTTAGATTTCATATATTTTCACGAAACGATAGACTTTTCATTGACCAGTGTGACGTCATCGCACGTGCAAATATGGAAAATTGTTACCAAAATAGTAGTTGGGGTAAAGGTCTTATAAAATCAAGAAACAACGAAAGCTATACGTTTCATTTAAAATTTGTCTATTTTTTAGGCCAATTTCTGCCCTTATCATACCTACTCCTTTGACGACAGTGGTCAAATCAGTACTAAAATTTATGGTAAACGGGACGACTTCAATTTTAAGATCATAAATTTTCCAAATATGTGCAGCAAAATAACAGCTTCTCCTGCATATGGTGTTTACATCTCGCAATTGATTCGTTATGCAAGGGTCAGTAGCAATTATTCTGATTTCCTGAAACGTCATCTTCATCTGAGAAACAGGCTACTGGACCAGGGCTATAAAAAGATTCGCCTTATTCGATCTCTTAAAAAGTTTATATTCCGATACCGAGATCTTGTCGAAATATATTCCGTCTCTGCAGAAAAGATTATAAACGATGGATTTTCATATAGTGAAAATGTATAAAGATAAGGTTTCAACAAAAATGTCAAAAATATTTTTTCTATCAATGTGTGACGTAAAAGTGTTTTTGACATTTGCCGCTGATTTGACAACTGTTTTACCTGTTTTGTTCAAGTATTGTTGTAAATACTGTTATAGTGACAGCCGGAAACTTTGAGCCGTAATGAAAGGGGGAGGTTTGGCGCTTTAAAATCTGATTCAACCCAACATTTCTTTAGAAATGCCTGTACCAAGTCAGGGTCATTACGGTTTTCACAGTTTTCCGGTTGTTGACTGATTTGTCTGTTTATATACTTATGAGTTTTGACTTTCCCTTTGTTAGATTGTTCGGAGTTCGGTAATATTGTTATTACCCTTATTTTCTATTATGTAGTGTGTTATGTGTACACACTTGTAAATAAAAAAAGATCTCTGTTAGTAGTGGTTACAAGATGTAAAGCGCTTTACCGATTTTAAGGATATGTCCACAGTTTAATTGACATCTTGTGTTTAATTTATTCATGACTACTAGCACTAAGTGAATGTTTATTTACGTTAGACCTATGTATGTGCTGAAATCATGTAATATTATAACTTGTGTAGATCTGCGGTGAAGTTTCCGTCGTCTTTAGTAAAAAGGTTGCGCCGAAGAGATGTGTAAACCCGTTTGAAAGGATATAAATATTTTGAAATTGAAAGAGATTTTTTTAAATAAACTTGGTGTCCTGATTGATGGGGATTTTAAATTTGGTGTACTGCTACTTGTTTTTGTTCGTTTCCTTGGCGGTGATACAGGCAATCTATATCGAAATGGGGTTTTGTAAAGAGTCAATGTCAGTCCCCTTTTCCTCTTTCCCTTGAATCCTGGCATCTCCTGAAAGTAGACAGAGAATAGTTTATTTTGATTAGAGTATTTATCAGTTTTGTGTTTAAAAGTGTCAATTTAACAATTTTGCAGAAAACAATTAACAAAACTAACAAATCTCCTCATGCATTCGCAATGTGCTCTATCAGAACCGATCTCCTCAAGCAGGAAAACGAGAAAATTGACAGCTTGTAGATTTATCTAGACTTCAATTTACTTCTGACGAATCGGAATTTATCCCCGATTACATTTAGACTCCCATGATGAAAAAATAATGGAAATTTAACTTGCATGTTTGTCAAGAACAACTTAGAAATGTAAGAGTGTCACAATTTTCGTCATGTTTTTCGTGGGACGATTGATTTTGCGAGAGTTACACTTCATATACAAGAATAAACTATACATGTTTCTAATCGTGAAAGCATTCGCCACAGCATAGCATTCTCTGATTTTGCAATATTCGAGCAGTAAAAAAGAAAATTTCAATTTTTGATATGTACATACCTTGCGAAGCGTCTTCGTGAACTCTCCTCCACCAAAACCGGAAGTTATCCTCGCGAATTTCTTTGCAGAACCAACTGTTCTGCTTGTGCCGATTACCAGCCGTGACCATGCAAGTTTGCAGTTAATAAGCGACAAATTATTCGTTTTTACCTGTAAGGTCAGTTGCATATGGAAAAAGCGAAGTCAAATTATTTGCTTGAAAGGAAATAATTAATCGATGGTAATTTTCGTTCTCAAAAGGCGAAAAGTGGTTCGATAAGCTGTTTAATGTGAAATATTATACAATTACTGCACTTGAACGAGATCAATATGATGTTTTATGGAGCAGAGTACAACAATATTGAACGAGGCGATTTTTTTTAAAAATATTTTGAAATTTTTGAAATGCCTTGAAAATTTTGAATTTTTAAAAAAAAAATTGAAATTATAAGAAAATTTTGAAATTTTGAAATTTAAAAAAAAAATTTAACTTTAAATTTATTTTTTTTTAATTTCATTATTTTGAAAATTTTGAAATTTTAAGAAATTTTCGAACATATTGATTAGCAAAAAGCAATTTCTGTGCAATAAAAAACCATAATGCACTCTCGTGCCACGTAATTTCATTCATTGATTTTGCACGAGAGTGCAATATGATTATTTATTGCACAGAAATTGCTTTTTGCTAATCAATATGTTAGAAAATGGAATGTCACGTGTATTGCTTCTGGCCAATAGAAAAACAGTAAAATAGAGCCTTATGTAATAATACAATATATATGTACAATTGAATTAAAGCTGTGGCCAATAACTGCAAATAATTTCGTATACTATTTGTTTTTATTCTAAATATATTTTAATATGTAATGAAACATTGATCACATTTTCATGTATATGCCACGGTCCTGTATAAATATAAAAAAAAAATCAGTAATGATGATCACAATTTGTTCGACAATATGCATGTGCTAAACATAATTTATATGGAATTTTATCACGGTATTGTTTAAAAAATCAATGAATGACATCGTTTTGTAATTGATGGTAGACCATATGTACTCCCTTTGTGTTATTATTGCCCCTTTCTTGTAGGATTATGATAACCTAAGACTTTCTCTCCCCCCCCCCCCCCCATTGAAACAAACAGTACCCTTTATACTTGTTACTTGTTACATGGATATCCGTACAAATTTTGAATTTACATGCACAATGAAGTTAAATATCAGTAGTAGAATGTAACAAACATATGTTGTAACATGAATGCATTCTTTTCCTTTGATCTTTTGATGGTTTATATTCCAGAATGTTAGAGTAAAATAGAGCCGTATGTAATAAAACAATTACTACACTTGATCTCGTTCAATATGAGGTTTTATGGAGCAGAGTACAACAATATTGAACGAGGCGAAGCCGAGTTCAATATTGTTGTATTCTGCTCCATAAAACCTCATATTGATCTCGTTCAAGTGCAGTAATTGTATAATATATTGGGGTTGGTTAACTTTCTTTTAAAAGAAAGTTTAGATTTTTATTACAAATTGGATTCATCAGTAAATTAAAGTTCAAGTTCAAGTATTTCATTTAATTTTCATAGAAGAAATTATTTCAGTCTGATAATTAACTGTAATTATCAATAGTATTTCGAAATAAGTAGAAATCTTTATATCAGATTGAATTTACTTGAGCATAAATTCATTTTAACATGATCGATAAAATTGGAAGTTGCTTAGCGCTAAATGTTGAAATTGGACAAGCATGACTTCAGATAAATTTGTCGTAGTTTTGGATCATGACACAATGTCTAATGATTATACCTGGTATATAGGTGAATTCAGCTACTTACATCTCTCATAATGTTGAGATTCAGCCAATAATGACTGACAAATTGACGGAATTCCATTGTTTACAATTTTACAAACTTCATTTTTGGCAACAAAATAATCACCGGTGGTCAAACTTCCGGTTTATAGTTCGTCTTCATTTTGTCATGTTTGGGTGTATTTTACATTTGCAAAGCTAACATAGTATTCAGAACATTGGTTGACCTTCCAGAATTGTATTTATAAATATGTTTGTTAGTTAATTTTATTTGTATGTGCCTTCGCTAAGAACTATGTTTTGATGCGGATTAATTGACATGCGTTGTCACGACCTTGACAAACAGCTGAAGGGTATTTTTGTCAGTTCACGTCATAAAGTTCAAGAACCCGGGAAAATCTGAATATAAGATTTTTTTATTAAATATTATCCGTTTTCAACCTTGACTGACAAGGGAAATATGAATTATTTCGATGTCTTAAGGAGAAATAGTTTGCTGTCAGCCAAGTATGAATTTGTCAGGCACCTGTCGGTCAGAATGCCAAGCGTTGATTGGTCAGAGATGGGTATAAATACGGCGCGAATTCAGAAGATGGCAGATCACATCCCAGTCTTGGTACTGGACACATCAAGAGCCAAAAGCCAACAGTAGATAAAATACCATTCATTACTATAACAACAAGATATATACATCTTCATAAGCTTAGGTACATCTACAAGTAAATTTATAAGGAAACGAACCAATTATGGAAACAATATATTTAAAACAATATTTCCATCACTTTAAAGAATAATTAAGTTTATCGTTTCAAACCTATTCTTCAACAATCAAGATGCCGATTTTTTACATTTACTTCCGTTTTGGACTTTTTATTAAAGATCATAGAGTTATTACTGTTAACGAATACAACATTTACGAAGAGCTTTTAAAGATTTGCATGGAATATTAATACATCTTCATGTCATATACGATGCGATCTCCCACCACACTGATGCCCCGATTTTCTTATTTGGAATATTTGGATAATTTGGAACACAACTGTTAATGAAGTTTTACAAAGAAAGGCCAACATCCTACTTGTTATTTAGTTTTTATTATTATTATATATGCTTATGCTGTAGAAACTTATTATTACTGATGAACATCAACAGAAATAAATACAACATTTTACTGACAATATTCGTAGTCTTTATCGCCTTTACATGTATTTAAATGGACAACAAACCACTCGACCGTCTATTACAATATAGATAGATAAATACATAAATAAATAAATAGATAAATAGATAGTAGTACATTTTGTATATATATATATAAATAGTTAGCTAGATTAAATGAAGATACCATTACTAGCTTCGTACTTTCAAATGTTCAACGGTTGCCGAATTTTGTAAATGGCAACAACTAGATAGATAAATAGATAATATCAATATGGAAATTGTAGGAAAATCACAAGTCGCCCTGGGAAACAGAGGTAACTGATGTTATCCGTTTGAAAATCAAGACACCAGGGGAACAGAGACGCTTGTTATTGACTTGAAGTTCGATATTACGCAGTGAATTATGCCAAACTGGTTGAGCAACTGAAACTTTTCAGCTTGCCAGACAACCGCAACAATGTGGTTATGCTGTGCCAATACTGCAGTTAATGTAAAATTATTAAGTAAAGATAATGCCAATTAAAACTGCCAATAAACCAATGATTTACAAAGTACATAGTAGTTGAGTGAAAAAGTTTCTGCACATCCAGACATTTTAAATACTTTTGCATTAGTTTCAAGGGCCCTGGAAATTATGCTCAGTAATATATCACTACCTAAATAATTTAAATGCATATCATTTTATTTTTAAACTCCTCTCGATTCTATGTGATATTTGGGGGTAAATTGTATAACTGACCACTGCCACTTTCTCTGGGCGCACTAATAAATTCATCATTTAGTTTCTTCTTCAGTTCTTCAGAGATAATTTTCCAATATCATTATCACTCAATCAATCATCTTTAATCTCATAAACCATATAAATACAACGGTACAGAGAAGACATACATATATACAATATTAAATACTAAATGAGGATATACATATATTTACAATATACATACAACAGAGACAGGGGTGTGAGACAGCCTAGAGAACAAATGATTTATTTATAGCTTGTATAAATTTAAATATTTTTTTTAGTGTGTTTTTGAGAAGCACTCATAATTTGCTTAATTTAAGAACATTTGGCCTTCTCGTAAATTTGTAATAATGAACCTATTTCTAAAACTTGACAAATATTGACACTGGTATGATTCCCCGGTGTCAGTTTCCCAACTCAATAAATGGCTTACCCCAATAACTGCTCTTTAAATAATGAATGAACCAACTAACCACACCTTAAGACTTGTAATTCTTATATATTCTAAAATACATGTATATATTTAACAAGATTATCTAATACAAAAAGCATTAAAATTTAAGCTTCCTTATAAGAAAGTGACACTTTTTAACAAGTGGGTATGGTAGGTAACCTTCAAAACCCACGGGCTTTCCATCTTCCCATGCTTTTATTTTCTCATCAGGCCTTCCTTCATCCCTCAATGCAGTTGCCATTCCTATTCGGAATGATTTTTTTCTTTTTTTAAATATACAAAATAATGTATATATCTATATGCTGAACCATTAAATAAGCCAGCGATTTTTCTTTCTTTTATATACTGGATTTAATTCATTATCTACTCAAATGGGTGTCATCAAAATGATGACATTGTAAAAGTATTGGTATTAACAAATATTATAGTAGTTTTATTACTGGATAAACATAGTCAGGTTGAGGGAAGAACTACCGTTGTACCCCTGCCTAACCGATCCGTTGTGGAAGAAGGGACACGTACATTACTTTGACCTTTTCTGATTTTTTTTTAATGTCAAATGCTCCGCTTCCCCCTAGTGTCTTTTGTTATTTCATCGATCCGAAAAGTCATGATCGTAAACGCATTCCCAAAAAGTTGGCTTCTTACCCCGAGATTTGAACTCACACCATTGATATATTGCAGCACCAATCGCTTAGCTTTATGTCCAGCGCCCTAGACCACTCGACCACATCCGCTATAAAATATAGCTTCAATAGTCGAAGTGTTACCTTGTCTCGTAAGGAAAATCTAGAGATAGACATAAGATATGTGTCTAAGCGTGTGTAGATGATACATACATACTTAATATTATAATTTGACAGCAATCTATCTCAGCAATTTTTAATATATTGCATAGGATGATGAAGATTTCATCATACAGTCAAAGGAAATAAAGTATATTATACAAACATCTAAGCAGCTGACAACCATACGATATATCTGTCGCACTGGATCTCAAAGTTACTTGTGATACTAGGTTAATACTGAATATTATATACGTCTGAAAATTAAACCAAACAGTGCTAGAATTAGATCTTTGAGCTGTCAAATTTTTGTTCTTCCCTCGACGGGATTTGAACTCACACCATTGATGCACTGCAGCACCAATCGCTTAGCCTTATGTCCAGCGCCCTAGACCACTCGACCACATCCGCTATAAAATATAGCTTCAATAGTCGAAGGGTTACCTTGTCTCGTAAGGAAAATCTAGAGATATACATAAGACGTGTGTCTACACGTGTGTAGATGGTACATGTATACTTAATATTATAATTTGACAGCAATCAATGTGACATCTCATGTGACATCGGGCCTTTTCCATTGATAGGGCCACCTTAACTGCATATTTTCCGTCTGAATAAGCCCCATGACCAGGCTAAGGTTTGCATTTTCTGTGATGTCGTAAACTGCTACAACATTTTTATTATCGCTCATTCCTTTCGGAAAATTATTCAGCCCCATTGAAATGATAAAGTATTCAAACCACATCAATTTCCATTTCATTAGTGACCCTCACCTTATAATAGGGTTTCCGAACTTTTCCAGGTGACATCACGTCATCAAGACGTCTTTTAAATGCCCTTGATGAGGACAATGCCTTTAAACAAAATCTATCAACACAGTTCACGATTCTAAATATTTAACATTATTTTTTTTTATTTTTTATGCAGAATCCTAAAGTGAACATCGTATAATTATGGGTTATAATGGAAGGATGTTGTGTTATGGCTAAGCTTGGTATTAAAGTTAGGTAATTTTTATCTCGTGTATATTCTGTACACCAATTTTTCGTCAATAGAGTAAAATCGAAAATGAAAATAAAATTTTCGAACAAGACAAATAGTATCCATCAGGGCCCAGTTGTTCAACTTGTAGTTAAATTTTAACCAATGGTTAAAAATGATAACCCATGATTAAAATTTAACCAAAGCACACAATGCGTTGTTCAACTTATGGTTAGATTTAACTACTGGTTAGAGCATGGTTAAACTGATTAATATTTAACCACGGTATAGGGGCTCTGTTAAAATATTTAACCGTTGGTTATCAATTCAAAATGGCTGCAAGACAGGTTCTTTCTATGATGCCTCCCGTACAAAACAGGAATCCCAGAGTGTTTCGGGCAATTGAGCTCCGTGCAAATTTGTTTGAAATAGAAGTTTCTGAGGTGGATGGCATTTCCAATGAAATTAAATTTCTGTTACCATTTACATTGTTCAAAACAGTGCATTACATTTGCACGGAAAAATCCTACATTTGCGTGCATAATATCATTACATTTGCGCTTATTTTTTCAAGGTAAAATACAGGTAAATTCAGATGAAAATAATGAAATTACTTACGATTTTTCAATTTTTTTTTTTTTTCAATTTTACACTAAGAACAGTGGTTATAAAGTAGTATTGCACCCCTTCCGTTAGTCGACCCCTTCCCTCTATTTGTTTCATGTAATCTAAAATCATTAGCGATCGCGGGTTTACAGGGGTGTTTCTTGTGTTTCAAGTTATGATAAATTGATATATCTTTTGCTGTTTATGGTGAGAGAAATTGCATGTATTTCCCATGAATAGTCGGGGCATAGGCGGCGGAAGCGGGTACAGTTTTTGTTGTTGCTTTTCTCGTTTTTTTTGGAAAAAATTTCCGGTATCAAAATTTGTTTCATGATTCTTGCCCCTCACTCGAAATTTGAGTCGGTGCAATTAGTCAAATAGTACGGAAATGACGAATTACTGGGACGTGGAATAAATGTCCATGAGACAACATTCCAGAAAAGACCAAAGTAAAAAATCTCAAATAGCAGTCTACAACAACGAACATATGCCCAAACTACAAGACGATATGGCCACAGGCTAGACAAAAGCTAAGTAGAGTAAATTAACAACAGACCGAGAAATGCGAAGTAAAAGACTCATTTCAAGACAAAAACCATAGAGAAAAATAATGACTTTTACAAAGGCTCTTTGCATAGGAAAGGCACATATAAATGTGACTGGGGTTAAAATAGTCATATCATCCCCCCTTTTTAGTAACAATGTCAAAAATCAATATCGACGAAAAGTCTAAGTCAATCAGAAAATACGCTGATCGTAAAACTGTACAATTGCGTTGGAAAAACAAAATTATAAAACTTCAAAAATAGCATGAGGTACCTCTATGACATCATGGACATTCCTCATCAATTGGAGAAATTGGATAATTTACATATGAGACACCAACCATTCATTTCATACTGAAAAGGGACTTATATTTTTTCTTGATTGTTATTCATGAACAACTTTTTGCATGTTAATTGAAATAAAAAGAAATTTACACAGTAAAATCAGAGAGAAAAACAGACTTTTGACATACATGCATGGACCCAATTTCAATGAGATGTTGGAAACTAAAGAAAATATTCTACGGCTAACTTACATATTGAAAATTAACAGTCCTTGAAATTGTAAGACAATTAGAAGATTTAATTAAAAGTAGTTTAATGAGTAAAGGAAGTTATTGTCACCTAAATAACACACCCTTAGTGTATTATATGCACTAAACACGTCTTATTAACATTTCTTTTAATGTTATTAAGTAACTAAGACGAGGTCCATATACTCTTCCGTACTAACTTGTACAAAATACTCTTAATAAATAGGACAAATAACCTTAGACAATGACATGTATGTTATATTCCTCAAGTAGGATTTCATTTTTTTATATTTTAATAACTGTATTGCTTTTTGTCCTGAGAAGGGGGGATTGAGTCAGCCATATTTATTTTGTTATTTATCTGCTGCTAAGATAAAACAAGGAATTGTGGGATACATTGGTCTTGGTTAAATATTAAACTTGGTTGGTTAAATTTTAACCAAATGGTTATTTAACCAAGTGGTTAAATGAAGTTGAAAAACTCAATTTTATCCCTTGGTTTACTAACCCATGGTTAAATCTTTAACCAATGGTTAAATATAACCATATGGTTAATTTAACAACAAGTTGAACAACCGGGCCCAGTAGACGTTTATCAAAATATAGACATTGCCGTCAAAATGTCTGCCAACAATCCGAAGGGGACGCATATCAGTAGGGTAAATGCCAATTTAACCTCATTAAATTTAACCCGTGCCGTTGGACCTAAATTAGAGATCATTGTAAGCATGTCCAACAAGGGATTTTGTTTTTAAACATAATTCAGGATCAACGAAGTCGTTAACGCTGTTTCCTATGAATGCGAAAGATTAGTTTTTAACCACCTGATTCGGTTGTCTTTCAGTGTAAAGCCAACCGGAGACCTTCAAGATTAATAATTGTCTACTCCTTCACAACAAGTGAAATCCTTAGGCTCCTTTATTAAACGGTCTTTGGAACTGAGGATAGGGGGCACTTGATTACATTTGTTGTATTGTGAAACAGCCTTTTTGTTCAAACATGATATGATAATTGTGTTTGTGTATGTGTTTGATCCAGTTTTTGTTTGCTTGTAGCCTTTGACTCTATATTGGGTGTAAGATGTGCTAATAAAAGAATTAATAATAGTGCCCAACAACCTCCCCAAACTTTCCTCTTTTAAAAGTTTAAATTATGTCCCAAGCCATATCTGTGCACTCTGTGCCAGTGGACAATACATTTTTCTATTTATAATTTTTTTTTTTTTTTGACAAGATAGAAATTTAAGGTCTTTGGTACTGCATTTTTTCTTAACATCACAATTGAACTAATAATAAATCGTGGTCTTAGCGCGTTGTGGAAACGGTTGCCGTTAAGCTGTCCATGCGAAAAATTGGACTCGAAGTCTGTAATATTAAGTTTAAAATACGTTTACTTTATATGTATATCCTGCAAACAAGATCTATGCACATTAACTTTCTATTTCTGCTTGTTCGGGTACAATAAACAAGCGAATCCAAATCTCAACATCCGAGGCATAAATGACTTTTTTGGAGAATAGCCAACATGTTTACGGGATTATATTTTAGGCTCATCCTCTCGGTGATCCGTTGTCGCCCCAAATTACCAACAATTAACAGAACCATATTTACTATTCGTATAAAAATATCCAAATCCCCGAGTCAATAATGGCCCCGAACATGAAGGGGTCATTACTTTCCTTAACCTGCATTGCTCTCATTTGGAATCCGTCCAGAACTTTACATATTCCGGTTTCGCCGGATAAATGGATTGATGAATAAGACATAAATCCTAATATACATTTGTATAATGATACCATCACTGGCTTTTAGTAAGTTTCTTACTTACGGCAACGTTTCAAAGGAACAGTGGTGACTTTGACATTTGGTCGCTGATCTATATAATACGATTTTTTTTAACCATCAATCTTGTATTCATTGTTAAAATCAAAATATCAGAAAATTGAAAATATTTGTAACTTATTTACAACTAGGTGTATGAAAAATGACTGCAAACATGAGGTCTAGTGAATATTGGTATGCGATGCATTTTTTTAAAAGATCATATGTTAGACTTTTCCTATAATAATCAAAATAATTCATGGAACAATACGTTGTTATGACGTTTTTAACATGGGTAAAATTATTTTCATTGAATGCTATTGCTCGGGATAAAATTTCTACGAAAATAATGTTACCCGTGTCAAAGTATAATGTTACCCGTGTCAAACAAATATTTGACTCTATTGAATTATTTCTTCGTGATCGTGATCGCATGGTAGTTGGATTTACAACTACCTATGCAATTAGTGCCTATCACCACTAACGTTGCGAGTTTGAACCCTGCTCAAGCGAGGAGTACTCGATACAACATTATGTGATGAAGTTTGTCAGCCACTTGCGACAGGTCGGTGGTATTCTCCGGGTACTCCGGTTTCTTCCACCAATAAACTGACAACCACGATATAACTGAACTATTGTTGAAAGTGGTGTTAAACACCATAAACCTAAACCTGAATTGTGTCTTCAGAAGAGACATGAGTGTACTTTTACAAAAATTAAGATAAACTACACATTTTGCATTACCTGCTTCTTTGTTTTACCCAGAATTTCAAAGGCAATGGAATGAATGATTGATAACAATAGCGTTCTATATATGTGTTCCCTCCACTAGTACTGTAAAAATTATCACCAGCCAATACATGACCTATATGCTGGAGAATAATAGGTTGTTGCGACCATGATATTCTACATTAGCTGATAAATTACTAACATGGAGTTCAACAATATTTAAATTCACTCACTCAACTCAATATAACTTTTTTTACCCTCTAATATAAAAAAGTGTCTATTCGTCTTTTTTCTCTATAATAGGCGTGACTATTATACATTATGCCATCTTTAAATCGTTATGTTTCCTCGAACTTTGTAGAATCTAATTTACGGGCAACTGCGTGTACAAATGAGATTTAGAAAACCAACACCTTCAAACATCTTGAAATAAAAGCTATTAAATGAACATTGAAGAGTATTAATGTCATGTCAGGCTATATAACACAATTAGTTTACTCGTGTAAACAGATCGTAATTTGATTATGATATGTTTTCCCTGTTAACCTGAAATTGACAGCTTGTTAATTTCACTTTGATGTGTACGTTTTGTTCCGCATTGTGTTTAATTTGTTATGGAAAAATATAGACAAATTTGTTAATATCATTATTACATGAATCACGTACTCGATTAGGATGTAAACTCGGTTAGGATGTAAACCCGGTTATGATGCAAGGGATATCAAATTTATATTTTCTTCGATGTGAATTTAAAGGAGTCAGCCACGACAGGAAACCCTTAAGGTAACACCACACCTTTATTGTATGCTGGTAGAACATTTTAAACCTTGAGAAGATTTATTAATAAGTTGAACGATATCAAGATACGTAAAAAGAAGAGTTTGAAGATACCAAAGGGGTAATCAGAATCCGTAAGTCGAAGAAAAGAACAGACAAATAAATGGTATAAGTAACTGTCAAATAGAACATTGCAGTGTGTAATATTCATTCGAGAAACATAGTGCAAAATATGGGGTTTGATTGGCCTAATGATATATTAAACCTGGTCAGGACTAAAATCTTATATAACAACTCAAATACAAGATAAAGTTATGAATTGTTTTAAAACAAAAAACAAAAATCATACCTTGAAATAAAAGATAATAAGTGAAAATTTACAAAATAGAAAAAAAAATATTAGTATAAATAGGATGATGATCAGCTTATCAGATATTTTAAGCGAAATCTTTCTAAACCGAACCCTGAATAAACTGAATAAACGGAACTTTAAATACTTCAATTATTACTTAAGTATATGTCAGCATCATCTCTGTGTGACTTATTCAGCGGTATACTCGATACAACACTATGTGATAAAGTTTGTCGGTGACTTGCAACAGGTCGGTTGTTTTAACCGGGTACTCCGGTTTCCTCCACTAATAAAACTGACCGTCACGATATAACAGAAATATTGTTGAAAATGGCGTTAAGCATGAAAACCCTACACCCCCTGATATCTAGGTTACTGAAGTACATATTTTGCATCTGTCATCATCATCGCTGTGACGTATTCAGACATTTTAATATTATTAAAAACGTAGAAATATTAATTTGCTGTAATTAAAATATGAAGTGAAGATCACATGACATTTAATGTTGATTTTAGAAGCTACCATGTTAGTACAGTGTATTTTATATGAATCAGCCATCATAATTAGACAAGTTCATATGTTTATATGTTTACATGCACACTTAGTGTGAAAATCAATCTAATGATAAGATACATATGAGGGATAGTAAGCTATTTCTTTAGAGGTAAGTGTCTGTTGTCTGATTTATCACCATACAGAGATTTAATTTAATTGACGGTTTGGGTTATGCTGGTTAACACCACTTTCAACAATATTTTAGTTATATCGTAGCAGTCAGTCTTATTGATAGAGGAAACCAGAGAAAACCACCGATCTGCCGCAAGTCACTGAACAAAAATATAATTGAAAGGACAGGGAAAATGTTCAAATTTGAAATAAAAATAAGTCTGTTTCCTAAAACAGAGTTGGCTATTTTTGGATTGATGTGATATTTATCTATTTTATATTGAGTGAATGGGTTGACCTTTTTCCGTATGATATTTTATATCCAGTGTATCATCAAGAAGATATCATTATTGCGGAGGGGCCGTTGTGGTCGTGATCGTATGGTAGTTGGATTTACATGTGCAATCAGTACCTATATGTATAACCACTAAGTTGTCAGTTCAAAAAATATCAATGTTTATAATAAAATTGCCACTTTTTTATTAATTTGTATATTATATGTATAAATACTATCTGTCATAACTTTTATGGAGCATGTTTTGTATTTACTATTTTGTTTGTTATTTATTTATTTATTTATTCCGTCATGTTAATTAACACATTATTTAGTTTATTTGATCTCATAATACACGTTTATACGTGTCTGAGTGATTTCTCAATAAACTGTTCAATTTGAATCCCTCTCATGGCGAGGTGTACTCGATGTTTATGTGATAAATTGTGTCAGTGGTTAGCAGCAGACCGGTTGTTTCCTCCGGGTACTCTATACTGTTTCCTCCGGGTACTCTATACTGTTTCCTCCGGGTACTCTATACTGTTTCCTCCGGGTACTCTATACTGTTTCCTCCGGGTACTCTATACTGTTTCCTCCGGGTACTCTATACTGTTTCCTCCGGGTACTCTACTGTTTCCTCCGGGTACTCTATACTGTTTCCTCCGGGTACTCTATACTGTTTTCTCCGGGTACTCTATACTGTTTTCTCCGGGTACTCTATACTGTTTTCTTCGTGTACTCTATACTGTTTCCTCCGGGTACTCTATACTGTTTCCTCCGGATACTCTATACTGTTTCCTCCGGGTACTCTATACTGTTTCCTCCGGGTACTCTATACTGTTTCCTCCGGGTACTCTATACTGTTTCCTCCAGGTACTCTATACTGTTTCCTCCGGGTACTCTATACTGTTTCCTCCGGGTACTCTATACTGTTTCCTCCGGGTACTCTATACTGTTTCCTCCGGGTACTCTATACTGTTTCCTCCGGGTACTCTATACTGTTTCCTCCGGGTACTCTATACTGTTTCCTCCGTGTACTCTATACTGTTTCCTCCGGGTACTCTATACTGTTTCCTCCGGGTACTCTATGCTGTTTCCTCCGTGTACTCTATACTGTTTCCTCCGGGTACTCTATGCTGTTTCCTCCGGGTACTCTATACTGTTTTCTCCGGGTACTCTATACTGTTTCCTCTGGGTACTCTTATACTGTTTCTTCCGGGTACTCTATACTGTTTCCTCCGGGTACTCTATACTATTTTCTCCGTGTACTCTATGCTGTTTCCTCCACTAATAAAATGACATGTCATGATATAACTGATATATTGTTGAAAGTAACGTTAAAGACCATAACCCTAAATCTACAAACAATAAAAACAAGTAAATACAACATTTGCACTTGAATGGAACTATGGGTGGAACATTAGACTGTCAGAGGAAATAAATGACATAATATATAGATTCAGTCCAGTATGGTGATAGACGTTAGTTTATAGATAAATGTAGGAGAACGACCATTCAACTTGAAGGGGGGGGTTTTCTAAATTCCCAATGTTGCTGAAAAAAATATTCTGATTTTGGTGGAGAAAAAAAAAAATAATCTGATTCAGAGTTTCTGGAAAAAAATTTCGCGCTTTGCGCGACAAAAAAATAAAAATTCTAACTCTCGTACTGTCCGAGAAAAAAAATACTAAACGAATCAAAAAAACCATACCCCCCCACCTTTCAAGTTAAATGGTCGGTCCCTAAGTATTATAACTAACACGTGGTGCTTATTGTATTGATGAAATCAAGGTCCTGGTAGTTTTTACAGTCAAATCTTTTTATCTCAAGCTCTGTCAATTAAGTCGTTTCCATGATTAACTCGAAGGGGGTAAAATGGTTCGTTTCTAGTAATTTTTATATTATTCATCACGGAAAACTTTTGAAAACACTTCACTATTTCAAAGTAAAATCACCGATTCTTTTGACTTTGAATCTATGCGTTTCTACTGTATACATAGAGTAAAGTTGCTTGCATCAATAACAAATTGTTTTCGGACAGGCAAGGTCCCTTAGCTATATCACTCTACGACATTAAAGATTTCAGTAAGCACAATCTGTTAATAATCTTTTTCAGTTTAAGGCAGTTATTTAAAAATCAAAATATTATTTTTTATAGGCAAAACAGATTAAAGATTAATTTAAGGTAAAGGAAACTACGAAATGTATTTATAAAGTAATTTTTGATGTGATTTACGAGAACCCATTATTATCTAAACATAAGTATAATACCTATGTAGAAGACGTTTACATTCGGAGTCAATCATGCGTGTTAGATTTATGATCGAGACCTTTAAAGGTATGATACTGATTTGTGACGTGTAATTGATGTCTTTTTCAAAATTGAAACATACATGATTTCGTAATGGATTTTCTGATCTTTCAATCTAACGGTGCCGGTGTTGATCTAAAACGAATATTCGTCTGAATTCATTAGTGGGTTAATATTAATGTTTGACTTGAGGGTTGTTTATTTGGGTTAGAGAATTATTTACTTTTATTTAATTATACAAGGCCAGTAACATAATAGCTCCTTTAGTAAATAATAATAAAAATAAAAATAAAATTATTAAAAATTAATATAAAAAAAATAGATGGAAGTTTTTGACATTAAAATATAGATTTTATATACGTGTTATTATATATGAAAAATGTAGTGAAAAACGGAGGTGTGTGATGATTATTTCTTTATATTTATATCATTTTGCAATACAGTTTTTATTAATTTTTATTTTTATTTATTATAACTTTTGTTCTTTTCAACTTTGATAAACAATCATTACCATTTGTTATCAATGTGGTGGTGAACGTTTGGTATTGGGATTCACAACTACCTATACAAACAGTGTATATCATCACTAGAGTTGTGAGTTCGAATCCCGTTCGATAAAACAATATGTGATCAAGTTTGTCAGTGACTTGTGGCAGGTCGGTGTTTTTTCCAGGTACTTCGGTTTTCTCCACCAATAAAACTGACCGCCACGATATAACTGAAAGTGGCGTTAAGTACAATAACACAATAACCGCATTTGTCACTGACACATTGGTAGATCTTACTTTTATCTTCAGTACACTTAAAACGACATTGTTGCAGGGTTACCGCGGGGTTACCGCAACAAGAAAGTAAAAACAAGCCAGATGATGAACAAGAATTGTATAATATAATTAACTTGTACAGTCCAAACGGTTATATTATCAGCCAGTTTGATCCTATCGTACTTAATGTAACTTGTACAGTCCAAACGGTTATATTATCAGCCAGTTTGATCCTATCGTACTTAGTGTAACTTGTACAGTCCAAACGGTTATATTATCAGCCAGTTTGGTCCTATCGTACTTAGTGTAACTTGTACAGTCCAAACGGTTATATTATCAGCCAGTTTGATCCTATCGTATTTAGTGTAACTTCTACAGTCCAAACGGTTATATTATCAGCCAGTTTGATCCTATCGTACTTAGTGTAACTTGTACAGTCCAAACGTTTATATTATCAGCCAGTTTGATCCTATCGTACTTAGTGTAACTTGTACAGTCCAAACGTTTATATTATCAACCAGTTTGGTCCTATCGTACTTAGTTTAACTTGTACAGTCCAAACGGTTATATTATCAGCCAGTTTGATCCTATCGTACTTAGTGTAACTTGTACAGTCCAAACGTTTATATTATGAGCCAGTTTGATCCTATCGTACTTGGTGTAACTTGTACAGTCCAAACGGTTATATTATCAGCCAGTTTGATCCTATCGTACTTAGTTTAACTTGTACAGTCCAAACGGTTATAGTATCAGCCAGTTTGATCCTATCGTACTTAGTGTAACTTGTACCGTCCAAACGGTTATATTATCAGCCAGTTTGATCCTATCGTACTTAGTGTAACTTGTACAGTCCAAACGTTTATATTATCAGCTAGTTTGATCCTATCGTACTTAGTGTAACTTGTACAGTCCAAACAGTTATATTATCAGCCAGTTTGATCCTATCGTACTTAGTTTAACTTGTAATGTCCAAACGGTTATATTATCAGCCAGTTTGATCCTATCGTACTTAGTGTAACTTGTACAGTCCAAACGGTTATATTATCAGCCAGTTTGATCCTATCGTACTTAGTGTAACTTGCACAGTCCAAACGGTTATATTATCAGCTAGTTTGATCCTATCGTACTTGTATCTTGTACAGTCCAAACGGTTATATTATGAGCCAGTTTGATCCTATCGTACTTAGTGTAACTTTTACAGTCCAAACGGTTATATTATCAACCAGCTTGATCCTATCGTACTTGTATCTTGTACAGTCCAAACGGTTATATTATCAGCCAGTTTGATCCTATCGTACTTAGTGTAACTTGTACAGTCCAAACGGTTATATTATGAGCCAGTTTGATTCTATCGTACTTAGTGTAACTTGTACAGTCCAAACGGTTATATTATCAGCCAGTTTGGTCCTATCGTACTTAGTGTAACTTGTACAGTCCAAACGGTTATATTATCAGCCAGTTTGATCCTATCGTACTTAGTGTAACTTGTACAGTCCAAACGGTTATATTATCAGCCAGTTTGATCTTATCGTACTTAGTGTAACTTGTACAGTCCAAACGTTTATATTATCAACCAGTTTGGTCCTATCGTACTTAGTGTAACTTGTACAGTCCAAACGGTTATATTATCAGCCAGTTTGATCTTATCGTACTTAGTGTAACTTGTACAGTCCAAACGTTTATATTATCAACCAGTTTGGTCCTATCGTACTTAGTGTAACTTGTACAGTCCAAACGGTTATATTATCAGCCAGTTTGATCCTATCGAACTTCTATCTTGTACAGTCCAAACGGTTATATTATCAGCTAGTTTGATCCTATCGTACTTAATGTAACTTGTACAGTCCAAACGGTTATATTATCAGCCAGTTTGATCCTATTGTACTTAGTGTAACTTGTACAGTCCAAACGGTTATATTATCAGCTATCGTACTTGTATCTTGTTATCATTCTTAGTTTAACTTGGACAGTCCAGATGGTTATATTATGATCCAGTTTTATGTTATCATCCTTAGTTTAACTTGGACAGCCCAGATGCTTATATTATGTGACAGGTTTATGTTATCTTCCTTAGTTTAACATGGACAGTCCAGCTGGTTATATTATGAGCCAGGTTTAAGTTATATTCCGTAGTTTAACTTTGACAGTCCAGATGGTTATATTATGAGCCAGGTTTATGTTATCTTCCTTATTTTAACTTGGACAGTCCAGATGGTTATATTATGAGCCAATTTTATGTTATCTTCCTTAGTTTAACTTGGACAGTCCAGGTGGTTATATTATGAGCCATGTTTAAGTTATCTTCCTTAGTTTAACTTGGACAGTCCATATGGTTATATTATGAGCCAATTTTAAGTTATCATTCTTAGTTTAACTTGGACAGTCCAGTTGCTTATATTATGATCCAGGTGTATGTTATCTTCCTTAGTTTGACTTGGACAGTCCAGATGGTTATATTATTAGCCAATTTTATGTTATCTTCCTTAGTTTAACTTGGACGGTCCAGATGCTTATATTATGAGCCAATTTTATGTTATCTTCCTTAGTTTAACTTGGACAGTCCAGATGCTTATATTATGATCCAGGTGTATGTTATCTTCCTTAGTTTAACTTGGACAGTGCAGATGGTTATATTATGAGCCAATTTTATGTTATCTCCCTTAGTTTAACTTGGACAGTGCAGATGGTTAAATTATGATCCAGTTTTATGTTATCATCCTTAGTTTAACTTGGACAGCCCAGATGGTTATATTATGAGCCAGGTTTATGTTATCTTCCTTAGTTTAACTTGGATAGTCCAGCTGGTTATATTATAAGCCAGGTTTAACTTATTTTCCTTAGTTTAACTTGGACAGTCCATATGGTTATATTATGATCCAGTTTTATGTTATCATTCTTAGTTTAACTTGGACAGTCCAGATGGTTATATTCTGATCCAGTTTTATGTTATCATTCTTAGTTTAACTTGGACAGTCGAGATGCTTATATTATGATCCAGGTGTATGTTATCTTCCTTAGTTTAACTTGGACAGTTCAGATGGTTATATTATGATCCAGTTTTATGTTATCATCTTTAGTTTAACTTGGACTGCCCAGATGGTTATATTATGTGACAGGTGTATGTTATCTTCCTTAGTTTAACTTGGACAGTCCAGATGGTTATATCATGATCCAGTTTTATGTTATCATCCTTAGTTTAACTTGGACAGCCCAGATGCTTATATTATATGACAGGTTTATGTTATCTTTCTTAGTTTAACTTGGACAGTCCAGATGGTTATATTATGATCCAGGTTTATGTTATCTTCCTTAGTTTAACTTGGACAGTCCAGATGGTTATATTATGATCCAGTTTATGTTATCATCCTTAGTTTAACTTGGACTGCCCAGATGCTTATATTATGTGACAGGTTTATGTTATTTTCCTTAGTTTAACTTGGACAGTCCAAACGGTTATATTATGATCCAATTTGATCCTATCGTACTTAGTTTAACTTGGACAGTCCATATGGGTATATTATGATCCAGTTTTATGTTATCATTCTTAGTTTAACTTGGACAGTCCAAATGGTTATATTATGAGCCAATTTAATGTTATCTTCCTTAGTTTAATTTGGACAGTCCAGATGGTTATATTATGAGCCAATTTTATGTTATCTTCCCTAGTTTAACTTGGACAATCCAGATGCTTATATTATGATCCAGGTGTATGTTATCTTCCTTAGTTTAACTTGGACAGTCCAGATGGTTATATTATGATCCAGTTTTATGTTATCATCCTTAGTTTAACTTGGACAGCCCAGATGCTTATATTATGTGACAGGTTTATGTTATCTTCCTTAGTTTAACTTGGACAGTCCAGCTGGTTATATTATGAGCCAGGTTTAAGTTATCTTCCTTAGTTTAACTTGGACAGTCCATATGGTTATTTTATGATCCAGTTTTATCTTATCATTCTTAGTTTAACTTGGACATTCCAGATGCTTATATTATGATCCAGGTGTATGTTATCTTCCTTAGTTTAACTTGGACAGTCCAGATGGTTATATTATGAGCCAATTTTATGTTATCTCCCTTAGTTTAACTTGGACAGTCCAGATGGTTATATTATGATACAGTTTTATGTTATCATCCTTAGTTTAACTTGGACAGTCCAGATGCTTATATTATTAGCCAATTTTATGTTATCTTCCTTAGTTTAACTTGGACAGTCCAGATGGTTATATTATGAGCCAGGTTTATGTTATCTTCCCTAGTTTAACTTGGACAGTTCAGCTGGTTATATTATGAGTCAGGTTTAAGTTATATTCCTTAGTTTAACTTGGACAGTCCATATGGTTATATTATGATCCAGTTTTTGTGTTACCATTCTTAGTTTAACTTGGACAGTCCATATGCTTATATTATGATCCAGGTGTATGTTATCTTCCTTAGTTTAACTTGGACAGTCCAGATGGTTATATTATGAGACAATTTTATGTTATCTTCCTTAGTTTAACTTGGACATTCCAGATGGTTATATTATGAGCCAATTTTATGTTATCTCCCTTAGTTTAACTTGGACATTAGCCAATTTTATGTTATCTTCCTTAATTTAACTTGGATAGTCCAGATGGTTATATTATGATCCAGGTGTATGTTATCTTCCTTAGTTTAACTTGGACAGTGCAGATGGTTATATTCTGATCCAGTTTTATGTTATCATTCTTAGTTTAACTTGGACAGTCCAGATGCTTATATTATGATCCAGGTGTATGTTATCTTCCTTACTTTAACTTGGACAGTCCAAATGGTTATATTGTTAATCAGTTTTATGTTATCTTCCTTAGGTTAACTTGGACAGTTCAAACGGTTATATTATGAGCCAGGTTTATGTTATCTTTCTTTGTTTAACTTGGACAGTCCAGATGGTTATATTATGAGCCAGGTTTATGTTATCTTTCTTAGTTTAACTTGGACAGTCCATATGGTTTTATTATGAGCCAGTTTTATGTTATCATCCTTAGTTTAACTTGGACAGTCCAAACGGTTATATTATGAGCCAGGTTTATGTTATCTTTCTTAGTTTAACTTGGACAGTCCAGATGGTTATATTAGGAGCCAGGTTTATGTTATCTTTCTTACTTTAACTTGGACAGTCCAAATGGTTATATTATGAGGCAGTTTAGTTATCTTCCTTTGGTTAATTTGGACAGTCCAGATGGTTATATTATGAGGCAGGTTTATGTTATCTTCCGTAGTTTAACTTGGACAGTCCAGATGGCTATATTATGAGCCAGGTTTAAGTTATCTTCCTTAGTTTAACTTGCACAGTCCAGATGGTTATATTATGAACCAGGTTTCAGTTATCGTCCATAGTTTAACTTGGACAGTCCAGATGGTTATATTATGAGCCAGGTTTATGTTATCTTCCTTTGTTTAACTTGGACAGTCCATATGGTTATATTATGAGCCAATTTTATGTTATCTTCCTTAGTTTAACTTGGACAGTCCAGCTGGTTATATTATAAACCAGGTGTATGTTATCTTCCCTAGTTTAACTTGGACAGTCCAGATGGTTATATTATGATCCAGTTTTATGTTATCATCCTTTGTTTAACTTGGACAGCCCAGATGCTTATATTATGTGCCAGTTTTATCTTATCTTCATTTGTTTTGCTTGGACAGTCTAAATGCCTGTACCAAGTCACGGTCATTACGGTTTTCACAGTTTTCCGGTTGTTGACTGATTTTGTCTGTTTAAATACTTATGAGTTTTAACTTTCCCTTTGTTAAATTGTTCGGAGTTCGGTAATTTTGTTATTACCCTTATTGGACAGTCCAGATGGTTATATTATGAGCCAGGTTTATGTTATCTTTCTTAGTTTAACTTGGACAGTCCAAATGGTTATATTATGAGCCAGTTTAGTTATCTTTCTTTGTTTAACTTGGACAGTCCAGATGGTTATATTATGAGGCAGGTTTATGTTATCTTCCGTAGTTTAACTTGGACAGTCCAGATGGCTATATTATGAGCCAGGTTTAAGTTATCTTCCTTAGTTTAACTTGCACAGTCCAGATGGTTATATTATGAACCAGGTTTCAGTTATCGTCCTTAGTTTAACTTGGACAGTCCAGATGTTATATTATGAGCCAGGTTTATGCCATCTTCCTTTGTTTAACTTGGACAGTCTAGCTGGTTATATTATGAGCCAGGTTTATATCATCTTCCTTAATTTCACTTGGACAGTCCAGATGGTTATAGTATGAGCCAGGTTTAAGTTATCTTCCTGAGTTTACCTTGGACTGTCCAGATGGTAATATTATGACCCAGGTTTATGTTATCTTCCCTAGTTTGACTTGCACAGTCCAGATGGTTATATTATGAACCAGGTTTCAGTTATCGTCCTTAGTTTAACTTGGACAGTCCAGATGTTATATTATGAGCCAGGTTTATGCTATCTTCCTTAGTTTAACTTGGACAGTCTAGCTGGTTATATTATGAGCCAGATTATGTCATCTTCCTTAATTTAACTTGGACAGTCCAGATGGTTATAGTATGAGCCAGGTTTCAGTTATCGTCCTAAGTTTAATTTGGACAGTCCAGATGGTTATATTATGAACCAGGTGTATGTTATCTTCCTTACTTTTACTTGGACAGTCCAAACGGTTATTTTATTAGCTAGGTTTATGTTATCTTCCGTAGTTTAACTTTGACAGTACAGATGGTTATATTATGTGCCAGGTGTATGTTATCTTCCTTAGTTTAACTTGGACAGTCCTAATGATTATATTATGAACCAGGTGTATGTTATCTTCCTTAGTTTAACTTGGACAGTCCAAGCGGTTATTTTATTAGCCAGGTATATGTTATCTTCCTTACTTTAACTTGGACAGTCCAAATGGTTATTTTATTAGCCAGGTATATGTTATCTTCCTTACTTTAACTTGGACAGTCCAAATGGTTATATTGTTAATCAGTTTTATGTTATCTTCCTAAGTTTAACTTGGACAGTCCAAGCGGTTATTTTATTAGCCAGGTGTATGTTATCTTCCTTACTTTAACTTGGACAGTCCAGACTGTTATATTATGAGCCAGGTTTATGTTATCTTTCTTAGTTTAACTTGGACAGTCCAGATGGTTATTGTATGAGCCAGGTTTATGTTATATTTCTTAGCTTATCTTGGACAGTCCAGATGGTTATATTATGAGCCAGTTTTATTTTATCTTCCTTAGTTTCACTTGGACAGTCCAGATGGTTATTGTATGAGCCAGGTTTTTGTTATCTTCCTTAGTTTAACTTGGACAGTCCAGATGGTTATATTATGAACCAGGTTTTTGTTATCTTTCTTAGTTTCCCTTGGACAGTCCAGATGGTTATATTATGAACCAGTTTTATTTGTTCTTCCTTAGTTTAACTTGGACAGTCCAGATGGTTATATTATGAACCAGTTTTATTTGTTCTTCCTTAGTTTAACTTGGACAGTCCAGATGGTTATATTATGAACCAGGTTTTTGTTATCTTTCTTAGTTTCACTTGGACAGTGCAGATGGTTATATTATGAGCCAGTTTTATTTGTTCTTCCGTAGTTTAACTTGGACAGTCCAGATGGTTATATTATGAGCCAGGTTTTTGTTATCTTTCTTAGTTTCACTTGGACAGTCCAGATGGTTATATTATGAGCCAGTTTTATTTGTTCTTCCTTAGTTTAACTTGGACAGTCCAGATGGTTATATTATGAGCCAGGTTTTTGTTATTTTTCTTAGTTTCACTTGGACAGTCCAGATGGTTATATTATGAACCATTTTTATTTGTTCTTCCTTAGTTTCACTTGGACAGTCCAGATGGTTATATTATGAGCCAGGTTTTTGTTATCTTTCTTAGTTTCACTTGGACAGTCCAGATGGTTATATTATGAGCCAGGTTTTTGTTATCTTTCTTAGTTTCACTTGGACAGTCCAGATGGTTATATTATGAGCCAGTTTTATTTGTTCTTTCTTTGTTTAATTTGGACAGTCCAGATGGTTATATTATGAGCCGGTTTTTGTTATCTTCCTTAGTTTAACTTGGACAGTCCAGATGGTTATATTATGAACCAGGTTTTTGTTATCTTCCTTAGTTTAACTTGGACAGTCCAGATGGCTATATTATGAGCCAGGTTTATGTTATCTTTCTTAGTTTAACTTGGACAGTCCAGATGGTTATATTATGAACCAGTTTTTTGTTATCTTTCTTAGTTTAACTTGGACAGTCCAGATGGTTATATTATGAGCCAGGTTTATGTTATCTTTCTTAGTTTAACTTGGACAGTCCAGATGGTTATATTATGAGCCAGGTTTTTGTTATCTTTCTTAGTTTCACTTGGACAGTCCAGATGGTTATATTATGAGCCAGTTTTATTTGTTCTTCCTAAGTTTAACTTGGACAGTCTAGATGGTTATATTATGAGCCAGGTTTTTGTTATCTTTCTTAGTTTCACTTGGACAGTCCAGATGGTTATATTATGAGCCAGTTTTATTTGTTCTTCCTTAGTTTAACTTGGACAGTCCAGATGGTTATATTATGAGCCAAGTTTTATTTGTTCTTCCTTAGATTAACTTGGACAGTCCAGATGGTTATATTATGAACCAGTTTTTTGTTATCTTTCTTAGTTTAACTTGGACAGTCCAGATGGTTATATTATGAGCCAGGTTTATGTTATCTTTCTTAGTTTAACTTGGACAGTCCAGATGGTTATATTATGAGCCAGGTTTTTGTTATCTTTCTTAGTTTCACTTGGACAGTCCAGATGGTTATATTATGAGCCAGTTTTATTTGTTCTTCCTAAGTTTAACTTGGACAGTCTAGATGGTTATATTATGAGCCAGTTTTATTTGTTCTTCATTAGTTTAACTTGGACAGTCCAGATGGTTATATTATGAGCCAGGTTTATGTTATCTTTCTTAGTTTAACTTGGACAGTCCAGATGGTTATATTATGAGCCAGTTTTATTTGTTCTTCCTTAGTTTCACTTGGACAGTCCAGATGGTTATTGTATGAGCCAGGTTTATGTTATATTTCTTAGTTTAACTTGGACAGTCCATATGGTTATATTATGAGCCAGTTTTATGTTATCTTCCTTATTTTAATTTGAACAGTCCAGATGGTTATATTATGAGTTAGGTTCATGTTATCTTCTTCATGACATTATGTCTAACAGAGTTCCTGTATTTCTATATTAATTCTATTGAAGTACAAATGTATTCACGTGTCATCACAGTGACTGCTAATAAAGGGGGAACTTTAAAAAAAACAACAGGATTCTTTATTTGAAATCAATGCCAGTAATATGAGTTAATGCTATGTAAATTCAGTTTCTTTTCTTTAATGAGATTTGTATAAAGAATTCCGTTGATATATCAATTAATCCTCTTGATACGAGATACAAAAGTCCATTTGAAAATTAATTACATTTTTAGAAGCATTTTGAAATCAAATTAGAATTATTTACGATTCTCTAATTCAATCATCTTACAAATTTACAAAGCACGAACTTTGTAATGGTGTATGTTTCTAATCAGTCAGTTGTTCGTACAACTATTAAATGTCATTTATAAGATGTAGTCTGATTAGCAGTTAGTTTTTGTCTTTTTGTTTTTGTTTTTGTTTTGTTTGTAAGACAAATTTAGGACGGAATTTAGGAGAAAGAGGAAAGACTGGTAAGCTCAGAATAAGGATGTTTGTCGGAGTGAAGCGACATGTCTACCCTCGAACTGTTGTTTCAGTCAGCTAGCACGATACAATATTACTAAGCGTATTGGTCTAGAACACAATGGACATAATTATATCAACTAATGACTGTAATAATGATATAGTTGAACATTTGCTAATTTTGCGTCAAGCAACAATTACTCACTCACTTCACACTTTCTTTTTAGAGAGGTTTGACAAATGATACCATACTTTCCTCTGGTAAACTACTGTACAGTCGACTCAGAATATCACAACAAACTTTCTCTCAAATTTACACTTATTCAGTAGTCAATGGTTTATTAGATATATTTATTACTGAAATTTACAGTTCCTAAATAATGTAATTATTAGTAAAGCTAATGTTCTCCTCCCTCCGTCATAAATGACCTTAGCCTATTTTGTTATCCTGTCTAGGCCCTTGGTTTTATTGATCCCAAAACTTTAAGTTATTTGCCTTTCCAACCTTTTGACTTTGAATACCTGATGAAGGTTATTTCATAAACGTGTCGTACGCACTAAGTTTGAGATCTATGTTTTTATTTCGTCTTTAATAATAAAATATATTTAAATTGTCATTTCCGATCATTTACACTCACTTATAAATTGATTTATGCGTTGTTATTTAACGTCAAATAAGCATTATTTCAACTACAGTCAGACCTGCCTTAAAGGGCACTTCTACATAGCAAATTTATGTCTATAAAGATTAGTCTCATTTCCCTCATTAATCAATAGTGCATATAATTTGAACCTGTATATAAAGGTCAAATTTTCAAGTTCCCTTGAATGGCCTTTATATACAGGTTTGACTGTACTAGTATATTCCCATGTCAGAACGGGTGCACGAGTATTCTGATGGAAATATAGTTTAATCAGTACTAGTGGTGGTCAACAATTCCATCAATATCAGCAACAATCACCTATCACGTTCTAATCATTGAAAACAACACAGACTACGACATTTGACGATGACAATTCAGACCCTGGGTTAGGACAGACACATATATGTGGTGTTGGTAAACTGGTTAATGGAGTACCATCCGTTTCTCTCTTGATATTTGGATCTCCAACAGCAATACAGATATAAGCAAACAATACAAAAAAAACCAGCACAAATTCGCTTCCATTGAAAAAAATAAGAAAAAAAAGCACACATTTTCAAAAAATAGAACAATATAAACATGAACAGGACCGTAGGAGGGTCAGTGAATGCTACTTGTAGTTAACTGACTACTAGTTCATAAGGTATAATCTATTAATCAGAGCCCATTATGTATAGGACAAAGCAAGATCATTACCATTACTCCGGACAGATTTAACATTCATTAGTCATAAACAAGTAAAACAGTTTTTGGTCTTTGTGGGAGACTAAAATACACAATTTATGTAGTGTTGAGAAACAATTCCACCACCATCAGCAAAACGAACAATCACCTTTATTAATAATCAAGCAGAAAAAACAACAACTAAATAGAAAGAAAGAAAAGTATAAAAAACAACAACTAAATGGAAAGAAAGAAAAGTATAAAAAAAACACAACTAAATAGAAAGAAAGAAAAGTATAAAAAACAACAACTAAATGGAAAGAAAGAAAAGTATAAAAAACAACAACTAAATAGAAAGAAAGAAAAGTATAAAAAACAACAACTAAATGGAAAGAAAGAAAAGTATAAAAAACAACAACTAAATGGAAAGAAAGAAAAGTATAAAAAACAACAACTAAATGGAAAGAAAGAAAAGTATAAAAAACAACAACTAAATGGAAAGAAAGAAAAGTATAAAAAACAACAACTAAATGGAAAGAAAGAAAAGTGTAAAAAACAACAACTAAATGGAAAGAAAGAAAAGTGTAAAAAAACAACAACTAAATGGAAAGAAAGAAAAGTATAAAAAAACAACAACTAAATGGAAAGAAAGAAAAGTATAAAAAAACAACAACTAAATGGAAAGAAAGAAAAGTATAAAAAACAACAACTAAATGGAAAGAAAGAAAAGTGTAAAAAAACAACAACTAAATAGAAAGAAAGAAAAGTGTAAAAAAACAACTAAATAGAAAGAAAGAAAAGTATAAAAAAAACAACAACTAAATGGAAAGAAAGAAAAGTATAAAAAACAACAACTAAATAGAAAGAAAGAAAAGTATAAAAAACAACAACTAAATGGAAAGAAAGAAAAGTATAAAAAACAACAACTAAATGGAAAGAAAGAAAAGTGTAAAAAAACAACAACTAAATAGAAAGAAAGAAAAGTGTAAAAAAACAACTAAATAGAAAGAAAGAAAAGTATAAAAAAACAACAACTAAATGGAAAGAAAGAAAAGTATAAAAAACAACAACTAAATGGAAAGAAAGAAAAGTATAAAAAACAACAACTAAATAGAAATAAAGAAAAGTATAAAAAACAACAACTAAATGGAAAGAAAGAAAAGTGTAGAAAACAACAACTAAATGGAAAGAAAGAAAAGTGTAAAAAACAACAACTAAATAGAAATAAAGAAAAGTATAAAAAACAACAACTAAATGGAAAGAAAGAAAAGTATAAAAAACAACAACTAAATGGAAAGAAAGAAAAGTATAAAAAACAACAACTAAATGGAAAGAAAGAAAAGTATAAAAAACAACAACTAAATAGAAAGAAAGAAAAGTATAAAAAACAACAACTAAATGGAAAGAAAGAAAAGTATAAAAAACAACAACTAAATGGAAAGAAAGAAAAGTATAAAAAACAACAACTAAATGGAAAGAAAGAAAAGTATAAAAAACAACAACTAAATGGAAAGAAAGAAAAGTATAAAAAACAACAACTAAATGGAAAGAAAGAAAAGTATAAAAAACAACAACTAAATGGAAAGAAAGAAAAGTGTAAAAAACAACAACTAAATGGAAAGAAAGAAAAGTGTAAAAAAACAACAACTAAATGGAAAGAAAGAAAAGTATAAAAAAACAACAACTAAATGGAAAGAAAGAAAAGTATAAAACAATCAAACACGTAAAAAGTGTAGAAAAAATATTTATAAAAACATATAGATGTTTGAGAGAGTATTATTTGACCGTAGTGACAGATTATTTTGCATTTAAGTATAAATATATGTTTAAAACAGTCTTTCGACAGTGTATTATTTTCTCATATTTCGTTGTTTACAGCATCGTTTGTATTGATTCATTTTTTGCAATCTTTGATCCTTATATGGGTGTAACTAAGCAGGTTAGTAGCGTCATACTGTATCGTCTTACCTCTATACACATGTGGTCTTGCCATTATGCATGATTTGATTTGATTTATTGTGTATTAACGCCACTTTCAGCAATATATCAGCTATATCATGGCGACCAGTTTTAGTGGTGGAAGAAGCTGGAGTACCCGGAGAGAACCACCGACCATGGGCAAGCAACTGGTAAACTTTTTTTAAACCTTTTTGTAATTTACAAAGCCGGGCGCGAACCCACGCCGTATTGGTGATAGGCTTGTATGAGTTGTTATGTAATCCAACTACCTAACTCATTGAACCACCCGGACCCTCCTTTATACATGTGGTCTTATCTTTCTGTACATGTTGTCTTACGTTTATACACACGTGGTCTTACCTTTATACGCATGTGATCTTACCTTTGTACACATATGGTCTTACCTTTATACACGTGTGATCTTACCTTTATACACGTGTGGTCTTACCTTTATACACATGTGGTCTTACCTTTATAAACATATGGTCTTACCTTTATGCACGTGTGGTCTTACCTTTATACACATGTGGTCTTACCTTTATAAGCATGTGGTCTTATCTTTCTGTACATGTGGTCTTACCTTTATACACATGTGGTCTTACCTTTGTACACATGTGGTCTTATCTTTATACACATGTGGTCTTATCTTTCTGTACATGTGGTCTTACCTTTATACACATGTGGTCTTACCTTTGTACACATGTGGTCTTATCTTTATACACATGTGGTCTTATCTTTCTGTACATGTGGTCTTTCCTTTATACACATGTGGTCTTATCTTTATTCACATGTGATCTTATCTTTATACACATGTGGTCTTATCTTTATACACATGTGGTCTTATCTTTCTGTACATATGGTCTTACCTTTATACATATGTGATCTTACCTTTATACACATGTTGTCGTACCTTTATACACATGTGGTCTTACCTTTATACACGTGTGGTATTACCTTTATACACGTGTGGTTTTACCTTCATGCACATTTGGTCATACCTTTATACACATGTGGTCTTACCTTTATACACATATAGTCTTATCTTTATACACGTGTGGTCTTACCTTTATACACATGTGGTTTTATCTTTCTGCACATGTGGTGTTATCTTTCTCCACATGTGGTCTTACCTTTATACACACGTGGTCTTGCCTTTATACACATGTCCTCTTAGCTGTATATACATGTGGTCTTACCTTTATTCACATGTGGTCTTACCTTTATTCACATGTGGTCTTATCTTTCTGCACATGTGGTCTTATCTTTAGTCACATGTGGTCTTACCTCTATACACGTGTGGTCTTTCCTTTATACACATGTGGTCTTACCTTTATACACATGTTGTCGTGCCTTTATACACATGTGGTCTTACCTTTATACACGTGTGGTCTTACATTTATACACGTGTGGTCTTGCCTTTATACAAGTGTGGTCTTGCCTTTATGCATGTGGTCTTACCTTTATACACGGTGTGGTCTTACCTTTATACACATGTGGTCTTATCTTTCTGCACATGTGGTCTTATCTTTATTCACATGTGGTCTTATCTTTAGACACATGTGGTCTTTCCTTTATTCACATGTGATATCTTATCTTTATGCACATGTGGTCTTACCTTTATACACATGTGGTCTTACCTTTATACACATGTGATATCTTGCCATTATACACATGTAGTCTTACCTTTATGCACATCCGATCTTATCTCTATGCACATGTTTATATAATATTAGCATAGAGTCTTAAAATATCAAATTTAATGTGTGTGTGGCTTATAAAACGGCTTTCTCTAGTTTTACACCCAGTACAAAAATTGTACTCGATATATTTATGATTTATGACCGTCAGAGTATGCATTCTTCTCATTGTTTCATTGAGAACGTTCAAGCTTGGCAAACTCTCCAGGTGTTTAAGATTTTCTCTATATCGGGTGGAATGAACACATCTCTAGTGTTGGTGACATGCTACAACACTTGAACTGTCTTGAAGACAGGCGTAAATGTGCACGACTTGTCATGATGTATAAAATAGCAAGCGAAAATATAGCTATTACTAAACAAGACAGACTTAAGTCACCATTGAGACAATCATAGAACATACAATTCTCGTCTTTCATGATCCTTTCTTGTAAGACTCAACAAAAATACAAAAATAAAATTTCCTCGTATGATATCTGATTGGAACCGGCTGCCACATCACATAGTTTTGGATGGTTCTGTTGAAACATTCAAGGCTGCTGTCTCGATCCTCTCTCAAATTCTAATTTTTAGCCGTTTCAATTGACATACTCTCCAACTTGTTGAATACGATCACTATTTGGTAGAAGTAGACGAGGATGGGGTGGGGATCTTCATGACAATAACTCCTCTCAAACAAACCAATAATAATTACTCTTTACCTTACTGTGTTAACAGTGTTGATCTTGATTTGTTTATATCATGTCGTATAGGCCTTTGATCAATCGGGGTCGTCGTGGTCGTGATAGTATGGTAGTTGGATTTACAACTACTTATGCTATCAGTGCCACTAACCATATGAGTTCGAATCCCGCTCAGGTGGTGTGTACTCGATACAGCATTATGTGATAAAGTTTGTCAGTGACTTGCGACATGTCGGTGGTTTTCTCTGGATACTCCGGTATCTTTCACCAATAAAACTGACCGCCACGATAGAACTAAAATATTGTTGAAAGTGGCGTTAAACACCATAAGACAAAAATAGCCCCCACAAACCTTTGATCAATCCTCTTATTAAAGTCGACTACTATATGAAAGTTGATTGATTGATTGATTGATTGATTGATTGATTGATTGATTGATTGATTGATTGATTGATTGATTGATTGATTGATTGATTGATTGATTGATTGATTGATTGATTGATTGATTGATTGATTGATTGATTGATTGATTGGTGTTTAGCGGAAATTTAGCAATATTTCAGCTATATCGTGGGGTCATGAAAGTCAAATTTATGTTTTGTGGCAGAATAGACGTTAAATTATAAAAATGAAAATCAAAAACAAAAGCCAAAAAACAAAGAAGGAAACTCTATCCCAGCTAATAGAAGGATTTTGTCGTAAGAGAAATTGGACATGCAGTATTATTTAACGTCTACTCCTGTAAGTTGAAATACTCGTGTTTCATAACGTATTATTAACACATAATCATATGAAATCAAACTGCATTGCCATTTAAATCATATACATTTTATATGCTGATTTGTTAGATGTTAGATAGCAAAAACAAAGAACCATGATATTCAAAAAGTTCAAAATATTATATGATAACAAGTAGAGAGGTACGTTATATACTTATGTCATATCAGATATTATGTGTAATTTTATATATTTTTCGCTTGTACACATGACAACTTATATGATTTGAGACATTAATATATCATTTTATAATTTACCGTGTGTCTATAGAAAGTGCGATGCAAAATTATTTTTTACCGTTATCATTACTAACCTCTACCGATTGGAAATTTACGACTATATTTACACTGAGAGTTGGTGTTCATTTGGAGAATTACGGCAAGTCAGAATTACTTAGACAATTTTAGATAATCGATCGTCGTGTCATTATAAAGGTTCACGTGCACTTAAGTTAAAAAAACAATCTTGGTCAGTAGCGATATTATACATTGTATAAGTAGAATGCTTGATCATTACCAGTATTGCATATACTAACTTTATAAAACTCACTAAAAGTCTAAAACACACTCGATACAACATTATGTGATACACTTTGTCAGTGACTTGCGG
The DNA here is from genome assembly GCA_963680875.1 of Bathymodiolus brooksi. Classification (NCBI taxonomy): domain Eukaryota; kingdom Metazoa; phylum Mollusca; class Bivalvia; order Mytilida; family Modiolidae; genus Bathymodiolus; species Bathymodiolus brooksi. The sequence continues at coordinate 8,140,663 of OY804580.1, read as the reverse complement.
CAGGTCGGTGGTTTTCTCTGAGTACTCCGGTTTCCTCCACTAATAAAAGTGACCGCGACGATATAACTAAAATATTGTTGAAAGTGGCGCTAAACACTTTAACCCTAACCATAACTCTCTAAAGCACACTGTATAATGAACGTACATAGATATTATAACGATTTATTACATACTTAGTTCAAATAAAGGCATTTTTGCATGACCAATATGCCCGGAAGTAAACTGTCCATATTTTCACACCCCGAGAAAATAACCGGTTATTGGATTACTACAAGATCATTTCCATATCGAGGCCCATATTGGCCCGGTCCAATATGGGCCTCGACTTCGTCTCAGGCCAATATGGGTGTCTCTTTTCTAGATGTCGGAAGTATGTAATAAATAGTTTAATACATGGGCATTTCCATATTAGCCTGGTTATCATCCCTCGACCCATATTGGCCCTCGACTCCGTCTCGGGCCAATATGGGGGTCTCGGGATGATAACCAGCCAATATGGAAATGCCCTTGTATTAATCTGTATATAACATGTGTGTGCCTGTATAACACTTCCACAACCAAAGACTATACAATTTGTATTTATTACTTTTCCATAAACCACACATCATTAAGGAGTAAGATCAATAACTAGATTGCATGAAATCAGGATATTGTATCCGAGTGGAGCGATATGTCTGCAGACCGCTGCTTCAAGTGAGCCAGCAAAATCCAATTAACATTGTTAGTCTAGAACAAAGTGAATATCATCATCGTTATGGTTAAGTAAATTCTGAAAATGACCCGGTCCCTTGTTCAATCGACGACCGAGATTAACCGAGATTAGAGACGAATTGAAAAAAATAGGCGCTAAAACGAGATTAAAAAACAGATAAAAACTTTTAGACCTTTAAAAGAGTAAACGACAATGATTTTGTTGTTACTTTCTGCGTCCTCATGTCAGGAACCGATTTATCGGTAGTTAAAAGTAACTACGAATTATTCTTCATCTTATATTGCTATTTTCTGTACAAAAGAAACAAATACCCAAATTCTGTGTTGTCGCCGATATTGTTTTCCCGGAAATAAATAATGTATCTGTTGTATATACAATATCTCATTTATTGGAAGAGATGTACGAAAATCAAATATTTATTTTATCGACCCATGTCCTCCCATGAAAAGACAAACTATTATCTGCATCAGTGATTTTTGGTAGTTAAATCTTATAATGTTGATATATGGCTTCAACAAATATGTACAATGTCAATATAAACATGAATGACAAATAAAAGTAAAGAAATTACATATTTTTCATTGTTTCTACAGGTTTTGTTTGGTTGTATTTATCCAGATATGTGTATTGCATACAGCTTTGGTTTTGTTTGGTTGCATTTCTCTGGGCATGTGTATTGCATACGCTTTGGTTTTGTCTTCTTTGGTAGTCTTTATACAAGGTTTTATTCATGATGATCACGAAGATTTAATTAACAAACATGTCATGATGATACGCGTAAATAATAATATTTAATCAGTGAAGGATGGCGACATTATCTATCACACCACAGCAGACCGTCTGATAAGACGTAGCATTATCCATACAAGATAAAAACTTGACATAAGAAAACACTGAAAACATGCGAGATAACTCGTACTGGCTTCTACTGAGGAAAATAGTTGGACATGTTGTTCTCACCATGAAATACAAATGTAACTGAAAAATCGCTCACTTGACGTTAATTAACAACCACTTACCCACTCTAAACGATCTTTTAACTATGTAAAACTTATGCTTGGGTCAATTTTACTTTTTCCATTATAAATACCGGTATTGTGAGAAAACCTGGCTGCATATAGTATTCCTATATTATTCTGTATTTTGAAATATTGTATACCGTAGAAAGTTGTATCATCAGTGGTAGATATCACAGGCGCATGGGGCATGGATTTCGTTTCCTCCTCCCCCCTTTTCTCTACTACCCCCCCTTTTTCAACATTTTCATATAAATCATTCCTTTTTAAAAAAAATCATAATCTTTCGTTTTTCTTCATTTGACAATATCAGTAGACGTCATACATCATGAATAATACGTGTATTCTGTGTCCACAGTTTTTCGACTGATACAGTATAAGAGAGAAGGTAAGCAACTCCATTTTCATATTTCGCGCCATATCGCTCACCTCGGTTGGGAAACCCCCGTGTTTTTACACTTTTTACCTTGTCTACATATGGCACTGTCGTATCAAACTGTTTCTAAGACACTTACCTAATTGCCCATGTTCGAATTTCAGTCGGTACGTCGATCGTTTCCAAGAAATCTCGCCGAGAATGGCGAAGCAGCTTCGTTTCTAGGTCAAACTACATCATATTAGACGGAAGTGCAAGAACGGTAACCCTGGGTTTTCTACGAATGGATTACCTGCAATAAAAAACCCAGATGCGCTCCGAATATTTTTCCCGGAATGCTTTGAGGGAAAATATAAACCGCTGAAAAAACATAACAGCAGACGGATTATTTCGTAAAAATGGCACAACGACCATTTGAATATGGAAACATTGAAATAATTTGATGGTAAATAACTGTTCAAAAAGAAATTCAAACTGAGAAATAGATATGATTGAATGGTTAGAACTGAAGTCAAAATTTCAATGAAAAAGAAATATTCAGCTTGCCTCTACTTCAAATTATTAAAATCATACCCAAACAAATACTTATAGTAAACAACTGAAAAATATTATCACAGAAACAATTGTGTCATTCTTCATTAAAACAGCATTATATACAATGTATATTTTAATTGCACTTAATTATAAGTAAAATATAAGAATGACATATAAAATAAAAGAAACACAATATTAAGCGAATTCCTGATCATCGACACATGACTCAATTAAAATAGCTCGCTCTTTCATCATTTTACATAAAAGTTTTTACTGAACTGGTCAAGCGAGAAACCAAGTTCAGTGTTAAAACTAAGACAAAAGTCTCTGATGAAGAACTGTAGCTTTTGAAAGGGTGGTAACTCTGAAAACGCGAGATCCGGTTAAAACGATTGTATTACTGTCTCTATTTCTTCGAATGGTTATTGTCTGATACCACGTAAGGTTTTGCATTCCAATAAGAAATAAGAAATCTTTTTTTTTTATATTTTGAATGATACATAAAGATTAATAATATATTTGGAAAGTATAATAATAAAGTAGTAGAGTATAAACATATTTATTTTAATATAATGTGTGTTCTAAATTAGCTGTCTAGGTTTTGGTTTTTTTTTCACAAATGGACACAATGTTTCAGGAGATTTTGAGAAGTTGGTTATCTCTTGGTTGATACGTCGCTAGTATTATGATGTATTTTATTTTATTGATATAACAGGCTTTTTTTAATCTATATAGCGGGTTTTCCACCTTTATCGTTCACAAATATTTCAATTCAATGTAAAAAGTATTTAGCAGTAACAGTAAAAATATAATTATGTCGTGTCGCGCTTTGTTTGTTTGTTTGTTTGATGGTGTTTAACGCCACTTTCAACGATATTTCGGTTATATCGTGGTGGTCAATTTTATTGGTGGAGGAAACCGGAGGACCCGGAGAATACCACCGACCTGTCACAAGTCACTGACAAACTTTATCACATAATAGTGTACAACTGGCCCTGATCGAGATTCGAACTCACAACTTCAGTGGTGATAGGTACTGATTACATAGGTAGTTGTAAATCCAACAACCATACGATCACAGCCACGACGGACCCTGTTGCACTTTGCATATCTCGAGGAATATTTTCTGATGTATGTTTCAAGTTTGAAATGGGCAATCGATCATTGATCAAATATCTATATAATACAACTGTGTCATCTTTTTCTTCATATTATTTTATTTTATACACATTTTCATTTCAGGTATCATAACAGACGACTTGTAACATGTGAAAACTTCTGTAGGAGAAACAAAGATGACATAGATCTAATTGAATAAACCACCACCTAATTTGTTGCTGATTACAACTATTATAATCAGCAAGGTCATATGGCACACCCGTCACATATTGTTTTAAAATAACTATAAGTTAGAATGTTTCTAAACTGTTACGAAACAATTAACTACATATTAATTAGTTCTTCGGATCAGTACATGCTAATGGACACCTCGAAGTGAAGGTCGATTTCTCTTGGGGAAAATATTGGATTAATATTCCTATAGCAGCCCAGCAACACGTATGTCTATTTATTACCAAAACGAAGGTTAATAAAGAATATTGGATTCAGACAAGACTGTACAATTACATTGGTTAAGGATAAAATTGACAATATTTGTTCATCGTTTGTGAAATATCTTAATATTTGATTTTCGAATGTGAAATTTAATTAAGAAGTGGGTTAAGAATGTGTAAAGACTTTTATCAATTGGATAGTTGTCTGTGCTCTCTGAAGGCGTATTCATAACAAAGAATTCGACAAAAGCGTATGTCTTTTATGGTTGAAATAAAAATGAAACGCAAATCTCATTGAATGCTGAGTTATGGGGAAGCGCCGCGTGTTAATATAACATTGCCTCTATGAAAAGAATTATTAAGTTACACGATATAATTTGCTTAAAATTTAATTTAAACGAACACAAATTGAAAAGTATTATTCCGATGTCGAACAGTAATTTACTACCTTCTAATAAGTTGACAACATTTGAAGAAGTATATATTAAGCGGATTAAAGGTTTATTATTTTTGAAAAAAGTATAGATTGGATATTCTCACGCAAGATATTTTTCTATACAAATTCATAATGTCATATAACATTGAAGAAGATCAAAATTCAAAGGATATAAAACTACAAACAGAACCTCATCTTGATAAACCCGAAAATGGAGGTGTTCATCATGAAAGCTTCGTAGATAGCTTGCATAGACCAATGAGAGATAAATCAAAAAAGCGAACAAAATGGGCCAGTGTTCGAGATGCCATAAGAGTAACCAATGCAGTTAAAAAACCAATGAGTACCAAGAAGAAAGCTTCCCTTGCGAGACAAGATTCTTTCCTTAAAAAGTTTTCAACCCGTCAGCACTATAGGACAGACTCGGAGGAATCCCTTGAATTTGAGGAAGAAAGCCCAGGTGTTGTCTTTGTACATACTGATATTACTGTATTCAAACCGGATGGATCCCTAATGTTTTATTGGCTCCTAGTTGTAACAATAGCTGTGTTATATAACATATGGACGTGCATTGTGCGTCAAGCATTTCGTGAATTACAAGATGACCATAGATTTATGTGGATTACCTTTGACATTTTGAGTGACGTAATATATATTTTGGATATTGTTGCACAGTTGCGGACAGGGTATTTGGAACAAGGGCTTATGGTCCTTGATGCAGTCAAGTTAGCTAAACGATATATACGTTCCGTTTATTTTAAAATTGATATCATCAGTCTATGTCCACTTGATTTTATACAATTTGCAATAGGATGGCAGCCATTATTGCGATTTCCACGATTCCTTAAAGTATATAGATCATTGCGATTTTTATATATGTTAGAAACAAGAACAGCATATCCAAACTTTGTGCGAGTTGCCAATCTTACTCACATGCTATTCTTAGGATGCCATTGGTTTGCTGCGTTCTATTTTATGATCTCTGAAGCAGAGGGGTTTCATGGTGAATGGTCCTACCCAGAACCGTCAGGAAGCCATAAGGCTCTTACCCGAAAATATTTGGCTTCCTTATTCTGGTCGACATTGACACTTACAACCATTGGCGACTTACCAGCACCAGAAACTAATTGGGAGTAAGTAAAATTTTCTATGTTATTAATTAGATAATTAATTATATAGTTAATAACCGATTTAGATTTAAAAAACACCAATCACTATGTAAGACCAATATTTGATCATTTAAAGAAAATATATAACATATTGTATTTTACATGAAGGTTAATTCAGAAAAACATAATCGAACTCGAAATAGTTGGTTTAAAGATACTAACAACAATAGTCTTGATATATACAGTCCGACAAAAGTTAAGCACCACCTAAATTTAAAAAGATATGTTTTTCGTTATATTGCATCAATTTGAAATCTGTTTTTTTTATTTGGATACCTGTAGAAACAGGCTAGTATACAAACCGGCATAATTATCGATCAATAACCATGTAGGTTGTTAAACCGGTTTTCATTAAAGTTCATTTGTACTTTTCCACAAGTCCAGTTTGGGACATTTAAATCCATGATTAAACCGCACGATGTACAGGTAAATTTGTACCTTTATGAGTTTAAAGCTGAGTATGGCAAGACGTAAACTTACAATTGCTGAAAGATGGCAGGCCATTGGAATGTCAAATACTGGTATGAGCTCAAGAAATATTGCTGTACAGTTCAATGTTAATCATACAGTTATCGGGAGGTTGATACAACGTTATCATCAAACAGGAACGGTAAATGATCGTTCTAGATCTGGTAGACCTCGTCTGACATTCCCTCGTGAAGACAGACTTCTCACTCGACGTACAAAACAGAATCCATTCACATCAGCAACAAAACTGAGAGAACACTGGCCGCCAGGTGGCCGTGTAGGTGTTCGTACAGTCATCAGAAGACTGCACAATGCACATTGACGAGCCCGAAGACCTGTCAAACGTCCTTATTTGTCACCACACCACCGTCAAGCACGACTTCAGTGGGCAAACGACCATCTTCGGTGGAATATACGGAACTGGCAAAATATTCATTGGTCAGATGAGAGTCGATTCCTTTTACGGCCAGTAGATGGACGCATGCGCGTTTGGAGACAAATAAACACTGCTTACAATGAAAACAACATCTTTCCAACAAGTGCATTCTGTTCTGGCGGTGTAACTGTGTGGGGTTGCTTTTCTCTCAGATGCAAGCTGGACCTTTATGTTCTCAATGGCACTATGAACGGACAAATGTATCGCGATTCCGTACTGATAGATACCGTGCTCCGCATTTTGACAACCATCCACAGGCAAGTCGTCCGCTCTACATGGATAACAACACCAGATCACATAGAGCGAGGATTGTGAATCAATACAAGCAACAAGAGGCGATAGATACAATTCCGTGGCCTGCCATGTCACAGGACATGAACCCCATAGAGCATGTGTGGGACTACATTGGTCAAAGATTTAACCATCGTAACCCTCAGTGTCAAAACTTTGCTGAATTGAGAACAGCAATGGTAGAAGAATGGCAAAATTTCCTGCAATATAAACTTAGAAGGCTTGTTCACAGTATGAAGCGTCGTGTAAGAGAACTGTTCCGGAAGCGAGGAGGTTTTACACATTATTGACTGTTTTACAGTAAAAACAAATTTTAATGTCAAAATGTTTATTTTACAGACGATTCAAATTACAGCCATTTTTCCAAAGTGTAAAAACTCATTGTTGAAGTAAAACTTAAATTCAACTTTTCTTTGTATGATTTATCAGTAGTTTTTTAGTACATGGTCAAAAGAGTTCAATATTCAGGACATTGTCTTTTATTATTGTTCTTTATTGATTGGGTGTCCAATTATCAAATTACACTTTCAATTATCATTTTCAGCCAGTATTATGCGATCTGTAGACATCTGAAAATTCATTCTGCAAAAAATATATGGTGTATTGACTTTTTTATTTGAATTTCCAAACCGACATTAAATCGCAAAAGGCGCAAGTCATTCTTTGTTGTGTGTAGATAAAAATAATTACAATGGATACGTAATGGATACGTGTATAGTTCAAATTTAAATACATGTATCAATAATAGAATTTTTTTTTACAGTATTTCCACCGTTCGTGCAAAGCTCGTGATTGTATACTTGAAGATCACAAGTCCCTTTGAGGACTAAGACATATTTTATTCTTCTTACACTAGTAAAGGAGGGAATCATCTCTCATCCTTCTTACATGAGTAAAGGAGGTAATCATCTCTCACCCTCCTTACATAAGTAAAGGAGGGAATCATCTCTCATCCTTCTTACATGAGTAAAGGAGGGAATCATCTCTCATCCTTCTTACATAAGTAAAGGAGGGAATCATCTCTCATCCTCCTTACATGAGTAAATGAGGGAATCATCTCTCGTCCTCCTTACATGAGTAAAGGAGGGAATCATCTCTCGTCCTCCTTACATAAGTAAAGGAGGGAATCATCTCTCATCCTCCTTACATGAGTAAATGAGGGAATCATCTCTCGTCCTCCTTACATGAGTAAGGGAGAGAATAATCTCTCATTCTCCTTACAGTTAATGAATGGCATAAAAAAGTAAACGGTATCTTAATTTTGATTAGATCTTGATGTAACACTGCAAATACGACATACAATCAAACCTGTATATAAAGGACACTCACGGGAAACTGACCATGTGCCCTTTATGAGAAATTTCCCTTTATATACAGATTAAAATTATATGCACTATTCAGTAATGGGAAAATGAGACTGTCCTTTATAGATAATGATATGTTATGTAGAAGTGGCATTTTTAAGGCAGGTTTGACTATTTTCCCGCTACGAGGTGCAAACCCCTCAAAAGGAGTGTTTGTTGTTTTTGAGGGATGAATACAACAAGCAACTCACCTCAACGTAAACGAATGCCTCATTTGTGAAAAATAAAATGGAAGAGGTCTAGTTCAACAGATAAAATATTGGAAAGCCAAATAATTTAAAAGTATTAGGGATCGGGTAAGTGAAAGGACCTAAACATGTACTTATACCTGAGAAAGATTCACATCAGATTTAATAAAAAAAAATACATTTCAAGAGCTATTGATTTCAAGAATAAATATCTCTAATAAACCATGTCATTGCCGAAGAACTAGACTACCGGAGGTATCGACCCAGTAGTAGTATTTAACACGTAGATAGCTAATTTAGTGCACTAGATGCGTTTCTGGAATAACCTTCATCAGGTCAAATAACGAAAATATTTCTATGGCAACAAATGTTTATGTAGAATGTTGAAATCTTCAATGTAAGCATTAAAATACATACAGAAAGCGGAAATAGCGAATGAAATGAATGAAAAATCATCACTATATGTCCTATATAAAATATGCTAATTCAGAGTATATACGGCAATTAGTGTCTTAGTACATTTCATTGTTGAAATCTTTTCAGAATCATGACCATGTACCCATCGATTTTAATTTTATTAAAATAAAAAAAATTAAAAATAAATTGTATCATAAAATTGTGCGATTCTTTTGGACTTTTGTTCTGTATAAAAAGTTATGGTTACATTATATTGATCTTACATATTTATATATTATAAGTAGCCTGAGTAGCCTAATATACTAATCATTTTAAAATAAGATACACTGTACTCATGTTATGGGCAATTCATATTTATTTAAACTCCCTTATGGGGAATTACACCGACATAGAGAAATGTAAGGTATCTGTAGATGCCTAATGGCCCACAGTATGACGAATCTGTGGATGCGTAATGGCCCAAACTATGACGAATATGCCGATCCACATGATTGATTTTTGTTGTTTATGTTATAATGAGGATTAAAATTGAACATTCGAATCTTAGGAGTGTACTACAGAAACACATGATAAGTCATAAAAGTCAAGAATAGGAGAACAATTTGCCAGTATGGTTTGTGTAAAGTCAAGGACGGTAATTTGCTAATAACATTTCCTTGGTTTTGTAAGGTTTATACTTCATTTCTTTAACTTGAACATTGTCATTTTGTATTCAGTGATTATATTGCATAGTTAAAGAACATGCATGCATAAACATTGATGAAGAAAACATTGATAAAGCACCTGAGTTCAACCCCGCCTTTTGGAGGGGTTCGTGTTGCTCGATCTTTAGTTTTCTGTGTAATGTTTTGTAGATCGTTTTTTTTTGTCCTTTTGTCCTTTTTCTTTTGGCCATTGTGTTGTCTGTCCTTCTGTCTTTTGGCCATTGTGTTGTCTGTCCTTCGACTTACGGATTCTGATTGCTCATTTGGTATATTCAAACTCTTCTTATCCGTTACAAACAATCACTTGTTGGTATTTGTTATTGTTTGGCTTACAATAACGATTTGTGAGAAAGTACAATTGGAAAACAAGAGACTGATACCTGCTAAATATATGCACAACGAGACACTAAATAAGATCAACGTAATTGACAACATGTATCATAACATCACACGAGAAAGCAGCGAGATTATGTTCATATCATTCTAGTTGCTTGATAATAGATATCATCGCATGTAACAATCGAAGAGAAAATCTACAAATCATCGATATATATAGATGACCGTTGGTGTCACATCATATACTTTAAAGTTGGAATTTGATGCTCCTGCGCTAAGCATGTAGCATCAAAGAGTAAGGTTTTTTCCTGTTGACTGGTTAGTGTGGTTCGGTAGTGCGAAATGAATATCTACTCGCGGACCGTTGTTTCAGTGAGATGAAACTAAAAACAAAGCGTGGTGGTTTAGTGCAAATCTTGTATGATCATAATCTCATAAACATTTCTCGCCAGGCATTTAACAACAATCAATTAACTAATTCAGAATAAATAATAAACATAGCATAATTTTAGAGATTTCAATGTCATTATTCCACAACAGCAACAAAAGCATATACGCATTATGTTGTTAAATAGCCACTTAGTGATTAGTGCGATTCCTGACCTTACACAAATTAGATAATATACATAATGGCTTATCTATATAATTGTTCCTTTTAATACACAGATTGGACATACTATGACATCTTGAAACGAACACATATAATTTAGATTTCGAGATAAAGAAAAAAAACAATTAAAGCATAAATCTCTTCTTTAAATGTTTTTACAATCCCAATTCAAAAAGTTCAGTAAGTGTCCTCCAAGGTTTCGATCTATGTTCTGTTTTCATATGCTTTATTTAACATTATTATAATCCAAATGGTCTAATCTTTTCCAATTTCAAATACTAAATGAGTTAATTTGCTACTTGGGTACATTATATTATGAACGAAGAACGGAATTGACACCAAAAACAATTCCATTTGGCGAATAGAAGTTTTAAAACAGATTAGTTTGGGAAATGTTGGATCAACAAATTTAAACTGTATGCTGAAATTTACAGTTCCTAAGTAATGTAATTATTAATAAAACTAAGGTTCTCCTCCCTCAGGCATAGGTGACCTTATCAGATTTTGGCTATCCTGTTTAGGCCCTTTGGTTTTATAGCTCCCAAAAGTTTAAAGTTATTTGGCTATCAAATCTTTCGATTTTGAGCGTACCGGATGAAGGTTTTTCCAGAAACGCGTCGTGAGCACTAATTTTGATATCTACGTTTTTATTGAACTGTATATGAATCAGCCTACATGGAACACTTCCTCCCAATTTTACAGTAATATATTGTTCAACAGACAATGGTATTTTATCATTGTAATATTGCAAGATAAAAACATTTCTGTCTGGTCAGGTAAATCGTATTACTTACATCATTGCTGTGTTATTTTGGTTGGTCAAGCAATTTAAGTGCATTGCTCACCGACTCATTATACCGAGTCCTTCATATAAGCTAGTGAAATGTAACATTAAGAAATATAAGCTCTATTAACTGCCATCGATATGTTCTGAATAGAGGCAGATTGCCTTTGTAAAACGTCGTCTTGCATACTATATACCAATCGGTTTAAAATAAAAACAAGTCAATTAGAAATATTAAAATGCACCCATTTGGAACCTCGTATATGAAACTTGATTCCCGCAGTTACATAATGTATATATGTAACATGGATAAAGACATCTATATATGCAACTTATAGGAGGGTTCATGTCTTATTTACGCTATTTGTGTTTGTTTACGTAAAGTGGTGTCCAATACATATTGTGTAGTGTTTTTCTTCTTATTGTGTACGCCTTTGTTGGCAATTTCTCTGATTGTCCATTTTTGATTGGCCCTTCTGTATTCTCTAACGTTTATTTATTACTAAGATTCATTTTATATATCAGAAAACTAATATGATATCATTTCGATGTATATATATTCTATTTAAATGTCCATAATCGGCTTCCTAGTAAGAAGAGTTTGAAGATACCAAAGGGGCAATCAGAATCCGTATATCGAAGAACAGACAACACAATGGTCAAAAGAAAAACTACAAAAGGAGAAACAACGATCAACAAAACATACATATAAAACTAAAGATCGAGTAACTAAAAAGCGGGGGTGAACTCAGGTGCTCCGGAAGGGTAGGCAGTTCCTGCTCCACTATTGACACCCGTCGTGTTAATCTTGTTACAAACCCGGTGATAAGTCATGAACGAGGAAAGGACCGGGAAGTGCTTACGACCAGTGGAACACATCTGTGGTCATTTGTGACACAAATATTCCATAGCGGTCAACCAAGTCGTGGTGGCGACCGTAACATTTTCGAAGTGATGACTTCAACTTAACTAAAAGGAACCCTTGGTTCAGTAGCTTCCTTGTTAGCAGCAACCCTCTATCAAGGAAATCCTGATAGGAACCACAAGCTCTGGAATATCGTATCACCTGAGAGATATATACTCCATATGCAGGTGCTGCTGGAATGTTGCTTCATATGAATGGAAAGTTCACAATGAGAAATTTGAAATCATATCTTTTGTCGTAAGGTTGCGTTCTTAATCGCCCCTCACTGTCAATTTCGAGGTGTATGTCAAGGTATGAAGCAGACGTATCTTTATCTGTGTTATCCTTTATTTCAAGCTCAATGTGATAGATGCGATCAACGAAATCACCAAACCTAGAATTATTTAGTGAAAAGATATCATCTATATAGCGGAACGGGAAATTAAAGGATCGGGCTAGTTTCTTTTCGTTTTTCTTGAGAAGCCCCTTTATGAAGTCTGCCTCACTCGAATAAAGGAGCAAGTCGGCGAGAAAGGAGCACACATGTGTACCCATAGGTATGCCGACTGTAATTTATTTTTATTGACTGTTTATAATTCCGTAGCAAATTCCTACCACGATCATGTGACATAGCTTCACCGCTTCTCGGTCTACTCCTCAGACTGTATCGTCCTGTTTTTGTGCGGGATGTAAAGCGTGTGTTTCGGTCCTTATGCGTTCAAAAACAACCTTTATTATATACTTGTAGTGGATAAAGCTAAAATGTTACCCTGTGATAAAACTTTGAGATTTGTTTAGAATAGTTAGAGGATCATGTATATTTCACCCAGTTTCACAAGAATGGCACAAGCGGGCTGATAAAGCAAGTTTATTAACTGCTTCCGGAATGTTATTAAATGCCTGTCCGTCAGTGTTCGTAAGTTCACTTCGTGAATTTCCGGAAAACTGTTAACAAACATGCTTAAACTGTTTTATTGAATATTTGCACAGAAAATTATTAACTGCCAATTATCTGTCTTATGATATTGAAAGTGCTAAAAAAAAGTTCATTAATTGGATTTGCATATTAAAACAATTAACTTCTTGTTCCTTAACTATGTATTTAGTTCTACCCAAAAATGACTAAACATTTTGGTACAAATCAGTTACTTCCTTTGTTGAAGTATACGATAAACAGATCATAACATTTCATTTTTCATATCATACCCTTTATCAGCCCTCGTTCATATCTCATCCCTTGAGCCTATTGGCTCTCGGGCTGATATCGTGACCTAGGGCTGATATAGGGCATGATATGAAAAATGCCATGTAATAATCTATATTTATCATATACTTGTATATAATATAACTAAAAGTTACCCTGTGATAAAACTTTGAGTTTTGTTTAGAAAGGAATCATGTTTATTTCACCCAGTTTCACAAGAATGGCCCAAAGCGGGCTGATAAAACAAGTTTATTAACTGCTTCTGGAATGTTATTGCATACCTTTCCGTCAATATTCGTAAGTTCACTTCGTGAATTTCCGGAAAACTGTGGTTACAAACATTGCGAACTAAGCTGTTTCAGCCCTCGTTCATTATATCATCCCTTGAGCCTATCGGCTTTCGGGCTGATATCATGACCTAGGGCTGATAAAAGGTATGATATGAAAAATACCATGTAATAGTCTATATGCATTAAATTCCAATGAGTGCCAGTTTGTTAAGAATGGCCACTGGTAACTTATTGCTCTTATCCTTGTCCTCGTCATGAATATAGCTGAAATACTAATCATCTGACGATAATAACAATCAATCACCCATTCGATTCGTTTTTCTTCATATATCAGCATTCATTTGGTTCACATATGTCCAGTTGATGACATAAGGAAGAACGAACTATATTTAGTAATTAATATAATGTAATACGGTGCTATCCGCCTGTAAACTCTGCTGAATATCTGTTTGATTAAATTTCTTGTATTAAGGTTACATTAGCAGAGATCGGATATAATTTCCGAACCAATTCATCAAACTGTCGATGAGAGTTACAATTATATATCATGATGGAGATAGATATTGAACTACAAAGTCGAATGGTTAATATGAAGGATAATCCTTAGATATATTTTTAATTTAATATTAGTCTGGTTATTTCATAGTGCATAATTCAATATGATATTTTGCATGAAATTTACCATTTACTTCACTCAGTCATAGGTGACCATAGCTGATTTTGGCTATCCTGTTTTACTTCACTCAGTCATAGGTGACCACAGGTGATTGTGGCTATCCTGTTTTACTTCACTCAGTCATAGGTGACCATAGGTGATTGTGGCTATCCTGTTTTACTTCACTCAGTCATAGGTGACCACAGGTGATTGTGGCTATCCTGTTTTACTTCACTCAGTCATAGGTGACCACAGGTGATTGTGGATATCCTGTTTTACTTCACTCAGTCATAGGTGACCACAGGTGATTGTGGCTATCCTGTTTTACTTCACTCAGTCATAGGTGACCATAGGTGATTGTGGCTATCCTGTTTTACTTCACTCAGGCATAGGTGACCATAGGTGAAATCTCATATTACAATACATCTGTATGGTAAAACTGTAAAACAGCTGTATAATAAATCTCATATTACAATACATCTGTATGGTAAAACTGTAAAACAGCTGTATAGCGAATCTCATATTACAATACATCTGTATGGTAAAACTGTAAAACAGCTGTATAATAAATCTCATATTACAATACATCTGTATGGTAAAACTGTAATACAGCTGTATAATGAATCTCATATTACAATACACCTGTATGGTAAAACTGTAAAACAGCTGTATAATAAATCTCATATTACAATACATCTGTATGGTAAAACTGTAAAACAGCTGTATTATAAATCTCATATTACAATACATCTGTATGGTAAAACTGTAAAACAGCTGTATAATAAATCTCATATTACAATACATCTGTATGGTAAAACTGTAAAACAGCTGTATAATAAATCTCATATTACAATACATCTGTATGGTAAAACTGTAAAATAGCTGTATAATAAATCTCATATTACAATACATCTGTATGGTAAAACTGTAAAACAGCTGCATAATAAATCTCATATTACAATACATCTGTATGGTAAAACTGTAAAACAGCTGTATAATAAATCTCATATTACAATACATCTGTATGGTAAAACTGTAAAACAGCTGTATAACAAATCTCATATTACAATACATCTGTATGGTAAAATGGTAAAACAGCTGTATAATAAATCTCATAATACAATACATCTGTATGGTAAAACTGTAAAACAGCTGTATAATAAATCTCATATTACAATGCATCTGTATGGTAAAACTGTAAAACAGCTGTATAATAAATCTCATATTACAATGCATCTGTATGATAAAACTGTAAAACAGCTGTATAATAAATCTCATATTACAATGCATCTGTATGGTAAAACTGTAAAACAGCTGTATAATAAATCTCATATTACAATGCATCTGTATGGTAAAACTGTAAAACAGCTGTATAATAAATCTCATATTGCAATGCATCTGTATGGTAAAACTGTAAAACAGCTGTATAATAAATCTCATATTACAATACATCTGTATGGTAAAACTGTAAAACAGCTGTATAATAAATCTCATATTACAATGCATCTGTATGGTAAAACTGTAAAACAGCTGTATAATAAATCTCATATTACAATGCATCTGTATGGTAAAACTGTAAAACAGCTGTATAATAAATCTCATATTACAATACATCTGTATGGTAAAACTGTAAAACAGCTGTATAATAAATCTCATATTACAATACATCTGTATGGTAAAACTGTAAAACAGCTGTATAATAAATCTCATATTACAATGCATCTGTATGGTAAAACTGTAAAACAGCTGTATAATAAATCTCATATTACAATGCATCTGTATGGTAAAACTGTAAAACAGCTGTATAATAAATCTCATATTACAATACATCTGTATGGTAAAACTGTAAAACAGCTGTATAATACATCTCATATTACAATGCATCTGTATGGTAAAGCTGTAAAACAGCTGTATAATAAATCTCATATTACAATGCATCTGTATGGTAAAACTGTAAAACAGCTGTATAATAAATCTCATATTACAATACATCTGTATGGTAAAGCTGTAAAACAGCTGTATAATAAATCTCATATTACAATACATCTGTATGGTAAAACTGTAAAACAGCTGTATAATAAATCTCATATTACAATACATCTGTATGGTAAAACTGTAAAACAGCTGTATAATAAATCTCATATTACAATACATCTGTATGGTAAAACTGTAAAACAACTCTATAATGAATCTCATATTACAATACATCTGTATGGGAAAACTGTAAAACAGCTGTATAATGAATCTCATATTACAATACATCTGTATGGTAAAACTATAACACAGCTGTATAATGAATCTCATATTACAATACATCTGTATGGTAAAACTGTAAAACAGCTGTATAATGAATCTCATATTACAATACATCTGTATGGTAAAACTGTAAAACAGCTGTATAATGAATCTCATATTACAATACATCTGTATGGTAAAACTGTAAAACAGCTGTATAATAAATCTCATATTACAATACATCTGTATGGTAAAACTGTAAAACAACTGTATAATAAATCGCATATTACAATACATCTGTATGGTAAAACTGTAAAACAGCTGTATAATAAATTTTATATTACAATACATCTGTATAGTAAAACTGTAAAACAGCTGTATAATACATCTCATAGTACAATACATCTGTATGGTAAAACTGTAAAACAGCTGTATAATGAATCTCATATTACAATACATCTGTATGGTAAAACTGTAAAACAGCTGTATAATAAATCTCATATTACAATACATCTGTATGGTAAAACTGTAAAACAGCTGTATAACAAATCTCATATTACAATACATCTGTATGGTAAAATGGTAAAACAGCTGTATAATAAATCTCATAATACAATACATCTGTATGGTAAAACTGTAAAACAGCTGTATAATAAATCTCATATTACAATGCATCTGTATGGTAAAACTGTAAAACAGCTGTATAATAAATCTCATATTACAATGCATCTGTATGATAAAACTGTAAAACAGCTGTATAATAAATCTCATATTACAATGCATCTGTATGGTAAAACTGTAAAACAGCTGTATAATAAATCTCATATTACAATGCATCTGTATGGTAAAACTGTAAAACAGCTGTATAATAAATCTCATATTGCAATGCATCTGTATGGTAAAACTGTAAAACAGCTGTATAATAAATCTCATATTACAATACATCTGTATGGTAAAACTGTAAAACAGCTGTATAATAAATCTCATATTACAATGCATCTGTATGGTAAAACTGTAAAACAGCTGTATAATAAATCTCATATTACAATGCATCTGTATGGTAAAACTGTAAAACAGCTGTATAATAAATCTCATATTACAATACATCTGTATGGTAAAACTGTAAAACAGCTGTATAATAAATCTCATATTACAATACATCTGTATGGTAAAACTGTAAAACAGCTGTATAATAAATCTCATATTACAATGCATCTGTATGGTAAAACTGTAAAACAGCTGTATAATAAATCTCATATTACAATGCATCTGTATGGTAAAACTGTAAAACAGCTGTATAATAAATCTCATATTACAATACATCTGTATGGTAAAACTGTAAAACAGCTGTATAATACATCTCATATTACAATGCATCTGTATGGTAAAGCTGTAAAACAGCTGTATAATAAATCTCATATTACAATGCATCTGTATGGTAAAACTGTAAAACAGCTGTATAATAAATCTCATATTACAATACATCTGTATGGTAAAGCTGTAAAACAGCTGTATAATAAATCTCATATTACAATACATCTGTATGGTAAAACTGTAAAACAGCTGTATAATAAATCTCATATTACAATACATCTGTATGGTAAAACTGTAAAACAGCTGTATAATAAATCTCATATTACAATACATCTGTATGGTAAAACTGTAAAACAACTCTATAATGAATCTCATATTACAATACATCTGTATGGGAAAACTGTAAAACAGCTGTATAATGAATCTCATATTACAATACATCTGTATGGTAAAACTATAACACAGCTGTATAATGAATCTCATATTACAATACATCTGTATGGTAAAACTGTAAAACAGCTGTATAATGAATCTCATATTACAATACATCTGTATGGTAAAACTGTAAAACAGCTGTATAATGAATCTCATATTACAATACATCTGTATGGTAAAACTGTAAAACAGCTGTATAATAAATCTCATATTACAATACATCTGTATGGTAAAACTGTAAAACAACTGTATAATAAATCGCATATTACAATACATCTGTATGGTAAAACTGTAAAACAGCTGTATAATAAATTTTATATTACAATACATCTGTATAGTAAAACTGTAAAACAGCTGTATAATACATCTCATAGTACAATACATCTGTATGGTAAAACTGTAAAACAGCTGTATAATGAATCTCATATTACAATACATCTGTATGGTAAAACTGTAAAACAGCTGTATAATAAATCTCATAATACAATACATCTGTATGGTAAAACTGTATAACAGCTGTATAATAAATCTCATATTACAATACATCTGTATGGTAAAACTGTAAAACAGCTGTATAGTAAATCTCATATTACAATACATCTGTATGGTAAAACTGTAAAACAGCTGTATAATAAATCTCATATTACAATACATCTGTATGGTAAAACTGTAAAACAGCTGTATAATAAATCTCATATTACAATACATCTGTATGGTAAAACTGTAAAACAGCTGTATAATAAATCTCATATTACAATACATTTGTATGGTAAAACTGTAAAACAGCTATATAATAAATCTCAAATTACAATACATCTGTATGGTAAACCTGTAAAACAGCTGTATAATAAATCTCATATTACAATACATCTGTATGGTAAAACTGTAAAACAGCTGTATAATAAATCTCATATTACAATACATCTGTATGGTAAAACTGTAAAACAGCTGTATAATGAATCTCATATTACAATACATCTGTATGGTAAAACTGTAAAACAGCTGTATAATAAATCTCATATTACAATACATCTGTATGGTAAAACTGTAAAACAGCTGTATAATAAATCTCATATTACAATACATCTGTATGGTAAAACTGTAAAACAGCTGTATAATGAATCTCATATTACAATACATCTGTATGGTAAAACTGTAAAACAGCTGTATAATAAATCTCATATTACAATATATCTGTATGGTAAAACTGTAGAACAGCTGTATAATAAAACTCATATTACAATACATCTGTATGGTAAAACTGTAAAACAGCTGTATAATAAATCTCATATTACAATACATCTGTATGGTAAAACTGTAAAACAGCTGTGTAATAAATCTCTTATTACAATACATCTGTATGGTAAAACTGTAAAACAGCTGTATAATGAATCTCATATTACAATACATCTGTATGGTAAAACTGTAAAACAGCTGTATAGTAAATATCATATTACAATACATCTGTATGGTAAAACTGTAAAACAGCTGTATAATAAATCTCATATTACAATACATCTGTATGGTAAAACTGTAAAACAGCTGTATAATAAATCTCATATTACAATACATCTGTATGGTAAAACTGTAAAACAGCTGTATAATAAATCTCATATTACAATACATTTGTATGGTAAAACTGTAAAACAGCTATATAATAAATCTCAAATTACAATACATCTGTATGGTAAACCTGTAAAACAGCTGTATAATAAATCTCATATTACAATACATCTGTATGGTAAAACTGTAAAACAGCTGTATAATAAATCTCATATTACAATACATCTGTATGGTAAAACTGTAAAACAGCTGTATAATAAATCTCATATTACAATACATCTGTATGGCAGAACTGTAAAACAGCTGTATAATAAATCTCATATTACAATACATCTGTATGGTAAAACTGTAAAACAGCTGTATAATGAATCTCATATTACAATACATCTGTATGGTAAAACTGTAAAACAGCTGTATAATAAATCTCATATTACAATATATCTGTATGGTAAAACTGTAAAACAGCTGTATAATAAATCTCATATTACAATACATCTGTATGGTAAAACTGTAAAACAGCTGTATAATAAATCTCATATTACAATACATCTGTATGGTAAAACTGTAAAACAGCTGTATAATAAATCTCTTATTACAATACATCTGTATGGTAAAACTGTAAAACAGCTGTATAATGAATCTCATATTACAATACATCTGTATGGTAAAACTGTAAAACAGCTGTATAATGAATCTCATATTACAATACATCTGTATGGTAAAACTGTAAAACAGCTGTATAATGAATCTCATATTACAATACATCTGTATGGAAAAACTGTAAAACAGTTGTATAATGAATCTCATATTACAATACATCTGTATTGTAAAACTGTAAAACAGCTGTATAATAAATCTCATATTACAATACATCTGTATGGTAAAACTGTAGAACAGCTGTATAATAAATCTCATATTACAATACATTTGTATGGTAAAACTGTAAAACAGCTATATAATAAATCTCAAATTACAATACATCTGTATGGTAAACCTGTAAAACAGCTGTATAATAAATCTCATATTACAATACATCTGTATGGTAAAACTGTAAAACAGCTGTATAATAAATCTCATATTACAATACATCTGTATGGTAAAACTGTAAAACAGCTGTATAATGAATCTCATATTACAATACATCTGTATGGTAAAACTGTAAAACAGCTGTATAATAAATCTCATATTACAATATATCTGTATGGTAAAACTGTAAAACAGCTGTATAATAAATCTCATATTACAATACATCTGTATGGTAAAACTGTAAAACAGCTGTATAATAAATCTCATATTACAATACATCTGTATGGTAAAACTGTAAAACAGCTGTATAATAAATCTCTTATTACAATACATCTGTATGGTAAAACTGTAAAACAGCTGTATAATGAATCTCATATTACAATACATCTGTATGGTAAAACTGTAAAACAGCTGTATAGTAAATCTCATATTACAATACATCTGTATGGTAAAACTGTAAAACAGCTGTATAATAAATCTCTTATTACAATACATCTGTATGGTAAAACTGTAAAACAGCTGTATAATAAATCTCATATTACAATACATCTGTATGGTAAAACTGTAAAACAGCTGTATAATAAATCTCATATTACAATACATTTGTATGGTAAAACTGTAAAACAGCTATATAATAAATCTCATATTACAATACATCTGTATGGTAAACCTGTAAAACAGCTGTATAATAAATCTCATATTACAATACATCTGTATGGTAAAACTGTAAAACAGCTGTATAATAAATCTCTTATTACAATACATCTGTATGGTAAAACTGTAAAACAGCTGTATAATGAATCTCATATTACAATACATCTGTATGGTAAAACTGTAAAACAGCTGTATAATGAATCTCATATTACAATACATCTGTATGGTAAAACTGTAATACAGCTGTATAATGAATCTCATATTACAATACATCTGTATGGTAAAACTGTAAAACAGCTGTATAATGAATCTCATATTACAATACACCTGTATGGCAGAACTGTAAAACAGCTGTATAATAAATCTCATATTACAATACATCTGTATGGTAAAACTGTAAAACAGCTGTATAATGAATCTCATATTACAATACATCTGTATGGTAAAACTGTAAAACAGCTGTATAATAAATCTCATATTACAATATATCTGTATGGTAAAACTGTAAAACAGCTGTATAATAAATCTCATATTACAATACATCTGTATGGTAAAACTGTAAAACAGCTGTATAATAAATCTCATATTACAATACATCTGTATGGTAAAACTGTAAAACAGCTGTATAATAAATCTCTTATTACAATACATCTGTATGGTAAAACTGTAAAACAGCTGTATAATGAATCTCATATTACAATACATCTGTATGGTAAAACTGTAAAACAGCTGTATAATGAATCTCATATTACAATACATCTGTATGGTAAAACTGTAAAACAGCTGTATAATGAATCTCATATTACAATACATCTGTATGGTAAAACTGTAAAACAGCTGTATAATGAATCTCATATTACAATACATCTGTATTGTAAAACTGTAAAACAGCTGTATAATAAATCTCATATTACAGTACATCTGTATGGTAAAACAGCTGTATAATAAATCTCATATTACAATACATTTGTATGGTAAAACTGTAAAACAGCTATATAATAAATCTCAAATTACAATACATCTGTATGGTAAACCTGTAAAACAGCTGTATAATAAATCTCATATTACAATACATCTGTATGGTAAAACTGTAAAACAGCTGTATAATAAATCTCATATTACAATACATCTGTATGGTAAAACTGTAAAACAGCTGTATAATGAATCTCATATTACAATACATCTGTATGGTAAAACTGTAAAACAGCTGTATAATAAATCTCATATTACAATACATCTGTATGGCAGAACTGTAAAACAGCTATATAATAAATCTCATATTACAATACATCTGTATGGTAAAACTGTAAAACAGCTGTATAATGAATCTCATATTACAATACATCTGTATGGTAAAACTGTAAAACAGCTGTATAATAAATCTCATATTACAATATATCTGTATGGTAAAACTGTAAAGCAGCTGTATAATAAATCTCATATTACAATACATCTGTATGGTAAAACTGTAAAACAGCTGTATAATAAATCTCATATTACAATACATCTGTATGGTAAAACTGTAAAACAGCTGTATAATAAATCTCTTATTACAATACATCTGTATGGTAAAACTGTAAAACAGCTGTATAATGAATCTCATATTACAATACATCTGTATGGTAAAACTGTAAAACAGCTGTATAGTAAATCTCATATTACAATACATCTGTATGGTAAAACTGTAAAACAGCTGTATAATAAATCTCATATTACAATACATCTGTATGGTAAAACTGTAAAACAGCTGTATAATAAATCTCATATTACAATACATCTGTATGGTAAAACTGTAAAACAGCTGTATAATAAATCTCATATTACAATACATTTGTATGGTAAAACTGTAAAACAGCTATATAATAAATCTCAAATTACAATACATCTGTATGGTAAACCTGTAAAACAGCTGTATAATAAATCTCATATTACAATACATCTGTATGGTAAAACTGTAAAACAGCTGTATAATGAATCTCATATTACAATACATCTGTATGGTAAAACTGTAAAACAGCTGTATAATGAATCTCATATTACAATACATCTGTATGGTAAAACTGTAAAACAGCTGTATAATGAATCTCATATTACAATACATCTGTATTGTAAAACTGTAAAACAGCTGTATAATAAATCTCATATTACAGTACATCTGTATGGTAAAACAGCTGTATAATAAATCTCATATTACAATACATTTGTATGGTAAAACTGTAAAACAGCTATATAATAAATCTCAAATTACAATACATCTGTATGGTAAACCTGTAAAACAGCTGTATAATAAATCTCATATTACAATACATCTGTATGGTAAAACTGTAAAACAGCTGTATAATAAATCTCATATTACAATACATCTGTATGGTAAAACTGTAAAACAGCTGTATAATGAATCTCATATTACAATACATCTGTATGGTAAAACTGTAAAACAGCTGTATAATAAATCTCATATTACAATACATCTGTATGGCAGAACTGTAAAACAGCTATATAATAAATCTCATATTACAATACATCTGTATGGTAAAACTGTAAAACAGCTGTATAATGAATCTCATATTACAATACATCTGTATGGTAAAACTGTAAAACAGCTGTATAATAAATCTCATATTACAATATATCTGTATGGTAAAACTGTAAAGCAGCTGTATAATAAATCTCATATTACAATACATCTGTATGGTAAAACTGTAAAACAGCTGTATAATAAATCTCATATTACAATACATCTGTATGGTAAAACTGTAAAACAGCTGTATAATAAATCTCTTATTACAATACATCTGTATGGTAAAACTGTAAAACAGCTGTATAATGAATCTCATATTACAATACATCTGTATGGTAAAACTGTAAAACAGCTGTATAGTAAATCTCATATTACAATACATCTGTATGGTAAAACTGTAAAACAGCTGTATAATAAATCTCATATTACAATACATCTGTATGGTAAAACTGTAAAACAGCTGTATAATAAATCTCATATTACAATACATCTGTATGGTAAAACTGTAAAACAGCTGTATAATAAATCTCATATTACAATACATTTGTATGGTAAAACTGTAAAACAGCTATATAATAAATCTCAAATTACAATACATCTGTATGGTAAACCTGTAAAACAGCTGTATAATAAATCTCATATTACAATACATCTGTATGGTAAAACTGTAAAACAGCTGTATAATAAATCTCTTATTACAATACATCTGTATGGTAAAACTGTAAAACAGCTGTATTATGAATCTCATATTACAATACATCTGTATGGTAAAACTGTAAAACAGCTGTATAATGAATCTCATATTACAATACATCTGTATGGTAAAACTGTAAAACAGCTGTATAATGAATCTCATATTACAATACATCTGTATGGTAAAACTGTAAAACAGCTGTATAATGAATCTCATATTACAATACATCTGTATGGTAAAACTGTAAAACAGCTGTATAATAAATCTCATATTACAATACATCTGTATGGTAAAACTGTAAAACAGCTGTATAATAAATCTCATATTACAATACATCTGTATGGTAAAACTGTAAAACAGCTGTATAATAAATCTCATATTACAATACATCTGTATGGTAAAACTGTAAAACAGCTGTATAATGAATCTCATATTACAATACATCTGTATGGTAAAACTGTAAAACAGCTGTATAATGAATCTCATATTACAATACATCTGTATGGTAAAACTGTAACACAGCTGTATAATAAATCTCTTATTACAATACATCTGTATGGTAAATCTGTAAAACAGCTGTATAATAAATCTCATATTACAATACATCTGTATGGTAAAACTGTAAAACAGCTGTATAATAAATCTCATTTTACAATACATCTGTATGGTAAAACTGTAAAACAGCTGTATAATGAATCTCATATTACAATACATCTGTATGGTAAAACTGTAAAACAGCTGTATAATGAATCTCATATTACAATACATCTGTATGGTAAAACTGTAAAACAGCTGTATAATAAATCTCATATTACAATACATCTGTATGGTAAAACTGTAAAACAGCTGTATAATAAATCTCATATTACAATACATCTGTATGGTAAAACTGTAAAACAGCTGTATAATAAATCTCATATTACAATACATCTGTATGGTAAAACTGTAAAACAGCTGTATAATGAATCTCATATTACAATACATCTGTATGGTAAAACTGTAAAACAGCTGTATAATAAATCTCATATTACAATACATCTGTATGGTAAAACTGTAAAACAGCTGTATAATAAATCTCTTATTACAATACATCTGTATGGTAAAACTGTAAAACAGCTGTATAATGAATCTCATATTACAATACATCTGTATGGTAAAACTGTAAAACAGCTGTATAATGAATCTCATATTACAATACATCTGTATGGTAAAACTGTAAAACAGCTGTATAATGAATCTCATATTACAATACATCTGTATGGTAAAACTGTAAAACAGCTGTATAATGAATCTCATATTACAATACATCTGTATTGTAAAACTGTAAAACAGCTGTATAATAAATCTCATATTACAATACATCTGTATGGTAAAACTGTAAAACAGCTGTATAATAAATCTCTTATTACAATACATCTGTATGGTAAAACTGTAAAACAGCTGTATAATGAATCTCATATTACAATACATCTGTATGGTAAAACTGTAAAACAGCTGTATAATGAATCTCATATTACAATACATCTGTATGGTAAAACTGTAAAACAGCTGTATAATGAATCTCATATTACAATACATCTGTATGGTAAAACTGTAAAACAGCTGTATAATGAATCTCATATTACAATACATCTGTATTGTAAAACTGTAAAACAGCTGTATAATAAATCTCATATTACAATACATCTGTATGGTAAAACAGCTGTATAATAAATCTCATATTACAATACATTTGTATGGTAAAACTGTAAAACAGCTATATAATAAATCTCAAATTACAATACATCTGTATGGTAAACCTGTAAAACAGCTGTATAATAAATCTCATATTACAATACATCTGTATGGTAAAACTGTAAAACAGCTGTATAATAAATCTCATATTACAATACATCTGTATGGTAAAACTGTAAAACAGCTGTATAATGAATCTCATATTACAATACATCTGTATGGTAAAACTGTAAAACAGCTGTATAATAAATCTCATATTACAATACATCTGTATGGCAGAACTGTAAAACAGCTATATAATAAATCTCATATTACAATACATCTGTATGGTAAAACTGTAAAACAGCTGTATAATGAATCTCATATTACAATACATCTGTATGGTAAAACTGTAAAACAGCTGTATAATAAATCTCATATTACAATACATCTGTATGGTAAAACTGTAAAACAGCTGTATAATGAATCTCATATTACAATACATCTGTATGGTAAAACTGTAAAACAGCTGTATAATAAATCTCATATTACAATATATCTGTATGGTAAAACTGTAAAGCA
Source organism: Bathymodiolus brooksi (assembly GCA_963680875.1). Classification (NCBI taxonomy): domain Eukaryota; kingdom Metazoa; phylum Mollusca; class Bivalvia; order Mytilida; family Modiolidae; genus Bathymodiolus; species Bathymodiolus brooksi. The sequence goes on along the minus strand of OY804580.1, from coordinate 8,113,479 downwards.
GCTGTATAATAAATCTCATATTACAATACATCTGTATGGTAAAACTGTAAAACAGCTGTATAATAAATCTCATATTACAATACATCTGTATGGTAAAACTGTAAAACAGCTGTATAATAAATCTCTTATTACAATACATCTGTATGGTAAAACTGTAAAACAGCTGTATAATAAATCTCTTATTACAATACATCTGTATGGTAAAACTGTAAAACAGCTGTATAATGAATCTCATATTACAATACATCTGTATGGTAAAACTGTAAAACAGCTGTATAGTAAATCTCATATTACAATACATCTGTATGGTAAAACTGTAAAACAGCTGTATAATAAATCTCATATTACAATACATCTGTATGGTAAAACTGTAAAACAGCTGTATAATAAATCTCATATTACAATACATCTGTATGGTAAAACTGTAAAACAGCTGTATAATAAATCTCATATTATAATACATTTGTATGGTAAAACTGTAAAACAGCTATATAATAAATCTCAAATTACAATACATCTGTATGGTAAACCTGTAAAACAGCTGTATAATAAATCTCATATTACAATACATCTGTATGGTAAAACTGTAAAACAGCTGTATAATAAATCTCTTATTACAATACATCTGTATGGTAAAACTGTAAAACAGCTGTATAATGAATCTCATATTACAATACATCTGTATGGTAAAACTGTAAAACAGCTGTATAAAGAATCTCATATTACAATACATCTGTATGGTAAAACTGTAAAACAGCTGTATAATGAATCTCATATTACAATACATCTGTATGGTAAAACTGTAAAACAGCTGTATAATGAATCTCATATTACAATACATCTGTATGGTAAAACTGTAAAACAGCTGTATAATGAATCTCATATTACAATACATCTGTATGGTAAAACTGTAAAACAGCTGTATAATGAATCTCATATTACAATACATCTGTATGGTAAAACTGTAAAACAGCTGTATAATAAATCTCATATTACAATACATCTGTATGGTAAAACTGTAAAACAGCTGTATAATAAATCTCATATTACAATACATCTGTATGGTAAAACTGTAAAACAGCTGTATAATAAATCTCATATTACAATACATCTGTATGGTAAAACTGTAAAACAGCTGTATAATGAATCTCATATTACAATACATCTGTATGGTAAAACTGTAAAACAGCTGTATAATGAATCTCATATTACAATACATCTGTATGGTAAAACTGTAACACAGCTGTATAATAAATCTCTTATTACAATACATCTGTATGGTAAATCTGTAAAACAGCTGTATAATAAATCTCATATTACAATACATCTGTATGGTAAAACTGTAAAACAGCTGTATAATAAATCTCATATTACAATACATCTGTATGGTAAAACTGTAAAACAGCTGTATAATGAATCTCATATTACAATACATCTGTATGGTAAAACTGTAAAACAGCTGTATAATGAATCTCATATTACAATACATCTGTATGGTAAAACTGTAGAACAGCTGTATAATAAATCTCATATTACAATACATCTGTATGGTAAAACTGTAAAACAGCTGTATAATAAATCTCATATTACAATACATCTGTATGGTAAAACTGTAAAACAGCTGTATAATAAATCTCATATTACAATACATCTGTATGGTAAAACTGTAAAACAGCTGTATAATGAATCTCATATTACAATACATCTGTATGGTAAAACTGTAAAACAGCTGTATAATGAATCTCATATTACAATACATCTGTATGGTAAAACTGTAACACAGCTGTATAATAAATCTCTTATTACAATACATCTGTATAGTAAATCTGTAAAACAGCTGTATAATAAATCTCATATTACAATACATCTGTATGGTAAAACTGTAAAACAGCTGTATAATAAATCTCATATTACAATACATCTGTATGGTAAAACTGTAAAACAGCTGTATAATGAATCTCATATTACAATACATCTGTATGGTAAAACTGTAAAATAGCTGTATAATAAATCTCATATTACAATACATCTGTATGGTAAAACTGTAAAACAGCGGTATAATAAATCTCATATTACAATACATCTGTATGGTAAAACTGTAAAACAGCTCTGTAATAAATCTCATATTACAATACATCTGTATGGTAAAACTGTAAAACAGCTGTATAATGGATCTCATATTACAATACATCTGTATGGTAAAACTGTAAAACAACTGTATAATGAATCTCATATTACAATACATCTGTATGGTAAAACTGTAAAACAGCTGTATAATAAATCTCATATTACAATACATCTGTATGGTAAAACTGTAAAGCAGCTGTATTACAAATCTCACATTACAATACATCTGTATGGTAAAACTGTAAAACAGCTGTATAATAAATCTCATATTACAATACATCTGTATGGTAAAACTGTAAAACAACTGTATAATAAATCTCATATTACACTTATTATGTAACCTTTAGGTCATAGACCTTTTATTGTTATAATACTTAATGGTAATATTATAAAATTACTTAATTTCTAATGACTATTTCAAATGAAAATGTTTTCAAAGCTTAAGACATTTGAGCCCGTGCTTGATTAAATTTCATCTTAATAACATTCAAGGTAATTATTTGCTTCTTATGAAAAATGGAAGACAAGCAGGTGAAGCTATGAACCCGGATGGAACCTATGAGTATATAAAAAAATACCTACACGTGGTTTCTCCACTGCTGGGTGTAACCCGTCTTATAGGGACATCCGCTATTCATGCTGAACGTAAATGTATGACGAATGCCATACTGAACGTAAATGTATTCATGACGAATGCCATGCTGAACGTAAATGTATGACGAATGCCATTACTGAACGTAAATGAGCATTCATTGTATGGTGAATGCCATGCTGCGTGCACGTAAATGAAAACTTGCTGCATAATCAGTAACAGTTTTTTAGTTCAAACTTATTTTATTAACATTACAATATTCAACTATATATGATACATATTAATAGAAAGTAATTAATATGGATTAATCACAGCCTACAGGCGAGCATCGCATCTACGCATAGACATGTACAGTTACAAATAGTAGTTTTGGGTTCCTTTCTTCATTATTCTTGATTAATTTTCTTTGTTCTTCAATTCGACTTACCCAGTTAATTCTATTGCAAAGGATATTTTTTTGGGCCGAGATATATCGGGGACGACTTTTTTTTTTTAGGGTCGATCGTTCTTTAGGGACGAAACAAGAAGGTCTAATGATTGTCCATTTTTTAAATAAATTAATCGTTTCATGTAAAGAAGCTGTACGGTTTCCTTTCTAATTTTTTTTGTTATTTTTAAACTGGATAGTTATTTTTTATTCAAATTAAAAGGCTATTTCCTGTACTTCACTCCGATTGTACATTCTATGCTGAAACTTAGAATCCATTTCCGATTGGTATTGATCGTATATACAAAATGTATTGATTCATCTCCTTACACACATGTTGCTGTTTAGCTCGCATCTTGCGATGTTCGCTAATAAGGGTAATAACAAAATTACCTTACCAAACTCCGAACAATCTAACAAAGGGAAAGTCAAAACTCATAGGTATATAAACAGACAAAATCAGTCAATAACCGGAAAACTGTAAAAGCCGTAATGACCCTCACTCGGTACAGGCATTTCTAAAGAATAATAAGATTGGGAAACAAGTTGTTAGAACTTATATTAATCCCTATGTACGTAATAGTAAACTAACTGATAATACATTGAAATTACAGAAGGTATAATAACATAGAACAAATAAAGTCAGTTGGTGTAAAAAAAAAATGCTTGATGCAAAGTAATTAAAAAGAAGAAGAAAGAACTAAGCACTGCTGATATTAGGTGAAACGTTTACTGTTTACTATAGAGTTTGTACATTTAGAAATAGAACAGTTATGATAATAAGTAACAGTTGTTTAGGAGTTGTCGTTTGGTTGGCTGCTACAAGACTACATTTTCCAATTCTATCCATTATACGCTCTTTATGTGGCAATCTAAGCTTTCACACATTTGGCCTATGTCATTGCGACCTTTGCACCAACACAATTTACTAGGTAAAAGTTTGTTCTCGGCATTAATATGTATACAATACTGCTGAATTAGTGCTAAATAGAGTTAGGATTATGGTGTTTAACGCCACTTTCAACAATATTTCAGTTATATCGTGGCGGTACGTTTTATTGGTGGAGGAAACTGGAGAAAACCACCGATGTGTAGCAAATCACTGACAAACTTTATCACATAGTGTTGAAAAATAATAAATTGCTAAATGGGACATTAATATGTAGACTATTTCGGTTTCATTGAGATTTGTAACGTGATACAAAGAAAGACTATTGACGATGTCACACAAACAAAGACAATCGATTGGTGGAAATGTTATTTTACAAATGTACTTGGAAATGTGTCCAAGTATCCATGCATTCGAACAGAGAACGGAATCACTTTCTTATTATACTTACATAAACATATCCTGATAAAATAAAAAAATAAAAAAACAGTTGTGTATTTGTTAATAAACAGCTATTCCTTGTATGTTTATTCTATAAATAGCTTGACATAATTCATCAAAAACCTCTACTTTGTAAATTAGGAATAATCCAGATGAGGCTTTTGAGAATATATTTAATGTATCTCGGGGGGAAATTTTAATAACAGTAATACGACAGGTGTCGCAAGAACTGATAACCCTTGCAGAGTACATGAGTTCACCCCAATTTTTAATGGGGTCCGTGTTGTTCGATCTTTAGTTTTCTGTGTAGTGTTTTGTTGGTCGTTGCTTGTCCTGTTGTGCTTTTTAGTTTGACAATTGTGTTGTCTATCCTTCTTCGATTTACAGCTTCTGATTACCCCTTTGGTATCTTCAAACTTTTCTTAATAAATATTACGCAAGGTTTTATAAACCGAATGACGTCAATAAAAAAACACTGTTGTACATTTACATTACATTATATTGACAACAACATATCATACATGTTTATATATCAATTACATGTAGGTCAATTATATAAGTTGCATACATATCAATAATTGATTTACAACTTTCACACATATCGTCAATCGATAAATATTGTTATTGGGGGAAAGGTAATCATATGAAACATATTTATTTGAAAATCCCACCCATCGCTACTGGCAAAATGTCAGAGTGTTGACATGCTTAAATGTTAAATAACTATTTTCGTATATGAATATCAAGGATGTCAGATAATGAAAGATACCTCCCATAATCTAATTTTGTTTGTATATTAACTTCAACATACATGGCTGTTTAATTGCATATCTGTATAATATATATTTTAAAACAAGGCATATGTGAAGGAGAACTGTCAATGTGGTTGACATTCGAGCCACTAATTGTAATTTACTTATACGAGAAACTGCGTATGGGGACATAAATCTAGACTGGATAGGTGCCTGACTTTCTTGGCATTGAAATCTGTGTTTTACTAGATTACCCTGAACTGTAGCAAATCATCTACCTACAATGATGTATGTACACTCTGGACGTTGGTAGAATAAAGTAAAGTCTGTTTGTCTCCATTCCATTACATCATCAATTATTTTAATAATAACGTTTTAACATTTGCATTGATTTTTTATCAAAAGTGAAAATTTATTAACTCAAGAATTATTTAAGTTATTTCTGTTTGTCTACGTATAGTGATGTCCAACACATATTGTGTTGTTGTTTTTGTTTGTTTTTCTTCGTCTTGTGTACCCTAGGTTGCCAGTTTCTCTGGATTGTCCTTTTTTGATTGGCCCTTCGGTAATCTTTAACGTTTATTTTTTTTTTTTTACTTTCGAAAATATACTGTATTTTGACTGATCCAAGAAGGTGACACTTTGTTTGACTTGAACAACAATTTCTACATATTTGAACCAAATGGATATACTCTTTCAACCCTAATGCTGGATACAAGATATGTTTCGCAGTTTGTACGCCATATAAATGAACCAGACAGGTTTCGTGGTTAATACTCTGTATTTCGGTTATGCTTAGCATTACTACACAATACAAGACACCATTTCAGATTAGAAAAAGTCCAAAATGATGCTGGTTTTTTTCTTCTTTAGAAATTAATTCTCAACAGCGTGGAGGGTAAGCTTTAGATGTAATGAATATATTGTACTTATAGTGGTGTATTTAATATAACATTTACAATCGTCAGATCACAGTGTCAGTTTTTAACTGTATGATTTGACAAATTGACAGACATTGATTTTATTTATTCCCATGTGTATTTTAGCTAGACGAAAAGAAAATTTTCTAAATTTTAAAAAACATTGGTTATTCAACTTGCCATTTTCCTTTCTTGAACAGTTTTATTAGATCAAAGAACACTTTGTACAGAATCGAGAAATGTCTGGATCTATACATACAAAAAAGGTCTGTTAGAGCTCAAAAGTTTAATGTTGCATTTGATTAACATGTTTTTCCCGTATTGTATTGGATATCATATTTTGAAGACACTCTATATAGATATATATTCCCCTTGATGTTTTTATTTTATTAGATCTCATTTCAACAAACATTTTGATATACAATAACATTTGCATTTTAATGCACAGGATTCCAAACTACAAATGTAATTATATCAGATTCAATGGCATCACATATGGTGGAGATTTTTTCACGTTTTAAGTTGTATTACATTTACTGCCTTTATTAGTACACACACTGTGGTAATAGCCTTTAAAACAGTCACGCACTTATATCATAAATGAATATAGAGTCAAATATTGCTAAATATCATAAAAATCGTAATTTGTCTTATGAGGTTCAACTGAGTTGAAAAACAGAAAATAAAAATATTGAGGTAAAATTAACGAAGCTATTCTGAATACCCCTTTGGTACCTTCAAACTCTTCTTCCTCCTCAATAGAAGCTGCCATGGAGATAACGTTAAATATCTACATAGAAAACTCAAGGCTGTATTCATACATTTCAATTGTCAAAGAGAGATATAATACATGAACCATATAGATTGTGATCCAATGCAATAGGGTAATGAATAGGCATATACATTGTACAAATAAGTTCCATATTTTGGAAAATAGTTCACATGACACAGAATATAAACATGCAGGTAAAATAGTTCACATGACACAGAATATAAACATGCAGGTAAAATAGTTCACATGACACAGAATATAAACATGCAGGTAAAATAGTTCACATGACACAGAATATAAGCATGCAGGTAAAATAGTTCACATGACACAGAATATAAACATGCAGGTAAAATAGTTCACATGACACAGAATATAAACATGCAGGTAAAATAGTTCACATGACACAGAATATAAACATGCAGGTAAAATAGTTCACATGACACAGAATATAAACATGCAGGTAAAATAGTTCACATGACACAGAATATAAACATGCAGGTAAAATAGTTCACATGACACAGAATATAAACATGCAGGTAAAATAGTTCACATGACACAGAATATAAACATGCAGGTAAAATAGTTCACATGACACAGAATATAAACATGCAGGTAAAATAGTTCACATGACACAGAATATAAACATGCAGGTAAAATAGTTCACATGACACAGAATATAAACATGCAGGTAAAATAGTTCACATGACACAGAATATAAACATGCAGGTAAAATAGTTCACATGACACAGAATATAAACATGCAGGTAAAATAGTTCACATGACACAGAATATAAACATGCAGGTAAAATAGTTCACATGACACAGAATATAAACATGCAGGTAAAATAGTTCACATGACACAGAATATAAACATGCAGGTAAAATAGCATTACCTACTGACAATTCTAGATGACATAAGATATGACTGGTTAGCTATTTTCTCCTGAACTCTTAGTAATAACACATGGGTCAATTTCCGATATCTTATGTTAAGATATCTAACAGCCAAATTTGTGACATTCATGATTTTAACGATTATCCCTGTGCTTTCTCAGACAAATGACTTGTTCATTTGCTCATCGTTGGAATATAGAATGAGACGTTTGACGATTCTTCTGTCAATATTGTATCATGGGAACAACATTATCGCTAAAATGAAATTATTTGGTTATTCGGGCAGACAGTCTACAAAGGGCAGATTGCTGATATAGTCAGTTGTCAATAATGACAAGATTCATGCATATAAATACTGATGTGGTCATTCTAATGTTAATCAGAACATATCTTATGTACAAGTCTGTCACACAGTTTGTTAACGAATGTATTTTATGATGTCGTAGCAAATACAAGCGCATTTGCAGATCAAACTGAATTTTATAGAACCATTGAATATGTCTGCAAACCATCGACCTGGTCTACGTTGGTATTCATGTGTGGTATAAAGGACTAGTAATACTATGTTAAATCAAAATGATAGAATATGCGTTACGCCATGCTACATATAATTAATCAGAACTTTTCATGTTGCATGTATTTATTTCAATGAACCGCATCGGTTGTGTAATGATTGGCTTGCTCGCTCCGAGTGCGGTAGATCGTGGGTTCGAGCCCCGATCGGGTCAAACCAAAAACTATGAAATTGGTATTTGTTGCTTCTCCACTCGGAATCAGAGCGATGTGTCAGAGTGTGACGACATGTCTATATCTCTTGACTGTTGTTTCAGTGAGCTAGCACTATAAAAATCCAACTAAGCGTGTTGGTCTAGTACAAAGCGGACATCATCATCATCATCTCATTGCAAAATAACTTGCTCTCTCCTTGATGTAGCTGAAAAATTGTCCAGTTAAGCAACAATCATTCCCTTACTGAATGTATAAAAGCTAATCTATGTTTGGAGTATTATCTCTTAAAAACAGTTGATGTTTGGAATAAGATGATTTATCATGTTGTTGTATTTAACAACTAAATAAGGGCGTCAGGTTAGCGAAAGCTATATTCTGCTACATTTGTATTAACATAATCATTTTCTCATATAAATTTTACTTATGGTGGTATATGAGATGAATTATTATTTGCCATCATTGTCTTGGAAAGGCAGTTCGAAATACAGCAATATTCTTTTGATTTGAATTTAGACAAAATATAACATTACATTTTATCTTTGAAAAAACCCATTTTCAGTTAATATTTTCACGTGGTTATCTATAACAGTCATAATAGGAACAGGTTTTAAAATGTGCTTCCGTTTAACTAAAACAGAAGAGAGATATGTTGTATTCTGTTGACATAGTACAAATATAACAATACTCCAGGGTTTGTTAATATCATAACGTAATAGACAAGTTTCATATGTAAATGATAGTTTGAAATGAAACCGACAAGTTGTATACACCACTTTTAAGATTTATGTTGTTTTGTATAATAAACAAATACATTAAGTATTGATTAATCGGGTGAACACCATTGATTTGATTTTCTTTCACTCATATCTTTTATTTCATTTCTTTCTATTTGAATTTAGAATTTAAGTATCCTTTCAATTTTCTATATTGTTGTTTTAAACAAATGTTTTAACAACTTGAAACACGTGGTCATTAATTACGTAATAGCATTTCAAGTCGACACTCAGGCATATGATGTTTCTAGTATATACTGTTAATAATATCCTACCAAATTAACATCATGATTTCAATTTCCTATGATATTTTTACAATATTAATATCTCTATCTGTCATGGTTGGAGTGCGTGGCTTTAGAAGTACCGATTTTAAAGGGCAATTTCCAATATTCCGAATCACTGCACTGGAAATATAATTGACACATCGAAAGTAAGATAAAAATACGAATCCGAACGGTATTTCTGTGGTTCCTGCAACAATTCTCCATTATATGGAGTAATCTTGCAGAAATCTTTCATGTAATAATAAGACATGATTCGAAGCTGTGTATGTATGTTGCCATTCAGAAGATCACAAATGTATTTCAATTACTAGAAATCAGCAAATTAATCGAGTTTATTGTTGATGCAACATTCAGCATCCTTTAAAAATATCCATAGAAAATATGTCACGCTTGTCAAGTATGTTGCGTAGTTGGTGCTAATTAAGTTACTGGAAAATTAATAAAATATTTCTGAAGAATATTCAGATTTCTAAATAATTCTATATTGTGTTTGCCTCGTACTTGATATATTGAACTTTACTATTAAACATTTTGCCCATATCAGGTAAATAACAATGCACCCTTGAAGAAGCAAAATAATACCACACAATCGGTACATTTACAAAATCCAATAGGGAAATCATAAAAATAGGCGAATTCAGTACTAGTGACACACATATACATGACCGTTCATTCTCCTAGAATGGTAAAGACACTTCAATTAAAAGTAGCTAGGTGAAGCTAGTTTGACGAGTGTCACTAGTAGAGCAGGAACTGCTTACCCTTCCGGAGTACCTGATTTCATACCTGGTTTGTAGTGGGGTTCGTGTTACTCGATCATTAGTTCTATGTGAAATATTTTAGCAGATCTTTGCTTTTCTTTTTCTTTTGGCCATTGTGTTGTCGGTCCTTCTCCGATTTATGGATTCTGATTACCACTTGGGTATCTTCAAACTCTTCTTGGTGGGCCCAAGTTCCCTCCAGTGAAATGATATGAATGCATTATTGAACTGAAAGAAATTACAAAAAATGAAAGAATAAATAGAAAAAAAGCAGAGCAAAACGAAACAAAGCATATATCATTGAATCATGGAAGACAAATACTTTTTGTCTTCGTATCCACAAGTGATAAAATAGATATATAAATTGTACAATCACAATCAACATTATCTAAATAAATCAACAAATATTACTCGTTTTCAGAATATTACCACCTGTGTTCAAACACAACACTTAAACGTGTCCATGACAATGTAAATGTAATCGATGCCTTGTCTCTTGTACTTTTAGCAGCCTTTAAAAGCATCAGTTATACAATATTTGATATGAATGTTTTGATGTTTTCAGGTACGTGTTTGTGATTGGTAGTTATTTCATAGGAGTGTTTATCTTTGCTACGATTGTAGGTATGTACGTTCTAAAACATATTTATTGTTCTGACATTAAAGTCCAAGATGGACATCATATATTTAAATAAAGTCAATATTTATGTCATTCACAAAAAACAAAACAATGACAAAATATCAGTTTGATATAAAAAAAATTAAAAGGAAAAAAGAAAGAAAGAAAAAAACAAATACAACCAAGCAAGCAAAACAAAAATGTAAGTATACTTTATTTTACTTACAATCTGGTTTGTACTAATGAGACGTTTCAATATGGATCGTAAGTATACTTTATTTTACTTACAATCTGGTTTGTACTAATGAGACGTTTCAATATGGATCGTAAGTATACTTTATTTTACTTACAATCTGGTTTGTACTAATGAGACGTTTCAATATGGATCGTAAGTATACTTTATTTTACTTACAATCTGGTTTGTACTAATGAGACGTTTCAATATGGATCGTAAGTATACTTTATTTTACTTACAATCTGGTTTGTCCTAATGAGACGTTTCAATATGGATCGTAAGTATACTTTATTTTACTTACAATCTGGTTTGTACTAATGAGACGTTTCAATATGGATCGTAAGTATACTTTATTTTACTTACAATCTGGTTTGTACTAATGAGACGTTTCAATATGGATCGTAAGTATACTTTATTTTACTTACAATCTGGTTTGTACTAATGAGACGTTTCAATATGGATCGTAAGTATACTTTATTTTACTTACAATCTGGTTTGTACTAATGAGACGTTTCAATATGGATCGTAAGTATACTTTATTTTACTTACAATCTGGTTTGTACTAATGAGACGTTTCAATATGGATCGTAAGTATACTTTATTTTACTTACAATCTGGTTTGTACTAATGAGACGTTTCAATATGGATCGTAAGTATACTTTATTTTACTTACAATCTGGTTTGTACTAATGAGACGTTTCAATATGGATCGTAAGTATACTTTATTTTACTTACAATCTGGTTTGTACTAATGAGACGTTTCAATATGGATCGTAAGTATACTTTATTTTACTTACAATCTGGTTTGTACTAATGAGACGTTTCAATATGGATCGTAAGTATACTTTATTTTACTTACAATCTGGTTTGTACTAATGAGACGTTTCAATATGGATCGTAAATATACTTTATTTTACTTACAATCTGGTTTGTACTAATGAGACGTTTCAATATGGATCGTAAGTATACTTTATTTTACTTACAATCTGGTTTGTACTAATGAGACGTTTCAATATGGATCGTGAGTATACTTTATTTTACTTACAATCTGGTTTGTACTAATGAGACGTTTCAATATGGATCGTAAGTATACTTTATTTTACTTACAATCTGGTTTGTACTAATGAGACGTTTCAATATGGATCGTAAGTATACTTTATTTTACTTACAATCTGGTTTGTCCTAATGAGACGTTTCAATATGGATCGTAAGTATACTTTATTTTACTTACAATCTGGTTTGTCCTAATGAGACGTTTCAATATGGATCGTAAGTATACTTTATTTTACTTACAATCTGGTTTGTCCTAATGAGACGTTTCAATATGGATCGTAAGTATACTTTATTTTACTTACAATCTGGTTTGTACTAATGAGACGTTTCAATATGGATCGTAAGTATACTTTATTTTACTTACAATCTGGTTTGTACTAATGAGACGTTTCAATATGGATCGTAAGTATACTTTATTTTACTTACAATCTGGTTTGTACTAATGAGACGTTTCAATATGGATCGTAAGTATACTTTATTTTACTTACAATCTGGTTTGTACTAATGAGACGTTTCAATATGGATCGTAAGTATACTTTATTTTACTTACAATCTGGTTTGTACTAATGAGACGTTTCAATATGGATCGTAAGTATACTTTATTTTACTTACAATCTGGTTTGTACTAATGAGACGTTTCAATATGGATCGTAAGTATACTTTATTTTACTTACAATCTGGTTTGTACTAATGAGACGTTTCAATATGGATCGTAAGTATACTTTATTTTACTTACAATCTGGTTTGTACTAATGAGACGTTTCAATATGGATCGTAAGTATACTTTATTTTACTTACAATCTGGTTTGTCCTAATGAGACGTTTCAATATGGATCGTAAGTATACTTTATTTTACTTACAATCTGGTTTGTACTAATGAGACGTTTCAATATGGATCGTAAATATACTTTATTTTACTTACAATCTGGTTTGTACTAATGAGACGTTTCAATATGGATCGTAAGTATACTTTATTTTACTTACAATCTGGTTTGTACTAATGAGACGTTTCAATATGGATCGTAAGTATACTTTATTTTACTTACAATCTGGTTTGTACTAATGAGACGTTTCAATATGGATCGTGATTTCATTGTCAGATGCTCACTCGAACGTCACCGAATGCAATTTCAATGAAATAAAATTCCGGTTTTTCTTTCACGTTGAAATCCTATTATTTCACGAGCATTAATATACAATATACGTACATTGTCGGAAATTATACAATTTATTTGTACGAACTTTAGAAACAGGCAGAAAAGCGAGGCTTTGGCCTATTTATGACGACAATGTACGTATATTGTGTTTATTCTGCAATATACAGATTGTCTGAAAATAGCGTTGTTCTAATAGTTTTCAATGGTGTATTCTGTGACGTCAGTGCTTATACTGTTGCCGTTTCTTTCTGTCGCTCTACATGAATCAGGTACAAGAAAGCTTCATTATGTCCAAGACTAAATAACACTAAGTTTATTTGACCCCATTTATTAGAGTCAAAATCACACAAATTCAGGATAAATACATATAATATTATTTATAAGTAAAGAAAATGATACACTGAATTACAAGAGACTGCAGTACTTAAACCAATACGAAACACCTCACGATTTCAAATTTTAGAACTTGTTGTGGTTCTGTTCCGGAAGTTACATAGCAACTAAAAAAGTCGGAAATGTGGAAAACATAAAATGAAAACAAAATTTAGTATGTGATATTCTAAAATGTAAGATGGAAGAATCTTTACATAACTAATTAAGGGTTATGGTTAGATCTATGGTGTTTAACGCCACTTTCAACAGTATTTCAGTTATATCGTTGCGGTCAGTTTTATTGGTGGAGGAAACCGGAGGACCCGAAGAAACCCACCGACCTGTCGCAAATCACTGCCAAACTTAATCACATAATGTTGTATCGAGTACCACTCACATGAGCGTTAGAGGTGATAGGCACTGATTGCAAAGGTAGTTGTAAATCCAACTACCATACAATCACGACCACGATGAATTATGAGCTGAAATGTAAATATCTACGGAATCAACAAGTTGTTGCATGCAATCATACAAGTTGCTGTGATAATAAAAAGATAAATCCATCCAATCACATTTTCCCTGTGATCAGTAAGCATTTAAATTAGGATAATATTAAACATGATTGACAGCCTTCTATTATATTAACATGATATATATTATTAATGGTTATTTCAGGACAAGTTGGAAACGTGATTACGAACAGAAATGCCAGTCGTCTAGAATTTGAGCGACTGCTTGTAAGTATTATCTATATTATTCTATAGAATTACCAGGATTGTTATATAGACCGATAATGACATATCAACCCGAACCTAAATTGAAAAAATGGAATTGTAATATACTTCTTGTAAGTTGTGCTTCTGAAAGAAGTGCTGTGATTCTTAAATGGTTGTTTGCTTGACTTGTCGTGGTCATTATTGTGCCATTCTCATAAATATTGCTTACAAATCTGTGACATACTTCAAGTAAAGATATATCAATTTGACAATGTTTGGGATCATATCTAGATTATTATGTTAAATAATCAGATCCAATCATAACCAGTCAGTATATATCATTGCTAGTGTCAAGGTGTATTCAATATCCATCATTGCTAGTGACAGGGTGTATTCAATATCCATCATTGCTAGTGACAGGGTGTATTCAATATCCATCATTGCTAGTGACAGGGTGTATTCAATATCCATCATTGCTAGTGACAGGGTGTATTCAATATCCATCATTGCTAGTGACAGGGTGTATTCAATATCCATCATTGCTAGTGACAGGGTGTATTCAATATCCATCATTGCTAGTGACAGGGTGTATTCAATATCCATCATTGCTAGTGTCAAGGTGTATTCAATATCCATCATTGCTAGTGACAGGGTGTATTCAATATCCATCATTGCTAGTGACAGGGTGTATTCAATATCCATCATTGCTAGTGACAGGGTGTATTCAATATCCATCATTGCTAGTGACAGGGTGTATTCAATATCCATCATTGCTAGTGACAGGGTGTATTCAATATCCATCATTGCTAGTGACAGGGTGTATTCAATATCCATCATTGCTAGTGATAGGGTGTATTCAATATCCATCATTGCTAGTGACAGGGTGTATTCAATATCCATCATTGCTAGTGACAGGGTGTATTCAATATCCATCATTGCTAGTGACAGGGTGTATTCAATATCCATCATTGCTAGTGACAGGGTGTATTCAATATCCATCATTGCTAGTGACAGGGTGTATTCAATATCCATCATTGCTAGTGACAGGGTGTATTCAATATCCATCATTGCTAGTGACAGGGTGTATTCAATATCCATCATTGCTAGTGACAGGGTGTATTCAATATCCATCATTGCTAGTGTCAAGGGGTATTCAATATCCATCATTGCTAGTGACAGGGTGTATTCAATATCCATCATTGCTAGTGACAGGGTGTATTCAATATCCATCATTGCTAGTGTCAAGGTGTATTCAATATCCATCATTGCTAGTGACAGGGTGTATTCAATATCCATCATTGCTAGTGACAGGGTGTATTCAATATCCATCATTGCTAGTGTCAAGGTGTATTCAATATCCATCATTGCTAGTGACAGGGTGTATTCAATATCCATCATTGCTAGTGACAGGGTGTATTCAATATCCATCATTGCTAGTGACAGGGTGTATTCAATATCCATCATTGCTAGTGACAGGGTGTATTCAATATCCATCATTGCTAGTGACAGGGTGTATTCAATATCCATCATTGCTAGTGTCAAGGTGTTTTCAATATCCATCATTGCTAGTGACAGGGTGTATTCAATATCCATCATTGCTAGTGACAGGGTGTATTCAATATCCATCATTGCTAGTGTCAAGGTGTATTCAATATCCATCATTGCTAGTGACAGGGTGTATTCAATATCCATCATTGCTAGTGACAGGGTGTATTCAGAAAACTTCATTATTTATTTTGTTATTTTGATTATGTGTTTGAAGAAAGTCACTGATTTTCTTTGAGTTCTCCTTCAATTATAATGACAACAAAATTCGAACTGATTCCACGTGTCTAAATATATAAAGCTTCGCGAAATTCTGTTCCGTGGCTGGTATGCTACGGTCGGGTTTTTTTTTTTTTTTTGTAATTTACATTGAAATGGTTACAATAGCAACGGTGGTCATTTTGAATATTTCAAATCTTTCGTGCAAAACTAGAAATGAGAGTTAACCATCTCATAAAAATTGAAAGAACTTCAGATCTCTGGTATTTGCTAAACGGAGAAGTTCATGGAGTGGGGGTGGGGGGTGATTGAAGAAATGAAGTATAATAACAATTAGATAGGTACTCCCTAAAATCACAACTCGACAAACATTATTACCACTAGTGTGTCATGAATAAAATCCAACAACATACGTTATGCAGTGAAATATTTTCCTTGATGGAATAATTAACTTAGAAAAAAATATATGCTAAAACTTTGCAAGAAGAGTTTGAAGATACCAAAGGGGTAATCAGAATCCGTATATCGAAGAAGGACAGACAACACAATGATCTATAAAACATACACATAAAACTAAAGATCGAGTAACACGAATCCCACTAAAAACCGGGGATGAACTCAGATGCTCCGGAAGGGTAAGCAGTTCCTGCACCACTAGTGGCACCCGTGGCTTTAATCTAGTTACAAACCCGGTGATAAGTCATGAAGGTTAAGCAATTTCTCAATATGGATAGGTTTCATGTTTTATTATTCCTTAAACAGTATAATTACTTCTTTCCATAAAAACGTGCCATCAATAGAACTCATCACTTTGATGTAACAATCTAAGACTGAAAGTAATAATACGACACACAATCATATATTTGTGGAATACACCGAAGCAACAATCCTAGATAACGTCAAAGACATATATTATTGAAGAATATAAAATAATATTATTGCAGGTACGAATGTTTGAAATAAACACGTTGTATTTTCCTTATTCAAATATCGAATGTCAGTTTTCCGTTTACTCTTCACATAAGATACTTGACGACCGTCTGGAAGGAAAAAGATAAGACCACTGTAAAGTCGGTGGTTATATCAGGGTACTTCGGTTTTCCTCCACCAATAAAACTGACTGCCACAATTAACTGAAATATTGTTGAAAGTAGCGTTAATCACCATAACCCTAACTCATTGTACGGTTTATAGTTTTTAATCACAAAGCCATGTTCTATTTTAATTACAGGATGGGGCTAAATTGTACATGCGGATGCATAATGTCCCACCATCAGTCCAGAGAAGAGTTCAACGGTGGTATGATTATGTATGGACTAGGTAAATACTATATGTTTCTTGTTCATTGATAGCAGGGGCGGTCTGGTCATATTTGCATTAGGACAATGTCTGGTAGGTCGCTTTGATAAGCAACATATTAATGAATAATGGGCCTACTTGATATGTGACGGATGACCGAGCCGGTTTAAAGACAGAGTCCGCTTCAGCTAGAGAGGTTTGTGTTCTGTTTAATCGGGATGATTCTGTTAATACAGCTCGCCTTCTACCAGTTTATTCGGTATACTTATTCGATACTTCATAGAGTGCAAGAGGTATTTTTTGCCTTTAAGACCAATATCAATAATGACTCTAAAATCGGTCATAAGACAAGTTTTGAAGATGTTGGATGAAGTGATTTACAGCGCTCGTCCAAATCGGCTTAAAACTACTTACAGCGTATCACGTATACATATGTTTTGGCTCAATCTTTGGTAAGGTATGTTGGTCTGTTATGTGCACACGATTACTTCATATCATTGTCTAAATGCAGCTGAAATATTGATGAAAGCGGTATTATAAGAAGAGTTTGAAATTACCAAAGGGGTAATCAGAATCCGTAAATCGGAGAAGGACAAACAACACAATGGCCAAAAGAAAAGGGACAAAAGAACAAACAACGATCTACAAAAAATTACACATAAAACTAAAGATCTAATAACACGAACACCACTAAAACATGATCATTTCAATTCATATTCATAAACAGACGCTGCGAATATTTTTTTAGAATGAAATACCATCACTTAATGATATATTGTGGACTTCAGAGTCAAATTTATATTGATATGTTGTCACGCCAGCTACCACCAAATCAAGCAACGGACCTTATTAAATCTCTCTAGTTCATCAACATAAATATTCAGATATCGCGATATGAAAACACTTTTCTGACAAACATCTACAATGAAGACGACTGAAATCAGATGTAGTATTACCATAGTTTTTCAAATTGTTTTTATTGCAGAGAAATAAATTAAATTCCCTAATAAAAAGCACTCTGATTAATATCAAAACATGTGATGTGATTTTAAAGCCTTGTATCATCTTATTGCGCAAAATATTGAATCAATAGACAGTCGAAACATAAATATAACTTGTTTTCACCAAGGTTATTGAAATAATAGAAAGCATATTGGAATTTTTCCTATTGTTGTAAACCTTTTCGCAGTGTATCTTTTGATTTGGCATGTTAATACCAAGCTAACCACAAAAAAAATGTTCTTTCATTTTTTCGTATTACTAGTTTTAAAAATGCATTCTTCGATCTTTAAAAACTTCTTTGATTTAATTTTTCTAAAAACCAATTAATTTTGAATAATGAATTTAGTAATAAAAATGATTTAAAGAAAAATTACAGTTCTTAAATAATGTAAGTATTATTAAAACTACTGTTCTCCTCACACATGCTGACCTTAGCTGACCTTAGCTAACCTTGCCGATCTTGTTTAGGCCTTTTTGTTTACTTGCTCCCAAAACTTTTAGAATTATTTGGTTTTTGCAACCTTTCTTCTTTGAGCGTACCTGATGAAGGTTATTCCAGAAACACACCGTGCCACCTACATTTGATATCTACGTTTTTATTACATATTAGAGGAGAGTTTATTGTTGTGATTCGAAATGTTATGCTTTAACACATTGTATAAGCTCGATATGATATTGCGACTATTTACGTTACTCAGAACCAAATGATAGTATTTTATCACCTTCGTCCGTGTCTATGGTTCCTAAATCCTATATAGTAAACGTGCAAGTGGAACCGCCACGATATAGCTGAAATATTATTGAAAGTGGCGATGAACAGCATGACCCAAACCCCCTCTGTAAGTGGAGAATATAAATATAGCCCATTGCCTCCCTTGTTCAAAACGGATGAACCTCTTCTCATGTATATTATTTTCATAACACCATTGTAATTATGAAAAGACAAACGTTTGAATTTTAGGTCCAGATACAATTTTTAAGATTTGTTTACTAATACAAACGGAAATATCTAATTTAGTGCACATGATATGTTTATGGAAATAGCCATCAGATACGCTAAGATTCGAAAAATTGGAAAGCCAAATAATTTAAAAGTCTTTGGTAGAAATGAAACCAAAGGGACCAAATAGGATAGCCAAAGTGGACTGGGATCACCTATATCGTAAGAAGGAGAACCTTAATATTAGCAAATATTACATCATTTACAATAACTAATTGAAGTATTAAGGTACCATGCTATAATCAGAATAATAATTTCCAGTGGAGCAATAACTGCTTACCCTTCCGGAGAATCTCAGTTCACTCCCGGTTTTTAGTGTTTGTGTTACTCGATCTTTAGTTTTGTAGATCGTTATTTGTCCTTTTGTCCTTTTTCTTTTGGTTATTGTGTTGTCTGTCCTTCGAATTACGGATTCTGATTACCCATTTGGTATCTGCAAACACTTCTTCCGTTAAATAAATTTTGAACTCTTTGTTCTTAAGCGTATTACTGTGATTGCCCGTGTCTTTAGGGATTATATTTATTAGAAGTCATTTGGTTTTTGTCCCGTCGCAATCGAATACTTTATAACATATTTGCATACATAAGGTATTGACATAATAATCATTCTCTTATTAAAATTCCTTAACATTGAAGACATGTTTAATTTTTTTCCCAGGGGACGAATGACGGGATCAGACATCAACTCTCTTGGGCTTCTTCCTGATAAACTGAAGACGGAGTTAGCAATACACGTTAATTTAGAAACATTAAAGAAGGTAAGATATAGACTTTATACCGTGGAAACCAATTCCTCCATTATGTAAATACAATAGTATGTCATGACATGAAAACATAACAAATAGAGATCTTGAACTTTCTCAGACACAATAGATACGTCTGGTCTGAAATAGGATTAAACATAAGAATGTGAACACAGATTATTTATTTCTAAAGATATGGAAAAATCCGCAGCTGAAGTACAAACAAAAGAACAATATAACCAAGAGATACCACACAAACGGGGGAAAGAGACGAAGAGTAGAAAGAACAGAGAACACACAAACGGGGGAAAGGGACGAACAATAGGACCAACAGAGACCACACAAACGGAGGAAAGAGACGAAGAATAGAAAGAACAGAGAACACAAACGGGGGAAAGGAACGAACACTAGAACCAACAGAGACCACACAAACGGGGGAAAGAGACGAAGAATAGAAAGAACAGAGAATACACAAACGGGAGAAAGGGTTGAGGAATAGAAAGAACAAAGAACACACAAACGGGGGAAAGGAACGAACAATAGAACCAACAGAGAACACACAAATGGGGGAAAGGAACGAACAATAGAAACAACATAGACCACACAAATGGGGGAAAGAGACGAAGAATAGAAAGAACAGAGACCACACAAACGGGGGAAAGAAACGAACAATATAAACAACAGAAACCACACAAATGGGGGAAAGAGACGAAGAATAGAAAGAACAGAGAACACACAAACGGGGGAAAGAGTCGAACAATATATACAACAGAGACCACACAAATGGGGGAAAGAGACGAAGAATAGAAAGAATAGAGAACACACAAACGGGAGAAAGGAACGAACAATATATACAACAGAGACCACACAAACGGGGGAAAGAGACGAAGAATAGAAAGAACAGAGAACACACAAACGGGGGAAAGAGTCGAACAATATATACAACAGAGACCACACAAACGGGGGAAAGAGACGAAGAATAGAAAGAATAGAGAACACACAAACAGGAGAAAGGAACGAACAATATATACAACAGAGACCACACAAACGGGGGAAAGAGACGAAGAATAGAAAGAATAGAGAACTCACAAACGGGGGAAAAGGACGAACAATAGAGCCATCAGAGACCACACAAATGGGGGAAAGAGACGAAGAATAGAAAGAACAGAGAACACACAAACGGGAGAAAGGAACGAACAATAGAACCATCAGAGACCACACAAACGGAGGAAAGAGACGAAGAATAGAAAGAACAGAGAACTCACAAACAGAGGAAAGGGACGAACAATATATACAACAAAGACCACACAAACGGGGGAAAGAGACGAAGAATAGAAAGAATAGAGAACACACAAATGGGAGAAAGGAACGAACAATATATACAACAGAGACCACACAAACGGGGGAAAGAGACGAAGAATAGAAAGAATACAGAACTCACAAACGGGGGAAAGGGACGAACAATAGAACCATCAGAGACCACACAAATGGGGGAAAGAGACGAAGAATAGAAAGAACAGAGAACACACAAACGGGAGAAAGGAACGAACAATAGAACCATCAGAGACCACACAAACGGAGGAAAGAGACGAAGAATAGAAAGAACAGAGAACTCACGAACGGGGGAAAGGGACGAACAATAGAACCATCAGAGACCACACAAATGGGGGGAAAAGACGAAGAATAGAAAGAACAGAGAACACACAAACGGGAGAAAGGAACGAACAATATATACAACAGAGACCACACAAACGGAGGAAAGAGACGAAGAATAGAAAGAACAGAGAACTCACAAACGGGGGAAAGGAACGAACAATATATACAACAGAGACCACACAAATGGGGAAAAGAGACGAACAATAGAAAGAACAGAGAACACACAAACGGGAGAAAGGGACGAACAATAGAACCATCAGAGACCACACAAATGGGGAAAAGAGACGAAGAATAGAAAGAACAGAGAACACACAAATGGGGGAAAGGGACGAACAATAGAACCATCAGAGACCACACAAACGGAGGAAGGAGACGAAGAATAGAAAGAACAGAGAACACACAAACAGGAGAAAGGGACGAACAATAGAACCATCAGAGACCACACAAACGGAGGAAAGAGACGAAGAATAGAAAGAACAGAGAACACACAAATGGGGGAAAGGGACGAACAATAGAACCATCAGAGACCACACAAATGGGGAAAAGAGACGAAGAATAGAAAGAACAGAGAACACACAAACGGGAGAAAGGGACGAACAATAGAACCATCAGAGACCACACAAATGGGGAAAAGAGACGAAGAATAGAAAGAACAGAGAACACACAAACGGGGGAAAGGGACGAACAATAGAACCATCAGAGACCACACAAATGGGGAAAAGAGACGAAGAATAGAAAGAACAGAGAACACACAAACGGGGGAAAGGGACGAACAATAGAACCATCAGAGACCACACAAACGGGGGAAAGAGACGAAGAATAGAAAGAACAGAGAACACACAAACGGGGGAAAGGGACGAACAATAGAACCATCAGAGACCACACAAATGGGGGAAAGAGACGAAGAATAGAAAGAACAGAGAACACACAAACGGGAGAAAGGGACGAACAATAGAACCATCAGAGACCACACAAATGGGGAAAAGAGACGAAGAATAGAAAGAACAGAGAACACACAAACGGGAGAAAGGAACGAACAATAGAACCATCAGAGACCACACAAACGGAGGAAAGAGACGAAGAATAGAAAGAACAGAGAACTCACAAACAGAGGAAAGGGACGAACAATATATACAACAGAGACCACACAAACGGGGGAAAGAGACGAAGAATAGAAAGAATAGAGAACACACAAATGGGAGAAAGGAACGAACAATATATACAACAGAGACCACACAAACGGGGGAAAGAGACGAAGAATAGAAAGAATACAGAACTCACAAACGGGGGAAAGGGACGAACAATAGAACCATCAGAGACCACACAAATGGGGGAAAGAGACGAAGAATAGAAAGAACAGAGAACACACAAACGGGAGAAAGGAACGAACAATAGAACCATCAGAGACCACACAAACGGAGGAAAGAGACGAAGAATAGAAAGAACAGAGAACTCACGAACGGGGGAAAGGGACGAACAATAGAACCATCAGAGACCACACAAATGGGGGGAAAAGACGAAGAATAGAAAGAACAGAGAACACACAAACGGGAGAAAGGAACGAACAATATATACAACAGAGACCACACAAACGGAGGAAAGAGACGAAGAATAGAAAGAACAGAGAACTCACAAACGGGGGAAAGGAACGAACAATATATACAACAGAGACCACACAAATGGGGAAAAGAGACGAACAATAGAAAGAACAGAGAACACACAAACGGGAGAAAGGGACGAACAATAGAACCATCAGAGACCACACAAATGGGGAAAAGAGACGAAGAATAGAAAGAACAGAGAACACACAAATGGGGGAAAGGGACGAACAATAGAACCATCAGAGACCACACAAACGGAGGAAAGAGACGAAGAATAGAAAGAACAGAGAACACACAAACAGGAGAAAGGGACGAACAATAGAACCATCAGAGACCACACAAACGGAGGAAAGAGACGAAGAATAGAAAGAACAGAGAACACACAAATGGGGGAAAGGGACGAACAATAGAACCATCAGAGACCACACAAATGGGGAAAAGAGACGAAGAATAGAAAGAACAGAGAACACACAAACGGGAGAAAGGGACGAACAATAGAACCATCAGAGACCACACAAATGGGGAAAAGAGACGAAGAATAGAAAGAACAGAGAACACACAAACGGGGGAAAGGGACGAACAATAGAACCATCAGAGACCACACAAATGGGGAAAAGAGACGAAGAATAGAAAGAACAGAGAACACACAAACGGGGGAAAGGGACGAACAATAGAACCATCAGAGACCACACAAACGGGGGAAAGAGACGAAGAATAGAAAGAACAGAGAACACACAAACGGGGGAAAGGGACGAACAATAGAACCATCAGAGACCACACAAATGGGGGAAAGAGACGAAGAATAGAAAGAACAGAGAACACACAAATGGGAGAAAGGAACGAACAATAGATACAACAGAGACCACACAAACGGGGGAAAGAGACGAACAATAGAAACAACATAGACCACACAAACGGGGGAAAGGGACGAACAATAGAAACAACATAGACCACACAAATGGGGGAAAGGAACGAACAACATAGACCACACAAACGGGGGAAAGAGACGAACAATAGAAACAACATAGACCACACAAACGGGGAAAAGGGACGAACAATAGAAACAACATAGACCACACAAACGGGGAAAAGGGACGAACAATAGAAACAACATAGACCACACAAACGTGGGAAAGGAACGAACAACATAGACCACACAAACGGGAGAAAGAGACGAACAATAGAAACAACATAGACCACACAAACGGGGGAAAGAGACGAACAATAGAAACAACATAGACCACACAAACGGGGGAAAGAGACGAACAATAGAAACAACATAGACCACACAAACGGGGGAAAGAGACGAACAATAGAAACAACATAGACCACACAAACGGGGGAAAGGAACGAACAATAGAAACAACATAGACCACACAAACGGGGGAAAGGAACGAACAATAGAAACAACACAGACCACACAAACGGGGCAAAGTGATGAACAATAGAAACAACAGAGAACACACAAACGGGGGAAAGGGAAGAACAATAGAAACAACAGAGAACACACAAACGGGGGTAAAGGAACGAACAATAGAAACAACAGAGAACACACAAACGGGGGAAAGGAACGAACAATAGAAACAACAGAGACCACACAAACGAGGGAAAGGGACGAAATATAGAAACAGCAGAGACCACACAAACGGGGGAAAGGGACGAACAATAGAAACAACAGAGACCACACAAACGAGGGAAAGGGACGAAATATAGAAACAGCAGAGACCACACAAACGGGGGAAAGGAACGAACAATAGAAACAACAGAGAACACACAAACGGGGGAAAGGAACGAACAATAGAAACAACAGAGACCACACAAACGAGGGAAAGGGACGAAATATAGAAACAGCAGAGACCACACAAACGGGGGAAAGGAACGAACAATAGAAACAACAGAGACCACACAAACGAGGGAAAGGGACGAAATATAGAAACAGCAGAGACCACACAAACGGGGGAAAGGAACGAACAATAGAAACAACAGAGACCACAAAAACGTGGGAAAGGGACAACATATGATAGTGATCGAACATTAATGCTTTGTAATTGACTCCTAAAATATGCGTTGGAGACTAATGGGCTTTGTCTTTTGATATCCAGAAAAGGAATCCCTAGATAATTGATAAAACTAACTGAATATCCACTCATGCATTAAAATATTTTCTATGTTCCAAGTTGTGATTTTTGTGGTTATTAATGTTTGATTCTACTCTTTGTATGCAGTCGTGTTTAATATCAAAATTGTCCGTTTTCTATATAAATATGTACTTCTTGGCGTATAAAATATTAAATGCAAGACAACTGCACTATTATTAGACTCCCATTTATAATTTAATGTATCCCGTACAACAAGAAGTCGCTAATGGACATATCTTGTTAGGATATACTACAGTTCTATTTATAGATGTAAGATGGCGGTGTTACTCGTAAACTTGTGAATACAAATGATACAACGGAACCTCTGTCTAGGTAACTGCTGCTTGCTATGCCTTCAATGAGACCATTTGTCATGTTATAGCACACATTGTTTCCCATCACTAAATCTTTCTAATTAAATGAACTAAATTTAAGGCGATGCACAATTATTCACGGAAGTTTTGTTTTAGACATATTTTATTCACAACTAAATGAATAGGATTGAGCAACAGGCTATGCCTATACAAGCTCTCTCCTTCACGGAAGTCATTGTATTGTGGACATTTTTTTACATACATGTAAGAGTATGATCTTGAATCAAGAAATTCTAACTACCTAGCTAGTAGTCAGTTAACTACGAGCATTCACTGAACTTGCTTTTGTACTGTTCATGTTTATGTTGTCATTCATGTTTGTGATAGTATGTGATGTTTTGTGATTGGAAGCAAGTCTGTTCAGGCTTTGTATCGTTTGTTTATAGTTGTCTTGCCTTAACAGAGGGAAATGTTGTGATCCCATTAATTGATTTAATCCCGCCGCACGAATGTCAGGACCTGGTTTGCCAACGTCATATGTCTTGATCTTTTTTATGTTCAATGAGTTATGAGAGGTGATTGTTCCTTTGTTTACATTGGTGGAATTGTTGACCGTCACTGTTTAAACTTTCTTTTCACAATTCTATCCTGAGCGATGTTTGTTTTTTGTTTCTTGTTATCAATATTAAACTTGATCATCACGGCTAGAATTTATTTGATGCCAACTTTTTATCTCAGATTGTTAACGTCGTATATGTGATGTTTATAATTTCTTTCTAGATGTCGAAATTGACATGAAAATAAATATTAAAGCTTACTAGCTGAAAAAAAGAAAAGATACATATACAATATACGTCCATTGTCGGTAAATATAAAATTTATTTGTACGAGCTTTAGAAACAGGTAGAATAGCGAGCCTTCGGCGAGCTTTTCATTTCTGTTTCGCAGCGAGTACAAATGAATTTTATATTTACCGACAATGTACGTATATTGTGTTTATCCTGCAATGTAAAAAAAAGTCGGAAAACTTATCAGATTTAGACAAAAAGGACAGAAACAAGCGTCATTCCTCGCCTTTCATAAATGTTGTCAAGGGTGTTTTCTTTGTGGTCCGCGTTACATTAGTATCAGTTGCATACTTGTTTGCGCCCTCCGCAGTACATAGCTACAGGGTACCAGGAAAGTTTATTCGTAGGCTGAAAAGTTTATTCGTCTAGTACGAATAAAGCAAAAATTTATTCGTATAACATATTTGTACAGCAAATGTACTGATTGCAGGATAAACTTTTATTTTAGACATATTGAATTTAATAATTTATATTTCCCTGTGCTATTTTGAACTTACACTTATCTATGCATATGTTAATCAATGGATATCGATTTTTGTCACATATCGATCAGTGATGGGTCTATAATGTTTGTCTTGAGGATTTTACCACGTGTAAAATTTTCCCCACTCATTATCAAAAACTTGTGAAGTCACAAATAAGATTACACTGGCTAACATAGTTCATCAGTAAAATACAGCAATATCAACAAGTGATGTTTCTTGTAGACGTTTGACGTTTTTCAGAGTGGTTTCACATGTCGTGATTTCGCGCATCCTCGTGTGAATGAGAAGTCGTCGAAAATCTGTCAATGATTTAAAAACGGGCTACTCAATTATTGCTGACATTTTTCTCTTGTACTGTCGCTAGTGGTATTGCACCAAAACCAGTTACGATCGGGCAGCAGTTTAGTAATCTAAGGACAGCTTTTTTTATTGTGTTTATATATACTTTTTCTGATATGCTATCAATATAACAATAAAAACGTAGATATCAAATTTGGTGCACACGACGCGTTTCTGGAGTAAGATTGGAAAGCCAAATAATTAAAATTTTTGGAGTAATTAAACCAAAGAACCTAATCAGGATAGCCAAAACAAGCTAATTTAACCTATGTGCCTGCGGGAGGAGAACCTTAGTTTTTTTTTTAAATTACATTATTTAGGAACTGTAAATTTTAGTAATAAATTTATCTAATGAACCATGTCAGTGCCGAAGAGTGACTACTGTGCGGATGATACCCTCGGGGACTAATAGTCCACCAGCAGAGGTATCGATTTATAAAAGTGCATATCCTTTCTATTGTTACGCTCGTTTCCTTTTCAGGTTACAATATTTAACGAATGTCAGCCTGAATTCCTCCATGATTTAGTTCTGAAGATGAAAGCGTATATCTTCACACCTGGTGATTTAATATGTCGTAGAGGTGAGGTCGCCAGAGAAATGTTTATAATAGCAGATGGTGTCGTTGAAATAATTAGGTAAGTTATTGATTGCTTTTCCCTATTGATAGCCATTATTCACGTACTAACGTATTAATAACTGCTCGTTTCAATTAATGACCGCATAATGTCTATCATAGGTTTGCGTCCATAAAAACTAGTGTAACTCTGCCACTTTTTATGGACGTGCCTACACCAAGCCATGCAAGTTAGTGTGTTATAGGGTGTCGATTTTGCCTCTTTCTACAACTGTTCTATCGGATTTTGGACCTGTGGCCACAGTGTGTTATTTCCCCCTTTTATTATGACAAATGTAATAAGAAATATATAGGAAGACTTGATAATGATTGTGATGTGAGGAACAACAATGTAAATGGTATTCATTTATCCTCACTTGCATTAATCTAAGAAAGGATTAGGCGAAACAATATTTAAGGTACATATGCCCCCTAAGTCATAAAACTCTTATACCTAGCAGTGCAAAATGGTCAGTGCTTGTACATATTTTCTGGGGACAAATATTATTCAATATATATTTATTAAGCAGACATATCCGGTGGTATTATATTGTATATAAGCTGGACGCTATCAATAAACAATCATTAAGAGGTCAGCCAAATCGATAAAAGAAAAACTCCATTATATAAATAATTTGTTTACCCTTATAAAGACTAAATGGTAATCAATAATTGTACCTGGAGAGAATATCACACCAATTGATGTATAAATTCATTAAGTACCCATGAGGGCTGTGATGCTCACTTTGATATGAAACATATAAGCATTTAAATCTGTGAAAACGTAATTTACACTTACAATGTAAGCTTCAGTGGTACATTGTCAGTCGTACTATATCCTTTTGCAGGTCTCGAGTTTATGCTTTTTCCAGGTTTTGTTCCTTGTTGCATCCAACTGGTGTCCGGATTTCTTTTACGATTTCTTTTTAATTTCTGTCTTTTGTTCTTCTACCTTTTCTTAGCTTTATAATAATACTTCAAATGATCTCTTTTCCTGTTCACAGAGGTTTGAATATTCCGGTGGTGGGGAGGAGAGGGAGTGTTGCTTTATTTTTAAGGATTTTTTGTTGAGGATAAAATATCATGCGTACTTGTTTCTTCTTTTTTTTTATTGACTTTTTTTCTTTAGCATATTTCATATGTTTAGAGCAAAACTGCGATAATTCATTTCTTTAATCAAAAACAATAAGAGTGTTAAAAAGTTAAAAATAGAAGTGTCTGTTAACATTTTATTTTTATTTTACCATATATCCATTTCATGCTTCACCAAAAGTCCTTAAAGCTAAATAATATAGAAAATGCAATAATATTTATAAATGCAGGTCAAGGGCCGAAAACAAAGCAAAAACGATATTACAGTACATTTTTCCTGAGGGAGGTAAATTACAGTTTCAATAAATTTCCAAATTATTTTCTAATATATGGAAATTGTAGACATTACCCTATGGGGAATATGCAAATCGGTTTTTTTTGGGGTTTTTTTGCCACCCACATGTTCTTCCTTTACTTATTAACATAATTCGAATGTTGAAGACAAGCAAAATGAAGACACAAAACCACAACAATTTTATTTTAAAGCAGTAATAGTGTGCTTATATACTATGCTCCATTTTATATGGTGTTCATTTTATTTTATGTTATTTGTATTTATATACGTATACTGACGTCAAACACGATTTCCTTGTCAGATGTTATTCATGTCGCTTAACTGTAACACGACGAGTGTCACTAGTGGAACAGTAACTGCTGATCTTTCCGGAACACCCCGATGTTTACTGGGGTTCGTGCACCTCAATGCTTAGTTTTTTGTATAGTGTTTTATTGATCATTGTTTGTCCTTTTGTCTTTTTTCATTGGCCATTCCATTGTCCTTCCGTCCATTTACGGCTTATCACCTCCTCTTTGTAATCTTTAAACTTTTCTTATATACATGATTGATAATGGTCACAACATTTGACTGGTAAAATTAAATATAGATTGACATTAAACAGATATATTCCACCTGCTCCAGTTAACTTTACTTTTGCTTCTCAACCATTCAACTCATGCAAATCGTCAAAATTGAAGACGAAGAAGAGCGCATAATTGTTCGAATGTTGAATTGGTACTAAGTGTCTCTCTATTTAATATTTTCAGTGAGAGTGGCAGCATCTTAACCCAGATGAGCACAGGAAATTTCTTTGGGGAAATAGGCATTTTGAATCTCGATGGAGGAATAAACAGGTAATGATGGTAATGACTGAATAGCTAAACAGTGTTCGTCTACAAAATGTCAAATACCAAAAATAACGAGAACAAGTGTTCCATATTACTATGAAACCTGTCTAAACCGAACCATGAATAAACGATAATCATGTATAAACCGAACTATTGATAAAGTCCCAATGCAGAAAGTCTTTGTTAATTTAACCTGTATAAACCGCACATCTGTCTATTCTAGACATAAACATTGATCTCCAGCAGATTCGCGCTTTGTAGGTTTCACTCTGTATCTATTATTTGAAAAGCTGGGTGGAAGATCCGAGAATATTTTAATGGTAATCAATGATTTGGTTCGATAAGGCATTTTATTTAAATTTATGTGTTTGTATGATGAATGCGGTGACACTAATCGATGTTCGATACTAAAGTTGCCTTGAATTATGTCTATCATACTTTGAACACTCTAGGCCAACACGTATACATACAAAAAGGACGGAATATGTAGCCGCATTATACTTACATGATTATCTATCTATGCAAGCACTGCTTATCACAAGTAACGTTGTGAGTTCGAATCCTGCTCTAGCAAAGTGTACTCGATACAACGATATGTGATAAAGTTTGTCAGTGACTTGTGGTACGTCAGTGGTTTTCTCTGTGTATTACGGGATCGTCCACCAATAAAACTGACCTCCACGATATAACTGAAATATTGTTGAAAGTGGCGTTAAACACCATAACCCTAACCCTCTATGTATAATGCCTTTCACTATATTATCATATTGTTTATAATTGATGTAGGAGAACAGCTGATGTTAAATCAGTAGGATATGCAGAATTGTTTGTTTTATCCAGGGAGGATGTACTTGAAGCGCTTAAAGATCACCCGGATGCTAAGGTATTATAATACAAATACATGTATATATCACAGTACAACATATCACATGATCAACCAATTTAGATTTTGACATTATTAATAAGATACACATTATATATATGTATCATGCACTTGTTCAATTTGAGCAGGCACATTGCATTGACTGGATACATTTTTGCTATATACTGTCACTTATCGAACTATATTTTTTTTTCTGGTACCTCTGCCATATGTTACCTGTTGAGCTTTGAAAACCTAGTTGTAAATTCAGTGCACTTCCTGTTGACATAATATATCAAAAGAGGCAATCAAGGATAACTTTATCATTTAATTCAAATATATACGCCAATGGATTAATGTGATTTTTCTGCAGGATAAAAGAATATTAATGCAGTGTCTTAAGATATCAAGCTTACGTGTATTCGGTGCAAAACTGGGAAAGGACTCGTTGAACCTCGCCCTTTTCCCAGTTTTAAGCCTCATACACATAAACGTTATACTTTAAGACTCTGCACTGATATTGTCTATATATGACAGCAGAGAGTATATGTTTCATTTCAAATGGCATACATGCTAATGTTAGGACTTGCAACTGACTAAGACGATGACAACATTCAATAAATTAATTTTAGAGTCGCTTTGATTGGTTTAAAAAATTGAGGTTATTTTCAAATGTATGGAATCTGAAAATAGACGTCGTTCTCAAGGCGTACGTGCCGTTGTCATCAGGTGATTTTCTTTAAATGAGGCACCTTTCGGGTTATTTAAATTTATTTCCGATTATTTGCCTTATTTTGAAAAAATAAATATATTTTTCAATATCATAGCAAATACAGTTTGAATTAATTTATAATAATTGATCGAAATTATTTGTTCGGTTCATTCGAAATAACCTCAATCAGGTTATTTCTTCATGAACCGAACAAAAATTGCGATCAATCCTTAATAAAACACTATATTATACACATAATAAAGAAAATGAGGGTTATGTACTGTTAAGGTACCTAAAGTAATTGTAGAGGTATTGCCATTATCAAATTGAAGAAAAAAGTATAAAACAATCACATGTAAATGAGTAAATGGACAAGAAATTTCTAAAAGTGAGCAGGTTTCAATAAAGGAATATAAGCAAGAATCACACCACTGATTACAAGTCACATAATGCATTTAATTGATGAAATACTGGACAGTTGTTTGTATTCATTAGCTAATCCTTCTGGAATATGCTAAGAAGAGGCTGGAGGAAACCATGGCGATAGAACGCAATGGTCCAGATACTGTAGAAACAGTTAATGATAATGGTATTGATACTGTTATATTTAGGTAACAATTGTGTTAACACTGACAATATACAATTAATGACTTTTCATAAGGTGGACACTGTGGTTTATCAACCCCTAGGAAGTGATGTTCACCGAAGCCAGCGTCTGAGGTGATCATTCCAAGGGGTTGATAAATCAGTGTCCACCGAAATGAAAAGTCATCAATTGTTTTATTAAATGACACATTCTAAGTGTAATTCTGGGGTGAAAATTGTGAATTGTTGCTGTTTCTTAGACATTTCCATTTATTCTTTTTTATATGTAGCTGCTTCAAACCAACAAACACCAGTTTTTAAAGCTTGACATTTCTAATGTTTCAAAACAATAAAATTGATTAAGAAAAAACGAATACAATTTCAAAATTTTAACAAATAAAATATCACAGTTTCAATAACATTTTTAAACAATTTTTAAAGAACATAGGTAAGTATAATTAATTTATGTTGTAGTTTATGGTAATCTTAGAGCAATTATTTTAGTTTTCCCCTGTTACTATATTTAGGTACGTATTAACTTCTGGTTCTACTGAAGAAGATGCTTCGTTCATTTTTGTTTACTAACAATCGTCTGCTGATTACCGAAGTTCGTTAGCAAGACCGCCTCTGATTGGTTGAGGTTCAAAATGTCGGCCAATCAAATTTATCGATATTAATCAGTCTACTGGTTTTCCCCTGTTACTATTCTATTTGGGTACGTACTAACTGCGACATGGGATTTATTAACCCCACGCGCAAAATTGCGCGGTGGACATGTAGTTCTCTTAGAGGAAGCAATGAACCTTCTAAACCAATCAGAATTAAGAAAATTCATAGTCATTTAATAAAATATTTTATTTGCTGGAGATATGATTTAACATTTAGATTGTGAAAGGCTTAGTTTTTAACCTAATAAATTCTACCATGCTATATCAATATTAGTAATATTATCTTGTCATTTTTAGGAAACAAAACAAGCATTCCTCAATATCTCTAAATCTTATTGAATTGCAGACCCTATCACATTCTAATGAACAGAATCAAAATAGAGTCAGGATATCTCCAATAGATTTCCAAATAATTAATATGTTTATACTTAAATTATTAACAGGATCAGCTAAGCTAATGTTCTAATCATTACTCGATTGGAACATCAACCATTCTTTTCCTGTTATTTATTTTTATTTTATTTTTATTTTATTTTTGTTTTATATTTGTTTTATTAGAGGTTGTTATGGGAGGGGTTGTTTTTGACTTACTTTCTTCTTTCTTCATCAGAGTGGTAATTAACATAATTAACATGCTTGTCGTTCAGTCGTTATTATTTCTTATAAGATGACGAATCACAAATTAAACGCCAGTACTGCATTTGAACATGCTTTGGAAAAATATGTTCCAAAGTTTGGCCCAAAATCAAAACATTTGTTTATATTGGTCATTCCTTTGTAACACTATGATTACCTCACGTACCAGGAACAGAAATATAACTATAATCGACAAGACGAATAATGATACTCTCATAATTTCAGGAAATAATACGACGATATGCAGAGCAAAGACTCAAACAAGTTCTTATGGATCGTAGAAAATTACAGGAAACGAGATCAAGCACCCCACCTGGTGACACAACTCTAAATCAGTTGTTAATATATCCATCTAAATCTTTATTCTTAACGGGTACACGAAACGGTTCGACAGGTGTTTCAATAAAAAAGACTCCATCTAGCAAATTAGACAAGCTATTTCGACGTGGTAAAAGAAATAAATCAAAATATCGTGTAGGGGATTCAAATGTGTCAGAACCACAATTTCATGACATTAATGGTGATTCTACTGTTCAAGCAATATCCGGAAATAATGAATTAAGCGTCTCAGAAACGGAGAATCAAACATGCACAGTCAATGAGAACGATAGAATGACGCTTTCTGAAGATTTCGTATCAAGTACTGATAACTGTTTGTCCTCCATTCCTCTATTAGATATAGTAAACAAACAAGTGACTACTGCTTTAACTAACACTGCTGAATATTCCTGTGATACTAACATAGAAGACACTCCTAACAATGATGACGTAATGGCAGTTAATGCTACTGATAACACACAAAAGTAAGTCAAATTTAAATTTGTTTTAATTATCAAAGTTTCACAAATTTAGCTTTCGGTACTGATTCGGATGTTTGACGTAACTTTCAACAATATTGTATGTCATTTCTGTTGGTGTTATTGGTGGACAAAACTAAGGAATAGCATCGACATTCCGTTAATCACCAAAAGCTGTATCGACTTTACCTTGCCACTAGAGCTAGTCGAACTTTCGGCATGAATTGTATCGATTCCATTTGAAGATGAAAATACAATTCATAGCTACTGAAGCTTAAAGCATATTGTATTGTCATATAAAACAAGACAAATGGATAAGACACAAGTTGTAAACTGATGAAGTCTTCTCCGGTACATATACACATTAGCAATGACAATATATTACAAATACAGATAATATGGACAAATACTATAGCAAAAATTGAAGATAACATAAAAGACGTCCTTTTCTGTGCGTAAGGTAAAGTCATAATTGGAAAGTTTTACTGTCGTCAAAATCAATTACGAAATATCTATATAACAGATGACCACGGATACGTTGTCAAAATCACAATCGAATCTTCCTATTTTCTTTCATGACATATCACCGAATTCTTAACAAGAGTAACACAGCGGGAAGGAACTGATAATGGAATTGCTTACCATTTTGAATACCTGATCACCTCGGCTTTTAGTGGGGTTCGCTCAATTTTTTAGTTTTGCGCGCAGTGCTTTGTCGACCATTGTTTTTTTAACCATTTATATCTTA
The DNA here is from genome assembly GCA_963680875.1 of Bathymodiolus brooksi. NCBI lineage: Eukaryota > Metazoa > Mollusca > Bivalvia > Mytilida > Modiolidae > Bathymodiolus > Bathymodiolus brooksi. The sequence continues at coordinate 8,077,935 of OY804580.1, read as the reverse complement.
TACTTACATTGTATTATCACGAATTTCAATAATTTTTATATTGTTTTTACGGATTATTTCATTACAATGCACAATGGTGGTCAGATTTTATTGGTGGAGGAAACCGGAGTACCCGGTGAAAACCACCAAGCTGTCGCAAGTCATTAACAAATTTTATCACATAATATTGCATCAAGTACGCCTTGCCTGAGCAGGGTTCGAACTCACAACTTTAGATGGTGATAGGCACTAATTGCACATGTAGTTGTAAATCCAACTACCATACGATCACGACCACGAAGGTCCCAATACACGATTAAGCCATCACATAGTCGGAACAGTTTCTGTTCCAACTGACTTCCTTTTTTATTTCGATGTTCTTGAGCGAAAATTGGAATTATTTGAAACGTTAACAGAGGTTAATGTGGAGATGTGGAGATTGCTGAATTTCCAGATGTACTCGATACAACATTATGTGATAACGTTTGTCAGTTACTTGTGTCAGGTTGGTGGTTTTGTCCTGGTACTCCGGTTTCCTCCACCAATAAAGCTGAACGCTACGGTATAACTTAAATATTTTTGAAAGTAGCGTTAATCACCATAACCCAACCCCCTAAATTTCCAGTTCGCGGTCGTACAGTAGCTATAACAATGTGTATTCAATATAACTTAATGTCATAGTATGTAAGTGACTAGTGACAGGTAGGTGCTTGTCTTTAGGTTTCTCAGGTTACTCCAACAAAAGATTACAAACTCCGAGGTAACCTAACACAGAAAAGAATTATAGTAACCCTGTCTAAAACAAACTGTTAAATATGGCGGAATACTGTATAAAGCTAAAACAAACTGTTAAATATGGCGGAATACTGTATAAAGCTAAAACAAACTGTTAAATATGGCGGAATACTGTATAAAGCTAAAACAAACTGTTAAATATGGCGGAATACTGTATAAAGCTAAAACAAACTGTTAAATATGGCGGAATACTGTATAAAGCTAAAACGAACTGTTAAATATGGCGGAATACTGTATAAAGCTAAAACGAACTGTTAAATATGGCGGAATACTGTATAAAGCTAAAACGAACTGTTAAATATGGCGGAATACTGTATAAAGCTAAAACGAACTGTTAAATATGGCGGAATACTGTATAAAGCTAAAACAAACTGTTAAATATTGCGGAATACTGTATAAAGCTAAAACGAACTGTTAAATATGGCGGAATACTGTATAAAGCTAAAACAAACTGTTAAATATGGCGGAATACTGTATAAAGCTAAAACAAACTGTTAAATATGGCGGAATACTGTATAAAGCTAAAGCAAACTTAAATATGGCGGAATACTGTATAAAGCTAAAACAAACGGTTAAATATGGTGGAATACTGTATAAAGCTAAAACGAACTGTTAAATATGGCGGAATACTGTATAAAGCTAAAACGAACTGTTAAATATGGCGGAATACTCTATATAGCTAAAACAAACTGTTAAATATGGCGGAATACTGTATAAATCTAAAACAAACTGTTAAATATGGCGGAATACTGTATAAAGCTAAAACAAACTTAAATATGGCGGAATACTGTATAAAGCTAAAACAAACTGTTAAATATGGCGAAATACTGTATAAAGCTAAAACAAACTGTTAAATATGGCGGAATACTGTATAAAGCTAAAACGAAATGTTAAATATGGTGGAATACTGTATAAAGCTAAAACGAACTGTTAAATATGGCGGAATACTGTATAAAGCTAAAACAAACTGTTAAATATGGCGGAATACTGTATAAAGCTAAAACGAACTGTTAAATATGGCGGAATACTGTATAAAGCTAAAACGAACTGTTAAATATGGCGGAATACTGTATAAAGCTAAAACGAACTGTTAAATATGGCGGAATACTGTATAAAGCTAAAACGAACTGTTAAATATGGCGGAATACTGTATAAAGCTAAAACAAACTGTTAAATATGGCGGAATACTGTACAAAGCTAAAACGAACTGTTAAATATGGCGGAATACTGTATAAAGCTAAAACAAACTGTTAAATATGGCGGAATACTGTATAAAGCTAAAACAAACTGTTAAATATGGCGGAATACTGTATAAAGCTAAAACAAACTGTTAAATATGGCGGAATACTGCATAAAGCTAAAACAAACTGTTAAATATGGCGGAATACTGTATAAAGCTAAAACGAACTGTTAAATATGGCGGAATACTGTATAAAGCTAAAACAAACTGTTAAATATGGCGGAATACTGTATAAAGCTAAAACAAACTGTTAAATATGGCGGAATACTGTATAAAGCTAAAACGAACTGTTAAATATGGCGGAATACTGTATAAAGCTAAAAAAAACTGTTAAATATGGCGGAATACTGTATAAAGCTAAAACAAACTGTTAAATATGGCGGAATACTGTATAAAGCTAAAACGAACTGTTAAATATGGCGGAATACTGCATAAAGCTAAAACGAACTGTTAAATATGGCGGAATACTGTATAAAGCTAAAACGAACTGTTAAATATGGCGGAATACTGTATAAAGCTAAAACAAACTGTTAAATATGGCGGAATACTGTATAAAGCTAAAACGAACTGTTAAATATGGCGGAATACTGTATAAAGCTAAAACAAACTGTTAAATATGGCGGAATACTGTATAAAGCTAAAACAAACTGTTAAATATGGCGGAATACTGCATAAAGCTAAAACAAACTTAAATATGGCGGAATACTGTATAAAGCTAAAACAAACTGTTAAATATGGCGGAATACTGTATAAAGCTAAAACAAACTGTTAAATATGGCGGAATACTGTATAAAGCTAAAACAAACTGTTAAATATGGCGGAATACTGTATAAAGCTAAAACAAACTGTTAAATATGGCGGAATACTGTATAAAGCTAAAACAAACTGTTAAATATGGCGGAATACTGTATAAAGCTAAAACGAACTGTTAAATATGGCGGAATACTGTATAAAGCTAAAACAAACTGTTAAATATGGCGGAATACTGTATAAAGCTAAAACAAACTGTTAAATATGGCGGAATACTGTATAAAGCTAAAACAAACTTAAATATGGCGGAATACTGTATAAAGCTAAAACAAACTGTTAAATATGGCGGAATACTGTATAAAGCTAAAACAAACTGTTAAATATGGCGGAATACTGTATAAAGCTAAAACGAACTGTTAAATATGGCGGAATACTGTATAAAGCTAAAACAAACTGTTAAATATGGCGGAATACTGTATAAAGCTAAAACAAACTGTTAAATATGGCGGAATACTGTATAAAGCTAAAACAAACTGTTAAATATGGCGGAATACTGTATAAAGCTAAAACAAACTGTTAAATATGGCGGAATACTGTATAAAGCTAAAACGAACTGTTAAATATGGCGGAATACTGCATAAAGCTAAAACAAACTGTTAAATATGGCGGAATACTGTATAAAGCTAAAACGAACTGTTAAATATGGCGGAATACTGTATAAAGCTAAAACAAACTGTTAAATATGGCGGAATACTGTATAAAGCTAAAACAAACTGTTAAATATGGTGGAATACTGTATAAAGCTAAAACAAACTGTTAAATATGGCGGAATACTGTATAAAGCTAAAACGAACTGTTAAATATGGCGGAATACTGTATAAAGCTAAAAAAAACTGTTAAATATGGCGGAATACTGTATAAAGCTAAAACAAACTGTTAAATATGGCGGAATACTGTATAAAGCTAAAACGAACTGTTAAATATGGCGGAATACTGTATAAAGCTAAAACAAATTGTTAAATATGGCGGAATACTGTATAAAGCTAAAACGAACTGTTAAATATGGCGGGAATACTGTATAAAGTGGGTTTAGTTATAAAGTCCCAATGTAGAACATCCTTGTTAATCTAACCCGAGTAAACCGAACACTTGCATATTCCGAACATAATAGTTAATACCAAGGAGGTTTAGTTTAGACAGATTCACTGTAATATCATTTTATATATTTCTGAAAATCCAAGGATAAAAACAAAATATAAACGTGAGTTATCTTCTAATGTAACACTTTCATTAGATTACAAGGTACTCTCGTGATTATACTACTGTTTATACACACAAAGCTGATGATCCATATATTCCTTGTTTCAATGTATTAGTTAAATTAACTTATACAGCAATCATGTACTTAACAACCTTATCATAATGTTTTGTATATATAATTTGATATTGCTAACACAACAAATGACTTGTTTATATATGAATGGAGTTTGTATATTGTTTTGTAAGCAGAGTTTGCTTTGGGGTTGTGATTGTTGGATTGGGAAAAGATTGAGATCCCATATAAAGGTTTAACACCGCCACATGTGTATGCCCGTCTCAATACACCACATGGGTTACTAACGTCATTTGTTGTGATTCTTTGTTGTTGTTGTTGTTGTTGTTCAGTGAATGAGTGTGAGAGAGGATTGTTCGTTTTGTTAATAATTGTGGAATTGTTGACCAGCACTGTTTAAACTTTCTTTTCGTAATGATATTCTCTAGACAAAAAAATAAAGTCATTGTTTTCAATAGAAACATTAGGTATTTAATTCTGTAAGACATTTTTATTGAATAAATTGTAAAATTTAGCGATCTTGTATAATTTACTAAATAGGAATCCCAATGATACAGAAAGTTGTCAATCATCCGATCAACCAGATACCATAGAACTGAGGCATTTTGAAGAAACCTCATCGACCGTAACCTGCTGTAGATGTGGTCAGCTAGAAGATAAATTATTTCAAATAGAGAAACAGCTGGTATGCCTTTTTGTATATGATTTGAAATGAAAGATATACATGTGCTGTATAGAGGATAAATGTTACGTTAGTTTTGTGAATTGCTTGAATCCATAATTATGCAAATTTGAGGGAGGTTCTGCTTAAAAGTGAACAATCGCAAAAAAAATGACTCATTATGCAATAACACAAGACAATTATAAAGGTTTTTTGTATAAAATGGATTTAATCTAGCTTATTATTGACCTTTACAGTTCATAGAAAAATGAATTATTATTAAAGTTGAGGTTGATCTCCCTGAGGAATAGCTGATCTTAACTATCCTGTTTAAACCTCTAGGGTTTCATGTTCATAAAACGTATCAATTATTTTGGTCTCCAACATTTTTACTTAAAGGGTATATTGTGTCTGATGAAGATTATTCCAGAAATACACCGGTCCCATTAAATTAGCTACGTTGTTGTGGCTATGAATGTTAGCTAAAGTAGGCGCTAGTTAGCAAACAGACAGGCAAATGTATCCCTAACTATAAAACAGTTTGACACTTACTGCAGTGTGTGAATTATGTACATGCAAGTGAGATATCAAATAGTTATTAATTATTCTGTTGATGAAGCATAATATTCAATCTCCACGCATGTTCATTTAAACCTATATTATGTATGTATATGTAATGAAAAGTAGAAAATAAACATGATATTTAGGAGACTAATAAAGTAACAAGTGACAATTTTACTATAACAACCTTCAAAGTTATTTTCTTTTTAAATTTGTTCGGTATATAATACCGGTACTATGTTGTGTACTTCATATTACTATTTCATGCTTGACATAAACTCTCGTGATGGCGCGTAGACTTCATGTATCACTCTATGATAACCCTTTTTAGTGAAATCATAATTGCTATTTAATTGTAATGCTATGTACATTTTTTTTCATTTACAGTCAACTGTAGAGAAATTATACATAAAAGGAATAAAGCAATTAGAAACATTTAATGATATGAATGAGAAATTTGTGCAGCTACTTAATATGATTCCAGATCCAAAAGTAAGTAGTCTATTGCAGTGTATAGCCATTATCTCAGCTACTTAATATGATTCCAGATCTAAAGGTAAGTAGTCTATGGCTGTGAATAACCACTTAAAGCAATAACTCAGCTACTTAATATGATTCCAGATCCAGCGCATGCGTCGAACAGACAAGCCGCCTTTTTTGGGAGAGAAAAACACAGATTTTTGTACATTTTTTACACATACTTTCTTGAAATTGTAACACATAGAGTTCATATTCCATCATGATTTAATGCTATTTATCAATTTTGGCCTTACATGAGCTTATTTGATCGATGCTCAAAAATTTTCTCTTGAAAACAAATAGCTCAACGTTTAGACCCGAGACTTCCGAAAGCCGGAAGTAAACAAAACCAGGAATAAACAGACTAGATTTTTGCACACTGGTTAAATTCATATCGTGGGGGCTTACTATCCTGTCTCCCAACTTACAGACTGACATGAGTACTGAGACAGACATGGCTTTTCATTAGGACTTCCCCAACGCTGAGTCGCCCAGCGTGAGAAGATTATAACTTGTCAAGATAACTACTAATCCTTATTACCTGTCTATCTTCTTGCACTGTGATCTCATTACTTTCATCACAACACATATATCCTGGAGTTATGAGCTTTAAAAGTGGAATATGAACATCAAGATACCCATTACATTTTATTTTGTGCTACATCTAATAGCCACACTTATAGGGGTTCAGAGTCATATCCCCATAAATGAGGTACAAACAAAAATGCATTGTTACAGTGAAGCAAACTATCCTTCACCCATAACAGCATATACATTTGCTATAAACAACTCATTTAATGTTGAAATAGCTACAGAAATACTTTACATCATCAAACATGTACTGCGAAAAAGATTAAAACCAGATTTGCTAGTGTTATTATATCTTTGTGCCATATTGTTAGCAAACTCATGCTCCTGAACCAAATCCAGGTCCCAGAACACTAAGATATCCTTGTGGTTCTTGTAATAAAGCGGTCACCTGGAAAACAGCAGGGGTATGTTGTGATTCATGCGACACTTGGTACCATAAAGATTGTATATGTATGAACACCATGATATACAAGGGCTTACATAATGTGTCTTGGAATTGTGATCTCTGTGGCCTACCAAACTTTTCGTCATGTATATTTGACACATCAACTTTTGTGAGCACAAACATCTATGAGACCTTAAATGACTCGTCCTTTAATGACAACTCAATCGGTAGTTCAACTGCAGCATCATCACCAGTACATAAACAAACACCACCAAGGAATTACACTGCAAATAAAAGAAATGATACTTATCTAGTGCTAGTAATAAATTGCCAATCCATAAAAAATAAGAAATATGATTTGGAAAATTTAACCGAGTCAACAAAACCAGATATAATTATAGGTAATGAGTCATGGTTGCATAAAGACATACAATCTACAGAGGTTTTTCCATCTGGTTATATACCTTACAGAAACGATCTCAAAACTGATGCACATGATGGGGTTTTTATACTAGTTTCTGAAAAATATCTCAGTTCCGAGCCATCTGAATTGAAATCAGAAGAAACTAGCGAACAACTATGGATCAAGTTGCAAATCAAAGGGTCACCTGATTTATACATAGGTAGCTTCTATAAACCACCCAAAATAACTGATGAGGAGTACCTAACACATTTAGAAAAAAACATATATAGAATTAGACAGAGCCAAAATGCAAACATTTGGCTAGGAGGAGATTTTAACTTGGGATACCTACTCTATTAAGAACAGAGCACAAAACACCAAACAGTGCAAGCAACTACTTGATATATGTCAAAACAATTACTTAGAACAAGTTGTTACTAAGCCGACACATATTACAGCAACTTCAGAGTCAACACCAGATTTATTTTTTACAAGTAATAGCTCACTAATAAATAAAATAGAAGTGATACCGGGTATTTCTGATCACGAAATAGTGTACATTGAAGCCAACTTAAAACCCAGAAAAGTAGTCAAACCACCAAGAAAAGTTTTTCTTTATAATAAAGCAAACACAAAAAAAATCAGTGAAAACCTGAAGACAATAGACCTAAATAGCCTCGTGACAGACCAAAACCCAAACATAGACCAACTATGGGAACATTTTAAACAGAAAGTTCATGACATCATGAATGAATATATTCCAACCAAAATGATAAATAATTCCAAAAGAAAACTACCCTGGATTAACAAGGAAATAAAATCTCTGATCAGAAAAAGAAACAAACTGTACAAGAAAATGAACCAACACAGAAACACAAAAACAATACAACAATATAAAGACACTAAGCAAAGGCTCCAGAAAGAAACTAGAAGAGCATACTGGAACTATCTCGAAAATATAATATGCTATGACGAAAATTCAGAAAAAGTACAAAAACAAACAAAATTCTGGAATTATATACGAAACACCAAGAAAGACAGCTCAGGAGTTGCACCTTTGAGACAAGAGGGTATGCTTATTGATGATACAAGACAAAAACCAGAAATTTTAAACAAACAATATCATTCTGTATTTACACCTGAATGTGAAAATGAAGAACTGCCATCTCTCACAGACAATTATCCATCTATGCCTGAAATCACAGTTACAGCCAACGGCACTGAAAAACTACTAAGCAAACTAGATCCATCTAAAGCCACAGGTCCTGATGAAATTTCTTCACGTATTCTCAAACAATATGCACATGAATTTGCACCTCTTCTAACCACCATATTCAATGCATCTTTATCAAGAGGTGAGGTATCCACAGATTGGAGGCAAGCAAACGTAATTCCAATCTTTAAGAAAGGGGACAAATACTTAGCTAGCAATTACAGGCCAGTATCATTAACATGTATATGTTGTAAACTTCTTGAACATATTGTTGGCAGTAACATGTTAAAACACCTTGATCAACATAACATCTTGGTTGATTGTCAACATGGCTTTCGATCAAAGCGCAGTTGTGAAACACAGTTACTCACACTCAGTCATGAACTACTAAACAACTTACATACTGGTAAACAAACTGATCTAATTATTCTGGATTTTTCTACGGCATTTGACAAGGTCCCCCACAAGAAACTGTTAAGGAAATTAGACAATTACGGCATCATGGGAAACATCTGGAATTGGATCTCTGCTTTCCTTAACAATAGGCAACAACGAGTAGTTCTTGATGGCGAGGTTTCTAGTCAAATGCCTGTTGTCAGTGGTGTTCCGCAGGGGTCGGTCCTTGGGCCGCTGCTCTTCCTTGTGTTCATTAATGACTTACCAGCATCAGTCTCATCTAAAACACGCCTATTTGCAGATGATTGTATCTTGTATCGAACAATAGAAAACCACCAAGACTGTGTCACTCTGCAAATGGACTTAAATAAACTAGCACTCTGTGGATCAACATGGGGTATGCAGTATCATCCGCAAAAATGTAATTCTTTAAGCATAACAAGATCACACCAACCTCATGCATTCAATTATACACTCAAAGGTCAAGTACTCGAGTCAGTAAATACTGCAAAATATTTAGGTATCACTTTGTCATGCAATATGTCATGGGACACACACATCAATAAAATTACTGCAAAAGCTAATAAGATCTTAAGCTTTTTGCGTAGAAACTTGCAGATCAAACAGGAAGAGACAAAAAGTCTGGCATACAAATCCATGGTAAGATCAAACCTGGAGTACTGTTCTTCAATTTGGGCACCTCATACTAAACAACACATTGACAAAATAGAAAGTGTACAAAGAAGAGCAGCCCGATATGTAACAAAAAGGTATCACAACACAAGCAGTGTTACATCTATGCTTAACCACCTAAATTGGAACACACTTGAAAAGAGAATCAATAGAGTGACTATGTTGTATAAGATCACACACAACTTTAGTAGCAATAGATCCTAACCTCTACCTTGTCAAACAACCCATCATGCACACCAGGAATTCTAACATTTTACAGTACCAACTTTTCAACACTAGAACAAATTATTTCAAGTTCAGTTATTTCACACACACAGTTGTCTTATGGAATTCTTTGTCACATGCAACACTCATGGCATCCACTTTGGACCAATTTAAATCATTGACCCAAAGCCATTACTACTAAACAACAAACTTGTCTGTAAATAAATTTTGTATATAATTTTATCTTGTCACTGTTTATATGATCTGCACTCTTATTATAATGTTTTTGTCTGTTCGAGCTGCGCTGCGCCCGACAAGTAATCATCACCATTGATGGATTGTCGTAGAATGTAGATGAATGTAGATGGAAAAGTAAGTAGTCTATGGCAGTGTATAGCCATTATCTCAGCTACTTAATATGATTCCAGATCTAAAGGTAAGTAGCCTATGGCTGTGTATAACCATTAAAAGCAATACCTCAGCTATTTAATATGATTCCAGATCCAATAGTAAATAGTCTATGTCAGTGTAGAACCACTTAAAACAATATCTGAGCTACTTAATGTGATTCCAGATCCAAAAGTAAGTAGTCTATTGCAGTGCATAGCCACTATCTCGGCTACTTAATATGATTCCAGACCCAAAGGTAAGTAGTCTATTGCAGTGCATAGCCACTATCTCAGCTACTTAATGTGATTTCAGATACAAAAGTAAGTATTCTATGTGCTGTGTATAACCACTTAAAGCAATAACTCAGCTCTTTAATGTGATTCCAGATACAAAAGTAAGTAGTCTATGTGCTGTGTATTACCACTTAAAGCAATAACTCAGCTATTTAATCATCTTCGCTAGCCAAGGGTTACGATTCGGGTCCCCCTTCCCTCCACCCTTGGCGGATCTAGAATACATTTTGAGGATTCGCGCTTTAATATTTCATTGGTTACGGCTACCAGTACACGTATCCAATCAGAAGACGTTTTACACGGAGCACATGTTATCGACGAAATGTAAGCAAAGATGCCACTTCCCGTTTTGGTTTCAATGAAAACATCTTTCCCGTCTGCCAAAGCTTTGAAACTTTTCACTTGGTTGACAGTAAGTGCTTCCAAATTAAATTTATCACAAATAAGTTTTTCTTCACTGGGCGCTGCCATTTTCAACTATCCAACATACGTATAACAAAACGATTCTGATTGGCTGGCGATGACGACTATCTAAGGGGCGCAACTTCAATAAACCACCAGGTGGTATTGCGCGCGAATTTCAAAATATATTCTAGATCCGCCAAGGGTGGAGGGAAGGGGGACCCGAATCGTAACCCTTGGCTAGCGAAGATGCTATTTAATATGATTCCAGATCCAAGGATAAGGATTATATAGCAGTCTAGAACCACATAAAACAATATCTCAGCCACTTAATATGATTCCGGATCCAAAGGTAAGTAGTCTATGGCTGTGTATAAAATTATCTCAGCTATTTAATATGATTCCAGATCCAAAGGGTAAGTAGTCTATGGCTGCGTAAAACCATTATCTCAGCTACTTAATATGATTCCAGGTCCAAAAGGTAGTTCATGGCCGTGTATAGCTACTCAAAGCAAAATCTCAGATATTTAATGTGATTCCAGATCCAAAGGTAAGTAGTCTATGGCAGTGTATATTCACTTAAAACAATAACTCAGCTATTTAATATGATTCTAGATCCCAAGGTAAGTACATTATGGCAGTGTAGAACCACTTAAAACAATAACTCAGCTATTTAATATGATTCTAGATCCCAAGGTAAGTACATTATGGCAGTGTAGAACCACTTAAAACAATAACTCAACTACGATTTCGTGTCCAAAGGTAAGTAGACTATGGCTGTGTAGAACCACTTTCTCAGCTACTTGATGTGATTCCAGATCCAAAGGTAGGTAATATATTGCAATACATAGCCACTATCTCAGCTACTTAATATGATTCCAGATCCAATTGTAAGTAGTCTATGCAGTGTAGAACCACTTAAAGCAATATCTCAGCTACTTAATATGATTTCGGGTCCAAAGGTATGTAGACTATGGCTGTGTAGAACTACTTTCTCAGCTACTTAATGTGATTCCAGATCCAAAGGTAGGTAATATATTGCAGTACATAGCCACTATCTCAGCTACTTAATATGATTCCAGATCCAATTGTAAGTAGTCTATGCAGTGTAGAACCACTTAAAGCAATATCTCAGCTACTTAATATGATTTCGGGTCCAAAGGTATGTAGACTATGGCTGTGTAGAACTACTTTCTCAGCTACTTAATGTGATTCCAGATCCAAAGGTAGGTAATATATTGCAGTACATAGCCACTATCTCAGCTACTTAATATGATTCCAGATCCAATTGTAAGTAGTCTATGCAGTGTAGAACCACTTAAAGTAATATCTCAGCTACTTAATATGATTTCGGGTCCAAAGGTAAGTAGACTATGGCTGTGTAGAACCACTTTCTCAGCTACTTAATGTGATTCCAGATCCAAAGGTAAGTAGTCTATTGCAGTGCATGGCCACTATCTCAGCTACTTAATGTGATTTCAGATCCAAAAGTAAGTAGTCTATTGCAGTCCATAGCCACTATCTCAGCTACTTAATGTGATTCCAGATCCAAAGGTAAGTAGTCTAATGCAGTGCATAGCCACTAACTCAGCTACTTAATAAGGGTAATAACAAAATTACCGAACTCCGAACAATCTTACAAAAGGAAAGTCAAATCTCATAAGTATATAAACAGACAAAATCAGTCAACAACTGGAAAACTGTGAAAACCGTAATGATCCTGACTTGGTACAGGCATTTCTACAGAAATGGTGGGTTGAATCAGATTTTAAAGTGCCAAACCCCCCGCTTTCATTACGGCTCAAAGGTTACGGCTGTCACTATAACAGTATTTATAACAATACTGGAACAAAATAGGTAAAATAGTTGTCAAAGCAGTACCAAACCCAGTGAAGCAAATGTCAAAAACAATTTTACATCACACATTGATAAAAAAATATTTTTGACATTTTTGTTGACTTCCTTATCTTTATACATTTTCACTATATGAAAATGCATCGTTTATCATCGTCTCTGCAGAGACGGAATATATTTCGACAAGATCTTGGTATCGGAATATAAATTTCTAAGAGATCGAATAAGGCGAATCTGTTTATAGCCCTGGTCCAGTAGCCTGTTTCTCAGATGAAGATGACGTTTCAGGAAATCAGAATAATTGCTACTGGCCCTTGCATAGTGAATCAATTGCGAGATGTAAACACCATATGCAGGAGAAGCTGGTATATTGCTGCACATATTTGGAAAATTTATGATTTTAAAATTGAAGTCGTCCCGTTTATCATAAATTTTAGTACTGAGTTGACCACTGTCGTCAAATTGGAGGTATAAGTCCAAAAATGATGCGAACGAAGTGTAATATGATTCCATATCCAAAAGTAAGTAGTCTATGTGCTGTGTATAACCACTTAAAGCAATAACTCAGCTATTTAATGTGATTCCAGATCCAAAAGTAAGTAGTTTTAGTGCTGTGTATAACCACTTAAAGCAATAGCTCAGCTACTTAATATGATTCCTGATCTAAAGGTAAGTAGTCTATGGCTGTATATAATCATTATCGCAGATAATTAATATGATTCCAGATCCAAAGGTAAGTAGTCTATGGCAGTGTATAACTTAAAACAATAAATCAGCTACTTAATATGATTCCAAATACAAAGGTAAGTAGTCTATGGCAGTTTATAACCACTATCTCAGCGACTGAATATCATTCCAGATCCAAAGGTAAGTAGTCTATTGCAGTGTATAGCCACTTAAAACAATAACTCAGCTACTTAATATGAGTCCAGATCAAAAGGTAAGTAGTCTATGGCAGTGTATATCCACTATCTCAGCTACTTAATATGATTCCAGATCCAACGGTTAGTAGTCTGTGGCAGCATATAACCACTTTAAACAATATCTCAGCTACTTAATATGATTCCAGATCCAAAGGTAAGTAGTCTATGGCAGTTTATAACCACTATCTCAGCGACTGAATATGATTTCAGATCCAAAACTAAGTAATATATTGCAGTGTATAGCCACTTAAAACAATAACTCAGCTACTTAATATGAGTCCAGATCAAAAGGTAAGTAGTTTTTGGCAGTGTATAACCACTTAAAGCAATAACTCAGCTACTTAGTATGATTCCAGATCTAAAGGTAAGTAGTCTATGGCTGTGCATAGCAACTTTAGACAATAACTCAGCTACTTAATATGATTCCAAATCCAAAGGTTAATAGTCTATGGCTGTGTATAACTACTTAAAACAATATCTCATGACAAATATAGATAAAGCATAGCAAAGAAAGGGACAATAAACTTGGGCTCTTTAAGTGCGATTTTGGTGGCGTTTTCAGTTGAACAGGTTTCCTCTCTTAAGCACAGCAATGGATATTTCAGTTGTTTTTCCTCTATTAAGCATAGCAGAATACATTTCAGTTGTTTGTAATCTATAAGTCACAGTAAACGAAATTGCATTTGTTCTTCCTCTATTAAGCACAGCAGACGCCATACTCTTCACATCAAAAGAAGCAGAATACGTTCATGAAACACTTTATTTGTGACAATTTTACAATTAACAATGGAATAACGATAAGTTTGGCTAAAGCAGATAACACACTAATGTCATAACTTATGTTCCGATATGGGCCGTCGTGGTCGTGATCGCATGGTAGTTAGATTTAAAACAACCAATGCAATCAGTGTCTATCACCACTAAAGTTGTGTGTACGAACCCAGTTCATGGCGAGATATACTCGATACCACAATATGTGATAAAGTTTGTTTAGTGGTTTCCGTAGGGTACTCCGGTCTCATCCACTAATAAAACTGACCGGCACGATATCATTGAAATAGTGTTGAAAAGGTCGTTAAACACCATAAACCAAACCAACCAAACTATATTCCGATAGACAGTTGGTGATGCTAATGCATTGAATCATAGTAAATTTTCTCGGCTTGAAGTCATGAAACACACAACACTATCGAAAATATCGCTGAGCGTTCGATAATGGAAAACAAAGGCCTTTTTTAACGTCTTATGAGCGCACGCAAAGGAATAAAGTTTATGCCATAAAAAGTATAGCTACTCTTGTATTCCCAATATCCAACAACGACGTTAATCAAACCATGTGATGACATGCATTCGTGAATAACTGCGTGGTTCGGTTACTCGTGATTCATTTTCGATATTCGGAATAATAGAATAGTTATGCTATAAGAGTTTAAAAGTAAACATACTTGAAATAGACTTGAAAACTTTAGAGAATACCGAATGGGCAATCAAAAATGGACAATCCAGAGAAACTGGCAACATATGGTACACAAGACGAAGAAAACACAACAAAATCACAACACAATATGTGTTGGAAAGTTTTATATGTAAAGAAACACAAATAACGTAAATACGACATGAGTCCTCCTACAAACAACTGGAGGCAAAGACGAACTGAACATCGTTTTTATGCGGAAATCGTTATAGAATTAGACATTCAATTAATACAAAAAAACAAAATCAGGAATGAAGCAATTTGATAAAAGTATCCATTTTTAGTTTGTATTCTGTTTGAAAAAGGTAAAAAATGTAGTACTACAGAATATCACATATTGAATAATTATGTATTTAGGTCCAGTATGATGAAAGAGGTGAACTTGTAGCAGAAAAGACTGAATCAACACGGTTGTAAATAAATACCACCTGATAACAATATTTGTTTAACAAAATAATTATAATTTTTAATTAAAACTGCAATGTGTGTATGTATGCATCGCTGAAAGTTTTCTTTGTTCACGATTGATATGTTTTGTGTTTTATTAAGTTTACATGCACAAACAATGCATCCGTCAAACATATATGGAAAAAGTGCTATAAAACATAAAATCAGTTTAACAATGTTTGCCTAATGATGGAGGTATTTCGCTAAACCTAACAGAAAGCAAGGATAAAGTGACATTATAAGTAGAGGTCAGTACATATTTGGTGATAACATGTACAACAAGTGGCAATTGTATGTCTTATCAAACTTGTCTGTTTATGATATTTTGTATCAATATTTTTTTATTCTGTTATTGTTGAAATAAAAACTATGGTAGCGTTCTGTGTCGTAATTTATTATTAAAAAAAATACATTGTTTGCACAAGAGCAAATTGATTTCCCAGAAAACCAGACATCCCATTCTAGATATTTATGATTCTTAACTAAAAACAATGTGTTGCATAATGGCTATAGTCCATTTAGGAAATGTGTTAAATTGATTTAAACTAATGTAACATCAAAGATACCAGTTATAACAATGTTTTCTCCCTGGTCTTTTATTAACCGTTTTGAAGTTTATTCTCTGATTGATGTATTGAGACAACAACGTTTCAATTGTAGTGTAAACCAATAAACAAATTGCCTTATCACCTTATTTGACATTTGATGTTTACTCCATATAAGTAATATTTATACCACGGTTTTCCATGTTCAACGGTTAAACAATCGACCGCGAAACCGTGATATAAATGATTTGTAGCATGAAACCATGCACTATCACATCTAGGTCGTTGATTATTACACGACTCTCTGAGAGTAATACAACTACATCCCAGATTTAAAGTGTGCAGTATCTCGTATATGCGTGTATTGTTTCATAGTTCTTAGCTGTTGTTTACATTCTAGTATATAGACCATAAAAAGATCAAAGGAAAAGAATGCATTCATGTTACAAGTCTTATGTTGTAACACCGATACTAGTTATGTGGTATTAGAGTTGCTATTCTATTCTATGTTCATCTCTTTTCATCGACGCAGGTTTTTGGTATTTGATGCTAATCAAATAAACGTATGTATATTGAGCCACGCCCGGAAATAAATACCCTTTATAAAAAGAGAATCAGTCACTGTAGATGATTCTAATTTTCAAACGTTTGTAGAAGAAATTTATCCAAACGAACTTGCGTTGAATGAGGCCAACATTACAAGCAACTCATGTTAACGTTTCGATTAAGAATATCCCTAAAACACGCGCTTACTGCTTAAGAAATGACTTTCATTCCTGTTGCCAAATTTCCTTTACTTAATTACCAGAATTGAACTGCAGCATTGACAGCGATTGATAGAAAATTTACAACATACATGTGTCTAATAACCACGTTAGAGCCGCAGATGATACCATCGGAGACGAACAGTCTACCAGCAGTGCCGCAGCAATAACTACTGGGCAGATGATACCATCGGAGACGGATAATCTACCAGCAATTCCGCAGCACTAACTACTGGGCAGATGATACCATCGGGGACGAATAGTCTACCAGCAATGCGGCAGCACTAACTACTGGGGAGATGATACCATCAGATACGAATAGTCTACCAGCAATGCCGCAGCACTAACTACTGGGCAGATGATACCATCGGAGACGACCAGTCTATCAGCAATGCCGCAACACTAACTACTGGGCAGATTATACCATCGGAGAGGAATAGTCTACCAGCAATGCGCTGCACTAACTACTGGGGAGATGATACCATCGGGGACGAATAGTCTACTGGCAATGTCGCAGCACTGACTACTGGGCAGATGATGCGATCGGAGACGAAGAGTCTGCCAGCAATGCCGCAGCACTAACTACTGGGTAGATGATACCATCGGAGACGACCAGTCTATCAGCAATGCCGCAACACTAACTACTGGGCAGATTATACCATCGGAAAGGTATAGTCTACCAGCAATGTCGCAGCACTAACTACTGGAGAGATGATACCATCGGGGACGAATAGTCTACCGGCAATGCCACAGCACTAACTACTGGGCAGGTGAAACCATCGGAGACGAATTGTCTACCAGTAATGCCGCAGCACTGACTACTGGGCAGATGATACCATCGGAGACGAACAGTCTACCAGCAATGCCGCAGCACTAACTACTGGGTAGATGATACCATCGGAGATGAATAGTCTACCAGCAATGTCGCAGCACTGACTACTGGGCAGATGATGCGATCGGAGACGAAGAGTCTGCCAGCAATGCCGCAGCACTAACTACTGGGTAGATGATACCATCGGAGACGAACAGTCTACCAGCACTGCCGCAGTACTAACTACTTGGTAGATTATACCATCGGAGAGGAATAGTCTACCAGCAATGCCGCAGCACTGACTATTTTGGGCAGATGATACCATCGGAGAGGAATACTTCACTAGCATAAGTACGGATCTAGTGATAAAAACGTTAATATTTGATTAAATCCGTCCGAATAGTTTCTTGAACAGCATTCATCATGTACGCTCAAAGTCGAAAGATTTGACAGCCAAATAATTTAAAAGTCTTTTGGAGCAAGTACACAAAGATTCTCGTCATGAATATATGAATGTAGATGAAATACAGCACAGATACAACAATCTTCTATTATATGATGTAAAGCAGGGCTTTAGAGTCAAACATATCTTAACTTATGAAGAATAAGTTGTGTTTATGGTGTCAATGATGGCATATGAGATGTTTTTCAGGATTACATGGTCTCGCTGTGGTAAGATTCGTGTCGTGTTCGAGTATTTGTCTTTCTGTGCTTATACAGCTTAGTTTGTTGTATCCGGTTAAAATGTTTTACTCTTCGTGTTTTTGTGCTTTGCCGTCGTCGTTGATAAACAAGAATAACACACTGCCAAAAAACACGTACATTACTGAAGTTAGAATTAATATTCTGTTAGTTCTGAGTAGAGGAAAACATAGCAACCCGTATTCAGATAGCAGTGTTGCTCCATACAAAGGGAAATTATCTATAATTGAAAATTTCGACTCATCGTCAAGCTTATAATAAACATTGATTGATTGATTGATTGATTGATTGATTGATTGATTGATTGATTGATTGATTGATCATTGCTTATATTCCAAATGTTCAACTGAGCAGTAATTTAGCTATTTTCATGGCGAGAACAAGTATTACAAACACAACTTCATGTTGATAAAAAGTTGTACTGGGTCGCGGGTTTTGATTGCCACAGGTGAAACAGGAAATCACGAATACATTTCAATACAAATGTTGTGTTGTACATTATAATTCAATAAAGAAATATTTTTTAACTCGATGTGATGACGACTATATTACAGAAAAGTTATGTGGCGAATTACATATATCTTGTGTATGTGAGAAGGTATGCGAAATTGAAATTAATACTAGTTGATTGACAAGCTATGATTTTGCAAATTTTCACAGCATATATAGTAATTACTCCGATATATAGTTATCAATCCGGTATATAGTAATCACTCCGATATATAGTAATCACTCCGATATATAGTAATCACTCTGATATATAGTAATCACTCCGATATATAGTTATCACTCCGATATATAGTAATCACTCCGATATATAGTTATCACTCCGATATATAGCAATCACTCTCGATATATAGTAATCACTCCGATATATTTACGTGATATAGAAAAGGGATATAGATTATCATTGTTGAACTCCTCCAAAGTGGTGAATTCCTCCACAATGTTGCACCCCTCCACAGTAGGAGTCTGTTATAGTCATGCGGATCACATCAAATGCACTACTCGCCGTCCGACAATACGAAAATGGGTGTATATTATGGAGAATGTTAATCAGCTTGCAATTAAAAGACAACTTCCAGCAGCTCATTATGAACAGCAGATTTATAGGAGTTGTCATTATGGCCCACTGCAAGCAATATATTTTTTCCCCGACCCAGTCCATTATTTTTGTTTTTTTCTATGGCTATCTAAACTTCCGCAGTGCCACCTTTTGTTATTTATGATATGTTTTTCTTGTCATTAATATATCGGAATGATTGCTCACTTGATATTAAATGACAATTAATTAATCAATCAATATTACAACTCATCTTCATATTGCTGTGCATTGCAATTATACTTCAGAATGATCCAGGGGCGTTCTTGTTTTCAATTCTACTGATTCCTGTTGTCAATCCTCACATGTTCGGTTCGTCTTTACCTTCAGTTGTTTGAAGGAGGTCTCATGCTTTATTTACGTTATCTGTGTTTGTTTGCGCATAGTGGTATCCAACACATTATGTTTTGTTTTTCTTCGTCTTGTTTGTCCAGTTTCTCTGGATTATCCATCTTTGATTGTCCTTTCGGTATTCTCTAACGTTTATGTTATAGACGTATTTATCAAGATCTAACCTAATTATCATGTGCGCTGCATGAATCTCACGTGGTACGTCAGCCATAGCAGTAATGATAGATAACGCACGTGCATTAATCACAACATTATCGATCATTTGTTTACATTTTATCTTTCACGATTTTTATTTTATTTTTGTTATGGAAAGTGAGGATAAATATAAAACAAGCGGTGGAAACTCATGTGCAGTTCATGCTTGTTGAAACAATCGCAAACAAATTATCTTATGGAAGAAATCAATGTGTGAATTGCACGGTCAGATACACGATCAATGTCCATGCCTTATTCCAAACAGACTACATGTAATGCCATCCAAAGAATCTATACGGCTTGGGTGGATTAAAGCTCTAAATCGGAAGAAACTGCCGAAAAAATTATTTGTCTGCTCTCAACATTTTATCGATGGAAAACCAACCGATCGGAATCCTTATCCTAAGCTTAAGTTCAGATATAAAATCAGGGCCACCCCTGGTAGACGAAAGATACAAAGACAGGATTCTGCAGTTAAAAAAAGAAAATTAAAATGATGATAGTTCCGATTCAGATATGGGAATAAGCGAATTTGACTCTACTCTAGAAAGTGAACCAGGCACAAGTGCTTCGTGTGACAGTAAACTACCTTAGGCTTTTTGTACATTTAATGTTGTAGAATCCGCAACTACCGGTACAATTAGTACCCAGTATCTGGAACTACCGGTACAATTAGTACCCAATATCTGGAACTACCGGTACAATTAGTACCCAGTATCTGGAATCGGATTATTTACCGCAAATAGATGTGGAAAAGAGTGGACAGATTTCCAGTCGCAATTTTCTCAAACCAACGTAATTTTGACTGAAGAAAAGGGCATTCAAAGCAAGTGTGATGGGGGAACAATGTCTGCTGCTCAAAATATAAACACTGATAGTGATGCTTTATTGTACACCGGGGGTGACAAAAGAGGTACGTTGGTGAAGTGTATTTTAAATTTCAGTTGGAAGTGACAGATCAGATAATGCTTGTACTTTTGAAACTAAAGTTAAATATGATTTTTGAGGACTTAGGTCGAAGATTTGGTATATCAAGTAGTCTAGCTTGCAAAATATTTAATTCGTGGATTCCTGTACTATCAGACAAGTTAAAGTCTTTGATAACTTGGCTTCCCATGGAAGTTATTAGAGACTGTTGCCCAGATTCATTTAGAGAGAACTATCCGCGAACAACATGTATTATTGACTGTGCAGAAACATTTATTCAAAGACGCACTAATTTAAGGAGTCGAGGTGAAACATACAGCAATTATAAGTGCCATAATACAGTATTTAGTTGGAATATCCCGACATTGACAAATAATGTTCATATCCAAGGCTTTCGGTGGTCGTGTCAGTGATACATTTATTGTTGAAAAAAGTGGTTTCATGAATTATTTGTTCCCAGGAGATGAGATTATGGCAGACCGTGGTTTTACTACCTTGGTTAAGTGCCGAGGATGTTACATTGACAAGGAGGATTGCCAGGGTGTGCATTCATGTGGAAAGGGCCATCCGGAGACTCAAAGTGTTCAAGATCTTAAGTGGTACTGTGCCTGTGGCATCTTTAAAACTGTTTGATGATATTTTAATAATGTGAGTTGCTCTGATCTCACCAGAGATACCAATGAAAATGATGATTGAAAATGTTTTTGTTGTCATTTTTTTCTTTCTTTTAAATTGATTGATTATATTAGTGTTTAACGCCAACTTTAGAAATATTTCAGCTATATCGTGGCATGATCATCCGTTTAAACCCAAGTTTGGTAAACAATACAAGTCGAAATAACTTTGTTCATAGTAAAAAGTTCATCACAATACATCAATTAAAAAGTTCAAAAATCAGTAATAGGTATTACACGAAAACACTCTCAAACACTTTCATGTATAATATATGTATTCATGTAAATGAAAGTGGTTCTATGATAAACCTTCTCTGATGTAGAACTCGTTAACTGATGTATTTGGATAACGCTTTTCAACAGTTGCATTGTACAAATTTTAGACAAAGAGAATAAACAAATATTCTGTACATGGCACATGTCATGTATTTAAGATAAATATTATAACAAGTCCAGAGGCAGTGCTGAATAAATTAAGACACAGCATGGTATCGACTATGTAAATACATGATTACCTTCACAACACAATGGGGTACAGCTTTTTACATGTACATAACTATACATTTATTGACATAAGACTGATGGTAACAAGCAGAGGCATGTAAAATTGCCAATCCAAGTACATTTGTATAAAAGCTGTGGAGTCAAAGACACCAAGACATCATCCAAAAATCATCAATCAAAATTTTAAGTAAAAAACATGGCAAAAAAATGATAATAAAAACAGACAAACATCAATCAACAAAAAAAAACAACACAGAAAACTACAAATGATTAACAAAATCTGGCGGTGAACTCAGGTGCTTTGGAAGGGTAAGCAGTTCCAGCTCCACTAGTGGCATCTGCCAATGTTACTCGTGGTAATGGTAAAAGTCCAATCACATGTAAATGTCACAAACAAGGAAATATACAAAAGAACAATGGTTGTTCGTCACATACATGAATACCCCCCCCCCCCCCCCCCACAGTTTCTATACCTGTACCTATACATGTACGTGTATATGTAAAAAGGCCGGACAATCAACTAACCGAATGAAAGATAATGATATTCATTTTTGAACAATGACAAACAAGAATATAAAGGGCCCAGATAGCTCAATGAGTTAGGTAGTTGGATTACCTAACAACTCATGCAAGCCTATCACCAATATGGCGTGGGTTCGTGCCAGGCTTTGTAAATTAAAAAAAGGGTGCACTCGCAAGCGATAAAGTTTACCAGTTTCTTGTCCAAAGTCGGTGGTTCTCTCCCGCTACTCCGGCTTCTTCCACCACTAAAACTGGTCGCCATGATATAGCTGAAATATTGCTGAAAGTGGCATTAAACACCAAAAATCAATCAAATCATTAAACAAGAATATAACTTCTACTGAAATCATTATAAGTTTTAAACTTAAAAACATTTTATATCAGACAAAAAATACTTGAAAATTCATAACATTTTCAGTGTAGTCCACTTAAATATGCATAAACTTGTTGAAAGCTTTACTCATCATTAGACGGTCTTCTTGAATTTCATCAACTATGCAAGGTAGGAGTTTTTTGGCATAAAAGCTCCTTAATCTGGTCACATGATTAATAATGTAAGTTTCATCATAAAAAACATCTACAAATGTATGATCATCCGCACTTAGCCAAATGAGCAATTTACACTTACGAAGTCCTGTGCAACATTTTTGTACATTATGAGTTGTATTTGTTGGAAAAATCCTCGACCCGGCTTTTCCTTTAAAGTAAAATCATCATTTCATTTTTTCCTACATCATATTTGCCAGATGTAAACAGTGATCTAATGTTGTCCAGTTAGATGTTGGCACAGGGCATTTTACTTCTAACAGTGTTTGTCCATCAAATACCCCATCTGGACTTGCAGATAACCAGTTTTCATGTTGTGAAACGCAGTCCTTTCTCTTGAATTTGGTGTCCATTGGTATTTAAAAGGACTTTAGCACCTACTTCACCCTGTTGTCCATGTTTTGTGAATTTATTTCCAACAAATGTAGGGTGTAAATGTTCCCGTATAAAGTTAGTGCTGGTTTCTTTAACTGGCACTTTGTGAGCACTGCTGGCTGTTATTCTGATTTTTCGACAGTCTCTCCATAAAGTACTTTTATATTGCATAGTTGTTTCCTCCTGTAATTTTGATATTTGTTTATTTGTAAGGTTTACATACTTCTCAAGAAACTGTGTACATTTTACCACATGAAGTCAAATCAGCATGTTCACCATGATCAATATTTTCTTTTGACCACAAACCCACTGACGGATTGCTCCTATAACTTTTGTTGATTGTGGTTCATTTCACTTCAAATAATGGCAGCAAGGGTGATTGAAGAACAGCTTCCTTACATTCTTCGTTTGAGAAATAACTTGGTGTTTGTCGAAGCCCAGGTACATTGTCATTTCCAGCATTTAACATGTTTTCTCCAATTTTTTGTTTTCTGAGCTGAATACTGGCCAGTGGCTTGGGTTCAATGTTTCTTGTTGTTCCTTTATTCCATCTGGCAGTTTCATCTGTACAGCTCACTACTGTCATGTTATTTTTCACTGCATACTCAATTTTCCACAATAAAGCTCCCACATGACTGCAAGAAAGTCCTACACCAGCCATGCCTGTACACCAGGCTTTTTCAACGGTACCCTCCTTCGTACATATGCACCATTCGTTCTACTCGCGGTCTGTGATGAGCGAATGTTTGCCTTCAAAACAATTGTATTGTCCGGAGCAACAAAATGTAAAATTCTGTCCACATTACCACTTTGAAAGTAATTGTAACTTTGTAAACTCTTGAAGTTTTTCATTTCTTCCCCATCAACTGCTTTCGACGTGATTATATATGTCACCGTACATTAAATTTGGCCAGCTCCTCATATCATCCATCCATTCTGTTATTTCACAGAAAAGTTTGGGTATTGAGCTTTTCGCTTCACTAGCCATGATTATACTATAATTCTTTAAATAATGTTGTATCGATCCGATTTCTTTGTTTACGCTTTTATCATTACCGTAATGGCGGACGCTAGTGTAGCGCGCCAATCGTGGAAAATCATTCCTAGGGGAGATGATTAAAAACAAATGTCTATAGGAAAGGTAAATAATTGTACATGTGTGCATGTATTTGTCTATATGTGATAACTTTGTGACATATGGAAGACTTGTGGTATTTCCTAAGTATTCCCGTTTCTCCTGTTAATAACAAAAAATGACCACCACAGTATCTTAGCTAAGACAATAAGATTATACTTTGTATTTACACTGTAGTCAATGTATATCTGTTTTTGTCTTAAACGTAGAAAATATTGATAAAACAAACTAGTATAAAATATTCAAGAACAAACAAAAAAAAGAGAGAAAGAGAGAAAAAAATAATGCATCGAGATCTCCAGTGTGTATGCAACAATACACCCAACAATTGTTGTATCATTACAGCCACCATATATTTGCTAATACAGCCAAACCTTGAATAAGCCGCAACCTTTTCTAAATCTTTGTGTAGGAAATCTTTGTTAATTTAATCTGTATAAACCGAGTACCCGTCTATCCCGAACACAAAAGTATATCTCTAACACCAATTCTATCCATACAACAAATGTCTACCGACTAATACAACAGTATGTCCCTAACACAAACGTTTATCCCTAACAAAAACGTATATTCCTAACACAAAAGCATATCCCTTAAACAAAAGTCTATCCCTAACACAAAAGTCTACTAACATAAAGTCTATCCCTAACACAAAAGTCTACTAACATAAAGTCTATCCCTAACACAAAAGTCTACTAACATAAAGTCTATCCCTAACACAAAAGTCTACTAACATAAAGTCTATCCCTAACACAAAAGTCTACTAACATAAAGTCTATCCCTAACCAATGTCATCTAGACTTATAGCTTGGCCAAGACTATCGTTACAGATATTAAGTGCAAGAGAATCAGTATCAATAGGGTAAATGACCTTTCCTCTATTTGAAGGTAAATTAACATTGTTGAAGCGAAGGCTGGTTCTTCGAGAATATTGTTGTTGTTCTTCCAGATCTTTCTCAAGGACAGATACTCTGGATAACAAGTTATCAATTAGTTTACTTTGTTTCTCTATCTTGTGAGTGAGTGGTTCAATACATTTTAAGCATGTAGCTTCAATACTTTTACCAAGATTAACAGCAACTTGCTTCGACATCATTTTAGACATCTGGGACAAAAAGTGTGGATCACCCAGTATATCAGCCACTACTCGTGTGAGATCACAAACTGTGAATTTGTCTAGAGGGGGTGTGTTGTTGAAGATTTTTATACCAGGTACTATCAGATTCGGGTTCATTGATAGAGACAATTATATCATCAGAAGTTGAACCACTAGTGTTTTTCCTTTGTCGAGTTTGCCTTTCAGTTTGTTTTTGGTGTAGTGGCAATTCGTAAGTCACTGGGCTTGCCTCTTTTAGGACCGGTTTGTGGAAGATTGTCGGCCATATTTGTTGTTTTGGTTTTGATTTGTCACAATGAATATGGTTATATGTACATACAAAATGATTTTGATCCACAAAATGTTATTAATCGACTTCTTAAAAGTCTTTTGGTAAGGAACGATACTATTTTGGATACTGTAGCACTTATATTCACCACTTGTTGACCCTTTTGTTGTTATTGCCTAGAACATGTCTTTGTCATGCTACACCATCTTTTTCCGGTATCTAAGATGATCTATAACTGGAGCACAAATAAACAGCGACCCGACATTAAAGGGATATTGTCTACCAGCTGCGTAATTTTTTCATACCCAAAATTATTGTCGATTTCGTACTGACCTTCATAAAATGAAGATTAAACACCGAATTATTGATGAATACGCTCCGAAACGTTGTTTTTTCGACTAAAAAAGCTGACCATAGTTACCGGAAGCTAATTAATTATGCACTGACCTGGGCGAGGCCAACTCTATTTATTTATCTATTTTTATGTCAGTAGTCCGGATGCTGCAGCATGGATATTGAGGCAAGTTTCTATAAAAGTTGAGGAAAAAAGCTATTTGCGAACCGATTGTATTTAAAAGACGTAGAATAAATAATTTTTGTATCAGGAATAGATTTTCTTTGATGAAAACTACATGCCTTAACAGATTCAGACGATATTTCCACGATAACCATTGAAAACATGCCAGGAGGCACCCCATGGGGACAAGCTCAACTACGTATTTTCGATCGGAAATTTTTGCCGGCATTAAAAATAACTAAATTATTTTTTTTTCTTCTTATAAGTTATGAAGTTGTTCCCCGAGATTTTGATACACGTGTTAAATTAATTTATTTTAGCCAGTTTTACCGACAATATGAAAACAGAGACATACATGTAGAACACAGTGAAATACATGTCTGATGAAAACGAATGACGTAGCCAGTGTTGTTTTATCTGTTAATTGACTGGAATGTTTCAGAGAAATTTGGGTTGGATTAGAAACAAAAGAGACCTTACTTCTAGTTCCACAAGACAGTTGCTGCAAAATAATATAGGACTGACCATTTACCTTGAAGGGGGCTATGTCACGTTTTTTCGCCGTAGAAATGTTTTTTTCAGACGCCACAGAAATCATATTTTCTTATTTTCCGGCGAAGTGCCAATCTAATTAAAACAAGGTGAACTGTGATCTAATGCTCACTTATGATACCCCTCCCATGAAGCTTGTGACCAAATACCAGATTTCTGCCATCAATAGTTGTTGAGAAAAATGTGCATATATGTTCAATGTGGATAAAAACCAACTAAGTCGGCAAACAGGAAGTAGGAATCTGATGGTTCCAAAAACGCTTCCCACGATATGGCATAACTATGTGAAGCTTGTGACCAAATATCAGATTTCTGCTATCAATAGTTGCTGAGAAAAATGTGACGAAAAATATTTTGGAAGGACGGACGGACAGAGGTAAAACAGTATACCCCCCTCCCCCTTCGGGGAGCGGGGGTATAATTAGATTTAAAATAGGGAGCAAGTGCGTAGATCTAATTTTAATTAGATTGGCGAAGTGCTGGAATTATTTTTTTTCTTCCAAATTTTGTATATGATTATACTGTGAAAATGGCAAGTATATGATTATACTGTGAAAATGTCAAGTCGGAATATATTTTTTTCTCCTGTCCAGCCAAATTTTTTTCTTCAAGATTCAGAATCAAAATAATTTTTTAGGAAAAAAAAACATAAAATTAAAATTGAATAGCTTGAGGGGTAAATTGATAAAAAAAAATTGCAAGACCAAAATGGTTCTCCCATATACCAACAAAAAAACGAAATAAAACTGTGGTCATAAGAAAGTCCCACGAGAAAATCTTTCCTTCCAAAATAAGACTTTTTTATTTCTCTAAACTGAATTTGTGCAAACTATTTCACTTATAATGAATTATATTTCTTTTTTAAATAGAGCTCATTTTTCTAGATGAATGTATAACCATCTGTCTTTACTCTGTTTTTATTAAAATAAAATCTCTTGTCTTTATTACAGGACTTTGATCGGATTGTCCTTGACGAGGCAGTGTTGGGGGTTGCTAGAATGTTTCGAGAGGAACTTGTAGTAATGCCCCATGACTAGGATTACAACAGATCCAATAGGTATGCAGCCTACCGCCAGTATACCATTTGGGCACATGGCCGACTTGGAGCTGGGGTCAGACGTGTGATCCCAAGATGTTGTACTTGGAAAATTAGGGACAAGTATCCTGATCTATATGGACAATACAAGGGTTTCATTCCTAGACGATTTAATTAAAACTTGTTCATGAAATATTTTGTATTGTATCCCATATATCCTAATGATAAAGTTTACCACTTGCTTCCCTATGGTCGGTGGTTGTCCGGGTACTCTGGCTTCCTCCACCACTAAAACTGGTCGCCATGATATAGCTGAAATATTGCTGAAAGTGGCATTAAAACACCAAAAATAAAAAATAAATCAACCCTAATGAGTTGTTAATTTCACAAGTTGGTCAGTTGGAATTGTAAATTTAATTTGAAAGTTTTGCCATCTTATTATTATTTTTTGTTCTATCAGCACTGACAACTTCTTCTAAAATGGACTGACAGTCTTTTATTTAATTCAAAACCAAACTTGGCAGAGATGTTTTCTATGAGGTCCTACACAAGAGTTGTTACTTTTGTGCAGATTCGTCAAAAAACACGGCCACCATGTGACTTTGAAAATTCTGATTGGTCGATTTTCAAGAAACTTCTTCTCAAGAACCGCTGAAGGGATTGAATTGAAATCTGGTATATATGTTCCTATGAATGTCTTTAACATGTGTTGTTACTGTTTGCGCCATTTGAAAATTCAAAATGGCCACCAGCAGAGGTCAAAGTTTACATTGAAACCTTATGGGAAACAACATTTTCATCTTCTTCTTGAGAACAGCCGGACAGAATTTAACCAAACTTGGCAGAGATGTTTCTTGTGAGGTCCTAAAAAGTTGTCCTGGTTTGTACTAACTAGACCAACACACTGAGTGCTATCATTATTGTGCATTGGACAATTTGTAATGCCCATTATCCTGACTTGGGTACTTTTCTGCTCTAAATGTGCAGAACTTCTGTTAGACCAGGAAAAACAAAGAGTGACAATCTAAATTTATTTTATGCGACAATATAGTCAATTGTTTTGTCTTGATCTTCAAATCTGGATTTCTGATATGTAACAATATTATCCCAAGTTGGAGGTTGTGGAATTGGTGCAAGATGGACCGAGATTCTTCTGGGATCATCTACTTCCAACTGCACACGTTATTTCATTCCTTCATTATCTTGCAGTCTCATACAAATGATGACCCTTAATAGTCTTGGAACATAGGAATATGACTTGTCAGCTTTAACAGGCTGCACAGACCATCTAGCTGTCTTTTTGTTGTAACTTCTCTGCCACCTGAAGTAGAAAAATACATACAATGTAATTCACAAGAATAAAACAATAGAATTGAGATTATGATCTATGGAGCCCCAACTTTCAATTCAAGATGAATATCTCGAATGTATAGTGAATGAGCAACTAAACATATCATTACAAGTCCACTTTATGAAGGATTTGAGTGATTTGTAGACAGATTTTAGGTTGTGGTCATCCCTCAAAAAGTTCTACGGCAGGCATCACGAGCTGGTCAATGGTTACAGGGTGTCTGTTACCCAAATCAGAACTGATCTTCATTTGTTGTTGATGTCTTTCCCTTCATCAAATGGGACTTCTACCGGACTTGACCATGGACAACGCAGCGGGTTTGCGACTTTCGATTGACCCTTCTGAAGCCTACATGATCAAATATCAGATTGCTGCCATAAATAATTACTGAGAAAAATGTTATGAACATCTTGGGACGAACGGACGGACAGAGGTAAAACAGTATACCCCCCCCCCCTTTCCAAGTGGAGCGGGGGTATAATAAAGCTCCTATGACATATGATCATGCATGGTTCTGTTATTAGGACAAAATTTCAAGTATGTAAGTTACAACTGAAACATATGAAATTAACATGACAAACCTTAGAGTGAAGTTGAGGCTAGGTTCAAAATCTCCATCGTCAGAATCATCACCAACATCACTGCCCTCTTCAGTAATATCTATTGAGAGACTGTAAGAATAAAAAATAAGTGTTTATTACAGTGTATGTGTATAATATCGAAACAAATTTTGTTATATGGTTCTGATGTGCAGCTGTATAACGAAAAAGCTTTTCAAAATAATATTAAATCTATATACATGTATCCAGCACACATCTACACAACCCAATATAAAGAGACAAAATTACATCAAAGTTCCAGGAAAAAATTTGGTGCGCCAGACGTGCGTCAATTCTGTCCCAGTTTGGTTTCATTCCCGTAAGTAGCTAAGGAGGACTGACCATTTCAGCTTGTGGATTGATGAAAACGTAACGATGACGCAGAAGCCAACATGATCCCTATATAATATAGCTACTAGTAGTATCACTATGCAAGCCACAATAATTAATAGGAAACTGTTATACAAGTGACTGTGTTGAACAATATTGACAATGTTACCTTTAAGCATAATGTAGAATATGTCTAATCTTTAACAAAATGAACATACTCAAATGGGTTCACAAATGAACTCGATTTCTCCAGTTTCATCCGTTTCGTTGAAATGTGATGGCTGCTCATTTCTTCTACTCTAGAAATACCTTGGTCAGAATATCTAAATCAAAAGTACAAATATCAATCACTACAAAATCACATTTGTCTGAAATTACCAGTTTTTGTAGTAATTTGCCTAAAAAATTAAGATAATTTTACAAAAACCTGCATGATTTTAACACAGACATGGGCCATCGGTCTACTGTTAAATTCACACACTGTGAAACATGCAAATTGCTATGGATCTTCACATTATTTCTTAAAAATCTTGTTTATAAATCATACTTACAAGATCCAAACTAAACAAGGGCAAAGCGTGGCGTATCCCCTCGCCTAAAAATTTTACCCGGTGACCTTGACCTTTGACTTTGAAAATCAATAGGGTTCCAGATTCTCTTAAGGACTAAGTATGTACCAAGTTTGGTCAAAATCCATTGAAGGATGTTGATTCTAGAGTGTTCACAAGGATGTTATGCGGTAACATTTTGACCCAGTTATCTTGACCTTTGACCTATGAGGATATGACCTTGAAAATCAATAGGGTTTCGGTTATCTTAAGGACTAAGTATGTACCAAGTTTTGTCAAAAATCCATTGAAGGATGTTGATTCTAGTGTTCACAAGGATGTTATGCGGTAAAAATTTGAGCCTGTGACCTTGATCTTTGACATACGACCTTGAAAATCAATAGGGTTCCAGATTCTCTTAAGGGCTAAGTATGTACCAAGTTTGGTCAAAATCCATAGAAGGATGTTATGCAGTAAAAATTTGACCCTGTGACCTTGACCTTTGACCTTGAAAATCAATAGGGTTTCAAATTCTCTTAAGGACTAAGTATGTACCAAGTTTGGTCAAAATCCATTGAAGGATGTTGATTCTAGAGTGTTCACAAGGATGTGACGGACGAACGAACGGTAGCGTTACTATATCCCTTCGCAACTTCGTTGGCGAGGGGATAAAAAGCAGTTCAAATGACAATTCTTTAAATAGAAAGCCTTTATATGAAAAATACATATTGATTTCCCTCTATCATGTCTATGTTGATAATTCTAAGATAGTAAAGTAT
The DNA here is from genome assembly GCA_963680875.1 of Bathymodiolus brooksi. Lineage (NCBI taxonomy): Eukaryota > Metazoa > Mollusca > Bivalvia > Mytilida > Modiolidae > Bathymodiolus > Bathymodiolus brooksi. The sequence continues at coordinate 8,046,179 of OY804580.1, read as the reverse complement.
AATTTTGGCTCCCTGAACTAAAAATTATGTCCAAAATTGCTGAAATGTAGTAAAAAACTAGTTAATGTAATGTTTTTAGAATAGTCAAGAAATAAACTTGGTTTGCATAAGGAAATTGAAAACGATTTTCATTTAGTCATAGTCTAAAATATGCAGTTCAGGACATTTCAGTAAAATTTTATAGTCACAAAAATAGAAAAGTTTCTGAAGCTTGCAAATTTCTATGGATCTTCATATTATTTTTTAAAAACCTTGTTTATGTATCATACTTACAGGATCCAAACTAAAAATGCTACTGAAATGACACTTATTTAAATGGAAAGCTTTTTATATAAAAGATACATACTGATTTTCCACTATGGTGATAATTCACAGACAGGAAGATATAATTTTGGCTCCCATAACAAAGTTTTATGTTCGAACTTGTTGAAAAGTACTTTTAACCTTATTTATGTAATGTATTTCCAGTACCCAAGATATAAACTTGTTTGCATAAAGGAATTGAAAATGATTTTCATTTAGCCATGGTCTAAAATATGCATTTTAGGACATTTCTGAAATTTTCAGTAAAATTTTGTAGTCATATATAAAAAAAGTTCTGAAACTTGAAAATTTCAATGGATATTCATATCATTTCTTCAAAACCTTGTTTATAATTATATATTATACTTACAGGATCCAAACTAAAAGTGCAATTGAAATGAAGCTTCTTTAAATAGAAAGCTTTTATTTGAAAAATACATACTGATTTTCCATTATAGTGATAATTCGCAGAAAGTAAGGTATATACTTTTGGTTCCCAAAACTAAGATTCATGTCCAAGTTGTTGAAATTTGATAAAATTAAAAGCCTAATTATATGTTGCATATCAAAGAAATAAATTTGCTTGAATAAAAAGAACTTTATAGGGTTTTCATTAAGGCATGTACAGTTTTAATTCTTGCATTAAAAATGAATTGATTCGATATTTTTTTTTAATTGATAATAATAAACTGCATTGCCATTGATATCATTTTTGCACTCCCATTTCCCCTTTGCTGGCCTCTTAAAATTTGTGTTTGCTTACCTCGCAAATACGGCCGTTTTATGCTACTCATTGACAATAATTTGCTGTTGCCAGGTGCAAAATTACATATATTGATTAATATCTACCGAAAATGATCATAGGCATCATCATAAATTCATAAAATATGAAAAACGATTGAGAAAAGACGGCAACATGCTCGGCTTACCTATCAACAATAATCAAGCACTTCCTCGAGTTCGCTCCATCCAACGGCAACGGTCCAACTGATCCCATATATCCTGCATTTGTTCCATTTGGAAGATACTTCACTTCTATTCCTCTTTATCTCTGAATCCGTCAAAGTCCGCTTTCTTCCACGCGTTGACAGTTTCTCTTTTGCCCAAGAACCACATGTTGTTTATTGTTTCTAAACAGTGCGCATGCTCAAGACGTGCTCACATAGAAGGCCATATGAATAGATTTGAATATTGTCATCCAGACAATAATTCTGATAACGATAGTTTTAGGTCTTTTTTGTCAAAAAATCGTATCTTTTGCAACATAACTCGGTGTTAATCTTCATTTTATGAAGGTCAGTACGGAAATTGACAATAATTTTGGGTATGAAAAAATTACGCAGCTGGTAGACAATATCCCTTTAAGCTTATCTAAATGTTGGACCATAGAAACATCATTTTTACGCTAGCATATCAAATTAAATATGTGCAAATACAGACAAAAGGTATGGTGTCCTGCGAAGTGGAAGCAATCAAACTAAAAAGGAAAATAATTTCAAAATATACTCGTGAGTATAAGATACCTGTCTACAATTTACACTCGCAGACAAAACGGCGTGTTGTTTCCTTCAATGTACGTGATCTGTTTCAATAATAATGTTAATAATTAGCCTCGTATTTATTAAATATGTATATCACCATCCATGGCCATATAAAATCAACTGGTCTGAAGGTCTGTAAAGGTCGTATCGTATAGAATATTATTTTCTGATCTGAGTGTTGATTAATAAATGGTATTATTGTTAGGGTAATAAAAGCGTAGATATATAATTTAGTGTGCACAACACGCATCTGGAATAATCATCATCAGGTGGACACACAGCAAAAAGATTGGAATGCCGAATATAACCCAAATCTTTTATAATGTTTAACAGCCAAACCACTGAACGTCTCACAAAGATGTTATAAAACTTCAAAAGTGCATCACATTGCAAATCAAATATAACAAGAAAAGGAAAATAAAAACAGTTTTTTGCAGATCGACCAAAAAAAAAAAGAAAAAAGGTCGGACGGACAATACAGTGGCCAAAATATTAAAAGTCCACAAACACCACCCATAAAATGGTTGTCATCTTATTTTACTATGTGCAATAAATTATAACAATTTGTACATGTAAAATATGTATATTAAAAACTTCATGATATAGCTGAAATACTGCTGAAGTTTGCGTTAAACACCAATCAATCAATCAATCAATCAATGTATACTAAAAGACATTAATTCAATGACAAATCATTTTGTTATTTTTCGGAATCATTTTTCAGTGTTTCATTTTGTTATTTTTGGACTTATTTTTCAGTGCTTCGTTTTGTTATTTTTGGACTTATTTTTCAGTGTTTTATTTTGTTATTTTATGAACTTATTTTTCCGTATTTTATTTTGTTATTTTTTGGACTTATTTTTCATTTTTTTTATTTTTTTATATTTGAGCTTATTTTTCAATGTTATATTTTGTTATTTTTTTACTTATTTTTCATTCTTTCATTTTTGTTATATTGGGACTTATTTTTCATTGTTTCATTTTGTTATTTTTGACATTATTATTGAAGGTTTTATTCAAGTGCATTGACCAAGTCAGCTGTAATTAATGTGTTAAAGGTATTGATTTTGCCTCTGTTTCTACCATTTTTCAGTTGTATTTTAGAATTGTTCCGACATTGTGTTATTTTTTATATTTTTTTTCTCCATTTTATTACTTAGACAATTAATGAAAAAAAAATTCATTAGCTGAGCATCTTTATTTTAATTCTAACATGTCTAGTGTACTACGATTTCCCTTAACTTGCAAAAAGGACATATTTACATCTGGTAAATGCTTCTAAAGTTATAACGCACAATAGTTTTGCTCTCTCTGTTATAAATATTCTATAGCTTTATGAAGCAATTAAAAGCCTGTGCATCATCTAATATAGATAATGGTAGTCAGTAAGACATACATATAATCAATTTAATATAGAACATCAGCATTAAAAGCTGTGTGATGTATCATAAATCACTACGCAACTCTTTAATTAAACGAACTATTTTTGATCAGCATTATTTGACAGATTCCAAACTATGTGCTTTCTAAATGACAACATGATATATTACTTTGCTTGTATCGGAACATTTAGACTGGCCTGTTACTTTGATCATTCAATAGTTCATCTTGTATTAAGAATTCGTTGGCACTATCTATAACTCTATTCGATATTAATTTTGTGAAAGACCATCAATTATGATAAGTGAATGATCTCATTTTGACAATGTACAGATAAATACAAATACGACCTTTAGAACTCTGGGAAAGGGGTTGTAAAATTGTTGGGAAATGGATTTACTAATTGCATGGAATTGTTTTAGTATATTCTCCGCAGTCGTGTGCCAAATAAATATTTAAACCATGTCTTCAAGCTGGAACGGAAAATCTGTAGAAGTTTCGTTTTGGTACACGTATGAGGATTTTAACCAAACAGCGTCATTTCGACGACTATTGTGGCGTCATTAGAGCATAGTTACGGTTGCCAAGTTCGAAGTTATTTCACACTTAGGTCTATATATTACTCTATAAATACGGTTGTTTCGAATCATGTCAATACCGACCACGTTCCGTCTTTTTCTTGTCTTGACGTCTGAACAAATCGGCAGGCGACTTCCGGTGTCTACGCTATTACTGTGACAACGTCAGCATATCATAGTCGTAGATATATGCGGTAGATTATAAGTAATTGTAATATGGAGACGCCAAGGAAACCGCTGAATAAATATTGGTGTTCGGTACCCTACTATCTGTCTGATATAAGAAATATATACATAAAGGCAGAACGTTTTCCTTTGATGATGCTGACAGCTGTAAATAAAGAAAGAAAACAAATTTAATTTTAAAGAAGTATTTGTCTCTGCATTGAAAGTCTTTGATACAAATAAAATAATTTAATTGATATCTGTCTTTTATAGAAAATGTTAAGATTTTTTTTATGTTGAGGATCGAACGTTAAAACTGCACATATTGATTGGAGTTTTTGATGTGTACATGGACACCGGAAGTTCAGTGCCAGGAGTTCCATCGAAATCACGTGATCTGGTGGACGAAAATACAAAATTTTGACGTAATGGAAATGATTCGAAACAACATTTGTCTAATGAATTTGAAATTTTATGGATTTTTAGGCCATGTTGCAGGCATGTCATACTCACTCCTTTACTTAGATTATATTAAGCCAAATGTATACCTCATTGTACTATTAGTTTCTCATAGCCATTTTTAACCTTTGACCCATTTTAATTGTTCACTCACCAGTAGCTTTTTCATTTTGGCTTTTTGAAGGAAATTAATATGTATACCAAGCTGTGTTCTCTTTCTCGCCAACTTGTTTCTTTATTCATGTGAAGCAGACTACATGCAAGGAAAGCTAACAAAGAAGCTATAGCGGTTCTTCAATCTTATCATCCGCTATATAGATACTGTCCTTTCGTTGGATTATTCAAAGCTTGGTGACTTTTTTGATTCCATCTATTCCTATGCACTTCAAATAAAAGATACCACAGATACACTTAGGTCTGCTTCTTATCTTGACTAACACCAATATATTGAGAATGATGGCTACTTGAGAACGAAATCTTACAAGAGAGATGATTTCAATTTTCCCGTGGTCAACCTTCCATTTATTCATGTTATATGTAGCAACATTCAAGCGACACCTGCTTATGGTGTATATATTTTCTCCATTGAGACAATATTTCAGAGTTTGTTTCCTATGCGAACTTCCCTGATAGCGTTCTGCGAACAATGAAAGTACAGAACGAAGAGTTCCTAATGGTAAAGTTGAAGTAATCATTTCGCAAGCTTCGCGGTTGCCATATTGACTTGGTTAATCGCTACGAAATGTCTGATTGGTTGAAATTTCTTGTTTGCTTAAGGTCCAGTGTTTTAGAGCTTGCACTTGACAGTGTTCGGTTAACGGGTTCTTCGTGATTGTTTGACTCATTCCGGGGAGTCTGTTTGTTGCCATCATTTGTTTTCTTTCCGGAAAACAGTTCAACCGGCATTTTGCCCTTTTATATGAAGCATCACGATCTATATGGCTATGTGGCTTCTTCAAGTAATCTGACATATAGTTCTACAGAAGAATCAAAAGCTAACAAAACAGTGTTAATTAAGTTTAATCTTCTTTCTGCCATTCATTTATTACCTATATGTATATGTGTTGGGATATGTTCTGGATTGCAGCTGAAATAATGTTACAAAATATTCGTTTGTGAAGAACGGGAAGGTACACGGTATTTGTGATATGCTTCTTCATCACGAATATTCCGTAGCATTACTACAGCTGCAATCCGGAACATATCCCAATACTTTAAATTAAAATAGATTTTGAAAGGCCATTATTTACATACCGGATGTGCTGGTCAATGTCAAATTAGCAATTAATGCTGATGAATTAGAACTAGAGACCATGAACTTTTTCAGCAGATTTGGAGTGATATGGCCATAAACAAATTATTATAAAAGACTCCAAAAGGTAGCGATGGTATCGTTGTTTGGCTTAATGCGTAAAAATATGGATTATCCATTTGACATTGGCAAAGCGTGTACTCGTTCATTTCAGCTCTGATAGAAGTGGCATGACAATGTAGAGTGATGTGATGCATCGAAAAATGAAACCTGCAGCAATGAAAAGAGATGAACAGCAGATCATAGATTTGATAGACCTTTGATTTATTTCCATATAACCCTCTCCTCAAATAAACCATTTCACCCGGATTTTCGAGATTCTTCATTGAATTCTAATGATGGGAACATACTAATAGTCAAATCGTTTGAGGATATATCTTTGTCAAATGGCAAACCTCGCAGTTTCTATAATCCTATTCAAGTGTCAACATTTAAATCCTTCGTATACCCGACAAGAAAAACTAAACTTGTGCTTAGTTCTGGTGACTCAATGAATTGCAACATAACCCGGGGTTAGTATTTCGTCGTGAACTGGACTGATTTTAGCAAATGGCTGGGAAAATGTTACTGTTGAAATGAATAGGGTCCTATCCAATTGACCCAAATCTGACATCCATCTGTCTCGGGTAAGATACGACAAATAACGTACAATGCGGAGGTAACTCACATACTGTGTATTCATTATTATTCAGGGTATATCAATTTTAGTGAATGTCGTCAAACCACAATTACAAGTAAATATTTGTTAACATATATAATGCACTTATTGTATCATGGGATTCATGGTTTAACTTATCCACGGACATACAATATTTCCTCACACCACGAAAAATGGCGTACACCAATATAAATGATTTCACAGCAGTTGAACAGGAAGTAATGACAACATTAATAAAATAACCAATATCACAGTTGGCAAGGCATCACCGCATTAAAGTAATACAACAAAGTATATAACTTTTGGGCTGAACTAGTGATCCGGGAACTGTCTACCCTTCCGGAGTTAACCCCCGCTTTTTAGTGGGTTCGTGTTACTCGATCTTTAGTTTTATGTGTAATGTTTTGTAGATCGTTGTTTGTCTTTAGTGGGTTCGTGTTACTCGATCTTTAGTTTTATGTGTAATGTTTTGTAGATCGTTGTTTGTCTTTAGTGGGTTCGTGTTACTCGATCTTTAGTTTTATGTGTAATGTTTTGTAGATCGTTGTTTGTCTTTAGTGGGTTCGTGTTACTGGATCTTTAGTTTTATGTGTAATGTTTTGTAGATCGTTGTTTGTCTTTAGTGGGTTCGTGTTACTGGATCTTTAGTTTTATGTGTAATGTTTTGTAGATCGTTGTTTGTCTTTAGTGGGTTCGTGTTACTCGATCTTTAGTTTTATGTGTAATGTTTTATAGATCGTTGTTTGTCTTTAGTGGGTTCGTGTTACTCGATCTTTAGTTTTATGTGTAGTGTTTTGTAGATCGTTGTTTGTCTTTAGTGGGTTCGTGTTACTCGATCTTTAGTTTTATGTGTAGTGTTTTGTAGATCGTTGTTTGTCTTTAGTGGGTTCGTGTTACTCGATCTTTAGTTTTATGTGTAATGTTTTGTAGATCGTTGTTTGTCTTTAGTGGGTTCGTGTTACTCGATCTTTAGTTTTATGTGTAATGTTTTGTAGATCGTTGTTTGTCTTTAGTGGGTTCGTGTTACTCGATCTTTAGTTTTATGTGTAGTGTTTTGTAGATCGTTGTTTGTCTTTAGTGGGTTCGTGTTACTCGATCTTTAGTTTTATGTGTAATGTTTTGTAGATCGTTGTTTGTCTTTAGTGGGTTCGTGTTACTCGATCTTTAGTTTTATGTGTAATGTTTTGTAGATCGTTGTTTGTCTTTAGTGGGTTCGTGTTACTCGATCTTTAGTTTTGTGTGTAATGTTTTGTAGATCGTTGTTTGTCTTTAGTGGGTTCGTGTTACTCGATCTTTAGTTTTATGTGTAGTGTTTTGTAGATCGTTGTTTGTCTTTAGTGGGTTCGTGTTACTCGATCTTTAGTTTGATGTGTAATGTTTTGTAGATCGTTGTTTGTGTTTAGTGGGTTCGTGTTACTCGATCTTTAGTTTTATGTGTAGTGTTTTGTAGATCGTTGTTTGTCTTTAGTGGGTTCGTGTTACTCGATCTTTAGTTTGATGTGTAATGTTTTGTAGATCGTTGTTTGTGTTTAGTGGGTTCGTGTTACTCGATCTTTAGTTTTATGTGTAATGTTTTGTAGATCGTTGTTTGTCTTTAGTGGGTTCGTGTTACTCGATCTTTAGTTTGATGTGTAATGTTTTGTAGATCGTTGTTTGTCTTTAGTGGGTTCGTGTTACTCGATCTTTAGTTTTATGTGTAGTGTTTTGTAGATCGTTGTTTGTCTTTAGTGGGTTCGTGTTACTCGATCTTTAGTTTGATGTGTAATGTTTTGTAGATCGTTGTTTGTCTTTAGTGGGTTCGTGTTACTCGATCTTTAGTTTTATGTGTAATGTTTTGTAGATCGTTGTTTGTCTTTAGTGGGTTCGTGTTACTCGATCTTTAGTTTTATGTGTAGTGTTTTGTAGATCGTTGTTTGTCTTTAGTGGGTTTGTGTTACTCGATCTTTAGTTTTATGTGTAGTGTTTTGTAGATCGTTGTTTGTCTTTAGTGGGTTCGTGTTACTGGATCTCTAGTTTTATGTGTAATGTTTTGTAGATCGTTGTTTGTCTTTAGTGGGTTCGTGTTACTCGATCTTTAGTTTTATGTGTAGTGCTTTGTAGATCGTTGTTTGTCTTTGGTGGGTTCGTGTTACTGGATCTCTAGTTTTATGTGTAATGTTTTGTAGATCGTTGTTTGTCTTTAGTGGGTTCGTGTTACTGGATCTCTAGTTTTATGTGTAATGTTTTGTAGATCGTTGTTTGTCTTTAGTGGGTTCGTGTTACTGGATCTCTAGTTTTATGTGTAATGTTTTGTAGATCGTTGTTTGTCTTTAGTGGGTTCGTGTTACTGGATCTCTAGTTTTATGTGTAATGTTTTGTAGATCGTTGTTTGTCTTTAGTGGGTTCGTGTTACTGGATCTTTAGTTTTATGTGTAGTGTTTTGTAGATCGTTGTTTGTCTTTAGTGGGTTCGTGTTACTGGATCTCTAGTTTTATGTGTAATGTTTTGTAGATCGTTGTATGTCTTTAGTGGGTTCGTGTTACTGGATCTCTAGTTTTATGTGTAATGTTTTGTAGATCGTTGTTTGTCTTTAGTGGGTTCGTGTTACTGGATCTCTAGTTTTATGTGTAATGTTTTGTAGATCGTTGTTTGTCTTTAGTGGGTTCGTGTTACTGGATCTCTAGTTTTATGTGTAATGTTTTGTAGATCGTTGTTTGTCTTTAGTGGGTTCGTGTTACTGGATCTCTAGTTTTATGTGTAATGTTTTGTAGATCGTTTTTTGTCCTTTTTCTCTTATCCATTGTGTTGTCTGTCCTTCTTTGATTTACGGATTCTGATTACCCCTTTGGTATCTTCAAACTCTTCTTCTAACAATAGATTGGAGCTTGCATCCACTGTTGTTAATATTGTTGATGGAGATGATTCTCGAAATTCTACCAAATGTGCAGAACATACATATCCTACCAGGGAATATAGATATGAAAATAATAAACGTAATGACGTCATTGAATAATTTATAATTTAAAAATAACATAGTTTACACCTTGTAAAATATCAAGCCCATCGTTAAGTTTATCATAACATTTGAGTACAATTTACCATCATTGACAATGTTACAGAATAAATTAAGAGATGGTTCGTGTACATCCTACTCTAGTTTATTTAGTCAGGTAAGGGTTAGGGTTATAATGTTTAACACCACTTTCAACAATATTTCAGTTATATTGGTGGAGGAAAACGGAGTACCCGGACAAAACCACCGACCTGCCGCAAATCGCTGACAAACTTTATCACATAGTGTTGTATTGAGTACATCTCGCCTGAGCGGGATTTGAACTAACACCGTTAGTGCTGATAGGCACTGATTGCATATGTAATTATAAATTTAGACATGTAAGTAGTAAATGGATTTCTAAGCGACAAAACATTCTCACTACATTGTATATCAAAACATGTAGTTAAAGGTATATGATATTCATAAATAGCAGATGTGGCCGAGTGGTCTAGGGCGCTGAATATAAGGCTAAGCGATTGGTGCTGCAGTGTATCAATGGTGTGAGCTCAAATCTCGTCGAGGGAAGAACAAAGAATAGTGCGTACGACGATCATCAGGTATGCTTATAAATATTCAAAAGATTGGAAAGTCAAATAATTAAAAAGTATTTGGGACATGGATGTTATATTTGTGATAAAGTTCTGGTTATAGAAAATGTAAATAAAGAGGAACGTTTGCCGTTTGAGTTTGATGAATTGCAATCAAATATTATTAACATTCAAAGGTCTGTTGACGGAAAGAATAATTTCTACTTGTTTCTTCTGTTGGACTTTTGCACTAAGCTTGTAGTTTCTATATGTAACAACTGTCACCAAATCGGTGATTTTCTAAATAGGTCGTGCTTAAGACACTAACATATTATCTTGGTATTCAAACTTCTCCATATACACGTGAATTCCTTGTGTGATCCATGCGATTTGTTTTATTTAGCATGAATTTATGTAAAATACATCCTTATAACGATAACCAACTACATTTGTATCTGCAGGAAAATTTTGATCCATAATTATTTCATCATTATTTACTTTCATATAAATCTGCGCATAATAAGATTATGGGTTACGTATACGTTACGAAATATAAAAGAAATAAGGGTTGATATTTCAGACTGGTAAACATTTCAATATGAAAAGAACGATATTGACTCTGACTACTTTAGCTATTTTATAATTATTGTTGTCCCAGGACGTAGCAGCATGTTCATGTATTCCCCCGCATCCTCAAAATATATTATGTGAAAAGGATTTTGGTAAGTCAAACTAGTCATTTATAAGAAAAAAAAATTGTCGTCTCTGAAAATTAGCACAGCACATTGTCAGTTATATCATGGCGAAAGCAAGTTCATTTTCAATGAGATGATGAGGTACGCTTTTTACTAGACCAACACGCTTAGTTGAATTTTTATAGTGCTCGCTCACTGAAACAATAGTTTGCGGACAGACCTATCGCCCCATTCGGACACAGTATCCGTATTCCGAGCCAACCAGCCATTCTCTTTCTTCTTAATGCTCCGTGCTTAGCGGAGAAGCAACAAATACCAACTTGATAGTCTTTGGTGTGACCCGATCTGGCTCGCCATGATCTACTGCACACGAAGGGAGCACGTTAACAAGTACACCACCGATGAACCCATGATCTACCGCACACGAAGGGAGCATGTTAACAAGTACACCACCGATGAACCCATGATCTACCGCACACGAAGCGAGCACGTTAACAAGTACACCACCGATGAACCCATGATCTACCGCACACGAAGGGAGCATGTTAACAAGTACACCACCGATGAACCCATGATCTACCGCACACGAAGCGAGCATGTTAACAAGTACACCACCGATGAACCCATGATCTACCGCACACGAAGCGAGCAGGTTAACAAGTACACCACCGATGAACCCATGATCTACCGCACACGAAGCGAGCACGTTAACAAGTACACCACCGATGAACCCATGATCTACCGCACACGAAGGGAGCATGTTAACAAGTACACCACCGATGAACCCATGATCTACCGCACACGAAGCGAGCATGTTAACAAGTACACCACCGATGAATCCATGATCTACCGCACACGAAGCGAGCATGTTAACATGTACACCACCGATGAACCCATGATCTACCGCACACGAAGCGAGCATGTTAACAAGTACACCACCGATGAACCCATGATCTACCGCACACGAAGCGAGCATGTTAACAAGTACACCACCGATGAACCCATGACCTACCGCACACGAAGCGAGCATGTTAACAAGTACACCACCGATGAACCCATGATCTACCGCACACGAAGCGAGCATGTTAACAAGTACACCACCGATGAACCCATGATCTACCGCACACGAAGCGAGCACGTTAACAAGTACACCACCGATGAACCCATGATCTACCGCACACGAAGCGAGCACGTTAACAAGTACACCACCGATGAACCCATGATCTACCGCACACGAAGGGAGCATGTTAACAAGTACACCACCGATAAACCCATGATCTACCGCACACGAAGCGAGCATGTTAACAAGTACACCACCGATGAATCCATGATCTTCCGCACACGAAGCGAGCATGTTAACAAGTACACCACCGATGAACCCATGATCTACCGCACACGAAGCGAGCATGTTAACAAGTACACCACCGATGAACCCATGATCTACCGCACACGAAGCGAGCATGTTAACAAGTACACCACCGATGAACCCATGATCTACCGCACACGAAGCGAGCATGTTAACAAGTACACCACCGATGAACCCATGATCTACCGCACACGAAGCGAGCATGTTAACAAGTACACCACCGATGAACCCATGATCTACCGCACACGAAGAGAGCATGTTAACAAGTACACCACCGATGAACCCATGATCTACCGCACACGAAGCGAGCATGTTAACAAGTACACCACCGATGAACCCATGATCTACCGCACACGAAGCGAGCACGTTAACAAGTACACCACCGATGAACCCATGATCTACCGCACACGAAGCGAGCACGTTAACAAGTACACCACCGATGAACCCATGATCTACCGCACACGAAGGGAGCATGTTAACAAGTACACCACCGATGAACCCATGATCTACCGCACACGAAGCGAGCATGTTAACAAGTACACCACCGATGAATCCATGATCTACCGCACACGAAGCGAGCATGTTAACAAGTACACCACCGATGAACCCATGATCTACCGCACACGAAGCGAGCATGTTAACAAGTACACCACCGATGAACCCATGATCTACCGCACACGAAGCGAGCATGTTAACAAGTACACCACCGATGAACCCATGATCTACCGCACACGAAGCGAGCATGTTAACAAGTACACCACCGATGAACCCATGATCTACCGCACACGAAGCGAGCATGTTAACAAGTACACCACCGATGAACCCATGATCTACCGCACACGAAGCGAGCATGTTAACAAGTACACCACCGATGAACCCATGATCTACCGCACACGAAGCGAGCATGTTAACAAGTACACCACCGATGAACCCATGATCTACCGCACACGAAGCGAGCATGTTAACAAGTACACCACCGATGAACCCATGATCTACCGCACACGAAGCGAGCATGTTAACAAGTACACCACCGATGTGGTTGTTCAGTTTTATTACAAATATGATGCATATTGTTTATGGTATTTGTAAGATTACTTCATCTGTTTGAGGTTATAATGAGGCCCATGACAGAACTATTTTATACACCAGAAAACATCACCATGACTAATGTACCGTGAAATGGTGTTAGGAATACGAATGTTGAATGTAACTTTCAGCAATATGTCTCTTACATGGTTAGTCACAGTTTTATTGGTGGAGAAAGCTGGATTACCATAAAAAGACATTAGCATGTTCTAAGTTACTAACCAAATTTAATGGCAGTTAAGCGTCGTATCGAATACAGCACACTATGGATAAATTTGTGATTATATAGGTAAAGGCATGTTCAACTACTTTACTCTGACATACGACCATGGCCACGACGACCACTCATAAGGGAGTACACAGCTGAAGAACAACATCGTACGAGTTGATGCATCCAGCAAGCTTATACCAAATGAACAACCCTCCAGAAACAACAACGAGCAGGCATTGCGCATTCCATCATGCAAGACCACAGAACGATCAAGGAATGGAACACCTTGCCTAACTGTACTGTCTCTGCCCCGAGTCCTGAATCATTCAAGGTTCAGCTCCGTCGTTAAACTTAAATGGCACTGTTTTTATTTGCACTGTATATAAATTTCACTTTATTGCGTCTAAGTATGTTCAAGGTTTTATGCGCACACCCAAAAAGTGGCAGAATAGTCAACCAGTTGACGGTGGCCATTAAATGGAAGAAGAGATTATATGGTGTCTACATATCAGATGTGAGTAAAATTCAAGCTGAAATATGTAATTAATTGAACATTGTTCTTTATTTATTTAAGCGTTAATTGGATTTATAACTAACCGAATTGGCCCTACCACACCAGATCCTGGTATATCAATTATATATACAGTAGCTGTTATTCGACGATTAAAGGTAAAAACATAAGGCAAGTTAATGGTAGATAAGGTTTGAACCGTGATTCAAGCTTAATGAATAGAACAATTACACAGTTCTACATTATTTAACTTGTAAATAGCTCTTCGATTTCTGATTATCGTTGCATAAACAAAAGTGTTTAATACTATTGTAAAAAATGAATTTATGATATTTACCGTCAAACATGTATATAAAGAACATTCAATGGAGCCTGAAAATGTACCTTTTATGAGAGGTATTAAATGGCATTATAGTGCTTACCCAACTGGAACACCTGAGCTCGTTGTTGTTTAACATGTCTTAGTAGGGTTTGTGTTTTTACGTTTTCAGTTCCGTGTTGTGATGTCTGCTATGATTTCCGTGTAAAAATGATGTTCGAATCGTCTTGACTCCTATTTATTTTGTCATCTTTTACTCTTTTTTTTTTTTGGTTTTTTGTTTGTTTGTTATTTATTTGCGCATACTGGTGTCAACCACGATTTCCATATCAGATAATGTTCGTGTCGTCTAACAGTAAGACGATGGGTGTCACACTGCTAACCCTTCCGAAGAACATAGGTTTACTCCCGACTTTTAGTGGGGTTCCTGTTGCTCGATCTTTAGTTTTCTGTGCAATGTTTTGTTGGTCCTTTGTCCTTTTGCATGGTCATTGTATTGTATGTCCTTCTTAGATTTATGGCTTCTGATTACCCATTTGCTATCTTCAAACTTAGTTACATATTCGACCGTATGCATACCATGCAATAAATGACAGCTTGAGTGAATATGTATAAACAAGCAGAATAATACAAATTTGATCTAAATTCAATTTCAGGGAAACGTCGGACCAGTTGGTTCCCTTTTTACATTTGAAACTTCAAGCAGTGGCGGTACCTGTGGTATATCACCTACAGTTGGATCTATAAGGTTATTAATGGGTGTGTATTATGTTATGGTTGTAATGCTAATATAACACAGTTCGACAATTTATCATTATGATCGTCGTATAAATAGTGTATATATTATATTTTACTACATTAATATATATCTTAATAGTATAGCCATTTGATTTAGTAGATATTGTATGTTGATACATGTAAACATTATTGTCTAAGATAGATAAAATCTAAAATCTAATAAAATATGCAAGGCTTATAACTATGGTCATTTTATCACATTATATAATAAAATAGTTTAGGCAAGCATAACGATTCAAAGACCTTCATAAACTTGATAATATCGTCTCCTGAAAATAGCAATTAAACACGTAGATATCAAGTTTAGTGAGCACCACGTGGTTCTGGGATATCCTTCATTGAAATATTGAAAAGCCAAATAATTTAAAAGTGGGAGTAATAAAATGAAAAGGCCTAAACAGGATAGCCAACATCGTCTTCTGAAAATAGAAATAAAAACGTACGAGGCGTTTCCGGAATAACCTTCATCAAGTACGCTCAAAGTCAATAGATTGGTTTATTTAGAATAAAAGATATAAAGAAAACCAAATAATTAAAAACTCTTAATTATTAGCAATTATTCTGATTCCCTGAAACGTCATCTTTATCTGAGAAACAGGCTACTGGACCAGGGTTATCAAAAGATTCGCCTTATTCGATCTCTTAAAAAGTTTATATTCCTATACCAAGATCTTGTCGAAATATATTCCGTCTCTGCAGAGACGATAATAAACAATGGATTCTAATATGACGTCTATAAAACGGCACACACGATATTACTCAACAACTCTATATTTAGCGCAAGTGCAGTACACAACAAATCTGGCTGTTCCATGTGACTCCCGCTGTGAAATTACCGTGACGACCGAGTGTAAACAAACAAAACACTGACATATAGTGTATTTTTAATGTCCTTGAAATAAAAATTCCCCCTCAGTTATAAATAAATATTCTGTAACTAAGTATGTTTTTATCATTTGTTTTAAAAATTTACATTTGGGGATCCCTAGTACGCACACATACATTCCATTGATATGTGTCGGCCATGAATAACAAAATGCACTAACCTTGTTTTCCTACGTATACATTGATAACTAGACGGTGATGTAATTAAGTTACTGATATTTTCCAATTTGATGGCATTTTGAATTTTGCTACTCAAACAAGTAAAATGCTCACAAAATCGTAAAATAAATCAGTAACCAGCTTGTGTCAATCAGCTCTTGTAAACAACGTCACAGGATGACGATATATTACAAAAGTAAAAGTCGATATATTGGTTGTCTTAAGTATTTTTTCCCGAATTTTTTTCTATGTCAACAATACAAGCATTTTTTTCATTGGCATTTATTTTTTTTATTTCATATCTAACAATAATTATCGATTATTAACAACTATTCAAGTGTTCGATATTATGTTTGACAACTCCGCTCCGCCATCTTGTTAGCGCTCGAAATGATGAACGAATGAACTCTGACTTGTTTTTTAAATGTTTTTACGCAGGAATTGTTCAATCGAATCTATGTTGGAAAATACACAATAAATATGTTTTTCATGTTAACATCCATATCTTTGTTTTAAAATATCTCGTTCAAATACAAATAATTCAAAATCAATTCAAAATTTCCGAAGGAGGTAAACGGAACAGCCACCAAATGCCGTGTGTATACAGTTCACGAATGGTTAAACATTACCGTATTTGTCGTGAAAATGTATAAAGCTAAGGAAATCAACAAAAATGTCAAAAATATTTGTTATCAATGTGTGACGTAAAAGTGTTTTTGACATTTACTTTCGTAGTTAAAATACTTCAGGTTATTCGGTGTTGTTGATGGAGATGGTTCGCGATAGATGTTCCACCCTCCTCACTGAATTTGGTACTGCTTTGACAACTGTTTTACATATTTTGTTCCAGTATTGTTATAAATACTGTCATAGTGACAGCCGGAACCTTTGAACCGTAATGAAAGCGGGGGGTTTGGCGCTTTAAAATCTTATTCAACCCACCATTTCTTTAGAAATGCCTGTACCAAGTCGTACCAATGCCATTACGGTTTTCACAGTTTTCCGGTTGTTGACTGATTTTGTCTGTTTATATACTTATGAGTTTTGACTTTCCCTTTGGAAGATTGTTCGGAGTTCGGTAATTTAAAAAAAGTTACATTTTTTAGGAACTGTAAATTTTAAGAATAAATACATTCGTCTCCACTTGTATTTGTTTTAGGGAGAAGAAGGAAAGGTAAAAATACAATACTTATATGTGACGGTTTTCTTGGACGACTGACCTATGAACAAATGGTATATCTGTTGACAGGAGGGAGTAATTCATACAGACGAAACTGTGTATGCAAGGTAGCTAAACCAATATAAGTATAATTAAGAAGTCCAGTTTCAATTTGCACGACATAAAGCATTTTAATTGAATTATAGTTCCAATATAGAGTCAAACCTGTATGTAAAGATCACTAAATGGAACCTGTGGTCTTTATGAGTAGTTGTCATTTATAAACAGGTAAAATTGTATGCTCTATTCATTAATGGGAGAAATGAGACTTCCCTCTATAGACAGGCATTTGTTATATAGAGGGTCCTTTAAGGCAGGCTTGATTGTATACCGTATTTGATTAGAATGAAATAGCATATGTATGTCATTTATGTTGTTTTCTTGGACGAGGTTGACAGTTTGAATATTTCTGAAATTTATGAGATTTGATGTACATGTCTTGACATGTATATTTATCGCCAAATAACAATTCTTTGCGTATTTTTGATTGCAGGCTTGCAACAGAGAAATCCAATTCATCCTGAATAAGGGTACACTTAATTCATGGCAAGCCTGTTTTGTTCAAATGATATATAGCACTGTTGTAGTATATACTATCAATCATTTTAATTTCATAGTTAAGTCAAAGAATCTATTTAAGAAGTAGATGGTTTGGTGTATAGTGTTCAATGCCACTTTCAGCAATATTTAACAAATAGTTCATGGTGCTAAGGGCCATATGGCAGTCTATGGACCGGGATGTCATCCACAAAATATTATATGGACCGAAGCGAAGCTGCGGTCCATATACTATTTTGTGGGTGACAGACCGGTCCATAAACTGCCATTTGGACAGAAGTGCCATGAACTATTTGCTATATTATACTCAATATATACTTGCAAATCTGTCAGACATGTTTTTTGTTATTGTATATCTAAGGCCAAAATCGAGTTTGGACAAAATCCGGAAGAAAACATTATATTGACTGGGTCCGGTCAATATACTGTTATATTGACCGGCTCGCTAACAAAGACAAATAGGGAAAATATAAACGTAAAGTATAATATTTCAATATATATCTTGGCGGTCAGTTTTATTGGTCGAGGAAATCAGACTACCCGGTGGAACCCATCGACCTGCCGCATGTCACTGACAAACTTGATCACATAACGTTGTACACCTCGACTGAGCGGTATTTGAACTCACAACGTTAGTGGTGATAGGTACTGATTGCATAGGTAGTTGTAAAGCCAACTACCATACGATCACGACCACGAAAACCCTTTAAAATCAATTGTTAAGTCAAAGAAACTATTTAAGAAGTAGAAACTAGAATAGTACAATCGAGACAAAAATACACAATTACATGTATGGGATCATAAATCAGAACGTACAAATGATTGCATAATCTAACATTCACGGAAAAATATGTGAAATCTGTCCTCCTTTAATAGGTTGGCTCTACTGTTGGCTGTACAATACCAAAGAGCAAGACTACATGTTACTTCCAGAAGGCTCTCTGTGGAAGAACGTCACCGAGATCCCGCTCTTGTAAATGGAGGAATGATGATACATGTTAGGGATCTGTCTTCTGTGTTGTATAAATAATGTTGACAATGCTGACATGTTGCTTGTTATGTCCCCGTTACTAAGTGGCCGGGACATATAGTGTTACCCATGTCCGTAATTCCGAAATAAAACAGTTGTCACCACTTTTTTTCGCTATGCTTTGAGATATTGACTTGATATTTGATATGTGGGTGTATAATGATAAGTTACAGGTCAAGTTTAAGTTTCGTTCCGATCCAATAATATTTGGCTGAGTTATGGCCCTTGGACTTTGAAATTTGGCCAAATATTTAGTTGTCACCACTGTTTTCCGCTATGCTTGGAGATATTGACCTGATTTTTGGTATATGAGTGTATAATGATGAGTTACAGATCTATAGTGTGCCACATGTTGCCTGTGTCTTTGGATTGTTCATTCTTGATTGCCACCACGGTTTGTCTTGGTTCTGTATATTGTGCCACATGTTGCCTGTGTCTTTGGATTGTCCATTCGTGTTTGCCACCTCGGTTGGTCTTCATTGTGTATATTGTGCCAAATGTTGTCTGTGTCTTTGGAATGTCCATTATTAATTGCCACCTCGGTTGGTCTTCGTTGTGGATATTGGGCCACATATTGCCTGTGTCTTTGGAATGTCCATTATTGTTTGCCACCTCGGTTGGTCTTCGTTGTGTATAGTGTGCCAAATGTTGCCTGTGTCTTTGGAATGTCCATTATTGATTGCCACCTCGGTTGGTCTTCATTGTGTATATTGTGCCAAATGTTGTCTGTGTCTTTGGAATGTCCATTATTAATTGCCATCTCGGTTGGTCTTCGTTGTGGATATTGGGCCACATGTTGCCTGTGTCTTTGGAATGTCCATTATTGTTTGCCACCTCGGTTGGTCTTCGTTGTGTATATTGTGCCAAATGTTGCCTGTGTCTTTGGTATGTCCATTATTGATTGCCACCTCGGTTGGTCTTCGTTGTGTATTTTGTGCCAAATGTTGACTGTGTCTTTGGAATGTCCATTATTGATTGCCACCTCGGTTGGTCTTCGTTGTGTATATTGTGCCAAATGTTGCCTGTGTCTTTGGAATGTCCATTATTGATTGCCACCTCGGTTGGTCTTCGTTGTGGATATTGGGCCACATGTTGCCTGTGTCTTTGGAATGTCCATTATTGATTGCCACCTCGGTTGGTCTTCGTTGTGGATATTGGGCCACATGTTGCCTGTGTCTTTGGAATGTCCATTATTGATTGCCACCTCGGTTGGTCTTCGTTGTGTATGTTGTGCCAAATGTTGCTTGTGTCTTTGGATTGTCCATTTTTGATTGCCACCTCGGTTGGTCATCGTTGTGTATGTTGTGCCAAATGTTGCTTGTGTCTTTGGATTGTCCATTTTTGATTGCCACCTCGGTTGGTCTTCGTTGTGTATATTGTGTCAAATGTTGCCTGTGTCTTTGGAATGTCCATTATTGATTGCCACCTCGGTTGGTCATCGTTGTGTATATTGTGCCAAATGTTGCCTGTGTCTTTGGATTGTCCATTCGTGTTTGCCACCTCGGTTGGTCTTCGTTGTGTATATTGTGCCAAATGTTGCTTGTGTCTTTAGAATGTCCATTATTGATTGCCACCTCGGTTGGTCTTCGTTATGTATATTGTGCCAAATGTTGCCTGTGTCTTTGGAATGTCCATTATTGATTGCCACCTCGGTTGGTCTTCGTTGTGTATATTGTGCCAAATGTTGCCTGTGTCTTTGGAATGTCCATTATTGATTGCCACCTCGGTTGGTCTTCGTTGTGTATATTGTGCCACATGTTGCCTGTGTCTTTGGTATGTCCATTATTGATTGCCACCTCGGTTGGTCTTTGTTGTGTATATTGTGCCAAATGTTGTCTGTGTCTTTGGTATGTCCATTATTGATTGCCACCTCGGTTGGTCTTCGTTGTGTATTTTGTGCCAAATGTTGCTTGTGTCTTTGGATTGTCCATTTTTGATTGCCACCTCGGTTGGTCATCGTTGTGTATGTTGTGCCAAATGTTGCTTGTGTCTTTGGATTGTCCATTTTTGATTGCCACCTCGGTTGGTCTTCGTTGTGTATATTGTGCCAAATGTTGCCTGTGTCTTTGGAATGTCCATTATTGATTGCCACCTCGGTTGGTCATCGTTGTGTATAGTGTGCCAAATGTTGCCTGTGTCTTTGGAATGTCCATTATTGATTGCCACCTCGGTTGGTCTTCGTTGTGTATATTGTGTCAAATGTTACCTGTGTATTTGGTATGTCCATTATTGATTGCCACCTCGGTTGGTCTTCGTTGTGTATTTTGTGCCAAATGTTGCCTGTGTCTTTGGTATGTCCATTATTGATTGCCACCTCGGTTGGTCATCGTTGTGTATAGTGTGCCAAATGTTGCCTGTGTCTTTGGAATGTCCGTTATTGATTGCCACCTCGGTTGGTCTTCGTTGTGTATATTGTGCCAAATGTTACCTGTGTATTTGGTATGTCCATTATTGATTGCCACCTCGGTTGGTCTTCGTTGTGTATATTGTGCCAAATGTTGCCTGTGTCTTTGGTATGTCCATTATTGATTGCCACCTCGGTTGGTCTTCGTTGTGTATATTGTGCCAAATGTTGCCTGTGTCTTTGGTATGTCCATTATTGATTGCCACCTCGGTTGGTCTTCGTTGTGTATATTGTGCCAAATGTTGCCTGTGTCTTTGGAATGTCCATTATTGATTGCCACCTCGGTTGGTCATCGTTGTGTATAGTGTGCCAAATGTTGCCTGTGTCTTTGGAATGTCCATTATTGATTGCCATCTCGGTTGGTCATCGTTGGGTATAGTGTGCCAAATGTTGCCTGTGTCTTTGGAATGTCCATTATTGATTGCCACCTCGGTTGGTCTTCGTTGTGTATATTGTGCCAAATGTTGCCTGTGTCTTTGGAATGTCCATTATTGATTGCCACCTCGGTTGGTCTTCGTTGTGTATATTGTGCCACATGTTGCCTGTGTCTTTGGTATGTCCATTATTGATTGCCACCTCGGTTGGTCTTTGTTGTGTATATTGTGCCAAATGTTGTCTGTGTCTTTGGTATGTCCATTATTGATTGCCACCTCGGTTGGTCTTCGTTGTGTATTTTGTGCCAAATGTTGCTTGTGTCTTTGGATTGTCCATTTTTGATTGCCACCTCGGTTGGTCATCGTTGTGTATGTTGTGCCAAATGTTGCTTGTGTCTTTGGATTGTCCATTTTTGATTGCCACCTCGGTTGGTCTTCGTTGTGTATATTGTGCCAAATGTTGCCTGTGTCTTTGGAATGTCCATTATTGATTGCCACCTCGGTTGGTCATCGTTGTGTATAGTGTGCCAAATGTTGCCTGTGTCTTTGGAATGTCCATTATTGATTGCCACCTCGGTTGGTCTTCGTTGTGTATATTGTGCCAAATGTTACCTGTGTATTTGGTATGTCCATTATTGATTGCCACCTCGGTTGGTCTTCGTTGTGTATTTTGTGCCAAATGTTGCCTGTGTCTTTGGTATGTCCATTATTGATTGCCACCTCGGTTGGTCATCGTTGTGTATAGTGTGCCAAATGTTGCCTGTGTCTTTGGAATGTCCGTTATTGATTGCCACCTCGGTTGGTCTTCGTTGTGTATATTGTGCCAAATGTTACCTGTGTATTTGGTATGTCCATTATTGATTGCCACCTCGGTTGGTCTTCGTTGTGTATATTGTGCCAAATGTTGCCTGTGTCTTTGGTATGTTCATTATTGATTGCCACCTCGGTTGGTCTTCGTTGTGTATATTGTGCCAAATGTTGCCTGTGTCTTTGGTATGTCCATTATTGATTGCCACCTCGGTTGGTCTTCGTTGTGTATATTGTGCCAAATGTTGCCTGTGTCTTTGGAATGTCCATTATTGATTGCCACCTCGGTTGGTCATCGTTGTGTATAGTGTGCCAAATGTTGCCTGTGTCTTTGGAATGTCCATTATTGATTGCCATCTCGGTTGGTCATCGTTGGGTATAGTGTGCCAAATGTTGCCTGTGTCTTTGGAATGTCCATTATTGATTGCCACCTCGGTTGGTCTTCGTTGTGTATATTGTGCCAAATGTTACCTGTGTATTTGGTATGTCCATTATTGATTGCCACCTCGGTTGGTCTTCGTTGTGTATATTGTGCCAAATGTTGCCTGTGTCTTTGGTATGTCCATTATTGATTGCCACCTCGGTTGGTCTTCGTTGTGTATTTTGTGCCAAATGTTGCCTGTGTCTTTGGAATGTCCATTATTGATTGCCACCTCGGTTGGTCTTCGTTGTGTATTTTGTGCCAAATGTTGCCTGTGTCTTTGGAATGTCCATTATTGATTGCCACCTCGGTTGGTCTTCGTTGTGTATAGTGTACCAAATGTTGCCTGTGTCTTTGGTATGTCCATTATTGATTGCCACCTCGGTTGGTCTTCGTTGTGTATTTTGTGCCAAATGTTGCCTGTGTCTTTGGTATGTCCATTATTGATTGCCACCTCGGTTGGTCTTCGTTGTGTATTTTGTGCCAAATGTTTCCTGTGTCTTTGGAATGTACATTATTGATTGCCACCTCGGTTGGTCTTCGTTGTGTATATTGTGCCAAATGTTGCTTGTGTCTTTGGAATGTCCATTATTGATTGCCACCTCGGTTGGTCATCGTTGTGTATAGTGTACCAAATGTTGCCTGTGTCTTTGGTATGTCCATTATTGATTGCCACCTCGGTTGGTCTTCGTTGTGTATTTTGTGCCAAATGTTGCCTGTGTCTTTGGTATGTCCATTATTGATTGCCACCTCGGTTGGTCTTCGTTGTGTATTTTGTGCCAAATGTTGCTTGTGTCTTTGGAATGTCCATTATTGATTGCCACCTCGGTTGGTCATCGTTGTGTATAGTGTACCAAATGTTGCCTGTGTCTTTGGTATGTCCATTATTGATTGCCACCTCGGTTGGTCTTCGTTGTGTATTTTGTGCCAAATGTTTCCTGTGTCTTTGGAATGTCCATTATTGATTGCCACCTCGGTTGGTCTTCGTTGTGTATTTTGTGCCAAATGTTGCTTGTGTCTTTGGAATGTCCATTATTGATTGCCACCTCGGTTGGTCATCGTTGTGTATAGTGTACCAACTGTTGCCTGTGTCTTTGGTATGTCCATTATTGATTGCCACCTCGGTTGGTCTTCGTTGTGTATTTTGTGCCAAATGTTGCCTGTGTCTTTGGTATGTCCATTATTGATTGCCACCTCGGTTGGTCTTCGTTGTGTATTTTGTGCCAAATGTTTCCTGTGTCTTTGGAATGTCCATTATTGATTGCCACCTCGGTTGGTCTTCGTTGTGTATATTGTGCCAAATGTTGCCTGTGTCTTTGGTATGTCCATTATTGATTGCCACCTCGGTTGGTCTTCGTTGTGTATTTTGTGCCAAATGTTGCCTGTGTCTTTGGAATGTCCATTATTGATTGCCACCTCGGTTGGTCATCGTTGTGTATAGTGTACCAAATGTTGCCTGTGTCTTTGGAATGTCCATTATTGATTGCCACCTCGGTTGGTCATCGTTGTGTATAGTGTACCAAATGTTGCCTGTGTCTTTGGTATGTCCATTATTGATTGCCACCTCGGTTGGTCTTCGTTGTGTATTTTGTGCCAAATGTTTCCTGTGTCTTTGGAATGTCCATTATTGATTGCCACCTCGGTTGGTCTTCGTTGTGTATATTGTGCCAAATGTTGCCTGTGTCTTTGGTATGTCCATTATTGATTGCCACCTCGGTTGGTCTTCGTTGTGTATTTTGTGCCAAATGTTGCCTGTGTCTTTGGAATGTCCATTATTGATTGCCACCTCGGTTGGTCATCGTTGTGTATAGTGTACCAAATGTTGCTTGTGTCTTTGGAATGTCCATTATTGATTGCCACCTCGGTTGGTCTTCGTTGTGTATAGTGTACCAAATATTGCCTGTGTCTTTGGTATGTCCATTATTGATTGCCACCTCGGTTGGTCTTCGTTGTGTATTTTGTGCCAAATGTTGCCTGTGTCTTTGGTATGTCCATTATTGATTGCCACCTCGGTTGGTCTTCGTTGTGTATTTTGTGCCAAATGTTTCCTGTGTCTTTGGAATGTCCATTATTGATTGCCACCTCGGTTGGTCTTCGTTGTGTATATTGTGCCAAATGTTGCCTGTGTCTTTGGTATGTCCATTATTGATTGCCACCTCGGTTGGTCTTCGTTGTGTATTTTGTGCCAAATGTTGCCTGTGTCTTTGGAATGTCCATTATTGATTGCCACCTCGGTTGGTCATCGTTGTGTATAGTGTACCAAATGTTTCCTGTGTCTTTGGAATGTCCATTATTGATTGCCACCTCGGTTGGTCTTCGTTGTGTATAGTGTACCAAATGTTGCCTGTGTCTTTGGTATGTCCATTATTGATTGCCACCTCGGTTGGTCTTCGTTGTGTATTTTGTGCCAAATGTTGCCTGTGTCTTTGGTATGTCCATTATTGATTGCCACCTCGGTTGGTCTTCGTTGTGTATTTTGTGCCAAATGTTTCCTGTGTCTTTGGAATGTCCATTATTGATTGCCACCTCGGTTGGTCTTCGTTGTGTATTTTGTGCCAAATGTTGCCTGTGTCTTTGGTATGTCCATTATTGATTGCCACCTCGGTTGGTCTTCGTTGTGTATTTTGTGCCAAATGTTTCCTGTGTCTTTGGAATGTCCATTATTGATTGCCACCTCGGTTGGTCTTCGTTGTGTATTTTGTGCCAAATGTTGCCTGTGTCTTTGGTATGTCCATTATTGATTGCCACCTCGGTTGGTCTTCGTTGTGTATTTTGTGCCAAATGTTTCCTGTGTCTTTGGAATGTCCATTATTGATTGCCACCTCGGTTGGTCTTCGTTGTGTATATTGTGCCAAATGTTGCCTGTGTCTTTGGTATGTCCATTATTGATTGCCACCTCGGTTGGTCTTCGTTGTGTATTTTGTGCCAAATGTTGCCTGTGTCTTTGGAATGTCCATTATTGATTGCCACCTCGGTTGGTCATCGTTGTGTATAGTGTACCAAATGTTGCCTGTGTCTTTGGAATGTCCATTATTGATTGCCACCTCGGTTGGTCTTCGTTGTGTATAGTGTACCAAATGTTGCCTGTGTCTTTGGTATGTCCATTATTGATTGCCACCTCGGTTGGTCTTCGTTGTGTATTTTGTGCCAAATGTTGCCTGTGTCTTTGGTATGTCCATTATTGATTGCCACCTCGGTTTTCTCTTAAGCAACATTTATTTATTAATTTAAAAGAAAAACACAATAAATATCGATTTAACAGACAAATAATTATATAATGTGATCACTTTTCTTGACGATAAAACAAAATGAGCACATTTTTATGAATCTAAATGCAAGGTAAGAAACGTACTTTGCCATTTTCTTGGTGATAAATTATTGTGTAAGCGACATAAGTGAGACATAATAAGCATTGTCTTAAAAATTAAATCATTAAATAATTTTATTCGGAACAACAATTGCTGGAAACCGTATTGAATGGACAAATTCCACTAGTCGAGACTCACTCATGATAATATGCTTAATATACGGAATTCCTCAAATGATACAAATTCGTATATACTTTGTATTATAGCAGGGGCGGATCCAGGATTTCAAGTTTATGGGGTATTTCGTGTGAAAAATCACGATTTTACGCCAAAAAATCATATTTTTTTCCAATTTTAGAGAGGGGCTCGCGCTGGGTGCGCCCCCTGGATCCGCCCCTGTATAGGATTATTTGATAAAGATACTTCAGGAAAAGTTATACAGCTTGATGTAGTTTATGCTGCTATTACTGGTCTATTTAACTTTTTGGCGAGATTCATTTATGTGATTAGATTGCACAGTAAATTGCAAGTTACAGGAAATGTCATGATATTAACAGTTTTAATTAGTGATATCACTGTCATTGTTTATCGTGTTATTGTGATGTCCGTACTTTTATTTTAGAGAGATATTAGTACCAGTTACATATGTTTACATCGGAACATTTCTAGACCATTTCTTTGTCTACAACAAGCGGATACTGTTTGATGTTGGTGTCGCTGGAAAAATTACTTTACATAGAATACGCATTCTGTACAATGTACACTGTGCTATATTCTGATTGTTATAGCTATTCTCAATATATTTTTAGTCTACTTTATTCAAGAATTATTATATGAGATCGGCGGATATGTGATCGCTGTATTTGAATTTCCACCCAGGGATTGTATATTCTATATCTGTTATTTTGTTTAATTTTGGCTCGATTTCTGTAATCAGCTACTGGCAGATATTCCACTATGCAGTTAATATAGATCTACCTAGTACCCCATCCCGGTTGCCGAAGTGCCAGACATTAAAAAGAGTATGGTATTAAAACCATTAAATGTTGTAATACCAGTGTTCTACATTACAATTGTAAACCTATTGGATATGATGAGTATTGCTACTGTTTCATCACAAACTGTACAAAGATCAGCTTCCATTTTAATAATATTAATCCGATGCTTGAATCCTTTTATCCTCCTCTTGGATAAAAAAGAGCTGAGAGAGATAATTTACAACAAGAAGACAATGGTCGGTCCAGTATGGTTAGAAGATATTCAATCCGAAATCGTTGGTAAACGAAAACGACAGAACGGATCAGGATCAGGACAAATGCATGTCAATGACACAAAAACATAAAAAAGATGGAATATTGAATAGTAAGTTAGTGAGTGCAGTGAGGTTAATGCGAGGACTACAAAGGCAATACAACAGTAATAAACTTGTGTGATAAACTGTCTGAAAAAGTACTCCACACTCAAAAACACTGTTTATATTATATTTCAAATAGTGTGAAAATTCTAATTTTGTTGTCTTGCTTGTAAATTGTTCTTAATTGGTCTTGACACTGTCTACAATGTTTCGATACTGTCTGGATTTGTCTCAACAGAGTCGGAACTGTCTTTAAAATGTCAGAACTGTTCCGACAATATCTGGATACGTCTCGACAACGTCAACGCTGTCTTGACAATGTCTGAATTTGTATTGACACTGTCGGAACTGTTTAGACAATGTCTGAATTTGTATTGACACTGTCGGAACTGTCTAGACAATGTCTGAATTTGTATTGACACTGTCGGAACTGTCTAGACAATGTCTGAATTTGTATTGACACTGTCGGAACTGTCTAGACAATGTAAGAAAAGTCTGGATTGTTGTCTTGATTGTAAAGAGTTGTTCTGAACTTGTCTCGAAACTGTCTAAGATGTCTCGGGAATATCTAGGTTTGTCTTGATAATGTCTGCATTTGTCTCGACACAATCGGAACTGTCTTTTCAAAGGGAACTTTTCTCCACACTGTCTGCATTGTTTCGACAATGTATGAATTTGTCTTTAAGCAGTTTACACTGTCTTGGAAATGTCTTAATTTGTTTTTACACAGTATAAACTGTCTTGAAAATATCTAGATTTGTTATGACATAATCTGAACTTGCCTGGAAAATCGGAAAATGCTTATCGTCACTGCATGTCAACTACTGTCACACTATGCTTTGGTAATGGTTTACAGTTTAATCCTGCTATTGTCCATGTGAATTTTGAACTGACAGCCATAAAGGTATTGCAGGATATATTTTTATTTTTATTCAGAAACTAACCCTTTACAACGGGGGCAAACATCAGCGGGGTACCAATGTTTGCGTCTAATAATCATAAATAAACAACTGTATTACATAATGACTATAAATATCCGTACTTTAGCTAAGTAAAGTCTAGAAGTCAATAAATACTGGTATTCACCTGCTGGAAGTAATATTCACTGGAAGACGACATAAGCATTATAGTATATGTAATAACACAATTACAGGCTTTTGTATCAGTGCATATGAGTTTTTATTGACCTGCAAAACCAATATTGATCTCAGCCTTCAGCTTCGTTCAATATTATTTTACAGGTCAATAAAAACTCATATTCACTTCTACAAAAGTCTGTAATTGTATAATATTCCCAAATGTCAGCATTAAATGTTGTACATCCTGCACAGGTATGGTGGGAAAAAATCCAGAAAAGGGCCTAGGGTTTAAATCAGAAATACAAAAGTTCCAAAATCCTCCCACGCACATTTCAATGGACAATTTTATTGCAGTCATCCTAATATTTATACTTTTATTGGCGTGTTATTGAAACTAAAAAACGTACAAACGATTAACTATATCAAAATAAGGAGCACGGACATAGTACTGCCACAATCCAGAGTGGAAAAGAATAAAGATAACCACTTGTATGACATGATTCAAAAGTATTCTAGTGGTAAAATTGATCATGAACAGTACACCCCACAGGTAATTGTGGACAGGACCCTATGTTGCTCCCTTTTTTTTTTCTTTTTTTTTTTAACATCGACTTTTTTTCATATAAACAACATTTTGCAACTTTCTATGTATCACTGGATGACATATATACAATCAAACAGTAGTTTCTATCCATGCCGGGTTTCTGACATGATATAAGTTAGAAGGTAAGTCACTCTTCTTTGTTTACATTGGGGTACTTGTTGTGCATTCATCTTAAATTTAGTGAATAAAAAAGGCCTACCTGTCTGGAAATTGGCTTATTCCCTCTCTGTATATATTATTCTCCCTGAAAACACACATCAATATTTATTTACAGCAGCTGACAACTCTCCATGGAACATTTTCCACTCGCGTTTTGCGATTTTCAGACGACATTTTTGAAAACTCGAATTAAAGCTACGGAAGTGTGATTATTAGCGACATCTGCTGGTCATTTGAAATATTGACGATACGGTAAAACGCGAGAGTTCCGGATAAAAAGTTCGGGAATTTTTTGGCGCAAAATTTAATTTTACCCGGAACTCTCGCGTTTTACCGTATCGTCAATATTTCAAATGACCAGCAGATGTCGCTAATAATCACACTTCCGTAGCTTTAATTCGAGTTTTTAAAAATGTCGTCTGAAAATCGCAAAACGCGAGTGGAAAATGTTCCATGGAGAGTTGTCAGCTGCTGTAAATAAATATTGATGTGTGATTTCAGGGAGAATAATATATACAGAGAGGGAATAAGCCAATTTCCAGACAGGTAGGCCTTTTTTATTCACTAAATTTAAGATGAATGCACAACAAGTACCCCAATGTAAACAAAGAAGAGTGACTTACCTTCTAACTTATATCATGTCAGAAACCCGGCATGGATAGAAACTACTGTTTGATTGTATTTATTGTATATATGTCATCCAGTGATGCATAGAAAGTTTGCAAAATGTTGTTTATATGAAAAAAAGTCGATGTTAAAAATAAAAAAAAAAAATAAAATAAAAAAAAAAATGGAGCAACATAGGGTCCTGTCCACAAGTATCTGTGGTACACCCGTACTCTTGTGTTTAGATACCAAGCAAGAACGGAATTGTGAGACTATTGCCTTATTTACATGTATATATTTGTTTTAAACTTTTAAAATAGTGCTGAACTTTTATAAATAGAATAAGACAATAACCTGCTCAAACACATACTTCCACCTCCTCATTGTGAGCAGAGGGCAACAGACAACAGACCTAATGTCTGGCTAACGGAATATCTTTATGGGATTGGACACATATATTATAAAATTGTGTTGAAAACCATCTCCATTTATTGATGCATTCATGCTCTAAGATAACTACACGAGTCATCATATTGACATTAGTATAGCTTTCATAACGTTGGTGTTCATTTTATATTTTCATTCTCTGACACCAATCACACACGTTTCAAAGAAGGTTTATATAAAAATAAAAGTCAATATTTATCAATTTTCCAAAAAAATTAAATTCAGTGTAAGGAGATCAAAATATTTATAGCGAATGTATTGGTACGTTCTGTGTTTTACGTGGTGATAAGTGTATTTTTCAAGAGCGCCAAAGTCATAAAGTCTGGATTCACACTTCAATTAAATACCTTCTTACATGCAGCCCTTTGTCCTTTAATTATGCCATATTTCTTCGTCTTTATATTATTATGCTAAGAAGAGTTTGAAGATACCAAAGGAGTAATCAGAATCCGTAAATCGAAGGACAGACAACACAATGGCCAAAAGAAAAAGGACAAAAGAACAAACAACAATCTACAAAACATTACACAGCAACATGAATAACACGAACCCCACTAAAATCCGGGGGTGTACTCAGGTGCTCCGGAAGGGTAAGCAGTTCCTCCTCCACTAATGACACCCGTCGTGTTGACGTTAAGTCCGTTCTATCGAATTATTATACACTGACACAACGTAGATGAATCATGTACGGTTCAGAAAATATATGGTATTGGAACGGTTAAGCTTCAGACAAAATGGTCAGGTAGACTCGAAAAAAAGCGCCACAAATTTAGTAGCAGTTTAAAATCTTACAGTGAAACGCCATGCTCTGAGGACATCCCATACTCTAGCAATATAGCAACGTCATTCACAGAAATGCAGTATTTATAGGTCATACATCAAGACCTCCACAACGGAAGTTCCGAAAGTAATTAACAGGTAGGGAGACCATTAACAATATGATTGTTCACAGCAGTTGTCAGAAAATACTTTTTAATTGCCTCATACACTCATGGATATCATGTGTGATCATACATCAATAAAACTTATCTTTTATCCTAATAGTAATAGACTCCAAATTTTACATTCTGAATATGATTCGGCTTATAAAAAAATATGATATGCTATTGCAGCGGTGGATGAGAACTATGTACAGCCGACTATATAGTAATATGCGAGCGTCAGCGAGCTCTTTATGGTATAAAATGTGTACTTAGTATTTTTTGACAAACATGGCTGCACATACTGATGGATAAAAAAAATTGGACATATTGTAAACACGTTCCGTGTAACACACGAACACACTCAACTAATGAAGATCTTCTTAACATAAAGCGCAAAGGTGATCCTAAGTCTCGTACCCTCTCTCGTACGTTCGATACCACTGAAACCCGGAACCCTTGTGTAATAGCGAGCATCGCAAGAAGCGAGCTAAACAGCAACATGTGTGTAAGGAGATTAATCAATATACTAACAATACCAACCGGAAGTGGTTTCTAAGTTTCAGCATAGAATGGAAAATCGGAGCGAATGACCGGAAATAGCCTATTAATTAGAATAAAAAATAACAGGAAACAGCCTTTTAATTTGAATAAAAAATAACTATCCAGTTTAAAAATACCCCCCCCCCCCCAAAAAAAAAAATAATTAGAAAGGAAACCGTACAGCTTCTTTACATGAAACAATTAATTTATTTAAAAAATGGACAATCGTTAGACCTTCTTGTTTCGCCCCTAAAGCTGATCATGTCGCTCATGGTTTAAAAAAAAAAAAAAAAAAGGAATTATTCAGTTGCCATGCAACCCGTTTAAATACATTTTTGTACACATGAGACAGAAAAAAACATTCAAAGTCTTGTCGTTTGTGTGATGCGAAATATCGTTTGCTATGATCTGTTAAAAGCTCAACAGAGCTTATGTTGTATGTTGTTTTAACCATGCCGACTCTAAATAAAGCTTATTTATTATTATTATCTATTTATTTATTTACAAGACACAATGACGAAAAGAGCGAAAAAAATATATAAAAGAAAACTGCTTTAAATCAGTGAAAGAGTTAAATTAAGATAATTGCTATCTTAACAGCATATCTATGATTTTCTCTTTAATTCTAAATCTACCTATCAAGCGCCCTTCCGTGCAAAAAAACGTTGCATTTTTCTGCGATACGCCTAGTTTGCAGCGATAGGCCTACACATCGACAATATATGGCCATTTATGGAGTTAATACTACAAACGGATTAAGTTAACTTATATTTTATAGGCAGTAAACGAGTAGAACATGGACAAAAATTATAAGAGCGATTACCAGCAGCCTTTTCATTTTTTTCACCAAAAAAAACATATTTCGGACATAACATGACTTCAAAGTTTGAAATATATTAGCAGGGGCTCCCAAATGCCCCTAAAATCTGGCATGTGCCACCATAATTACTGATATTCCTAATAATACATATAGTATAACTAATCGTAGATTTTGAATATCAAATTCTAATATGACGTCCCGTATTCGGTATACAAATAAAGGCATATTTGAATAACAATCAAATATAGGCCAAGCATGCGCGCTGACCTAAAAAAAAAGCACCTACATAAACACTGACTATTTTCAGAAAATTCTTCATGGTTAGCGATTTTCTATTATTGTTTATCCAAAAATTGTTGAAATAAATGAAGCTAAAATTAAATAAATCCTAATCAAGTCTTATCATAATTAAACTCTTATAAACACGGCTTTGTTTACCTTTCGTCACTGTCTCCATGTTTATCTCCCTTTATCTCCGATTCGACTGTCTGCGTTCAACTGGTAATTTCGTTGTTAATCATTTAAAGTTGTTTATTTGTAATAAAATGTATATTGAACCTTGTCAATAAAATTCTTTTCGGTATTTTAAGCCACAGTTTCAACCACAATTTCGCTATCCATCTCTTAATTCCCAATTTTACCATTTTTAAAATTCCGTAGGAGATTGATCACCTTGACCGCCTCGAATTTTAAAATTACCGTATTTGTCCTATTAGAATCGAAATAATTCATGCCGGCCATACTTTATTGTTATTCAAATATGGGTAGGCATTATATTAATGAGATTTAACTCCTAGCTGCAGAACCGTAGATATTTAGGTCCTTTTTGGTTTTTTCGGGGTCCGCCCTATCAGAAAATTTTACAAGGACCTAAAGAGCTATGGTTCCGCAGCTACATTAAATCATGCTCTTAAATATATGTCGGATGGACAGGTTGAGGTTCGGACATGAAAGACCCACTGACTCAGACTGTTGTCTAATATGTACATGTCTTTCTGTAAGAAATTTTGAAAACGCAATCAATAAATCATACACACACGTACAACTGCATTGTATCTTCTTCTTCCTCCTCCAGTGTAGAACATGAGTCGTCGCCGACTGTTTAAAGTTCTGCCGGCGGGACTAGGCATGCGAGGCACACACAGCTCAGGATGTCCCCAAGACTATGTACAACTAAACACTTCACTATGACACAGTTAAAACTATTTACACTGGTTGGCGTGGCTAACCTGTTGTTGGAGCTTAGCCCTGAACTCCTCTATGGAGCTGGCCCCAACTGTGGTGTCTGGTAGGTGGTTCCATTCCCGTGCTGTTCTTTGGAAGGAATTTTTGAGAGTGGCATAATTGGACCTCTCCATATCCAGAAATCATGGGTAGTTTGCTCATTTGCATATCCAAGATGGCGGTTTCTTCAAGCCAGAAATTTTTACAAAGATTTCTTAAAGAAGTATTTTGTTCGGGGGTTCGGGCATTTTTCTGAGGTGAAATGAATTCTAATATGGATATCACTGCAGAATTCAAATCTTAGTCGACTTCTGACCATCTTTTTAATCGTTTACTATGGATGCACACTATTTTCTGAACCAAATACGCAAACTTCCGGTGTAGATCTATCTCTTTTTTCACACATTATTTGAATAAAATTTGTTTCCACGGTTCCCAGGAAGATTGAAATGGTCAGATTTTGGGAAATGTCAGCTTTTGTAAGTGACACTTGAA
The DNA here is from genome assembly GCA_963680875.1 of Bathymodiolus brooksi. Taxonomy (NCBI): domain Eukaryota; kingdom Metazoa; phylum Mollusca; class Bivalvia; order Mytilida; family Modiolidae; genus Bathymodiolus; species Bathymodiolus brooksi. Next base: position 8,011,820 of record OY804580.1, on the reverse strand, counting down.
GGGTAACGAGTGTTTTCATTAAAACTCGAATTGTTATCTGCTGAAAAATAGTCAATCATTGTCGACACCGGTTTAAATATAGAAAATAATTAAGTCGAGGCTCCATGAAGGGTGAATAAACTTTTTATAATGATACATTTGAATTCGATGAATGTTTATTACACAATATCAACAAAACATTGAATACTTGTAGTAAGCATATTCAAAAAATTTAACAATATAAAATCTATATATACTAAACGATTTCAATGACATAGTTAATACTTATGTGGGGCAGATATTGAAAAAAAATGCACAATATATTTTTTATTTACATATTTTTATTTATTTAATTGATCGTGAAAAGGGGGGGGGGGGGTGCATATATTTTCGATCTTTTATACACATCATCGAGTTCCTAATGAACATATGATGACAATTAATTTTGATACGATCATAAATAATTATATGAAGTTATTTATGTGATCAAAACTGATGAAATATTATTAAAAAAAAAATAGATACGAGTTTTCATCAGCGTTCATTGATCAGCGTCTTCCAAATATGGTTCAACGTTTATTTGCTGACGTCATACATGACGCGATTTGGCTTATGAATATTCATGAGCAAAAGTACCCATGATTTCTGACTATGTGGAAGAACCTATGTTGACCTCTGGTTCTGCTGTCACCAGGTATGAGGTATAAGTCTCGGTCGATGTCCAAGAGTTGATGCTGGATCTTATATATCATAACGAGTCTGCTTATCCTCCTCCGTTGTTCTAAAGTCTGCCACTCAAGTGATTTTAACATGCTTGTCACGCATCCTTGTGTTCTGCTGGTGTAATCATTTATGTACATTTTCTAATGTCTATATCAGGGTTTAGGTGGTGGGATCACAAACCTTTGCGGCTGCGTATTCCAGTGTTGGTCGTAGGATCGTGAGGTAGCTGGTTTCTCTTACTTGTTTCATTTTGATCAACTGCCGATTGGTCCGATCAAAATTGTTTGTTTACAACAAGAGAAGTGGATCAGCGGGGGTAAAACATTCGATATTTTATGCCTTTTCTGTCGGAGTTATGAATTGACTGATTTGTGCGTGAAAAGGATGATTATATGTTTCTTTATGAAAACTATTATTTGTTTTCTTATATCATTCACATTTCGGTGGACTTTGAACCACATTTTTACAAATAATCATGTCAAAATTTAACGTTATGAACTTTCATCATTTATTTTACAAAACATGTACATAAACACATACGAGCAACACAATGAAAATGATACTTTTTTTTAAATGATAGACGTTTGACTCATCACAGTCACTTGAAGTTTCAAAAATAAAAATAAAATAAGATAAAAATGTTTTTCTTATTTTTGTTTTATTTTTGAAACTTCAAGTGACTGTGGACTCATAATCATAGACTAGTAAAATACATGTACATGTTTATGCGTAGATGCGATGCTCGCCAGTAGGCTCTGTCTAATCCATATTAAAAGTCATTTTGTTAGCTTGTTTTACTTGTATTGATATTTTTTAATTTATTAAATCTCTTCTGACATACTGACAAGAATTTTTGTTTCTACGCGGAAGTTAACTTTTGAGATTTCGTAAGGAACGACAGTTCGATTGAATGAAACTAGATTCGGCCCTAAAAAAAAGTCGTCCCCAATATATCTCGACACTTTTTGATGCACTGGATGAGCGTGAAATTGCCAGATAATTTTCAGATTCGCGAGCATTCATGGCCGTGCCTGTTTCATATTATGCGAGCGTAAGCGAGCTCTTTATGGTATAAAATGTGTACTTAGGATTTTTTGACAAACATGGCTGCACATACTGATAGATAATTTTTTTTCCGACGCATTGTAAACACGTTCCGCGTAGCACACTAACACACTCAAACTAATGAAGATCTTCTTAACATAAAGTGCAAAGGTGATCCTAAGTCTCGTACGTCCGATACCACTGAAACCCGGAACCCTTGTGTAATAAAAGTCATTTTGTTAGATTGTTTTACTTATATTGATATTTTTTAATTTATTAAATCTCTTCTGACATACTGACACAAATTTTTGTTTCTACGCGGAAGTTAACTTTTGTTTGAGATTTCGTCATTCTCTATCCAGAGTTGTCGTTCCTGCTACGCTATTCAACATCTCTGTCAACTCCCATTTTACAAGATTTTTGTAAAATTTAGAAACAGTAAAAAATGTACTTAAAATTGTTTTAATTATTGTAAATATCAATAAAAATGAAAAAAATGTACTTAAAATTGTTTTAATTATTGTAAACATCAATAAAGATGATTTTTTTTTCGCTCATTTCAAATCAATTCTCTCTTAAAAATGATTTGAGATCGTTTTTAACTTTTTTATTTTTACCTCCACATAATAGTTCTCCAAGAAGTGGGGGGAAATCATTTTTAAGAGAGAATTGATTTGAAATGAGCAATTTTTTTTCATCTTTATTGATGTTTACAATAATTAAAACAATTTTAAGTACATTTTTTTTTACTGTTTCTAAATTTTACAAAAATCTTGTAAAATGAGCGTTGACAGAGATGGAGTGTAGCGTAACAGGAACGACAACTCTGGATAGAGAATGAGATTTCGTAAGGAATGACAGTTTGATTGAATGAGACTAGATTCGGCCCTAAAAAAATGCCGTTCCCGATATATCTCGGCCCAAAAAATCTCGACACTTTTTGATGCACTGGATGAGCGTGAGATTGCCAGATAATTTTCAGATTCACGAGCATTCATGGCCGTGCCTGTTTCATATTAAGTGATATCAAAGAACAAGTTCCATCGGGACATGCGAGAGCGAACAAATTATCCATCTGCTGATAATGGTCTCTTCGGTTATCTCCCTTCTAACCGGAAGTTGGACGAATATTGACAACACGTGTGGAAAAACTGCTATTATGGTTCGACAAAAGAAAAAGGTAAAAATTAATGATAATTATTCTATATTATACTACAATTAATATGGATTAGGCACAGCCTACAGGCGAGCATAAACATGTACATGTATTTTACTAGTCCGAGATTCCTCTGTCGTTTAACGGCTTTTAAGTTTTATAAAGTTGCTGTAGCCAGGTTATGGAAACGAGTATCACCCTTGGCTATATACTCAGCCATTACAACCAAAAGGGGGGTGCTAATGTGTGTATCGTGTTAGGTAAATGAGTTTGCCAGACATTTATTTATGGATATATTGTGACAAAATATGGATGTAATTGTTTGAAATATATATTTCCCAAGGAGGTTTGTGTTATTTTACATTCAACATACGTCTTCTTGTAAAATTTTAGATGTGAAGTAAAATGTAATCAAATTTTGGGTCAAATGTTACCAGCGAGCTGCTGGTGAGATCAGTATTTTTACCTTAATAATTATATATTAAAACAGAAAATATTGTTTATATAATTTTATAAAATAAATTAATTAAAAAAAACACGTGTTTTCTTAGAATATGGTAAATCCGAGGATTTATGATATGCAAAGCAGATGTTTGCATACAAACAATAATTATATATATATATATAAGTGTATTTTGTAAACAACTAATGGTACGTAGATACATTGTATCTAACATAGTTAACACTTGATCCAAATTTTATTTAGCATATGCATTTTGATTATTTTATTTTATGAATATAAATTGTTATTAAATACAGAGGATCTATTTAGATCATAGATGGGCTTCATACTCCTACAGGATTGAAAAAAATATGATTTTTAGGCGTAAATTTTCGCACCTCCCTCCGCTTGGTGCAAATTGTTTAGGTGCCCCCCCCCCTAACTTGAAATCCTGGATCCGCCCCTGAGGAGTACAGACAGTATTGTAAAATATTTATTTCATTTTTTTTTTAATCACTATTGGTTCAATTTTGTTTTACAAAAAGTTTTTCAGTAGTAATTTTATAATACTATACAGTACTATGATTATCTCCCTTTATTTATATTCCTTAAAAAGCATTTTCCCCAATAATTACTGTTAATTCAACTTTTTGCATTTAATTGTTATATTTTGAAATTGTTATCAATATTAAACAATAAATTTTTTTTGTGTTCATATTTATATGAATATTATAGTTGCAATTATTTAAATTAAATATACCTACCTTGAAGAACTTTCGATTTATTTATATAATCAACGCCCACTTTCTTATAATAGGTGAGTCGGACGTTAAACCCCCATATACTACTACTTATAAATATATTGCCGAATTTCCTTCGATATTTACTGTATATTACAATTATACTTCGGTATTTTCCGATTTATTTCGGTCAATTCTAAATTTGCATAGACACTTCAAATATGTCAAAAAATTATCCAATGAAAAGTTTCTCGATATACGAGAACTAGACGAGAATTTCCTTACTTATTATAAAATCCCGAGATACATCGAATGGTATAATCGGCCATTTTCTAGCATCATTATTTGCTGATTCCATCCCCTTTCCCTATGACATCCCCTGCTGTAGCCGTTCAACGTCAGAGGGTAATATATACGGATTACAGCGGATTTGCCTCTCCAGCTCTAGGTTCGCCACATTTCCACGTTTCGTGGCTATCAGATTTTATTTTCTATCAAAAACCCTTATATAAATCGCTTCACCAATCATTTTTCTATTCATTCATAACCATCTTACCCTCAGAAAGTGGTGTTACACTCCATTACAGCACGATTTGCCTTAGATCACAGGAGTCGGAAGTTCTATCAATAATAAGGTATAGGGGCACCTCGAAGATCGCTGGGCAACTATAAAAAAAACACCAGGAGTGCAATGCATTTTTGGGGGGTTGGCCTAAATCTATACCTACAGGTAGATGAGCATGGAATAAAAGGTTGAATCCTACTCTTGGATGTTTAAACTAAATAAATATCATGTTTTCTTGTATTTACCACACGGTTTTGTAGCAGTTTCGTACATTTTACCCTTCTACACCACCATCGCAAGATCCATGATCGGTAAACCGGAAGTGCAGCTCTGTCGTGAATTTTAAGGTCAGTATAATTAAATTATCTCTTTTGATAAATTATGAAACATCTTGTGATAAATTATATGATTTAAATATAATAAAATATTACTTAAAAAATAAGGTTTGTTGTATTTATTTTGCCATAATTTAATTTTACTGACCTTAAAATTCACTGCACTTCCGGTTTACCGATCATGGATCTTGCGATGGTGGTGTAGAAGGGTAAAATGTACGAATCGGCTACAAAACCGTGTGGTAAGTACAAGAAAACATGATATTTATTTAGTTTAAACATCCAAGAGTAGGATTCAACCTTTTATTCCATGCTGATCTACCTGTAGGTATAGATTTAGGCCAACCCCCCAAAAATGCGTTGCACTCCTGGTGTTTTTTTTATAGTTGCCCAGCGATCTTCGAGGTGCCCCTATACCTTATTATTGATAGAACTTCCGACTCCTGTGCTTAGATCCTATTATTCCGCCATTTGACTTCCATTTTTCAAACATTTGTCACGTGACTACGAGAAAACTATGATTACCGCAATGTATCATGGGAGATGATTTGCATATAAACAAACAAACAAATATTTTTATTGCCAATCATAGGTGTCTGTTAAGGCAGAACAATTAACATAAAATTTAATACAGTTGATTATATTGATTGGTAATGATTTTAACAGCAAATTTAGTGAATTAGAGATAACCATAAGAAAAAAAAATGTTGTAATACCTTGTCCAAAAAGGGGGAACGTAACACATGCTCTTTCTGAAGTCTGTTGGTAACACTCTGCCATTGAATCTTTTCTTTCCAACACATTCTGTATTATTTCCTTCTGCTCTGCTTTGATCTGTAGATGGACTGTTTGTCCTGCAGAATACGCTTAAATGTATCGTCTTCCATGTGATTTGAATGTTGTTTACGTATGCAAATAATGCTCCAAATAATTTGGCATGCTGCATTAATTAGCTCCCATCATGCAATGCGTTGCTGTCATCATTCAGTTAGTATCGCGAGATCACGTGTGTAGATTCGAAAATGGAAGTTAAATGGCGGAATAATAGGATCTAAGGCAAAATCGTGCTGTAATGGAGTGTAACACCACTTTCTGAGGGTAAGATGGTTATGAATGAATAGAAAAATGATTGGTGAAGCGATTTATATAAGGGTTTTTGATAGAAAATAAAATCCGATAGCCACGAAACGTGGAAATGTGGCGAACCTAGAGCTGGAGAGGCAAATCCGCTGTAATCCGTATATATTACCCTCTGACGTTGAACGGCTACAGCAACTTTATAAAAGCCGTTAAACGACAGAGGAATCTCGGACTAGTATTTTACTAGTCTATGAATATGATTATGAGTCTCTTGAAGTTCCAAAAATAAAAATAAAAATAAGAAAAACATTTTTTTCTTATTTTTATTTTTATTTTTGAAAATGACTGAAGAGTCAAACGTCTATCATTTAAAGAAGTATCCTTTTCATCTGGGGGTCGTGCACAGGCGCTGTTGGTCGTGTTGCTCGTATGTGTGTATGTACATGTTTTGTAAAATAAATGATGAAAGTTCATAACGTTAAATTTTGACATGATTATTTGTAAAAATGTGGTTCAATGTCCACCGAAATGTGAATGATATAAGAAAACAAATAATAGTTTTCATAAAGAAGCATATAATCATCCTTTTCACGCACAAATCAATTCATAACTCCGACAGAAAAGGCATAAAATATCGAATGTCTTACCCCCGCTGATCCACTTCTCTTGTTGTAAACAAACAATTTTGATCGGACCAATGAGCAATCGGCAGTTGATCAAAATGAAACAAGTAAGAGAAACCAGCTACCTCACGATCCTACGACCAACCCTGGAATATGCAGCAATGGTTTGTGATCCCACCACCTAAACCCTGATACAGACATTAGAAAATGTACAAAGAAGAACTGCCCGCTTTGTCATAAATGATTACACCAGCAGAACACAAGGATGCGTGACAAGCATGTTAACATCACTTGAGTGGCAGACTTTAGAACAACGGAGGAGGATAAGATCCAGCATCAACTCGTGGACATCGACGGAGACTTATACCTTAGTTCTAATAATAAAACCCTAAATGCTCGTTTACTCGCAAGGGTTATAACGGGATGCCATTACACGTAATGGAGCAGCCGCCGAGAATTTTTGCACTCGCTTACAGAGTTTCTGACGCCTGCATTTATCAATAATAAGACATAACCTTTCCTTTTGTCCATTATTATAACAAGTTTTTATCACCTACCAGTATTTTAGAATGTAATTCGCACAAAATAAAAATCCATGTTTACTTTCTCTCTGAACATTTTGAATTTCGTCATTTCCGGCCTCACTATTTGGATGTCGATACCATATTTGGCGATTTGAGGCGTGAACGTGTAGTAAGAAATGTGTAGTAAGAAATACCATATTTAGAAAAGCTCTGCCTTCCGTAGTTTCCGGTTATGGCAAACGATCGATAAATTTGAAGAAGGTTGTTGCTACCTTTGAAAAGCATATATTTCTCAGCCAAACCGATTTAACAAGGACTGGGATCATCAGTAATAGTTATAATGAAATGTTTGAAGCGTAAATAGTGAGTTTTTATGTTTCAACTGCAACTTTTTTTTTGCTCCATTGTGACGAATGGGACCGCGTTGTAGCTCTGCCGAGACACAAGTTTGACATTATTGCAGCTACTTATACCTCAGACCTGGTGACAGCAGAACCAGAGGTCAACATAGGTTCTTCCAGGAGAGGTTCAACTATGACACTCTCAGGGTATTCAATAAGATTGTATTGAACAGCCTGAATTGAAATTTGAAGTGGCTACATGATAAAATTGGGGGGGGGACCCCAACCCCCCCCCCTGAAATTTTTTTTCACTTACATTCAAAATGGTGCATTCTGAGGCATTTTTAAGGTAGTTTACAAGTGCATGAAAAAGAAGGTTTCATAGAAATGATTTTTTTTTAAATTTTAGCAAGCAATAAGACCATTTCACGATGACCTTTAAATTTCTTGCGAGAATGGAGTAGAAAAGTTCATTTTTGCTTGATTTTTCCTGATGTCATTCAGTGGGAAAGCATGTGTTTCCCCTTCATCCAAGTCCACTGGAAAATAACAGCTAGCAGTTGTTGTGAAAGGGTCTAAATATCCCAATTAGCTATACATATGTATATGTAAATGCATAAAATAAAATAATAATAAAAGCGTTAATACTGATATTGGGAGTTTTCCTATATAAAAATGGGTGTGACTTTACCCAAATACACCATAAAATCGTATTTATTGTATTAGTTAAAGGTTCTATATGAATTATTTTTCATAAAAAAATTCAAATTTTATAAATTTGTCACAAGAGTAATCAAAATGATCAATTTTATAACTATTAGTATTCTCGATTTCGGAGTTACATCACACAATGTAATTGACCAATCAATGATTATCAATTTTGAGATGAAGAAACTATCTGGAGGTGAAGCCAAACAAAATCCTCGGGATTCTACATAGACTCCAATGTATATTAATTTATTCGCTATTTTCCAACAGAAGTTAAATATTTTAATTAAAATCACCTCTGGTCCTGATAGACACTAAATCAGATATCTAGTTTGATTTTCGTCAATTTATATCTGACGGATTTATTTTAAATTAAGAAAATAAAATTCAAATTTTCCATTGGAATCTAGGTAAAATCTAGAGGATTCCTGCTGTCCTCACCCCAATGAATTATTAAATACCCGTATGTTCGGATATGAGAATTATAAACATCGATACACCCACATGGCCGCTTCCAACAAATACAAATGTACCCAAACACACTCAAAATTCATATGGTATGTGTTACTTACATACAACAAATATATTTCATCCAACACGCTTTTAGTTATTTTATTTATTTATCTTATTTTGTTTAAAAAAAAAGAAAAAAAGAGTAAAACCTGGCCACTTAAAACAAATTAAAAAAATAAATTATGGGTGTCATTTTCTGTAAAGCTTCATTTATATTTAACTGGAAAAACTTTAATACATTATGGGTAATTTTTTTTATCTGTACATAAATGAAGTTGAGTTATTTATTTCCCATTCTTTGGTAACAAAAACTGGTATGTCTGATAACCAAAAAAAGAGGATGATGTACATCTTCCTAAGATAAACAGTTTTGTCTCATTGCATATTTTGACAATTAAGGCAAAGGTACAGAATACTAAGCTTTATATTACTATTATTCCCTCTTTTCAAGAACCGGGATTCATTTTTGTAAGGGTTGTCTCTCTTTAGAAAAGGTAAATTAATATAGCTATAGCAGGGAAATTCTTAATCGACCGAGATCGGGATAGTTTGATATTGTCTGTAAGAACTGACTATTTTGTTGAAATTCATGAAAAAATAACGATAGAGGAGCTAATAAATCATTAATTATTCATAAAACATCTCAAAATAATAGAAATAATATAATTTGAAGCTGTATTTGGGTAAAAAGTCACACCGTATAAAAATGGCACTTCAAACTTTTCCATTTGCGTACATTTGTATCTCATGAGTTATCCATCGATAACATAATTATCTTTTCGATATGTCTCTAGATTTTTAAATTGAAATATCTCTATCATTTAAACGTTTAATCGAACATCAAATGATAATAAGTTAAGCGTAGAATTGACACCGATCAATGATAAATTCAGATAAATTCGTTTCATTCCCCTAGGATTAGATAACCCCTGACAAATGCATTGCTATAGATCCTGAAATGCATTGTTTTTTGTATATTTCTTTTATTTAATGAAAAAATATTTTAGTTTCTAACAGTCGAACCGGCGATTTCACTCGTTTGAAGCGGCGACATATCGCCGGGTGCCGGCCCTTATTGAAATCCCTGCACTCTCAGAAACTCCTTCCAATTAACAGCACGAGAATGGAACCACCTACCAGACACCACAGTTGGGGTCAGCTCCATAGAGGAGTTCAGGGCTAATCTCCAACAACAGGTTAGCCACGCCAACCAGTGTAAATAGTTTTAACTGTGTCATAGTGAAGTGTTTAGTTGTACATAGTCTTGGGGACATCAGCTGTGTGTGCCTGGCATGCCTAGTCCTGCAGAACTTAAAACAGTCGGCGACAACTCCTGTTCTACACTGGAAGAAGAAGAAGAAGATACAATGCAGTTGTACGTGTGTGTATGATTTATTGATTGTGTTTTCAAAATTTCTTACAGAAAGACATGTACATATTAGACAACAGTCTGAGTCAGTGGGTCTTTCATGTCCGGACCTCAGCCTGTCCATCCTACATATATTTAAGAGCATGATTTAATGTAGCTGCGGAATGCTTCTTCTCTGAAACCACTAGGACAATTGAAACCAAACTGACCAGGAATGATCATTGGAAGGTCCTCTGCAAAGTTTTTTGTTTTTTATGCCGATCGGAAATCCAAGATGGCCACCACCGCAGGACATAGATTAACATTGGACCCTATGGGAAAATGTTCAAATGCCTTCTTCTCAGAAACTACAGATTTGATTAAAGCCAAACTGTACATGAATGTTCATTGGATGGTCCTCTACAAACTTTATGTTTTTTGTTGCGATATGAAATTGAAAATGGCGGCTACGGCAGGACTTAGTTTAACATTGGACCCTATGGGGAAAATGTTTCAAAACGCTTCTTCTCTGAATCCACATGGACAATTGAAACCAAACTGCCCAGGAATGATCATTGGAAGGTCCTCTACAAAGTTTGTTTTTTATGCCGATCGGAAATCCAAGATGGTTACCACCGTAGGTAGATTAACATTGGACCCTATGGGAAAATGTTCAAATGCCTTCTTCTCAGAAACTACAAATATGATTAAAGCCAAACTGTACATGAATGTTCATTGGATGGTCCTCTACAAACTTTAGGTTTTTTGTTCCGATATGAAATTCAAAATGGCGGCTTTTATGTTTTTTATGCTGATCGGAAATCCAAGATGGCTGCCACCACAGGTCATAGTATTAACACTGGACCATATGGAGAAAATACAGAAATATGTTCTTCTCTGAAGCTATTGCACTGATTGAACCTAAGCTGTGCATCAATCATTGGAAGGTCCTTTACAAACTTTGTGTTTTTTATGTTGATCGGAATTCCAAGATGACTACCACTGCAGGACATAGTTTTTACATAGGACCAATTGGTTCTTTTTATAACCAGGTAAACGATACAGGCTCTTGAGAGCCTCTGGTTCTAATTAATAGGCTATTTCCGGTTGGTATTGTTAGTATATTGATTCATCTCCTTACACACATGTTGCTGTTTAGCTCGCATCTTGCGATGCTCGCTATTAACAGCAGATGAGAAGCGAGCGATAGATATGTTAATCGTAGCGTACCAAGTGTTGAAGACTACCATTTAGACTACCACCCTTTGGCTTTAGCCTTTAGTTTTTACAATTCAAATGAATTACTGGCATACATGCACTATGCCTATCACGCTATGCTTGATGGACACATTAAGAATTTTGTCTTGAACATTTAGGTGTTTTAAAATCACAATTCTCATAATCGATGTATGACCCACATTTATAATTACAAAATAATTTATTGTTCATTGTTGAGAGTTTTTGAATTTCATGAACTTATTTTCTTTAATCCCAGCAAAGACGTCTCTTACCAGCATCTAGTAAATAATTTGTATTTGTCTTTAAGTAAATCCTAGCCTAATGTCTATGATATATCGGTTTTTGATTTATGGTGATTAATGCCACTTTCAACAATATTTCAGTAATATTGTGACGGTCAGGTATAGGAATAGGTATAGGTATTTGTAAATCCAACTACCGTACGATAACGACCATGATGACACCTATGATATATAGTTATTATTTATGACAATAAGGCCAAAAAAAAATATGTGTGTTTACGGTCACCCGACCTACCCTAATTTTTGCTAGCGACCCTATGCATTTTTACACAGAATTCGGATAACCATATTTGTTGTTTAACCAGCAGCAATGTTTTATTTATTCAACTGCTAGCTTTTTGTCGAAATTGAGAGCAAAGAAGGTAGAAAAACTGCATAATTCGTCATTTTACCGGAATTTTCGAAAATTAAATACCGGAACCGGGAACGACTATTTCCGGTTTTGTCGATAAAAAAAAAAAATAATAAAAATAAAAATTAATCCCGACCGACCGACCCTAGATTTTTTTGACATGTGACAGTAAACACACACATATTTTTTTTTTTGGCCTAAGCTTAGTTAAGCACAAAACTGTAACATGGAGGAAAGACGTAGATATTACTTGTTTTCAATGAGAAGTCTATTTTTAGCCACCACCATGGAATGACCCATAAGCCTGGTCAACATTTGTATATTATTTTATTTATTATTCAACATTTCAGTATGAAAGTGGAGCAGCAACTGCTTACATCTCCAGGAATCAAGCAATTAAAAAACTACAGCTTAGTTTGGCTGATTTTAGGTAAGACAATTAAACATTTTGTTTTTGATTTAAGATATTTAATGTACATGCATTAACATAATTGATGATGGGATTCAGTTTTCATTTTAGACAGGTCTGATGCTTTATTTTTTTAATTATCACGACTTTAGACAGGTCTGGTGTAATATTTATTGAATTATCACGACTTTAGTTGGGTCTGGTGCATTATTTTGTTAATGATCACTTTATTTTTTGAGGATCACTACTTTTACGGGTCTGGTGCATTAATTTTTAGCAAGTAAAATCAAATACCGTACAGCCCAAATGGAAAACGCATAGTCTGTGTTACGCGGAATTAACGAGAAGTCTGTGTATACGTGGACGGTCCGTGAAACAACATGGACATGACGGATTGTAATTATTGAAATGTTCATTCATAATGAATACTACACGTGATTGTACCTGCAATCGTTTATTCCTTGTCATCACAATGCTTCGTAATCTTAATATGCACATTGAAATTTATTTGTCCAGTTGATCATTTGATTCTGGGGTTTTTTCAGGGATGGCATACATATATTTTATTTATAGGATACATGTATATGAGCACCCATCTTGTTTTGCATATTATGTAAACCCAACATTTCGATTGGTTTACATAGGTGTTATTTTTCTCTCTCACGAGTTCATAATCACCTGTGTTTTTATCTATGTACGGGTGTGTCTATTTTTATGTAGTGCACACATTGAACTCGGTCACTAAAAGGTCAAATACAGTTACTTGAGGCTAAGGGATTGATTTAAAGACAAACCGAGAAGGATTGAATAAAAAAATCGATATAAATTTTTACCTAAACATGCTTTTTCGTTTTCGTATTTGTACATGGTTGATGCTAATAAAGTAATTTTTATATTTTACTTTATTTATTGTGTATGTGCTAATTGTAAATCGTTTTACCTTCAACAAAAGTAGATACACATTTCCATTTGTACACAAATTTTTCACGTGAATGAGAATCTAGAAAGGTTTCTACATGTTGGTAATATATTATCGATCAAAGCGTGCTTTTGGGGATCTAGAAACTTTTATAACAGGTGAACTTTAGTCACATGCTGAGTTGACTGTAATTGAACATCCGAAGGCTTGGGGCTCGGCTTGGGTGATATAAAGGTTAGTGAAATTTCAAAGTGTACAAAATAAATTGGTAAGCAAAAATATTTTAAACATAGCTTTATTTCATTACCTGATACCATATGACAAGGAATGTAAGGTAGTTGAAAATATTGTAGTTTCTCATCTGCAACTAGCCTCTTTAAAAATAAAATGAAATAAAAATCGGGCATTTATTAACACAGTTTTTATATAATTAGATCGATGAGAAACCAATCTAATTAAAATTAGCTCTACGCACCGAATGAAACTGACAAGTCATTATTTTGCAAAACAAATGGAGGGTCAAAATGGGACCAGCACCCAAACTTTTTACTTAATTTTTGAGTCCGATTTTGACAGTGTTTACCTTTACGTTCCTTGCCCCTTGCTGGGACCTTGATTGGACAATCAAATCTTATCTTATACAATTTCCTGTCTACCATTTTCAAACGTTTCCAAGATATCTGTTTATAAAATTTATTTAGAAATATATTTATGTATTTTTATGTTATGTATATAATTTCCATTCACAGTATGTGGCAGATCACCTCCAAACACTTCATGTTGTGCATATTATCTAATCCCAACATTTTTTAAGGTTGAAAATAACGGACAGGAATGAAAATCATGCCTGTTAATGGTGCAATAAACTAGTCATATTGTACATGTGTATAACAAATCTGATACTTTTTGAAAGTGATGGTCCTGAAAAGGACCGTTGTGAATTGTAACAATAACAATTTAGTATACTTTTTTGATAATTTGAGTGGTTCTTAAAAGGACCGGTAGTAACAGTAACAATTTAGTATACTTTTTAGCTCACCTGACCCACTTGGCATCCGTCGTCCCTCGTCCATCCGTTAACTTTTTCATATTTTAATCTACTCCTCTGAAACAACTGGGCCAAATGGAACCAAACTTGGCAGAAAGCATCTATATAAGGTCCTCTATAAAGTATCTTCATTTCGTCCGATTCCGCCAACGAATATAGCTGCCAAGGGCAATTCTTGTTTCTGATTGGCTAATGTTAAAAAAAATCTTCTCCTCTGAAACTGCTTGGCCAAATGGAGCCAACCTTGGCAGGAAGCGTCTATGTAAGATCCTCTATAAAACTTCTTCATTTGGTTCCATTCGGCCAACAAACATGGCCACTGTTACTAAAAATAGAACATGGTAAAATTGCTTGTTTTTGGTAATAACTCAAAAACCGTTAATAATATCAGAAATCTGACAGGGGTAAAAATGATCAGCACAGCAAGATCTAACTACCCTGAAATTTTGAAGAAAATCTGATTACCTATCTTTGGGTTATTGCCCTTTTTAGCTCACCTTGCCAAAGGCAAAGTGAGCTTTTGCCATCACTTGTCGTCTGTCGTTCGTTAACTTTTCACATTTCAATCTTCTCCTCTGAAACCCCTCGGCCAAATGAACTGAAACTTGGTAGGAAGCATCTATGGAAGGTCCTCTATAAAGATTGCTCATTTTGTTTTGATCCATTAACAAACATGACTGCCACAGGCAATTCTTATTTTAGATTGGTCACTTTCTACAAATCTTCTTCTCTGAAATTGATTTGCCATAACGAACCGAAATTTGGTGGGAAGCACCTATAGGCTATGGAAGGTTCTGTATTAAGTTACCTCAGAGCAGAATGAAAGGTGAGCGACACAGGCTCAGCTCAGTGCAGAGCCTCTAGTTTCATCAAATTTTCTAAATTTTAATACTTTTCGTTATTTATTTCAAAAACTATAAGAGATAGATGTTAAGTTTAAACAGCAAACATGTGCAGCATATTCGAAATAGATTTAGGTGTGTCTGTTTTTTGCAATTTGATTGGTTGATATTTTTAGGAAATTACTATCATGTAGGTTTTAAAAAAGGACGAGAAGCAGGGCTCACGTTAGAGGGCGAAGTAGTTGCGTTGGGAAGGTTGACTTCGATTTCTCGTTGGTCAAAAGCGAAGTTGAAGTAGCCTTGTAATTTTGAAGAGTCGCCCTATGTTGCCCGCGTATTTTTGCCACGTGCCATTTATGAAAATATCGACATCGTGTTTATTGAATTCTATGTTATTCATTAAGTATTTTGAAAGTGACTTTCTTGAAAAGTAATCCATTTTGGTTTAAAGAAACTTTAATTTCGTTCAATATCAAATAAAAATGGCACCACGAGAAAGGGGGTGCAATCAGACACTGTGCTACGGGAAATGTTGATCGAAGCTACTTTTAACCAAACAAACTTTTGATTAATTTTTTTCTCAATCCTGTGACATAAAGTCTGAGTTCTCATATATAATATGTTCATATTTGAGAAGGTTGGTCATTCAAAATTCGTTGAAATGCACGGAGACACTTCAGATTTTTTTTTCGATCCGCTTCCAAATCCGATCGTTTTTTGTTTTTTTTATTAATTGCGATCTATTTATAGAATTGTTGCTGACAGACCTGTGTCTACGTTAAGGGTTAATACCTCTGCAGTTAGAAAATAGACTTTGAACTACAGTAGTTTTGTTCCATTGTTGCACTCTGATTTGAGGTCTGACAAATAATAATTACAATCTTTACTTTAAGTTGCTTCAGTGTATGACTGTCAGTGTCAATATACGTTCGTGCTATATTTGCATTCCCTAGCTTTCTATATATACATTTTTGTAGTTGGACCGTTGAGCAAATTGGCATATACTGTACATATTTCTTCTGCTGAAGGCTACACAAATACGACTTTTTGCATTTTGTGTGGTATTAATTCAAAGATCATAGTGATATTTAAAAAAAAAAGGGGGTACATATTAAAAATTATCACCAAATTATATGTCTCACGCAATGATGACACCACAAGTTTTTGTTATAAGAGTCTTATAACAATATTGGTTGTGATGATGATCAGGAGGAGGAGGTGGACAGTGATGATATGGAATATACTGAGGATGCTATTGACAATATGATTTTATAATTTTCAGGAGATTAATATAAACATGAATCCAAAATAAAGTGTCTTTTTGTGTTTTTTACTTGCATTCTGGTCTTACCTAATGTATAATTGACATGTCCACATAATATTTGGTACATCATCATGTTTTGAGTTTTGGTGGTTTGAATTAATGATCATTAATATAGTTTTCAAATTCGGGCCTGTAGAATTGATGGTGCCTGTAAATATTTGATCTTACAGGCCCGGTGGGCTTGTAAGATAAAAAGTTAAGTGTGGAGACTGTTAACATATATTCCGGGTTTTTCTGTGAAATTTTTCTTTCAGCCGATTTATACCGATTATGCAAATTAGGCATATTTTGATAAAAGATCACATTTAAATCTTCTCCTCTGAAACCGCTGAACCAAATTACACTAAACCTGGCAGGGATGGTCCTTGGGTGGGTCCCTTTCAATATTGTGTCTGACAGCCCCACCTTCCATTCAAGATGGCTACTGTTACTAAAAATATAAATTTCTTCTATTGTCCATTGCTGCTTTAGTATAAACCAAAATGAGCTCAAATTTTAACTGCAGCTACATGGCAAGGAATAGTTTAACATATATTCCTGGGTTTTTCTGTGAAATTTTTCTTTCAGCCGATATATACCGATTATGCAAATTAGGCATATTTTGATAAAAGATCACATTTAAATCTTCTCCTCTGAAACCGCTGAACCAAATTAAACCAAACCTGGCAGGGATGGTCCCTGGGTGGGTCCCTTTCAAAATTGTGTCCGACAGCCCCGCCCTCCATTCAAGATGGCCGCTGTTACTAAAAATAGAAATTTCTTCAAATGGCCAAAACTGCTCTATTTTAAGCCAGAATGTGCCCAAATTTGAACTGTATAAGCATAATGATGAGCTTTTTAACATGTATTACAGGATTTCTTATGAACTTTGAACTTTTGCCGATTTTGACCGATTATGCAAATTAGAAAAAAGGGGGGATGAAATTTAAAAAAAACTTCTCCTCGGAAACTACAGAGCCAATCTCAACCAAACTTTGCTGAAATGATTCTTGGATGGCCCCCTTCCAAAATTGTGTCCGGTGATCCCGACTTCCAACCAAGATGGCTGCCAAGCTCAAAATAGAAAAAAAGGGGAGATGAAATTTTAATTGTCCATTGCTGCTTTAGTGCAAGTCAAAATGAGCTGAAATTTTAACTGCAGCTACATGGCAAGAAGTAGTTTAGCATATATTCCGTGTTTTTCTGTGAAATTTTTCTTTCAGCCGAGATAAACCGATTATGCAAATTAGGCATATTTTGATAAAAGATCACATTTAAATCTTCTCCTCTGAAACCGCTGAACCAAATTAAACCAAACCTGGCAGGGATGGTCCCTGGGTGGGTCCCTTTCAAAATGTGTCCGACAGCCCCGCCCTCCATTCAAGATGGCCGCTGTTACTAAAAATAGAAATTTCTTCAAATGGCCAAAACTGCTCTATTTTAAGCCAGAATGTGCCCAAATTTGAACTGTATAAGCATAATGATGAGCTTTTTAGCATATATTACAGGATTTTTTATGAACTTTGAACTTTTGCCGATTTTGACCAATTATGCAAATTAGAAAAAAGGGGGGATGAAATTTTAAAAAAACTTCTCCTCGGAAACTACTGAGCCAATATCAACCAAATTTTGCTGAAATGATTCTTGGATGGCCCCCTTTCAAAATTGTGTCCTTTGATCCCGACTTCCAACCAAGATGGCCGTCAAGCCCAAAATAGAAAAAAGGGGGGATGAAATTTTAATTGTCCATTGCTGCTTTAGTGTAAGTCAAAATGAGCTCAAATTTTAAAAGATTATGCAAATTAGAAAAAAGGGGGGATGAAATTAAAAAAAAATCTCCTCCTCGGAAACTACTGAGCCAATATCAACCAAACTTTGCTGAAATGATTCTTGGATGGCCCCCTTCCAAAATTGTGTCCGTTGATCCCGACTTCCAACCAAGATGGCCGCCAAGCTCAAAATAGAAAAAAAGGGGGATGAAATTTTAATTGTCCATTGCTGCTTTAGTGTAAGTCAAAATGAGCTGAAATTTTAACTGCAGCTACATGGCAAGGAATAGTTTAACATATATTCCTGGGTTTTTCTGTGAAATTTTTCTTTCAGCCGATATATACCGATTATGCAAATTAGGCATATTTTGATAAAAGATCACATTTAAATCTTCTCCTCTGAAACCGCTGAACCAAATTAAACCAAACCTGGTAGGGATGGTCCCTGGTTGGGTCCCTTTCAAAATTGTGTCCGACAGCCCCGCCCTCCATTCAAGATGGCCACTGTTACTAAAAATAGAAATTTCTTCAAATAGCCAAAACTGCTCTATTTTAAGCCAGAATGTGCCCAAATTTGAACTGTATAAGCATAATGATGAGCTTTTCAGCATGTATGACAGGATTTTTTATGAACTTTGAACTTTTGCCGATTTTGACAGATTATGCTAATTAGAAAAAAGGGGGGATGAAAATTTAAAAAAAATCTCCTCCTCGGAAACTACCAAGCCAATATCAACCAAACTTTGCTGAAATGATTCTTGGATGGCCCCCTTCCAAAATTGTGTCCGTTGATCCCGACTTCCAACTAAGGGGGGATGAAATTTTAATTGTCCATTGCTGCTTTAGTGTAAGTCAAAATGAGCTGAAATTTTAACTGCAGCTACATGGCAAGGAATAATTTAACATATATTCCTGGGTTTTTCTGTGAAATTTTTCTTTCAGCCGATATATACCGATTATGCAAATTAGGCATATTTTGATAAAAGATCACATTTAAATCTTCTCCTCTGAAACCGCTGAACCAAATTAAACCAAACCTGGCAGGGATGGTCCCTGGTTGGGTCCCTTTCAAAATTGTGTCCGACAGCCCCGCCATCCATTCAAGATGGCCGCTGTTACTAAAAATAGAAATTTCTTCAAATGGCCAAAACTGCTCTATTTTAAGCCAGAATGTGCCCAAATTTGAATTGTATTAGCATAATGATGAGCTTTTTAACATGTATTACAGGATTTTTTATGAACTTTGAACTTTTGCCGATTTTGACCGATTATGCAAATTAGAAAAAAGGGGGGATGAAATTAAAAAAAAATCTTCTCCTTTGAAACTACTGAGCCAATCTCAACCAAACTTTGCTGAAATGATTCTTGGATGGCCCCCTTCCAAAATTGTGTCCGGTGATCCCGACTTCCAACCAAGATGGCTGCCAAGCTCAAAATAGAAAAAAGGGGGGATGAAATTTTAATTGTCCATTGCTGCTTTAGTGCAAGTCAAAATGAGCTGAAATTTTAACTGCAGCTACATGGCAAGAAGTAGTTTAGCATATATTCCTGGGTTTTTCTGTGAAATTTTTCTTTCAGCCGAGATAAACCGATTATGCAAATTAGGCATATTTTGATAAAAGATCACATTTAAATCTTCTCCTCTGAAACCGCTGAACCAAATTAAACCAAACCTGGCAGGGATGGTCCCTGGGTGGGTCCCTTTCAAAATTGTGTCAGACAGCCCCGCCCTCCATTTAAGATGGCTGCTGTTACTAAAAATAGAAATTTCTTCAAATGGCCAAAACTGCTCTATTTTAAGCCAGAATGTGCCCAAATTTGAACTGTATAAGCATAAAGATGAGCTTTTTAACATATATTACAGGATTTTTTATGAACTTTGAACTTTTGCCGATTTTGACCAATTATGCAAATTAGAAAAAAGGGGGGATGAAATTTAAAAAAAATCTTCTCCTCTGAAACTACTGAGCCAATCTCAACCAAACTTTGCTGAAATGATTCTTGGATGGCCCCCTTCCAAAATTGTGTCCGGTGATCCCGACTTCCAACCAAGATGGCAGCCAAGCTCAAAATAGAAAAAAGGGGGGATGAAATTTTAATTGTCCATTGCTGCTTTAGTGTAAGTCAAAATGAGCTGAAATTTTAACTGCAGCTACATGACAAGAAGTAGTTTAGCATATATTCCGGTTTTTTCTGTGAAATTTTTCTTTTAGCCGATATATACCGATTATGCAAATTAGGCATATTTTGATAAAAGATCGCATTTAAATCTTCCGCTGAACCAAATTAAACCAAACCTGGCAGGGATGGTTCCTGGGGGGTTCCCTTTCAAAATTGTGACCGACAGCCCCGCCCTCCATTCAAGATGGCTGCTGTTACAAAATGAGCTCAAATTTGAACTGCAGCTACATGGCAAGGAGTAGTTTAGCATATGTTCGGGTTTTTTTTTGAAATTTTTCTTTCAGGCGATTTATACCGATTATGCAAATTAGGCATATTTTGATAAAAGATCACATTTAAATCTTCTTCTCTGAAACCGCTGAACCAAATTTGTGTCTGGTGGTCCCGCCCTCTGACCAAGATGGCTGCACAGCTGTACTTAGTTGAACATAGGACCCTATGGGAAATTCACATAAAAACCATCTTGTCTGGAACCAGTAGCTCAATTAAAACCAAACTTTGATGGAATAGTCATTGGATGGTCCTCTTCCAAAATGGTGTCCGGCAGTTGCGCTCTCCCACCAAGATGGCCGCCACAGTGCAGTTGCGTTGTTATTGAAAGCAGCTTTGATCCAGGTGAGCGATTACAGGCTCCTGGGAGCCTCTGGTTTCATCAAATTTTTTAAATTTTAATACTTTTCGTCTTAGATGTTAAGTTTAAATTGCAAAAATGTGCAACATGTCAAGATCTACCTACCCTGCAATTTTGAAGTAAATCCCATTACCCATTTTAGAGTTATTTCCCTTTTTTCATCAAATTTTCAACATTTTAATACTTTTCGTCCTTTATTTCAAAAACTATAAGAGATAAATGTTAAGTTTAAATTGCACAAATGTGCAACATGTCAAGATCTACCTACCCTGCAATTTTGAAGTAAATCCCATTACCCATTTTAGAGTTATTTCCCTTTTTTCATCAAATTTTCAACATTTTAATACTTTTCGTCCTTTATTTCAAAAACTATAAGAGATAAATGTTAAGTTTAAATTGCACAAATGTGCAACATGTCAAGATCTACCTACCCTGCAATTTTGAAGTAAATCCCATTACCCATTTTGGAGTTATTTCCTTTTTTTCATCAAATTTTCAACATTTTAATACTTTTCGTCCTTTATTTAAAAAACTATAAGAGATAGATGTTAAGTTTAAACTGCAAACATGTTCAGCATGTCAAGATCTACCTACCCTGCAATATTGAAGTAAATCTGATTACCCATTTTGGAGTTATTGCCCTTTTTTCATCAAATTTTCAAAATGTTAATATTTTTCGTCTCTTATTTCAAAAACTATAAGAGATAAATGTTTTTTGTAGATGTTAAGTTTAAATTGCAAAAATATGCAGCATGTTGAGATCTACCTACCCTGCAATTTTTAAGTAAATCCTATTACCTATTTTGGAGTTTCCCTTTTTTCATCCAAATTTCCAAATTTTAATACTTTTCTTCCTTTATTTCAAAAACTATAAGAGATAGATGGTAAGTTTAAACCGCAAACATGTTCAGTCTGTCAAGATCTACCTACACTGCAATTTTTAGCTCACCTGTATGAGCTATTGCCATCACTTGTCGTCCATCAGTAAACTTTTTCAAAAATCTTCTCCTCTGAAACCACTGGGCCAAGTTAGACCAAAGTTGGCCTGAATCATCCGTAGGGGGTTCCCTTTAAAAGTTATGTCCGATGACCCTGCCGACCAACCATCATGGCCGCCATAAGAACATAGGGGTGAAATCAGCAAAAAAGGCAATTAAGAAAAATCCAGAAAAATCCTTTAGAGTAAATTGCAATTAAATTTGATACATATGTAATATTCTTTCAGAATTATGGAGGACCCCATCCCCCATCAAACATGGCCACCATCGTTACTATAAATAGAAAATTAGTGAAAAAATTCATTAAAAAATTATTTTGAAATCCTGTAAAGAGTCAAATGCAATTCAAACCATATGGAAAGAATGCATATGTGGTCTTCTTTCAAAATTTTGATTGAAGACCTCCGGCTGTCATCCAACGTGGCCGTCACTGTTACAAAAAATAGAAAATTATTGTCAAAAAACATATTTTAAAATCCGGTAAAAAGCCAGTTGCCACCAAACTTTATGGAAATGATGCATATATGATCCACTTTCAGACTTATGATTGCTAACCCTGGTCGCTTATGAAAAATGGCTGCTGTCTAAAAATAGAAAATTAAATTTTTTTTTTAAATTCTTTAAATATTTGCTACCAAACTATAAAGGAACAATGCATATATAATTCTCTTTCAGACCATGAATGATGACCCCGACTGCCATCAAACATGGCCGTTGTCGCTTCTCAAACTTGAAAATTAGTGAAAAAACTCAGTAAAAAATAGAAAACTTGAAAAAATTAGATTCTTCTCCTCTGAAAATGTTTGGCCAAATGCACTGAAGCTTGGTAGGAAGCATCTATGGAAAGTCCTCTGTTGTGATTGCTCATTTCGTCCCGATCCGTTAACAAATATGGCCACCATAGACAATTCTTGTTTCTGATTGGATGATTTCTAAAAAAATCTTCTCCTCTGAAACCGCTTTGCCAAATGAACCGAAACTTGGTAGGATGCATATATGGGAGGTCCTCTATAAAGATTGCTCATTTCGTCCTGATCCATTAACAAATATGGCTGCCACAGGCAATTCTTGTTTCTAATTGGTCGATTTCTAAAAATCTTCTCCTCTGAAACTGCTTTGCCAAATGAACAGAAACTTGGTAGGAAGCATCTATGGAAGGTTCTTTATAAGGATTGCTCATTTTGTCCCGATCATTAACAAACATGGCTGCCACAGGCAATTATTGTTTCTGATTGGTCAATTTCTAAAAATCTTCTACTATGAAGCAGTTTGGCCAAATGGACTGAAACATGGTAGGAAGCATCTATGGAAGGTCCTCTATGGGAATTGCTCATTCCGTTTTGATCCGTTAACAAACATGGCCATCATAGGCAATTTTGTTTCTTATTGGTCGATTTCTTAAACAGCCTTTCCTCTGAAGCCACTTGGCCAAATGATATGAAACTTGATAAGAAGCATCTATGGAAGGTCCTCTATAGAGATTGCTCATTTTGTTTTGATCCATTAACAAATGGCTGCCACAGGCAATTCTTGTTTTAGATTGGTCAATTTCTAAAAAATCTTCTTCTCTGAAACTGCTATGCCAAAATGAACAGAAATTTGGTGGGAAGCACCTATGGAAGGTTCTGTATTAAGTTTCCTCAAAGCAGAATGAAAGGTGAGCGACACAGGCTCAGCCCACTGAGCCTCTAGTTAGTTCACCTGGACCAAAGATCCATGTGAACTATTGCCATCACTTGGCATCCGTCGTCTGTAAACTTTTCACATTTCAAGCTTCTTCTCCGAAACCACTGGGCCAATTGCAACCAAACTTAGCAGGAATGTTCCTTGGATGGTCCTCTACAAAGTTACTGTTTTTCGTTCCAGTTGGATATTCAACATGGCTGCCAGGGCCAATAATATGCTCTGATTGGCTGAAATTTCAAAGATCTTCTTCTCTGAAACTAATGAACTGACTGAACCCAAACTGTAGAGGAATGATCATTGGAATGTCCTTTACCAAGTTACTGTTTTTTATGCCGATTGGAAATCCAAGATGGCCACCACCGCAGGACATAGATTAACATTGGACCCTATGGGAAAATGTTCAAATGCCTTCTTCTCAGAAACTACAAATATGATTAAAGCCAAACTGTACATGAATGTTCATTGGATGGTCCTCTACAATCTTAAGGTTTTTTGTTCCGATATGAAATTCAAAATGGCGGCTACGGCAGGACTTAGTTTAACATTGGACCCTATAGGAAAAATGTTTCAAAACGCTTCTTCTCTGAAACCACTAAGACAGTTGAAATCAAACTGCCCAGGAATGATCATTGGAAGGTCCTCTACAAAGTTTTTGTTTTTTATGCCGATCTGAAATCCAAGATGGCCGCCATCGCAATACATAGATTAACATTGGACCCTAAGGGAAAATGTTCAAATGCCTTCTTCTCAGAAACTACAAATATGATTAAAGCCAAACTGTACATGAATGTTCATTGGATGGTCCTCTACAATCTTAAGGTTTTTTGTTCCGATATGAAATTCAAAATGGCGGCTACGGCAGGACTTAGTTTAACATTGGACCCTATGGGAAAAATATTTCAAAATGCTTCTTCTCTGGAACCACTAGGACAATTGAAACCAAACTGCCCAGGAATGATCATTGGAAGGTTCTCTACGAAGTGTATGTTTTTTTTGTCGATCGGAAGTCCAAGATGGCCGCCACCGCAATACATAGATTAACATTGGACCCTATGGGAAAATGTTCAAATGCCTTCTTCTCAGAAACTACAAATTTGATTAAAGCCAAACTGTACATGAATGTTCATTGGATGGTCCTCTACAAATTTTACGGTTTTTTGTTCCGATATGAAATTCAAAATGGCAGCTATGGCAGGACTTAGTTTAACATTGGACCCTATGTGAAAAATGTTTCCAAACGCTTCTTCTCTGAAACCACTTGGACAGTTGAAACTAAACTACCCAGGAATGATCATTGGAAGGTCCTCTACAAAGTTTATGTTTTTCATGCCGATCGAAAATCCAAGATGGCCACCAACGCAGGACATAGATTAACATTGGACCCTATGGGAAAATATTCAAATGCCTTCTTCTCAGAAACTACAAATATGATTAAAGCCAAACTGTACATGACTGTTCATTGGATGGTCCTCTACAAACTGTGCGTTTTTTGTTCCGATATGAAATTCAAAATGGCGGCTACGGCAGGACTTAGTTTAATATTGGACCCTATGAGAAAAATGTTTCAAAACGCTTCTTCTCTGAAACCACTAGGACAATTGAAACCAAACTGCCCAGGAATGATCATTGGAAAGTTCTCTACAAAGTTTATGTTTTTTATGTCGATCGGAAATCCAAGATGGCCACCACCGCAATACATAGATTAACATTGGACCCTATGGGAAAATGTTCAAATGCCTTCTTCTCAGAAACTACAAATATGATTAAAGCCAAACTGTACATGAATGTTCATTGGATGGTCCTCTACAAATTTTACGGTTTTTTGTTCCGATATGAAATTCAAAATGGCGGCTACGGCAGGACTTAGTTTAACATTGGACCCTATTGGAAAAATATTTCAAAATGCTTCTTCTCTGGAACCACTTGGACAATTGAAACCAAACTGCCCAGGAATGATCATTGGAAGGTTCTCTACGAAGTGTATGTTTTTTTTGTCGATCGGAAATCCAAGATGGCCACCACCGCAATACATAGATTAACATTGGACCCTATGGGAAAATGTTCAAATGCCTTCTTCTCGGAAACTACAAATTTGATTAAAGCCAAACTGTACATGAATGTTCATTGGATGGTCCTCTACAAATTTTTCGTTTTTTGTTCCGATATGAAATTCAAAATGGCAGCTACGGCAGGACTTAGTTTAACATTGGACCCTATGGGAAAAATGTTTCAAAACGCTTCTTCTCTGAAACCACTAGGACAGTTGAAACCAAACTACCCAGGAATGATCATTGGAAGGTCCTCTACAAAGTTTATGTTTTTCATGCCGATCGGAAATCCAAGATGGCCGCCACCGCAATACATAGATTAACATTGGACCCTATGGGAAAATATTCAAATGCCTTCTTCTCAGAAACTACAAATATGATTAAAGCCAAACTGTACATGAATGTTCATTGGATGGTCCTCTACAAACTGTATGTTTTTGTTCCGATATAAAATTCAAAATGGCGGCTACGGCAGGACTTAGTTTAACATTGGACCCTATGGGAAAAATGTTTCAAAACGCTTCTTCTCTGAAACCACTAGGACAATTGAAACAAACTGCCCAGGAATGATCATTGGAAAGTTCTCTACAAATTTTATGTTTTTTATGTTGATCGGAAATCCAAGATGGCCACCACCGCAATACATAGATTGACATTGGACCCTATGGGAAAATGTTCAAATGCCTTTTTCTCAGAAACTACAAATTTGATTAAAGCCAAACTGTACATGAATGTTCATTGGATGGTCCTCTACAAATTTTACGTTTTTTGTTCCGATATGAAATTCAAAATGGCGTCTACGGCAGGACTTAGTTTAACATTGGACCCTATGGGAAAAAATATTTCAAAATGCTTCTTCTCTGGAACCACCTGGACAATTGAAACCAAACTGCCCAGGAATGATCATTGGAAGGTTCTCTACGAAGTTTATGTTTTTTTTGTCGATCGGAAATCCAAGATGGCCACCACCGCAATACATAGATTAACATTGGACCCTATGGGAAAATGTTCAAATGCCTTCTTCTCAGAAACTACAAATATTATTAAAGCCAAACTGTACATGAATGTTCATTGGATGGTCCTCTACAAACTGTATGTTTTTGTTCCGATATGAAATTCAAAATGGCGGCTACGGCAGGACTTAGTTTAACATTGGACCCTATGAGAAAAATGTTTCAAAACGCTTCTTCTCTGAAACCACTTGGACAATTGAAACCAAACTGCCCAGGAATGATCATTGGAAAGTTCTCTACAAATTTTACGTTTTTTGTTCCGATATGAAATTCAAAATGGCGTCTACGGCAGGACTTAGTTTAACATTGGACCCTATGGGAAAAATATTTCAAAATGCTTCTTCTCTGGAACCACTTGGACAATTGAAACCAAACTGCCCAGGAATGATCATTGGAAGGTTCTCTACGAAGTGTATGGGTTTTTTTTCGATCGGAAATCCAAGATGGCCGCCACCGCAATACATAGATTAACATTGGACCCTATGGGAAAATGTTCAAATGCCTTCTTCTCAGAAACTACAAATTTGATTAAAGCCAAACTGTACATGAATGTTCATTGGATGGTCCTCTACAAACTGTATGTTTTTATTCCGATATGAAATTCAAAATGGCGGCTACGGCAGGACTTAGTTTAACATTGGACCCTATGAGAAAAATGTTTCAAAACGCTTCTTCTCTGAAACCACTAGGATAATTGAAACCAAACTGCCCAGGAATGATCATTGGAAAGTTCTCTACAAAGTTTCTGTTTTTTATGCCGATCGGAAATCCAAGATGGCCACCACTGCAATACATAGATTAACATTGGACCCTATGGGAAAATGTTCAAATGCCTTCTTCTCAGAAACTACAAATTTGATTAAAGCCAAACTGTACATGAATGTTCATTGGATGGTCCTCTACAAACTGTATGTTTTTATTCCGATATGAAATTCAAAATGGCGGCTACGGCAGGACTTAGTTTAACATTGGACGCTATGGGAAAAATGTTTCAAAACGCTTCTTCTCTGAAACCACTAGGACAATTGAAACCAAACTGCCCAGGAATGATCATTGGAAAGTTCTCTACAAATTTTATGTTTTTTATGTTGATATGAAATCCAAGATGGCCACCACCGCAATACATAGATTAACATTGGACCCTATGGGAAAATGTTCAAATGCCTTTTTCTCAGAAACTACAAATTTGATTAAAGCCAAACTGTACATGAATGTTCATTGGATGGTCCTCTACAAATTTTACGTTTTTTGTTCCGATATGAAATTCAAAATGGCGGCTACGGCAGGACTTAGTTTAACATTGGACCCTATGGGAAAAATATTTCAAAATGCTTCTTCTCTGGAACCACTAGGACAATTGAAACCAAACTGCCCAGGAATGATCATTGGAAGGTTCTCTACGAAGTGTTTGTTTTTTTTGTCGATCGGAAATCCAAGATGGCCGCCACCGCAATACATAGATTAACATTGGACCCTATGGGAAAATGTTCAAATGCCTTCTTCTCAGAAACTACAAATTTGATTAAAGCCAAACTGTACATGAATGTTCATTGGATGGTCCTCTACAAATTTTTCGTTTTTTGTTCCGATATGAAATTCAAAATGGCAGCTACGGCAGGACTTAGTTTAACATTGGACCCTATGGGAAAAATGTTTCAAAACGCTTCTTCTCTGAAACCACAAGGACAGTTGAAACCAAACTACCCAGGAATGATTATTGGAAGGTCCTCTACAAAGTTTATGTTTTTCATGGCGATCGGAAATCCAAGATGGCCGCCACCACATGACATAGATTAACATTGGACCCTATGGGAAAATATTCAAATGCCTTCTTCTCAGAAACTACAAATATGATTAAAGCCAAACTGTACAGGAATGTTCATTGGATGGTCCTCTACAAACTGTACGTTTTTGTTCCGATATGAAATTCAAAATGGCGGCTACGGCAGGACTTAGTTTAACATTGGACCCTATGGGAAAAATGTTTCAAAACGCTTCTCTGAAACCACTCGGACAATTGAAACCAAACTGCCCAGGAATGATCATTGGAAGGTTCTCTACAAAGTTTATGTTTTTTATGTCGATCGGAAATCCAAGATGGCCACCACCGCAATACATAGATTAACATTGGACCCTATGGGAAAATGTTCAAATGCCTTTTTCTCACAAACTACAAATATGATTAAAGCCAAACTGTACATGAATGTTCATTGGATGGTCCTCTACAAATTTTACGTTTTTTGTTCCGATATGAAATTCAAAATGGCGTCTACGGCAGGACTTAGTTTAACATTGGACCCTATGGGGAAAATATTTCAAAATGCTTCTTCTCTGGAACCACTTGGACAATTGAAACCAAACTGCCCAGGAATGATCATTGGAAGGTTCTCTACGAAGTGTTTGTTTTTTTTGTCGATCGGAAATCCAAGATGGCCACCACCGCAATACATAGATTAACATTGGACCCTATGGGAAAATGTTCAAATGCCTTCTTCTCAGAAACTACAAATTTGATTAAAGCCAAACTGTAGATGAATGTTCATTGGATGGTCCTCTACAAATTTTTCGTTTTTTATTCCGATATGAAATTCAAAATGGCAGCTACGGCAGGACTTAGTTTAACATTGGACCCTATGGGAAAAATGTTTCAAAACGCTTCTTCTCTGAAACCACTAGGACAGTTGAAACCAAACTGCCCAGGAATGATCATTGGAAGGTCCTCTACCAAGTTTATGTTTTTCATGCTGATCGGAAATCCAAGATGGCCACCACCGCAGGACATAGATTAACATTGAACCCTATGGGAAAATGTTCAAATGCCTTCTTCTCAGAAACTACAAATATGATTAAAGCCAAACTGTACATGAATGTTCATTGGATGGTCCTCTACAAACTGTACGTTTTTTGTTCCGATATGAAATTCAAAATGGCGGCTACGCAGGACTTAGTTTAACATTGGACCCTATGAGAAAAATGTTTCAAAACGCTTCTTCTCTGAAACCACTAGGACAGTTGAAACCAAACTGCCCAGGAATGATCATTGGAAGGTCCTCTACAAGGTTTCTGTTTTTTATGCCGATCGGAAATCCAAGATGGCCGCCACCGCAATACATAGATTAACATTGGACCCTATGGGAAAATGTTCAAATGCCTTCTTCTCAGAAACTACAAATATGATTAAAGCCAAACTGTACATGAATGTTCATTGGATGGTCCTCTACAAATTTTATGTTTTTTGTTCCGATATGAAATTCAAAATGGCGGCTACGGCAGGACTTAGTTTAACATTGGACCCTATGGGAAAAATGTTTCAAAATGCTTCTTCTCTGAAACCACTAGGACAGTTGAAACCAAACTGCCCAGGAATGATCATTGGAAGGTCCTCTACAAAGTTTATGTTTTTCATGCCGATCGGAAATCCAAGATGGCCACCACCACAATACATAGATTAACATTGGACCCTATGGGAAAATGTTCAAATGCCTTCTTCTCAGAAACTACAAATATGATTAAAGCTAAACTGTACATGAATGTTCATTGGATGGTCCTGTACAAACTGTACGTTTTTTGTTCTGATGTGAAATTCAAAATGGCGGCTACGGCAGGACTTAGTTTAACATTGGACCCTATGGGAAAAATGTTTCAAAACGCTTCTTCTCTGAAACCACTTGGACAATTGAAACCAAACTGCCCAGAAATGATCATTGGAAGGTCCTCTACGAAGTTTCTGTTTTTTATGCCGATCGGAAATCCAAGATGGCTGCCACCACAGGTCATAGTATTAACACAGACCATATGGGGAAAATACAGAAATATATTCTTCTCTGAAGCTATTGCACTGATTGAACCTAAACTGTGCATCAATCATTGGAAGATCCTTTACAAACTTTGTGTTTTTTATGTTGATCGTAATTCCAAGATGACTACCACTGCAGGACATAGATTTTACATAGGACCAATTGGTTCTTTTTATTACCAGGTGAACGATACAGGCTCTTGAGAGCCTCTGGTTTTAAATTATGATCACCTGGATTCATAAATTTGAGGAGTTTCTGCAAATTTTAAGTTGTACATCGAATTATTGGTCCAGGGATAGCTCACAGATTTATTTTTGAAAATGGGTCTCTCGTTGGACACATAGATCAACATTTTGAACATGGCGTCCGATTTTCTCAAAGCCACTTCACTTCGGACACTCAGTAATGGTACCAAATCATATTTTTATTGCTTTAACTACCAAATTTATAAAATTCTAGTTTTAAACTTTTATCTGATATTTTATTCCCACGAAATAATAATTTTTAGGTGGTTTTCTAATGAAATGAAAAAGATGAAAAATAATAACATTACCGTGACTACGATCGACCTCCCTACCTATTAATGTCCGATCAGACTGAAACACGCACTAACCACAACATACATGAAAGTGTTAACAAAAGAAATGTCATTTTCAGTCTGTACAAGGAATAAACCCAAAGAAATAATTTGGGTACAAAAACAAATAAATCCAAATGCAAGGTAAAACAAGATAACAACGTTATGTTTCAAATCAAACATTATTGTACCGGTAAGTCTTTTCTGGTAAATAATTTCTGTTACTAAAGATACATTGCTATAGCTAAAAATTGTGAAATGCTTAATTGATGCCAAAAATAGTGACTCATGCTGATGACAGTGAATTTGGATGTGAAATTTATTAATAAAATTTATTGCTTATTGAAACATTTTCTGGAATTGAATCAACAAAATAGTTTTTTTTTGTTATGAAATAATACATACTTTAGTTAAGTATAGTCCAGACTTCCCGAAACTTGCTGAGAAGTTGTCAGTCATTCAGACTGACAGACATGAAGATCTTGTCAGACCGAAAAATATTTTGCCAGTCCGAAAAAAAAGCCCCAAAAAATTCACGGTCATGTGCATAATGTTTAGTTTGGCCTTTTCAGTGTGTTTTACCATAGTATTAGCAATTGGGCACCTGATTTCACCTCTGGTTTTTATAGAGGTTAAAGTAATTCAATTTTTAGTTTTCAGTGTTGTTCAAAATTGTATATGTTATGTCTTTTATAGTGTGTGTCTTGTCTTTGGCCTCAGTTCATTCTTGGCCTTGTCTCATCAATCGAATGCAAGTTTTTTACCATCAGACAGTATCTTTGACGACATTCTGATTGTGTAAAATTTTATAATTAAAATAATATATTAATAACATCAATCTCTGGAATAAAACAATGATTGTTCAAAATTGAAGTCCGCATCTTTTTCTAAAACCTTACAATTAATGTACATGATTAACAACACCTATGAAAAAATGTCTTAGAAATTACAACTTTTTCTTAAGTTTTTGCCAAAAGAAGTGGGGATGGGGGAAACATATAGGTTCCATAATGTCAATGCTAGGTAAAGATTGTCAATGGGTAATATATGTTATATTTTCCAGCATACCTACATACACGTATGTATTTATATACATACAGTACACAAGCCTTTTAATAAGGGGAGGTACCATGTAAAATAGACCTTTTCTTTGTTGTTGTTAAAGTATTGAGTGCTTTGTACCAGGTGTAGGGTACTACCTTTGGTAGAACCCTGCACTTGGTCAAATTAACAACGATGCATCACAATATTTTCTTTTGCGATCCATGAATCGTGTTCACGGAAACGATTCCGATCCGATACCGATTTTTAATTAAACCGCGCCAAAAAAAACAAGCTCTCCACAATTGAGGTAGTAAAAGTAGGGAAAGTATAATAAACAAACATGGCGTAAAAAAACAAACTTTTGTTTCCGTGGGTTCAGACAATTCTCCCGGACATTCGATCATATATATATTTTGAAATCGTCGGTCCTACTGCATTTCTGTCGGTCAGGACCGACGGTTTTCGGGAAGTCTGCAGTCCCTTTTAATCTTTTTTACTAAATATTTGCTCAATCAATCTCAATGGACATTAGCAACAATAATTGAAGATTATGCAGTCAAAAATAAGACAAGAAATAAGGTAATTTTAGCCCCATGAAATGTCCAGAATGCAGGATTTTACACCATTTAAGCGTCGGGGGTCCTCGACGGCCCCCAGACACCCGCCTGATTTTTCTGCCGCCTATTCTGAACATTTTGCCTCCTATTCAAAATTCTACTGACAACACTGACAGGACAAGAAATAAGGTAATT
Source organism: Bathymodiolus brooksi (assembly GCA_963680875.1). Classification (NCBI taxonomy): domain Eukaryota; kingdom Metazoa; phylum Mollusca; class Bivalvia; order Mytilida; family Modiolidae; genus Bathymodiolus; species Bathymodiolus brooksi. Next base: position 7,978,789 of record OY804580.1, on the reverse strand, counting down.
TTAGTCCCAGGAAATGCCCAGAATGCAGGATTTTATACCATTTAAGCATCAGGGGTCCTAGGCGGCCCCCAAACACCCGCCAGATTTTTCTGCCGCCTATTCTGAAAATTTTGCCACCTATTCAAAATTCTACTGACAACACTGAAATAATGGAGTTTTCGTGTAAACTTTCGGTTAAAATATAAAGATATTAATAAATCTATTAAAAGGCAGACATAAACACACTCTATGGGTGTTTTGAGGGAGAAATGTTCACCAAAACGGGCAAATTTTACACTAAAACAAGGCGAAAATTTCAAAAAAAACATGCCTCGTCGGTTCGGGGTGACACAATTTCCAGTTGAGAGAGCATTTTTTATTGATTGATGATGCTATATCACTCCTGTATCATCAATTTCATGTCATAATATAGATGTGTGTCAGTTTTTCAATGGCCGAAAAATGTAAACAAACCGAACCTCGTGTTTTTACACATTCTAGAATGCCCGATTCGAAACACTGACCGCGTGATCTTAAAATCAATAGCTGTAACGGTCAAATCGCGGGTTTGCTGTTCGAATTGTATGGAAGGTCCTCTATAAAGATTGCTCATTTTGTCCCAATCCATTAACAAACATGGCCACCACAGGCAATTCTTGTTTCTGATTGGCCGATTTTTTAGCTCACCTGGCCATAGGCCATGTGAGCTTTTGTCATGGGTAAGCGTCCATCATCAGTCTGTTAGCTTTTCACATTTAAATCTTCTTCTCTGAAACCACTGAACAGAATTGAACCAAACTTGCCAGAAATGTTCATTGGATGGTCCACTACCAGATTTATGTTTTTGGTGCTGATTTGAAATCCAACACGGCTGCCAGGGTCCATAATGTGTTTTCATTGGCTGAAATTTTAAAAATCTTCTTGTCAGAAACCACCAAGCCAATTGAATTGTGAATTTGCAGGAATGATCAATGGGTGATCCTGTACTAAATTGTGAATCGTTTGCCGATCGCAAATTCAAGATGGCCACCATGACTCGACTTAGTTTTGATATAGGACCCTATGGAAAAAATATTTAAGTCTTCTCCTCTGAAACCTGAGTAAGTCAATTTAAAGCAAACATGGCATGAATGGTCCTTAGGTGGTCAACTTTCAAAATTATGTCCTGTGACCCAGACCTCCATCCAAAATGGCCGCCATCAGCGGACATAGTTAACATAGGACCCTATGGGAAAAATGTTTAATTTTTTTTACCTCTGAAACCAGGAAGCCAATTTAAAGCAAACATGGCATGAATGGTCCTTAAATAGTCAACTTTCAAAATTATATCCAGTGACCCAGACCTCCATTCAAGATGGCCGCCATCAGCAGGCATAGTTTTAACATAGGACCCTATGGAAAATATGTTTAAAAATCTTCTCCTCTGAAACCAGTAAGCCAATTTAAAGCAAACATGGCATGGATGGTCCTTAAGTGGTCAATTTTCAAAATTGTGTACGGTTACCCTGACCTCTATCCAAGATGGCCACCTTCAGCAGACATGGTTTTAGCATAGGACCCTATGGGGAAAATTTTTTTAAAATCTTCTCCTCTGAAACCAGTCAGCCAATATAGCAAACATGTCATCGATGGTCCTTAGGTGGTTAACTGCCAAAATTGTGTTCAGTGACCTCGATCTCGTTCCAAAATGACCGCCGTCAGCGGACATAGGGCCTATATGGGAAAATTGTTTAAAAGTCTTCTCTTCTGAAACCAGTCAGCCAATTTAAAGCAAACATGGCATGGATGGTCCTTGTGTCCGGTGACCACGACCTCCATCCAAGATGGCTGCCTTGAGCAAACATAGTTTTAACATACATTGTAGAACCCTATAATAGTAAAACTTAGATGTATTCAGCATGCAGACATTCTTAAGAGGGCTTATTTATGTCAGGTGAGCGATACAGGCTCACCTGAGCCTCTAGTTTAAATCTTCTCCTCTGAAACCGCTAGGCCACATGAACCGAATCTTTGTAGGAAGCATCTATGGAAGGTCTTCTATAAAGATTGCTAGTTTCGTCCCGATTCGTTAACAAACATGGCCGTCATAGGCAATTCTTGTTTCTGATTGGTTGATTTCTAAAAAAATCTTCTCTGAAACCGCTTAGCAAAATGAACCGAAATTTGGTAGGAAGCATCTATGGAAGGTCCTCTATAAAGGTTGCTCATTTTGCCCCGATCGGTTAACAATTATGGCCGCCACATGCAATTCTTATTTCTGATTGGCCAATATTTAAAAATCTTCTCCTCTGAAACTGATTGGCCAAATGAACCCAAACCAGGTAGGAATCATCTATGGAAGGTCCTCTATAAAGATTGCTCATTTCATCCTGATCGGTTAACAAAAATGGCAACCACAGGCTAATTTTTGTTTCTGATTGGCCGATTTTAGAAAATCATCTCCTCTGAAACCGATTACCGAAATTTTGTAGGAAGCATCTATGAAAGATCCTCTATAAAGGTTGCTCATTTTGCCCTGATCGGTTAACAAATACGGCCGCCACAGGCAATTCTTATTTCTGATTGGCCGATATTTAAAAATCTTCTCTCAAACCGCTTTGCCAAATGAACCCAAACCAGGAGGAATCATCTATGGAAGGTCCTCTATAAAGATTGCTCATTTCGTCCTGATCCGTTAATAAATATGGCCGCCACAGGCAATTCTTGTTTCTGATTGGCTGATTTTGACCGCCACAGGCAATTCTTGTTTCTGATTGGCCGATTTTTAAAAAATCTTCTCCTCTGAAGACTGAAACTGCTTGGCCAAATGATCCCAAACCTGATAGGAAGCATCTATAGAAGGTCCTGTATAAAGATTGCTCATTTCATTCAGATCGGTTTACAAACATGTCCACCACAGGCAATTCTTGTTTCTGATTGATTGATTTCTTAAAGAAAAATTCTCCTCTGAAACGCTTTGCCAAATGAATCGAAATTTGGTAGGAAACATCATTGGAAGGTCCTCTATAAAGATTGCTCATTTAGTTCCGATCCATTAATAAACATGGCCACCACAGGCAATTCTTGTTTCTGTCTTGTTTGATTTCTAAAAAATCTTCTCCTCTGAAACCGCATGGCCAAACGAACCGAAACCTGGTAGAAAGCATCTATGGAATATCCTCTATGAAGATTGCTCATTTCGTACTGATCCGCTAATAAACATGGCCACCACAGGCAATTCTTGTTTCTGATTGGTCAATTTCTAAAAAAAATTGTCCCCTCCGAAACCGCTTGGCCAAATGAATCGAAACTTGGTAGGAAACATTTATGGAAGGTTCTGTATTAAGTTTCCTCAGCAGAATGAAAGGTGAACGACACAGGCTCAGCCCACTGAGCCTCTAGTTCTTTTTCTCAACCCTATCAAAATTTGTAGTGAAAACACTGCCCTGGTTTAGCAGTAATTATATAGTATATTGAGAGGTTTCCTATATAAATTTGTTCACGCCACGATATATAGTGTTTTATCTAGGACTGAAAAAGGCATGGTATTATTTTTTTTTAAAGGGCACTTTGCACGTGGCACATAGAAAAAATAGGGTAGGTAGGTAGGTAAAAACCATTTTATTTTTCAAAATTATTTTGATTTCTTGACTTTAACAGTGCTTATCCAAAATGTGATGACTTAGCGGCATTTTACAAAAAAATACAAATAAAATGTGCTAGGGTAGGCAGAAAAAATAGGGACTGTAGGGAAACCTTGAACAGAGATATATTTGTTATGGCCTTATTCATACACACATGACACAGGTACATGTGGGGTGGGTCAAAGATAGCTGCAATAATGTAGCTCCTGTGACAAACTTGTTTCTCGGCAGAGCTACAACGCGGTCCCATTCGTCACAATGGAGCAAAAATAAAGTTGCTGTTGAAACATAAAAACTCACTATTTACGCTTCAAACATTTCATTATAACTATTACTGATGATCCCAGTCCTTGTTAAATCGGTTTGGCTGAGAAATATATGCTTTTCAAAGGTAGCAACCGCCTTGTTCAAATTTATCGATCGTTTTCCATAACCGGAAACTACGGAAGGCGGAGCTTTTCTAAATATGGTATTTCTGATGTAAACATTCCCGCCTAAATCGCCAAATATGGTATCGACATCCAAATAATGAGGCCGGAAATGACGAAATTCAAAATTTTCAGAAAGTGAAAGTAAACATGGATTTTTATATTGTGGGAATTACATTCTAAAATACTGGTAGGTGATAAAAACTTGTTATAATAATGGACAAAAGGAAAGGTTATGTCTTATTATTGATAAATGCAGGCGTCAGAAGCTCTGTAAGCGAGCACAAAAAATCTTGGCGGCTGCTCCATTACGTGTAATGGCATCCCGTTATAACCCTTGCGAGTAAGCGAGCATTTAGGGTTTTATTATTAGAAATAGGTCAAAGAGAACTGCTATCAAAACATCTACAATAATTAATGTTTATACAAATGTTGAATAGTAAAGGCCTACAGGTGTTTTGGGGGAATCCATATAAACTGCTATCAAAACATTGTTGACAGATTACCAAGCTCAGGTAAACATCACCACCGCCGATGAATGTTGATTAAAAATTGACACTTCATTACAAATTCACACAATTTTACGGTGGGTGAAACATTTTATATACCTGCTGAAGAATGTCATTAGGTTTCAGCATGAGGCTGCTTCTGCCTTCCTCATCTCCTCCCTTTTTCTTTTCCTTTTGTCGGCAGTCAGTATTTTTTTTAATTTTCACAATGGCGTCAAAATTTGATAGTTCGCTAGAGTTGTCACCCTTCGACCAAGCGATCTTACAGATCGTTTGAAGAAATGAAAAAGGGCACATCGGCAATACATGGCACCACGTTTTTTTTTATCTAAAGGGGCATGGCGCTGCGCCATTCTATTTTTCTTTAGATAAAACACTAATATAGCTGAAATATTGCTAAAGTTGGCATTAAACATCAATCAGTCAATCCTACATATATATTAAAGTAAATGGTATTTGATTGGATGGACTTCTATAGCATATTATTAATTAAATGACTTATTTTGTGCTACATGTACATTGTATGCAAGTAATCAGAAATTCAATGTGTCCACGGGGCCATCATGGTCGTGATCATATGGTAGTTGGATTTACAACTACATACACAATCAATGCCTTTTACCACTAAAGTTGTGAGTTTGAATCTTGCTCATGGTAAGGTTTTCCTCAGGTTCTCTGGTTTCCTCCACCAATAAAACCGACTGCCACGATATACATGTAAGTGAAATAGCGAATACATCTCAGCAGTGAACAGAACTCAACTAATAACTCAACAATGGACCTACCTGTTGAATTGGTCGAACTTCTAAAACATGCAGGTGTAGATGGAAAGAAATTAACTTGGGATTTACAGGTTAATGCCACCGCAGTATCAGTCAATCTGATTTGGATCAAGGCTGAGAAACCAATTGCAACAATTGGAGAAGTTACCAGCATTAGGCCCCAAAAAAGAAATACCTCTCTCCTTCCACCAGGAAACGAAATGCTCAACGCATCACTAAAGTTAACGCGGAAGCAAAGACAGAAAATAGTAACAACCAGATAGACGAAACAACACAAACTGACCAACAACACAGTCACGACCAAGTCCTCCACAAACCACCCATAGTAATACAAAGAAGGGAGCGATCTACTCAAGAGTAGAACTACATGTACAATCACAGGCAGGCAATTGACGCCTACGAAATATCATTAACGCAGAAGAATCCCAGAAACCATGGAGAAAATGCACATCTGTACGAAGTCTGTACATGCGAGGTAAATTATGTTTCAAGACGGAATTTGAAGACGGATCGGTGTCTTTCTCTGAGGCATTCGATCCAGACGACCCATCACTAATAGATCGCCACCCAGAATATGATACAGATACACACCTTGGTGACAGACCACCAGCACCTAATCAACAACGGGACGAAAGATATAAGTTAAAGGCTAGCAGAAAGAAAAGTAATCTGTCCACAATATCTGATCAGGTCAGTCGGACGTTAAACACCCATAATCTAATCTAAGTGAAATATTGTTGAAAGTGGCATTAAGCACCATAGCCCTAACCCAATGTGTCCACCATAATAATAATATTTTTTGACAATTTCAGACGGTTATGTATACTTAAAGGAATCTACCCCCATGAACCAAGACACAAGAAGAAAGTAGGAAAAGGAAGCACAGCTCCAAAAACATATTATTTTGCTAAAGATATAAACTACATATCACATGAGCCTATTATACAGAAATTCAGAGAATTCAAGGTTTGTTTTCTTCAGTATCCATGGTAAATCATAGTTATTAGTAGAGTATACAAGTTATTGTAGAGCTCTGTAGGTATTCTACAATATAAGTGACAGATAATTTAACTTAAAATTAGCAGAGTTTACAAGAAATTGTAGAGATCTATAGGTGCATTGTATTCTACAATATAAGTAACAGATAATTTAACTTAAAATTAGTAGAGTATGCAAGTTATTGTAGAGATCTATAGGTATTCTACAATATAAGTAACAGATAATTTAACTTAAAATTAGTAGAGCATACAAGTTATTGTAGAGATCTATAGGTATTCTACAATATAAGTAACAGATAATTTAACTTAAAATTAGTAGAGTATACAAGTTATTGTAGAGCTCTGTAGGTATTCTACAATATAAGTGACAGATAATTTAACTTAAAATTAGCAGAGTTTACAAGTTATTGTAGAGATCTATAGGTGCATTGTATTCTACAATATAAGTAACAGATAATTTAACTTAAAATTAGTAGAGTATGCAAGTTATTGTAGAGATCTATAGGTATTCTACAATATAAGTAACAGATAATTTAACTTAAAATTAGTAGAGCATACAAGTTATTGTAGAGATCTATAGGTACATTGTATTCTACAATATAAGTAACAGATAATTTAACTTAAAATTAGTAGAGTATGCAAGTTATTGTAGAGATCTATAGGTATTCTACAATATAAGTAACAGATAATTTAACTTAAAATTAGTAGAGTATGCAAGTTATTGTAGAGATCTATAGGTATTCTACAATATAAGTAACAGATAATTTAACTTAAAATTAGTAGAGCATACAAGTTATTGTAGAGATCTATATAGGTATTCTACAATATAAGTAACAGATAATTTAACTTAAAATTAGTAGAGTCTACAAGTTATTGTAGAGATCTATAGGTACATTGTATTCTACAATATAAGTAACAGATAATTTAACTTAAAATTAGTAGAGTATGCAAGTTATTGTAGAGATCTATAGGTATTCTACAATATAAGTAACAGATAATTTAGCTTAAAATTAGTAGAGCATACAAGTTATTGTAGAGATCTATAGGTACATTGTATTCTACAATATAAGTAACAGATAATTTAACTTAAAATTAGTAGAGCATACAAGTTATTGTAGAGATCTATAGGTATTCTACAATATAAGTAACAGATAATTTAACTTAAAATTAGTAGAGTATACAAGTTATTGTAGAGCTCTGTAGGTATTCTACAATATAAGTGACAGATAATTTAACTTAAAATTAGCAGAGTTTACAAGTTATTGTAGAGATCTATAGGTGCATTGTATTCTACAATATAAGTAACAGATAATTTAACTTAAAATAAGTAGAGTATGCAAGTTATTGTAGAGATCTATAGGTATTCTACAATATAAGTAACAGATAATTTAACTTAAAATTAGTAGAGCATACAAGTTATTGTAGAGATCTATAGGTACATTGTATTCTACAATATAAGTAACAGATAATTTAACTTAAAATTAGTAGAGTATGCAAGTTATTGTAGAGATCTATAGGTATTCTACAATATAAGTAACAGATAATTTAACTTAAAATTAGTAGAGTATGCAAGTTATTGTAGAGATCTATAGGTATTCTACAATATAAGTAACAGATAATTTAACTTAAAATTAGTAGAGCATGCAAGTTATTGTAGAGATCTATAGGTACATTATATTCTACAATATAAGTAACAGATAATTTAACTTAAAATTAGTAGAGCATACAAGTTATTGTAGAGATCTATAGGTACATTGTATTCTACAATATAAGTAACAGATAATTTAACTTAAAATTAGTAGAGCATACAAGTTATTGTAGAGATCTATAGGTACATTGTATTCTACAATATAAGTAACAGATAATTTAACTTAAAATTAGTAGAGTATGCAAGTTATTGTAGAGATCTATAGGTATTCTACAATATAAGTAACAGATAATTTAACTTAAAATTAGTAGAGCATACAAGTTATTGTAGAGATCTATAGGTACATTATATTCTACAATATAAGTAACAGATAATTTAACTTAAAATTAGTAGAGCATACAAGTTATTGTAGAGATCTATGGGTATTCTACAATATAAGTAACAGATAATTTAACTTAAAATTAGTAGAGCATACAAGTTATTGTAGAGATCTATAGGTATTCTACAATATAAGTAACAGATAATTTAACTTAAAATTAGTAGAGCATACAAGTTATTGTAGAGATCTATAGGTATTCTACAATATAAGTAACAGTTAATTTAACTTAAAATTAGTAGAGCATACAAATTATTGTAGAGTTCTATAGGTATTCTACAATACAAGTAACAGATAATTTAACTTAAAATTAGTAGAGCATACAAGTTATTGTAGAGATCTATAGGTACATTATATTCTACAATATAAGTAACAGATAATTTGAATTTAACTTAAAATTAGTAGAGCATACAAGTTATTGTAGAGATCTATAGGTATTCTACAATATAAGTAACAGTTAATTTAACTTAAAATTAGTAGAGCATACAAATTATTGTAGAGTTCTATAGGTATTCTACAATATAAGTAACAGATAATTTAACTTAAAATTAGTAGAGCATACAAGTTATTGTAGAGATCTATAGGTATTCTACAATATAAGTAACAGATAATTTAACTTAAAATTAGTAGAGGATACAAGTTATTGTAGAGATCTATATAGGTATTCTACAATATAAGTAACAGATAATTTAACTTAATTAGTAGAGCATACAAGTTATTGTAGAGATCTATAGGTACATTGTATTCTACAATATAAGTAACAGATAATTTAACTTAAAATTAGTAGAGCATACAAGTTATTGTAGAGTAGGTATTCTACAATATAAGTAACAGTTAATTTAACTTAAAATTAGTAGAGCATACAAATGATTGTAGAGATCTATAGGTATTCTACAATATAAGTAACAGATAATTTAGCTTAAAATTAGTAGAGCATACAAGTTATTGTAGAGATCTATAGGTTCTACAATATAAGTAACAGATAATTCAACTTAAAATTAGTAGAGCATACAAGTTATTGTAGAGATCTATAGGTACATTGTATTCTACAATGTAAGTAACAGATAATTTAACTTAAAATTAGTAGAGTATGCAAGTTATTGTAGATATCTATAGGTATTCTTCAATATAAGTAACAGATAATTTAACTTAAAATTAGTAGAGCATACAAGTTATTGTAGAGCTCTATAGGTACATTGCAATTCTACAATATAAGTAACAGATAATTTAACTTAAAATTAGTAGAGCATACAAGTTATTGTAGAGATCTATAGGTATTCTACAATATAAGTAACAGATAATTTAACTTAAAATTAATAGAGCATACAAGTTATTGTAGAGATCTATAGGTATTCTACAATATAAGTAACAGTTAATTTAACTTAAAATTAGTAGAGCATACAAATTATTGTAGAGATCTATAGGTATTCTACAATATAAGTAACAGATAATTTAACTTAAAATTAGTAGAGCATACAAGTTATTGTAGAGATCTATAGGTACATTGTATTCTACAATATAAGTAACATAATTTAACTTAAAATTAGTAGAGCATACAAGTTATTGTAGAGATCTATAGGTACATTGTATTCTACAATGTAAGTAACAGATAATTTAACTTAAAATTAGTAGAGCATACAAGTTATTGTAGAGATCTATAGGTTCTACAATATAAGTAACAGATAATTCAACTTAAAATTAGTAGAGCATACAAGTTATTGTAAGTAACAGATAATTTAACTTAAAATTAGTAGAGTATGCAAGTTATTGTAGATATCTATAGGTATTCTTCAATATAAGTAACAGATAATTTAACTTAAAATTAGTAGAGCATACAAGTTATTGTAGAGCTCTATAGGTACATTGCAATTCTACAATATAAGTAACAGATAATTTAACTTAAAATTAGTAGAGCATACAAGTTATTGTAGAGATCTATAGGTACATTATATTCTACAATATAAGTAACAGATAATTTAACTTAAAATTAGTAGAGCATACAAGTTATTGTAGAGATCTATAGGTATTCTACAATATAAGTAACAGATAATTTAACTTAAAATTAATAGAGCATACAAGTTATTGTAGAGATCTATAGGTATTCTACAATATAAGTAACAGTTAATTTAACTTAAAATTAGTAGAGCATACAAATTATTGTAGAGTTCTATAGGTATTCTACAATATAAGTAACAGATAATTTAACTTAAAATTAGTAGAGCATACAAGTTATTGTAGAGATCTATAGGTATTCTACAATATAAGTAACAGATAATTTAACTTAAAATTAGTAGAGGATACAAGTTATTGTAGAGTAGGTATTCTACAATATAAGTAACAGATAATTTAACTTAAAATTAGTAGAGCATACAAGTTATTGTAGAGATCTATAGGTACATTGTATTCTACAATATAAGTAACAGATAATTTAACTTAAAATTAGTAGAGCATACAAGTTATTGTAGAGTAGGTATTCTACAATATAAGTAACAGTTAATTTAACTTAAAATTAGTAGAGCATACAAATTATTGTAGAGATCTATAGGTATTCTACAATATAAGTAACAGATAATTTAACTTAAAATTAGTAGAGCATACAAGTTATTGTAGAGATCTATAGGTTCTACAATATAAGTAACAGATAATTCAACTTAAAATTAGTAGAGCATACAAGTTATTGTAGAGATCTATAGGTACATTGTATTCTACAATGTAAGTAACAGATAATTTAACTTAAAATTAGTAGAGTATGCAAGTTATTGTAGATATCTATAGGTATTCTTCAATATAAGTAACAGATAATTTAACTTAAAATTAGTAGAGCATACAAGTTATTGTAGAGCTCTATAGGTACATTGCAATTCTACAATATAAGTAACAGATAATTTAACTTAAAATTAGTAGAGCATACAAGTTATTGTAGAGATCTATAGGTACATTATATTCTACAATATAAGTAACAGATAATTTAACTTAAAATTAGTAGAGCATACAAGTTATTGTAGAGATCTATAGGTATTCTACAATATAAGTAACAGATAATTTAACTTAAAATTAATAGAGCATACAAGTTATTGTAGAGATCTATAGGTATTCTACAATATAAGTAACAGTTAATTTAACTTAAAATTAGTAGAGCATACAAATTATTGTAGAGATCTATAGGTATTCTACAATATAAGTAACAGATAATTTAACTTAAAATTAGTAGAGCATACAAGTTATTGTAGAGATCTATAGGTACATTGTATTCTACAATATAAGTAACATAATTTAACTTAAAATTAGTAGAGCATACAAGTTATTGTAGAGATCTATAGGTACATTGTATTCTACAATGTAAGTAACAGATAATTTAACTTAAAATTAGTAGAGCATACAAGTTATTGTAGAGATCTATAGGTTCTACAATATAAGTAACAGATAATTCAACTTAAAATTAGTAGAGCATACAAGTTATTGTAAGTAACAGATAATTTAACTTAAAATTAGTAGAGTATGCAAGTTATTGTAGATATCTATAGGTATTCTTCAATATAAGTAACAGATAATTTAACTTAAAATTAGTAGAGCATACAAGTTATTGTAGAGCTCTATAGGTACATTGCAATTCTACAATATAAGTAACAGATAATTTAACTTAAAATTAGTAGAGCATACAAGTTATTGTAGAGATCTATAGGTACATTATATTCTACAATATAAGTAACAGATAATTTAACTTAAAATTAGTAGAGCATACAAGTTATTGTAGAGATCTATAGGTATTCTACAATATAAGTAACAGATAATTTAACTTAAAATTAATAGAGCATACAAGTTATTGTAGAGATCTATAGGTATTCTACAATATAAGTAACAGTTAATTTAACTTAAAATTAGTAGAGCATACAAATTATTGTAGAGATCTATAGGTATTCTACAATATAAGTAACAGATAATTTAACTTAAAATTAGTAGAGCATACAAGTTATTGTAGAGATCTATAGGTATTCTACAATATAAGTAACAGATAATTTAACTTAAAATTAGTAGAGCATACAAGTTATTGTAGAGATCTATAGGTATTCTACAATATAAGTAACAGTTAATTTAACTTAAAATTAGTAGAGCATACAAATTATTGTAGAGTTCTATAGGTATTCTACAATATAAGTAACAGATAATTTAACTTAAAATTAGTAGAGCATACAAGTTATTGTAGAGATCTATATGTACATTGTATTCTACAATATAAGTAACAGATAATTTAACTTAAAATTAGTAGAGCATTCAAGTTATTGTAGAGATCTATAGGTACATTGTATTCTACAATGTAAGTAACAGATAATTTAACTTAAAATTAGTAGAGTATGCAAGTTATTGTAGATATCTATAGGTATTCTACAATATAAGTAACAGATGATTTAACTTAAAATTAGTAGAGCATACAAGTTATTGTAGAGATCTATAATTTAACTTAAAATTAGTAGAGCATTCAAGTTATTGTAGAGATCTATAGGTACATTGTATTCTACAATATAAGTAACAGATAATTTAACTTAAAATTAGTAGAGCATACAAGTTATTGTAGAGATCTATATGTACATTGTATTCTATAGGTACATTGTATTCTACAATATAAGTAACAGATAATTTAACTTAAAATTAGTAGAGCATTCAAGTTATTGTAGAGATCTATAGGTACATTGTATTCTACAATGTAAGTAACAGATAATTTAACTTAAAATTAGTAGAGTATACAAGTTATTGTAGAGATCTATAGGTACATTATATTCTACAATATAAGTAACAGATAATTTAACTTAAAATTAGTAGAGTATACAAGTTATTGTAGATATCTATAGGTATTCTACAATATAAGTAACAGATAATTTAACTTAAAATTAGTAGAGCATACAAGTTATTGTAGAGATCTATAGGTACATTATATTCTACAATATAAGTAACAGATAATTTAACTTAAAATTAGTAGAGTATACAAGTTATTGTAGAGATCTATAGGTATTCTACAATGTAAGTGACAGATAATTTAGCTTAAAATTAGCAGAGTTTACAAGTTATTGTAGAGATCTATAGGTGCATTGTATTCTACAATATAAGTAACAGATAATTTAGCTTAAAATTAGTAGAGTATGCAAGTTATTGTAGAGATCTATAGGTATTCTACAATATAAGTAACAGATAATTTAACTTAAAATTAGTAGAGCATACAAGTTATTGTAGAGATCTATAGGTACATTGTATTCTACAATATAAGTAACAGATAATTTAACTTAAAATTAGTAGAGCATACAAGTTATTGTAGAGATCTATAGGTATTCTACAATATAAGTAACAGATAATTTAACTTAAAATTAGTAGAGCATACAAGTTATTGTAGAGATCTATAGGTATTCTACAATATAAGTAACAGTTAATTTAACTTAAAATTAGTAGAGCATACAAATTATTGTAGAGTTCTATAGGTATTCTACAATATAAGTAACAGATAATTTAACTTAAAATTAGTAGAGCATACAAGTTATTGTAGAGATCTATATGTACATTGTATTCTACAATATAAGTAACAGATAATTTAACTTAAAATTAGTAGAGCATTCAAGTTATTGTAGAGATCTATAGGTACATTGTATTCTACAATGTAAGTAACAGATAATTTAACTTAAAATTAGTAGAGTATGCAAGTTATTGTAGATATCTATAGGTATTCTACAATATAAGTAACAGATAATTTAACTTAAAATTAAAGCATACAAGTTATTGTAGAGATCTATAGGTACATTGTATTCTATAGGTACATTGTATTCTACAATATAAGTAACAGATAATTTAACTTAAAATTAGTAGAGCATTCAAGTTATTGTAGAGATCTATAGGTACATTGTATTCTACAATATAAGTAGCAGATAATTTAACTTAAAATTAGTAGAGCATACATATGTACATTGTATTCTACAATATAAGTAACAGATAATTTAACTTAAAATTAGTAGAGCATTCAAGTTATTGTAGAGATCTATAGGTACATTGTATTCTACAATGTAAGTAACAGATAATTTAACTTAAAATTAGTAGAGCATACAAGTTATTGTAGAGATCTATAGGTACCTTATATTCTACAATATAAGTAACAGATAATTTAACTTAAAATTAGTAGAGTATACAAGTTATTGTAGATATCTATAGGTATTCTACAATATAAGTAACAGATAATTTAACTTAAAATTAGTAGAGCATACAAGTTATTGTAGAGATCTATAGGTACATTATATTCTACAATATAAGTAACAGATAATTTAACTTAAAATTAGTAGAGTATACAAGTTATTGTAGAGATCTATAGGTATTCTACAATGTAAGTGACAGATAATTTAGCTTAAAATTAGCAGAGTTTACAAGTTATTGTAGAGATCTATAGGTGCATTGTATTCTACAATATAAGTAACAGATAATTTAACTTAAAATTAGTAGAGTATGCAAGTTATTGTAGAGATCTATAGGTATTCTACAATATAAGTAACAGATAATTTAACTTAAAATTAGTAGAGTATGCAAGTTATTGTAGAGATCTATAGGTATTCTACAATATAAGTAACAGATAATTTAACTTAAAATTAGTAGAGGATACAAGTTATTGTAGAGATCTATATAGGTATTCTACAATATAAGTAACAGATAATTTAACTTAAAATTAGTAGAGCATACAAGTTATTGTAGAGTAGGTATTCTACAATATAAGTAACAGTTAATTTAACTTAAAATTAGTAGAGCATACAAATTATTGTAGAGATCTATAGGTATTCTACAATATAAGTAACAGATAATTTAACTTAAAATTAGTAGAGCCTACAAGTTATTGTAGAGATCTATAGGTTCTACAATATAAGTAACATAATTTAACTTAAAATTAGTAGAGCATACAAGTTATTGTAGAGATCTATAGGTACATTGTATTCTACAATATAAGTAACAGATAATTTAACTTAAAATTAGTAGAGCATTCAAGTTATTGTAGTGATCTATAGGTACATTGTATTCTACAATGTAAGTAACAGATAATTTAACTTAAAATTAGTAGAGTATGCAAGTTATTGTAGATATCTATAGGTATTCTTCAATATAAGTAACAGATAATTTAACTTAAAATTAGTAGAGCATACAAGTTATTGTAGAGCTCTATAGGTACATTGTATTCTACAATATAAGTAACAGATAATTTAACTTAAAATTAGTAGAGTATGCAAGTTATTGTAGAGATCTATAGGTATTCTACAATATAAGTAACAGATAATTTAACTTAAAATTAGTAGAGCATACAAGTTATTGTAGAGATCTATAGGTATTCTACAATATAAGTAACAGATAATTTAACTTAAAATTAATAGAGCATACAAGTTATTGTAGAGATCTATAGGTATTCTACAATATAAGTAACAGATAATTTAACTTAAAATTAGTAGAGCATACAAGTTATTGTAGAGATCTATAGGTACATTGTATTCTACAATATAAGTAACAGATAATTTAACTTAAAATTAGTAGAGCATACAAGTTATTGTAGAGATCTATAGGTACATTGTATTCTACAATATAAGTAACAGATAATTTAACTTAAAATTAGTAGAGCATACAAGTTATTGTAGAGATCTATAGGTATTCTACAATATAAGTAACAGATAATTTAACTTAAAATTAGTAGAGCATACAAGTTATTGTAGAGATCTATAGGTATTCTACAATATAAGTAACAGTTAATTTAACTTAAAATTAGTAGAGCATACAAATTATTGTAGAGTTCTATAGGTATTCTACAATATAAGTAACAGATAATTTAACTTAAAATTAGTAGAGCATACAAGTTATTGTAGAGATCTATATGATCTATATGTACATTGTATTCTACAATATAAGTAACAGATAATTTAACTTAAAATTAGTAGAGCATACAAGTTATTGTAGAGTAGGTATTCTACAATATAAGTAACAGTTAATTTAACTTAAAATTAGTAGAGCATACAAATTATTGTAGAGATCTATAGGTATTCTACAATATAAGTAACAGATAATTTAACTTAAAATTAGTAGAGCATACAAGTTATTGTAGAGATCTATAGGTTCTACAATATAAGTAACAGATAATTCAACTTAAAATTAGTAGAGCATACAAGTTATTGTAGAGATCTATAGGTACATTGTATTCTACAATGTAAGTAACAGATAATTTAACTTAAAATTAGTAGAGTATGCAAGTTATTGTAGATATCTATAGGTATTCTTCAATATAAGTAACAGATAATTTAACTTAAAATTAGTAGAGCATACAAGTTATTGTAGAGCTCTATAGGTACATTGCAATTCTACAATATAAGTAACAGATAATTTAACTTAAAATTAGTAGAGCATACAAGTTATTGTAGAGATCTATAGGTACATTATATTCTACAATATAAGTAACAGATAATTTAACTTAAAATTAGTAGAGCATACAAGTTATTGTAGAGATCTATAGGTATTCTACAATATAAGTAACAGATAATTTAACTTAAAATTAATAGAGCATACAAGTTATTGTAGAGATCTATAGGTATTCTACAATATAAGTAACAGTTAATTTAACTTAAAATTAGTAGAGCATACAAATTATTGTAGAGATCTATAGGTATTCTACAATATAAGTAACAGATAATTTAACTTAAAATTAGTAGAGCATACAAGTTATTGTAGAGATCTATAGGTACATTGTATTCTACAATATAAGTAACATAATTTAACTTAAAATTAGTAGAGCATACAAGTTATTGTAGAGATCTATAGGTACATTGTATTCTACAATGTAAGTAACAGATAATTTAACTTAAAATTAGTAGAGCATACAAGTTATTGTAGAGATCTATAGGTTCTACAATATAAGTAACAGATAATTCAACTTAAAATTAGTAGAGCATACAAGTTATTGTAAGTAACAGATAATTTAACTTAAAATTAGTAGAGTATGCAAGTTATTGTAGATATCTATAGGTATTCTTCAATATAAGTAACAGATAATTTAACTTAAAATTAGTAGAGCATACAAGTTATTGTAGAGCTCTATAGGTACATTGCAATTCTACAATATAAGTAACAGATAATTTAACTTAAAATTAGTAGAGCATACAAGTTATTGTAGAGATCTATAGGTACATTATATTCTACAATATAAGTAACAGATAATTTAACTTAAAATTAGTAGAGCATACAAGTTATTGTAGAGATCTATAGGTATTCTACAATATAAGTAACAGATAATTTAACTTAAAATTAATAGAGCATACAAGTTATTGTAGAGATCTATAGGTATTCTACAATATAAGTAACAGTTAATTTAACTTAAAATTAGTAGAGCATACAAATTATTGTAGAGATCTATAGGTATTCTACAATATAAGTAACAGATAATTTAACTTAAAATTAGTAGAGCATACAAGTTATTGTAGAGATCTATAGGTACATTGTATTCTACAATATAAGTAACAGATAATTTAACTTAAAATTAGTAGAGCATACAAGTTATTGTAGAGATCTATAGGTATTCTACAATATAAGTAACAGATAATTTAACTTAAAATTAGTAGAGCATACAAGTTATTGTAGAGATCTATAGGTATTCTACAATATAAGTAACAGTTAATTTAACTTAAAATTAGTAGAGCATACAAATTATTGTAGAGTTCTATAGGTATTCTACAATATAAGTAACAGATAATTTAACTTAAAATTAGTAGAGCATACAAGTTATTGTAGAGATCTATATGTACATTGTATTCTACAATATAAGTAACAGATAATTTAACTTAAAATTAGTAGAGCATTCAAGTTATTGTAGAGATCTATAGGTACATTGTATTCTACAATGTAAGTAACAGATAATTTAACTTAAAATTAGTAGAGTATGCAAGTTATTGTAGATATCTATAGGTATTCTACAATATAAGTAACAGATGATTTAACTTAAAATTAGTAGAGCATACAAGTTATTGTAGAGATCTATAATTTAACTTAAAATTAGTAGAGCATTCAAGTTATTGTAGAGATCTATAGGTACATTGTATTCTACAATATAAGTAACAGATAATTTAACTTAAAATTAGTAGAGCATACAAGTTATTGTAGAGATCTATATGTACATTGTATTCTATAGGTACATTGTATTCTACAATATAAGTAACAGATAATTTAACTTAAAATTAGTAGAGCATTCAAGTTATTGTAGAGATCTATAGGTACATTGTATTCTACAATGTAAGTAACAGATAATTTAACTTAAAATTAGTAGAGTATACAAGTTATTGTAGAGATCTATAGGTACATTATATTCTACAATATAAGTAACAGATAATTTAACTTAAAATTAGTAGAGTATACAAGTTATTGTAGATATCTATAGGTATTCTACAATATAAGTAACAGATAATTTAACTTAAAATTAGTAGAGCATACAAGTTATTGTAGAGATCTATAGGTACATTATATTCTACAATATAAGTAACAGATAATTTAACTTAAAATTAGTAGAGTATACAAGTTATTGTAGAGATCTATAGGTATTCTACAATGTAAGTGACAGATAATTTAGCTTAAAATTAGCAGAGTTTACAAGTTATTGTAGAGATCTATAGGTGCATTGTATTCTACAATATAAGTAACAGATAATTTAGCTTAAAATTAGTAGAGTATGCAAGTTATTGTAGAGATCTATAGGTATTCTACAATATAAGTAACAGATAATTTAACTTAAAATTAGTAGAGCATACAAGTTATTGTAGAGATCTATAGGTACATTGTATTCTACAATATAAGTAACAGATAATTTAACTTAAAATTAGTAGAGCATACAAGTTATTGTAGAGATCTATAGGTATTCTACAATATAAGTAACAGATAATTTAACTTAAAATTAGTAGAGCATACAAGTTATTGTAGAGATCTATAGGTATTCTACAATATAAGTAACAGTTAATTTAACTTAAAATTAGTAGAGCATACAAATTATTGTAGAGTTCTATAGGTATTCTACAATATAAGTAACAGATAATTTAACTTAAAATTAGTAGAGCATACAAGTTATTGTAGAGATCTATATGTACATTGTATTCTACAATATAAGTAACAGATAATTTAACTTAAAATTAGTAGAGCATTCAAGTTATTGTAGAGATCTATAGGTACATTGTATTCTACAATGTAAGTAACAGATAATTTAACTTAAAATTAGTAGAGTATGCAAGTTATTGTAGATATCTATAGGTATTCTACAATATAAGTAACAGATAATTTAACTTAAAATTAGAGCATACAAGTTATTGTAGAGATCTATAGGTACATTGTATTCTATAGGTACATTGTATTCTACAATATAAGTAACAGATAATTTAACTTAAAATTAGTAGAGCATTCAAGTTATTGTAGAGATCTATAGGTACATTGTATTCTACAATATAAGTAGCAGATAATTTAACTTAAAATTAGTAGAGCATACATATGTACATTGTATTCTACAATATAAGTAACAGATAATTTAACTTAAAATTAGTAGAGCATTCAAGTTATTGTAGAGATCTATAGGTACATTGTATTCTACAATGTAAGTAACAGATAATTTAACTTAAAATTAGTAGAGCATACAAGTTATTGTAGAGATCTATAGGTACCTTATATTCTACAATATAAGTAACAGATAATTTAACTTAAAATTAGTAGAGTATACAAGTTATTGTAGATATCTATAGGTATTCTACAATATAAGTAACAGATAATTTAACTTAAAATTAGTAGAGCATACAAGTTATTGTAGAGATCTATAGGTACATTATATTCTACAATATAAGTAACAGATAATTTAACTTAAAATTAGTAGAGTATACAAGTTATTGTAGAGATCTATAGGTATTCTACAATGTAAGTGACAGATAATTTAGCTTAAAATTAGCAGAGTTTACAAGTTATTGTAGAGATCTATAGGTGCATTGTATTCTACAATATAAGTAACAGATAATTTAACTTAAAATTAGTAGAGTATGCAAGTTATTGTAGAGATCTATAGGTATTCTACAATATAAGTAACAGATAATTTAACTTAAAATTAGTAGAGTATGCAAGTTATTGTAGAGATCTATAGGTATTCTACAATATAAGTAACAGATAATTTAACTTAAAATTAGTAGAGGATACAAGTTATTGTAGAGATCTATATAGGTATTCTACAATATAAGTAACAGATAATTTAACTTAAAATTAGTAGAGCATACAAGTTATTGTAGAGTAGGTATTCTACAATATAAGTAACAGTTAATTTAACTTAAAATTAGTAGAGCATACAAATTATTGTAGAGATCTATAGGTATTCTACAATATAAGTAACAGATAATTTAACTTAAAATTAGTAGAGCCTACAAGTTATTGTAGAGATCTATAGGTTCTACAATATAAGTAACAGATAATTTAACTTAAAATTAGTAGAGCATACAAGTTATTGTAGAGATCTATAGGTACATTGTATTCTACAATATAAGTAACAGATAATTTAACTTAAAATTAGTAGAGCATTCAAGTTATTGTAGTGATCTATAGGTACATTGTATTCTACAATGTAAGTAACAGATAATTTAACTTAAAATTAGTAGAGTATGCAAGTTATTGTAGATATCTATAGGTATTCTTCAATATAAGTAACAGATAATTTAACTTAAAATTAGTAGAGCATACAAGTTATTGTAGAGCTCTATAGGTACATTGTATTCTACAATATAAGTAACAGATAATTTAACTTAAAATTAGTAGAGTATGCAAGTTATTGTAGAGATCTATAGGTATTCTACAATATAAGTAACAGATAATTTAACTTAAAATTAGTAGAGCATACAAGTTATTGTAGAGATCTATAGGTATTCTACAATATAAGTAACAGATAATTTAACTTAAAATTAATAGAGCATACAAGTTATTGTAGAGATCTATAGGTATTCTACAATATAAGTAACAGATAATTTAACTTAAAATTAGTAGAGCATACAAGTTATTGTAGAGATCTATAGGTACATTGTATTCTACAATATAAGTAACAGATAATTTAACTTAAAATTAGTAGAGCATACAAGTTATTGTAGAGATCTATAGGTACATTGTATTCTACAATATAAGTAACAGATAATTTAACTTAAAATTAGTAGAGCATACAAGTTATTGTAGAGATCTATAGGTATTCTACAATATAAGTAACAGATAATTTAACTTAAAATTAGTAGAGCATACAAGTTATTGTAGAGATCTATAGGTATTCTACAATATAAGTAACAGTTAATTTAACTTAAAATTAGTAGAGCATACAAATTATTGTAGAGTTCTATAGGTATTCTACAATATAAGTAACAGATAATTTAACTTAAAATTAGTAGAGCATACAAGTTATTGTAGAGATCTATATGATCTATATGTACATTGTATTCTACAATATAAGTAACAGATAATTTAACTTAAAATTAGTAGAGCATTCAAGTTATTGTAGAGATCTATAGGTACATTGTATTCTACAATGTAAGTAACAGATAATTTAACTTAAAATTAGTAGAG
Source organism: Bathymodiolus brooksi (assembly GCA_963680875.1). Taxonomy (NCBI): domain Eukaryota; kingdom Metazoa; phylum Mollusca; class Bivalvia; order Mytilida; family Modiolidae; genus Bathymodiolus; species Bathymodiolus brooksi. The sequence goes on along the minus strand of OY804580.1, from coordinate 7,956,838 downwards.
TATGCAAGTTATTGTAGATATCTATAGGTATTCTACAATATAAGTAACAGATAATTTAACTTAAAATTAGTAGAGCATGCAAGTTATTGTAGAGATCTATAGGTACATTATATTCTACAATATAAGTAACAGATGATTTAACTTAAAATTAGTAGAGCATACAAGTTATTGTAGAGATCTATAGGTACATTGTATTCTACAATATAAGTAACAGATAATTTAACTTAAAATTAGTAGAGCATACAAGTTATTGTAGAGATCTATAGGTACATTATATTCTACAATATAAGTAACAGATAATTTAACTTAAAATTAGTGGAGTATGCAAGTTATTGTAGAGATCTATAGGTATTCTACAATATTAGTGACAGATAATTTAACTTAAAATTAGTAGAGCATGCAAGTTATTGTAGAGATCTATAGGTATTCTACAATATAAGTAACAGATAATTTAACTTAAAATTGTACTGTAGACCAAAGTGACATGATTTAACTAAGTGACAGATGATTCTGAACATGGTTGGCTACATTATCAGTTTCTGAAGGTAGTGTAAATTAATCCTACCATTAACAAATCAAAACATGACTGTATTTTTGATACACTGTATTTTTTAACTGTAGCATTTTGTTAGAAGACTAAAGAAAGCAATCCACAAAAGAAACAATGATGCTGCAAACAGAATTAGATCCAACAAACCTAAGTACAAACTGGATCATATTGTTAAAGAAAGGTAAGGCAACAACTGTCAAAATTAATAAGTGTACATGTTGTTTGGCATGTTCTGATATATCTTAATGTTTGATGAATTTATGCTATATCCATTTTTGTCATGGCTTTTCCAAGAAAATGTGTATGGAGAGTTCAAAGACACTTTATTCATTCACCTATCACCCATGCAATTTTAAGTTAAATTTTAGTTGCATGTAGCAGAATCTGTGAATACTTAGAAATACCTACCACCCATTTAAAAATATGCAAAGTGGGTCCTACATTTTTACTGGAATATTATAGCTGTCATCATTCAATAATGCAGTTATAAATAAATCAGAATAATAACAGATAAGTATAGGAATTGTACTTTGAAAAAAAAAATTCCAAACAAATTCACACAATTACATTGAACAAGAATTCCTCCATGCAAATTCACACATTCTTTGAACAAGAATTCTTTCATACAAATTCACACAATACTTTGAACAAGAATTCTTCCATACAAATTTACACAATACATTGAACAAGAATTCTTCCATACAAATTTACACAATACATTGAACAAGAATTCTTCCATACAAATTTACACAATACTTTGAACAAGAATTCTTCCATACAAATTTACACAATACATTTGAACAAGAATTCTTCCATACAAATTTACACAATACATTGAACAAGAATTCTTCCAAACAAATTTACACAATACATTGAACAAGAATTCTTCCATACAAATTTACACAATACTTTGAACAAGAATTCTTCCATACAAATTTACACAATACATTGAACAAAAATTCTTCCATACAAATTTACACAATACTTTGAACAAGAATTCTTCCATACAAATTTACACAATACATTGAACAAGAATTCTTCCATACAAATTTACACAATACATTGAACAAGAATTCTTCCATACAAAGGACAAGGTAGGATAAGGGGCATTTTTGGCCCCCTCTTAAAAAAATCTCCATTTTGGCATATGTGTTAGGGATGACCTTGAAACTAAAAGAAATGGAATAAAAAAATTGTTCTGACTTTTACTTTGGTTGCCTAGCAACCACAATCAACATAACCCTGAATTTACACTGAAAGTGCCTGCATTTAAGTCCAGAAGTTTCTTTTAAACAACTATAAACTCAATAATCATGAAAATGAATTAAAATCTTAATACTGTTATATGAAGGGTATTTTCTCTTATAATTCAATGCCAAATAGATAGTGTGGAACTTCCATAGCAACAAGGCAAAAAAGTGTTCCATTTTACTTTAAATAGCTTTAAGTTGACTAATTTCTAGTATTTTTTTGCTCTGAATTGATTTAACGTGTACCTATAAATACTTTTCTTAGTATTTGAGGTAACAAAAGGTTTGTGAGATTCCATAGCAACAGATTTAGCCTTAGCAACCAGAAATGCAGTGAAATGGTGTGTCTCAGTCCATAATTTACTCTCAATACTCAAACAATCAATGATCTTGAAAATGTTCTTCTTTCTCGCTAGACAGATATGAAGGGTATCATTTCTAAATATTTCTTAACAATTTTTAATGTGTACTTTCCATAGCAATGAATTTAACCCATAGCAACAAGGAAAATATGTTTCATTTTACATAAAATGACTTCCAGATCATGAATTCCAAGTATTTTTTATACGAATTAATTCCTAGTGCCCCAAGAAGTATTATTCTAAGTAGTTAAGATAGATTATGAGTAGAATAATATCCTTAGCAACGAATTTTGCCCTTAACAACCAGAAGCAAACCCTGAAAAGATGTGTATTTCAGTCTTGCAGACAGACATGGGTCAAACTTAATGAACCTATGGTTATTGGTAGGAAATGAAAATCATCCAAAATGATATTGCATAGTATTCCGACAAGAAACAAAAAAAACCTCAACAATATACAGTATCTCCATCAATAGGATGGCATTTCAACCTGAAGGCCATGCATTTTGAGGAATTCAGTGGCGTCTCTGAAACCACGATCAACGATAGCCACATCCTCACTTTGAATCCAGTTCTTAATTCCTTCCTCATTCCTTCCTAGTATATGTTTGGTTATACAGGCATCGTTGTTTTTTTTCGTCTGCTCTATATGGCCCTAGGACATTCAATATATACCCGTCTGACGCAACAATAACCATCATTTTAACGAGGGGCCGATGTTTATGCAGACTAACTAACTCTCTGGAATTTATAGTTGGAACTTTTTTGAATGTAGATATAAGTTCCATCAAGCACCAAAACGGCTGATTTTTCATTGCTGGTAAACAAGGTTTCTGCCAACCGAGTATTATATTCACGGACAAATGTTTCATGATCAATGTGACTGAAGACCAAATGGTGTGGTACGTAATCGGAAATCATTGCGTTTTTGGCGGAATGGATAGAGTGCTGAATTTGGCTTTTTGTGAGAGAAAATAGAGTTGGTAGAATGGAATTTGGGAGTCCGGTTCTAAGCTTTACAAGGAGGATACCAAGACAAGATTCTACGGATCGGACGGATGAGTTGCGTAGTGACAACAATCTGGAAGATATCTGTGAAAACTGATCTACATTTTGAGCATATAACATCATCTTCATTCGTTGAATGACCAATTGTTTTTTCAACGTATTCTTTTAATGACTGAGTCCTTATTGGGCAACGGTGTTTCAATCTGTATTTTCCACAGACGGCACATTTGTAGTGCTTTGGCATCTGAACATGATAATATGTAACAATGTAAAGACACTTAACATTTATATAAATCTACATTGTATTAGCGAGTGTCGTCTAAGAATAGACATTGAAGGGAAAACTAACTTATTTGGAAGAAAACTAAGATTTATTTTTATTATTGTTTTCTCTTTTATTCATCTATCATGAAGTTATTTTTATCCCTTAATCCGATAATTCAAAACTTGTCTTGTCTGTTAACGACATAACGACTTCATCATACTGGTATTGTACAAAAACATTGTAAGCATCGTATTTTTTCAGTGTTCTATATAAAATCATCTTCACAGACCCAAGGAAAAGAAATCGTCTTCCATATCATATACTTACTTTATAAAAAAGAAAAAGAAAAAAAAAGGCCTGTGTGAGATTCGAACTGCGAACCTTTCACGCTGTGGAAAACTGTCGAACTGATTGGGCTATGACAACTGGTGTAGAAATTGTGTAAAATATGTATATTAATCTACGTTGCATTCGCTAGTGTCGTCTGTCTAAAACTAGACATTGAATGGAAAATTAACTTATTTGGAAGAATACTACGATTATTTTTTATTGTTTTATCTTATATTCGTCTGCAATGAAGTTATTCCATCCTTTAATCCGATAATTCAAACATAAGTGAATTCAAAACTTTTCTCGTCTGTTTATAGCTTCATCCCTATGCCATGGTAGAAATGTCAGGTTATTGAACAAAAAACATTGTAAACAGTAATCTTACTTTAGATTTGAATAAGCATTCAAAATCTGAACCAAAACTGACGTTAATGATATAAACCACAACACTTGAAAAGTTGAAGGAAGAATGCATTGTCCGGTGCGGCTCTGTGCAGAACCTCTTATGATTTATTATTCACCTGGAAAATATGTTCCGGTGAAACAAATACTCCATCAAACATTGAAAGAAATTATTTCTATAAATTCTTACCAAATAGTCTTCACACTTCAGGGCTGATAAGGTTTCTTTCCGTCTGCTACGTTTCCATGCATACCGGAAATACAGTCAAGTCCACTCCTCATACCGATTTTTTGTTAGTGTAACCAAGGAAAACAAATATTTCTTTCTGCGTTTTTTTAATTTTTAAGTATAAGCGAACCTACGACCCACATCAAGCTTTTACATATAGAAAGACTTAGTTATGGATGGTATCTGTTTTGAATATTTACGTGGGTCGTAGGTTCGCTCACACTTTGAAATGCATTTGAACTGCCGAAAAATACGTATTTTTGCCAATTTTGGCATAATTCATGAACTGATCACATATTCAGACTTTAATATTGGTATTGAAACAAAGCGTAAATAGAAATTTTAATTGTTTTATTCATAAGCACACATTTCATTACAAAATTGAGCAGAAATTAAGCTTGAAATGTTAAGTAGGATTTTTAATGAAATAGGGGGCCGCTGGCAATAGCTTATCGTATATTGTCCTTTACACAATACTTTGAACAAGAATTCCTCCATACAAATTCACACATACTTTGAACAAGAATTCTTCCATAAAAATTCACACAATACTTTGAACAAGAATTCTTCCATACAAATTCAAACAATACTTTGAACAAGAATTCCTGCATATAGATTTACACAATACTTTGAACAAGAATTTCTCTATACAAATTCACACAATACATTGAACAAGAATTCCTCCATACAAATTCACACATACTTTGAACAAGAATTGTTCCATACAAATTCAAACAAAATTTTGAACAAGTATTCCTCCATACAAATTCACACAATACTTTTAACAAGAATTCCTCCAGAAAAATTCACACAATACTTTGAAAAAGAATTCTTCCATACAAATTCACACAATACATTGAACAAGAATTCCTCCATACAAATTCACACAATACTTTGAACAAGAATTCTTCCATACAAATTCACACAATACATTGAACAAGAATTCCTCCGTACAAATTCACACAATACATTGAACAAGAATTCCTCCGTACAAATTCACACAATACTTTGAACAAGAATTCCTCCGTACAAATTCACACAATACATTGAACAAGAATTCCTCCGTACAAATTCACACAATACATTGAACAAGAATTCCTCCGTACAAATTCACACAATACATTGAACAAGAATTCCTCCGTACAAATTCACATAATACTTTGAACAAGAATTCCTCCGTACAAATTGACAATTCACACAATACTTTGAACAATAATTCCTCCATACAAATTCACATAATACTTTGAACAAGAATTCCTCCATACAAATTCACACAATACTTTGAACAAGAATTACTCCATACAAATTCACACAATACTTTGAACAAGAATTCCTCAATGCAAATTCACAGTGACATACAAAAAACTGCTAACATACAAAATTTGACAAGGGTGTCTAGAACCTCAACAATGTGGCCTAAGCTAAGGAGTGTGATTTTTATTAAAATGAGGGTGAAAAGGTCACCCACTTCACCTGATGTAATGTTCAATTGTAGGGATAATATTTTTATTCATCATATATTTAGCATTAATATGATACTTTTTGCATATGTGTAACAAGTGAAAGTAAATAGCACCAGCCATAAATTCGCCAGCAATAAAATCCATCTCAAGCTGATATGAAGGTCTCAGGATAATATACATGTTGATATGGAAAAGGTCATACAGTAGAGTTCATTTATAGCGAACAGGCTTGTAACGAAATCAGGCTTATAACGAAGTAAAGATAAATCCCCGGTCCAATCACTATTTAAACAATGTATTTTTGAATGCCTATTACAAATTTTTTATAGCGAAAATCAGGCTTATAACGAAGATAATTTTAAACCCAAACAACGTTTTTATTACTCAAAATTGACCTGATATAAACAACAAACAAATCGTTTACCTGTCTTCCATTACGCATGGACGATCACATATTAGAATGGCACTTGGCACTTCCCTTATCGGTAATTGAAAAATCAATAATCCCACCTGTGATGTTGTTAATGATGTCAATCAAGACTTTTCTTTAAAATATTCAATCAATAAAATGGGTATTAATGATGTGATTAACAAGTTGTCAATTAATAACACACATGCTAATTTATTGCATTAAAAATTAATAAAACGTATAAATGTAAATTTTAATGAATAGATGCACAAGCTAAAGAAATTAAAAAAAAGTCATGTGTGAGATTAATTCATTCGCTATTGTTTATTTTTTCTTTGATAAGGGTAATAACAAAATTACCTAACTCCGAACAATCTTACAAAGGGAAAGTCAGAACTCATAATTATATAAACATACAAAATCAGTCAACAACCAGAAAACTGTGAAAACCGTAATGACCCTGACTTGGTATGATCAAGGACGTATAATACGTATATACGTCCTTGGTATGATAGACTCTTTAATTAAACAACAAAGGGGCTTTTAAATTTTAACTCTACCGTTGTTTTTCACACTGCAAGCCAAACATTGTCATAAATATGGTAACACATCCTCGTGGTGATCATTCAGTAATCAGTATGAAGGGCAATAGATCTTGTTAAAATATATAATGTTGAAGTAATTTTTTATTTTAACTGCTGAATTAATATACTATAGTATTATTACGTGATGTTTTTCATATTGGCCTAGTTATAGGTCTGAGGCCTGCTGTATTGGCCTGAGGCGCAGAGTATACATTAATGTTAATTACACCACCCGAAACAGTTGCCCCACAAAAGAGGGCCAATGGATTGTCATGTTTGTCCTCCAGAAGTACTTTTCAGCTGTATATCACCCCATGTCATATTTACATGGTCTTGTCTTCCTCTTAACCCAAAATATGCACCATTGTTTAGAAAGACTGCATTAATTAAAGCTTCTGGGTTGTCTGAAAATGAAATATAGAAAATAAATTTACTATCTATATTCATATTTGTTAATTACTTTTTCATTTTTACATGTTACAACTGGTAATATCAATGTAGTATAAACTGTTTCAAGATAACACAAGTAAAATGATATATGATTGATTGATGAGTTACAATGTATCTGTAAACATTTTTTTGAAAGATCATAGGATCATGAGTTATTGTGCGACAGAAAGTGTGGACGGACAGAGTGATTACTATAGGGTGGGTATCTGCCAAAATTTGGCGGGGCCCTAATTATAAAGTTCTGAAACACACTGTGTTGTTTGGCACTCATGATATTATTTTCAATATTCACAATGCCTAATTGATTATCCTCTAAATATCAGGCAAATTTATGATGAATGTTTACTATTTTGAATGACAAAAATGTCAGTACATACCTTATTGGAGAATTCATGTCTCTCAAGTGTCTGTCAAGGCTGTTGTACATGGAACCCAGAGAATCTGGTTCATATTCAGTACCATCCTTTTTGAGTACACTCAGGAAGAATCTAGCCATAATACTGTCAAGGTCTTTGGGGGGTATCTGTCACTTTTTGTCTTTGTCTTAGTGTTTTTATTTAAATTTTCCTCTAACAAAAACACCAGTTCCTTCATCTGTTACCATACAAAACCTTTTGTTTGGTACAACATTTTCTTTCTGATTGTCGGAATCCTCGTTCAGGTTTGTTGACAAATCTCTGGGTAAGTTCAGCAGATCAAGTTCAACGTACTCGTAATATGGGCTTTCAATTTCAGATATATTCATTAATATATCATCTGCTTCCATTCTTGATAGATCGTTGTATCTAAAATAATCTTCAATAAGTGCATCCTGCACATCTTCAGAGTTTTTCAACTCTCTGTTTGGTCTGCGTCTCTCCATTTTCAACTTCAGCAGACGACTGACATCTCTCTGGGTTTTTCCTTGCGATTGTCAAAACGTCTAGCGGATTCCGATCTAGCTGTTATTGGATGGACTGGAATCGGGCCAATACGGAAAATATCCGTATAGGACTGGTTTTTGTCGTATTGGCCCACTGAAAGTTTTTATATTGTATTGACAAATTTGACAATATTAAGGCTAATATATCAAGATTTATTAATAATAAATTTTATTCAACAATTCTCGTTTTTGTTTTTCTCTTCAGAAAAAACGATGTCATAATGTAACAGTGTAGGTCACTTTATTCCTCAACATAGCTTGCATTATGAATCAGAATGGTGTTACAAAAAAAACAGACTCACAAAACAAAATCCGCTGAAACTATTTTATTACAACAAAATCATCGAAGGAAAAACATTATTATCTGTCTAAAAATAACAAAACAAAGCAAACAAAACAGTTACACATCACTTGAAATAATTTTTTTGAAATACACCATTTTTCAAAAGGGGAGGTAAGTCTACATTATTTCTCTTATAACGAAATAAGATCGAGAGTCCCCTGGACTTCGTTATCAACTAACTCTACTGTATATTTATCTGTATGTACTCTATTTTAGGTATCCATCATTTATAGATGCCCTAAGAGACATAGATGACTGTCTTTCCATGTGCTTTTTATTTGCTACGTTTCCTAGAACTTCTAAAACACATCTAGACTTTATACTGTTGTCAAGGCGATTAACAGGTAAACAAATATTAATTAAGAAATTGTTGAAAAGAAAAAATTCCCAATTTTGCCTCTGTTTCTAGGTTACATCCCAGAAGAAAAATAATTTGAAAGTCAGTTTCAAACTGATTTGCTGTTGCACAATATAATTAAAATTCTCATTTGGCATTTGAAACAATAATCTCTCACTCACTGTGTCATTTAATTAATTACTAGAAATGTTCATTATCATGAATATACATATTCATATGGTAGTTTGATTTACAACTACCTATGCAATCGGTGCCTATCACCACTGATGTTGTGAGTTCAAATCCCTCACAGGGCAAGGTGGGCAAGGTGTACAACATTATCGGGGCATTCCACTCATTTTCAAGTAGGAGGTGAAAATCAAAAAGTAGAAGGGGGGGGGGGGGTTGTCCCCCAGTGTGTAGGGGGCCCAGGGGGGTGAAGCCCCTACCCCCAGCTGAAAACGAATTTAAGGATTTTAGAATGTAAAAGAAGTACTCTCCTGAGCAACAGAAAGTGTTTTTATTGCATGCATTTTTTCAGGTTTTCTTGTTAATTTTCAGTTTTGCATGTATTTATTTTAGTTTACTTGTTCATTTTCAGTTTCTGTAAGAATTTTTTAAGTTTTCTTGGATGTTCATTTTCAGCATCATTTTTGTCAACTCATTTGGCAAGAAAACTAGATAGCTAATGTATGAATAAATGGTAAACAAGGAACTCAAACTCTTACGCTTACTGCTCACAGTTTCAAATTGTCACAAAATTGTATATTATTATATATGTTATGAAAGGACCCAAGCACCTAAGGTGCCCTGGGAATTCGAAGATTCCCTTCGTTTTCTATCCATTCATTCTCCTTCCTTGCTTCTTGTTTCAGCTGTATCATCGTACATCTGTCACATTAGTAGATACGATAACGTAACCCTCAGTCCGCTTGTGCTCCAGTGAGGACTACGATTCGGTCCCATTTAATGTAATGGAGCAGCGCCCGAAGTGATTCACACCGGGCGGTTTTTTGTCCTAAGTGGTTGGAAAAATTGACGGGGGTGAAAGATAAATATATTTAGGTAAAACTTGAGGTGTTGAGTAAACGCAGCATCAATCCATGGTAGACTTATATCCATCTGAAAATTTGAATGGATGAAATCTTCTTTCTGTCCAACATTTTGTTTACAAGTTGCTATTTCATGTGCACTTGCCTCGTTTTGGAGATATCCTTATTTGGATCGATTGCCATATTAGGAACATTGACGTAAATTCGTAAGCAAATCGTTTGATGGTTTTATCTATAGTCTTCAACTTCAGATTTGCATTAAAGCTCTTTCTGTCGTAGGATTTCCCATTTAAAGCTTAAGCGAATGTCTTTCAACAATTGCCACATTTTTAGCTCACCTGGCCATAGGCCATGTGAGCTTTTGTCATGGGTAAGCGTCCGTCGTCCGTCCGTTAGCTTTTCACATTTAAATCTTCTTCTCTGAAACCGCTGAACAGAAATCAGCCAAACTTGCCAGAAATGTTCACTGGATGGTCCTCTACCAGATTTGTGTTTTTGGTGCTGATTTGAAATCCAACATGGCTGCTAGGGTCCATAATGTGTTCTCATTGGCTGAAATTTTAAAAATCTTCTTGTCAGAAACCACTAAGTCAATTGAATTGTGACTTTGCAGGAATGATCATTGGGTGGTCCTGTACTAAAATTGTGAATCGTTTGCCGATCGGAAATTCAAGATGGCGTCCATGACTCGACTTAGTTTAACATTGGACCCTATGGGAATTTCACATTTTCATCTTTTTTTCTGAAACCACAAAACAGATTTGAACCAAACTTGGCAGAAATGTTCATTGGATGGTCATATACAAGATTTTTGTTTTTGGCGTTGATCGGAAATCCAACATGGCTGCCAGGGCCCATAATGTGTTCTGATTGGTTGAAATTTTAAAAATCTTCTTGTTAGAAACCACTAAGCCAATTGAATTGTGACTTTGCAGGAATGATCATTGGGTGGTCCTGTACTAAACTTGTGAATCGTTTGCCGATCGGAAATTCAAGATAGCCGCCATGACTCGACTTAGTTTAACATTGGACCCTATGGGAATTTCACATTTTCATCTTTTTTTCTGAAACCACAAAACAGATTTGAATCAAACTTGGCAGAAATGTTCATTGGATGGTCATATACAAGATTTTTGTTTTTGGCGCTGATCGGAAATCCCACATGGCTGCCAGGGCCCATAATGTGTTCTGATTGGTCGAAATTTAAAAATCTTCTTGTTAGAAACCACTAAGCCAATTGAATTGTGACTTTGCAGGAATGATCATTGGGTGGTCCTGTACTAAACTTGTGAATCGTTTGCCGATCGGAAATTCAAGATGGCCGCCATGACTCGACTTAGTTTAACATTGGACCCTATGGGAATTTCACATTTTCATCTTTTTTTCTGAAACCACAAAACAGATTTGAATCAAACTTGGCAGAAATGTTCATTGGATGGTCATATACAAGATTTTTGTTTTTGGCGCTGATCGGAAATCCAACATGGCTGCCAGGGCCCATAATGTGTTCTGATTGGTTGAAATTTTAAAAATCTTCTTGTTAGAAACCATTAAGCCAATTGAATTGTGACTTTGCAGGAATGATCATTGGGTGGTCCTGTACTAAACTTGTGAATCGTTTGCCGATCGGAAATTCAAGATGGCCGCCATGACTCGACTTAGTTTAATATTGGACCATATGGGAATTTCACATTTTCATCTTTTTTTCTGAAACCACAAAACAGATTTGAATCAAACTTGGCAGAAATGTTCATTGGATGGTCATATACAAGATTTTTGTTTTTGGCGTTGATCGGAAATCCAACATGGCTGCCAGGGCCCATAATGTGTTCTGATTGGTTGAAATTTTAAAAATCTTCTTGTTAGAAACCACTAAGCCAATTGAATTGTGACTTTGCAGGAATGATCATTGGGTGGTCCTGTACTAAACTTGTGAATCGTTTGCCGATCGGAAATTCAAGATGGCCGCCATGACTCGACTTAGTTTAACATTGGACCCTATGGGAATTTCACATTTTCATCTTTTTTTCTGAAACCACAAAACAGATTTGAATCAAACTTGGCAGAAATGTTCATTGGATGGTCATATACAAGATATTTGTTTTTGGCGCTGATCGGAAATCCAACATGGCTGCCAGGGCCCATAATGTGTTCTGATTGGTCGAAATTTAAAAATCTTCTTGTTAGAAACCACTAAGCCAATTGAATTGTGACTTTGCAGGAATGATCATTGGGTGGTCCTGTACTAAACTTGTGAATCGTTTGCCGATCGGAAATTCAAGATGGCCGCCATGACTCGACTTAGTTTAACATAGGACCCTATGGGAATTTCACATTTTCATCTTTTTTTCTGAAACCACAAAACAGATTTGAATCAAACTTGGCAGAAATGTTCATTGGATGGTCATATACAAGATTTTTGTTTTTGGCGCTGATCGGAAATCCAACATGGCTGCCAGGGCCCATAATGTGTTCTGATTGGTTGAAATTTTAAAAATCTTCTTGTTAGAAACCACTAAGCCAATTGAATTGTGACTTTGCAGGAATGATCATTGGGTGGTCCTGTACTAAACTTGTGAATCATTTGCCGATCGGAAATTCAAGATGGCCACCATGACTCGACTTAGTTTAACATTGGACCCTATGGGAATTTCACATTTTCATCTTTTTTTCTGAAACCACAAAACAGATTTGAATCAAACTTGGCAGAAATGTTCATTGGATGGTCATATACAAGATTTTTGTTTTTGGCGCTGATCGGAAATCCAACATGGCTGCCAGGGCCCATAATGTGTTCTGATTGGTCGAAATTTAAAAAATCTTGTTAGAAACCATTAAGCCAATTGAATTGTGGCTTTGCAGGAATGATCATTGGGTTGACCTGTACTAAACTTGTGAATCGTTTGCTGATCGGAAATTCAAGATGGCCACCATGACTCGACTTAATTTTAACATAGGACCCTATGGAAAAAATGTTTAAAAATCTTCTCCTCTGAAACCAGTAAGTCAGTTTAAAGCAAACATGGGATGAATGGTCCTTAGGTGGTCGACTTTCAAAATTATGTCCTGTGACCCCGACCTCCATCCAAGATGGCAACCATCAGCGAACATAGTTTTAACATAGGACCCTATGGGAAATATATTTAAATATCTTCTTCTCTGAAACCAGTAAGCCAATTTAAAGCAAACATGGCATGGATGGTCCTTAAGTGGTCAATTTTCAAAATTGTGTCCAGTGACCCTGACCTCCATCCAAGATGGCCACCTTCAGCAGACATACTGTAGTTTTAACATAGGACCCTATGGGAAAAAATGTTTTAAAATCTTCTCCTCTGAAACTAGTAAGCCAATATAGCAAACATGTCATCGATGGTCCTTAGGTGGTCAACTTCCAAAATTGTGTTCAGTGATCCCGATCTCGGTTCAAAATGGCCGCCGTCAGCAGACATAGTTTTAACATAGGACCCTATGGGAAAATTGTTTAAAAGTTTTCTCTTCTGAAACCAGTCAGCCAATTTAAAGCAAACATGGCATGGATGGTCCTTGGGTAGTATACTTTCAAAATTGTGTCCGGTGACCACGACCTCCATCCAAGATGGCTGCCATGAGCAGACATAGTGTTAACATAGAACCCTATGGCAGTATGGGATTTGAATAGTAACTTAGATGTATTCAGCATGCAGACATTCTTAAGAGGACTTATTTATGTCAGGTGAGCGATACAGGCTCACCTGAGCCTCTAGTTCTTTCTCAGACTCCATTTTTTTTAGCTGTTCTCCCGCGGAAATGTCAGTTGTAAACATCGTAGTAAAAGTTTTCCATATTTGGCATCCAGATCCATATATGGATAGGCTCTGCCCATGTAAGGTCACAGTCATGGCGGACAAGAAACAATTTTCAAAAACGAAATCGATCGTGAAGGTAGAAACAGATATTGTAACACTGATTTGGTATCACCATTACTTAAAAATTGTAGGGAATAATAAGTTATGAACACATATGCAAAAAGAAAGTTGAAATATTCACTAAACGAAAATTTTAATTTGCTCCATTACATTAAATGGGACCGAATCGTAACCCTCACTGGAGCACAAGCAGTCTGAGGGTTACGTTATCGTATCTATCACATTAGATGAATAATCTCGATAGTCTCAAACGTTTAATTGTTAATTGACAAGGATTCAAAAGTGACCTTGACCGGAAAACGTAACTAGTTCCTGAAATAAACCACACTAAGCCATACGAGAGAAGCGATCACGCTAAACCATTTTTGACAACAAAGTTGCCGGGGGGGAAATGCAATTTGCCCGGTGCCCGGCTGCTGTGGAATGCTCTGCATTATGTGATAAAGTTTGTCAGTGACATGTGGCAGGTTGGTGGTTTTCTCCAGGTACTCCGGTTTCCTCCACCAATAAAACTGACCGCCACAATATAATTGAAATATTGTTGAAAGTGGCGTTAAATACCATTAAACCAACCAAGCGTAAATACACAACTTGAAAATGAGGAATTCTGTAAGGCTGTTTGATTTTCTTTTTCAGTGGAATTTATGCATTATATAATAGCATCAAGGTCTTTACGGAAAGTAAGTATATAAATTGTGTGTAATTTGTGGTGTCTGTATTTAAATGTCAGTTCAGCTTCCATTCTTACAAATAAAAATGTAGATATCAAATTAATAGGCACAGCACATTTCTGGAATAACCTTCATCATGTATGTTCAAAATCGAAAGATTGGAAATTCAAATAATTTTAAAGTGTTTGGGAGTGATAAAACCACAGAACCTATAAAGGACAGCCAAAATTGGCTAAGGTCATCTATGCCTGAGGAAGGAGAACCTTAATTTTGATAATAATTACATTATTTAGGAAGTGTAAATTTCAATAATTTTGAATAAATAACATGATCTGCAAATCATTTATCATCAATATAATATAACATGGCAGTGGACAAAGAAAATTGATCTAAAAATACATTTTGTTTTATTAACACTTTATAGTGTATATTGAATTTGTCTTGGTCAATTTCCCATGTGCGAAAATCAATCGATGAAACAAAAGTATTTTCAGAATAATAAATACAGTACATTGTAAGTCCCTTCTTCTCTTCCCATTTACAATGAAAATGTTGCATTTTATATAATTTGGTTTGGTTTGGTTTATGGTGTTTAATGCCACTTTCAACAATATTTCAGATATGTCCTGGCGGTCAGTTTTATTGGTGGAGGAAACCGAAGTACCCAGAGAAAACCACTGACCTGCCGCAAGTAACTGACAAACTTTATCACATAATGTTGTATCGAGTACACCTCGCCATGAAATAATGTTGTATCGAGTACACCTCGCCATGAAATAATGTTGTATCGAGTACACCTTGCCATGAAATAATGTTGTATCGAGTACACCTTGCCATGAAATAATGTTGTATCGAGTACACCTTGCCATGAATGGGCACTGATTGCATGTGTAATGGTAAATTCGACTACCATACTATCATGACCAGGACGACCCCTGCATTTTATGTAAAGAGGAAAGACTTCTGGTAAGAGGTGTTATTAGGTAATCCTGTTTTACTTATCCTAGTGACCATCTCTTTGGTGTAATTGTCTCACATGTGGGAGATAAGTATTAAATTCCCCAAACCAAAGCTATTGTAAAGTTGACCATTGCTGCTTTTCAGTTAAGCTTGGTCTAGTACACCTAAACATTGAAAACAGCATTATATATGTGTTATTATTTTTTTCTGTCCATTGGGTAGCGAACAAATTTTCCCATTGTGTGTTAAATGATATTCACTGCCAAAGTTTATCTTAAAATTGTCTTAGAAAAGACTATGCTTGTGGTCTTACTCTTATAATAGAGGAAGATATTGCTTTTACTTGGTTTTCTTATTTACATATTTTTGTATATTACAGGTGTTTATATCGATAAAGGGAATCTACTACCAAGCAGAAATAATGGGCCAGACTGTCACATGGGTTGTACCACATAAACTGGGATATGATGTATGTATAGATACAATAATTATTAACATAAATTGGGTTTGAATAAAATATTATTGTTGTTAAAAAAAAACCCAACATAAATTGGGTTACGGTTAGAGTGTTTAACTCCACTTTCAACAATATTTCAGTTATATCATGGCGGTCAGTTTTATTGGTGGAGGAAACCGGAGAAAACCACTGACCTGCTGCAAGTCACACATAAGAGCAGGATTCGAACTCACAACATTAGTGGCATTATGCTCTGATTGCATAGGTAGTTGTAAATCCAACTACCATATGATCACTATCACAACGGTCCCCATAAATTGATGATGATAAAAAGATGATACAGATTTTAATCAAATATTATGTCTTAAATAAAATTATAATATGACGTCTATAAAACGGCACACACGATATTACTCAATATCTCTATTTTTAGTGCAAGTGCGGTACACAACAAATCTGGCTGTTCCATGTGACTCCCGCTGTGAAATTACCGTGACGACCGAGTATAAACAAGCAAAACACAGGCATATAACATATTTTTAAAGTCCTTAAAATAAAAATTCCCCCTCAGTTATAAATAAATATTCTGTAACTAAGTATTTTTTTATCATTTGTTTTGAAAATTTACATTTGGGTATCCCCAGTACGCACACATACATTCCATTGATATGTGTCGGCCATGAATGACAAAATGCACTAACCTTGTTTTCCTACATATGCATTGATAACTAGATGGTGATGTAATTAAGTTACTGATATTTTCCAATTTGATGGCATTTTGAATTTTGCTACTCAAACAAGTAAAATGCTCACAAAATCGTAAAATAAATCAGTAACCAGCTTGTGTCAATCAGCGTCCCTTGTAAACAACGTCACAGGATGACGATATATTACAAAAGTCAAAGTCGATAGATGGTTGTCTTAAGTATTTTTTCCGGATTTTTTTTTTATGTCAACAAATACAAGCTTTTTTTTTCATTAGCATTTATTTTTTTATTTCATATCTAACAATAATTGTCGATTATTAACAACTGTTCAAGTGTTCGATATTATGTTTGACAACTCCGCTCCGCCATCTTGTTAGCACTCGAAATGATGAACGAATGAACTCCGACTTATATTTTAAATATTTTTCCGTAGGAATTGTTCAATCGAATCTATGTTGGAAAATACACAATAAATATGTTTTTCATGTTAACATCCATAACTTTGTTTTAAAATATCTCGTTCAAAAACAAATAATTCAAAATCAATTCAAAATTTCCGAAGGAGGTAAATGGAACAGCCACCAAATGCCGTGTGTATACAGTTCACGAAAGGTTAAAAATTACCATATTTGTCCTATTAGAATCGAAATAATTCATGGGAGGCATAGAGTTGTGCAAATTTACACATGGGCTGGGCCTTTATTTTCTTAGATTAACAAAGAAGATAGAAAAAAAGATCATATAGGTATATACAAACAATCTGACTGAACCATACATTGAATAAACCAGAAATTGTGTACACCAAACATTGAATCGAGTTCCAATGCAGGGCACAATATATATTGGCCTTACGAGAAAAGGTAACACTACGATTATTGAAGCTCCTTTTTTAGGGAGTGGATGTGGTCAAGTGGTCTAGGGCGCTGGACGTAAGGCTAAGCGAATGGTGCTACAGTGTATCAATAGTGTGGGTTCAAATCCCGTCGAGGGAAGAACAAAAATTTGACAGCTCTGAAATCTAATCCTAAAACTGTTTGGTTTAATTTTCAGACGTATATAATATTTAGTATTAACCTAGTATCCTTAGTAACTTTGAGATCCAGTGGGACAGATATATTTTATGGTTGTCACTTGCTTCTAGACGTTTGTATAATATACTTTATTTCCTGTGACTGTATAATGAATTCTTCATTATCCTATACATTATATTAAAAATTGCTGAGTTAGATTGCTGTCAAATAATAATATTAAGTATATATGTACCATCTACACACGCTTATACACATGTCTTACGTCTATCCTTAGATTGGCCTTACGAGAAAAGGTAACACTACGATTATTGAAGCTTCTTTTTTAGGGAGTGGTCTAGGGCGCTGGACGTAAGGCTAAGCGAATGGTGCTGCAGTGTGTCAATGGTGTGGGTTCAAATCCTGTCGAGGGAAGAACAAAAATTTGACAGCTCTAAAAATCTAATTCTAACACTGTTTGGTTTAATTTTCAGACGTATATATATATACATATTCGAAAAATAACCAATCATAATGCAGTATTTATTATATAGAGTGTTCTGATTGGATGATTTTTTTAAGTATTATTCTTGTACTCAAAATTTTTATGATTATAAGCCCAGAGATCTGCTATTAGTCTAATCCAAACACCTGTCTATTAAGAACAAACAACCTCATGAGTTTTGAAGTTGGAAATTTCAAGTTGAAATGTTGATCAAGTTTATGTAAAGTTTAGTGATTTAAGATCTGTCATTGAGCTAACAATAACATGTCAAATACATACAAGGCCTTGTTATTATACTGTAAAATAACATGTCAAATACATGCAAGGCCTTGTTATTATACTGTAAAATAACATGTCAAATACATGCAAGGCCTTGTTATTATACTGTAAAATAACATGTCAAATACATGCAAGGCCTTGTTATTATACTGTAAAATAACATGTCAAATACATGCAAGGCCTTGTTATTATACTGTAAAATAACATGTCAAATACATGCAAGGCCTTGTTATTATACTGTAAAATAACATGTCAAATACATGCAAGGCCTTGTTATTATACTGTAAAATAACATGTCAAATACATGCAAGGCCTTGTTATTATACTGTAAAATAACATGTCAAATACATGCAAGGCCTTGTTATTATACTGTAAAATAACATGTCAAATACATGCAAGGCCTTGTTATTATACTGTAAAATAACATGTCAAATACATGCAAGGCCTTGTTATTATACTGTAAAATAACATGTCAAATACATGCAAGGCCTTGTTATTATACTGTAAAATAACATGTCAAATACATGCAAGGCCTTGTTATTATACTGTAAAATAACATGTCAAATACATGCCTTGTTATTATACTGTAAAATAACATGTCAAATACATGCAAGGCCTTGTTATTATACTGTAAAATAACATGTCAAATACATGCAAGGCCTTGTTATTATACTGTAAAATAACATGTCAAATACATGCAAGGCCTTGTTATTATACTGTAAAATAACATGTCAAATACATGCAAGGCCTTGTTATTATACTGTAAAATAACATGTCAAATACATGCCTTGTTATTATACTGTAAAATAACATGTCAAATACATGCAAGGCCTTGTTATTATACTGTAAAATAACATGTCAAATACATGCCTTGTTATTATACTGTAAAATAACATGTCAAATACATGCAAGGCCTTGTTATTATACTGTAAAATAACATGTCAAATACATGCAAGGCCTTGTTATTATACTGTAAAATAACATGTCAAATACATGCAAGGCCTTGTTATTATACTGTAAAATAACATGTCAAATACATGCAAGGCCTTGTTATTATACTGTAAAATAACATGTCAAATACATGCAAGGCCTTGTTATTATACTGTAAAATAACATGTCAAATACATGCCTTGTTATTATACTGTAAAATAACATGTCAAATACATGCAAGGCCTTGTTATTATACTGTAAAATAACATGTCAAATACATGCCTTGTTATTATACTGTAAAATAACATGTCAAATACATGCAAGGCCTTGTTATTATACTGTAAAATAACATGTCAAATACATGCAAGGCCTTGTTATTATACTGTAAAATAACATGTCAAATACATGCAAGGCCTTGTTATTATACTGTAAAATAACATGTCAAATACATGCAAGGCCTTGTTATTATACTGTAAAATAACATGTCAAATACATGCAAGGCCTTGTTATTATACTGTAAAATAACATGTCAAATACATGCCTTGTTATTATACTGTAAAATAACATGTCAAATACATGCAAGGCCTTGTTATTATACTGTAAAATAACATGTCAAATACATGCCTTGTTATTATACTGTAAAATAACATGTCAAATACATGCAAGGCCTTGTTATTATACTGTAAAATAACATGTCAAATACATGCAAGGCCTTGTTATTATACTGTAAAATAACATGTCAAATACATGCAAGGCCTTGTTATTATACTGTAAAATAACATGTCAAATACATGCAAGGCCTTGTTATTATACTGTAAAATAACATGTCAAATACATGCAAGGCCTTGTTATTATACTGTAAAATAACATGTCAAATACATGCCTTGTTATTATACTGTAAAATAACATGTCAAATACATGCAAGGCCTTGTTATTATACTGTAAAATAACATGTCAAATACATGCAAGGCCTTGTTATTATACTGTAAAATAACATGTCAAATACATGCAAGGCCTTGTTATTATACTGTAAAATAACATGTCAAATACATACAAGGCCTTGTTATTATACTGTAAAATAACATGTCAAATACATGCAAGGCCTTGTTATTATACTGTAAAATAACATGTCAAATACATGCAAGGCCTTGTTATTATACTGTAAAATAACATGTCAAATACATGCAAGGCCTTGTTATTATACTGTAAAATAACATGTCAAATACATGCAAGGCCTTGTTATTATACTGTAAAATAACATGTCAAATACATTCAAGGCCTTGTTATTATACTGTAAAATAACATGTCAAATACATTCAAGGCCTTGTTATTATACTGTAAAATAACATGTCAAATACATTCAAGGCCTTGTTATTATACTGTAAAATAACATGTCAAATACATGCAAGGCCTTGTTATTATACTGTAAAATAACATGTCAAATACATTCAAGGCCTTGTTATTATACTGTAAAATAACATGTCAAATACATTCAAGGCCTTGTTATTATACTGTAAAATAACATGTCAAATACATGCAAGGCCTTGTTATTATACTGTAAAATAACATGTCAAATACATGCAAGGCCTTGTTATTATACTGTCAAATAACATGTCAAATACATGCAAGGCCTTGTTATTATACTGTAAAATAACATGTCAAATACATGCCTTGTTATTATACTGTAAAATAACATGTCAAATACATGCAAGGCCTTGTTATTATACTGTAAAATAACATGTCAAATACATGCAAGGCCTTGTTATTATACTGTAAAATAACATGTCAAATACATGCAAGGCCTTGTTATTATACTGTAAAATAACATGTCAAATACATGCAAGGCCTTGTTATTATACTGTAAAATAACATGTCAAATACATGCAAGGCCTTGTTATTATACTGTAAAATAACATGTCAAATACATTCAAGACCTTGTTATTATACTGTAAAATAACATGTCAAATACATTCAAGGCCTTGTTATTATACTGTAAAATAACATGTCAAATACATGCAAGGCCTTGTTATTATACTGTAAAATAACATGTCAAATACATGCAAGGCCTTGTTATTATACTGTAAAATAACATGTCAAATACATTCAAGGCCTTGTTATTATACTGTAAAATAACATGTCAAATACATTCAAGGCCTTGTTATTATACTGTAAAATAACATGTCAAATACATGCAAGGCCTTGTTATTATACTGTAAAATAACATGTCAAATACATGCAAGGCCTTGTTATTATACTGTAAAATAACATGTCAAATACATGCAAGGCCTTGTTATTATACTGTAAAATAACATGTCAAATACATGCCTTGTTATTATACTGTAAAATAACATGTCAAATACATGCAAGGCCTTGTTATTATACTGTAAAATAACATGTCAAATACATGCAAGGCCTTGTTATTATACTGTAAAATAACATGTCAAATACATGCAAGGCCTTGTTATTATACTGTAAAATAACATGTCAAATACATGCAAGGCCTTGTTATTATACTGTAAAATAACATGTCAAATACATGCAAGGCCTTGTTATTATACTGTAAAATAACATGTCAAATACATTCAAGGCCTTGTTATTATACTGTAAAATAACATGTCAAATACATTCAAGGCCTTGTTATTATACTGTAAAATAACATGTCAAATACATGCAAGGCCTTGTTATTATACTGTAAAATAACATGTCAAATACATGCAAGGCCTTGTTATTATACTGTAAAATAACATGTCAAATACATTCAAGGCCTTGTTATTATACTGTAAAATAACATGTCAAATACATTCAAGGCCTTGTTATTATACTGTAAAATAACATGTCAAATACATGCAAGGCCTTGTTATTATACTGTAAAATAACATGTCAAATACATGCAAGGCCTTGTTATTATACTGTAAAATAACATGTCAAATACATGCCTTGTTATTATACTGTAAAATAACATGTCAAATACATGCAAGGCCTTGTTATTATACTGTAAAATAACATGTCAAATACATGCAAGGCCTTGTTATTATACTGTAAAATAACATGTCAAATACATGCCTTGTTATTATACTGTAAAATAACATGTCAAATACATGCCTTGTTATTATACTGTAAAATAACATGTCAAATACATGGCCTTGTTATTATACTGTAAAATAACATGTCAAATACATTCAAGGCCTTGTTATTATACTGTAAAATAACATGTCAAATACAAGGCCTTGTTATTATACTGTAAAATAACATGTCAAATACATTCAAGGCCTTGTTATTATACTGTAAAATAACATGTCAAATACATGGCCTTGTTATTATACTGTAAAATAACATGTCAAATACATTCAAGGCCTTGTTATTATACTGTAAAATAACATGTCAAATACATGGCCTTGTTATTATACTGTAAAATAACATAAGATTAAAGATAAAAAAAACAATTCCGGAATTGTCTTGATTTAATTCTGTGTTTTGGTACATTTTAATATATTAACGACATACTATAATCTAAACAATAACAATTAATTAATTACAAAATAAAAAAATAAAAAAACCTTTTCTCGAATCCTTCCGTAAGCTTTGCGACCACACTGGTATGTTTTAAACTTTGGAAATTTACCGAAATTTAGAGTGCTCCTTAGCCGGAGGATTATT
Source organism: Bathymodiolus brooksi (assembly GCA_963680875.1). Classification (NCBI taxonomy): domain Eukaryota; kingdom Metazoa; phylum Mollusca; class Bivalvia; order Mytilida; family Modiolidae; genus Bathymodiolus; species Bathymodiolus brooksi. The sequence continues at coordinate 7,933,805 of OY804580.1, read as the reverse complement.
CTATAAACTATGCATTCTGGTTCCCTGTTTGACAAGCCATAACTGATGTTCCTTTTCAGTTGAACAGGTAACAGAAAAACAATCGCGATAGTTTAGGGATACAGGGCTACTGGAATTTTTAATAGCCAGCTGGGCTATCTTTCTACATTTTCAAGTCGCCCAGGTGACATTTTGGTTGCCATGGGCGACTGCTAATTTGGACCCCTGACTTAGTCCTTAGGAGAGGCTGGAGCCCTATTGATTTTCAAGGTCAAAGGTCAAGGTCACCAGGTCAAATTTTTACCACATAACATCCTTGTGAACACTCTAGAATCAACATCCTTCAATGGATTTTGACCAAACCTTGTACATACAGCACGCACAGCGCGATTTAGCAAGAAATCACTCGGGTCCGACGTCGGAGAAATTTAAAAAAAGTCTGTGTTGACACAGAGAAAAATCGAACACGGTGATTTACTATAAAACACCGACAAAACACCGACATTGACGATTAAACGCCGCGAAATATAGAAATGGGATATTAACCTTTATTTGTACATTTGTATGTTCTTGAGACTGTCATTTTTGATAATATGAATGATTCATAGCAAATACTTATTTTCTTTTTCAGGTGTGCAAGCTATGTGATCATTTTTCGTTCTTTAATTCTGATATTTGCTTTTGTTTTAATCTATTATGTTAAGAAAACAATGCCGGTACAAACGTTTAGTATTATGTGATCATTACCATTTATAAGCTTGTGTTGTATTATTTTGTTAATTAAAATAAACTTGATCTTTTGAATGCAAGCTTGGTATCCCGAGTTAATTTGCTTTCGGGTGTTCAATTAATGTCGACTTGGCAACGTGACTTAAGTTCACCTGTTACAAAAGTTTCTAGATCCCCAAAAGCACGCTTTGATCGATAGCATGTGGAAACCTTTCTAGATTCTCGTTCACGTGAAAAATATGTGTACAAATCAGAAATGGAACTTTTATTAAAGGTAAAATAACACGTGGCTTGCAAGGGGATTAACGACATACAAATACGAAAAAGCATGTTTGCTTTAGATCAAAAATTACATCGATATTTTTTTTTTCAATCATTCTCAGTGTGTTTTTAAATCAATCCCGCAGCCTCAGGTAACTGTGTATTTGACCTTTTAGTGACCGAGTTCAATGTGTGCACTACATAAAAATAGACACATTTGTACATTGATAAAACACAGGTGATTAAAAAAAATAACACCGATATAAACCAATCGAAATGTTGGGATTAGACAAGGATTTATATAGTAGGACTACTATATATATCCCTGGATTAGATAATATACGCAAAACAAGATGCGTGTTCAGCCTCATAAATCCTATAAATAAAATGTATGCCATGCTGGCATCCCTGAAAAAAAAACCGGTATCAAATTGAAATATAAAGTACGAAATAGTAAAAAAACAAAACTAAACAACAAAAAACAAAAGAACACATGAAGTACAGTTACATGTACATGTATACACGTATGATTTTCGCCGCGGTGTTGTCACCGGCAATTAAAATATTTCACCGACATTTTACGGTGATTTTATGACATATCACCGACATTTCACCACGAAAAAACACTGACCAAGATGATTTCTTGCTAAAACGCGCTGTGCGTACTGTACTTAGCCCTTAGGAGAATCTGGAACCCTATTGATTTTCAAGGTCAAAAGTCAATGTCACTGTGTCAAATTTTAACATGTAACATCCTTGTGAACACTCTAGAATCAACACCCTTCAATGGATTTTGACCAAACTTGGTACATACTTAGTCCTTAGGAGAGTCTGGAACCATATTGATTTTCTAGGTCAAATTTTTACCGTTTAACATCCTCGTGAACACTAGAATCAACATCCTTCAATGGATTTTGACCAAACTTGGTACATACTTAGTCCTTAGGAGTGTCTGGAGCCCTATTGATTTTCAAGGTCAAAGGTCAAGGTCACCATGTCAAATGTTTACCGCATAGCATCCTTGTGAACACTCTAGAATCAACATCCTTCAATGGATTTTGACCAAACTTGGTACACAAATCCTTAAGAGAATCTGGAACCAAATTGATTTTCAAGGTCATAGGTCAAGGTCACCGGGTCAAATATTTAGAGCGGTGATATGCCACGCTTTGCGTTGCCCTTGTTTAATTCTATTTTAAGATCTCCATTGTGATTGGTCGGTTAAAATTGTTTGGTAGTAAGCTCTATACTGTAAATAGCAATGCATTATAACGTTCCTTTCTGAAAACAATTTTAAGTAATTCTGGGTTTAAATTCTGTTTGTTAGTGAAAATCGTTTCCGAATCAAACCTATAACTAATCGATGGTTGATAAATTACGCTTTGATAATAAAGGAAATAATTTTTACCATCTTTGTCAATTCGGGAACGTTTCATTCTTTTTGGTCTTTAGTTTTGATTAAAAAAGAAATATGTGATGGGCGTTCTAAAAAGTGTAAAACAGATGAAGAGGTGCGCCAACGCAGGGTTCGACATTAACGGTTGTCCGATTGCCCGAGGCAAGTGAAATGCGTCTTCTGGCAGGTGAAAACGGCACCCAACTTGTCCGATCGGGCAAGTGAAAATGATTCTGTGATATGTTCAATTCCTGAAGAGCAAAATGATTAATACTGAATTATTCAGTGTTGGAAGTCGCAACAAATTTTACCTAAACATCGCGTTGTATGTATCGTGTATTTTACGCCGTTTAATTTTGTTGACTACGGAATTCCTCTTTCTCAAATAAAGATCGTGTTATTTATATTAGCCAATCGTGAATGCCTAATTAGGTGGCAGCACTGCATCAACATCGTATTTAATTTCGCCGGCCAATGAAAAGCTAGAGTTATTTGCGGTGTTCTAATTTTAGAAAATTATCCCTGATGTGTATTGCCTTTGCAATCAAAATATTGAAAGCGTGATAGATTACTTGAATAATAATTCAAACAAACTATACAGTCGTTGTCAGTCTATGATAAGGAATATTTATACTTAAATTTTCTAACAAAAATATTTCAGAAATCCTCATCAATCACCCATATTTATAAAACTGTCATATTCCCGCAAAATGATAGGTACGTCTACAGGAACGCAGACCTAAATTTGATGGGGAGGGGACAAATCATGTCACTGAGGATGAACTTAAATTTCATGTTGAATTTAGTTTAAACAAAAACAGACTGCCAGTAATAAGTCTTAATTATTTTTGTTCATCTAGTTTTAATGTTTGAATTAAAACAATTGAATTTCAAATTTGTTGATTTGAACTGATCATTAGCATGACTATTATCATAACTTACTGCAGTTATGAATATGAGTATTATAATTATATAGCCAAATGATGCACTAACACTATGCCCACATCATAAAGTGTAAATAATTAATATGAGGGGTTATTCTACTCTATGAACGGTCATTGTAGATTGCATAGTTCTGCACTACATGCATATATGGCACTTAAGAATTTGGGTTAGTAGTTTACAGTTTCGGGCAAGTAAAATCAATATGGCACTTGCCCGAATGGACAAGTTGGTCAAAAAGTTAATGTCGAACCCTGCAACGGAAACAAGAATATGATAGATCCGTTCGTATACGAGAATTTCAGCCTCACTGGCTTAAAACGTAACAAATGGTGTTGGCAAAATGTACTGCAAAATCTGTAGAATGTATGAACGTATTGGAACTTTTATTACCGGATGCAGAACATTCAAGATTGAAAGTATTCAATCTCATAATATGTCAAATGGTCACACAAAAAATACTTTGAATTATGAAGAAATGCAATTACAGTGACTACAACAGTGAATCATCACTCAGACAATTTGATTTGATCATGCTGTAGTTTTAATAAATGTGTTCTGAAATCAATTACATTTCATTTTTCCAATCATTAAAATTTTTAACTATAAATGTTGGTACACTTTCCAGTTTAGCGGCCTGTTCAACTCAGGATAAAAAACTTTATAGTTGTATAAAATATCACTTTGCTTGAAATCAAACACAGTACCCAGTTAGTTAGTTAATTTTATTGTTAAAACAACTGCAAGTAATAAAAAATTCTGCTTTGCTTATTCAACTTTTAGGGACTACTAAATTTTTCTGGGGGCAAATAAAAATTTGTCATTCACTAGTCCCTGGACTACCTCTTGAAAATTTTAGATGTCAATCCCTGCTACAAGCAGTCTGATTGTCCAAAAAGGGTCATAGTCATATTTATCATAACATATATTCATGTCATTAGCCTAGGTCACTCACATGTGGCCCATATTGGGTTTTCTTCAAATCTCTCACACTGCGACATAAAGGGAGAGCAATCAGTGCCTATCACCACTGTTGTGAGTTCAAATCTCTCACACTGCGACAAAGGGAGAGCAATCAGTGCCTATCACCACTGTTGTGAGTTCAAATCTCTCACACTGCGACATAAAGGGAGAGCAATCAGTGCCTATCACCACTGTTGTGAGTTCAAATCCTGCTAATGGTGAGGTGTACTCGATACAACATTATGTGATAAAGTTTGTCAGTGACATGTGACAGGACGGTGGGTTTCTCCGGTGAGAGATCTGATTTTAACCAGATTGTGTTCATGTTGTACATGTGTACAAATAATATGTTGGCTTATTTGACAAAATTTTGTGTATTTTATACTTATAATGTAAAATATAAATCCTACAGACTTGATCAGTTATAATGTACAAAATAAATCATACAGACTTGATCAATTATAATGTACAAAATAAATCATACAGACTTGATCAATTATAATGTACAAAATAAATCATACAAACTTGATCAATTATAATGTACAAAATAAATCATACAGACTTGATGAATTTTCAGCATCCAACAGATGTGGACTACAAGATTATGCAGACATTTACAGAATTCTACACAACAATGATAGGTTTTATCAATTATAAACTGTACACAGAGTTCAACCTTCACTATCCACCTAAGGTATGATCAGTTTAACTCATTTTACCCTGCACTTGTTTGAGCAAGCTATATGACTGGATAAATTATTGTTATATACTGTCACTGACCAAAATATAGCTTTTTTTTGGTACCCCTTCCACATGTTACCTGTTGATCTTTGGGAACCTAATTGTAAATCGAGTTCACTTCCTGTCGACAGAAAATATCAAGGGATAATTATATAATTTTATTATTTCATTCAAAATATAAACGTCAATGGATTAATGTGATTTTTCTGCAGGATAAATACAATATTAATGCAGTGTCCTAAAATATCAAGTTTATGTGTATTCGGCACAAAACTGGGGAAAGACCCAGTGAACCTCGCCTTTATCCCAGTTATTAAGTCTCGTGCACATAAATTAAAATTTTAAGACACTAATATTGTCTATTTATCAGCTGATATTAAATGTCAGTTATTTTGTCTTAATAATACTTACCATATTTGTTTGTGTATAGAATGCATTTTTAATACTGCTCTCTGAATTATTAAAATGTATAATACTCAACCAGGCTGGTCATATTTATTTGAGTAACAAAGATGGTGACTCTTTTTTAAATGACACAGATTGCTTGCTCTGTTAATGAGAATGGTGGCTCTTTCAATAAGAGACATTACAGGAGTGAAAACTAGTGTTTTTAAGACACAGTTATGTCTCTATTATTGTCATAGATGTCTCTGTTTAAAGGACAGATGGTACTAATTACTATGTTGCATAATTTTTTGGTTCGTTTTAGGGTGTTTAATGCCAATTTCAACAATATTTTAGTTATATCGTGGCAGTCAGTCTTATTGGTGGAGTCAACTGGAGTGCCTGGAGAAAACCACCCACCTGTCGCAAGTCACTGACAAACTTTATCACATAATGTTGTACATCTCGCCATGAGTGGGATTCGAATTCACAACATTAGTGGTGATAGGCACTGATTGACTAGGTAGTTGTGATTCCAACTATCATACAATCACCCTGTGATGCATAAGGCAAACTTCTTCAGTCAAATATTTATCTTCATTTTTCATGATTGATGTATGCACATTTTCATATGATAATGTTGTTTTTACAGTTAGAGTTAGAGGAGGCAGAACCGAGTACAGAAAGTGAAGAATTCAGAGAACAACATGAGGAGGTAATACACAAAATACACATAAATAGCCTAATATTGTAGTCAAACCTGTATATAAAGGGCACTCATAAATAGCCTAATATTGTAGTCAAACCTGTATATAAAGGGCACTCGAGGGAACCCGAAAAATGGGAAATGAGGCTGCCCTTTATTGGCAGTGATTTGTTTTATAGGGGTGCCCTTTATGGCAGGTTTGACTGTATGTGATTGACAACTGAACCAAGCTGTTGTCCTTGGATTGATTGATAAACAAGTGAACAATATTTCAGGTATTCTCATAAGAAAAAAGAAGTTTACGTAGAATATTAGATCAGCATGTAGCCTTGTATAATAAGGTGATTCTGGGGTCCAGTTATCTTTGATAAAATTCCCAAAATATTAAAAAAAAGTAGGTAATCTCCATTTCTCTCATAAAAGATGATTTTAAACAATAAATTTATGTTACGTCATACGATCACGACCATGATGCCCAAACAACAATAAATTGAAGTTACCTCTTTGTTTCTGTCATTTTGATACCAGTTGTATTTGTATGATTTATCATATGTAAGTTATAATCCTGGGTCATAATGGTTGTGGTAACCAAGGCAGAGATACTTGTAGACAAGTCCTGCACTCAGGAGAATGGTGAGTCCAAGAATTTTTTGGCAAATCCAACAAATTTAGGGTATATTTGTTTTGCTGTATCTGTTTGTCAGAGTGTTTTTTTTTTTATGTTTAATGTGGTAAAATGTATTATAAGTGTCTTTATGAATCTTGTTTATGTTGAATACTAAAATATTGATTGGGGGTATTGTAACCGTACTCGTTTCCAAACAAGAGGCCTTGAGGTGCAAAAATTGATGATTGTGTTATATAAGTACACAAAGAGCTTATTTTTCATCTTATTTTGATGGGAATTTTTAAAGTGAATTCCTTAGGAAAATCCCTTTCAGAAAAATGCATATTGTTATTATGTAACTTTTACCATTTTTTATACATAAAAGAGGCTTGGTCGCTGTGTGGGGGATCTAACAACACCCTATTAGAGTTTGCATCATGTAATAAAGGGACAATGTGAAATGAGTTATATGGGATCACTCAAACACATATAAGTTACACACAGATAACAAATGTGCCTTGTTCAAAACCAACTTTTCAACCTATTTGTTATATGCCAAAATTGTAATTAAGTTACTTGTATGTTTTTCAGAGGTTAGCTGCCTTAAGTCAGTCATTACAACTAATTAACATGGGCAGTGTTGAAGATGAAGTAGAGTTGGATGAATTCCCATCGGAAAATGTAAGTACAAACAGAAAACTAGGGAATAACGTCATTGAAAATGGAATATCTTGGTTAGGGTTATGGTGTTTTACGCCACTTTCAGCAATTGGAGGAAACCGGAGAAAACCACTGACATGTCGCAAGTCACTGAAGACTTTTTCTTTGATATCAATTTTTATGTCCCCGCCACTAAGGACTTTTCCAGGAAAAAATACCTGGGGGGGTCAGAACTCCATCAATAATTTGGGTACTACCACCGGAATTATGTCTCCCCCCACCTTTTAGTTCACCTGGACCAAACTATTGCCATCACTTGGCGTCCATCGTCTGTCGTCTGTAAACTTTTCACATTTCAAGCTTCTTCTCCGAAACCACTGGGCCAATTGGAACCAAACTTTGCAGGAATGTTCCTTGGATGGTCCTCTACAAAGTTACTATTTTTCGTTCCAGTCGGATATTCAACATGGCTGCCAGGGCCAATAATATGCTCTGATTGGCTGAAATTTCAAAGATCTTCTTCAATGATCATTGGAATGTCCTTTACCAAGTTACTGTTTTTTATGCCGATCGGAAATCCAAGATGGCCGCCACCGCAGGACATAGATTATGTTCAAATGCCTTCTTTTCAGAAGCTACAAATATGATTAAAGTCAAACTGTACATGAATGTTCATTGGATGGTCCTCTACAATCTTAAGGTTTTTTGTTCCGATATGAAATTCAAAATGGCGGCTACGGCAGGACTTAGTTTAACATTGGACCCTATGGGGAAAATGTTTCAAAATGCTTCTTCTCTGAAACCACTTGGACAATTGAAACCAAACTGCCCAGGAATGATCATTGGAAGGTCCTTTACCAAATTACTGTTTTTTATGCCGATCGGAAATCCAAGATGGCCGCCACTGCAGGACGTAGATTAACATTGGACCCTATGGGAAAATGTTCAAATGCCTTCTTCTCAGAAACTACAAATATGATTAAAGCCAAACTGTACATGAATGTTCATTGGATGGTCCTCTACAATCTTAAGGTTTTTTGTTCCGATATGAAATTCAAAATGGCGGCTACGGCAGCACTTAGTTTAACATTGGACCCTATGGGAAAAATGTTTCAAAATGCTTCTTCTCTGAAACCACTTGGACAATTGAAACCAAACTGCCCAGGAATGATCATTGGAAGGTCCTCTACAAAGTATCTATTTTTTATGCCAATCGGAAATCCAAGATGGCCGCCACCGCAGGACATAGATTAACATTGGACCCTATGGGAAAATGTTCAAATGCCTTCTTCTCAGAAACTACAAATATTATTAAAGCCAAACTGTACATGAATGTTCATTGGATAGTCCTCTATAAATTTTACGTTTTTTGTTCCGATATGAAATTCAAAATGGCGGCTACGGCAGAACTTAATTTAACATTGGACCCTATGGGGAAAATGTTTCAAAACGCTTCTTCTCTGAAACCACTTGGACAATTGAAACCAAGCTGCCCAGGAATGATCATTGGAAGGTCCTCTACAAAGTTTATGTTTTTTATGTCGATCGGAAATCCAAGATGGCCACCACTGCAATACATATATTAACATTGGACCCTATGGGAAAATGTTCAAATGCCTTCTTCTCAGAAACTACAAATATTATTAAAGCCAAACTGTACATGAATGTTCATTGGATGGTCCTCTACAAACTTTACGTTTTTTGTTCCGATATGAAATTTAAAATGGCGGCTACGGCAGGACTTAGTTTAACATTGGACCCATTGGGAAAAATGTTTCAAAACGCTTCTTCTCTGAAACCACTAGGACAGTTGAAACCAAACTGCCCAGGAATGATCATTGGAAGGTCCTCTACAAATTTTATGTTTTTTATGCCGATCGGAAATCCAAGATGGCCGCCACCGCAATACATAGATTAACATTGGACCCTATGGGAAAATGTTCAAATGCCTTCTTCTCAGAAACTACAAATATTATTAAAGCCAAACTGTACATGAATGTTCATTGGATGGTCCTCTACAAACTTTACGTTTTTTGTTCCGATATGAAATTTAAAATGGCGGCTACGGCAGGACTTAGTTTAACATTGGACCCTATGGGGAAAATGTTTCAAAACGCTTCTTCTCTGAAACCACTTGGACAATTGAAACCAAACTGCCCAGGAATGATCATTGGAAGGTCCTCTACAAATTTTGTGTTTTTTATGCTGATCAGAAATCCAAGATGGTCACCACCACAGGACGTAGATTAAAATTGGACCCTATGGGAAAATGTTCAAATGCCTTCTTCTCAAAAACTACAAATATGATTAAAGCCAAACTGTACATGAATGTTCATTGGATGGTCCTCTACAAACTTTACGTTTTTTTGTTCTGATATGAAATTCAAAATGGCGGCTACGGCAGGACTTAGTTTAACATTGGACCCTATGGGAAAAATGTTTCAAAACGCTTCTTCTCTGAAACCACTAGGACAGTTGAAACCAAACTGCCCAGGAATGATCATTGGAAGGTCCTCTACAAATTTTTTGTTTTTTATGCCGATCAGAAATCCAAGATGGTCACCACCGCAATACATAGATTAACATTGGACCCTATGGGAAAATGTTCAAATGCCTTCTTCTCAGAAACTACAAATATTATTAAAGCCAAACTGTACATGAATGTTCATTGGATGGTCCTCTACAAACTTTACGTTTTTTGTTCCGATATGAAATTCAAAATGGCGGCTACGGCAGAACTTAGGTTAACATTGGACCCTATGGGAAAAATGTTTCAAAACGCTTCTTCTCTGAAACCACTTGGACAATTGAAACCAAACTGCCCAGGAATGATCATTGGAAGGTCCTCTACAAATTTTATGTTTTTTATGTCGATCGGAAATCCAAGATGGCCACCACCGCAATACATATATTAACATTGGACCCTATGGGAAAATGTTCAAATGCCTTCTTCTCAGAAACTACAAATATTATTAAAGCCAAACTGTACATGAATGTTCATTGGATGGTCCTCTACAAACTTTACGTTTTTTGTTCCGATATGAAATTCAAAATGGCGGCTACGGCAGGACTTAGTTTAACATTGGATCCTATTGGGAAAATGTTTCAAAACGCTTCTTCTCTGAAACCACTTGGACAATTGAAACCAAACTGCCCAGGAATGATCATTGGAAGGTCCTCTACAAATTTTATGTTTTTTATGCTGATCGGAAATCCAAGATGGCCGCCACTGCAATACATAGATTAACATTGGACCCTATGGGAAAATGTTCAAATGCCTTCTTCTCAGAAACTACAAATATTATTAAAGCCAAACTGTACATGAATGTTCATTGGATGGTCCTCTACAAACTTTATGTTTTTTGTTCCGATATGAAATTCAAAATGGCGGCTACGGCAGAACTTAGGTTAACATTGGACCCTATGGGGAAAATGTTTCAAAACGCTTCTTCTCTGAAACCACTTGGACAATTGAAACCAAACTGCCCAGGAATGATCATTGGAAGGTCCTCTACAAATTTTGTGTTTTTTATGCTGATCAGAAATCCAAGATGGTCACCACCACAGGACATAGATTAAAATTGGACCCTATGGGAAAATGTTCAAATGCCTTCTTCTCAGAAACTACAAATATGATTAATGCCAAACTGTACATGAATGTTCATTGGATGGTCCTCTACAAACTTTATGTTTTTTGTTCCGATATGAAATTCAAAATGGCGGCTACGGCAGGACGTAGTTTAACATTGGATCCTATTGGGAAAATGTTTCAAAACGCTTCTTCTCTGAAACCACTTGGACAATTGAAACCAAACTGCCCAGGAATGATCATTGGAAGGTCCTCTACAAAGTTTCTGTTTTTCTATGCCGATCGAAAATTCAAGATGGCCACCACCACAGGACATAGATTAACATTGGACCCTATGGAAAAATGTTCAAATGCCTTTTTCTCAAAAACTACAAATATTATTAAAGCCAAACTGTACATGAATGTTCATTGGATGGTCCTCTACAAACTTTATGTTTTTTTGTTCCGATATGAAATTCAAAATGGCGGCTACGGCAGGACTTAGTTTAACATTGGACCCTATGGGAAAAATGTTTCAAAACGCTTCTTCTCTGAAACCACTTGGACAATTGAAACCAAACTGCCCAGGAATGATCATTGGAAGGTCCTCTACAAATTTTATGTTTTTTATGCTGATCGGAAATCCAAGATGGCCGCCACTGCAATACATAGATTAACATTGGACCCTATGGGAAAATGTTCAAATGCCTTCTTCTCAGAAACTACAAATATTATTAAAGCCAAACTGTACATGAATGTTCATTGGATGGTCCTCTACAAACTTTACGTTTTTTGTTCCGATATGAAATTCAAAATGGCGGCTACGGCAGAACTTAGGTTAACATTGGACCCTATGGGAAAAATGTTTCAAAACGCTTCTTCTCTGAAACCACTTGGACAATTGAAACCAAACTGCCCAGGAATGATCATTGGAAGGTTCTCTACAAAATTTATGTTTTTTATGTTGATCGGAAATCCAAGATGGCCACCACCGCAATACATATATTAACATTGGACCCTATGGGAAAATGTTCAAATGCCTTCTTCTCAGAAATTACAAATATTATTAAAGCCAAACTGTACATGAATGTTCATTGGATGGTCCTCTACAAACTTTACGTTTTTTGTTCCGATATGAAATTCAAAATGGCGGCTACGGCAGGACTTAGTTTAACATTGGATCCTATTGGGAAAATGTTTCAAAACGCTTCTTCTCTGAAACCACTTGGACAATTGAAACCAAACTGCCCAGGAATGATCATTGGAAGGTCCTCTACAAAGTTTCTGTTTTTCTATGCCGATCGAAAATTCAAGATGGCCACCACCACAGGACATAGATTAACATTGGACCCTATGGAAAAATGTTCAAATGCCTTTTTCTCAAAAACTACAAATATGATTAAAGCCAAACTGTACATGAATGTTCATTGGATGGTCCTCTACAAACTTTATGTTTTTTTGTTCCGATATGAAATTCAAAATGGCGGCTACGGCAGGACTTAGTTTAACATTGGACCCTATGGGAAAAATGTTTCAAAACGCTTCTTCTCTGAAACCACTTGGACAATTGAAACCAAACTGCCCAGGAATGATCATTGGAAGGTCCTCTACAAATTTTATGTTTTTTATGCTGATCGGAAATCCAAGATGGCCGCCACTGCAATACATAGATTAACATTGGACCCTATGGGAAAATGTTCAAATGCCTTCTTCTCAGAAACTACAAATATTATTAAAGCCAAACTGTACATGAATGTTCATTGGATGGTCCTCTACAAACTTTATGTTTTTTGTTCCGATATGAAATTCAAAATGGCGGCTACGGCAGGACTTAGTTTAACATTGGACCCTATGGGAAAAATGTTTCAAAATGCTTCTTCTCTGAAACCACTTGGACAATTGAAACCAAACTGCCCAGGAATGATCATTGGAAGGTCCTCTGTTTTTTATGCCGATCAGAAATCCAAGATGGCTGCCACCACAGGTCATAGTATTAACACAGGACCATATGGGGAAAATACAGAAATATATTCTTCTCTGAAGCTATTGCACTGATTGAACCTCAATCATTGGAAGGTCCTTTACAAACTTTGTGTTTTTTATGTTGATCATAATTCCAAGATGACTACCACTGCAGGACATAGTTTTTACATAGGACCAATTGGTTCTTTTTATAACCAGGTGAACGATACAGGCTCTTGAGCCTCTGCTGTGGGGAGACATATTGTTTTTGTCCTGTCCGTCTGTCCGTCACACAGTTTGTCAGCGCAACTCCTCTGAAACTACTGAACAGAATTTCATGAAACTTGGTAGGTAGTAAGGACACCATATGTAGTTGTGCATATTACCAGGAAATGTTGATCCCCTAAATTTTGTGGGAGTTATGCCCCTTTGAACTTAAAATTTCCCCAAATATACTTCTGAAGCAGCTTGTCAGCACAACTCCTCTGAAACTACTGAACAGAATTTCATGAAACTTGGTAGGTAGTAAGGACACCATATGTAGTTGTGCATATTACCAGGAAATGTTGATCCCCTAAATTTTGTGGGAGTTATGCCCCTTTGAACTTAAAATTTCCCCAAATATACTTCTGAAGCAGCTTGTCAGCACAACTCCTCTGAAACTACTGAACAGAATTTCATGAAACTTGGTAGGTAGTAAGGACACCATATGTAGTTGTGCATATTACCAGGAAATGTTGATCCCCTAAATTTTGTGGGAGTTATGCCCCTTTGAACTTAAAATTTCCCCAAATATACTTCTGAAGCAGCTTGTCAGCACAACTCCTCTGAAACTACTGAACAGAATTTCATGAAACTTGGTAGGTAGTAAGGACACCATATGTAGTTGTGCATATTACCAGGAAATGTTGATCCCCTAAATTTTGTAGGAGTTATTTGCAAACACTCTAGTGTAATATCCTTTACTGAAACTTGTATATATATATATATACAAGAGTCTATCATAATGTCACTATTTCCCTGAAAAAGTTTTCATCACCAATCCATTGATTTTAGTAGAAGAACAAAACTCCTTTAAAATCATTGGAACATAGGCTGAGCAATTTTGTGGAATGGGGAACTTTGCCATGACAATATGGAATAGTACCTGTAACCCTTGCTTTAGCACTTTTGATCAATTTTTTTTTGTGTTTCATGGATTAAAAACAGGGTTTTTTTTGTTATTCATTGAAGCTTAATTTTATTTGTTACCCAAATAGATTTTTTACCTATGACTACAGTTTGTGGGACGGGGGAGACATACGTTTTTGCGGGCAAAAACAAACTTTAATTTTAATTATTTCTGGGGTACCACCACATAAATATAAATACTTAAAATGACCCCCACCTAGAAAATAGAAATTAAATTTGACAGAGCAACAGTGTTCATAAAACATAAATTAGTGTCCTCTTGTCCCATTCCATGCCATGGCTATGTGAAAAGTGGAAGAATGTATAACGGTAAACACCTCCCCCTTTTTCTGTACAGCCAAGGCAGACGTTCCTTTCCTTCGAGATTCAACTTTTTGATTTATCCCAACCATCACAGACAGTAGCAATCTTTGCTTTGAGCCATTGAGGACCCCCCTCTTTCCCTAACCAAAAGGAAAAGTGAAACACCTGAACATAATCCCCCAGGCCCACGGCTGTTAACCAGTGGCAAATTTGTTCTTTATCCCAGTCCATTTCGCCATTTGACCACGTTTCGTTTTCGGCTGGTACTTTTTATCTCGGAACCCAGGAATGAAAATAAAATAACCAGGTACCAGTTTATCATTCGTATTTCTCCATCTTTTACATAACATCATTCGGAAGATAAAGGGAGACAATTTGGCTTAAAAATCATGCAAAAGAAGCGAAATTGCGGAACAAGCAACCGAATATTATACACCGTTTAACGAACAACACAGTGACACGACTTGCCGGCAAGTAGGTCTATTTTAATATACCGAAATGGTAAAAATACCAACAACCGCAATTAATTAAATATAAATTTGACAACAACCCCCAGAAAGAAATACGTTTTACGCCCCCCACTTAGATAACAAAAAATCAATGGCGTTCCGTCCCTACCGGGTATTTTTTTCTGGAAAAGCCCTAAGTGGCCGGGACATATAAGTGTTACCCATGTCCGTCATTCCGTAATTCCGATATAAAACAGTTGTCACCACTTTTTTTCACTATGCTTTGAGATATTCACTTAGTATAATGATAAATTACAGATCAAGTTTACGTTTCGTTCCGTTCCGGTACAATGATTTTTGGCCGAGTTATGACCCTTGGACTTTGAAATTTGGCCAAATATGTAGTTGTCACCACTTTTTTTCGCTATCCTTGGAGATATTGACTTGATTTTTGGTATACGAGTGTATAATGATGAGTTACAGATCAAGCTTACATTTCGTTCCAGTCCAATGATTTTTAGCTGAGATGGCCCATGGACTTTGAAATTTGGCCAAATATTTAGTTGTCACCACTTTATTATACCCCCGCTCCCCGAAGGGGGAGGGGGGTATACTGTTTTACTCTGTCCATCGTCGCATTTTTCTCAGTAACTGTTGATTGCAGAAATCTGATTTTTGGTCACAAGCGTCATATAGGTATACCATATTGTGAGTAGCGTTTTTGGACCCGTCAGATTCCTACTTCCTGTTTGCCGACTTTGTTGATTTTTATACACATTGAAAATATATGCTCATTTTTCGTCACATTTTTTCTCAGCAACTATTGATGGCAGAAATCTGATATTTGGTCACAGGCTTCATATAGGTATGCCATATTGTGGGAAGCGTTTTTGGACCCGTCAGATTCCTACTTCCTGTTTGCCGACTTTGTTGGTTTTTATTGAACATATATGCACATTTTTCATCACATTTTTTTCAGCAACTATTGATGGCAGAGATCTGATATTTGGTCACAAGCTTCATATAGGTACCCCATATCGTTGGAAGCGTTTTTGGATCCATCAGATTCCTACTTCCTGTTTGCCGACTGTTGATTTTTATACACATTGAGCATACATTTTGTATATGCCCATTTTTAGTCGCATTTTTCTCAGCAACTATTGATGGCAGAAATTTGATATTTGGTTACAAGCTTTATATAGGTACCCCATATCGTGGGAAGCGTTTTTTAACCGTCAGATTCCTACTTCCTGTTTGCCGAAGAGCGGGGGTATCATAAGTGAGCATTAGCTCACAGTTCATCTTGTTTCATTATGATTTGAGATATTGACTTGATTTTTGGTATGAGAGTGTATAATCATAAGTTACAGATCAACCTTGAAATTTGTTCTGGTTGAATGATTTTTGGCCAACTTACAGCCGTTGGGCTTTGAAATTAGGCCAAATATTTAGTTGTCACCACTTTATTTCACTATGAATGATTTGAGATATTGACTTGAAACATTTACGAACCTCCTTAATATTCATGGCGGGGACATTTGTGTCGTTCTGACACATCTAGTTTAAATAAAGTTCAACGTAACTTAATCATTTATAAATTTACATTTTATAAACTGAACGAACACACAAACTTTATTTATAATAGGTTTAGTGTTGAACGTCACTTTCAAACATATTTCAGTTATTTCATGGCAGTCAGTTTTATTGGTGGAGGAAACCGAAATACCCGGAGAAAACCACTGACATGTCGCAAGTCACTGACAGACTTTATCACATACTGTTGTATCGAAACATCTCTCCATGAACGTGGTTCGAACTCACAACTTTAGTGGTGATAGGCAACTGATTGCATAGATAGTTGTAAATCCAACCACCATACGATCATGACCACAACGGCTCCTTATATGTAATAAGAAATCAATATTTGTACCAGTTACATAGTTACATGTATATTTCATTGTTCAAACTTTGTTTAAAATAACCATGATATAACTGAAATGTTGTTGAAGGTGGTGTTAAACACCATGACCCTAACCCCTGTTTAAAATAATTGGTTGACAAATCAGATATATATGACATAATTATTAATACATAATGATGCT
The DNA here is from genome assembly GCA_963680875.1 of Bathymodiolus brooksi. NCBI lineage: Eukaryota > Metazoa > Mollusca > Bivalvia > Mytilida > Modiolidae > Bathymodiolus > Bathymodiolus brooksi. The sequence goes on along the minus strand of OY804580.1, from coordinate 7,916,862 downwards.
ATTTTAATGGAAATATTTTTTTTTTTTATCTTACAGACTGATGATCCTGACCGGATAGAACAAGCAAAAATTGAAGCTGAAAAAATGAAAACATTTCGTGATTTATTTAAAGGATTAAAATTCTATCTAAGTAGAGAAGTACCAAGAGAAACTTTGGTATTTCTGATCAGGTAAAGTTATATTAATTAATTTCTAAAAAAAACTGTGCATGAATAATCATTGGAGGATCCCTTGCAAAGTTTTCTTATTTTTATACCCCCGCTCCCCGTCCGTCCAAGATATTTTTCGTCGCATTTTTCTCAGTAACTGTTGATGGCAGAAATCTGATTTTTGGTCGCAAGCTTCATATAGCTATATATATAGGTATACCATATTGTTGGTAGCATTTTTTGACCCGTCAGATTCCTACTCCCTGTTTGCCGAAGAGCGGGGGTATCATAAGTGAGCATTAGCTCACAGTTCATCTTGTTTTGTTTGGATCAGAAATCTAAGATGGCCACCATCACAGAGTATTTAATGTATGAATAAAAAATCCGACTGTACATGAATAATTATTTGAGCAATACAGGTTTTTTGAACCTCTTGTTAGTTCCGAGGGCCGTTGTGATTGTATGGTAGTTGGATTTACAACTACCTAAGCAATCAGTGCTTATTGTTTGTTCGAATTGCAATGATGGCGAGGTGTACTCGATACAACATTATGTGATAAAGTTTGTCAGTGACTTGCGACAGGTCAGTGGTTTTCTCCAGGTACTCCGGTTTCCTCCACCAATAAAATTGACTGCCGCGATATAACTGAAATATTGTGGAAAATGGCATGCACATAAACCATGCACATAAACCAACCTTATTAGTCCATAATAACTAAATAAAATTGATGGTTGAAGTATTAAATAATTCACTGAATACAGAACACACAAGGTGTGAAAAATTTCAACTGTTAGATCATAAAGAGATCATAATTGTCTACAATGGAAGGTCATTTAATTGGAACAATTTCTGTTGCTGGTAATAAACATTATGGTTCAAAGCTGATCATAATTATGTAATAGGAAACTTAAGTATCTCTGTGATGAGAACATCAAATTAATCAACCATAGCCAAAGTTGATATATATTTAGTGGTATCCATCATCTTTGTTTTGATTTTTATACACATTTAACATACATTTGTATATGCACATTTCCTGTTTGCCGAAGAGCAGGGGGTATCATAAGTGAGCATCAGCTCACAGTTCATCCTATTAAAAATAGAAATTTCCATTAATAACATAAAAGTCGACGTTTCAAACAAGAATGATCATAATTATTCCTGTCTGATAATGAGTTAATTAACATATATTCTTTCTCTGATAATATTACAGTTATACCCGAGTTCGCGCCTGCCTTTGTAAATTACAAAAAAAAGGTGCACTCGACTCGCAGCCGCAAGTGATAAAGTTTACTAGTTGCTTGCCCATGGTCGGTGGTTCTCTCCGTGTACTCTGGCTTCTTCCACCACTAAAACTGGTCACCATGAAATAGCTGAAATATTGCTGAAAGTGGCATTAAACACCAAAAATCAAACAGTCATACCTGTATTAAGAGGTAATCTATAAGACGAAGAAAAGTGGTCTTTTAAGACAGGTGACCTTTCATACAGAAAATTTCATATGAATTGAACCTCTTTTAAGGGTTTATTTCATATGAAATTTTCTATGGCAGAACAAGAAAAAGGTGACCTTTTAATGCAGGTGACCACATGGGCAGGTTTGAGTGTATAAATGTTTCTTTATTGATTCTGTCAACACAGGTCATTTGGAGGAGAGGTATCATGGTGTCATACAGTGTGTGTAGGAGCTACTTATAAAGAAGATGATGAAACAATTACACATCAAATCATAGACAGATTAGAAATGCCAAACCAGTATCTGTCTAGGTAAACAATATAAACATGTATATTAGTTCCCTCCTATTATCAAGCCATCTTACTGTTATATTTACCTGATTTTCAATAAATACAATTGTTATGTATTGTAACCAGGAATGATTTTTTTCAGTTATTTATCTGATATCAGCTATTTTGCTCTGAAAATTGTTTTCCGAAAGTTGCTGGACATGGTCAGAACAGGTCAAAAATGACCATTTTGAAAAGAGATGTAGGTTGTTTCAGCTATTTTTCATTGATTTCAGTTAGGTTATTTTCTAGCCAGGATCATCCCTAAATAATATTTGATTAAGTGTTTAGATTAGTAATCAGTAAATAAAAAAAATGAATATTTCTATTTCCAAAAAATAAGGGGAAATAACTCCCATCAAAATAGAACGTTTTCTGGAGCTCTGATCATGACCATTTCATATGTAATAACTTATAATATAGGTATTAATTCAGTACATAAATATATATATCTAGGTCAGAAAATGTAAATATAGTGTGTGTAATGTCTTGTTGTGTAAATGAATTGTAATGTATGTATTGTATGTAAAAATGGAAAATTACAACAACCAAAACAAAAAATAAAAAAAAAGGATCCTCCCTCTGTAACCATTATTTGTGAATATTTTGCCACAAGAAAATTATTGTCTCAATCATATGTTCAAATTGATCAAAAGATTTGTTTGTGCATTTAACAGGATATTTCCACTCCTTCTTTAAAACCAAATCTACAGAAGGCTTAAATTCAATGTCTTGTAAACAATGATAAAACCTCTGTAATGATTTTGAACTCAAATATTCTCTTAAGAAAGAAGTAAACATATGAAATTAATTCTTTTTTTTTACCACTATGTTGAAAATTTTAAAAAATTCTTTCTTTGCTCCAAACGGTTTCTACTGTATTGTATCTTCTGTGATTCCAATGTAAGAGGTTTTAAAATAGAAAATTATTTACAGGATAGGGATAACAATGTTTTGGGTTTATATTATGTTGCAAATAATAAAAAAAAAAAAAAACATTTGTTTTTACTAGTGGTGCACCAATTATCAGAAACATTGACTAATCACTCAGTCGGACATCAGCATCCAATGATCTGATTCTGATTCTTAATGTTGAAAAAAATAGACCTGTTTAACTTTATTCTTTGTTTTTGTCCTCATACTGCAGTTTTATCCCGACATACTTCTAACACTCAATACACATATATGGACCACAGTCCGTGCAGTAGATAAATAATAGTGAGAGTGATTTTTATTTTACTCCAACTCAGCAAGTTTTCAGCTATATCGTGACGAGAACAAGTTAATTTTCAACGAGTTGATGACGTCCTAATTGGATTTTTATAGTGCTTGCTAACTGAAACAACAGTCCGCGGATAGACATGTCGCCCCACTCGGACACATTATCATATTCCAAGCCAACCGGTCTTTTCCCTTTCTCCTTAATGCTGCATGCTTAGCAGAGAAGCAACAAATACCAATTTTATAGTCTTTGACCCGATCGGAACTTGAAATTCACGATCTACGGCACTTGAGGCGAACACACTAACCATTACATTGTGGTTTATTTTTTATATATACATAGAATAACTGCAGTTATGAATGACAAAACAGACATTTATCACTAATATCACAGTGAGTCCAGTATGATGTAATTACTAGTGATATTGTATGATTCTATTGTTTTTATCAGTAACATCATAACGTGTTTGATGTCACGCTGACCGATAATTTTCAGCATTGCAGTCAGTCTTGATACTGATAATATCATTCGTGAGATCAACGGAAAAATCTTCAAATTGCAGATCATTCAGTTAGATCATGACAGTCAGTGTTATGGAAACCAAGTACCTGGAGAAAATAACTGATCTTCTGCAAGTCACTGACAGAATTTATCATAAAATGTATATAACTACAGTGCATATAAAAGTTGTATCTATCACAATGGAACTCATAACATCAATGGGGTCGTCGTGGACGTGATCGTATGGTAGTTGGACTTATGACTACCTATGCAATCAGAGCCTATCACCACAAACGTTGTGAGTTCGAACCCCACTCAGGTGAGGTGTACTCGATACAACATTATGTGATAAAGTTTGTCGGTGACTTGCGGCAAGTCTGGTTTTCTCCAGGTACTCCAGTATCCTCCACCAATAAAAGTGACCGCCACGATACAACTGAAATATTGTCGAAAGTGGCGTTAAGCACCATAAACCAAACCAAGCCATTACAATGGCTTATTTATTTTGTATTAAGTGTTCAGTTTTTATAATCTTAAGATTGTCTCTATCTTCATTCAGATATTACGTACAACCACAGTGGATATTTGACAGTATAAACTCAAGACAGCTAAATCCTGTGGAGGATTATTTTATGGGAGCAGTACTGCCTCCCCATCTTTCTCCATTTGTAGAGGAAGAAGAAGGAGATTATATCCCACCAGAACGGAGGTCACAGTTGACTGGACAAAGAGGTGCTGCTTCAGACTCTGGTATTTACTCTAAACTTGTTGAATGTTAAATTGTTTTTTTTTCAATCTCACATCTTTTGAGAACAGACTGTGTTCATCATGGTTAACTTTGAGAACAGGCTGTGTTCATCGTGGTTAACTTTGAGAACAGGCTGTGTTCATCGTGGTTAACTTTGAGAACAGGCAGTGTTCATCATGGTTAACTTTGAGAACAGGCAGTGTTCATCATGGTTAACTTTGAGAACAGGCTGTGTTCATCGTGGTTAACTTTGAAAACAGGCTGTGTTCATTGTGGTTAACTTTGAGAACAGGCTGTGTTCATCATGGTTAACTTTGAGAACAGGCAGTGTTCATCATGGTTAACTTTTGAGAACAGACTGTGTTCATCATGATTAACTTTGAGAACAGGCAGTCTTCATCATGGTTAACTTTGAGAACAGGCAGTGTTCATCATGGTTAACTTTGAGAACAGGCTGTGTTCATCGTGGTTAACTTTGAGAACAGGCTGTGTTCATCATGGTTAACTTTGAGAACAGGCTGTGTTCATCATGGTTAACTTTGAGAACAGGCTGTGTTCATCGTGGTTAACTTTGAGAACAGGCTGTGTTCATCTTGGTTAACTTTGAGAACAGGCAGTGTTCATCATGGTTAACTTTGAGAACAGGCTGTGTTCATCGTGGTTAACTTTGAGAACAGGCTGTGTTCATTGTGGTTAACTTTGAGAACAGGCAGTTTTCATCATGGTTAACTTTGAGAACAGGCTGTGTTCATCGTGGTTAACTTTGAGAACAGGCTGTGTTCATCATGGTTAACTTTGAGAACAGGCTGTGTTCATCATGGTTAACTTTGAGAACAGGCAGTGTTCATCATGGTTAACTTTGAGAACAGGCTGTGTTCATCGTGGTTAACTTTGAGAACAGGCTGTGTTCATCGTGGTTAACTTTGAGAACAGGCTGTGTTCATCGTGGTTAATTTTGAGAACAGGCTGTGTTCATCATGGTTAACTTTCACATTTTAATATTGTCTGAAACAACTAGACCAAATTGCTCGCCTCGAATGCAGTAGATCCTGGGTTTGAGCCCAGATCGGGTCAAACCAAAGACTATAAAATTGGTATTTGTTGCTTCTCTGCTAAGCACGTAGCATTGTTGTTTCAGTGAGCTAACACTATAAAATCCAACTCAGCGTGTTGGCAGAGTTGGAAATTATAGCCCGCCCGAGACGGCCTATTTTACGACTGGGCGGTCAAAAATAAAATTTAAAGAGCCTGGTGGTCGGTCTATTTTTTACGTCACGTTGGAGGGCGATTCTAGCGAAGAAGTCGCCTTGTGGCTGCTCACTTCGCTTTGTACTAGTGCCAAAAGAGAAGTGGAAGTCGCCCTGTAATTTCACCAAGTCATTTTGCTAATTTCAGCTGTTTTAACAGTAAAACATCAGTATATTTTTACTACAAAATTTCCGTTTTTCAAACCGCCATTGTAAAGGACGTAATCGAAACACTTACGAATATAAAAACTGTACTACGGATCCGTACTCAGGAAAATAACTTCGGTATTGTTTCATTTCATTTAATTGGGGCTTTGATGGCGGCTATCCAAAGGGATTGTTAACTTTGTGGATATGATTAGTTTCTTAAAAAATATCAATCAGTGATTAAAGAGAAGCAATGTAAATAATATACACTCATTAAAATTTGATTAAATAATTAGCGATTTCACAGCTTGTGATATAGCTTGGTCGATTGTTTGATTGTATTTGTATACGTAGATCAAAGAAGGTGAGTAAATTTATTTAAAAGAACAAAGGTGGTTATGTTTTCCACCCAAGCCTGTATGAAAAGTAATATATGCATGTCCTGCTTTATTTACATAGATGATTTCAGTTGTCCAACCAACATGATTATTCAGTTCAGTGAACTGAATGTCCTTAATATAGAACTGTGTGTATGTTTTGGACTTTCTTTTTGTTCATAATTTTTTGACATGCATATGTTGTTTTAAATCTGTATAATTGGGGTTTTTTTTGCTATATATTTATCTTATGTTTTGTCCTTTTATCTGTGACTTGTTTGAAACAATGCTGATGTCAAAATAAATTTTATTATTCAATTTTATATATTTATTATTTATTTGACAATAGTTGACTATCATATATGTACCTTTATCAAAACAAAGAATCTGAAAAGGGTTTATTTAATACAAATTATGAAAAGTTGAAGGGCTGGCTGATTTTAATCAGGACTGGCAAGTTTTAGATGTAGCCAGCCCTGTGGTCTGGCAAACATTTTCAGCGAGTTTCCTGTCCTGGTGTTGGTCTAGTACAAAGTGGACTTACTCATCATTTCATTGAAAATTAGCTTGTTCTCACTATGATATAGCTGAACAATTGCTTAGCTGGTATTTATCAACAATCACTCACTCACTAGACCAAATTAAACCAATTCTGAAAGGTATTGTCTGCTTTCAGAAATATATCTGAAAGTCCCATTTTGCATTTATTATAATGCCACCATTTTATTTGTTTATGGTTGTTGTGAAAACCAGTAAGAGTTACTTCCCTTTGAAAAAAAATTGAAGTAGACTTCATTTCAACAAGGGCGATTTTCAAAATGTTCTCGGCAATTTGAACAGTCATTTCATCACCTAGATTAGACCTTGAATTTCCTTATTCCTTATACTGTTCATACATGAAGGTTTCAATCTATGTCTACCTTTGAGGGGCTGTCGTGGTCGTGATCGTATAGTAGTTGGAATTACAACTACCTGTGCAATCAGTATCTATCACCACTAAAGTTTTGAGTTTGAATCCCACTCATGGTGGGGTGTACTCGATGCAACATTTTGTGATAAAGTTTGTCAGTGACTTGCGGCAGGTCAGTGATTTTCACCTGGTTCTCCGGTTCCTCCATCAATAAAACTGACCGCCATGATAAAACTGAAATGTTGTTGAAAGGGGAGTTAAACACCCTAACCCTTATCCTTTTTTCATACATGAAATTTTCAATCTTTTTCTGCTTTTGATACACATCACTGAAAGTGTGATATTGTCATTTTCGATGTTTAAAGAGGAATGGCTTGGGATAATCTGACAGCAAAGTAACATTAATATGTGTTAATAAAAGTAACAAAATTAAATTGATTAACAATAACAGCATTTAAAATCAGTGTTTGTCTTTTACACATGCATGTGACCAAGCTGATTGGAAGAATAATGTCTTCCTTCTTATTTAATGAGTGGTCTCTATATATTTCTCCTCATTCTTCCATGTATATACCTATAGTCAGTATAAAAACACACATTCTAGATAAAGAAATAAACACAAAACATATAAAAAAAAAATTCACTGCCACAATATAGCTGAAATACTGCTAATGTTGGCATTAAACATCAATCAATCAATCATATACTTTTTTCAACTTTATTATGACACATTTACAACAGAAAACTGTTATTAGCCTTATAGATAACGATGTGTTGTTAATTATACACAAGACAAATCACATACTTAGCACAAAAGTAGAAAACCAAAAAATGTATTTCAAAATATCAAAGTTTTATTTACATTTATTGTAAATCAGTGTAAATTAAATTAATGATACTGATTTTGTTAATTTTGTAGTTATTATTATAAATTCAAAATAAATGTTTTATTTGAGGTGTAGAATCAGAGGAGGAAGAGGATGTTGATGAGGTTGAGGAAGAGAGTGATGAAGATGAGGAGGACAGCGAAGATGAAGAAGAAAGTGATGGTAAGTAAATTGTTTTGTATACAAGGACTACTTTCTCTAATGAATTTACCAGTAAAATTAATATTCATTTAAATGGTCCCATCTTAGTATTGAATGATATTTAATGCAAAATATGTTCATTATACCTACTTTTCTGAAATATAGGGGTGTCATGGTCGTGATAGTTGGATTTATAGCTGCTACCTGTGCAATCAGTGCCTATCATCACTAAAGTCGTTAGTTCGAACCCCGTTCATGGCGATGTGTACTCAGTACAACATTATGTAATAAATTTCTACATGTATTTGAGAAACTCGGACATAGGAACGTATTTGTGGCCATTGCAGTAGCGTTGATGCTCATTGCTACACCATAGACTGAAATTTTACGATTTGTGTCACATTTGAAAGTATCTCATTGTCTAGAACTGTATGAATCAACTAAAGAATGTGTTTTAGATTTAGGTATGGTAACCAAGTTACCATATATATATATATAAATATAAAAGAAATTATTAAAAAAAGAACAAAACGGATTTTTCACAACATTCTTGTACTAACGTTTTCACTGCTGTTGCAGATCTTCAGGTACAATGTTTATAAGTGTATATATGTGACGTTAACAATATAAAGGGAGACTATGATGTTACGTATTCGCGGTAAAATATATTACCTATAAAATTAATGAACATCTTTAAAGTTGTTATAAGATTAATAAAAATCTTTAAAGTCATTGTAAGATTAACGAAAATCTTTAAAGTCATTTATCATTTAACGAAGGTTTAAGAATGTTAATTAATAAAGTTTCTTTTCTTCTTCTTAAAAAATCACCCTCTGTATTAACTTTATACAGCGGGAATATTTTGAAATGTCCACCAGAACAATCATGGAAATGTTCATTAGCTCTTATTATAGTAAGGTCCTGATGTCTTGTTTGTTCTCTGTGAACAGTCATTCGAGTCCGCAATTCAGTTTTGGTTTCACCTACATAGAATTCTCCACAATTAGAGCAAATAATTGCGTATACAAGATTCTTAGTTTTGCATGATATATCTTGCATAACTGTAAAAGTCCGTCCATTCTTAAATGTAAACGAGGTTCCTTCTATTAAACTAGGACATGTCATACATCTCTTGTCGGTACATTTCTTAACAGATGGTGATGATTCATGAAAATCAAATTTTGATGATGACAAGAAGCCTTTCAGATTTTTCGGCTGCCTTTTGCTGTTTATAATCTTCTTTTTTTGCAATACATTTTTCATACGTTCGCTACTGTTTAAGTTAAATTCAATTTGTTTCATAAAATGGAAAATATTGTAATCCCTTGGATTATAAGTAGTTACAAACGGAATTATATTATTTTGATTTGAGGTTACATGTACTTGTTCCTGCAGTTCCGTATGTATCGGTCCTTTTTCCAACGCTTTCTGTATACCATGTTCAACTATTTCCTCCGGATATTGTTGATTTTTCAAATACAATCTAAGTTCTCGTAGTCGCGTATCTCTCAACTCCTCTGTGTTTGTGATCGTTATAATTCTCGAAGCCAAATTAAACGGAATGTTTATTTTAATATGTTTCGGGTGACTGGATCTGAAATTAAGATACATATGGGTGTCAGTATCTTTCGAGAAAATGTCTGTTATTATGTTGTTATTTGTTGATATACGAATTAAAACGTCTAAAAACGGCATTTCTATTTTGCTTCTGTTTATGGTGAAACGAATTTGGTCATTTAAAGAATTAAGTTTGGTATGAAAAATTTCAACGGGAATGTCAGAGTTCCATATAATAAAACAATCGTCAAGAAAACGCTTCCAGTTTTGTCGTACATACGATGCAAATTCTTGTCCGTAGCTATTCAAAAGTTGTTCGTATAAAATATGTTCAAGGTATCCAAGAACAAGAGTAGCGTAAGTTGGCGCCATTTTAGTTCCCATTGCGGTTCCTCTTTTCTGTCGGTAAAACTTACCGTCAAAATAGAAAACATTTCTTTCAAGAATAATTTTCACGGTTTCAAGAATAAATTCTTTAGAAAAGCGATCTTGTACAATGTTTCGTTTATTTTCCAACCAAAATGTTATTGCAGAAATTCCCAAATCGTGCGGAATATTTGTATAAAGACTTACAACATCAAAACTGATGGAGTTCAGAATTTGGATTTACGGTCGTCGGCAAATGATATAAATATATATATATATATAAAAGAAATTATTAAAAAAAGAACAAAACGGATTTTTCACAACATTCTTGTACTAACGTTTTCACTGCTGTTGCAGATCTTCAGGTACAATGTTTATACGTGTATATATATATATATATATATCTGAAAATTAAACCAAACAGTGTTAGAATTAGATTTTAGAGCTGTCAAATTTTTGTTCTTCCCTCGACAGGATTTGAACCCACACCATTGATACACTGCAGCACCATTCGCTTAGCCTTACGTCCAGCGCCCTCGACCACATCCACTCCCTTAAAAAGGAGCTTCAATAATCGTAGTGTTACCTTTTCTCGTAAGGCAAAAAATTTCTTGACTTTTGGAAAGATTAAAACATTAATTAAAAGTAACAACTTCATTCAATATTACACATTAATCTCAAACATTCCTACTGATATTAAAAAGTGCTTAAAGGATAACATTGATAATATCAATACAGAAAATGTTCATCCAAAAGATGACTTTTTAGACAGACTAATATATACAAAAAGTTTAAAGTTTGTATATATTACTTTACTGCAGACATTAACTCATCTTCCCATTCAAAAATTTTTGAAATGGGAAGAAATACTTGGGATTGACATTGCAGACTGGTCTATATATTTTCGAATTCTTAAAAAGTGTTGTAGGAATACATATCTGATCAATTTTCAGTATAAGTTTTTACATAGAGTTATACCTACTAATACCTTTTTATTCAAAATTCATATTAAAGACACAAAATTGTGCTCATTTTGCAATGTTGAAGACGAAACGGTTGAACATTTATTTTTTAATTGTCCTTTGATATTTCCTTTCCTGAGAGCTTTCTATGACTGTCTTAAACGCTATTTTCACAATATTAAATTTCACAAAGAACAATTTTTGCTTGGATTTAAAGAAGAAAGTTTAACTCTTAACTTGCTGATCCTTATAGCTAAAAATTATATATATAAATGTAAACTAAAAGAAAAAATTCCAAATATCATAGAATTGAAGTATCGAATTAAAAATTACTATTCACTTGAACAATATATAGCCATAAAGAACAACAACTTAAAAGGTTTTGAAAAATACTGGACCCCAGTGAAACATGTTTTTCCAGATTTTTAACTATGGATAGGTACCTGGGTACACTACGTTATTTATGTTTATGTATTTATTTGTATCAATTAGGAGTAAGTTACTAAAGTCACAAAATAATAGAAGACAGATATTGTAAAGGAATGGGTGTTTTGTTTATGAAAGGGAGAGAGAGAATGTGAAAGAATGAATGTGTCTCAATTGATTTATTTATTCATGTCATATTTTGCTTATTAATTAACTTTAAAAAAAATGCAATAGTCACATAATAATTATGTTGTAAATCCTTGTACATCCATGTCAGGTGGTAATGTATGGGCTTTTATATGAATGTAAATTCCTGACTATTGAAGAAACAAATATAAAAAAAAAAAAAAAAAAAAATATATATATACGTCTGAAAATTAAACCAAACAGTGTTAGAATTAGATTTTAGAGCTGTCAAATTTTTGTTCTTCCCTCGACAGGATTTGAACCCACACCATTGATACACTGCAGCACCATTCGCTTAGCCTTACGTCCAGCGCCCTCGACCACATCCATTCCCTTAAAAAGGAGCTTCAATAATCGTAGTGTTACCTTTTCTCGTAAGGCAAATATATATATATATATATATATATGTGTGTTCTTCTTTCAATCTATCACCATGTCTAAGTGTCTATGAATTGGAACGACAATTATAAAACAAACACAAAATCATACAGTATACGTAACTGGTCTTATTGCCAAACCCTATGTCCAGAAAAAGAATCAATAATTCGGTATTTTCTATAGCATATTTTTTTCAAAGACTATAAAGCTACATGTTGTGTTAAATAAGCAGTTTGAATAAGGAGGAAATTATATCCCCACTCGTGGAGAGGGGGTTATATTGCAATCACCTTGTCCATTCGTCCGTTAGTCCGTCCGTTCACACTTTCGTAACAGATATCTCAGCTTCTACTGGAAGAAGTGATTTTATATTTGATATATGGCTTTGGCGTGGTGACTTGTACCGTGTCTCCCCTTTCCAGGTTTACCGCACATCTACTTCCTGTTTACTGTGCGACTTACAAATGAACGAGTGGGGGTATTCTTAGCACGACGTAGCGTGCAACATCATGTTAGTGTATAGATGAGAAAAATTTCACTGCATTTTGTGTCGTTTTATCCAGGTTCTATCCATTTCAATTTCTGACATCACAGTAAAATTGACTGTTTCATAACACACAAAACGTATATTTGTATCCTTCACCTTCATTAACCAAAACATTTTTTACATATGATTAGTCGTATGTAATTTATTTAATATACAGTCAAACCTGTACTAAGAGTTCACAAAGAAAAACTGGTCTTTTAAGACAGGTGAAAGAGGTTCAATTCATATGAAATGTTCTGCGACGGGACAAGAAAAAGGTGACCTTTTAATACAGGTGACTGGGGGCAGGTTTCACTGTATATAACATACCTGAATTTTTTCATTTGGTTAATGAGGGCAGAGGTGGTCCTATTCAACAAATTTTCCATCAAATATTGTCAGTTTAAAGAAAATCACGAGACATACAGTTTTCAATGATACATATTAGCCATTTAATTAAAGCAAAGCAATCTCAAGAAAAGGGAGTTGTTTTTTTTTTTATCAAATTATGGGACAAAAATCGACACTTTTTTTTGTAATTTGTTTATTTTTCCAAGAACAGATTTATACATACATGATTCTATAAACATAATGTTTCAATGCACAAAAGTTACAATGTAAAAACAAGTTGATCTTCATAACATACTGTTTTGTAATAACTTTTGAGATTCAAAGTTAGCAATGCATTTTAAGTTATACAAGGTAACATATATTTGAGTATAATGTGAAACAGAAACAATGTTAAAGGATCGGATACAAAATCATCTTTCTGATATCAGAACATTTAAAAAATATGACAAGCCGGTTTCAATACATTTTAATTCAAAAGACCATTCCATCAACGATTTCAGATACGCAGGAATAGAAATTTCAAGAAAAAATAACACAATATATAGACAGACCAGTGAATCACTGTTTATTAAAATGTGTAACACTCAACAAGAGGGTATAAACAAAAGAAAATAATTAGTCTAACAGGTCTTAGATTACACAAAGTTTGATCTTGAGCTTTGTGTATTTTATTTATTCATAATGTTCAGGATTATTTTTAGTAATTTTTTTACGACGTCATAATAACACGATTAGATGTTATGACGTCTTGTTGTTTTTTTGTATCTCTAAGCAGTTTATGTTTTGCAACTGACGAAGACTTTGTTTAAATGAGTATAATAGATATATATTAATATTAACCACTCAATACCGCCTCCAGATCTAACCATTTTCTTTTAGCATGTTCCTTTTGTACTGGGGACAGATATATCATTGATGCCTTTTCAATATTTATAGCATATTTCAGGAATTCAAGACCACCTTCTAAATCAGGGTCCCTACATTTGCATCTGCAGACATATATATAATATTTCAAAATAATTAAAACATTGTTGATTGTGCCCTGGGCTGAACTGTGTTCAGTCAAGCCAAGAATTATGTCCTTTGCATTAAAGGGTAAGCTAAGACCACATATTTTCAGGAAATTGCCAATTGATAACCAAAAGTTCCAAACATAATTACATTCCCAAAAGATGTGAACCAGACTTTATTTGGTTTCTGTACAAAATGTACATAGCTCAGTTTCTTTTAGCCCACATTTATATAGAAAGGAATTTGTAATTAAGATTCTGTGTACAAGTTTATATTGAAAGTCCTGTAATTTAGTATCTTTTGTAACAGAGAAAGGTATACAGTAAATATAGCTCCAATTATAATCTTCAATAACAACCCCCTTATGAACTTCCTTTTCCCATTTACTCTGAATGTTTAAAGGAAGCATTTTTACATTTAACATGTATTGTTTTGAAAAGTATTTGCATGGCTTAGGGTCTTTTCAGTCTATCAACAATGTCATTTTCGATTAATTTTAATTTTCCTATCCCTCTTATCAGAAGTTTCCATCTATGTGGAATGGCACTTAGAATACTGAAATATTCTATAAAATTTAATCTAATATTATAGTGATTCTTAAATTCCTCATATGTAAAAAGCATTTTATTTTCTGATATTAAATCATTTACAAAAAAGACACCATTTTCACAACATATTTTGTTCATACACATATTACCACCTATTTTTATCAAGGGATTTAACCATATGGGCTGGATAAAGACGTGTTGACCATCCACTAACTCCCCCTTTTCCTGTTTCAACTCTGATAAATTTAAAAAAACATCTTTCCAAAACGGGTTAACTTTTTCTGCTATTTTTTCTAGACCCTCTTTACTCAAATATAATATATTACTTCCTCCCCATTTTTGTATAGAACCCAATAAAAGTACTTTCCATGGTGAATGATTGAAAGGGTCAAGTAATTTATGAAGCCATGACATTTTAAGTGCTTTGTAAAAGGGTTGAATATTTGGCATTTTTAGTCCCCCTTCTTCATATTCATTGATAATAACAGATTTCTTGATCTTGTCCTTTTTACCATTCCATAAAAATTTATAAAATATTTTTTCAATATCATTCAAAATTGAATCTGGAGGGTTTGGTAAAACAGTAAGGCTTTGAACTAGAATAGGAAGAGCTAGAGTCTTAATAACAGTGACTTTACCAATGTATGTAAGACTCTATAAGACCACAAGTTTAATATTTTTTTCACTGATTGAACTTTTTCTGTAAAATTTTCCAGTGTTTTATCAGATTCCGACAAATTAAAACTAATACCCAATAACTTAAATTTTCCAGAAAAGTTCCATGACAAATGTTTATCTGGAAGGAGCTGTTCATGGCAACTCCGCCTTGAGCCAAGCCATATTGCTTCGGTCTTGTCAAAATTAACTCTCAGTCCAGCACATTCTGAAAATTTATTGAAGATAAATAATGATTGATCAAGTGATTTCGGGTTATCATCTAATATCAATGAGGAGTCATCAGCATTTTGACTTAATAAATACTCAGAATCATTTATTTTTACCCCTGTTATTTCTGGGTCATTTTTAATTGCAGCACTCAAGCGTTCTAAAACAAGAATAAATAAATAAGGTGACAGAGGGTCTCCTTGTCGAACACCTCTTCCCAATGAGAAAAATTCAGAAACATGCCCATTGTTAGTAACTGCGCTACTTATATCACAATAAAAGGCTTTTATCCATTTTTGAAGAGATGGTCCAAAACCGTAAAATTGCAATGTTTTTTCAATAAATGACCATTCCACTGTGTCGAAAGCTTACTCAAAATCTATCAATAGTAAAAGGCCTGGTATATCATCTTCTTCTTACTTATCTATCAAATCGTATATAAGTCTAGTGCACTCCCCTATATACCTACCTTTTAAAAACCCTTTTTGTGTTTCACTGATAATATTTCTAAGTATCGGTTTTATTCTATTTGCTATTACAGGCTGATGTAATTTTAAAATCAACATTCAAAAGTGTAATGGGACGCCAATTTTTAAGAAAATGTTTTGGTTTTCCCTCTTTTGGAATGCATGTGATCAATCCTTGACGTTGGCTAACAGAGAATTTACCATTATCAAGACTCTCATTTAAACATTTCACAAGAGGGATTTTAATATCATTCCCAAATAAATTGGAAAATTCCACAGTAAAGCCATCAATACCAGGTGATTTAAAAATTTTCATATTTTTTAAAGAAAAGAGGCATTCCTGAAATGTAAGATAACCTTCACATTCAACAACTTCCTCTTTAGTAGGTTTTGTTATAAATGGATTGTTGCTATTAAAGAAAAGGTCAACATGGGATTTATTGATAATAGGCTCAGTGCTCGAGTATAATTTTTTGTAAAACAATTGAAGTTCTGACTGAATCACATTTTGGTCAGAAGTTTCTATATCATTATCCAAAATTAGATTAGGAATAGTTTTTTCAAGGTAATGCCTTTTCTCAAGATTACAGAAATAGCGGGTACTTTTTTCCCCTTCGACTTGCCATTTTGCCTTTGCCCTTGTTATAATACCATTTACCTTTTTCTCTCTGTAATGAAATAAATGCCTGTGATGTTTAGAGCTTCAACATATAAAGTGTTACTACCATTCTGAGTCACTGATATGTAATTAAAAGAGGTCTAAATAATTTACAACACAAATACAAATTGTTTCTTAGAATTTTCACTCCTAATTCTAATACTATAGTCTTGCTCTTAAGTTCATCGACACTTGGAGACCCTATTTCTTTTAGAAATTATTAGTCTTGCTCTTAAGTTCATCGACACTTGGAGACCCTATTTCTTTTAGAAATTATTGGTCATCTTTCTTTCATGTTCTAAAAAATGTATAAAACATTCAAAGTTCAACTAATTTAATTTGAACTCTTAACAGAGGAAGAAGAAGATAAAAGAAAAGGAAAGAAAAGAAAGCAAGAAAGTGCAGGCTCTAGAAGTGAGAAAAAGAAGAAAAAAACCAAGGTAATTTTAATATTGTTACAATGATGAATAGATTGGTTGCTGTTTGACATCATGTGATGAATATTTCAGCAATGTTGATGTAGAAAGCAAGGGTATATGGGGAGGTGGGGTGGGGGTAGGTAAGGTGTATAACGCCACTTTCAACAATATTTCAGTTATATCGTGGCAGTCAGTTTTATTGGTTGATGAAACCAAAGTACCCGGAGAAAACCACAGACTTGCCGCAAGTCACTGACAAACTTTATCATTTAATGTTATATCGAGTACACCTTGTCTGAGCGGGATTCAAACTCACAACTTTAGTGGTGATAGGCACTGATTGCATGCGATCATGGTCCCTCAGAGCAAGGTTATAAGCCAAATTAACAGACATGATGGGCCTATGGTTGATGTTTTTGATGGGTTTTTATAAAATGGAAGATAATGGATGAGAGAAACAAAATGCACATTTTAATATTTGCACCTGATATTTCATTTAGAAATAATGTCCATAATTTGTGCTGCAGTTTGCATGTGCAAAGTAAAATATATCACAATTTTATAATATATATAATTTGATCACAGCGTTGTTTACATAAGATGTCATATGAGAATAGTGTAATATTTCAAGTTCACCCATGTTCCTCTCATATGTAAGAAATGGATAACAACAAGCCAAAAGAGGTTTGAATAAGATGAAAGGAAAGAAAGGTGAACTGGAACTGCCACGCATGAGGTAGCAACCTAAGCATGTGCACAACACACTATCTCCGTGTTCATGTTATCCAAGAGAACAATACCTTAGGATCCACGAATTAAAACCCTGAACCACAATTTTTTATTTTTTTTTTTTATGGTCGAGGTCAGGTGCACCAGTAGAGTAAGCATCTTCTGTTTCTTATAAGACACCCGCCGTGTTGATCATGAAAAATGCGGTAATGAAGTAAAATCCGGTGAAAGAGGAAAGGACTAAGTTGCCAGAGTTAAAAGTCTGTTTTCATCTTGAAGACAGATGTTTCATAGCAGTCAACCAACACATGATATCAACCATAGAACTTCTGTAGTGATGACATCAAGCTTTGGGCAAGCAACAAACCCTTGCTGGATTAGCTTGTGTGTCAGCAACTGGGCTCTCTTAAGGAAGTCGTAGTATCAACAACAAGCTCTAGAATAGCAAATGAGTTGAGAGATGTAAACCCCATATGCTGGTGCTGCTGGAATGTTGTTACAAAGAAAAGGGAAGTTTGATCTCGACACACTTAATAAAATCCTCCCATGATGTAGATCCAATAGCGAATATGCATTACCATACGACCTCCAAACAAGTAACGATGGATGCGCAGTGACCGCTTATCTTACACATTCGAGGAACCATATGGGGAACTTCAAATAGTGTAATATTTCAAGTTCACCCATGTTCCTCTCATATGTAAGACATGGATAACAACAAACCCAAGAGTTTGTCACAGACTTCATGCCATGTATAACAGAAACTTGACAAAGTATGCCTTAACTACACATTTACTGTATATTCTATATAAACAATGAAGAAATACATCTGCAAAATAGTACAATCATAAACAATACTTATCCAATACTCACAAATGCAATGTACATAAAATTCAACAATCCATTTAAGGAACAATACATATATTTCATTTGAAATTTACCTTTTTGAGGTTGTTTAAGCTTGTATAACAATTTGAAACCTTGTCAAGAGAAGAAGTTCCCCGCCATAAATTTTCTGCTGCCTTTGATAAAATGGAAGCAGGTCCAACGGGGCTGACCAATTTACCGATACTGGCGTAATGATCTACCATTCTTTTTGACTCCCAACCTACATGTTTATTTATTTCCTGGTCATCTACCCCCAACATGCGCAATGTTATAGCACAACCCCTTCTGCTGCTGTGTGATGTCTCTCCTTCATACAAATTCAAAGTGTTCAAATGTAATTTTAATCTTTCTGTCATGCCAGATGATGAGACTGGTTCATTGACAATCGTGTGTGATTCTCTATCTTTAATACGGAAAACGTACCCTTCATTGAGGTTGATATTTGACTCCATAGCCACCTTGATGTATTTTCGAAAGTTTTTTACAGGGTAAATCTCATTATCTTTTGATGGAATAATGATACAATTCTTTGGACTATCTAAAGTAGCCACCTTTCCTTCTACTTGTGATATAAGGATGCCCTCGGAGCCAGGGATATCAAAACATCTATCCGCGGTTACCAATCCAAGGTCACCCCCTCTACTCCCAGAATGACACAAGATTGAAAAATAGGCTAAATCTCTTGCGAAAAGAAATCTGGTTAATGAATCTTCCTCTGCGAAGACCCTGTATGACAAATGTCTACATAACTGTCCTAATTTACTAAACAATAAAGGTGTAGCTTGCTTAATTGAAACCTTCGCATTTACTTGTTCTTGCGTGACAGCTTGCAAATGTTTTTTTAAGATGTGCGAGGCAGCAGGGTTTCCCGTTAGGAACATGGGGTTCCACTCCCCTGAACGCCCCTCGTCTCTGAAAAGCACTCTAATTTTCCCCACCAAAGAATCAACTGACTTGAACGCCAACGTTCTCGGACAATGACAGCTTTGTAGACCATGATTTGTTCGGAACTGACATTTGTAATTGCGTTTTACCATTTTTTTCTTTAAAAATCAAAAACTTTCGGATATCCTCAGGAGTTGCATTTGAAAAGTTCTTAAGAGGATCTAATAAAACAAGGAAATTTTCCACTTCTTTTTTTAAATTGCACTTTTGCTTAGAATAGCTAGCAGAATTCAATAAAGCAATCTAAGCTCTTTATTCGATCGTTAATTTTAGTAATCGTTCCCTCGTTTTCATTTTTTTCTTGCTGATTGCGATCTTTATCCAACCTCGATAATCCACATGCTTTACAAAATTTAAAATCTATGTCGTTAGCAACGGTACAGCTTGAACATGATATATGAGGACACCACATTTTTTTTTATGAAAAACTCCTACAATAAAAAAGAAAATAAATATGCAAAAATGTCTATCATGACTATTTACAACAAATTATAAACTACATCGATTTGTTCTAATACATTATTAAGGTAGCACTAGACAAAAAAAAAAATTTTTTAATTTATTTTTATTTTATTTTTTTTTATTTTTTTTTCTCCAATCTTCCATCTGAAAAAAACTATAACTTTCTTAATATTGCATCAAAATTAACAAATTAGATACCATTTGAAAGAAGAAAAATATATTTTCCACTGATTATAATATTATGAATATGCAAAAATTACATAATTAATTCTTATGCAATTAGTTGCAAAATCTTGATGTGTGCACTTGACCAAAATTAACTGTTTCATGTTTATTCAAATGGTAAAACTTTTACAATTTCTTAATCAACCCAGCATGACCTCCAAAATGGTGTCTCAGATTTTTCTTGTGATGTTTTAATCTCTCTTAACGCCCCATATGTGCATACAGCCTGACTTCATAAGATTTCACCAAATTTAATTGTGTGTAGAATTTGTTCTATTAATTCTATCAGAAATCGGAGACACAGTTTTGCAGATAATAGGTCTAAGAACAACATATACCACAACCAAGCCTCTAGGGGTACCAATGCAGGAGCTAATTTCATTCATATTCGACATTTTATGTCAAAATTTGCTTCTATCATCTCTGATTCAAGCACATGTGTTTGTTTACCAAACTAACTAAAAGTAATGCTCATTAATGGTACATCATATCTGAATTATTTGTTTACCTGTGTGTCAAGAATATTATAATAAAATAAAATTTGATTGAAGAAAAATATCAATTTTTGTATAGTGCTACCTTAAAACCACCCACATTTTATGGTGTCATAAAAATTCTCCAGAAAAACAGATTCACCATCTCCATTTAAATGTACCACATCCTTCAAATGGTGATATGAAATATTTGAATTGTCCATCACAAGCCATCCGTTCTGCTTGCATACATTTGTTGTCCTGTCGTTCATTATTTGTGATTTTGCATTAATGAATTCATCTTTACATTTGACAATCAGAGAAAATATTACTGTCACATTCCATTCCCGTGAGCATAAATGTTGTAACATTATAGTTAATGCATCTAGTTGTTTTATAGCAGCGTACAACTGTTCATTTTCACTTTCAAACAAATAATCTTTGCTTAAATTGTTGATGCCTGCATGAATAAAAACTACCCTTGGGGTGTACACATTTGCTAATCTTTCAATGTGGTGATTTACTTGAGATATAAGGGAAACCTATCGAGAATACATGTACCATCGGATTTTTGAAACTTTTACGCGATAAAAGAAATCTAATCATAGAATCGCCTACACATAACAAATTGAAGTTTGACGAAATACAAGCGTCATTCAAAAATAAGAATTTCCCGAAAGCAAAATCTTTTGACTGTCTGTCTTTTATACAAACTGCCCATAGATTGCCAGGCAGGCCGAATTTATCATCCAGATAACCCTTCTTTGTCGGATATTTTAAAATTCCCTTTTCTCCTTTATTACCAACCACAAAAGCATCATCTATATGATTAAAAAGGTTAGGTACCCACGTTGGTGTTACCTCGTCTACGCACACAATCAACGTGCAATTTAACGAATTTTCTCTGATGAAAGCTATAACTGGTAGTAAAAGAGCAAATGGAGGAAATACATAACAATTCTCCCTTCTATCCACAGTTTGAGAAAACAAATTTATGCCTGCGGACAAAGGGGTAGGATACGGAGTAAAATGTTTCAACATCTTTCCGTCATAGTGTTAGAATCAACAGACATTAAGTCAGTTGTATGCCCCGTGCCACCTCCAAATTGTTCCTGGATTTTGTGCCAAATGCCGGTATGCAGAGTTGCATCCGACTTTTTTAACTGTCTTGATGGTTCATCAGCTAGATTTTCCTTAGAAAGGACATAATGTAAATTCAAAATTATATCCAAGTCTAAAGTTAATTGGAAAAGTTCTTTCAAAGTTGAATTAAGCATTCGAGATTTCGATCCCTCGTTATTCCAAGCCCCTATTAAAGCTTGATTATCCACGTGTGCGTCCACCCTGCATCTTCTGATGCTCTCTCGGATAGAATTTAAAACGTTTAATAAGGCTTTTGCCTCCAATACCATTATGGGAAGAAATGTCATTTCCCTAGGCCACGAGTCACCAAATTTCTGTTCTTTCCCATCAATAGTCAAATAACCACCCCATTTAAACAAAGATGAATCTGTGAAAACATTAACCGCTAAATGCCTTTCTTTCTTCCATTCTAACTTCCCGGTCCATGAGTCTAAAAATCTCCACGAAATAATTTCAGATTTAAGATCTGTCATTATTACACTTGATTGATTTCGGATTGCACAAGATATAGCGTTGTTCATTTCCGGTGTGTATAACTTTGCTGCGGGAACCGCTAACATAAATGAAATACAACGTCCTGTTAACTTTTGCAAATCTAAAACTGAAACAGTACTTTTAGTACTACATTCTTCCCGTAATGCTATGAATTTTGTTTTCTTTGATTCAGTAATTCTAAAACATCTATTCACAGAATCCACTAAAAAGCCTAAGAATACTATAGATTGAGAAGGGAGAAAAACAGTTTTTTCTAAATTAATACAATACCCTAATCTTGTTAAAACATCGCAAACAATGCACTTTTTTTTACCGGCTTCAAAATTCGGATTTCTGACTTCCTCGACTAAGCGATCATCTATATATAAATGCATGGGTATTAAAAATGTTCTCCTTATATATGAAGTAGCTTGTAAGTTTATAGTGTGGTAAATATAACTAGACAGTTTGAAACCAAACGGCAAAGTTTTAAAAACGAAATAAAAACCGCTCCACTGGAAACCAACTAATGTTTGTGATTCCTCCGATAAAAGTACATTGTCGAATCCCGATTTATCATCTATTGAGGTGAAATAAGCACCTTCTCTGACGGTTCGTGGAACGTTTTTTAAAGTATCCAATTTAAAAGGAATCTCGGTTTTGTAGGTTCCACAGTAAGTGGGGCTACTATGTGTGGTGGTTCGACCATTCCCACTTTTCCTAGACACCTTATTGAACCGTTCTTCAGTCTCTCTAAAACTGTATTTGTAATAAATTTTGAAAATTACTTGCATTTATTTGAATTGTTAAATCTCCTTTTAGGTGGAAAATTATTATCGTAATCATTACCCCAAAATTTTTCCGAAAACTGTACTACATAATCATGAATATTTACACCTCGTTCTAGTCAATCAAAAATTGTTGTAGTGAGACATGTATCATGCATTAAACTTTTCCATTGATCGAGCCTGGTATGGATTTGACCTGCAACAAATTCTTTTGGATTGAGGAACTTCAAATTTTGAATATTAGGCTCCATACCATTCACCGCTTTTGCATACGCGACTTCTGCAGTATCCACTAACTTTTCGCGAACTATTGAATTATTTTTAAAATCAACGTATGTTGCTTGCCTCACTTGAACCAACAATAGATCTGTGTCAAATATTATTTCCTTTTCCCACGATTTAATTTGAAACTCATCCTGAAATAGATTAATTAAAATTTTGGTGAACCGACAGTTCTAAAATTTCCATATATATTTTTATGTCAGATAGATGTAAAAGTAGGAGAAAAATAGATATGTATTACAACAACTGGTTACTTAACTTAAAATACTCGTTATAATTACACCTTAATTAGGACCCGAGGAAGGTGGCATTGAAGGGCAGTTACGGACAAAGTGGCCTGGCTTGTTACAACGGAAGCACAACAATAATCTTGGTGTAGCCGGAGTGCGAGGTCTTGGACGACGGTATTCTGGAAAACACGGCGGAGGTACATACGAATGATTAAACTGTCCCATAAAACCTGGTGGTACATGTTAAGAAGGCAACATTGATTGAACATTGTACAAATTATCACGATTGTCCATGAAACCAAAAGATTTCATTAACTTTTGTTCTTTATCGAGAACAACTTCCTCTTCCTTTGAACATACAAGTTTGAGCACTAATGCAGCAGCGAAAGCCGGGCGATTCTTGTGGATGTGGAATCTGCTTAAAATTAATGTAATTTTATCTTTAAGTTCATGATTCCGCTTTCTAGCCAAATTTTCAAAAACAATCAATTTCTCATGTAGAATGTCTATATCCACCTTAGTTTTCGATGCTTCTTCTTTTACAGCTCTCTTTGTTCTCTCAAACTCAGAAATTTCGTCATCCTCCTTTTTCTTGTCAAGTTTTTCTTCCAGCTCTTGGATCTTCTCTACTAAATTCTTAATTTAATAAATGAACAAAATATTCTATTTTTATTTTCATAGCTGAAAAAATTGAACGTAATTTTAAATGCCTATATTACCAATTACACTGTTTCGTCATAAAAATAGCACTTAAATTGTGATGAAACCAACTGCACTATACCCAATTCCATACAAATTATTCTGGTTTCATTTCTCAAGACAGATCCTATAAACACAGAACTACTCATGCATGTTTAAGCTTTCGTAATGATATCAAATGTATGATATAAAATTGAAAATTAATCGTTTAAAGATAAAAAGAGATGCTCTCTCTCCCTCATTTATTTATGCCCTTTTAGTGTTAAAGGCATAATACCCTAACTTCAGAATAAACATAATACATTAGTGTATGTATGATGCCTGACATTGAAAATGATTAAATATTACACGAGGATAAAACTGAAAACATTTAATATATGAAAAACAAAGCAGTAGTCGTGAATAGTGTAATGCCTAAGATCAGTAGTATTGATTATTCACGTTATTTCATCGTAAACTCTCGCAGGGCCACCCTGTTATTAATTGTTTTTGAATACCCATTGTCAAATATGCCAAGTTTTAAAGTTTAAATCAAACCAGATGTTGTTTGTCAGTGACCAGCAGATCCAAATTTTGTTGACTTAAAAATTATTAATTAAAACGTTGTTATCATAGGCATCTCACTGATGGGAAAGTGGTTTTATCTTAACTTAATTACCCATGTTCACAGCATGTTCGGATGGAACATATTTCCTCCCGATTTATGAGAACCAGAAAAATCTGTAACTTAATCATGTCAATCTTTGACATTTACCTAACTACACGAAATTTACCGTTATTTCTATATATAAATTCAAAATTGTTTGCGTTAAACTTATTATTTCTCTGAAAATATTAACCTTTACTCCATCTTAATTAATTAATAACAGTATCTCCTTTCACATATTTTCCCCCAAAGCGACCTTTATTTCGTATCCTCATCTTCTTAGTTGTATACATTAATTGTCTTAACACAACTTTTCCAGTTTTTATTCCGTTCATCTATGAGAATAATTATAAGTTTCAGTAAGCTTTTACCGGCAAACTCAGATAGATGTATTTTGTTAACAAACTACAATATCCCCAGACACAATCATATCAATCATTTTTTTTTTTACTTATATCCATTTTATTTTCAACATCTTATTTGAACATCCCAAAATAATTTTTTTTTTTTTTATCTTATACCCAATCCATTCTTTTCTTTTAGCAATAACATAGGTTCCGATCAATATTTCTTAAACTGTAACTTAATTATTTCACGTCTTTTCCAGACAGATTCAATGTATGTGGGTTGTTTTTTGTTTTTGTTTTTTGTTTGTTCCCCCCCACGTTTGAAACAATGTGTGCTGACAAACGTGTGAAAAATTAAATATGCATCTGCCGAACAACAAGCCTCAGATTATTTCCAATTTCCAATTCACGTCTGAATCGGACAATTAATTTTCTCCTTATACATATATATATATATTTTTTTTTTTTTTTTTTTTTTTTTTTTTTTTTTTTCATTCACGTTTGCAGCAAATTCGCATCTACTGACAAACACATTTAAAATTGTTAGTATTCATGTCTGTTCACCAGACAAATCTTTAAAATAATTTTTTCCTCTTATACAATACGATTCTCAAATAATATTTTATTCACGTCTGATTCAGACAAATATATATATACATATATATATTTTTTTTCCCTCCACGTTTTCAGCAAATTCGCATCTACTGACAAACCAATCTAAATTGTTACCTATTCACGTCTGTTCACCAGACAAATCTTTAAGATAAGTTTTTCCTCTACCTTTGCAACAAAACACAAAATTAATTGAAAATGTTCATCTGTTTACAATACAAATCACAATTTGTATTTTTAATCACGTCTGATTCAGACAAGTTATCGATATATAAATCAACTTTTCACTCCTGTACTCGGAATTTGTTGCTGTTTTTATCTATTTTTTTTTTTTTTTTTTTTTTTTTTTGTCTGTCAACTATCATATAACTATTTCACTCGTCTGTACCAAAACAACTGAATGCAAGTACCTTGTTTTAATAACTTTTGATACTTCTATCAACACCTCGATTAATAAGCAAGTCAAAAACATATAACTTATTGTTATTCTCTAAATATTGCTGAATTTTACTTTAATTTACAAATTTCGTATTCAGCAACATTTCTTCATTTTAAAAACATTTCATAAAAACGAATCCAACAACGATTGTTTTCCAAATTACTGATGGTAATTTCTCCTACCATTTCTAGAGAAATAAATAATTATTCTGACTTCTTTTTATACTGAAAATCCGGAAAATAATGCGTCATTAACTATTAAAGTGACTCTTCGTAAATGACGAAATGTGATTTCTTTTAATGCAACTGTGTAAATTTCATAATCGAACATGGCGGGGAAATCTATAATGTGAGTTCAAATAACTGTGACGTCTGGTCTGTCGCATAAATTCGCATTGATAAAACCTCGCATTAATTTCCGAATTTACAGTGAATACATAATAAAGTATGTTGCCTCAAACTAAATTAAACAACTGCACCCTCATATATTTTACATCTATTACATGTAACTTCTCCCAAATGATATTTGACATATCGTAAGTGAGATAAGCATGTCTTCATTTTTGCATTTTCTCATAAAAATCGTATAACATTGAAACTGAATTTCGTCCCGTAAGCTAAAAGTACAGTAAATACCATTGAATGTCATAAAATTCCAATATTCTTATACATTAATCAGCTTTCTATGAAACGTTAGATTAGATACAACACAAAACCGATTTGTTTGTATCTTTCTGCTCCAACTTTAAACAAATTAAGCAGTTTGAATTATATAAACTCAAAATAATTAACATTTGAACTTTATGGGATTTCTACAAATTGAACAGCGATCCGTTTTTAATGCACAAATCCCCTTATATCCAACCTTCATTCGCTTATCCTTGTATTACAAAATTTTTCCACACATAGTTTTCTATTTACTCTTTCTCTTACCGTAGAGGAATTATCTTCTGACTTCTTCTTCTTTTTCGGCGGCTCCTGTGTAACTATATCTCTCTGGTTCCATTGTTCCAAGCCAAAACTCACAAGTTTCACTATATTTTCCCTTGAATCGTCTTCATTTAACATAGCTAAAATGTCATCCAGAGGCAGATCAATCTTTTTGGCGATAACTTCCAAATCGTCTCTACTACAAGCACTGATTGACTTTCCTTCATAGCTTTGCAAATCAGGATCTTTCTCAGACCTATAATGTTTAATTATTCGGAGTTGATCCATTTTGCATGTTGCCTTAACGATAGACCTCCAAACAAGTAACGATGGACGCGCAGTGACCGCTTATCTTACACATTCGAGGAACCATATGGGGAACTTCAAATAGTGAATACATTTTATAATGTCATATACAAATCAAGATAAATATATTATGGAGGATTGTATATGAACAGATACCATAAACAAATAATAAAAATTGTATAAATTAATATCCCACACAAATCCAAGTATATTCTTTTAATGGCCATGGTATTTGTGGACTGATGGTATCAATTATTAATGAATTCACATTAAGTGTGTTCTTTTTTCTGTTAAATTGGTTTGGTTTGGTTTATGGTGTTTAGCGCCACTTTCAACAATATTTCAGTTATATCGTGGCAGTCAGTTTTATTGGTGGAGGAAAGCGGAGAAAACCACCTGTCGCAAGTCACTGGCAAACTTCATCACATATGTTGTATCAAGTACATCTCGCCATGAACGGGGTTTGAACTCACAACTTTAGTGGTGATAGGCACTGATTCCACAGGTAGTTGTAAATCCAACTACCATACGATCACGACCATGATGGCCTCTCTGTTCAATTCATGATACTAGTTATGTAATAACATGTTTTCTTTAATAAGGAGTTAAACACAAGTTCTATGTCAGTAAAAGCTGGAGAAATAGAGAATGATAATGTTGACGTGAAATTACAAAGACAGACAAAAGAAGAAAGAAGATTAGCTGAAATGATGATCCCTAAAAAGAAGAAGAGATTATATGACAAAATCATGTATTCTAAGAAGAAGAAAACTCAGGAGGTATGTTTGGGGAAATAAACACAATCTGCATATTCACATTTGACATGCCCAGGGATGATTTTTGTCAGTTATATAACTGATATCAGCTATTTTCATTGATTTTCAGTTATTTTATTTCTTAACCAGTATCATCCCTGGAGTGAATGTTTATATTTAAAAGTTTTCACTGATTTTTTTTGGTCACAAGTTATGTTTCTGTTCGATTTGTCATATTGAGAGTGAATTATAACCATATACATGTAGTCACAATCCCCCCTGTTTATTTAAGATGACTTTGTTATGTTGCAAGGTTGACATTTATGAGAGATGTTATAAGACATGATATTCTATATTAGTAATTCTATTAAAATAGATTTCAACTAAGTCATTTTTTTAATAAAAAAAAAAAAAAACCTATTCAAACCTATTCAATGCCTCAGATTTAATATCCACTGGCAGTAAATGTCACATGTTACTTTTTTTAGTAATTTAAAATAGAACATTTCTGATCGAATTCCCTGTTAAAAAAAAGTAACATGTAACATTTACCTCTAGTTAATATTAAATCTGAGGCACCAAATATGTTTCTTTATTCAAAATATAGAATAAAACAATTACTGTCTTGATTCTGTAAATGTGTGGATTAATTGACTTTTGAGGGGGGGGGGGGGGATTATATTCACAGTGTCCTTCGGGCTCCATGAATATCATTTTTTCAAGTCAATAAATCCACACATGTACCTCACCAAAAGAAAGTCATTGTATAATATATATAGAATATACATTTCTTGTCTCTGAAGATAAGATTTGTTTGTATAAGGCTTAGGAACAGGCAGAAATGCTAGGCTTGATGAACATTTCTCACCTTTTCTGTGCCGAATAGGAATAGATTTTATATTCAGAGACAAGATATTGATATTCTTGGCTTAACATAGGACCCTATGGGAAATTCACATAAAAATCTTCTTGTCTGGAACCAGTTGCTCAATTGGAACCAAACTTTGATAAAATAGTCATTGGATGGTCCTCTTCCAAAATTGTGTCTGGTGGTCCCAACCTCTGACCAAGATGGCTGCACAGCTGTGCTTAGTTTAACATAGGACCCTATGGGAAATTCACATAAAAACCATCTTGTCTGGAACCAGTAGCTCAGTTAGAACCAAACTTTGATGGAATAGTCATTGGATGGTCCTCTTCCAAAATTGTGTCTGGCAGTCGCGCTATCCCACCAAGATGGCCACCAGAGTGCAGTTGCGTTGTTATTGATAGCAGCTCTGATCCAGGTGAGCGATTACAGGCTCCTGGTAGCCTCTTGTTTACATTCGTTAAGTCAAATTTACGTGTCAAAACATGTGTATTACCTTGGGATTAAAATCAGATCACAGGTGAAACATCCGGTCATTGACTGACATTTTTACCTTAGGCTATTTCACATGTTTATTTCACAATCTGTCAAATTAATAAGTGATAATATTTGAATTGGCTTGGTATTATGACACAGGTTAGATGTGTACAATCAAAAATTATTAATTCATAATAAGTGTGCTTGGGTCGGCATACATCAATGATTATGAAAAGTACACAAAGGAAGCGTTTTATCTATTGAATTATTTGTCTGAAATTAATTTTGATTAAAGAAGAATAGTTTTCTTCTACACTTTATTGAATAATAAAAACACACAATTTAATGTAAATAAACAGTATTGCACAAAGAAAAATATGTCATGATGGATGAAGTTTAATGACAATGCAACAGCTGAAAAACATATAAAACAAAACAGATAAACATATTCATACACACAAAAAGATATCTAGAAGTTATCAGTCGTTCCACAAGATTCAAAGAATTTAATAGAGAGAAAAAAAACAGCAACAAAAACATCGAATATGTTTTAAATTATTCCGAGAATAGGGACATGCGATGCTGGTTTTAGATCTTCAAAATTTCGCTCGAGTTGTCTCCCTTTCGTCGTTAAGTAAACTACACTTCCGGTATTTTCGTAGCTCCTCTTGAGTCGAACTACGGTTGACTCGAATTTTGTCCATGGTCCCATCAAATTCGAGATAACGAGAGTCAACTGTACATACTTTGTCGTATTTTGGGAGATAGAAAGTAACATTTCTAAAGCAACAGAAACTTATCAGATGTATAAAAGAAACAAAATATATATCCATATAACCAAGACCACTGACAGACTATCACAGTGCTCATCTTGAGTTTGGTATATTAAAGGTTTGAGCCCCAGTCGGTTCAAACCAAAGGCTTGTATAATTGGTACAGTCAAACTTCACTCGGTCGAACACTATGGATGGCTCGAACTGATTTGAAAGTCCCGTCAATTTTCCTTATATTTCTTTATAGTAAGAAAAACTCCTTTCACTCGAACACCGATACCTCGAACAGTCGAACTCAATAAATGATCCTGTCAATAATAAAATCACGAGTTTTACCATGACAAACTCGAACATAGCAATTTAATTAACAAGTGTATGTTACGGTTGAATACGCTTACATCAAGGTGTGATAAATGTCAGATTACCAACAGATAATTGTTTACTTAACGATTACTTGTCATAATTTGTGTTAATTAGTCATTAAATTCAGCTGTGGCTTGATTATTAACCATTTTAATTATGATTAAGAAAGAACGATTATTGAACCCAAGACACATGTCACTGATTGTACCAAGCTGAGCCTACACTGGACAATAATTAAAACAATTAAATGTTGACAATCGTAATAAAGTTTATTAAAACAATGTTTGAAATTATTTCATGAATTTTTAATATTGAGAGTTTTTTTGTTATTTTTTTATAGTTGCTAGAATCGAATAATATCAAACTGCGTGATCTCAAGGTTCATCGAAATACCAAAAAATAGAAATGTACTAGTAGTGAAATTCCGATTAACCTGAGATTATATGTCTATATAATACCACAAGAAACAAATATAATTGCTTCAAATTCAAATTAAAAAAAAAGAAAATGATCATTGGCTAAAATTTGAAAATTGGACATCAAAAATATATATCCGAATTATCAAACATTATACCGATATCGATCCAACTGTTAATATTCGACCTCGTATTTCCTGTATATAAAATAGATCGCGAACAAAGTGTACAAACGTTTCTAAGGAACTTTTGGAGATACCAAAGAGGTATTCAGAAGCCGTAGTCTTTGAGAACTTTCTAAAGGATTAAATATTTTTTACGACAAAGGTCCATGGAACTGTGCATCAGTTATCATAGCGTAATGAAACTGTCCCGGGTCAGAACCAGATTTTTTTTCTCTCTGAAATTACGGAACCTCAGTGGCTCGAACTTCCGATAGCTCGAACAAATTTTGAAAGTCCCTTCGAGTTCGAGGCAGCGAAGTTCTACTGTATTTACAACTTCTCCGCACGAAGCGAAGGAGTAAGAGCAAAGACTGGTTGGCCTGGAATCAAGATAATGATTGGAACGACTTGTCTACCTACAGACTCTTGTTTCAGTGAACTAACACTATAAAACCTCAATTAAACTTGTTGGTCTAGTTCAAATGTAACATGTTCTCGCCATGATATAGCTGAAATATTACTCAGTTTCTATCACACTAATTTATCACAGTATGTCTCTTACTGTACTGTAAAGGGGGTAAGACACTCACAATGTTTACTGTTGTAGTATTTGTTGTTCAGAATAGATTGCTTGCTATTTAAAAATCAATATTGCAAATTTGTAATATTAATAACTTTAATTTCAGGCGAAGAAATTAGAAGAAAAAAGAAAGTCGATTGACATGGCCAAGAAATCAGACAAAAAGAAAAAGATGAAGACATTATCTTGAAATGAATTCAGATTTTGTTAATAAAAATCATTTAAACATCCAAATAGTGTAGTAGATGAATTACAAGAGGAATAGGTTTGTGTTTAGGTTTATAGTGTTTGATGCCACTTTCAACAATAATTCAGTTATATCGTGGAGGTCAGATTTATTGGTGGAGAACACTGGAAAAAAACACAGACCTGCAAGTCGACAAACTTTAACACATAATGTTGTATCGAGTACAACTCACCTCGCCATGAACGGGGTTCGAACTCGTAACTTAAGTGGTGATAGACACTGATTGCACAAGTAGTTGTAAATCCAACTACCATACAATCACAACCACGGTGACCCCTTATAAGACGAATAGAATGAGGTAGTAGATGAATTCCTTTACAATATAAGATGAATAGAATGAGGTAGTAGATGAATTCCTTTACAATATAAGATGAATAGAATGAGGTAGTAGATGAATTCCTTTACAATATAAGAGGAATATAATGAGGTAGTAGATGAATTCCTTTACAATATTAGAGGAATAGAATGAGGATGTAGATGAATTCCTTTACAATAATAGAGTAATAGAATGAGGTAGTAGATGAATTCCTTTACAATATTAGAGGAATAGAATGAGGTAGTAGATGAATTCCTTTAAAATATAAGAGGAATAGAATGAGGTAGTAGATGAATTCCTTTACAATATAAGAGGAATCGAATGAGGTAGTAGATGAATTCCTTTACAATATTAGAGGAATAGAATGAGGTAGTAGATGAATTCCTTTACAATATTAGATTAATAGAATGAGGTAGTAGATGAATTCCTTTACAATATAAGATTAATAGAATGAGGTAGTAGATGAATTCCTTTACAATGTAAGAGTAATAGAATGAGGTAGTAGATGAATTCCTTTACAATATTAGAGGAATAGAATGAGGTAGTAGATGAATTCCTTTACAATAATAGAGTAATAGAATGAGGTAGTAGATGAATTCCTTTACAATATTAGAGGAATAGAATGAGGTAGTGGATGAATTCCTTTAAAATATAAGAGGAATAGAATGAGGTAGTAGATGAATTCCTTTACAATATTAGAGGAATAGAATGAGGTAGTAGATGAATTCCTTTACAATATTAGAGTAATAGAATGAGGTAGTATATGAATTCCTTTACAATATTAGATTAATAGAATGAGGTAGTAGATGAATTCCTTTACAATATAAGATTAATAGAATGAGGTAGTAGATGAATTCCTTTACAATGTAAGAGTAATAGAATGAGGTAGTAGATGAATTCCTTTACAATATTAGAGGAATAGAATGAGGTAGTAGATGAATTCCTTTACAATATAAGAGGAATAGAATGAGGTAGTATATGAATTCCTTTACAATATAAGAGTAATAGAATGAATGTAGTAGATGAATTCCTTTACAATATAAGAGTAATAGAATGAATGTAGTAGATGAATTCCTTTACAATATTAGAGGAATAGAATGAGGTAGTAGATGAATTCCTTTACAATATAAGAGTAATAGAATGAGGTAGTAGATGAATTCCTTTACAATATTAGAGGAATAGAATGAGGTAGTATATGAATTCCTTTACAATATAAGAGTAATAGAATGAATGTAGTAGATGAATTCCTTTACAATATTAGAGGAATAGAATGAGGTAGTATATGAATTCCTTTACAATATAAGAGTAATAGAATGAATGTAGTAGATGAATTCCTTTACAATATAAGATGAATAGAATGAGTTAGTAGATGAATTCCTTTACAATAATAGAGTAATAGAATGAGGTAGTAGATGAATTACTTTACAATATAAGATGAATAGAATGAGGTAGTAGATGAATTCCTTTACAATATTAGAGGAATAGAATGAGGTAGTATATGAATTCCTTTACAATGTAAGATGAATAGAATGAGGTAGTAGATGAATTCCTTTACAATATTAGAGGAATAGAATGAGGTAGTAGATGAATTCCTTTACAATAATAGAGTAATAGAATGAGGTAGTAGATGAATTCCTTTACAATATTAGAGTAATAGAATGAGGTAGTAGATGAATTCCTTTACAATGTAAGATGAATAGAATGAGGTAGTAGATGAATTCCTTTACAATATTAGAGGAATAGAATGAGGTAGTAGATGAATTCCTTTACAATAATAGAGTAATAGAATGAGGTAGTAGATGAATTCCTTTACAATATTAGAGGAATAGAATGAGGTAGTAGATGAATTCCTTTACAATGTAAGATGAATAGAATGAGGTAGTATATGAATTCCTTTACAATATAAGAGGAATATAATGAGGTAGTAGATGAATTCCTTTACAATATTAGAGGAATAGAATGAGGATGTAGATGAATTCCTTTACAATAATAGAGTAATAGAATGAGGTAGTAGATGAATTCCTTTACAATATTAGAGGAATAGAATGAGGTAGTAGATGAATTCCTTTAAAATATAAGAGGAATCGAATGAGGTAGTAGATGAATTCCTTTACAATAATAGAGTAATAGAATGAGGTAGTAGATGAATTCCTTTACAATATTAGAGGAATAGAATGAGGTAGTAGATGAATTCCTTTAAAATATAAGAGGAATAGAATGAGGTAGTAGATGAATTCCTTTACAATATTAGAGGAATAGAATGAGGTAGTAGATGAATTCCTTTACAATATTAGAGTAATAGAATGAGGTAGTATATGAATTCCTTTACAATATTAGATTAATAGAATGAGGTAGTAGATGAATTCCTTTACAATATAAGATTAATAGAATGAGGTAGTAGATGAATTCCTTTACAATGTAAGAGTAATAGAATGAGGTAGTAGATGAATTCCTTTACAATATTAGAGGAATAGAATGAGGTAGTAGATGAATTCCTTTACAATATAAGAGGAATAGAATGAGGTAGTATATGAATTCCTTTACAATATAAGAGTAATAGAATGAATGTAGTAGATGAATTCCTTTACAATATAAGAGTAATAGAATGAATGTAGTAGATGAATTCCTTTACAATATTAGAGGAATAGAATGAGGTAGTAGATGAATTCCTTTACAATATAAGAGTAATAGAATGAGGTAGTAGATGAATTCCTTTACAATATTAGAGGAATAGAATGAGGTAGTATATGAATTCCTTTACAATATAAGAGTAATAGAATGAATGTAGTAGATGAATTCCTTTACAATATTAGAGGAATAGAATGAGGTAGTATATGAATTCCTTTACAATATAAGAGTAATAGAATGAATGTAGTAGATGAATTCCTTTACAATATAAGATGAATAGAATGAGTTAGTAGATGAATTCCTTTACAATAATAGAGTAATAGAATGAGGTAGTAGATGAATTACTTTACAATATAAGATGAATAGAATGAGGTAGTATATGAATTCCTTTACAATATTAGAGGAATAGAATGAGGTAGTATATGAATTCCTTTACAATGTAAGATGAATAGAATGAGGTAGTAGATGAATTCCTTTACAATATTAGAGGAATAGAATGAGGTAGTAGATGAATTCCTTTACAATAATAGAGTAATAGAATGAGGTAGTAGATGAATTCCTTTACAATATTAGAGTAATAGAATGAGGTAGTAGATGAATTCCTTTACAATGTAAGATGAATAGAATGAGGTAGTAGATGAATTCCTTTACAATATTAGAGGAATAGAATGAGGTAGTAGATGAATTCCTTTACAATAATAGAGTAATAGAATGAGGTAGTAGATGAATTCCTTTACAATATTAGAGGAATAGAATGAGGTAGTAGATGAATTCCTTTACAATGTAAGATGAATAGAATGAGGTAGTATATGAATTCCTTTACAATATAAGAGGAATATAATGAGGTAGTAGATGAATTCCTTTACAATATTAGAGGAATAGAATGAGGATGTAGATGAATTCCTTTACAATAATAGAGTAATAGAATGAGGTAGTAGATGAATTCCTTTACAATATTAGAGGAATAGAATGAGGTAGTAGATGAATTCCTTTAAAATATAAGAGGAATAGAATGAGGTAGTAGATGAATTCCTTTACAATATAAGAGGAATCGAATGAGGTAGTAGATGAATTCCTTTACAATATTAGAGGAATAGAATGAGGTAGTAGATGAATTCCTTTACAATATTAGATTAATAGAATGAGGTAGTAGATGAATTCCTTTACAATATAAGATTAATAGAATGAGGTAGTAGATGAATTCCTTTACAATGTAAGAGTAATAGAATGAGGTAGTAGATGAATTCCTTTACAATATTAGAGGAATAGAATGAGGTAGTAGATGAATTCCTTTACAATAATAGAGTAATAGAATGAGGTAGTAGATGAATTCCTTTACAATATTAGAGGAATAGAATGAGGTAGTAGATGAATTCCTTTAAAATATAAGAGGAATAGAATGAGGTAGTAGATGAATTCCTTTACAATATTAGAGTAATAGAATGAGGTAGTAGATGAATTCCTTTACAATATTAGAGTAATAGAATGAGGTAGTATATGAATTCCTTTACAATATTAGATTAATAGAATGAGGTAGTAGATGAATTCCTTTACAATATAAGATTAATAGAATGAGGTAGTAGATGAATTCCTTTACAATGTAAGAGTAATAGAATGAGGTAGTAGATGAATTCCTTTACAATATTAGAGGAATAGAATGAGGTAGTAGATGAATTCCTTTACAATATAAGAGGAATAGAATGAGGTAGTATATGAATTCCTTTACAATATAAGAGTAATAGAATGAATGTAGTAGATGAATTCCTTTACAATATAAGAGTAATAGAATGAATGTAGTAGATGAATTCCTTTACAATATTAGAGGAATAGAATGAGGTAGTAGATGAATTCCTTTACAATATAAGAGTAATAGAATGAGGTAGTAGATGAATTCCTTTACAATATTAGAGGAATAGAATGAGGTAGTATATGAATTCCTTTACAATATAAGAGTAATAGAATGAATGTAGTAGATGAATTCCTTTACAATATTAGAGGAATAGAATGAGGTAGTATATGAATTCCTTTACAATATAAGAGTAATAGAATGAATGTAGTAGATGAATTCCTTTACAATATAAGATGAATAGAACGAGTTAGTAGATGAATTCCTTTACAATAATAGAGTAATAGAATGAGGTAGTAGATGAATTACTTTACAATATAAGATGAATAGAATGAGGTAGTATATGAATTCCTTTACAATATTAGAGGAATAGAATGAGGTAGTATATGAATTCCTTTACAATGTAAGATGAATAGAATGAGGTAGTAGATGAATTCCTTTACAATATTAGAGGAATAGAATGAGGTAGTAGATGAATTCCTTTACAATAATAGAGTAATAGAATGAGGTAGTAGATGAATTCCTTTACAATATTAGAGTAATAGAATGAGGTAGTAGATGAATTCCTTTACAATGTAAGATGAATAGAATGAGGTAGTAGATGAATTCCTTTACAATATTAGAGGAATAGAATGAGGTAGTAGATGAATTCCTTTACAATAATAGAGTAATAGAATGAGGTAGTAGATGAATTCCTTTACAATATTAGAGGAATAGAATGAGGTAGTAGATGAATTCCTTTACAATGTAAGATGAATAGAATGAGGTAGTATATGAATTCCTTTACAATATAAGAGGAATATAATGAGGTAGTAGATGAATTCCTTTACAATATTAGAGGAATAGAATGAGGATGTAGATGAATTCCTTTACAATAATAGAGTAATAGAATGAGGTAGTAGATGAATTCCTTTACAATATTAGAGGAATAGAATGAGGTAGTAGATGAATTCCTTTAAAATATAAGAGGAATAGAATGAGGTAGTAGATGAATTCCTTTACAATAATAGAGTAATAGAATGAGGTAGTAGATGAATTCCTTTACAATATTAGAGGAATAGAATGAGGTAGTAGATGAATTCCTTTAAAATATAAGAGGAATAGAATGAGGTAGTAGATGAATTCCTTTACAATATTAGAGGAATAGAATGAGGTAGTAGATGAATTCCTTTACAATATTAGAGTAATAGAATGAGGTAGTATATGAATTCCTTTACAATATTAGATTAATAGAATGAGGTAGTAGATGAATTCCTTTACAATATAAGATTAATAGAATGAGGTAGTAGATGAATTCCTTTACAATGTAAGAGTAATAGAATGAGGTAGTAGATGAATTCCTTTACAATATTAGAGTAATAGAATGAGGTAGTAGATGAATTCCTTTACAATATAAGAGGAATAGAATGAGGTAGTATATGAATTCCTTTACAATATAAGAGTAATAGAATGAATGTAGTAGATGAATTCCTTTACAATATAAGAGTAATAGAATGAATGTAGTAGATGAATTCCTTTACAATATTAGAGGAATAGAATGAGGTAGTAGATGAATTCCTTTACAATATAAGAGTAATAGAATGAGGTAGTAGATGAATTCCTTTACAATATTAGAGGAATAGAATGAGGTAGTATATGAATTCCTTTACAATATAAGAGTAATAGAATGAATGTAGTAGATGAATTCCTTTACAATATTAGAGGAATAGAATGAGGTAGTATATGAATTCCTTTACAATATAAGAGTAATAGAATGAATGTAGTAGATGAATTCCTTTACAATATAAGATGAATAGAATGAGTTAGTAGATGAATTCCTTTACAATAATAGAGTAATAGAATGAGGTAGTAGATGAATTACTTTACAATATAAGATGAATAGAATGAGGTAGTATATGAATTCCTTTACAATATTAGAGGAATAGAATGAGGTAGTATATGAATTCCTTTACAATGTAAGATGAATAGAATGAGGTAGTAGATGAATTCCTTTACAATATTAGAGGAATAGAATGAGGTAGTAGATGAATTCCTTTACAATAATAGAGTAATAGAATGAGGTAGTAGATGAATTCCTTTACAATATTAGAGTAATAGAATGAGGTAGTAGATGAATTCCTTTACAATGTAAGATGAATAGAATGAGGTAGTAGATGAATTCCTTTACAATATTAGAGGAATAGAATGAGGTAGTAGATGAATTCCTTTACAATAATAGAGTAATAGAATGAGGTAGTAGATGAATTCCTTTACAATATTAGAGGAATAGAATGAGGTAGTAGATGAATTCCTTTACAATGTAAGATGAATAGAATGAGGTAGTATATGAATTCCTTTACAATATAAGAGGAATATAATGAGGTAGTAGATGAATTCCTTTACAATATTAGAGGAATAG
The DNA here is from genome assembly GCA_963680875.1 of Bathymodiolus brooksi. Classification (NCBI taxonomy): domain Eukaryota; kingdom Metazoa; phylum Mollusca; class Bivalvia; order Mytilida; family Modiolidae; genus Bathymodiolus; species Bathymodiolus brooksi. The sequence goes on along the minus strand of OY804580.1, from coordinate 7,877,559 downwards.
AATGAGGATGTAGATGAATTCCTTTACAATAATAGAGTAATAGAATGAGGTAGTAGATGAATTCCTTTACAATATTAGAGGAATAGAATGAGGTAGTAGATGAATTCCTTTAAAATATAAGAGGAATAGAATGAGGTAGTAGATGAATTCCTTTACAATATAAGAGGAATCGAATGAGGTAGTAGATGAATTCCTTTACAATATTAGAGGAATAGAATGAGGTAGTAGATGAATTCCTTTACAATATTAGATTAATAGAATGAGGTAGTAGATGAATTCCTTTACAATATAAGATTAATAGAATGAGGTAGTAGATGAATTCCTTTACAATGTAAGAGTAATAGAATGAGGTAGTAGATGAATTCCTTTACAATATTAGAGGAATAGAATGAGGTAGTAGATGAATTCCTTTACAATAATAGAGTAATAGAATGAGGTAGTAGATGAATTCCTTTACAATATTAGAGGAATAGAATGAGGTAGTAGATGAATTCCTTTAAAATATAAGAGGAATAGAATGAGGTAGTAGATGAATTCCTTTACAATATTAGAGTAATAGAATGAGGTAGTAGATGAATTCCTTTACAATATTAGAGTAATAGAATGAGGTAGTATATGAATTCCTTTACAATATTAGATTAATAGAATGAGGTAGTAGATGAATTCCTTTACAATATAAGATTAATAGAATGAGGTAGTAGATGAATTCCTTTACAATGTAAGAGTAATAGAATGAGGTAGTAGATGAATTCCTTTACAATATTAGAGGAATAGAATGAGGTAGTAGATGAATTCCTTTACAATATAAGAGGAATAGAATGAGGTAGTATATGAATTCCTTTACAATATAAGAGTAATAGAATGAATGTAGTAGATGAATTCCTTTACAATATAAGAGTAATAGAATGAATGTAGTAGATGAATTCCTTTACAATATTAGAGGAATAGAATGAGGTAGTAGATGAATTCCTTTACAATATAAGAGTAATAGAATGAGGTAGTAGATGAATTCCTTTACAACATTAGAGGAATAGAATGAGGTAGTATATGAATTCCTTTACAATATAAGAGTAATAGAATGAATGTAGTAGATGAATTCCTTTACAATATTAGAGGAATAGAATGAGGTAGTATATGAATTCCTTTACAATATAAGAGTAATAGAATGAATGTAGTAGATGAATTCCTTTACAATATAAGATGAATAGAATGAGTTAGTAGATGAATTCCTTTACAATAATAGAGTAATAGAATGAGGTAGTAGATGAATTACTTTACAATATAAGATGAATAGAATGAGGTAGTATATGAATTCCTTTACAATATTAGAGGAATAGAATGAGGTAGTATATGAATTCCTTTACAATGTAAGATGAATAGAATGAGGTAGTAGATGAATTCCTTTACAATATTAGAGGAATAGAATGAGGTAGTAGATGAATTCCTTTACAATAATAGAGTAATAGAATGAGGTAGTAGATGAATTCCTTTACAATATTAGAGTAATAGAATGAGGTAGTAGATGAATTCCTTTACAATGTAAGATGAATAGAATGAGGTAGTAGATGAATTCCTTTACAATATTAGAGGAATAGAATGAGGTAGTAGATGAATTCCTTTACAATAATAGAGTAATAGAATGAGGTAGTAGATGAATTCCTTTACAATATTAGAGGAATAGAATGAGGTAGTAGATGAATTCCTTTACAATGTAAGATGAATAGAATGAGGTAGTATATGAATTCCTTTACAATATTAGAGGAATAGAATGAGGTAGTAGATGAATTCCTTTACAATATTAGAGTAATAGAATGAGGTAGTAGATGAATTCCTTTACAATATAAGATGAATAGAATGAGGTAGTATATGAATTACTTTACAATATAAGATGAATAGAATGAGGTAGTATATGAATTCCTTTACAATATAAGATGAATAGAATGAGGTAGTATATGAATTCCTTTACAATATAAGAGTAATAGAATGAGGTAGTAGATGAATTCCTTTACAATATTAGAGGAATAGAATGAGGTAGTAGATGAATTCCTTTACAATGTAAGATGAATAGAATGAGGTAGTAGATGAATTCCTTTACAATATTAGAGGAATAGAATGAGGTAGTAGATGAATTCCTTTACAATGTAAGATGAATAGAATGAGGTAGTAGATGAATTCCTTTACAATGTAAGATGAATAGAATGAGGTAGTAGATGAATTCCTTTACAATATTAGAGTAATAGAATGAGGTAGTAGATGAATTCCTTTACAATAATAGAGTAATAGAATGAGGTAGTAGATGAATTCCTTTACAATATTAGAGTAATAGAATGAGGTAGTAGATGAATTCCTTTACAATATTAGAGTAATAGAATGAGGTAGTAGATGAATTCCTTTACAATGTAAGATGAATAGAATGAGGTAGTAGATGAATTCCTTTACAATATTAGAGGAATAGAATGAGGTAGTAGATGAATTCCTTTACAATAATAGAGTAATAGAATGAGGTAGTAGATGAATTCCTTTACAATATTAGAGTAATAGAATGAGGTAGTAGATGAATTCCTTTACAATATAAGAGTAATAGAATGAATGTAGTAGATGAATTCCTTTACAATATTAGAGGAATAGAATGAGGTAGTATATGAATTCCTTTACAATATAAGAGTAATAGAATGAATGTAGTAGATGAATTCCTTTACAATATAAGATGAATAGAATGAGGTAGTAGATGAATTCCTTTACAATATTAGAGGAATAGAATGAGGTAGTAGATGAATTCCTTTACAATATTAGAGGAATAGAATGAGGTAGTAGATGAATTCCTTTACAATAATAGAGTAATAGAATGAGGTAGTATATGAATTACTTTACAATATAAGATGAATAGAATGAGGTAGTAGATGAATTCCTTTACAATAATAGAGTAATAGAATGAGGTAGTAAATGAATTCCTTTACAATAATAGAGTAATAGAATGAGGTAGTATATGAATTACTTTACAATATTAGAGTAATAGAATGAATGTAGTAGATGAATTCCTTTCAAATATAAGAGGAATAGAATGAGGTAGTAGATGAATTCCTTTACAATATTAGAGGAATAGAATGAGGTAGTAGATGAATTCCTTTAAAATATAAGAGGAATAGAATGAGGTAGTAGATGAATTCCTTTACAATATTAGAGTAATAGAATGAGGTAGTAGATGAATTCCTTTACAATATTAGAGGAATAGAATGAGGTAGTAGATGAATTCCTTTAAAATATAAGAGGAATAGAATGAGGTAGTAGATGAATTCCTTTACAATATAAGAGGAATCGAATGAGGTAGTAGATGAATTCCTTTACAATATAAGATTAATAGAATGAGGTAGTATATGAATTCCTTTACAATATTAGAGTAATAGAATGAGGTAGTAGATGAATTCCTTTACAATATTAGAGTAATAGAATGAGGTAGTATATGAATTCCTTTACAATATTAGAGGAATAGAATGAGGTAGTAGATGAATTCCTTTACAATATAAGATTAATAGAATGAGGTAGTAGATGAATTCCTTTACAATGTAAGAGTAATAGAATGAGGTAGTAGATGAATTCCTTTACAATATTAGAGGAATAGAATGAGGTAGTAGATGAATTCCTTTACAATATAAGAGGAATAGAATGAGGTAGTATATGAATTCCTTTACAATATAAGAGTAATAGAATGAATGTAGTAGATGAATTCCTTTACAATATAAGAGTAATAGAATGAATGTAGTAGATGAATTCCTTTACAATATTAGAGGAATAGAATGAGGTAGTAGATGAATTCCTTTACAATATAAGAGTAATAGAATGAGGTAGTAGATGAATTCCTTTACAATATTAGAGGAATAGAATGAGGTAGTATATGAATTCCTTTACAATATAAGAGTAATAGAATGAATGTAGTAGATGAATTCCTTTACAATATTAGAGGAATAGAATGAGGTAGTATATGAATTCCTTTACAATATAAGAGTAATAGAATGAATGTAGTAGATGAATTCCTTTACAATATAAGATGAATAGAATGAGTTAGTAGATGAATTCCTTTACAATAATAGAGTAATAGAATGAGGTAGTAGATGAATTACTTTACAATATAAGATGAATAGAATGAGGTAGTATATGAATTCCTTTACAATATTAGAGGAATAGAATGAGGTAGTATATGAATTCCTTTACAATGCAAGATGAATAGAATGAGGTAGTAGATGAATTCCTTTACAATATTAGAGGAATAGAATGAGGTAGTAGATGAATTCCTTTACAATAATAGAGTAATAGAATGAGGTAGTAGATGAATTCCTTTACAATATTAGAGTAATAAAATGAGGTAGTAGATGAATTCCTTTACAATATTAGAGTAATAGAATGAGGTAGTAGATGAATTCCTTTACAATGTAAGATGAATAGAATGAGGTAGTATATGAATTCCTTTACAATATTAGAGGAATAGAATGAGGTAGTAGATGAATTCCTTTACAATATTAGAGTAATAGAATGAGGTAGTAGATGAATTCCTTTACAATATAAGATGAATAGAATGAGGTAGTATATGAATTACTTTACAATATAAGATGAATAGAATGAGGTAGTATATGAATTCCTTTACAATATAAGATGAATAGAATGAGGTAGTATATGAATTCCTTTACAATATAAGAGTAATAGAATGAGGTAGTAGATGAATTCCTTTACAATATTAGAGGAATAGAATGAGGTAGTAGATGAATTCCTTTACAATGTAAGATGAATAGAATGAGGTAGTAGATGAATTCCTTTACAATATTAGAGGAATAGAATGAGGTAGTAGATGAATTCCTTTACAATGTAAGATGAATAGAATGAGGTAGTAGATGAATTCCTTTACAATGTAAGATGAATAGAATGAGGTAGTAGATGAATTCCTTTACAATATTAGAGTAATAGAATGAGGTAGTAGATGAATTCCTTTACAATAATAGAGTAATAGAATGAGGTAGTAGATGAATTCCTTTACAATATTAGAGTAATAGAATGAGGTAGTAGATGAATTCCTTTACAATATTAGAGTAATAGAATGAGGTAGTAGATGAATTCCTTTACAATGTAAGATGAATAGAATGAGGTAGTAGATGAATTCCTTTACAATATTAGAGGAATAGAATGAGGTAGTAGATGAATTCCTTTACAATGTAAGATGAATAGAATGAGGTAGTAGATGAATTCCTTTACAATGTAAGATGAATAGAATGAGGTAGTAGATGAATTCCTTTACAATATTAGAGTAATAGAATGAGGTAGTAGATGAATTCCTTTACAATAATAGAGTAATAGAATGAGGTAGTAGATGAATTCCTTTACAATATTAGAGTAATAGAATGAGGTAGTAGATGAATTCCTTTACAATATTAGAGTAATAGAATGAGGTAGTAGATGAATTCCTTTACAATGTAAGATGAATAGAATGAGGTAGTAGATGAATTCCTTTACAATATTAGAGGAATAGAATGAGGTAGTAGATGAATTCCTTTACAATAATAGAGTAATAGAATGAGGTAGTAGATGAATTCCTTTACAATATTAGAGTAATAGAATGAGGTAGTAGATGAATTCCTTTACAATGTAAGATGAATAGAATGAGGTAGTAGATGAATTCCTTTACAATATTAGAGGAATAGAATGAGGTAGTAGATGAATTCTTTTACAATAATAGAGTAATAGAATGAGGTAGTAGATGAATTCCTTTACAATATTAGAGGAATAGAATGAGGTAGTAGATGAATTCCTTTACAATGTAAGATGAATAGAATGAGGTAGTATATGAATTCCTTTACAATATTAGAGGAATAGAATGAGGTAGTAGATGAATTCCTTTACAATATTAGAGTAATAGAATGAGGTAGTAGATGAATTCCTTTACAATATAAGATGAATAGAATGAGGTAGTATATGAATTACTTTACAATATAAGATGAATAGAATGAGGTAGTATATGAATTCCTTTACAATATAAGATGAATAGAATGAGGTAGTATATGAATTCCTTTACAATATAAGAGTAATAGAATGAGGTAGTAGATGAATTCCTTTACAATATTAGAGGAATAGAATGAGGTAGTAGATGAATTCCTTTACAATGTAAGATGAATAGAATGAGGTAGTAGATGAATTCCTTTACAATATTAGAGGAATAGAATGAGGTAGTAGATGAATTCCTTTACAATGTAAGATGAATAGAATGAGGTAGTAGATGAATTCCTTTACAATGTAAGATGAATAGAATGAGGTAGTAGATGAATTCCTTTACAATATTAGAGTAATAGAATGAGGTAGTAGATGAATTCCTTTACAATAATAGAGTAATAGAATGAGGTAGTAGATGAATTCCTTTACAATATTAGAGTAATAGAATGAGGTAGTAGATGAATTCCTTTACAATATTAGAGTAATAGAATGAGGTAGTAGATGAATTCCTTTACAATGTAAGATGAATAGAATGAGGTAGTAGATGAATTCCTTTACAATATTAGAGGAATAGAATGAGGTAGTAGATGAATTCCTTTACAATAATAGAGTAATAGAATGAGGTAGTAGATGAATTCCTTTACAATATTAGAGTAATAGAATGAGGTAGTAGATGAATTCCTTTACAATATAAGAGTAATAGAATGAATGTAGTAGATGAATTCCTTTACAATATTAGAGGAATAGAATGAGGTAGTATATGAATTCCTTTACAATATAAGAGTAATAGAATGAATGTAGTAGATGAATTCCTTTACAATATAAGATGAATAGAATGAGGTAGTAGATGAATTCCTTTACAATATTAGAGGAATAGAATGAGGTAGTAGATGAATTCCTTTACAATATTAGAGGAATAGAATGAGGTAGTAGATGAATTCCTTTACAATAATAGAGTAATAGAATGAGGTAGTATATGAATTACTTTACAATATAAGATGAATAGAATGAGGTAGTAGATGAATTCCTTTACAATAATAGAGTAATAGAATGAGGTAGTAAATGAATTCCTTTACAATAATAGAGTAATAGAATGAGGTAGTATATGAATTACTTTACAATATTAGAGTAATAGAATGAATGTAGTAGATGAATTCCTTTAAAATATAAGAGGAATAGAATGAGGTAGTAGATGAATTCCTTTACAATATTAGAGGAATAGAATGAGGTAGTAGATGAATTCCTTTAAAATATAAGAGGAATAGAATGAGGTAGTAGATGAATTCCTTTACAATATTAGAGTAATAGAATGAGGTAGTAGATGAATTCCTTTACAATATTAGAGGAATAGAATGAGGTAGTAGATGAATTCCTTTAAAATATAAGAGGAATAGAATGAGGTAGTAGATGAATTCCTTTACAATATAAGAGGAATCGAATGAGGTAGTAGATGAATTCCTTTACAATATAAGATTAATAGAATGAGGTAGTATATGAATTCCTTTACAATATTAGAGTAATAGAATGAGGTAGTAGATGAATTCCTTTACAATATTAGAGTAATAGAATGAGGTAGTATATGAATTCCTTTACAATATTAGAGGAATAGAATGAGGTAGTAGATGAATTCCTTTACAATATAAGATTAATAGAATGAGGTAGTAGATGAATTCCTTTACAATGTAAGAGTAATAGAATGAGGTAGTAGATGAATTCCTTTACAATATTAGAGGAATAGAATGAGGTAGTAGATGAATTCCTTTACAATATAAGAGGAATAGAATGAGGTAGTATATGAATTCCTTTACAATATAAGAGTAATAGAATGAATGTAGTAGATGAATTCCTTTACAATATAAGAGTAATAGAATGAATGTAGTAGATGAATTCCTTTACAATATTAGAGGAATAGAATGAGGTAGTAGATGAATTCCTTTACAATATAAGAGTAATAGAATGAGGTAGTAGATGAATTCCTTTACAATATTAGAGGAATAGAATGAGGTAGTATATGAATTCCTTTACAATATAAGAGTAATAGAATGAATGTAGTAGATGAATTCCTTTACAATATTAGAGGAATAGAATGAGGTAGTATATGAATTCCTTTACAATATAAGAGTAATAGAATGAATGTAGTAGATGAATTCCTTTACAATATAAGATGAATAGAATGAGTTAGTAGATGAATTCCTTTACAATAATAGAGTAATAGAATGAGGTAGTAGATGAATTACTTTACAATATAAGATGAATAGAATGAGGTAGTATATGAATTCCTTTACAATATTAGAGGAATAGAATGAGGTAGTATATGAATTCCTTTACAATGCAAGATGAATAGAATGAGGTAGTAGATGAATTCCTTTACAATATTAGAGGAATAGAATGAGGTAGTAGATGAATTCCTTTACAATAATAGAGTAATAGAATGAGGTAGTAGATGAATTCCTTTACAATATTAGAGTAATAAAATGAGGTAGTAGATGAATTCCTTTACAATATTAGAGTAATAGAATGAGGTAGTAGATGAATTCCTTTACAATGTAAGATGAATAGAATGAGGTAGTATATGAATTCCTTTACAATATTAGAGGAATAGAATGAGGTAGTAGATGAATTCCTTTACAATATTAGAGTAATAGAATGAGGTAGTAGATGAATTCCTTTACAATATAAGATGAATAGAATGAGGTAGTATATGAATTACTTTACAATATAAGATGAATAGAATGAGGTAGTATATGAATTCCTTTACAATATAAGATGAATAGAATGAGGTAGTATATGAATTCCTTTACAATATAAGAGTAATAGAATGAGGTAGTAGATGAATTCCTTTACAATATTAGAGGAATAGAATGAGGTAGTAGATGAATTCCTTTACAATGTAAGATGAATAGAATGAGGTAGTAGATGAATTCCTTTACAATATTAGAGGAATAGAATGAGGTAGTAGATGAATTCCTTTACAATGTAAGATGAATAGAATGAGGTAGTAGATGAATTCCTTTACAATGTAAGATGAATAGAATGAGGTAGTAGATGAATTCCTTTACAATATTAGAGTAATAGAATGAGGTAGTAGATGAATTCCTTTACAATAATAGAGTAATAGAATGAGGTAGTAGATGAATTCCTTTACAATATTAGAGTAATAGAATGAGGTAGTAGATGAATTCCTTTACAATATTAGAGTAATAGAATGAGGTAGTAGATGAATTCCTTTACAATGTAAGATGAATAGAATGAGGTAGTAGATGAATTCCTTTACAATATTAGAGGAATAGAATGAGGTAGTAGATGAATTCCTTTACAATGTAAGATGAATAGAATGAGGTAGTAGATGAATTCCTTTACAATGTAAGATGAATAGAATGAGGTAGTAGATGAATTCCTTTACAATATTAGAGTAATAGAATGAGGTAGTAGATGAATTCCTTTACAATAATAGAGTAATAGAATGAGGTAGTAGATGAATTCCTTTACAATATTAGAGTAATAGAATGAGGTAGTAGATGAATTCCTTTACAATATTAGAGTAATAGAATGAGGTAGTAGATGAATTCCTTTACAATGTAAGATGAATAGAATGAGGTAGTAGATGAATTCCTTTACAATATTAGAGGAATAGAATGAGGTAGTAGATGAATTCCTTTACAATAATAGAGTAATAGAATGAGGTAGTAGATGAATTCCTTTACAATATTAGAGTAATAGAATGAGGTAGTAGATGAATTCCTTTACAATATAAGAGTAATAGAATGAATGTAGTAGAAGAATTCCTTTACAATATTAGAGGAATAGAATGAGGTAGTATATGAATTCCTTTACAATATAAGAGTAATAGAATGAATGTAGTAGATGAATTCCTTTACAATATAAGATGAATAGAATGAGGTAGTAGATGAATTCCTTTACAATATTAGAGGAATAGAATGAGGTACTAGATGAATTCCTTTACAATATTAGAGGAATAGAATGAGGTAGTAGATGAATTCCTTTACAATAATAGAGTAATAGAATGAGGTAGTATATGAATTACTTTACAATATAAGATGAATAGAATGAGGTAGTAGATGAATTCCTTTACAATATTAGAGTAATAGAATGAGGTAGTAGATGAATTCCTTTACAATGTAAGATGAATAGAATGAGGTAGTATATGAATTCCTTTACAATATTAGAGGAATAGAATGAGGTAGTAGATGAATTCCTTTACAATATTAGAGTAATAGAATGAGGTAGTAGATGAATTCCTTTACAATGTAAGATGAATAGAATGAGGTAGTAGATGAATTCCTTTACAATATTAGAGGAATATAATGAGGTAGTAGATGAATTCCTTTACAATAATAGAGTAATAGAATGAGGTAGTAGATGAATTCCTTTACAATATTAGAGTAATAGAATGAGGTAGTATATGAATTCCTTTACAATATTAGAGGAATAGAATGAGGTAGTAGATGAATTCCTTTACAATGTAAGATGAATAGAATGAGGTAGTAGATGAATTCCTTTACAATATTAGAGGAATAGAATGAGGTAGTATATGAATTCTTTTACAATGTAAGATGAATAGAATGAGGTAGTAGATGAATTCCTTTACAATGTAAGATGAATAGAATGAGGTAGTAGATGAATTCCTTTACAATATTAGAGTAATAGAATGAGGTAGTAGATGAATTCCTTTACAATAATAGAGTAATAGAATGAGGTAGTAGATGAATTCCTTTACAATATTAGAGTAATAGAATGAGGTAGTAGATGAATTCCTTTACAATATTAGAGTAATAGAATGAGGTAGTAGATGAATTCCTTTACAATGTAAGATGAATAGAATGAGGTAGTAGATGAATTCCTTTACAATATTAGAGTAATAGAATGAGGTAGTAGATGAATTCCTTTACAATATAAGAGTAATAGAATGAATGTAGTAGATGAATTCCTTTACAATATTAGAGGAATAGAATGAGATAGTAGATGAATTCCGTTACAATATTAGAGGAATAGAATGAGGTAGTATATGAATTCCTTTACAATATAAGAGTAATAGAATGAATGTAGTAGATGAATTCCTTTACAATATAAGATGAATAGAATGAGGTAGTAGATGAATTCCTTTACAATATTAGAGGAATAGAATGAGGTAGTATATGAATTACTTTACAATATAAGATGAATAGAATGAGGTAGTAGATGAATTCCTTTACAATATTAGAGTAATAGAATGAGGTAGTAGATGAATTCCTTTACAATATTAGAGGAATAGAATGAGGTAGTAGATGAATTCCTTTACAATATTAGAGTAATAGAATGAGGTAGTAGATGAATTCCTTTACAATGTAAGATGAATAGAATGAGGTAGTAGATGAATTCCTTTACAATATTAGAGTAATAGAATGAGGTAGTAGATGAATTCCTTTACAATGTAAGATGAATAGAATGAGGTAGTAGATGAATTCCTTTACAATGTAAGATGAATAGAATGAGGTAGTAGATGAATTCCTTTACAATGTAAGATGAATAGAATGAGGTAGTAGATGAATTCCTTTACAATATTAGAGGAATAGAATGAGGTAGTAGATGAATTCCTTTACAATGTAAGATGAATAGAATGAGGTAGTATATGAATTCCTTTACAATATTAGAGGAATAGAATGAGGTAGTAGATGAATTCCTTTACAATATTAGAGTAATAGAATGAGGTAGTAGATGAATTCCTTTACAATGTAAGATGAATAGAATGAGGTAGTAGATGAATTCCTTTACAATATTAGAGTAATAGAATGAGGTAGTAGATGAATTCCTTTACAATATAAGAGGAATAGAATGAGGTAGTAGATGAATTCCTTTACAATATTAGAGGAATAGAATGAGGTAGTAGATGAATTCCTTTACAATGTAAGATGAATAGAATGAGGTAGTGGATGAATTCCTTTACAATATTAGAGGAATAGAATGAGGTAGTAGATGAATTCCTTTACAATGTAAGATAAATAGAATGAGGTAGTAGATGAATTCCTTTACAATGTAAGATGAATAGAATGAGGTAGTAGATGAATTCCTTTACAATATTAGAGTAATAGAATGAGGTAGTAGATGAATTCCTTTACAATAATAGAGTAATAGAATGAGGTAGTAGATGAATTCCTTTACAATATTAGAGTAATAGAATGAGGTAGTAGATGAATTCCTTTACAATATTAGAGTAATAGAATGAGGTAGTAGATGAATTCGTTTACAATGTAAGATGAATAGAATGAGGTAGTAGATGAATTCCTTTACAATATTAGAGGAATAGAATGAGGTAGTAGATGAATTCCTTTACAATAATAGAGTAATAGAATGAGGTAGTAGATGAATTCCTTTACAATATTAGAGTAATAGAATGAATGTAGTAGATGAATTCCTTTACAATATTAGAGGAATAGAATGAGGTAGTATATGAATTCCTTTACAATATAAGAGTAATAGAATGAATGTAGTAGATGAATTCCTTTACAATATAAGATGAATAGAATGAGGTAGTAGATGAATTCCTTTACAATATTAGAGGAATAGAATGAGGTAGTAGATGAATTCCTTTACAATATTAGAGGAATAGAATGAGGTAGTAGATGAATTCCTTTACAATAATAGAGTAATAGAATGAGGTAGTATATGAATTACTTTACAATATAAGATGAATAGAATGAGGTAGTAGATGAATTCCTTTACAATATTAGAGGAATAGAATGAGGTAGTAGATGAATTCCTTTACAATGTAAGATGAATAGAATGAGGTAGTATATGAATTCCTTTACAATATTAGAGGAATAGAATGAGGTAGTAGATGAATTCCTTTACAATATTAGAGTAATAGAATGAGGATGTAGATGAATTCCTTTACAATATTAGAGTAATAGAATGAGGTAGTAGATGCATTCCTTTACAATAATAGAGTAATAGAATGAGGTAGTAGATGAATTCCTTTACAATATTAGAGTAATAGAATGAGGTAGTAGATGAATTCCTTTACAATATTAGAGTAATAGAATGAGGTAGTAGATGAATTCCTTTACAATGTAAGATGAATAGAATGAGGTAGTAGATGAATTCCTTTACAATATTAGAGGAATAGAATGAGGTAGTAGATGAATTCCTTTACAATAATAGAGTAATAGAATGAGGTAGTAGATGAATTCCTTTACAATATTAGAGTAATAGAATGAGGTAGTAGATGAATTCCTTTACAATATAAGAGTAATAGAATGAATGTAGTAGAAGAATTCCTTTACAATATTAGAGGAATAGAATGAGGTAGTATATGAATTCCTTTACAATATAAGAGTAATAGAATGAATGTAGTAGATGAATTCCTTTACAATATAAGATGAATAGAATGAGGTAGTAGATGAATTCCTTTACAATATTAGAGGAATAGAATGAGGTAGTAGATGAATTCCTTTACAATATTAGAGGAATAGAATGAGGTAGTAGATGAATTCCTTTACAATAATAGAGTAATAGAATGAGGTAGTATATGAATTACTTTACAATATAAGATGAATAGAATGAGGTAGTAGATGAATTCCTTTACAATATTAGAGTAATAGAATGAGGTAGTAGATGAATTCCTTTACAATGTAAGATGAATAGAATGAGGTAGTAGATGAATTCCTTTACAATATTAGAGGAATAGAATGAGGTAGTAGATGAATTCCTTTACAATATTAGAGTAATAGAATGAGGTAGTAGATGAATTCCTTTACAATGTAAGATGAATAGAATGAGGTAGTAGATGAATTCCTTTACAATATTAGAGGAATATAATGAGGTAGTAGATGAATTCCTTTACAATAATAGAGTAATAGAATGAGGTAGTAGATGAATTCCTTTACAATATTAGAGTAATAGAATGAGGTAGTATATGAATTCCTTTACAATATTAGAGGAATAGAATGAGGTAGTAGATGAATTCCTTTACAATATTAGAGGAATAGAATGAGGTAGTAGATGAATTCCTTTACAATGTAAGATGAATAGAATGAGGTAGTAGATGAATTCCTTTACAATATTAGAGGAATCGAATGAGGTAGTATATGAATTCCTTTACAATGTAAGATGAATAGAATGAGGTAGTAGATGAATTCCTTTACAATGTAAGATGAATAGAATGAGGTAGTAGATGAATTCCTTTACAATATTAGAGTAATAGAATGAGGTAGTAGATGAATTCCTTTACAATAATAGAGTAATAGAATGAGGTAGTAGATGAATTCCTTTACAATATTAGAGTAATAGAATGAGGTAGTAGATGAATTCCTTTACAATATTAGAGTAATAGAATGAGGTAGTAGATGAATTCCTTTACAATGTAAGATGAATAGAATGAGGTAGTAGATGAATTCCTTTACAATATTAGAGGAATAGAATGAGGTAGTAGATGAATTCCTTTACAATAATAGAGTAATAGAATGAGGTAGATGAATTCCTTTACAATATTAGAGTAATAGAATGAGGTAGTAGATGAATTCCTTTACAATATTAGAGTAATAGAATGAGGTAGTAGATGAATTCCTTTACAATATAAGAGTAATAGAATGAATGTAGTAGATGAATTCCTTTACAATATTAGAGGAATAGAATGAGGTAGTATATGAATTCCTTTACAATATTAGAGTAATAGAATGAGGTAGTATATGAATTCCTTTACAATATTAGAGGAATAGAATGAGGTAGTAGATGAATTCCTTTACAATATTAGAGTAATAGAATGAGGTAGTATATGAATTCCTTCACAATATTAGAGGAATAGAATGAGATAGTAGATGAATTCCGTTACAATATTAGAGGAATAGAATGAGGTAGTATATGAATTCCTTTACAATATAAGAGTAATAGAATGAATGTAGTAGATGAATTCCTTTACAATATAAGATGAATAGAATGAGGTAGTAGATGAATTCCTTTACAATATTAGAGGAATAGAATGAGGTAGTATATGAATTACTTTACAATATAAGATGAATAGAATGAGGTAGTAGATGAATTCCTTTACAATATTAGAGTAATAGAATGAGGTAGTAGATGAATTCCTTTACAATATTAGAGGAATAGAATGAGGTAGTAGATGAATTCCTTTACAATATTAGAGTAATAGAATGAGGTAGTAGATGAATTCCTTTACAATGTAAGATGAATAGAATGAGGTAGTAGATGAATTCCTTTACAATATTAGAGTAATAGAATGAGGTAGTAGATGAATTCCTTTACAATGTAAGATGAATAGAATGAGGTAGTAGATGAATTCCTTTACAATGTAAGATGAATAGAATGAGGTAGTAGATGAATTCCTTTACAATGTAAGATGAATAGAATGAGGTAGTAGATGAATTCCTTTACAATATTAGAGGAATAGAATGAGGTAGTAGATGAATTCCTTTACAATGTAAGATGAATAGAATGAGGTAGTATATGAATTCCTTTACAATATTAGAGGAATAGAATGAGGTAGTAGATGAATTCCTTTACAATGTAAGATGAATAGAATGAGGTAGTAGATGAATTCCTTTACAATATTAGAGGAATATAATGAGGTAGTAGATGAATTCCTTTACAATAATAGAGTAATAGAATGAGGTAGTAGATGAATTCCTTTACAATATTAGAGTAATAGAATGAGGTAGTAGATGAATTCCTTTACAATATAAGAGGAATAGAATGAGGTAGTAGATGAATTCCTTTACAATATTAGAGGAATAGAATGAGGTAGTAGATGAATTCCTTTACAATGTAAGATGAATAGAATGAGGTAGTAGATGAATTCCTTTACAATATTAGAGGAATAGAATGAGGTAGTAGATGAATTCCTTTACAATGTAAGATGAATAGAATGAGGTAGTAGATGAATTCCTTTACAATGTAAGATGAATAGAATGAGGTAGTAGATGAATTCCTTTACAATATTAGAGTAATAGAATGAGGTAGTAGATGAATTCCTTTACAATAATAGAGTAATAGAATGAGGTAGTAGATGAATTCCTTTACAATATTAGAGTAATAGAATGAGGTAGTAGATGAATTCCTTTACAATATTAGAGTAATAGAATGAGGTAGTAGATGAATTCGTTTACAATGTAAGATGAATAGAATGAGGTAGTAGATGAATTCCTTTACAATATTAGAGGAATAGAATGAGGTAGTAGATGAATTCCTTTACAATAATAGAGTAATAGAATGAGGTAGTAGATGAATTCCTTTACAATATTAGAGTAATAGAATGAATGTAGTAGATGAATTCCTTTACAATATTAGAGGAATAGAATGAGGTAGTATATGAATTCCTTTACAATATAAGAGTAATAGAATGAATGTAGTAGATGAATTCCTTTACAATATAAGATGAATAGAATGAGGTAGTAGATGAATTCCTTTACAATATTAGAGGAATAGAATGAGGTAGTAGATGAATTCCTTTACAATATTAGAGGAATAGAATGAGGTAGTAGATGAATTCCTTTACAATAATAGAGTAATAGAATGAGGTAGTATATGAATTACTTTACAATATAAGATGAATAGAATGAGGTAGTAGATGAATTCCTTTACAATATTAGAGGAATAGAATGAGGTAGTAGATGAATTCCTTTACAATGTAAGATGAATAGAATGAGGTAGTATATGAATTCCTTTACAATATTAGAGGAATAGAATGAGGTAGTAGATGAATTCCTTTACAATATTAGAGTAATAGAATGAGGATGTAGATGAATTCCTTTACAATATTAGAGTAATAGAATGAGGTAGTAGATGAATTCCTTTACAATGTAAGATGAATAGAATGAGGTAGTATATGAATTCCTTTACAATATTAGAGGAATAGAATGAGGTAGTAGATGAATTCCTTTACAATATTAGAGTAATAGAATGAGGTAGTAGATGAATTCCTTTACAATGTAAGATGAATAGAATGAGGTAGTAGATGAATTCCTTTACAATATTAGAGGAATATAATGAGGTAGTAGATGAATTCCTTTACAATAATAGAGTAATAGAATGAGGTAGTAGATGAATTCCTTTACAATATTAGAGTAATAGAATGAGGTAGTAGATGAATTCCTTTACAATATTAGAGTAATAGAATGAGGTAGTAGATGAATTCCTTTACAATGTAAGATGAATAGAATGAGGTAGTAGATGAATTCCTTTACAATATTAGAGGAATAGAATGAGGTAGTAGATGAATTCCTTTACAATAATAGAGTAATAGAATGAGGTAGATGAATTCCTTTACAATATTAGAGTAATAGAATGAGGTAGTAGATGAATTCCTTTACAATATTAGAGTAATAGAATGAGGTAGTAGATGAATTCCTTTACAATATAAGAGTAATAGAATGAATGTAGTAGATGAATTCCTTTACAATATTAGAGGAATAGAATGAGGTAGTATATGAATTCCTTTACAATATTAGAGTAATAGAATGAGGTAGTATATGAATTCCTTTACAATATTAGAGTAATAGAATGAGGTAGTATATGAATTCCTTTACAATATTAGAGGAATAGAATGAGGTAGTAGATGAATTCCGTTACAATATTAGAGGAATAGAATGAGGTAGTATATGAATTCCTTTACAATATAAGAGTAATAGAATGAATGTAGTAGATGAATTCCTTTACAATATAAGATGAATAGAATGAGGTAGTAGATGAATTCCTTTACAATATTAGAGGAATAGAATGAGGTAGTATATGAATTACTTTACAATATAAGATGAATAGAATGAGGTAGTAGATGAATTCCTTTACAATATTAGAGTAATAGAATGAGGTAGTAGATGAATTCCTTTACAATATTAGAGGAATAGAATGAGGTAGTAGATGAATTCCTTTACAATATTAGAGTAATAGAATGAGGTAGTAGATGAATTCCTTTACAATGTAAGATGAATAGAATGAGGTAGTATATGAATTCCTTTACAATATTAGAGGAATAGAATGAGGTAGTAGATGAATTCCTTTACAATATTAGAGTAATAGAATGAGGTAGTAGATGAATTCCTTTACAATATTAGAGTAATAGAATGAATGTAGTAGATGAATTCCTTTACAATATTAGAGGAATAGAATGAGGTAGTATATGAATTCCTTTACAATATAAGAGTAATAGAATGAATGTAGTAGATGAATTCCTTTGCAATATAAGATGAATAGAATGAGGTAGTAGATGAATTCCTTTACAATATTAGAGGAATAGAATGAGGTAGTATATGAATTACTTTACAATATAAGATGAATAGAATGAGGTAGTAGATGAATTCCTTTACAATATTAGAGTAATAGAATGAGGTAGTAGATGAATTCCTTTACAATATTAGAGGAATAGAATGAGGTAGTAGATGAATTCCTTTACAATATTAAAGTAATAGAACGAGGTAGTAGATGAATTCCTTTACAATGTAAGATGAATAGAATGAGGTAGTAGATGAATTCCTTTACAATATTAGAGGAATAGAATGAGGTAGTATATGAATTCCTTTACAATATTAGAGTAATAGAATGAGATAGTAGATGAATTCCTTTACAATATTAGAGTAATAGAAAGAGGTAGTAGATGAATTCCTTTACAATGTAAGATGAATAGAATGAGGTAGTATATGAATTCCTTTACAATATTAGAGGTATAGAATGAGGTAGTAGATGAATTCCTTTACAATATTAGAGTAATAGAATGAGGTAGTAGATGAATTCCTTTACAATAATAGAGTAATAGAATGAGGTAGTAGATGAATTCCTTTACAATATTAGAGTAATAGAATGAGGTAGTAGATGAATTCCTTTACAATATTAGAGTAATAGAATGAGGTAGTAGATGAATTCCTTTACAATATTAGAGGAATAGAATGAGGTAGTAGATGAATTCCTTTACAATAATAGAGTAATAGAATGAGGTAGATGAATTCCTTTACAATATTAGAGTAATAGAATGAGGTAGTAGATGAATTCCTTTACAATATTAGAGTAATAGAATGAGGTAGTAGATGAATTCCTTTACAATATAAGAGTAATAGAATGAATGTAGTAGATGAATTCCTTTACAATATTAGAGGAATAGAATGAGGTAGTATATGAATTCCTTTACAATATTAGAGTAATAGAATGAGGTAGTATATGAATTCCTTTACAATATTAGAGGAATAGAATGAGGTAGTAGATGAATTCCTTTACAATATTAGAGTAATAGAATGAGGTAGTATATGAATTCCTTTACAATATTAGAGGAATAGAATGAGGTAGTAGATGAATTCCGTTACAATATTAGAGGAATAGAATGAGGTAGTATATGAATTCCTTTACAATATAAGAGTAATAGAATGAATGTAGTAGATGAATTCCTTTACAATATAAGATGAATAGAATGAGGTAGTAGATGAATTCCTTTACAATATTAGAGGAATAGAATGAGGTAGTATATGAATTACTTTACAATATAAGATGAATAGAATGAGGTAGTAGATGAATTCCTTTACAATATTAGAGGAATAGAATGAGGTAGTAGATGAATTCCTTTACAATATTAGAGTAATAGAATGAGGTAGTAGATGAATTCCTTTACAATGTAAGATGAATAGAATGAGGTAGTATATGAATTCCTTTACAATATTAGAGGAATAGAATGAGGTAGTAGATGAATTCCTTTACAATATTAGAGTAATAGAATGAGGTAGTAGATGAATTCCTTTACAATATTAGAGTAATAGAATGAATGTAGTAGATGAATTCCTTTACAATATTAGAGGAATAGAATGAGGTAGTATATGAATTCCTTTACAATATAAGAGTAATAGAATGAATGTAGTAGATGAATTCCTTTGCAATATAAGATGAATAGAATGAGGTAGTAGATGAATTCCTTTACAATATTAGAGGAATAGAATGAGGTAGTATATGAATTACTTTACAATATAAGATGAATAGAATGAGGTAGTAGATGAATTCCTTTACAATATTAGAGTAATAGAATGAGGTAGTAGATGAATTCCTTTACAATATTAGAGGAATAGAATGAGGTAGTAGATGAATTCCTTTACAATATTAAAGTAATAGAATGAGGTAGTAGATGAATTCCTTTACAATGTAAGATGAATAGAATGAGGTAGTAGATGAATTCCTTTACAATATTAGAGGAATAGAATGAGGTAGTATATGAATTCCTTTACAATATTAGAGTAATAGAATGAGATAGTAGATGAATTCCTTTACAATATTAGAGTAATAGAATGAGGTAGTAGATGAATTCCTTTACAATGTAAGATGAATAGAATGAGGTAGTATATGAATTCCTTTACAATATTAGAGGTATAGAATGAGGTAGTAGATGAATTCCTTTACAATATTAGAGTAATAGAATGAGGTAGTAGATGAATTCCTTTACAATATAAGAGTAATAGAATGAATGTAGTAGATGAATTCCTTTACAATATAAGATGAATAGAATGAGGTAGTAGATGAATTCCTTTACAATATTAGAGGAATAGAATGAGGTAGTATATGAATTACTTTACAATATAAGATGAATAGAATGAGGTAGTAGATGAATTCCTTTACAATATTAGAGTAATAGAATGAGGTAGTAGATGAATTCCTTTACAATATTAGAGGAATAGAATGAGGTAGTAGATGAATTCCTTTACAATATTAGAGTAATAGAATGAGGTAGTAGATGAATTCCTTTACAATGTAAGATGAATAGAATGAGGTAGTATATGAATTCCTTTACAATATTAGAGGAATAGAATGAGGTAGTAGATGAATTCCTTTACAATATTAGAGTAATAGAATGAGGTAGTAGATGAATTCCTTTACAATATTAGAGTAATAGAATGAATGTAGTAGATGAATTCCTTTACAATATTAGAGGAATAGAATGAGGTAGTATATGAATTCCTTTACAATATAAGAGTAATAGAATGAATGTAGTAGATGAATTCCTTTGCAATATAAGATGAATAGAATGAGGTAGTAGATGAATTCCTTTACAATATTAGAGGAATAGAATGAGGTAGTATATGAATTACTTTACAATATAAGATGAATAGAATGAGGTAGTAGATGAATTCCTTTACAATATTAGAGTAATAGAATGAGGTAGTAGATGAATTCCTTTACAATATTAGAGGAATAGAATGAGGTAGTAGATGAATTCCTTTACAATATTAAAGTAATAGAACGAGGTAGTAGATGAATTCCTTTACAATGTAAGATGAATAGAATGAGGTAGTAGATGAATTCCTTTACAATATTAGAGGAATAGAATGAGGTAGTATATGAATTCCTTTACAATATTAGAGTAATAGAATGAGATAGTAGATGAATTCCTTTACAATATTAGAGTAATAGAAAGAGGTAGTAGATGAATTCCTTTACAATGTAAGATGAATAGAATGAGGTAGTATATGAATTCCTTTACAATATTAGAGGTATAGAATGAGGTAGTAGATGAATTCCTTTACAATATTAGAGTAATAGAATGAGGTAGTAGATGAATTCCTTTACAATAATAGAGTAATAGAATGAGGTAGTAGATGAATTCCTTTACAATATTAGAGTAATAGAATGAGGTAGTAGATGAATTCCTTTACAATATTAGAGTAATAGAATGAGGTAGTAGATGAATTCCTTTACAATGTAAGATGAATAGAATGAGGTAGTAGATGAATTCCTTTACAATATTAGAGGAATAGAATGAGGTAGTAGATGAATTCCTTTACAATAATAGAGTAATAGAATGAGGTAGATGAATTCCTTTACAATATTAGAGTAATAGAATGAGGTAGTAGATGAATTCCTTTACAATATTAGAGTAATAGAATGAGGTAGTAGATGAATTCCTTTACAATATAAGAGTAATAGAATGAATGTAGTAGATGAATTCCTTTACAATATTAGAGGAATAGAATGAGGTAGTATATGAATTCCTTTACAATATTAGAGTAATAGAATGAGGTAGTATATGAATTCCTTTACAATATTAGAGGAATAGAATGAGGTAGTATATGAATTCCTTTACAATATAAGAGTAATAGAATGAATGTAGTAGATGAATTCCTTTACAATATAAGATGAATAGAATGAGGTAGTAGATGAATTCCTTTACAATATTAGAGGAATAGAATGAGGTAGTATATGAATTACTTTACAATATAAGATGAATAGAATGAGGTAGTAGATGAATTCCTTTACAATATTAGAGGAATAGAATGAGGTAGTAGATGAATTCCTTTACAATATTAGAGTAATAGAATGAGGTAGTAGATGAATTCCTTTACAATGTAAGATGAATAGAATGAGGTAGTATATGAATTCCTTTACAATATTAGAGGAATAGAATGAGGTAGTAGATGAATTCCTTTACAATATTAGAGTAATAGAATGAGGTAGTAGATGAATTCCTTTACAATATTAGAGTAATAGAATGAATGTAGTAGATGAATTCCTTTACAATATTAGAGGAATAGAATGAGGTAGTATATGAATTCCTTTACAATATAAGAGTAATAGAATGAATGTAGTAGATGAATTCCTTTGCAATATAAGATGAATAGAATGAGGTAGTAGATGAATTCCTTTACAATATTAGAGGAATAGAATGAGGTAGTATATGAATTACTTTACAATATAAGATGAATAGAATGAGGTAGTAGATGAATTCCTTTACAATATTAGAGTAATAGAATGAGGTAGTAGATGAATTCCTTTACAATATTAGAGGAATAGAATGAGGTAGTAGATGAATTCCTTTACAATATTAAAGTAATAGAATGAGGTAGTAGATGAATTCCTTTACAATGTAAGATGAATAGAATGAGGTAGTAGATGAATTCCTTTACAATATTAGAGGAATAGAATGAGGTAGTATATGAATTCCTTTACAATATTAGAGTAATAGAATGAGATAGTAAATGAATTCCTTTACAATATTAGAGTAATAGAATGAGGTAGTAGATGAATTCCTTTACAATGTAAGATGAATAGAATGAGGTAGTATATGAATTCCTTTACAATATTAGAGGTATAGAATGAGGTAGTAGATGAATTCCTTTACAATATTAGAGTAATAGAATGAGGTAGTAGATGAATTCCTTTACAATGTAAGATGAATAGAATGAATGTAGTAGATGAATTCCTTTACAATATTAGAGTAATAGAATGAGGTAGTAGATGAATTCCTTTACAATATTAGAGGAATAGAATGAGGTAGTAGATGAATTCCTTTACAATATTAGAGTAATAGAATGAGGTAGTAGATGAATTCCTTTACAATGTAAGATGAATAGAATGAGGTAGTAGATGAATTCCTTTACAATATTAGAGGAATAGAATGAGGTAGTATATGAATTCCTTTACAATATTAGAGTAATAGAATGAGGTAGTAGATGAATTCCTTTACAATATTAGAGTAATAGAATGAGGTAGTATATGAATTCCTTTACAATATTAGAGTAATAGAATGAGGTAGTAGATGAATTCCTTTACAATAATAGAGTAATAGAATGAGATAGTAGATGAATTCCTTTACAATATTAGAGTAATAGAATGAGGTAGTAGATGAATTCCTTTACAATATTAGAGTAATAGAATGAGGTAGTAGATGAATTCCTTTACAATATAAGACGAATAGAATGAGGTAGTAGATGAATTCCTTTACAATATTAGAGTAATAGAATGAGGTAGTAGATGAATTCCTTTACAATATAAGAGTAATAGAATGAATGTAGTAGATGAATTCCTTTACAATATTAGAGGAATAGAATGAGATAGTATATGAATTCCTTTACAATATTAGAGTAATAGAATGAGGTAGTAGATGAATTCCTTTACAATATTAGAGTAATAGAATGAGGTAGTATATGAATTCCTTTACAATATTAGAGGAATAGAATGAGGTAGTATATGAATTCCTTTACAATATTAGAGGAATAGAATGAGGTAGTAGATGAATTCCTTTACAATATTAGAGGAAAAAATGAGGTAGTAGATGAATTCCTTTACAATATTAGAGTAATAGAATGAGGTAGTATATGAATTCCTTTACAATATTAAAGGAATAGAATGAGGTAGTAGATGAATTCCTTTACAATATAAGATGAATAGAATGAGGATGTAGATGAATTCCTTTACAATAATAGAGTAATAGAATGAGGTAGTAGATGAATTCCTTTACAATAATAGAGTAATAGAATGAGGTAGTAGATGAATTCCTTTACAATATTAGAGTAATAGAATGAGGTAGTAGATGAATTCCTTTACAATATTAGAGTAATAGAATGAGGTAGTAGATGAATTCCTTTACAATATTAGAGGAATAGAATGAGGTAGTAGATGAATTCCTTTACAATATTAGAGTAATAGAATGAGGTAGTATATGAATTCCTTTACAATATTAAAGGAATAGAATGAGGTAGTAGATGAATTCCTTTACAATATTAGAGGAATAGAATGAGGTAGTAGATGAATTCCTTTATAATATTAGAGGAATAGAATGAGATAGTAGATGAATTCCTTTACAATATTAGAGTAATAGAATGAGGTAGTATATGAATTCCTTTACAATATTAGAGGAATAGAATGAGGTAGTAGATGAATTCCTTTACAATATTAGAGGAATAGAATGTAGTAGATGAATTCCTTTACAATATTAGAGTAATAGAATGAGGTAGTATATGAATTCCTTTACAATATTAGAGGAATAGAATGAGGTAGTAGGTGAATTCCTTTACAATATAAGATGAATAGAATGAGGTAGTATATGAATTCCTTTATAATATTAGAGGAATATAATGAGGTAGTAGATGAATTCCTTTACAATATAAGATGAATAGAATGAGGTAGTAGATGAATTCCTTTACAATATTAGAGGAATAGAATGAGGTAGTAGATGAATTCCTTTACAATATAAGATGAATAGAATGAGGTAGTATATGAATTCCTTTACAATATTAGAGGAATATAATGAGGTAGTAGATGAATTCCTTTACAATATAAGATGAATATAATGAGGTATTAGATGAATTCCTTTACAATATTAGAGGAATAGAATGTAGCAGTAGATGAATTCCTTTACAATATTAGAGTAATAGAATGAGGTAGTAGATGAATTCCTTTACAATATAAGATGAATAGAATGAGGATGTACATGAATTCCTTTACAATAATAGAGTAATAGAATGAGGTAGTAGATGAATTCCTTTACAATAATAGAGTAATAGAATGAGGTAGTAGATGAATTCCTTTACAATAATAGAGGAATAGAATGAGGTAGTAGATGAATTCCTTTACAATAATAGAGTAATAGAATGAGGTAGTAGATGAATTCCTTTACAATATAAGAGGAATAGAATGAGGTAGTAGATGAATTCCTTTACAATATTAGAGGAATAGAATGAGGTAGAATATGAATTCCTGTACAATATAAGATGAATAGAATGAGGTAGTAGATGAATTCCTTTACAATATTAGAGTAATAGAATGAGGTAGTAGATGAATTCCTTTACAATGTAAGATGAATAGAATGAGGTAGTAGATGAATTCCTTTACAATAATAGAGGAATAGAATGAGGTAGTAGATGAATTCCTTTACAATATTAGAGTAATAGAATGAGGTAGTAGATGAATTCCTTTACAATATTAGAGGAATAGAATGAGGTAGTAGATGAATTCCTTTACAATAATAGAGGAATAGAATGAGGTAGTAGATGAATTCCTTTACAATATTAGAGTAATAGAATGAGGTAGTAGATGAATTCCTTTACAATATTAGAGGAATAGAATGAGGTAGTAGATGAATTCCTTTACAATAATAGAGTAATAGAATGAGGTAGTATATGAAATCCTTTACAACGTTAGAGGAATAGAATGAGGTAGTAGATGAATTCCTTTACAATATTAGAGGAAAAGAATGAGGTAGTAGATTAATTCCTTTACAATATTAAAGTAATAGAATGAGGTAGTATATGAATTCCTTTACAATATTAAAGGAATAGATTGAGGTAGTAGATGAATTCCTTTACAATAATAGAGTAATAGAATGAGGTAGTAGGTGAATTCCTTTACAATATTAGAGTAATAGAATGAGGTAGTAGATGAATTCCTTTACAATAATAGAGTAATAGAATGAGGTAGTAGATGAATTCCTTTACAATAATAGAGTAATAGAATGAGGTAGTAGATGAATTCCTTTACAATAATAGATGAATAGAATGAGGTAGTAGAAGAATTCCTTTACAATAATAGAGGAATAGAATGAGGTAGTAGATGAATTCCTTTACACTATTAGAGTAATAGAATGAGGTAGTAGATGAATTCCTTTACAATATTAGAGGAATAGAATGAGGTAGTAGATGAATTCCTTTACAATATTAGAGGAATAGAATGAGGTAGTAGATGAATTCCTTTTCAATATAAGAGGAATATAATGAGGTAGTAGATGAATTCCTTTACATTATAAGATGAATAGAATGAGGTAGTAGATGAATTCCTTTACAATATTAGAGTAATAGAATGAGGTAGTAGATGAATTCCTTTACAATATTAGAGTAATAGAATGAGGTAGAAGATGAATTCCTTTACAATATAAGATGAATAGAATGAATGTAGTAGATGAATTCCTTTACAATATTAGAGTAATGGAATGAGGTAGTAGATGAATTCCTTTACAATATTAGAGTAATAGAATGTAGTAGATGAATTCCTTTACAATAATAGAGTAATAGAATGAGGTAGTAGATGAATTCCTTTACAATGTAAGACGAATAGAATGAGGTAGTAGATGAATTCCTTTACAATATTAGAGGAATAGAATGAGGTAGTAGATGAATTCCTTTACAATATTAGAGGAATAGAATGAGGTAGTAGATGAATTCCTTTACATTATAAGATGAATAGAATGAGGTAGTAGATGAATTCCTTTACAATATAAGAGGAATATAATGAGGTAGTAGATGAATTCCTTTACATTATAAGATGAATAGAATGAGGTAGTAGATGAATTCCTTTACAATATTAGAGTAATAGAATGAATGTAGTAGATGAATTCCTTTACAATATTAGAGTAATAGAATGAGGTAGTATATGAATTCCTTTACAATATTAGAGTAATAGAATGAGGTAGTATATGAATTCCTTTACAATATTAGAGTAACAGAATGAGGTAGTAGATGAATTCCTTTACAATAATAGAGTAATAGAATGAGGTAGTAGATGAATTCCTTTACAATGTAAGACGAATAGAATGAGGTAGTAGATGAATTCCTTTACAATATTAGAGGAATAGAATGAGGTAGTAGATGAATTCCTTTACAATATTAGAGGAATAGAATGAGGTAGTAGATGAATTCCTTTACAATATTAGAGGAATAGAATGAGGTAGTAGATGAATTCCTTTTCAATATAAGAGGAATATAATGAGGTAGTAGATGAATTCCTTTACATTATAAGATGAATAGAATGAGGTAGTAGATGAATTCCTTTACAATATTAGAGTAATAGAATGAGGTAGTAGATGAATTCCTTTACAATATTAGAGTAATAGAATGAGGTAGAAGATGAATTCCTTTACAATATAAGATGAATAGAATGAATGTAGTAGATGAATTCCTTTACAATATTAGAGTAATAGAATGAGGTAGTAGATGAATTCCTTTACAATATTAGAGTAATAGAATGTAGTAGATGAATTCCTTTACAATATTAGAGTAATAGAATGGGGTAGTATATGAATTCATTTACAATATTAGAGTAATAGAATGAGGTAGTAGATGAATTCCTTTACAATATAAGAGTAATAGAATGAATGTAGTAGATGAATTCCTTTACAATATTAGAGTAATAGAATGAGGTAGTAGATGAATTCCTTTACAATATTAGAGGAATAGAATGTAGTAGATGAATTCCTTTACAATATTAGAGTAATAGAATGAGGTAGTATATGAATTCCTTTACAATATTAGAGTAATAGAATGAGGTAGTATATGAATTCCTTTACAATATTAGAGTAATAGAATGAGGTAGTAGATGAATTCCTTTACAATATTAGAGTAATAGAATGAGGTAGTAGATGAATTCCTTTACAATGTAAGATGAATAGAATGAGGTAGTAGATGAATTCCTTTACAATATAAGAGTAATAGAATGAGGTAGTATATTAATTCCTTTACAATGTAAGACGAATAGAATGAGGTAGTAGATGAATTCCTTTACAATATTAGAGGAATAGAATGAGGTAGTAGATGAATTCCTTTACAATAATAGAGTAATAGAATGAGTTAGTAGATGAATTCCTTTACAATGTAAGACGAATAGAATGAGGTAGTAGATGAATTCCTTTACAATATTAGAGGAATAGAATGAGGTAGTAGATGAATTCCTTTACAATAATAGAGTAATAGAATGAGGTAGTAGATGAATTCCTTTACAATGTAAGACGAATAGAATGAGGTAGTAGATGAATTCCTTTACAATATTAGAGGAATAGAATGAGGTAGTAGATGAATTCCTTTACAATATTAGAGGAATAGAATGAGGTAGTAGATGAATTCCTTTACATTATAAGATGAATAGAATGAGGTAGTAGATGAATTCCTTTACAATATAAGAGGAATATAATGAGGTAGTAGATGAATTCCTTTACATTATAAGATGAATAGAATGAGGTAGTAGATGAATTCCTTTACAATATTAGAGTAATAGAATGAATGTAGTAGATGAATTCCTTTACAATATTAGAGTAATAGAATGAGGTAGTATATGAATTCCTTTACAATATTAGAGTAATAGAATGAGGTAGTATATGAATTCCTTTACAATATTAGAGTAACAGAATGAGGTAGTAGATGAATTCCTTTACAATATAAGAGTAATAGAATGAGGTAGTAGGTGAATTCCTTTACAATATAAGATGAATAGAATGAGGTAGTAGATGAATTCCTTTACAATATTAGAGTAATAGAATGAGGTAGTATATGAATTCCTTTACAATAATAGAGTAATAGAATGAGGTAGTAGATGAATTCCTTTACAATGTAAGACGAATAGAATGAGGTAGTAGATGAATTCCTTTACAATATTAGAGGAATAGAATGAGGTAGTAGATGAATTCCTTTACAATATTAGAGGAATAGAATGAGGTAGTAGATGAATTCCTTTACATTATAAGATGAATAGAATGAGGTAGTAGATGAATTCCTTTACAATATAAGAGGAATATAATGAGGTAGTAGATGAATTCCTTTACATTATAAGATGAATAGAATGAGGTAGTAGATGAATTCCTTTACAATATTAGAGTAATAGAATGAGGTAGTATATGAATTCCTTTACAATATTAGAGTAATAGAATGAGGTAGTATATGAATTCCTTTACAATATTAGAGTAACAGAATGAGGTAGTAGATGAATTCCTTTACAATATAAGAGTAATAGAATGAATGTAGTAGATGAATTCCTTTACAATATTAGAGGAATAGAATGTAGTAGATGAATTCCTTTACAATAATAGAGTAATAGAATGAGGTAGTATATGAATTCCTTTACAATATTAGAGTAATAGAATGAGGTAGTGTATGAATTCCTTTACAATATTAGAGTAATAGAATGAGGTAGTAGATGAATTCCTTTACAATATTAGAGTAATAGAATGAGGTAGTAGATGAATTCCTTTACAATATTAGAGGAATAGAATGAGGTAGTAGGTGAATTCCTTTACAATATAAGATGAATAGAATGAGGTAGTAGATGAATTCCTTTACAATATTAGAGTAATAGAATGAGGTAGTAGATGAATTCCTTTACAATAATAGAGTAATAGAATGAGGTAGTAGATGAATTCCTTTACAATGTAAGACGAATAGAATGAGGTAGTAGATGAATTCCTTTACAATATTAGAGGAATAGAATGAGGTAGTAGATGAATTCCTTTACAATATTAGAGGAATAGAATGAGGTAGTAGATGAATTCCTTTACATTATAAGATGAATAGAATGAGATAGTAGATGAATTCCTTTACAATATAAGAGGAATATAATGAGGTAGTAGATGAATTCCTTTACATTATAAGATGAATAGAATGAGGTAGTAGATGAATTCCTTTACAATATTAGAGTAATAGAATGAATGTAGTAGATGAATTCCTTTACAATATTAGAGTAATAGAATGAGGTAGTATATGAATTCCTTTACAATATTAGAGTAATAGAATGAGGTAGTATATGAATTCCTTTACAATATTAGAGTAACAGAATGAGGTAGTAGATGAATTCCTTTACAATATAAGAGTAATAGAATGAATGTAGTAGATGAATTCCTTTACAATATTAGAGGAATAGAATGTAGTAGATGAATTCCTTTACAATATTAGAGTAATAGAATGAGGTAGTATATGAATTCCTTTACAATATTAGAGTAATAGAATGAGGTAGTGTATGAATTCCTTTACAATATTAGAGTAATAGAATGAGGTAGTAGATGAATTCCTTTACAATATTAGAGTAATAGAATGAGGTAGTAGATGAATTCCTTTACAATATTAGAGGAATAGAATGAGGTAGTAGGTGAATTCCTTTACAATATAAGATGAATAGAATGAGGTAGTAGATGAATTCCTTTACAATATTAGAGTAATAGAATGAGGTAGTAGATGAATTCCTTTATAATATTAGAGTAATAGAATGAGGTAGTAGATGAATTCCTTTACAATATTAGAGTAATAGAATGAGGTAGTAGATGAATTCCTTTACAATATTAGAGTAACAGAATGAGGTAGTAGATGAATTCCTTTACAATATTAGAGGAATAGAATGAGGTAGTAGATGAATTCCTTTACAATATTAGAGTAATAGAATGAGGTAGTAGATGAATTCCTTTATAATATTAGAGTAATAGAATGAGGTAGTAGATGAATTCCTTTACAATATTAGAGTAATAGAATGAGGTAGTAGATGAACTCCTTTACAATATAAGAGTAATAGAATGAATGTAGTAGATGAATTCCTTTACAATATTAGAGTAATAGAATGAGGTAGTATATGAATTCCTTTACAATGTAAGATGAATAGAATGAGGTAGTAGATGAATTCCTTTACAATGTTAGAGGAATAGAATGAGGTAGTAGATGAATTCCTTTACAATGTAAGATGAATAGAATGAGGTAGTAGATGAATTCCTTTACAATGTAAGATGAATAGAATGAGGTAGTAGATGAATTCCTTTACAATGTAAGATGAATAGAATGCGGTAGTAGATGAATTCCTTTACAATAATAGAGGAATAGAATGAGGTAGTATATGAATTCCTTTACAATATAAGAGGAATAGAATGAGGTGGTAGATGAATTCTTTTACAATATTAGAGGAATACAATGAGGTAGTAGATGAATTCCTTTTCAATATTAGAGTAATAGAATGAGGTAGTAGATGAATTCCTTTACAATATTAGAGTAATAGAATGAGGTAGTAGATGAATTCATTTACAATATTAGAGGAATAGAATGAGGTAGTAGATGAATTCCTTTACAAT
Source organism: Bathymodiolus brooksi (assembly GCA_963680875.1). Lineage (NCBI taxonomy): Eukaryota > Metazoa > Mollusca > Bivalvia > Mytilida > Modiolidae > Bathymodiolus > Bathymodiolus brooksi. The sequence goes on along the minus strand of OY804580.1, from coordinate 7,846,028 downwards.
ATTAGAGTAATAGAATGAGGTAGTAGATGAATTCCTTTACAATAATAGAGGAATAGAATGAGGTAGTAGATGAATTCCTTTACAATATTAGAGGAATAGATTGAGATAGTAGATGAATTCCTTTACAATGTAAGGTAGTATAATATTTTTGTTAAAGCCCCACTGGCTAAGATACGACCGTTTTTTTAATGAGCTGCATTCTCCAAAAAATGTACTATACATGCTTTATATTTAATAAAATAATGTTTTAACTCATTTTCGTGTTGATATATGTGAGAAAGAATGGGTGAGGGAACGATATTTGTTGACGAATTCCAGAATGCTGCATCAAAAGATGGCGACTGATTAATTATCGGCAAATTTACGGAGTCTGTCGAATGATCCAATCGTAACTACTCGGCCGTATACGATTGTCGAATGATCGTGTTGTTCCCACTATAAATAAACAGCGATGGAAGAGGTAAGCACATGTACTCTTCGCTTTTCTCACTATATTATTCTTTTATTTCAAATGTTTTCCCGATAAAACGTGGTCATTTCGCATGGTTTTAAAACAGAAAAGTACGTTAGTAATTTGTGCATAGCTCGAGAGAGGAGAAATAAAGTTAATTGTTTAAAAAAAAACGTATTTTGACAAAATTGGGGTACGATAAGGGAAATACCAAGTGAACAATAAATATGTTGTATTCGTAAAAAAATTCTGAATGAATCCGCATTATTGAGTAAATAATGTTCGCAAATTAAATATTTTAGGATTTTATCTTTATTATATTTGCTATCAGTATGAAGAACTTGCTAAGTGTAACCGTCCTAACGGAAATCGTACCGTTTAGGCTCTTTCATTTCTCTGTTAGCCCTCTAAATTCTTTGATTTTCTGTTTTCTAAATGTTTTGATTCTAAGTGTATCGAGGTTACATAAATTGTCGAAAGTTACCCTATACAACAATAAATTTTACTGTAATTTCTGTACTACAGTCATCTGTCAAAAGTATTGGGAAATGTAAAAAAAAAAAATCCCTGCATAATCAACCAAAACAATATTTTTTGGGGGTTTATTTACTCATTATGTTGTTATGAGTGATTTTTATTTGTATATAATTTAACACAACAAAAAAAATTGACTGATTTTCCTATATATTTCAACTAAAAATAAATCCTAAAAATTTAAATCATGGAAAAAGTATGTACAAATAAAAACCACTCATATAAACATAATGAACAAATAAACAAACAAAATATAGACAATTTTGAATGTTTTGGTGTAAAATTTGTTAAAATCTATCCAGAAATGACTTCACAATAATCTTAAAAAAAAAATGGTTTTGGTTGATTATATATGGATTTTTTTTGGACATTTTCCAATACTTTTGACAGATGACTCTATTTTGTTTGGTCCTCATTTTTGGTTGCCATAAAAGATTGAATTAAAGATCTTTTGATTTATTCATACAAGATGATAAAACAATTCTATTTATTTTAGAATTCAGATCAATCACGCAGCCTTCATTTGTCTTCCAATTTATTGGAGCAAGAAAATGAAAGAAATCCAGATCCATCCTGCTCCTCAGCCTGGTCAACCTAACTGATGCACCTGCACCTATTGCAGGGAGATACTGGAGGGAGAGAAAGTGTGATGCAAGGAGAACAGTGAGAGGTGCCACTCAAGAATGCCTGTAAATATTATTTTTTTCATATTTTTTACTATTCTGTTGCATGATTTTATTTTTGACAGTTTTGTGGTTACACCAGTATTGACTTTGCCATCACCATGTAATCTGGTGTTTGTATGCAACATACCATCTAATGTTTAAACATGTATTTACCATTTAAATAAAATGAGATATGGGTTAAACAACCAACAAATCACACAAGAATAATCCTCGGAATTAAATAAAAGACAGGTTACCATACAGCCCTCAACAAGCAAAAACCCACATCTCATGACAAACTGTTGATGGTCCCTCAAATAAAGCATAACTGAGAAAGTATTCATCCAGCACCACAATATCTTTTTTCAAACTAGCTTATCTGAATGAATTGATGTATTACAACGGAAAACTATGGATTGTTTCTCCTCTATATTTTTCCCTTCTTTTCAGGATTTCTATACCATAGTTTTGGATGAACTTGTTTTGGAGGTTGTTGCTCGCCATAGAGATGATATTCTGGCACAACCTCCAGATCAAGATTACAACAGAGACAGAAGACACACTGCGTACAGACAGTACATTTTGTGGCGACATGGCTATTTGGGAGCAGGAAACAGGCGTGTTGTACCAAGTTGCTGTGTATGGCGGATAAGGGGAAAATATCCAGACCCACTTGGACAGTATGTTGGCGTCATGCCTGGAAGACTCGGATAGATAATCCAAAATAAAATTATTTTCTGTGCCAAATTTATTTACACACTTTGTTTGTTTACAATTTTGTACATCTGTTTTGCAGTGAAGGCAAGTAGTCAACAACAGTATGAAGCAACATTATTGATGTGATGGTTTCTCATTGACACTTCCCCCATATACACATGTATATCTTGTTATACATATATTAATAAAACTGCTGGATTTGTCAAATGCTTTTTTAGTGGAATATTTGCTGACAGCAATGCCCGACATTTCAACTTCTGTCCTAAGACAAAAAAAAATATATAACTGACATGTGTAGCTGTTACACAATAGCATGGCTTTGTAAATTACAAAAAAGGGTGCACTCGACTCGAAGCCGCAAGTGATAAAGTTTACCAATTGCTTGCCCATGGTTGGTGGTTCTCTCTGGGTACTCCGGCTTCCTCCACCACTAAATCTGGTCGTCATGATATAGCTGAAAATAGTGTAGAAAGTGGCGCTAAAACACCAAAAATCAAAATCATGTTACACAATACTTGCATTTTACTTTAGTAAATCTCTATTTTATTCAATGTAATGAAATATTGTCAGATTTGTCAAAACTAAAGTGCAATTAAAAGCATCATTCATGGTGTAAATAAATAGATTACACAACAAGATCCTGTTGATTTATACCTTGTTTTGTTAATACAAAAATGTATAATTATCTCCCACGAGCAAAGCTTTGTACTTAGCTAAATTTGGCATTATTGTTCAGGCCCTTAATTGTTCTCTCTGAGTCTCAGTCTTTCAACTGCTTTTTTTCTTCTTCAATTTTTCAAATGTTTTCATTCTAGCTGTACGAAAGTGACATAAATTGTTTAAAATACCATAAACAGCAATAAAATTTATATATACTTTCACTACTATGTTGTTTTATTAAACTTACATTCTACCAATCTCATGTTCTGATGCTGAAATCTCAGAAACATCTGCAACAGTAATGTTGGGCTTCTGATGGGCACGTTCTGGAGTAGACGTAAATGCAGCACATGCTGTATTATCAGACAATGGCACACTTGTGGCAAGCACACTATCATCGTGTAATCTAAGTTGTTTTGCTGTTTGTGTCTCCTGAGTTTTCTCATCATAGCTGAAATTGACAATAGCCTAGGAATAATGCAAAATTGTAAAATGACAAAAGTAATGAAGATCTGTGATAGATATACAGAGTGACTACTAGTACAGTTAGGGGCAGAAGCCCATTTCCGGGATGCCTTGATTGTGGAGCAAATACTTTACTTTACACTAATTTGGGACTTACATTGTACTCTGTTACTGATTATATTCACAACAATACCCCCCCCCCCCCCCCCCCCCAATGTTTGCTACAAAGGTTGTTAGAATATATACTTAATTAAAATACTTAAGTATTGAAGCAAAATTCGATACAAAACACCAAAGAACATTGTTTGCAATTTAGGACGCCGTATTAAAAGCGATAATTTGTATTTTAAAAAATCCCTTTAACTGGCCTCAATATTTTCGTCTGGATTTTACCTTTGGTATTTGACAGGTTTTATCACCTATTTCGAAGTAAATAACATACATTTAAGATATAGATGATAAATAAATATATATTTCCTTCAATGTTTTCACCTACGGAATAAATTTATAACTTCTATTAGCCACAATGTACGATTTATTTTCATCGTTAAAATGTAAACATTGCACTTACCAGTCCAAAAGTATTTTCGCCACTTCAGAGTTGGTTTCCACTCGTAGAACTGATCTGAGCTCATTCCAACGATCACACTGGTCTCCAATCCATATCCTGCTCAAATTTAGCATTCGATTCTCTTTTCCGCTGTTTTCTTTCTGAATCTGTAAATCTTCTCTTTGGACCACGCTTCGAACTAGATTCTGACATGTTCCTTTCATAGACAACAATCTCAATACGCATGCGTAGCATTCAAGTTCAACAGAGGTTGTATGAATACGGAAAATCTTCGGTGGGAATTATTGCATGACAGGACTTAATTCTCGCTACTTGTTTCCCCCTTTATTATATAGTAATGCGAGCTGAAAGACCAATTTTATTGCGTTTTTTAAATGTTTTAACAAGTTTAAATGGTTTTATTATTAAAAGAATTGTGTTTTTATTTTTAGTCAAATATATAGCCAGTGGGACTTTAATGATATTATAGATAACATTTGTGAAATGACACAAGAATTAATTCTTCATAAATTAAAAAATAAATCGAATATCTGAATTTAGTATTGTTAAAAAAGCTATTTCAAAGAACAGAAAGCTCAGATAAAAGTATTGTAAATATAAAAAAAGATTATTTCATCTGGAACGATCAGTTTATTAATTTATCTACATTGTCTAATAGGTTATTATATAATAAACTGGTGAGTGTTAAATTTTCTAAACCTATTGGTACATATTATTGGATTAATTATTTAGTGTTGTCTGAAAAACCAAATAAAAGTAGTCTAATTTTTTCATCTTCAAATATCTTGAAGAAAACAAACTAAGTTTATTATTCCAAATAAAGTTTTACTTTTCAAATGGAAAATTGCTGGGAATATTTTATGCAAAACAGATGAAGATTACTCTCATTATTTTATTACTTGTGCCTTTTTAAATGATTTTTGGACAAAATTTCAGAATTTAACAAAGGAAATGGGTACTGAAACCAAAAAAACATATAGTACTTGGATAAAAGATAGATGATAAAAATTATCTTGCAATACATTTTTTGTTAACAGTTGTAGGATTTTCCATCTACAAATCGTATTATATATCTGAACGGAAAACAAAGTATACTAAAGTATTTGAATATACTAAAAAAATAAAGATTGTACATTTTTAATTAAAGTAAAAAATTATATGCAAATACAAAATAAAAAATGTTTCCAAAAGGTATTTAATATAGTATTTAGTCGGCGACGGTGAAACAAAGACAAGGTGTCTCTGGTCGTCAACGTGGAAGTCGGCAATCAGGAAGTCATCGCATTGTAGGTAGTCTGTGGCTAACTGTAAAATAAAATAACATTTTAAATACATTTGTATATTCATAATACAATTAAAATGACAGTGATATTAATCTTATTATATTCCCATTCAAATTATATTATTTCTTTTGAAGTTTAAAACGATTGAAAAGAAATATTATCTTAATAAAGTAATTATGGTTGAAGAAACAACATGTAGTGATAGAAAACAAATCTCAAAATTCAATTCCTTAGGTTCCTGTGGTCTAGTCTTGGCTCTGAATCTGTTGGCAACTCTTTTGAGAAGTCGTTGTTTTGGTAGAAGGAAGTGCTGATCTTCTGGTGAGTATGACGTCTTCTACCACTTCCATAGCTGGTTTCTGGACGCTGATGACGTAGATGACGTAGATGAGGCTTAATAGTGTGCACGCCATAATTATGTTTGACGAGATGCAAAATGGTACGATCTGGGGCCATTTCAGGGTTTCATATAACATAGAATCAAGGCCAATTTTAATGACTGATAGACAACAATATCTTAAAATTGTCAAAAATGTGCCCTTCGTGTCTTGGCAGATACGAACACTTCCATTATTGCTTTACACAAGTCCACTTCAAAATCTCGGTGAATATGCATCAATCCCAGAGAAGATAGTCTGTCATTCATCATACCCGAACTAACACAAGTTTTCAAACGTCTCAGTACACTAAATGACATTTTAACAGTAGCGCTTGCTGCTGGCATGTTTAGCAAAACACATAATAGTGTATCTATAGAAGGATAGAGAACTGGATTTACATAATCTAGTGTGGTACAAAGTAGGGCCTTTCAGATGGGGTTCATCCAGTGCATCGGTACGGGGCCCAGGAATCTCTGAAGTGCCCCATGGACTTAGCCATTGACGTTTTATTTTGATTTGTTCATTATTATTTTTTTATATTTTCAACTCAAATCCACAATTTTGAGAGAAGTTTCAGCCTGTCCTCAGGCCCCAAAGCAGTATTGTTCCGCTTTGCAATATTTCTTTTGGACGCCCTGTTGCCGGTACATCATCATAATTCTTTGTTCACAACCTATAATAAAATGGAAAAAAAATATCACACTGCCGGAAAAGTTCCAAAAATTCAATAGAAAAATCGTAGAAATAGACAAATTCGATATTCGATAACACACATATACATGACTGCTCACTTTCCTGACTTAGTACAGGTACTTCAGTAAAAAGTGACGGCGTTCAACTAGTTGGATTATAACTTGCCATTGTCTTAAGAAATACCAGTATAGCCACATCTCCTCTGAACTGTCGATCGAGGAAAAAAAGATAATATACTAGACAGGTAGCATGTACATCGTACTTGATAAATCCTAAAGGAGTGAGTATCATAAGGGTAGATTTTGGCCCGATCTCAGAAACTGTTTATATAAATATAATATTAAACACAATCATTGAAAGGTAAGATTTTTTTTTTTTTTATTATTTCACTTTGTCCTTTGTTGCTTAGCAACGTAGATGAAGGAGGGTTCAATTAATCATTGGAAATTCAAACATGGTGGTTTTATTTTACATATCTTGCATAGTCTTTTCGACAAAATGCTATATTCTGTGTATGTACACTCTAAAAATAATATTCCAATTCTCTATGGTAGCACATAGTATTTTTGTGTAGTTTTGTCACCCTAGCAACGGTTTTGTAAACATTAAATTAACCTATATTATTGCAATTACTGATTGAATTTTGACATCTACGATCTTTTGACTTGATATTTGATTAAGCGGTACATTTTTGTCAAGCTATACACACTACAAATGTCATTTCATATTTCAAAAATACATTTTTATTCATAGCTATGCCCCGTCCATAGCAACAGGTTTCCCTATGCACAGTATTTTCCTGTAGATCTCATGGACCTATTATTTAATCAAGAAACAAAATTCTACAACAGCACCTTAGCAGATCTAGAGACATCTTATCATTTACTAATCAGAATATATTATAAGAATTCCTTAAACCTTACAATGTCCCTAGTAACCAAATATTATCCCTAGCAACCGCGGAAACTCGTCAATGCTGAGCTCTGTAAATTGCTTTTTTTTAATCTTTTTATAACCGAATGTTGATCTTTTTATTTTTTAAATCATGAGAGGAAATTATTCTCAGTAATTAGAATGTCAAAGGAACTAAGTCAACTGCATAATATGGTAAAGCAGCGCTACAGCGGCAGGAGAGGATATAATCCATGTTGAATAATTAAAAAATAAATCATGGAAGCCAGAATGTGTTGGGAGTTTTAACATGGATTGGCGGATATTATACGTAATTAGTCTCGAGATGTTATATATCCCGTTTTAAAGGGCAGTTGTTTTTAAAACTGGATATCCCGCCTCACCTTTTAACAAAACCACTGCCCTTTAAAATGGGATATATAACATCTTGAAACTGATAACATTTTTATCTGAATGCTCCAACATTAATAAGTATGTCCTTATTATAGGAAAAGCATAAATACGTGTATCTTTGGACAAAGATCACAGAGAGCGATTATTGATTTTCTGTCATCTTGTGAAATGTGTGTCGTCTGCTGTGCACAATGTAAATGGACAGCACTTAGGTGAGAGCGATTATTGATTTTCTGTCACCGCACGGCTTCCCTGAAGTTTTAAAAGTACCTTTCTAGCCAATCAAAATTCTACTTGCCATGTGAACATCAGAGAATAGTATTTTATCCCGAGCCAGAAGCGAGGGATAAAATTTACTAATATCCGCCAATCCATGTTAAAACTCAAAACACATTCTGGCTTCCATGAATTATTTCGATTCTGATATGTCTAAGAGTACAAATACGGTAGTATACTCTGATTGGAAGACGGTAATTTATATTTACGGTATTTTCAAACTTTTTTTGCTGAGAAAAGTAAAACGTGATAGATTATATAAATAGAATGCTTGGTAATACTGTATTATCGGTCATGGCCCATTAAAGTAAAATCATACCACTAAAATTCCAAGTAATACTACACATTTAGCACTGACTCATAAACGGTAGATTATATCAATGACATTCTTAGTAAGGATAACAAAAGGACCATTATAAACAAAACACCGAATATGTAAATCAAACCTGACATCCGTGTACTATGTTAAAACATGCACGTTATATCATTATATGTACTGTATTAGATGAATTATAAATGATCAAATATAGTGTTTGTTTTTCCATACTTTATTGAAATAAGTAAGAATAAAATATTGATCTCACGATGTTGTTATCGGCAGTCATGTGTGCTAAACCATTACGCCACCGTAACGTTAATATTAAGCTATATACAAATCAAATTTACGTTGATACAATTATTCATCGGGAATTCAATTTGCGAAAGAGCTAAATAAAATATATTTGTAAAAGAAAAAAAAGAAAAAAGTAAAGGGACTACTAAAAATAGAAAGTTCCGATGTGTTTACATGTCCAATGAATTAATTTCGAAGATAATCTGAAGTACTAATTTTCTTTTTGGTCGCTTGTTTTGTTTTCTGTACTTTTTGTGAATTGTGGGGATAATATTAAAGTATACTTTAGTATAGTAACACATGAAATTCCGCTGAGGGTTAGAAAAAAAATACGTCGGACTCAATGCACAATCAGGTCGGCAGTAAATCACCTCCAAAATGTATTCAACGTCAAAACTGTTTCATAAAAATTGTTTAAGTTTTACTCCCGAAGCAAAACAACTACGATAACCAACTTTATTTTGAATGAGATTAAAAGGTCGATTTCTATTTCTGTCTATCACGGATGAAAACGGTCAATAAAAAATGGCCGCTGACGAGAATTCGACTTTAAAATTATTTTTTGATTGCAGATTTCATACTCTCCACACTAGGGTACCAACACAAAAATTAAATGAGATATGTGTTTATGTATATTAAACAGCATACTAAAATATGTCGTTGGTACCTGCTTGTGGCTAATCTGAAAATTGACATTAAATACACATTTCTTGTTAGATTTCATATATTTTCACGAAACGATAGACTTTTCATTGACTAGTGTGACGTCATCGCACGTGCAAATTTGGAAAATTGTTACCAAAATAGTAGTTGGGGTAAAGGTCTTATAAAATCAAGAAACAACGAAAGCTATACGTTTCATTTATAATTTGTCTATTTTTTAGGCCAATTTCTGCCCTTATCATACCTACTCCTTTGGTTGTTGTCAGTTGCATATTATTTTAATTAACAGCAAAATAATTAGATTCCGTCAATGGGGTTCGCAATTAATATTTCGAATGTACAATAGCGACATCCGCCCAACATGAAAGATTGATGTACTTGATAAATCCCCCTCTCCCCAACATGTGAAAAACAGAAATATCCTTATGTGATTTAAATACGTACTAACTGCATTACATGTAAACTGTATGATGCTGTTTGATAAAGACCTTTAACTGGAACAGGAAAAATGAACACCTGAGTGAAATAGTGTTGTAATTAGATATAGTGTACGTGATGTATAAGTTGAAAAGAATTTCAATGTTTATTTTAAATGAGGTTGAAACAAGCCACATTTTGATAACAATTCGGTTGTATTTCATTTTGACGATTTTAATTACGGAAGACGGACCGCAACCATCTATTTTGAGTGATTGCAATTTTAACTCATCTGCTGGAGAAGTAAGCGGTACACAGGGCCTATAAGGGGGGGGGGGGGGGGGTTAGCCGATACATCGGTACGGGACTCGGAGAGCCAAGAAAGGGCACATGAATCTCTTTTGATTTTTTCATTATTATTTTTGGGGGTATTTTCAACTCAAATCCACAATTTTGAGATAAGTTTCAGTCTGTCCTCGGGCCCCAAAGCAGTATTGTTCCGCCTTGCAAAATTTCTCTTGGAGGCCCTGGTACAAAGTGTTGACAAATCATTACGCTTTGTAATGGCCCAGGTGGTTTGCCGCCATCTGATAACTTCTCTCCTGGAATCCTCTAATGACAAATCAATGTCAGCCTGGTATGCCTCGTATATTGAAGCGACATAAATATTAATTATTTTGTCTACAGCATGGGGCAGTAGATGCTGTGCATAGAAGCGGTTTTCCGTAGTAAGGAGACGTGATTCAAGTTCTGTAATCAAATGGTCCAAATATGGATAGTACAAAGAAATTCGCCAATACTGTTTTGGCGCTTCCGCGGTGTGATTGACTCTAATTAGTCTGTCTACCACATCAGATATATCAAATGATTTGGCTAAGGTAAGTGTTGACTGATACAGCTCATCCCAAACCGATTCGTCCTGTCGTTTAATTGAACTGTTAAAAGTAGCATTAAAAATATTAATTATTTCCTAATTATTTTATAACCTGACGATGTGCACGCCATGGCGTGACAACGTATATGCAGCTACGCCTCTGCTAGTCTGTATTGCTGTAGAGTTATGTTGGTATTACATGTTCTGTGTTGCCATTTGTCACATACATCACAAGTGATGGCATGCTGTTTGGGTCGGACAGGCTGGTTACAATCAATGTAAAGAACTGGCATGATGTAGCATTTGCAGTGATATGACCAAAATCAGAGTGGTCCTATCTTTATACTCTCTTGTTCACCTATTGTTTATACTATCAAAACAATTCTCAAATTTTGAGTGATAAGCATAAACTCTTCATAAGCTGAGAACAAAGGTTTTTTTCGGCAAAATGAGTAATTAATATCATTATGCTAATTAGTTTTGACACATCAAAGACAATCAAAGGTGATTTGCCCCAGCTGTAAAACTGCTATAACTCGTTTCTTTGTTTATCATTTTTGATTAACTTTAATTAGATCAAGTTAATTGAAATTGATTAGATTATGATAAATTTTGCAATGCATTTTTTCTATTTTTTTTTTTATTTTATTATTTTATTACATTGATTTATTATTGAATACGTTGAAAACAAGTTTTTACGAATTATTTCTTATATTACGAGAACTTATTTCAAAATATAGACACCAAAGGTAGACAATTTTTATATGTGCTAAAATCGCCGAGTGGTCTAGGGCGCTGGACGTAAGGCTAAGCGAATGGTGCTGCAGTGTATCAATGGTGTGGGTTCAAATCCCGTCGAGGGAAGAACACAAATTTGACAGCTCTAAAATCTAATTCTAACACTGTTTGGTTTAATTTTCAGGCGTATATATATATATATTATAATTGTATAATATTATAATTTACTAAATATAGTGCTTTATTTATTAACTTATGATTTGAAAATCGGGGCGAAACAACCCATTTACCGGGGCGAAACGACCCGGTACGAAACGACCCGGGGCGAACGGGAATCGGGGGGAAACGACCCGGGACCTTTAGTTTCTATATCTTTCATGTAATTCTGATTATAGCCCTAGATAATCAAAAGAGGATGTGTCGCCGTATTATAAGAAACGGATTAATATATTTCATTCATAAATTCATTCATTCATAAAGACGGACGGAGAAATGACTACACCTTTCTACCTTTTTGCACGAATATCACATGCATGTATTCCCGCCCTGGTTTTGGATCTATATATTCGCTAACTTGTCCACTGATTGACATTCACACTTCAATACAGTACACGGCTGGTTGGGATTGATAACTTGTTCCCTATTTTCAGGTAGGCATTTATGCTTTTGTATACTTTCATTAATTACGGGTTGTCCAGCTTTTCTAAATTATTCAGCGGTTCATTTCAGTAAATAATAATTTGTTTAGCATTATAGTAAATTCTTTTTTATAATGTATTTTCAGTATGAATCAAATAAAATGTAGATGGTTGAAAAGATGGTTATTTTATGGAAAGTCACGCCATATATCCTAATGCTCACATTACATCAATGAGGCCCAAAAAACACTGTGACAAATGGAGGTTCTACCGAGATTTAGATTCATCCATATTATTTCTTCACATTGATTGATTATACCATAGGTTTAGTTCCGTTGTCCGGCTCAGATGTCTGTTTATACCCCGGCTATCCTCACTGTCGTCAAAGAGCTCCGATCGAAAATGTTTGGTCAACATCCGGGATATTTTAAAGCGGTATTTTTAAAGCAGACACGGATAATTATCGGAAGTATTTATAAATATACTGTGTATATAATGTTTTGAATTATGATGCTTTATGATTGTTATTATTATTAATTTCATTTTTTGTCCAAATATCATTTATCTCTGCAGTGTAAAATTAGATTTTTCTATAAGTTATAAAGAATCCGGCTTCAAAATCATTACAATCAACTGAAATATCGCTATATCTTGCATTTACGAATGAATTAAATGTTGCCCAAAAGGAAAAAAATATTGATGAATGATTGATTTTACTTAAAAATACTATTTTGTTGATGAAAAGTCAATTAGTAACTAGTTGTACCCTAAAACATGATGTCAACAGATGTTTTTGAAATCCGGCTTGGTCAAAATGTAAACATGTATACAAACCGGTTGGGTCATTTATAAATAACCGGGTTTGTCAGTATGTAAATACCACTGATCTTATTGTTATTGAGTATTATATTGCAATTTAACAATACCGGGGTAGTTATGATTAGGAAATATCTCAAAGGCGATAAATACTGATCCATAGTATGAATATTCACCATGGCTGCTAATTTCAGCTACTTTGTACAATAAAAAAATCGTTATTTCTATGTTAAATTGCTACTGTCGCGAACACTTGATTTTTTTTAATGCTTTTTGTGGCACTGGCATCACGGTTGGTGCTCAATACGCTACACTCACTTTAAGTAGCTGTCCAGGTGCATCAATTGAGTAGTGGGATATTCTTTTTATAACGCAATATTTTAATTTTATACTCGTTTATAACGAAGTAAGTCACTCTGTGGAATTAAAATCCACCTGTGATGTAAATCTATTGTCTAAACTCTCCATTATTTTTAAGGAATGGAGAGTTGTGAACAATATGTACAGGGGCGGAGCTAGAGTTTAAAGGTCAAAAACCTCAACCTGTTTAAAATTGCAAAAGGGAATAACAAACAATTTATTTAAATTTTGTTGTTACAAGATTGATAATTAATCAAATTATTAAAGTACAATGGGTGGATTTTAAGTTGGAGAATGTCCTCGTATCTCTCCATTCCTTAAAACCAATGGGCCTCGGCTCCATTATTTTTAAGGAATGGGGAGTTACTCGGACATTCTCCTATACATAACTTCATGGATACGATATTTAAGTTTCGTCACAGTATAATGTTTACATTAACATTACAGATAAGCAAATTAACAAAGGCTGTAGTATTGAATTCCTTTCCGCACGGACGATTTTGGCAGTTTGTATACAAAGAAAATGTTAGGTGTACTCGATTAATGCAACGTTCGTTACAAGTTGTAATACGACAAAAGTTCGTTCTTTGGATATTATAGTCCCCAGCCCATCCACCAATATTAATACCAAAAGAATTTCAATCACTCGTATATATTTTGCATTTGGGGGGAATAGAAATAACAGACTAAATGAATTTGTTATGTTGATATATATTTATAATAAATGCTATGCGATCTTGAAACGAACGCACAACCCTACACTATGTCGAGTCTTATTTATATTACATTATTTTAGTTAATAAAAAAAAAATTCTGAGGAGTGAAACGAGGGAGAAAAAAAATAGACAATGTATATACATTGTCGAAAATATAAAAATTTATCTATAGGAGTTTTGACGAGTTTTTCTTACTCATTATTCTGATTCCGAGCCAACCAGTCTTTGCTTTTTCTCCTTAATGCTGCGTTCTTAGCGGAGAAGCAACAAATACCAATTTTATATTCTTTTGTTTGACAAGACCGCGGCTCGTACCCACAATCTATCGCACTCGAGGCGAGCACGCTAACCATTACGCTACCGATTTTTATTTAATTTTTATTTATTTTTTTAATTAAAATTTCTTATTGTCCTTCAATATATTATTTGAAAACAAAAATTAATCCAAAACAATAAGAGTTACTTGATATCTATTTAAACAGTGAGAGTTCCTACTTTTGATCAAACACTCTTTGACTATTGCAATAATTCAACTGCATAGCAAATAAAGAAAAAGAATTATAAGTTCTATACAAAATCATGACCATTCTGTCGAAGGCGACTTGGTGACTGCCAATTCTGCACAAACCGTTTTGTATTTCTTCCTTTTATTGTTATGCAAAACATCCACATGTAAAATATTTTGACAATGTGCTGTTGTTGTTTTTGTTCACAACTTTTATTCATTGAAGACATTTTTTTGTTTTTTTCTTCTTTTTATCAATTTGCAAGTCGAACATACCCTTGACAAATGTTATAATGAACCTTAAATAAATTACAGAAAGGAAACATAATTGTGATATTGAGCTGTTTTCGCTAGCCAAAGCCGGTTCTACTGAAACACAATTTTTGCGACCCAACCGGAAAGTAGTGGCTGACAGAGCCGGAACGAATGTACGTAAATAAGCATTGTGTTTTTCACTGTAGTAAGTCTACAACTATTCATGGTGGCACGCCAGTGCAACTATCATGTATATAAGCATTACAAAGGGTTTGTGTACTTTAATTACACATATATATACTTTTTATAGCTTTATTTGATGATTTCAATCTCATTATTAGCATTTTTCATTGTTTATGTCCATCATTTTATCTATATCTGAGTAATCGATGAAGATAACTACAGTAATATATAGGTAAAAACAAGCAAAAATAATCGACCGATAACGACATCTTCTGGATTTAAGATATAATAATACTATATGATCATAATACTTACTTTTTGTTGTCTCCTGTATGTCAAACATGCCTAATTGACTTGTACCGGAAGATGACAGAGCATTTCCGACCGGAGCTCTTTGACGACAATGATCCTGTCAACGAGAACTATTATCAACTCCGTATTAGTCCGTCGTTTCACAGTTTAACAGAAAAACAACGAAACAATGACATATTGCAGGCCCATGATATTCCGTAATATGGAGAGTATATAAATAAAATTCAAGTCCGTATGAAAAGGTACACTACAGTTTTACTACTTAAGCGTTAAGCGCATACCTTTATTTATAAGAAAATTGTGAAAATCATATTTCATTTATTGAAATGCATAGTGTTACAACAAATATGTTTAAAGAATATACACGCGATGTGCTTGCCAGTATATTCGTTTATTGTGTATTAATTATGGAGATTTAAAGTATCTTTTCGTCAACACTACTACGAAATTGATTGACCGTAGCTACTACATGTACGATAATTACCTGTACACCTGTGAGGACCAGATACAATAGAAACATCACGTGTTTAAAATACAGAACTGTTAACTGATAGTATATTGATTTCTAATTGAACAAACTTTAAATGACAATTGAAAATGATTTGTTTATCTATATTTAATTTTTAAAATTATTTTGAACTGTTTATAGTTTAATTTTGGTTTAATTATATTATAGTGGGCAATTTTCAATATAAGTTATTTATTCTACAGTCTATATTTCAGATAGCTGCACAATACACCACAGCACGTCTTGAATCCTGCATGAAACTGCATTTAGTTTTGTATCTTCCCTCTTTCTGACATTTGACATATAACTGATGAGTTGTTATCATTTCATCATATCATCATCAATTTCATTATCATTAGTTTTTCTATACTTTAGTATTGTATAGTGAAAAGGGAGACAATCAGTACAACTGGAGATTTAAACATCATGGCAAGTAATAAAAGTTCAGATCAGGATGAGTTGAATGATAGTGTGTCTAAAGCAGACATAGACAAGATGATAAGGTTTTTACATGCACATACTGATTATAAGGTTGTCAAAGATCCGGAACCTAGACATAGCACACCAAAGGAGGTTAAGTTTAAGACAGAAGGTTCAACTAAGCTCCCTCCCTCTCCGCCAGTCAGAAGTTCTGGTTTCTTGCTTAGTAATGCATTGAAAGAGCATTCTTTATTTGGTGAGACATCAAGTTGTAATGCTTATCAAAAGCCTAAGTTGCCTATATTTTCTGGTGAGGAAAAGAGTGAAACCTCTATTGATGTTTGGAAGTTGGAAGTGAAATGTGTTTTACGGGAGGGTAATTACACAGGTTCATCAGTTTTACAGGCAATAAGAGGGTCTTTAAAGGGAAAGGCTCGAAGCCTTTTGTTGTCTTTATTTGAACATGCGACAGCTGAGAACATAATTGACAAATTAGATGGTGTACATGGTAATGTATATTCTAGTGAGGCTCTACTTGAGAAATTTTTTAAAGAAACACAACAGCCAAATCAATCTGTAGCTGAATATGGAATGAAGTTAGAGTCCATAATTCAGTCAGCTGTTGAGAAAGGTGATATAAGCATTGTTGCAAAGAACCAAATGCTTAAGTCAAAATTTGGTCAGGACTTAAGGACCCATTACTTAAAAATTCAAGTAGGTATAAGTTTGATACAACCAAAGACTTTAATCAACTTAGGAAGGAGATACGGGCAATTGAGCTTGAATTGGCAATTTCAGATAAGGGTATTACCACTGTGCAACACCAACCTATATCATCAGATTCTAAAAAACTTGATGACATTTTGAAAAAAATAGATCGCATGGGTCAAAGGTTAGATACTCTTGAAAGGTCAGAAAAGGCACCAGAAAAAGAAAACAGTAATACCCAGTATAATGGTGGGTATAGAGGTGGAAATAGGTATAACCCTAAACGTTATGGTAGGGGTGGGGGTTATCAAAACCATAGAGGTCATGGAGATAAAAATAGCTCGAACCAAGACCAACCAAAAACAGACGACAAAAAGAAAAGTCAAGGTAATTTAAACTAGTAGAAATTTCTAATGCGGGGCAAATTAGAGATTTAAGACTTGATGCTGTTAATCATAGCCCCACAATTGGTAGATTAAGCCAGGATACTGTAAGTAAACCATCATTATTAGATAGGATGGTAGGAAGGGCAACTGAATCAATTGTTTATGTAAATAAGATTTAATGTATGTCATTACTAGACAGTGGTTCTATGGTGTCTACTATAAGTGTAGCGACTTTAAAGTCTATGCATCCACCCCCTAATATTAAAACCCTAGATGAGTTTACACTTTCAGTAAAGGTTGCTGATGGCTCCCCTTTACCTTATCTTGGATATGTAGAGGTAAGTATATCTGTTACCTTTCAGTCAGATAATATGATGGTTCTATTATTGGTTGTACCTGAAACAGATTATAACAAATCTGTTCCAGTAGTGATTGGTACCAAACATATTGAGACCTATTAAGTCTTCTGTTAGTGATTCACACGTTAAAGTACCCCATAATTGGGATATAGCTTTTTCGGCTTTGGATGCTGGTGTTAACTTGGTGAAATCAACAAACAAAAGGCCTATTAAGGTAGGTCCAATGTCTGTTTTGACTGTATCAAGAATATGTAAGTCAAAGACTGTTCTAGAAACAGCAGTCACTGAGTGTGTTGATGATACAAAGGGAACATTAGGTGTTTGCCCTAGAGTAGTAAGTGTTAAGTCACCAGGTAAAAACAGAATACCAGTAAGGATATTCAATATGACTACCAAGGTAGTATATCTGAAACCTAAAAGTATTATTTGTGGATTGAAAGAGGTGAAGGTCATGAGACATACTGATTTAGGTAAAACAGATAAATATGCCAGCGATTTAGAAGGTAAAGAATCCAATACAGGTAACATTTTAAAAAAGCTTGATATTGACTAAAAACATTTGACACCCAGTACAAAGGGTAAGTTACAAGCTTAATTTGTAAGTGGAAAGCCGTGTTCTCAACTGGACCAACAGACTTAGGATACACTAGATTGGTTGAACATGAGATAAATCTTACTGATGATAAACCTTATAGGGAACCATATAGAAGGATACCACCTTCTATGTTTGATGAGGTAAGGGAACATTTAAGAGAGATGTTAGAAATTGGTGTTATCAGAGAGTCCTCAAGCCCTTATTCCAGTAACTTAGTATTAGTTAGGAAGTCTGATGGATCCTTACGTCTGTGCATTGATTATAGAGGTGTAAATCGTAAGACTATAAAAGATGCTCATAGTTTGCCGAGGATTGAGGACACTTTAGACTGTTTATCGGGTGCCCGATTCTTTACTAAACTGGATCTCCGTTCAGCCTACTGGCAGTGCGCAGTTAAAGAGTCGGACAAACCGAAGACGGCATTCAATTTAGGACCCCTTGGGTTCTATGAGTTTAATCGCCTCCCTTTTGGTCTCACAAATGCATGTTCAACATTCCAAAGATTAATGGAGCGTTGCATGGGTGAGTTACATCTCAAAGAGTGTCTTATATATCTCGACGACATCATCATATTTTCCAAGACAGAAGATGAGCATATTAAAAGGTTGGAGTCTGTTTTTAGAAGACTGAAGGAGCAGAACCTGAAACTAAAAGGTAAGAAGTGCGAGTTTTTCAAGACGGAAATCAAATATCTTGGGTTTGTTGTGTCCGATGGTGGCATAAAAACTGACCCAGATAAGGTATCAGTCGTGAAAAACTGGCCAGCTATCAAGAATGTCAAAGACCTGAGAAAGTTTTTAGGATTCACGTCTTATTATAGACGTTTCATTCAGGATTACGCTAAGATAGTCAAACCTTTGAATGATCTATTGATTGGTCATACCACAAACAAAAGAAAGACGAACGTAAAAAGTAAGAAAGTTCCGACAAAGTGGTCATGGAATGAGGATCAACAGAAAGCTATGGATCGGGTAATTGAGAAGTTGACATCTCCCCCTATTTTAGCATACGCTGATTATACGTTGCCATTCATTTTGCATACTGATGCAAGTAATGAAGGTTTAGGGGCGGTATTGTATCAGAAACAGGGTGGCATTGACAGAGTAATTGCCTATGCTAGCCGTAGTTTGCGAGGAGCAATGAGACTTTTTCCGGCTCATAAACGAGAGTTTCTTGCTCTTAAATGGGCTGTGACGGATAAGTTTCATGAATATTTGTACGGCAGTAAGTTCGAGGTTAAAACGAATAATAATCCGTTGACTTATATCTTTGATAAGGCTAAGTTGGATGCTGTTGGTCATAGATTGGTGGCTTCCCTTTCTAACTATAACTTCAATTTGACCTACAGAGCAGGTAAGGCTAATGGCGATGCTGATCCTTTGTCAAGAATACAACCAGAAACCAAACAGATGTTTCATGATGCTATAAAAGCGGTATGTTCAGCTTGTGTGATTTCTGCCAGTAATCCATGTATTGAGACAGTCTTATTAACTCAAAATGTAAATATTGACGACAGTCTTGTCTCCGATGTTGATATCAGTGCTATATATTGGCATGCAGAGCAAAATGCGGACCCAGATATTCGGAGTCAAAACCCTTTTTCAGATTGGGCACAAACCTACAAAAAGGAAAACATCTTTAGAATCGGAAGGAGTACGTAAGTATTTACGTGATTGGGACAAATTTACCTTGAAAAGGATAAGATTGTGTACAGATATAGTAATCTGTATAGTGAAAAGGTAAGTCAGTTGGTTTTACCACCAGTTTACAGAGATGTCGTGTTTCAAGGACTGCATGATGATGCAGGACATCAGGGAAGAGATAGAACATTGTTTCTGATTAAATCCCGATTCTATTGGCCTGGTATGGATAAAGACATAGACATAAAGGTAAAGTCTTGTAGTAACTGTAGTCTTAGGAAGTCTAAGAGTAAAACATCAGCAGAGTTGGTAAATATTAAGTCTTCATATCCTTTTGAACTAGTTTGTATTGATTATCTTTCCTTAGAACAGTCGAAAGGTGGGTATGAAAATATACTAGTAATCACTGACCATTTTACACGCTACGCTCAGGACATACCTACACGGAATCAAAAGGCAAAAACAACAGCTAAGTGCTTATGGGAAAATTTTATACAACACTACTCTTTCCCAGCCAGACTACACAGTGATCAAGGTAGGAATTTTTTGTCTAAGATCATTGTTGAACTTTGTAAGTTGGCAAATATAAAAAAATCCAGGACCACTCCTTATCACCCTCAAGGTAACGGACAGGTGGAACGATTCAATCAGACACTTTTGAACATGTTAGGTACGTTAGATGAAGAGAGGAAACCAGATTGGAAATCGTATGTAGCGCCTCTTGTGCATTCTTACAATGCTACAAGACATGAAAGTACGGGCTATAGTCCTCACTTTTTAATGCTTGGTTGGCACCCGAGACTGGCTATAGACGCATTTCTAGGAGTTACATCTGATTCACCAGTGAAAGATCACATAACATATGTAAGTTCCCTTGAAAAGAGATTGAAATTTGCTTACAAAACAGCCGCCAAGGTAGCTGAAAACTTGCAGAAAGGGGATAGAGTTTTGCTGAAGAAAGTAGGTTTCAAAGGTAAGCATAAACTAGAAAATAAATGGAAAAGAGACCCTTATATCATTGAGTCTCAACCTGATACAGATATACCCGTTTACGTCCTTACGCCAGAACATAGACGTTCGAGAAAGGTGACAGTACATAGAAATATGTTGCTTCCTCTTTTATCTCTTCCTACAAAGGAGATTATTCAAGAGCATACTTCTCCCAAACCAAAACGAAGTAAGGAAAATGATAGTTCAGAAAATTCTACACAGGAAATGGAAAAGAAAACTGTTGATGAAGGTCATATGGATGAGCCAAATGACGTCAGTGTAGTGAAATGAAATGAACACTTTACTGAAAGCGCTATTTTTCCATTACGTCAATGTTGTATTTATAAAGTTGGAAATCCCATTGTAGAATTCTCGGGTTTTTACATAGAAGTAATCGATTAATTAGAGGATCCCGAGTAAATTTTAGAGTATATAAGGCGGTCAAAATGCCGCGGATGGTTGCATTCGGTTTGTGCCATTTGTGAAGTGCACGTCGAAAGAGTGGAAAGATTAAATAGGGATATTGAGCTGAACTGACATCAGGGTTTAAAGAATAGCAGAAGTGACTGCATTTAAGTCTTGCCTGTTATTCTGATAAACGATTGATCGTTGAATAGCTCAAAGCGAGCCAACATTCTATTTATAGTTATAGTTGTAGTTTACTGAGCAAAATTGAGATATAAAATTGCCTACCATTTTAAAATAATACAATTAATTTTGGATAGGTTCTTTTCATTTTACACAATAAATCTCGAACCATAAGAAGTAACTTAGGTACGAACCCTTTCTTAGTTTATTTTCCTATTTATTTTAATTTACTTTATATCATTTTCAATAGATACCCGGCACGTTACAAAATTGGTGGCAGCGTTGCGGGATTCGAGTAGTGTAAATAAATTGTTTAAATTGTAAATACGTTTTTTGTTTGATTGTTTGATTATTTATTGTACTTTAAACTTGCAATATGGCAGATTATGATAAAGAGTTATCTGAAATAGAATCAGAGGTTGACCGTCTCACAAGACAAGTGAGCGGGTACGAACGGGTTGGTCAGTCAACACCAAAATACATGGCGACTGGTGAGCGTCAGTCGGTAGGTATCCCGGTCGATTCAGGTTTCGCAACCGCACGACAATCAAGGGAAAGAGCTAGTGCTCAAAGAGAAAGTACAGAAGTGGACAGAATAGAGGTTGAAATTGAGAAATTGAGAGAGCAATTAAGGCAAAATGAAGAGTTCAGAAGTATGCAGGAAAGTGCATATAGAGAAAGAGAGGGTAGTCCCGCGGTTCGATTTAAGGAACCGTTATATGACAATTATGTTCCTCCGGGTGTTGCAGTGAGAAAAAAATCAGATCAAGCCAAGAAACCTGCACAACCGGCAGCTGCTAAAGGCTCAAATACTGCACGTGTAAAAGCTGCAACCTATGATGGTACATCATCATGGTTAGATTATAAGTCTCACTTTGATGTTTGCTCTCGTATAAATCAATGGTCAGAAAATGAAAAGGGGTTATATCTGGCTGTGGCTTTGCGTGGACAAGCCCAGGGCATACTAGGAGATTTGCCTATAGATAAGCAACAAGACTATAAATCTCTTGTGAAAGCACTCGAAGAACGTTTTGCCCCACCTAATCAAACTGAGCTGTACAGAGTTCAGCTCACTGAGCGACGACAAAAACCAGCAGAAAGCCTACCTGAACTTGGTCAGGCAATTAGAAGATTAGTAAATCTGGCTTAACCTACAGTACCAGAGAATGTACGTGGCACCCTTGCAAAGCAGCATTTTATAGAGGCTCTAGCCGACTCAGAAATGAGGATACGCATTAAGCAGTCACGTCCCCAAAATTTAAATGATGCTATTCGACTGGCTGTCGAATTGGAGACTTTTAATAGAGCTGAACGAAGGGTGACGGAAGGCCGCTCATATTTACGTACAACTACAGCAGACAGTACTGCTGGCAAGGTATCTGATAAAACAAAAGATCAGACAAACATGATGAAATTAATGACTGGTATGCAAAAAAGACTATCAGATTTACAAAGAGATGTCAACCAGCTTAAGAACGAAAAATTCAGACCACGCAAATTTGATAATACACCAAGATTTAATTATGGACGTGATCAAGCTTATGGACAGAATTACGGTCGTGGACATGGGTATAGACAAAACTTTGGTCGTGGTCAAGATAATAGACAAAACGGGTACAGAGTGAATCCTCAGAAGGAGAATTCACAAACTGATAAGAAAAGTGAGAATGTTGGACGTGGTCGTGGAAGAGCAAGATCCCGGTGATCTGTTGGGACCAATATCTTCCAGCGAGGAGGAAGAAGGAGTAGACGAGGAAAAGAATGAAGAAGTGGAAGTTAATAATAATGACATGATAAATCATGAAACGGATAAGCTTAAGCCATCAACTAGTCAGATTGAAGTTGGGCGAATAATAAGAAAACCCACTTATCCACAAAAGGTATTAGCTCCAAAACGAGCCCACGTACCGGAGGGCGATGAAGATGAACCACCACGTAAGATCGGTCCAAAAGATCTAAGGAATGTAATTCCCAAGCCAGTAATCCCAAAAAGGGTTGTAGTACAGAAAGCTACATGTATGATATATGAAAGCTCACAGACCGATCCTTTTATAATAAAGAGATGCACAATTCGCACCTCTACGTTTGAGCAAGATGGGAAGCATGTCGAACTGGTAGAGAAAGAATGGGCTGAGATTTGTGATTGTATGAAGGAATACAAGAACAAGGACAAGGATCCCGAAGGTGAATGAGGGACAATGTATAGTCAGATACAGAGTAAATTGGAAATTCTAAGCACTAGAGCTAGTTGATTTCTCCAGGAGTGGTTTAAACAGGACAGAGTTAGCCTGTGAGGGAAGGCCAAGGAGGCAATTATAGAATGAGATATTGACAGGACGGAGAATGTCTGATGAACGCAAATCATAGAATACAAATGAATTATGATATGTTGTTATTTTTTTTATGTTGGTCAGATGGGGACGTTAAATCCGAGGTCCCGTGTGCAGGAACTGCCACAACCTGTCCACGTTAAAGATCCCTCCTGCAGAGTTCGCTAAGAGTAGGCTCCTTGGGGCCGCTGCAGAGGCAAAATTTGTTAGGAACACAAAATTTATTCTTTTGGCCGTGGCACTCAAAATTGCAGACGTTAGTAGGTACATTGTTGTTTAGGTTACTTTTTTTTTGTCAAAATAGGTTTAGGTGTTAGGGTCAAAGTTAATATTAGTTGGATCATTGATAAAAGTTAGGGTATAAGGCTATTTTAATTTGGTTAAGAAAACAATGCTCGTACATGAGGAGAGCGAGGACGCTTTTTCTTCGGAGGCGTGGGTAAATGTAGTGAAATGAAATGAACACTTTACTGAAAGCGCTATTTTTCCATTACGTCAATGTTGTATTTATAAAGTTGGAAATCCCATTGTAGAATTCTCGGGTTTTTACATAGAAGTAATCGATTAATTAGAGGATCCCGAGTAAATTT
Source organism: Bathymodiolus brooksi (assembly GCA_963680875.1). Taxonomy (NCBI): domain Eukaryota; kingdom Metazoa; phylum Mollusca; class Bivalvia; order Mytilida; family Modiolidae; genus Bathymodiolus; species Bathymodiolus brooksi. Next base: position 7,821,824 of record OY804580.1, on the reverse strand, counting down.
TAGAGTATATAAGACGGTCAAAATGCCGCGGATGGTTGCATTCGGTTTGTGCCATTTGTGAAGTGCACGTCGAAAGAGTGGAAAGATTAAATAGGGATATTGAGCTGAACTGAGCTAAAACAAGACATCAGGGTTTAAAGAATAGCAGAAGTGACTGCATTTAAGTCTTGCCTGTTATTCTGATAAACGATTGATCGTTGAATAGCTCAAAGCGAGCCAACATTCTATTTATAGTTATAGTTGTAATTTGCTGAGCAAAATTGAGATATAAAATTGTCTACCATTTTAAAATAATACAATTAATTTTGGATAGGTTCTTTTCATTTTACACAATAAATCTCGAACCATAAGAAGCAACTTAGGTACGAACCCTTTCTTAGTTTATTTTCCTATTTATTTTAATTTACATATCATTTTCAATAGATACCCGGCCCGTTACATAAGTATCTCCAGTGATGACGATGATGAGGTATATGCATGTTCTAATAAACGTGGTACCCATAAACCATCAAGGATTGGCCTTAATCCTATGGCCGCCGAATTTTGGCTTTCATCCCCTAAATCGTCGTCATCAGGGTCTGTGCTAAGTTCAAGGTCTGAAGTTCTTTCATCTCTATCAGATACTCAACAAAGTTTTAGAAGTGAGACAGACAGTAATATTTCAGCAGTAACAGGTAATGACCCTGGGGAATTCCCTAGCTTTGATTCTAGCCATACACGGACTAGTGATATTGTAGATGCCGGTGATACAGTGGGTCAAAACTTTGATCGATCTGATATTTCTATTCACGAAGCACAACCTGCATTACGTAGGACAGCAAGGGTCAGTAAGGTCCCTCAGAGGTTTGATGATTTTATTTTATATCGTTAGATAATTTGTATAAGTTTTATATTGATCAGTTTTTCATACTGATGATTTTCGGTTTGACTTTGATATATTTTTACGATTTTTGTACATTTGACATTTTGACTTGTATATTTTTTTTTGTATGGGATGATATATTTTATTGAGTACAAATGTTTTGATTTTGATTTTCCACCATTTTGAAGTAGTTGAGTGGCACTTGCCGCCTGCTGGTTTGATAATGTTGGATCTTCATATTTCAAATGATTTGACATTTGAGTGAAATTATTTTCATTTTCACTCTCATTTTTTTGAGATAGTGATTTAGCTATTTTAGTTTGTATATAGATTGTCGATTGTCTTTGTCTGTCTTTAGACCACTTGTTTAACGAAGTTTTCTGGACATAAAGTAAGTATACTCCGTAAAGTTTTGAAAATTCAGGGACGAATTTTTCCCTTTTTGGGCGGAATATGTCGCCGTAATATAAGAAACGGGTCATTATACGTTTAAAGGTAAGTAGTAGTATCTTGCATCATTAATATATTTCATTCATAAATTCATTCATTCATAAAGACGGACGGAGAAATGACTACACCTTTCTACCTTTTTGCACGAATATCACATGCATGTATTCCCGCCCTGGTTTTCTTCTTCTTCTTCTTCCATTAAAGTGCAGGGCTGCCGCAACAGCATCTTCACACTGAGTTTAAAACAACCATGCTTGCGCAAGGGAGAGACTCTGTACAATTAAAAACAAGGTCAGCGGTGTTAGAATCTGACTGCCTGGATTTCCTTTTTGAAGGATTCCAGGTCCAAGGCTGCTGCTGTCGCCTCTGGTAGTTGATTCCATAACCGGATTGTGGATGGAAAGAAGGACTCTTTGTGTACAGTTGTTCTGCTGTATGGTACTATATATTTATGCTGTTGTCCTCTAGTAGCGGCACCTAGATGGTGCATGAATGGTGGTGGTTCAATCGATACGAGTCCGTTAATTATCCGGTACATCATAATCGCCTTTGTTCTCAAACGGCGTTGCTGGAGTGTGTCCCAATTCAGGTGGTTTAGCATTGTTGTAACACTGCTGGTTATGTTGTAGTTGTCAGTAGCAAACCTAGCTGCTCTCCGTTGGACTGATTCTAACTTGTTGATGTTACTCTGGGTATGAGGTGCCCAAACGGAACTGGCATATTCTAGTTGCGGTCGAACAAAGGTGGTGTAGCATTTAGTCCTGATGTTTGCTGGACAGCTTGACAGATTTCGACGTAGGAAGGCTGTAGTGTTGTTTGCCTTTCTACATACGTTGTCAATATGGTTGTTCCATGACAAGTTCTGACTGATGGTAATACCCAGATATTTTCCTTTAGATGTTATGTTCAATTCCTTCCCATGGATGAAGTACGATGATGGTATGATCTTACGCTTGGTGGTTATGCGTATAACTTCACATTTATCGGGATTGAAGTGCATCTGCCAGTCACGCTCCCAGTATTGTAAGTTGTTAAGGTCGTCTTGAAGAGATGTTGTGTCATCGTTGGTTTTGATGTGTCGGTATAGGAGACAATCATCAGTTTTGGATCTATATATTCACTAACTTGTCCACTGATTGACATTCACACTTCAATACAGTACACGGCTGGTTGGGATTGATAACTTGTTCCCTATTTTCAGGTAGGCATTTATGCTTTTGTATACTTTCATTAATTACGGGTTGTCCAGCTTTTCTAAATTATTCAGCGGTTCATTTCAGTAAATAATAATTTGTTTTGCATTATAGTAAATTCTTTTTTATAATGTATTTTCAGTGTGAATCAAATAAAATGTAGATGGTTGAAAAGATGGTTATTTTATGGAAAGTCATGCCATATATCCTAATGCCCACATTACATCAATGAGGCCCAAACACACTGACAGATGTAACAGGGAAACACCAAAAGGAGCTTGGACTTTTGGAGTGTTAAGTGTCACAAGCATTTAAATAAAATATATCACGTGGTTAAAAATAACAATAATAGAAAAAAGACCACAGGTACTTGTGGACAGATATGCATGACTACCCTTAATGGCCTTATGGTGTCTTTGTTTATGATGATTTTATTTGTTGAATTAACCAAATAAAACTTATGGTGTCCCTAGCTATGGAGGCGTGACGTGACTTACATTAAAATGAAATTCGTATTATTTTCTTATTTATGCTTTCTATAACTGTCTTTGCTTGGAATATACACGGGGTTTACTGACGGACACAATCTAGGAGTTTTGAGGGTCAACTGAATTATTTGAGTTTCTGTGAATTCGGCTTTCCATACTCGATCGCGATCGACAGAACAGGAAGTGAAATCGAGTTAAGTACCCTTTTCAGAAGCAGGAAGTAGACTTAAGACGATGGCTTCTACCGATCTACCAACAAGACAAAATGCAAATGACAGTATTAAACGACGACAGACACAGTCGGCTCATGACATTTTGATGCAAATGGGGTTTCCTAAGCAACGAGCGTATGTCAATAACGTTAACAAAAACATTACTGTACATGAAAACAAATCGTGGAAGATGGATTTATGCTGGTCCGACACTTTGTACAATAGGCCTACTACATGAGTCTTAATTCACAGGGAATTGTCGACTATCCACGTACACTGTATGTTTCAATCGTATACAGTCAATGGACATATTAAGTATTTGTGATTTTGACGTTGTAACGTCATTACTGCAAAAATTTAACTTGAGAAGAAACGTTCAATAAAAAAGTTTTAAGCAATATCCTACCTTAATATTTTGTCAGGTGACCCTTCAGTTCATCCTAATGAATTCACGTATCCGTGTTGGAATGGTTTGATAAAGTCCCTGATTATAGTTTACGAGGAGACTTTCCCACACATGTCGAATTTCGGCAATAAGTTCGTTTTGGGTGTTGATGTTTCCAGAGATTGGTTGTAGTGCCTTCTATGCGAAGCCAAACATTTTCACACACATTTAAATCTGGAGATTGTGCTGGTCACGTAGTACAATTTATATTATTTTCCTGTTTGTAGTTTTCTGTAATTCGGGCACGATGTACAGGTGCGTTATCATCTTGAAAGACATACTCATTGTCAGCAAAATATCGTGCAATTACAGGCCACAAATTATTTCCAAGAACATCAATATATATCTGGGAATTAATATTCCCTTTTACATCAGTTAAAGTTTCAATCCCGTTAAAAGATAAACACCCCCGGATCATAACACTACATTGGGAAGGTCGACATACTAAATCCGGACGGTTAACTTCGTTGCCTTTCCTCCAGACATAAATACGGTTGTTTGATCCAACAACTATCTGACTTCATCAGAATATATTATATATATATTTCCTCCAGTGCGAATCAACAGTCCAGTTGCGTCTTTCCCTACACCATGCCACCCTCTTTTTACGGTTGACTTCGCGAACAATGACACACTTTTTTGCAGCCCGTCGTTTGTAACCTTCAGATGCAAGTTTCCTTCAGATAGTTGTACTGCTGAACGAATGTTGTTTATTGTCATTAAATGTGGTGGTTATTTCATGTAAAGGTGCCCAACGATTTATTTTCACAAGACAATTTAACCCAACTTCATCCCGGACGGTGAACAATTTTCGTCTCCCTTTTCATGGTTGATTTTCTACTGTTCCAGTTGACCGATATTTATCAATTGTTGACCAGGGTATGTCCAATAAATCAGAAATATACGATCTTCTCTCCTTTTTCCTATGCAACTTTACGATCAATTCTTTGGTTTCTGTGCTCAATTCTTTGCTTTTGTGACCCATCTTGTTTGTGTACAATTTACAGGAAGGAAACACAACAGACGTAAAATGACGTCACGGCTCACAAGACGTCTTGTTTTCACTTACATTTTACAGTAATATCATAATTATCCGAACTGATGTTTTAATGTAATGACCAAAAACATAATCAACATGTATTGCAGTCGGACGCCGCCATATTGAAAATCACGAATACTTATGTTCATTGACTGTACACGTGTGTTTATGCATGGACAGTAACAAATGCGGATAGTCGTCAAATCCCTGTGCTTAAATTACATCAATTGGGTTAGAGTCATGTTCATAAGGGGTAAGATCGATCCCATCGATCATCCAACTTCCCTTTGACAGGGCATCTTGCCTCAGTATGCAAGTCAAATTGACTCCGTCAATATCCCCCCCCCCCCACATTTATCAAAATCCCCCCCCCCCCCCCATTAAATAATGTAATGAAGAAATTAATTTGATTATAAAATCGAGTTATGTACAATAATTTGATCCTCTATGTATATGTTTTCATTAAAAAAAAATCATGAGAGATCCGACTGAACGTGATTACATTATTTTATTTGCTTTTATAAGGTAATTAACTTGAGATCAATATTTTTATATGATACATTATTGTTTGTAAATCAGTTTGATTATCTTAATGCATAATATTTTTCATATTTTGTGTATCTTTGTGGTGTTTTAATTGAAATAATAACTGCATCAGTTGTGTAATGGTTAGCATTCTACCCTTGAGTGTGGTAGATCATGGTTTTGAGCCCTGATCGGCTAAAACCAAAGCAAGTTGAAAATGTAAATATTAAACATTATATAAAACATTCGTCGCCTTCACAATGGTAAGGTTATTATTTTAATTCTGCAAATTTCTTAACAAATTTTATTTGAAGACGGTTGTCAATGTTTAAATACGATAAATATATTACAAATAGCCTTATCATTACAAAATATATCAATAAAACATATCAACATAAAAATAAATGTCTACTTTTGACAGCCAGGTTTCAAAAAGGGAGATGATTGAAATGCAAATTGAACACACCCGTTTATCTTTTCTTGATCAGCAATCATCGGACCAAAACTTTTCTTCACAAGGTAATGATCGGCAATCATCGGAACAAATCAACCGAAAGTTAATTAGTCTCCACAATAATGGCAAGGACGAAAAATATGCACACAGATTTGCAGATTTCTAGTTGTTGGGAACATATTTCGACTTGAAACATGCATGAATAGCTTAGTAAAGGTACCACCGTATTCCAAATGAATTTTCAGGGAAAAATTTTCTTCACCCAAAACTTGTGTAATATTACTTTAATATTTTTTTCTTTTTCGTAATGCAATTCGCTTGACATAATCTTCAAACTGTTCCATGGCCCTTCACATTTTATCCTATCAGATCTTGGGCGATTTACAATGTATTTTAAAAATGTTATTTCGATGTTGAAATATTTTCATAAATTCCACATAACTGAGATAATTACTGACGAAATTTTTGTTTTTGTATTTATTTAATCATCATCATACCATAACAAGTAAAATGACAACAAGACATTACAATGTTTATGATATTTACTACCACAAATTATATCATATCACTAATGGTTGTAAAGTCTGTATAGCTATATATCTTACTTCTTACAAACTTCTAGGAATATTATTGGTTTAAAGTGAACACCTGGTAACTGTGTATATTCAAAACACGGTCAGTAGTTTTTAATACACGGTTAGTAGTAGAGTTATCTCCCCTTTCTCTTAAAAAAAATGATGTCACATATGGATCACTTCACCTGATCACTTGCACATAACACAAAAATTGCATAAGATATTTATTAGTTTTGATGCCATTACATCCAAATCCTTTATTCAAAGCTTTAAGGTAATCAGTAAGATATATTCGTTACACAGTGTGCTAGTGACCTAATACCAAATATACGGGGTCAGTGAATTCAATATGGAACGCGAGCTAAGCTCTCACCCCATATAGAATTTACTGACCCCGTATATATGGTATTAGGTCACCAACACACTGTGTATCTAACACTAGGATATAGAAAATGCAAATATGCCCGTTTTTTTGCAAATATAACCAGTAAAATGCAAATAATTAAAGATTAACAGTTATATTAGCGTTTACCAGTTAAATTAGCGAATTGTCTTGTTATATTTGCGTTTTACCTTTTAAATTTGCATTGTCGTGGCATTTTAGCATTTTTCCTTTTATATTTGCATTGTCGTGGCATTTTAGCATTTTTCCTTTTAAATTTGCATTGTCGTGGCATTTTTGCGTTTTTCCTTTTAAATTTGCATTGTCGTGGCATTTTAGCGTTTTTCCTTTTAAATTTGCATTGTCGTGGCATTTTAGCGTTTTTCCTTTTAAATTTGCATTGTCGTGGCATTTTAGCGTTTTTCCTTTTAAATTTGCATTGTCGTGGCATTTTTGCAATTGTCGAGGCATATTTGCATTATCGTGGCATATTTGCATTTTACCAGTTAAATCGCACGGTCATCTAAATCACCTGCTGAGTAGAGAGATTACGTAATACTGTAGTCGTCACTAGCTCATTGAATATGATGATCTATAGTATTATATTATCGTGTATCTATATGTATTTATTTATTATTATTATTATTATTTATGTTATACTAGTCTGGTCCTTAATAAATTTAATGTATTCAATACACAATAATCCATCAATTGTTGCGTATTTGATTTTCATGTCGTATTTTAACTTAATGCGATGTTTATTAAGAAATGTGACTTTAAATGTATTAAAATATTAGCAAAGTGTGATACACGTACAGAATACGTATACTGTTGTCACTTCACTACTACTTGTTTTTGATTATCATGCGAGAAATACATTAACCTTGTATTACCTATGCTGAGACTATTTACTAAAAAATTAATTAAGTATATATTAAACTATCGGTCTCTATTAAGCTATTTATGTCTTGTTTTATAGCACAGGATTGCGTATGTACAGCGTCAAAGTTATTGTGCTTTAAAAGTTCTGATTATTGTAATGAGGCACCTTAATGAACAATAAATATTTTTGTTTATGATATAAAACAAATAATCATATCCCTATGTAAACGCCGTAACGCGCCCTCATCCGATCCAACAGAAATATGCAATTTACATGTAAACACTATTTTGTCAGTTAATTAGATTGATCAATAAATACAGGAATTTTTTTTTCTTCAAATGTTTATATAATTCCCTGATAAATATAAGAACAATCTATAATAGTATTATATTATTGTTTATTTATTTGTACCATTCTGGATGATAATAACTTTAGCTATTCAATATACAATAATCCATCAATCATTGTGTATTTTACAGTAGTTATGTATATTTGATTTCTTGATTTTGTTTTTCAGGATTTAGAACTATGCACTCATATTTATTTCAATTTGATGTTGATTTAAATGTAAACGTTTAATATTTTCACGGAGATTCAACATTATAATTTATGTTTATTTATTTTACAGGCGATTGATGCCTTTTAGTGGCCTTACCGTTCATCATTACGAACATATTGTTATATGGTAAATTACTTCAAGCCTTACAAATCGGGTAGCCTATTGTGCGACATTGTATCCAACTTAATCATGATTCGCTTCGATAACTCTGTAATTTATTAGGGGCTTGTTTTCGATAAAAAAATAATATGTATATGGATATTTCTTTTAAATAATCGCTAATACAGTGTTAAACATCGATTTGTATGCATCTGAAAGCAAAGCTCTGAGCTAAGAAATTATTCATATGAATATTTTACGTTAAGTTTAACGTTTAAAAAAAATGAAATTCTCTTCTGTAAGCATCTGTTTTATAGGCCTTGTATTAAAATGTGTTGAAATAGTGTAAAAACAATTGAATTTTCTATAAAGAGAGAACACAATTGTTGTCCCCACAATAGTTACATTCCATGAGGCCTTTTCCTCAGTTGTGTTTCCTGTTGTGTTTACTGCAAAAGTGTATATTGTATTGGAGTGAGCTGTAAGTAATGAATTACCAAAGTAATAAAATTTTATGATTTCCTGTATCCCTCAAGGCCATCATTTTATAATATCAAAGAATGGTATCCTTCCTAATTGAGAGGAATTAAGGGTGAATTATCAGGGTAATCACATGTAAATAAATTACACATGAAATATGAAAATATAATACTAAATATTTATTATTAATTTTAAACCAATATAAACACACATCAAATATGAAAACATAATAATTAATATTTATATTAAACATTAATACTATTACTATATAAGCAAACCTGAAATATGCTCTCCAAGCTTGATTTTTCACTATTTTTTATAATTAAAAAAGTCAAGTTATGAAAGAAATAATTTTCTTATAAAAATTAACTTTTAAAAATAGAACTTCATTTCCATTGTAAGAATATATATATATGTTTTATTTTCTTTCCTTAATGTATACATATTTTACTGTTTTAAGGTGTATTATTTCTGTTAAAATTTTAATTAATGGTTTTATTTTCCTATTGGATTTTTTTAACAAAAAAAAATGACCATGCTTTACTCTTACATAAAATATATTATTTCATTTCTCATTAATTTTGTAACTTTTCTTTATTTCAATTTTTCTTCTTAAATCAATATAAATTTACTTCAGTATTAGATTTGAATCAATATTTTTATTGAACTACTTGATGATGCAAATACCACATGTTCAATCTTTTAAAAAAATAATTCCACAACCCATAATATACTTGTTTTATTCTTGTAATTCAACATTTCATTGACAAAAATAAACTTTTCAAAAGAAAATATTATTTATAACCACGAGACTACATGACCCCTCGATGACCCGAATGCTATTCTCTTATCCAAACATATCCGGGTATTTAATAATAACACTTTTTTTTAGCAATCAATTTTAATCGTTTCATTTATTTAAATCTTTATTCAATAATTCGTCTATTTTATTAACAAATAAACTATTGTAAAGAAAATATTACTTATTAGCAAAGTGTATGAATGGATCAGAGACTATATTATGTAACCTTGTACATGTCAATAAAAAAAAATGTTGGATGTATTTCTTTGTACATAAGATTGTTTTTAAAGCCATTCTTGTATTTTAATATACTCTCGATTATCTGGCAACTTTTGCTGTCAGTAAAATGGCGTGATCTGTTTTCGTTTGAAGTAAAAACAGGGCGATATACGGGATGGAAACGAATATAAAATCCGGAAATGGCTGGTTTTAAAGTTTCATGGTTCTGGCCATCTACCAAATCATACTACATCTAAATAAAATAACAGAATGTTTGAAAATGACCACTTTCAAAATTGTGTTTACTTTAGATGTTTTTTTTAGTGCTGAAACCACAATGCACTGCAAAGTGACATGTATTTTATATAAGAAACAGGCACATTTCAGTCAGCTCTTTTGTTTACAAGTACGATCAGTGACCCCATGATAGTTACATGACAGAAAGAGCCGGTGTCTGAGAGGCAGACGACATAGTTCAATTTTATATAGCCCTTCTGGATTTTTTTCCAGCTACTTTATATATGAAGTAAATTTTTAGCATTGCAAAAGTATGGTTCAGTAGGTAGGTTCACTGTTTTTGGTACTTACATCTTTAAAAGCAAATCTTTTATGAATTTATTACACAATCACTTTTTGCAGATTTACGTTTTGTTTCTATATACTTATGGCAAAACAAACGAATCGGAGAAAACGGTCCATCTTTAATGAGACACATTTACAAAAGATTTTTTTCGAAAATTGAAGAACTACGAAATTATGTGAAAAAAAAAGAACGGACATCAGAAGAATGCCATGAATTCGTAAAAAAATAAAAATAGGCCTATGGAGCAAAATTGTTTTAATGCTATTATTTATAAGATCGCACTTTGTAATCAATCGTTCATGCACTACAATAAAGCTACACATAAGCTCTGCTTCTTGGCTAAAAGCACAGAAAGTTACAGGGTAGGAAGGCATAAAATTGAGAGGATTATGTAAACATATAATTTGTAATAGTTTTCATTTGACAATTACAGACCATGAGTATTATAAATACTTTTAAAGTTTATTATACAAAACTTCAGGGTACATCTCTTGCGTAATATAATAATTTGTTTATGGAAATACAATATTCTTACTTGCCAACAGTAAAAAGATTAATCTGTTTTCATAACGGTTATTTCTGATTTGAACAAAGCGTAACATATAATATGTCTGCGTAAAGAAAACATTTTTTGTTTATTTTAATCACGTCTTTCGAACTGGTGGACCCTTCTGATTAGTCTCAGAATAGTCATAAAAAATATGGTTGTTGTTTTTATAAGGAAAAATTGCATATGAAAGTTTTTTGTCTATTTTGCTTTTTGGGGTTTGCAAGAAGAATTTTCTACCCTGCCCTGTTCACCCTGCTTTACTTCATAATTTTGGTTGTTGCTATATCATTCTGATGATGCACAAAAAAAATCAAGATAAAAATGAACAATTCATTATAACTTACGATCAATGTTAATCTTAAGATTTTTTTGTGAAAATAGCCCCAGAATCAATTGCTGCATCAGGCGCGGATCCAGCAGTTTTGAAAACGGGGTCCCAGGCTCTTGTTTGCCAATTTTTACCCAATTTATACACAAATTTTACTAAATTGTCGAACACCCCCTTGATCCGCCAGTGTGCATTAATATGCACCCATTCCTAATGTATACTTGATCAGGGTCGTGTATTTTGATCACCTATTAGAACCTTTAAAATGTGTATTGCATCTCCTATTCTAGTCACGGGTACCGTTAAATGGTCACAAAATGTGTATTGCATTTCTGATTATTGCTAAAGATTGTGACACATGTATTTCAAGTATTCGGTCAGAGTCCCATCGACCGGATGTAAAATGACACTTGTATATTCTGCCTGGCAATATTAGGTACCCTGCTGAGTGAACCGGTGTAAATGTACCTGTCGTTTTCAGAATGAAGATAAAAATAAGTAAATCCTGCCTTTCACTTCTTATTTCAGGAATTATTTGCATTAATTTATTGAAGAATAAAATATTTCAAATTAAGATATGGTCTCTCGCTTCTGAAAATACATGAAAAATATAAGAAATATATTTTCCGCATAATATTTTACGTTTTGCTCATCAAAAATGACAAACAAACAAAAAAAGGAAAAGAAATTAACATTTTTAAATCACTAAAGGCCACTAAAAGGCATCAATCGCCTGTAAAATAAATAAACATAAATTATAATGTTGAATCTCCGTGAAAATATTAAAGTTTTACCTATAAATCAACATCAAATTGAAATAAATATGAGTGCATAGTTCTAGATCCTGAAAAACAAAATCAAGAAATCAAATATACATAACTTTACTGTAAAATACACAACGATTGATGGATTATTGTGTATTGAATAGCTAAAGTTATTATCATCCAGAATGGTATAAATAAATAAACAATAATATAATACTATTATACATTGTTCTTATATTTATCAGGGAATTATATAAACATTTAAAAAAAAATTCCTGTATTTATTGATCAATCTAATTAAGTGACAAAATAGTGTTTACATGTAAATTGCATATTTCTGTTGGATCGGATGAGGGCGCGTTACGGCGTTTACATAGGGATATGATTATTTGTTTTATATCATAAACAAAAATATTTATTGTTCATTAAGGTGCCTAATTACAATAATCAGAACTTTTAAAGCACAATAACTTTGACGCTGTACATACGCAATCCTGTGCTATAAAACAAGACATAAATAGCTTAATAGAGACCGATAGTTTGATATATACTTAATTAATTTTTTAGTAAATAGTCTCAGCATAGGTAATACAAGGTTAATGTATTTCTCGCATGATAATCAAAAACAAGTAGTAGTGAAGTGACAACAGTATACGTATTCTGTACGTGTATCACACTTTGCTAATATTTTAATACATTTAAAGTCACATTTCTTAATAAACATCGCATTAAGTTAAAATACGACATGAAAATCAAATACGCAACAATTGATGGATTATTGTGTATTGAATACACTAAATTTATTAAGGGCCAGACTAGTATAACATAAATAATAATAATAATAATAATAAACAAATAAATAAATACATATAGATACACGATAATATAATACTATAGATCATCATATTCAATGAGCTAGTGACGACTACAGTATTACGTAATCTCTCTACTCAGCGGGTGGTTTAGATGACCGTGCGATTTAACTGGTAAAATGCAAATATGTCACGATAATGCAAATAATTTTCCAACGGTTATTAGATTTAAATTACAGTCCTCTGAGCGCTTTAAATGAAGCGAATTTAACATCAACGACCCAGACTTTAAATTTCAATCCCACAATGCATTTTTGCTTAAAACGTCACAAGCTAGTTGAAAAATTGGAAATTAAAATTACAAATTTGCGATTTGCTTCGTTATTTGTGGAAATATGTCGATAAAACTTTGTGAATATGTATTTTATATCACCAGGAACATATTTAGCTAACATGTAAAAAATCGCGAAGTTTCCCTTTAATTTTATTTGTTCATTTAATTTTAAATAAACTTTTTCAGGCAAAGTTTAGTTTAAACAAATTTTTTGAATTAATTCAATATAACATTACAATAATTAGCTATATATATTACATAATAAGAAGTATTTAATAGGATTGGGAAGCAAGTTACAAGAACTTATATTAATCCCTATCCATATCCAGGCAAAGTTTGAAATATGGCATCAAATTTCAACAAAATAGGCATATTTTTTTTCTAAAAAAAATACTAACTTATGCATTTTTTTCTGCTACATTAATTATATGATGTACTTCTCATCTTATGACAATGAAAAAAAAAATTAACTCCAACTGAGATGGATTTTATAGCTTAAGAATTTAAGAATTTTCTGTTATATTTTTGTTTATTTTCCTTTAAATAAAATGTTATTAAAAATGTATTGCTTCAATGCTTGTTTATTTGAAAAATCCAGCTGGTTTTACATGCTTCAATGTCTATTAGGTGAAATATGATTAAAAAAAAAGGCTGATAGCTGTAAAAAAAAAAAAAAAATTGCCATTTTTTTTTAAACAGCCATTTTCAACTTGTTTCTAAAACTCAAATAAATAATTTTTATATTTTCTGACTAAAACTCCCAACAATTTTTTTTATATATTCTGACAATATACATACGTATTTGATATGAACAACTTATAGTGTGATTGATACTGACTCATATATATATATACGTCTGAAAATTAAACCAAACCGTGTTAGAATTAGATTTTAGAGCTGTCAATTTTTTGTTCTTCCCTCGACAGGATTTGAACCCACTGCAGCACATTCGCTTAGCCTTACGTCCAGCGTCCCTAGACCACTCGACCACATCCACTCCCTATATATATATAAGTCTCTTGTTTTTATCACAAAGCTGATTATATTATTAATACAATTGTACTAACGATATATGTACATCATTGTATACAAACAAATGTAATCGGTCCTCGAATTGATAATGTGAATTTATTGGTCTGAAGCAAATTATTAAATTTATTGTGTAGTTCTCAATAAAAACTGATAAATTTACTGGTCCGAAAAAAGTTTCGCTGGTCTTGGGCCAAAGGACCAGTGCTCATCATGAGGACTGAAATACTTGCAATATTATTACTTGTTTCTGTTCTATGTAGAAAACTAAGGTTTTCATTAAATATAAATATCTGTTCTAAAGCTTGATCATGTTGATGTGTAGTTGTATTGGTAAGAACATTTTAATTATTAATTCATTTTAATTGTTAATACTTTATATATCCTGTTAAGTATTATAAAAGTTTAAATATTATAAAGTGACTTAACATTTTTTCATTTAGACTGTCATTTATTAAGAAATGCAGAGGTAAACATATTCTATCTACCTTATTTTTTTCTATGCAAAAGTGGGGATTAAACAATTGGATTTTATTAGTTAGTCATCGATGTTTATGTGCATATAATATATGAAAAAAGATCTGCTGCTTTAAAGGTTAAATATTGAATTTCAGAAATTATTTTATTTCACTGATTGATTAATTATGGTATTTTAATTTCATTTCCAGAGAAAAGGCTATAGCAGCTACTGGAGACAGTGGTGTACAGCTAGCATCAGACTGGTCAGTCAATTTATTATTAAACTAGTCCTCAATATTACATGTTAGCTTGTATCAGCCTCCTTGCATCAGTTTAAATTGTGTCTTTAAGGACCCAGAACATTAAATTTCGACATTTGGCTATTAAGTTTAATTTTGGGGATATGCATTTTATCAGTTCATAAAACATGCCAAAATTGTAGTTTTGTGAAGCAAAGAACGGTTTCTAAGTTTTTGAAAATTAGTATAAAACCCAGTCAAGTTGTTAAATATGTTAAATGGCATATTGTTCAGTCTAATAATTATAATATGACTGATGATAAGGACATATAATCGCTAGAAACTTTCATGTATGTGGAGCAACCCGAAATCACATGGTAGTTTTTAAACCCTGACCCTATTCTGAAGGATTTTTAGCTTCAAATCTCAGTGACCGTTTTCCTGATTCCGAGTCAACCAATCTTTGCTCTTTCTCCTTAATATTTTGTGCTTAGCGGAGAAGCAAGAAATACCAATTATTACTTCTTTGGTTTGACCCGACGATCTACAGCACTTGAGTCCAGCACTTTAACCATAACACTACTGATGCGGTTAATACTGTAATGTATTCACTTTCCATTGTATTGGTTAAACTGACCCAACATAGCTTGATAAATATAAAGTGGAATATAACTGATTTGTATTGTTTGACTGCACAAATGTGTGGCTATATGATAAATTGGTATGCTAATTATTCTTCATTTTTGGTAGTAAAATTCATTTAAAGCAATTTTTATGCCACTGCGACTATTGGTCGGGGGGGGGGGGCATATTATTTTACCCCTGTCTGTCCGTCCGTCCGTTCGTCACACTTACTATGCATAGTTTGTCCGTCTATCTCCTCCTACAGTTTTAGAGCTACAGCTTTAATATTTTGCAGGATGTTTATACACATAATGGAGGTGTGTATGTCCACAGGATTTTGATTTTCATTAAATATTCTCAAAATGACAGGTAGTTGGACTTAGTCATTTTGTTCGTCCGTCCGGATATAGATACATGGTTTGTCCGGCTATCTCCTCCTACAGTTTTGGAGCTACAGCTTTAATATTTTGTATGATGTTTATACACATAATTGAGGTGTGCATGTCCACAGGATTTTGATGGTCAAGCGGGGGCATCATTTGTGTCTTACAGACACACTTCATTTTTTGTCATGGGTAAGCATCCGTCCGTCCATCTGTTCATTAGCTTTTCACATTTAAATCTTCTTCTCTGAAACCGCAGAACAGATTTCAACCAAACTTGCCAGAAATGTTCATTGGATGGTCCTCTACCAGATTTGTGTTTTTTGTGCTGATTTGAAATCCAACATGGCTGCCAGGGTCCATAATGTGTTCTCATTGGCTGAAATTTTAAAAATCTTCTTGTCAGAAACCACCTAGCCAATTGAATTGTGACTTTGCAGGAATGATCATTGGGTGGTCCTGTACTAAACTTGTGAATCGTTTGCCGATCGGAAATTCAAGCTGGCCACCATGACTCGACTTAGTTTAACATAGGACCCTATGGGAATTTCACATTTTCATCTTTTTTTCTGAAACCACAAAACAGATTTGAACCAAACTTGGCAGAAATGTTCATTGAATGGTCATATACAAGATTTTTGTTTTTGCCGCTGATCGGAAATCCAACATGGCTGCCAGGGTCCATAATGTGTTTATGATTGGTCGAAATTTTAAAAATCTTCTTGTTAGAAACCACTAAGCCAATTGAATTGTGACTTTGCAGGAATGATCATTGGGTGGTTGTGTACTAAATTTATGAATCGTTTGCCTATCGGAAATTCAAGATGGCCACCATGACTCAACTTAGTTTAACATTGGACCCTATGGGAATTTCACATTTTCATCTTTTTTTCTGAAACCACAAAACAGATTTGAACCAAACTTGGCAGAAATGTTCATTGGATGGTCATATACAAGATTTTTGTTTTTGGCGCTGATCGGAAATCCAACATGGCTGCCAGGGCCCATAATGTGTTCTGATTGGTCGAAATTTTAAAAATCTTCTTGTTAGAAACCACTAAGCCAATTGAATTGTGACTTTGCAGGAATGATCATTGGGTGGTCCTGTACTAAACTGGTGAGTCGTTTGCCGATCGGAAATTCAAGATGGCTGCCATGACTCGACTTAGTTTAACATTGGACCCTATGGGAATTTCACATTTTCATCTTTTTTTCTGAAACCACAAAACAGATTTGAACCAAACTTGGCAGAAATGTTCATTGGATGGTCATATACAAGATTTTTGTTTTTGGCGCTGATCGGAAATCCAACATGGCTGCCAGGGCCCATAATGTGTTCTGATTGGTCGAAATTTTAAAAATCTTCTTGTTAGAAACCACTAACCCAATTGAATTGTGACTTTGCAGGAATGGTCATTGGGTGGTCCGGTACTAAACTTGTGAATCGTTTGCTGATCAGAAATTCAAGATGGCCACCATGACTCGACTTAATTTTAACATAGGACCCTATGGAAATTTTTTTAAAAAGTCTTCTCCTCTGAAAACAGTAAGTCAATTTAAAGCAAACATGGCATGAATGGTTCTTAGGTGGTCAACTTTCAAAATTATGTCCTGTGACCCCGACCTCCATCCAGGATGGCCACCGTCGGCAGTCATAGTTTTAATAGGATCCTATGGGATAATTGTTTAAAAGTCTTCTCTTCTGAAACCAGCCAGCCAATTTAAAGCAAACATGGCATGAATGGTCCTTGGGTAGTATACTTTCAAAATTGTGTCCGATGACCACGACCTCCATCCAAGATGGCTGCCATGAGCAGACATAGTTTTAACATTGAACTCTATGGCAGTATGGGATTTGAATAGTAACTTAGATGTATTCGGCATGCAGACATTCTTAAGAGGACTTATTTATGTCAGGTGAGCGATGCAGGCTCACCTGAGCCTCTAGTTTAAAAATCACTCCTAGCAAAACAACTTTGTCCATAATTATCAAGTGTGGGGGCATACTTCTTTCTAGTTATAAAGAAAAATTTACTGACATTTTTCCATAGGACTAGATATGAAATAAGATTTTATCTGTCAAAATTTTGTTCATAAGAATATGCACAGAATTGACAATACATGTATAATTTTTAGTGAGTGCCCCTCCAATAAACTCTCCAAACTATTATTTTAGTTTTTAGCTCACCTGGCCATAGGCCATGTGAGCTTTTGTCATAGGTAAGCGTCCGTCGTCCGTCCGTCCGTCCGTTAGCTTTTCACATTTAAATCTTCTTCTCTGAAACCGCTGAACAGATTTCAACCAAACTTGCCAGAAATGTTCATTGGCATAGGTTGAATAGGTTAATTGTTATGTAAACATGACTAGTCAATGTTGGCATAGGTTGAATAGGTTAATTGTTACGTAAACATGACTAGTCAATGTTGGCATAGGTTGAATAGGTTAATTGTTATGTAAACATGACTAGTCAATGTTGGCATAGGTTGAATAGGTTAATTGTTACGTAAACATGACTAGTCAATGTTGGCATAGGTTGAATAGGTTAATTGTTACGTAAACATGACTAGTCAATGTTGGCATAGGTTGAATAGGTTAATTGTTACGTAAACATGACTAGTCAATGTTGGCATAGGTTGAATAGGTTAATTGTTACGTAAACATGACTAGTCAATGTTGGCATAGGTTGAATAGGTTAATTGTTACGTAAACATGACTAGTCAATGTTGGCATAGGTTGAATAGGTTAATTGTTACGTAAACATGACTAGTCAATGTTGGCATAGGTTGAATAGGTTAATTGTTATGTAAACATGACTAGTCAATGTTGGCATAGGTTGAATAGGTTAATTGTTATGTAAACATGACTAGTCAATGTTGGCATAGGTTGAATAGGTTTATTGTTATGTAAACATGACTAGTCAATGTTGGCATAGGTTGAATAGGTTAATTGTTACGTAAACATGACTAGTCAATGTTGGCATAGGTCGAATAGGTTAATTGTTACGTAAACATGACTAGTCAATGTTGGCATAGGTCGAATAGGTTAATTGTTACGTAAACATGACTAGTCAATGTTGGCATAGGTCGAATAGGTTAATTGTTACGTAAACATGACTAGTCAATGTTGGCATAGGTCGAATAGGTTAATTGTTACGTAAACATGACTAGTCAATGTTGGCATAGGTCGAATAGGTTAATTGTTACGTAAACATGACTAGTCAATGTTGGCATAGGTCGAATAGGTTAATTGTTACGTAAACATGACTAGTCAATGTTGGCATAGGTTGAATAGGTTAATTGATACGTAAACATGACTAGTCAATGTTGGCATAGGTTGAATAGGTTAATTGTTATGTAAACATGACTAGTCAATGTTGGCATAGGTTGAATAGGTTAATTGTTATGTAAGCATGGCTAGTCAATGTTGGCATAGGTTGAATAGGTTAATTGTTATGTAAACATGGCTAGTCAATGTTGGCATAGGTTGAATAGGTTAATTGTTATGTAAACATGGCTAGTCAATGTTGGCATAGGTTGAATAGGTTAATTGTTATGTAAACATGACTAGTCAATGTTGGCATAGGTTGAATAGGTTAATTGTTATGTAAACATGACTAGTCAATGTTGGCATAGGTTGAATAGGTTAATTGTTATGTAAACATGACTAGTCAATGTTGGCATAGGTTGAATAGGTTAATTGTTATGTAAACATGACTAGTCAATGTTGGCATAGGTTGAATAGGTTAATTGTTATGTAAACATGACTAGTCAATGTTGGCATAGGTTGAATAGGTTAATTGTTATGTAAACATGACTAATCATTGTTGGCATAGGTTGAATAGGTTAATTGTTATGTAAACATGACTAGTCAATGTTGGCATAGGTTGAATAGGTTAATTGTTATGTAAACATGACTAGTCAATGTTGGCATAGGTTGAATAGGTTAATTGTTATGTAAACATGACTAGTCAATGTTGGCATAGGTTGAATAGGTTAATTGTTATGTAAACATGACTAGTCAATGTTGGCATAGGTTGAATAGGTTAATTGTTACGTAAACATGACTAGTCAATGTTGGCATAGGTTGAATAGGTTAATTGTTACGTATACATGACTAGTCAATGTTGGCATAGGTTGAATAGGTTAATTGTTACGTAAACATGACTAGTCAATGTTGGCATAGGTTGAATAGGTTAATTGTTACGTAAACATGACTAGTCAATGTTAGTCATAGGTTGAATAGGTTAATTGTTACGTAAACATGACTAGTCAATGTTGGCATAGGTTGAATAGGTTAATTGTTACGTAAACATGACTAGTCAATGTTGGCATAGGTTGAATAGGTTAATTGTTACGTAAACATGACTAGTCAATGTTGGCATAGGTTGAATAGGTTAATTGTTACGTAAACATGACTAGTCAATGTTGGCATAGGTTGAATAGGTTAATTGTTATGTAAACATGACTAGTCAATGTTGGCATAGGTTGAATAGGTTAATTGTTATGTAAGCATGACTAGTCAATGTTGGCATAGGTTGAATAGGTTTATTGTTATGTAAACATGACTAGTCAATGTTGGCATAGGTTGAATAGGTTAATTGTTACGTAAACATGACTAGTCAATGTTGGCATAGGTCGAATAGGTTAATTGTTACGTAAACATGACTAGTCAATGTTGGCATAGGTCGAATAGGTTAATTGTTACGTAAACATGACTAGTCAATGTTGGCATAGGTCGAATAGGTTAATTGTTACGTAAACATGACTAGTCAATGTTGGCATAGGTCGAATAGGTTAATTGTTACGTAAACATGACTAGTCAATGTTGGCATAGGTCGAATAGGTTAATTGTTACGTAAACATGACTAGTCAATGTTGGCATAGGTTGAATAGGTTAATTGTTACGTAAACATGACTAGTCAATGTTGGCATAGGTTGAATAGGTTAATTGATACGTAAACATGACTAGTCAATGTTGGCATAGGTTGAATAGGTTAATTGTTATGTAAACATGACTAGTCAATGTTGGCATAGGTTGAATAGGTTAATTGTTATGTAAGCATGGCTAGTCAATGTTGGCATAGGTTGAATAGGTTAATTGTTATGTAAACATGGCTAGTCAATGTTGGCATAGGTTGAATAGGTTAATTGTTATGTAAACATGGCTAGTCAATGTTGGCATAGGTTGAATAGGTTAATTGTTATGTAAACATGACTAGTCAATGTTGGCATAGGTTGAATAGGTTAATTGTTATGTAAACATGACTAGTCAATGTTGGCATAGGTTGAATAGGTTAATTGTTATGTAAACATGACTAGTCAATGTTGGCATAGGTTGAATAGGTTAATTGTTATGTAAACATGACTAGTCAATGTTGGCATAGGTTGAATAGGTTAATTGTTATGTAAACATGACTAGTCAATGTTGGCATAGGTTGAATAGGTTAATTGTTATGTAAACATGACTAATCATTGTTGGCATAGGTTGAATAGGTTAATTGTTATGTAAACATGACTAGTCAATGTTGGCATAGGTTGAATAGGTTAATTGTTATGTAAACATGACTAGTCAATGTTGGCATAGGTTGAATAGGTTAATTGTTATGTAAACATGACTAGTCAATGTTGGCATAGGTTGAATAGGTTAATTGTTATGTAAACATGACTAGTCAATGTTGGCATAGGTTGAATAGGTTAATTGTTACGTAAACATGACTAGTCAATGTTGGCATAGGTTGAATAGGTTAATTGTTACGTAAACATGACTAGTCAATGTTGGCATAGGTTGAATAGGTTAATTGTTACGTATACATGACTAGTCAATGTTGGCATAGGTTGAATAGGTTAATTGTTACGTAAACATGACTAGTCAATGTTGGCATAGGTTGAATAGGTTAATTGTTACGTAAACATGACTAGTCAATGTTAGTCATAGGTTGAATAGGTTAATTGTTACGTAAACATGACTAGTCAATGTTGGCATAGGTTGAATAGGTTAATTGTTACGTAAACATGACTAGTCAATGTTGGCATAGGTTGAATAGGTTAATTGTTACGTAAACATGACTAGTCAATGTTGGCATAGGTGGAATAGGTTAATTGTTACGTAAACATGACTAGTCAATGTTGGCATAGGTCGAATAGGTTAATTGTTACGTAAACATGACTAGTCAATGTTGGCATAGGTCGAATAGGTTAATTGTTACGTAAACATGACTAGTCAATGTTGGCATAGGTCGAATAGGTTAATTGTTACGTAAACATGACTAGTCAATGTTGGCATAGGTCGAATAGGTTAATTGTTACGTAAACATGACTAGTCAATGTTGGCATAGGTCGAATAGGTTAATTGTTACGTAAACATGACTAGTCAATGTTGGCATAGGTCGAATAGGTTAATTGTTACGTAAACATGACTAGTCAATGTTGGCATAGGTCGAATAGGTTAATTGTTACGTAAACATGACTAGTCAATGTTGGCATAGGTTGAATAGGTTAATTGATACGTAAACATGACTAGTCAATGTTGGCATAGGTTGAATAGGTTAATTGTTATGTAAACATGACTAGTCAATGTTGGCATAGGTTGAATAGGTTAATTGTTATGTAAGCATGACTAGTCAATGTTGGCATAGGTTGAATAGGTTAATTGTTATGTAAACATGGCTAGTCAATGTTGGCATAGGTTGAATAGGTTAATTGTTACGTATACATGACTAGTCAATGTTGGCATAGGTTGAATAGGTTAATTGTTATGTAAACATGACTAGTCAATGTTGGCATAGGTTGAATAGGTTAATTGTTATGTAAACATGACTAGTCAATGTTGGCATAGGTTGAATAGGTTAATTGTTACGTAAACATGACTAGTCAATGTGGGCATAGGTTGAATAGGTTAATTGTTACGTATACATGACTAGTCAATGTTGGCATAGGTTGAATAGGTTAATTGTTATGTAAACATGGCTAGTCAATGTTGGCATAGGTTGAATAGGTTAATTGTTATGTAAACATGGCTAGTCAATGTTGGCATAGGTCGAATAGGTTAATTGTTATGTAAACATGACTAATCATTGTTGGCATAGGTTGAATAGGTTAATTGTTATGTAAACATGACTAGTCAATGTTGGCATAGGTTGAATAGGTTAATTGTTACGTAAACATGACTAGTCAATGTTGGCATAGGTTGAATAGGTTAATTGTTATGTGAACATGGCTAGTCAATGTTGGCATAGGTTGAATAGGTTAATTGTTATGTAAACATGGCTAGTCAATGTTGGCATAGGTTGAATAGGTTAATTGTTATGTAAACATGGCTAGTCAATGTTGGCATAGGTTGAATAGGTTAATTGTTATGTAAACATGGCTAGTCAATGTTGGCATAGGTCGAATAGGTTAATTGTTATGTAAACATGACTAGTCATGCTTAATTAGTGTAAAATCAGGGGAGATGTCAATGTACCCCAAGTTCACAATTAACTTTTATTAAATGTAGAAGTTGTCTTGTTTTTGTGTGAGTATTGAGTGAATAACAAAATTAATCAGTATATCAGCACATGAAAATAAATCAGGACATAATGAGCACATATATTTTATTATCAAACTTTATGAAAATAAACCAGGACATTATAAGCACATATTTTAATATCAAACTTTATGAAAATAAATCAGGACATTATTGTAACTTGGGTAATGATTGGAGTCACTGGACTCTTACTGGGTTCCCATATATACCCTTTGTTAGCTTAGTCAACTCCTTAAAGTAGTGATCATTTTTCATTAATTACTATAATCAAATATTATCCAAAATCTTCTAGATCTTAAGAAAATTAATAAATTGCATAAGTATCATATAATATTTTAAATTAAGACTTTTTAAAAGATTGTTTATTTAAATTATTCTAAAATTTTAGATTTTCATCTATTCCTTTTCATTTACAGATTTTTGTTTAATTTTAACAGACTTATTATTTTATATATAAATTTTTACAAAACTTAATATTTTTATATTTTTTTCCAGTTAGCAATCACTTAATTTTTTTAAAGAATTTTTCGTATCTTATAAATTTAGATTTTTATATACAAACTTTTTTAGTTCACCTGGACCAAAGGTCCAGGTGAACTATTGCCATCACTTGACGTCCGTCGTCTGTCGTCTGTAAACTTTTCACATTTCAAGCTTCTTCTCCGAAACCACTGGGCCGATTGGAACCAAACTTAGCAGGAATGTTCCTTGGATGGTCCTCTACAAAGTTACTGTTTTTCGTTTCAGTCGGATATTCAATATGGCTGCCAAGGCCAATAATATGCTCTGATTGGCCGAAATTTCAAAGATCTTCTTCTCTGAAACTAATGAACTGATTGAACCCAAACTGTACAGGAATGATCATTGGAATGTCCTTTACCAAGTTACTGTTTTTTATGCCGATCGGAAATCCAAGATGGCCGCCATCGCAGGACATAGATTAACATTGGACCCTATGGGAAAATATTCAAATGCCTTCTTCTCAGAAACTACAAATATGATTAAAGCCAAACTGTACATGAATGTTCATTAGATGGTCCTCTACAAACTTTAGGTTTTTTGTTCCGGTATGAAATTCAAAATGGCGGCTACGGCAGGACTTAGTTTAACATTGGACCCTATGGGAAAAATGTTTCAAAATGCTTCTTCTCTGAAACCACTTGGATAATTGAAACCAAACTGCCCAGGAATGATCATTGGAAGGTCCTCTACAAATTTTCTGTTTTTTATGCCGATCGGAAATCCAAGATGGCCGCCACCGCAGGACATAGATTAACATTGGACCCTATGGGAAAATATTCCAATGCCTTCTTCTCAGAAACTACAAATATGATTAAAGCCAAACTGTACATGAATGTTCATTAGATGGTCCTCTACAAACTTTAGGTTTTTTGTTCCGGTATGAAATTCAAAATGGCGGCTATGGCAGGACTTAGTTTAACATTGGACCCTATGGGAAAAATGTTTCAAAATGCTTCTTCTCTGAAACCACTTGGACAATTGAAACCAAACTGCCCAGGAATGATCATTGGAAGGTCCTCTACAAATTTTGTGTTTTTTATGCCGATCGGAAATCCAAGATGGCCGCCACCGCAGGACATAGATTAACATTGGACCCTATGGGAAAATGTTCAAATGCCTTCTTCTCAGAAACTACAAATATGATTAAAGCCAAACTGTACATGAATGTTCATTGGATGGTCCTCTACAAACTTTACGTTTTTTGTTCCGATATGAAATTCAAAATGGCGGCTACGGCAGGACCTAGTTTAACATTGGACCCTATGGGGAAAATGTTTCAAAACGCTTCTTCTCTGAAACCACTAGGACAGTTGAAACCAAACTGCCCAGGAATGATCATTGGAAGGTCCTCTACAAATTTTTTGTTTTTTATGCCGATTGGAAATTCAAGATGGCTGCCACCGCAATACATAGATTAACATTGGACCCTATGGGAAAATGTTCAAATGCCTTCTTCTCAGAAACTACAAATATTATTAAAGCCAATATGTACATGATTGTTCATTGGATGGTCCTCTACAAACTTTAGGTTTTTTGTTCCGATATGAAATTGAAAATGGCGGCTACGGCAGGACTTAGTTTAACATTGGACCCTATGGGAAAAATGTTTCAAAACGCTTCTTCTCTGAAACCACTTGGACAATTGGAACCAAACTGCCCAGGAATGATCATTGGAAGGTCCTCTACAAAGTTTCTGTTTTTTTATGCCGATCGAAAATTCAAGATGGACGCCACCGCAGGACATAGATTAACATTGGACCCTATGGGAAAATATTCAAATGCCTTCTTCTCAGAAACTACAAATATGATTAAAGCAAAACTGTACATGAATGTTCATTGAATGGTCCTCTACAAACTTTAGGTTTTTTATTCCGATATGAAATTCTTAAATGGCGGCTACGGCAGGACTTAGTTTAACATTGGACCCTATTGGAAAAATATTTCAAAACACTTCTTCTCTGAAACCACTTGGATAATTGAAACCAAACTGCCCAGGAATGATCATTGGAAGGTCCTCTACACAGTGTGTGTTTTTTATGCCGATCGGAAATCCAAGATGGCCACCACCGCAGGACATAGATTAACAGTGGACTCTATCGGAAAATGTTCAAATGCCTTCTACTCAGAAACTACAAATATGATTAAAGCCAAACTGTACATGAATGTTCATTGGATGGTCCTCTACAAACTTTACGTTTTTTATTCCGATATGAAATTCAAAATGGCGGCTACGGCAGGACTTAGTTTAACATTGGACCCTATGGGAAAAATGTTTCAAAACACTTCTTCTCTGAAACCACTTGGACAGTTGAAACCAAACTGCCCAGGAATGATCATTGGAAGGTCCTCTACAAAGTTTCTGTTTGTTATGCCGATCGGAAATCCAAGATGGCTGCCACCACAGGTCATAGTATTAACACAGGACCATATGGGGAAAATACAGAAATATATTCTTCTCTGAAGCTATTGCACTGATTGAACCTAAACTGTGCATCAATCATTGGAAGGTCCTTTACAAACTTTGTGTTTTTTATGTTGATCGTAATTTCAAGATGACTACCACTGCAGGACATAGTTTTTACATAGGACCAATTGGTTTTTTTTATAACCAGGTGAACTATACAGGCTCTTGAGAGCCTCTGGTTGTTAAATGTTAACAGTATTATTCTTATATTTTTATATTAAAAAAACAATTTCTTTATAAATTTCACTTTTGAGACCTGTATTTCCAAATTTACTTACCTGTAACTATCATTAATTGTTATATAAACACCTGTCATAAAATGTTTGTTGGCATACCTTGAATATTATATTTCAAAGTGTTGGCATAGGTTGAAGACACCCTTCTGTCAGATCATAAACAATAATATTTAAATAATAGTAATAATAATAATTAATTATTATTATTATTATTATCTAAAAATAATAATAATTTAAAAATAAAAAACAATTTTCAAATAATATATTTTTATTGTATTGACTTTTGAATCATTGATAACTGTAACTAATAAACTTATTTACATGAATATTAGAAATTAATGTCTAAAATCTCGGCTTGGCTTTGGCAGCAACAGTTTTTGGGCGGTGCTTCTGACCAGGTTTTTTTGCAAATTTACCCACAGCGGGTATGACTAGTGTGCCGTCGGAAGAAATCACTTTGTGAACGGATAAATGTCTGTCTGCCAGAAGTCTGTTAAAAAGTTGACCTTTTTCGTCGGATTTCTTAGAGCTGTACAAGTAGTACTGCATATAGTGACGCTTGAAATGTTCGTGAAGCTCAAAGTTGCCCATACCATACAGCGCTCTTTTCAAGTCTGCGAAGTGAACTTTTACTATGCCATGAATAGTGTTGATTAGCTCTGGAAGATGTTGAGGTTTCCAGTCAGTTGCCAGCTTGAACCGATGATTCATACTTTCACAATTGTTGTTTGTCCATAGCCTTAGTGGGGAGTTATTCCTACTTGGTCTATTGACGTGTTGTAGAAGTCTATTTTTTAAATGTTTGTTGTAGTAGTCATTGAAATATTGCAAAAATCTATGGTTTGGTTTTTAAATACCTCTTTCCCCCTATATATTCATTATAAATATTTGATTTTTCAGCTTCAGTTATTTTAAAAACGAGCACGGTGACCTCCCATTTTTATTGCATTTTCTTTTCATGCAAACTGACCAAAGTTTCATCAAGCAAAAAATTAGAAACATCTATGGACTGTAATTTAGAAGCCCTAGCTACCTTGATGTTTTTTCATATAAAAGTGTCTCTTTTCTATCCATTTGACTCTCAAAGACTTGATTTTGTTAAAATAATTCCGAGTGATCTAGTGGAAATATAATTTATTGCCGACATTTTTACAAAAAAGTTATAAAGCCACATACACAGAAAATAATGACCGTTCATCTACAAACAAATAATCGAAGTAAAACATTCAAAATTTACCTCTTGCAATCTTTTTAAACCCATCGTCAGTAGATCTGGGTGGTGAACCCCAGGGACGTCACATCTTGTTTGAAATTTCTAGTATTTTTTTACTTAGTGAACGTATATTATAAATGTGCAATATCGATATGAATGACAAATAAAACGATTTAGCGTTTAAATAATATCTAAAACTTTCACTCAAAAATCCTTGCAAAAACACACGATCTTTTTAACTCTACCGGCAAAATATTTTTTTTTCACATTTGTTTTTATATGTTTTAAAGATCAACATCAAAAACCATGTGTTCAAGCTCATACACAATTGTTTATTATATAATTAGCTCAACTCTAATTGTCATTGTTTACCTGTTCGACGTTGATTGACAATTAACATGTATAAATTACCACGTGATTATCTTTGTAGTAGGTGCGTGCCGACAAAAATGCAAATATCTTCGTTAATTTTAAACTTTTTATTATGAAAATTGACCAAATAAGATTTTTTTTTAACTGACAATTCATTTGCAGCCTTCTTTGTCCACATAGGACGTCTCTATTATGTCCTTAGTGCACTTTTATTGTTCTTAGTACACTAAGGAGGTCCTTTGCGGTATTTCTACACACTGTTGAACATGTGGTATTTGCATCAAGTAGTTCAATAAAAATATTGATTCAAATCTAATGAAAATGAAGAAAATTTATATTGATTTAAGAAGAAAAATTGAAATAAAGAAAAGTTACAAAATTAATGAGAAATGAAATAATATATTTTATGTAAAAGTAAAGTATGGCTATTTTTTTTTGGTTAAAAAAATCCAATAGGAAAATAAACCATTGATTATAATTTTAACAGAAATAATACACCTTAAAACAGTAAAATATGTATACATTAAGGAAAGAAAATAAAACATATATATATATTCTTACAATGGAAATGAAGTTCTATTTTTAAAAGTTAATTTTTATAAGAAAATTATTTCTTTCATTATATATGTAACTTGACTTTTTTTTTAAATTATAAAAAATAGTAAAAAATCAAGCTTGGAGAGCATATTTCAGGTTTGCTTATATAGTAATAGTATTAATGTTTAATATAAATATTAATTATTATGTTTTCATATTTGATGTTATTTATTATATTGGTTTAAGATTAATAATAAATATTCAATATTATATTTTCATATTTCATGTGTAATTTTATAGTTTTAGAGTTTAATAATACATATTCATTAATTTGTTTTCGTATTTTATGTAATTCCATTTATGTAGAAAAAGCGAAAAGGAGAATCAAATTTACCTTTATTTACATGTGATTACCCCGATAATTCATCCTTAATTACTCTTAATTAGGAAGGACACCATTCTTTGATATTATAAAATGTTGGCCTTGAGGGATACAGGAAATCATAAAATTTTATTACTTTGCTAATTAATTACTTACAGCTCACTCCAATACACTATGCACTTTAGCAGTAAACACAACAGGAAAAGGCCTCTAGGCATATAACTGTTGTGGGGACAACAATTTTGTTCTCTCTGAATTATAGAAAATTCAATTGTTTTTACACTATTTCAACACATATTTTAATACAAGGCCTATAAAACAGATGTTTACAGAAGTGAATTTCATTTTTTTTTAAACGTTAAACTTAACGTAAAATATTCATGTGAATAATTTCTTAGCTCCGAATTTTGTCTTCAGATGCATACAAATCGATATTTAACACTGTATTAGCGATTATTTAAAAAAAATATCCATATACATATTTTTTTTTTATCGAAAACAAGCCCCTAATAAATTATAGAGTTATCGAAGCGAATCATAATTAAGTTGGATATAATTCGCACAATAGGCTACCCGATTTGTAAGGCTTGAAGTAATTTACCATATAACAATATGTTCATAATGATGAACGGTAAGGCCACTAAAAGGCATCAATCGCCTGTAAAAATAAATAAACATAAATTATAATGTTGAATCTCCGTGAAAATATTAAAGGTTTACATTTAAAATCAACATCAAATTGAAATAAATATGAGTGCATAGTTCTAGATCCTGAAAAACAAAATCAAGAAATCAAATATACATAACTTTACTGTAAAATACACAACGATTGATGGATTATTGTGTATTGAATAGCTAAAGTTATTATCATCCAGAATGGTACAAATAAATAAACAATAATATAATACTATTATAGATTGTTCTTATATTTATCAGGGAATTATATAAACATTTAAAAAAAAAATTCCTGTATTTATTGATCAATCTAATTAACAACGTTTGGAGACTTATTGTTTTTGCTCCGTTTCTTCTTATTATTATTCTTCTCCTTTCTTTCTTTCTGCAGACCATGAACTTGTCCACGGCAGATCTCAGGAACTAATGGACAGAATTTCATGAAACTTGGTGCAGTTATAGATATATGTTTCTAGTTGATCCTAAAGTTTTCAGCTTTGTGGTAAAGGGGGTCAAAGTCATATTTTGAGGGGTTCAAAGGGGGTGGGGGTTACTATAGAATCCTATGGGAAAGTTGAAATTTCGTACATTAATGTTGATAACTTCTAAATAAATAATGATAGAGAAATAAAATTTGACATAGGTCACCATTAGAGGAGCAATTCTGTGTTTTCAAAATTTTCGAGATGTCTGCCATTTTCAAAATGGCTGCCAAAACACAGTATAAAAAATGGGCGGTAAAAATTCAACATTGCCCGATATCATCAAAATTTGATATGTGGGTAGATAATGATGTCCCGAATTGATTCCCAACATTGAAAAATTTCTTTTGGATCGGACAAGGGCGCGTTACAGCGTTTACATAGGGATATGATTATTAGTTTTATATCATAAACAAAAATATTTATTGTCATTAAGGTGCCTCATTACAATAATCAGAACTTTTAAAGCACAATAACTTGGACGCTGTACATACGCAATCCTGTGCTATAAACCAAGACATAAATAGCTTAATAGAGACCGATATTTTAATATATACAGGGGCGGATCCAGGGGGGGGGGGCGCACCAAATTGGAAAAAATAAGATTTTTTGGCGTAAAATCATGATTTTTCACACGAAATACCTCAAAAATATTTGTGCCTCCCTCCGCTCGGCGCCCTCTCCCCCTAACTTGAAATCCTGGATCCACCCCTGATATACTTAATTCATCTTTTAGTAAATAGTCTCATCATAGGTAATACAAGGTTAATGTATTTCTCGCATGATAATCAAAAACAAGTAATAGTGAAGTGACAACAGTATACATATTCTGTACATGCATCACTCTTTGCTAATATTTTAATACATTTAAAGTCACATTTCTTAATAAACATCGCAAAGTTAAAATACGACATGAAAATCAAATACGCAACAATTGATGGATTATTGTGTATTGAGACTAGTGTAACATAAATAATAATAATAAAAATAAATGAATAAATAAATAAATAAATAAATAAATAAATAAATACATATAGGCAAACACATTCCTAGAGAGTATATATATACACGATAATATAATACTATAGATCATATATTCAATGAGCTAGTGACGACTACAGTATTACGTAATCTCTCTACTCAGCGGGTGGTTTAGATGACCGTGCGATTTAACTGGTAAAATGCAAAAATGCCACAACAATGCAAATTTAACAGGAGAATGCAAATTTAACAGGAAAAACGCAAATATAAAAAAATGTACAAATTTAAAAGGAAAAATGCAAAAAAGCCACGACAATGCAAATTTAAAAGGGAAAACGCAAATATAACAAGACAATTCGCTAATTTAACTGGTAAGTGCTAATATAACTGGTAATCTTTAATTATTTGCATTTTACGGGTTATATTTGCAGAAAAGCAAGCATACATTGTATTTGCATTTTCTATTTCCTAGTGTGAGTTGTATCGCATGTAATTTCAATATTGGAATTGATTTCTATTTTCAGGCTACTTTCCCACGTTAATGATCCAACAATAGGCAAACACATTCCTAGAGAGTATATATTATACCTGTGTCCTGTTGGACCTCTGAAGTCACAGTTGACTGACTTCTGGGAAAAGAGTCTAGGTACATGTGGTTGGAATGGGGCACATTCCTATTTCCCTCATATAACACTGTGTCCATTTTTCAAAGTAAGTATAGTGCATACTATATGTAAATCTGACTTGATATTAGTGTTTATCATTTTGAGGATAAATAAATGTTTAACGCCACTTTCAACAATATTTCAGTTGTATTGTGGTGGTCAGCGTTTATTGATGGAGGAAGCCAGAGTACTCGGAGAAAACCACTGACCTGCCGCAAGTCAATGACAAACTCTATCACATAATGTTTACTTGTATCAAGTACAACTCCCCAT
The DNA here is from genome assembly GCA_963680875.1 of Bathymodiolus brooksi. NCBI lineage: Eukaryota > Metazoa > Mollusca > Bivalvia > Mytilida > Modiolidae > Bathymodiolus > Bathymodiolus brooksi. Next base: position 7,789,725 of record OY804580.1, on the reverse strand, counting down.
GAACAGGATTCGAACTCACAACTTTAGTGGTGATAGGCACTGATTGCACAGCTAGTTGTAAATCAAACTACCATATGATCATGACCACGACTGCCCCTAGTAGCAATATGCAATACACAGAAGACTAAAGATAGATACAGTAAATTCAGAAATTTTTGCATGATTTAAAAAAAAAATGTAAATCCAAGACAACCGAACAACAAAAATGTGAATTCAAATTATTGTGATTGCTATTTTAGTGTAAAAAAAAAAAAAAGTTATTTATGCCCAACTCTTTTCATTCACTTTAACTTCAAAGATACATGGATTTCATTAAACTCTATATACAGTGTGATGATAATAAAGTGGAGGTACTGAGTAAAGCCATGACATTGATGGAAGAAAAACTAAGTCGTTGTCCTGGAAAATTACACCTAGATTTCTTCAGTCAAGCCAACTTTATAGGACTCTTTGTTAAAGACCAGCATTATGATTTTCTTATGAAGATCACTGATGAATTCTCTGCAGAAATAAGAAAATCAGGTAAAATGATGACAACTGTAGACATAATAGACACAGGTTAGGGTTAGTAGACATAATAGACACAGGTTAGGGTTAGTAGACATAATAGACACAGGTTAGGGTTAGTAGACATAATAGACACAGGTTAGGGTTAGTAGACATAATAGACACAGGTTAGGGTTAGGGTGTTTAACACCACTTTCAACAATATTTTAGTTATATCATGGCAGTCAGTGTTATTCGTGGAGGAAACCGGAGTACCCAGGAAAACCCACTGACAAACTTTATCACGTAGTACTGTATCATTCAATTACACCTCGCCATGAACAGGTTTCGAACTCGCACCTTTAGTGGTGATAGACACTGATTGCATAGGTAGTTGTAAATCCAACTACCAACTAACATTCGATCACGACCACGATGACCCCTTTTATTCATCTAATGGGATGATGAACATTAAACTGGATTTTTATAGTGCTAGCTCATTGAAACAGCAACCCAAAGGAAGCAGAATTTATCTAATATTTCTCATTGGAGAACATTCACCCAAATTTACTCAACAGGTGTCGCTCGAGTACCAACGGTGGTTAACGGAGCATTTTATTATCGCTTAGACGTTTGTAACCTATGTAAACTATTATTTCAAACACAATTTCTATCTAATTATCCAACAATAATTATTTTTTATTTGTATACCAATATTCCTCAAGTTAACAACAAATGCATCATAAGTTGTAACCATCTTCTGACATGTTACTAAATTACTAAAGTGATCACGTCATTACGTTGAAATAAGACAAGGACAACGTTGCAATCATATCTGGGTCACGGGCACCTGTTACTAAATGAATGCGAATATAAAATAAAATTGAATACATTCTTATTAATTTTTCCTTGTGTTCTCCATTAGCAAAAATCAATATTTTCAATAATTTTGTAATTACCGTAGTTAAATACGCATGGCATACATACAATAACTGTAGAATGAGGAAACTATAGTACACGTGTACGTACGTTGTTAAACAAAGTTTGATATTTGTTCACATTTTTTGCATTTCCCTTTTTAAAAGATTTTCGTGTTGGTTACCTAGTTTTGTTATATCATGATTTTCTACTTTCATGGTAAATAATCGTTTATTAGAATCAAATGATTTCGATCAATTTCACATACATTAATTATTCTTGGCGAATTTTATGTACTGTTCTGTTCCGGATTCCAACCACAGTGGCTTGTCTTTAGTGTAAACATATTTTATTAATCAATACATATGAATATAGTACAACAATTTAAATACAACAATAGTAATGACTATGAATTAATTAAGAGGATCCGAAAACAAGTTATTAAACTTATATAAATCCGTATCCCAGTTATATGTCTTTAAGACATATAACTTTATTAATAAAAAATATGCTAAGATATATATATATATATTATAAAAAAAACAACAACTAAGCGTGTTGGGACCTCATCTTCATCTCATTGAAAATTAACTTGTTCTCGTCGTGATATAGCTGAAAAATTGCCGTAAACAACGATTACTCACTGATCCACAACATGATGTTAAAAACATATTCTGTCTCAAACATAAATATCTACATTTATTAATCTACTATTTAAATGGTTATTTTCGAAGGGGTGTTAATTTTGCGTTTTTTAGTCAAACTGTTCGCGTGGGCTCTAATTTTGCGAAAATTGAAAAAAGCAAAATTAAAAATGTTACGATTTCAGCTTTATCTTAAGCCATTCACATAAAGGCATCAAACATTCTGAAGATTTTGATAAAAAAAAATCAAACGTGAATACCTGGGTTGTATTATAGATAATGTTGATTTTTTTCATGAACAGTCATGTGTACATTTTATTTTCATCAACAGTCATGTGTGGATTTTATTTTTCATCAACAGTCACTTGACTATTATTAATTGGTAATAATACTAATGTGATTTCTATGTGATAAAGTTTGTCAGTGACTTGCGGCAGGTCAGGGTTTTTTTCAGGGAACTCCGGTTTCCTCCACCAATAAAACGGGCCGAATAAAACTGACCGTCACGAAACAAGAAGTGTACTGTTTCATTTCAACGGTAATACAAGCTATTTAACAACCTCTACACTAAATACAAAATATATTTGGGCGGTGTTGATTAAATTACATGATAGTGTTAAATATGATGATAGAAAAAAAATCATATGAATGGTTAAAGCACTTAGCATTGAAATGCAACTTATCTCTTTGAAGGTTTACTTTTTAAGGAATCAATCTTAACGGGACAAATCCACGAATCATAAGCAATAATTAAACTGTTGAACTTTCTTGCATAAGGTTCTTGAAATCCGGACACGTATTATACGAGTGATTGTTGTTGTTTAACTCCAATTCAGCAATTTTTCAGCTATATCATGGCGAGAACAAGTTAATTTTCAATGAGATGATGATGAGGTCCACTTTGTACTAGATCAACACACTGAGTTGGATTTTTATAGTGCTAGCTCACTAAAACAACAGTCCGCGGATAGACATGTCTCCCCACTCTGACACATTATCCTGATTCCGAGCCGACCAGTCTTTGCTCTTTCTCCTTAATGCTGCATGCTTACCAGAGAAGCAACAAATATCAATTTGTATAGTGTTTGGTATGACCCGACCGGGGCTCGAACCCACGATCTACCGCACTCGAGGCGAGCACTCTAACCATTACGCCACCGATGCGGTTCGTATTATGCGAAGCTGCATGGACGCGGCCGAGACACACATTCATGTCATTAAGGGGACGACCATTTAACTTTTAGGATGTTTTTTTCTGAAAAAAAAATAGTCAAACCTGCTTTAGTGACCACCTCTATTAAGTAATAACTTGTATTATGTGACCTTAATTTTTATTTACCTTCACAGTGCATTTCATATCAATTAAACCTGTATTAAGCGACCACCTGTCTTATGTGACCATATTTCACTGTTCCCTTGGAAGGTCACATAAGACAGGTTTGACTGTATATTAATTATGTGGTGAAATTTTAAAGAAACAAAATAAATTGACACGAAAGATGCAAAAATATCATTAATCCAGCCCTAGAGTTCTCAACGAGAAATTTATGATAAAAATTTGAAGGGAAATTACTGATTTTTTTTTATGTCCAAAAAATAAAAATCTGATTTTTGTTTCCTGTGAAAAAATATATCGCTGTGGGGGAAATGATAGTTTTCTGTGTAGCGTTTTGTAGATCAGTGATTGTCCTTTTTCTTTTGGCCATTGTATTGCCTGTCCTTGCGCTTGGGGATCTTAAAACTCTTCTTGCATTGTTTTTGAAGCAAAAGCGAGTATGCAAATTTACATGGTTAGACACTATAGTGTGGAAAAAATACGTGTACAATTTTCAATCGGGTTCAATTTAGTCTGAAAACTCGTGTGCAATTTTATGTCATTAGACAACAAATGAAGTAAAAAAAAACCATGTACATGCAGTTTTACATTGCCATTGCAGGCATTGGGCCCTATAGGCTATGGTTGTTACCGGTCACTGTGAAATAAACTAGAAAAAAAGGTATTGGAAATATCAAATTAAAATCTATTATGTTCACTTCCGTCCTCTATAGGCCGTGCCAACTGTCATATTATGCAATGTTTCAGACGTAGGTAATGATATTGCCATTTGATTACATTGGTTACAAGCATTTATCAGAAAACAAACGTTTTCCTAACCACCGTTGGTACAGCGACGCCACCTGGGGGGAAAATTGGTGAATGTTCTCCATTGAATCCATCTTAATTCAAAGCTGAACTTTATATTGGAAATTTTTGCCAGTTGTAAAAAATTGATAAAAAAGAAAATGAGTTTATTGTTTTAATTGTTGACCTAATTTCCATACACATGTTATGTAGTTGATGTCCTTGTAACAACTTAAGTTCCTCTTAAGTAAATCATTTCAAATTTATGGACAATAAAAGGCAGGCCAAGATGAATTTTGGACTTGACCACATTTTTAGCTCACCTGGCCTTTAGGCCATGTGAGCTATTGTCATCACTTTTCGTCTGTCGTCTGTCGTCCGTCGTCCGTCCGTCAACATTTCACATTTTAATCTTCTCCTCAGAAACCACTGGACCAATTGCAACCAAACTTTGGTGGAATGGTCCTTGGATGGCCCCCTTTCAGAATTGTGTCCGGTGATCCCGACTTCCAACCAAGATGGCCGCCAAGCTCAAAATAGAAAAAGGGGGGGATGAAATTTTAATTGTCCATTGCTGCTTTAGTGTATGTCAAAATGAGCTCAAATTTTAACTGCAGCTACATGGCAAGGAATAGTTTAACATGTATTCCGGGTTTTTCTGTGAAATTTTTCTTTCAGCCGATATATACCGATTATGCAAATTAAGCATATTTTGATTAAAGATCACATTTAAAATCTTCTCCTCTGAAACCGCTGAACCAAATTAAACCAAACCTGGCAGGGATGGTCCCTGGGTGGGTCCCTTTCAAAATTGTGTCCGACAGCCCCGCCCTCCATTCAAGATGGCCACTGTTACTAAAAATAGAAATTTCTTCAAATGGCCAAAACTGCTCTATTTTAAGCTAGAATGTGCCCAAATTTGAACTGTGTAAGCATAATGATGAGCTTTTTAGCATATATTACAGGATTTTTTATGAACATTGAACTTTTGCCGATTTTGACCGATTATGCAAATTAGAAAAAAGGGGGGATGAAATTTAAAAAAAATCTTCTCCTCGGAAACTACTGAGCCAATATCAACCAAATTTTGCTGAAATGATTCTTGGATGGCCCCCTTCCAAAACTGTGTCCGTTGATCCCGACTTCCAACCAAGATGGCCGCCAAGCTCAAAATAGAAAAAAGGGGGGATGAAATTTTAATTGTCCATTGCTGCTTTAGTGTAAGTCAAAATGAGCTGACATTTTAACTGCAGCTACATGGCAAGAAGTAGTTTAGCATATATTCCGGATTTTTCTGTGAAATTTTTCTTTCAGCCGAGATATACCGATTATGCAAATTAGGCATATTTTGATAAAAGATCACATTTAAATCTTCTCCTCTGAAACCGCTGAACCAAATTAAACCAAACCTGGCAGGGATGGTCCCTGGGTGGGTCCCTTTCAAAATTGTGTCCGACAGCCCCCCCTCCATTCAAGATGGCCACTGTTACTAAAAATAGAAATTTCTTCAAATGGCCAAAACTGCTCTATTTTAAGCCAGAATGTGCCCAAAGTTGAACTGTATAAGCATAATGATGAGCTTTTTAGCATGTATGACAGGATTTTTTATGGACTTTGAACTTTTGCCGATTTTGACCGATTATGCAAATTAGAAAAAAGGGGGGATGAAATTTTTAAAAAATCTTCTCCTCGGAAACTACTGAGCCAATATCAACCAAACTTTGCTGAGATGATTCTTGGATGGCCCCCTTCCAAAATTGTGTCCGGTGATCCCGACTTCCAACCAAGATGGCCGCCAAGCTCAAAATAGAAAAAAGGGGGGATGAAATTTTAATTGTCCATTGCTGCTTTAGTGTAAGTCAAAATGAGCTGAAATTTTAACCGCAGCTACATGGCAAGAAGTAGTTTAGCATATATTGCGGGTTTCTTTCAGCCGATATATACCGATTATGCAAATTAGACATATTTTGATAAAAGATCGCATTTAAATCTTCTCCTCTGAAACCGCTGAACCAAATTAAACCAAACCTGGCAGGGATGGTCCCTGGGTGGTTCCCTTTCAAAATTGTGTCCGACAGCCCCGCCCTCCATTTAAGATGGCTGCTGTTACTAAAAATAGAAATTTCTACAATTGTCCATTGCTGCTTTAGTATAAGTCAAAATGAGCTCAAATTTGAACTGCAGCTACATGGCAAGGAGTAGTTTAGCAGATGTTCGGGTGGTTTTTTTGAAATTTTTCTTTCAGCCGATTTATACCGATTATTCAAATTAGGCATATTTTGATAAAAGATCACATTTAAATCTTCTCCTCGGAAACCGCTGTACCAAATTTGTATCTGGTGGTCCCGCCCTCTGACCAAGATGGCTGCACAGCTGTACTTAGTTTAACATAGGACCCTATGGGAAATTCACATAAAAACCATCTTGTCTGGAACCAGTAGCTCAATTAAAACCAAACTTTGATGGAATAGTCATTGGATGGTCCTCTTCCAAAATGGTGTCCGGCAGTTGCGCTCTCCCGCCAAGATGACCGCCACAGTGCAGTTGCGTTGTTATTGAAAGCAGCTTTGATCCAGGTGAGCGATTACAGGCTCCTGGGAGCCTCTGGTTTCCATTTTCCAGTTTTGTCCTTTGATTTGTAGAAAAAGACAAATATAAATTTCTAATGTTTCTGTTTAATGCAATAAAAAACATAGATATTTAAATCTGGAATAACCTTCATCTGAAGGAACGCTCAAAATCAAAAGATTGGAAAGCTTTGGGAGCAATCAAACCAAAGGGCCTAAATTTCTTTGAAATTTAATACATGGGTGATTTTCAAAAAAATGAAATTTCAAAATGGACAAATTGACATAATTTTGGTCGTAAAATAATGTCATTATGATATATTTTTCAGATTCAGTTGCTCAGTGCAATATATGAAGACAAAATTTTTTTTTCAACTTTTATTAGCAACAAAGTGTTAAAATGATAACAAATACTGACTTACTTCCTCAGAGGTATCATTTTCTTTTGGGTATGGTAAGAGACCTAAATGTATTTCCATTTGATAATGATATGAAATAGGCACATTTTGGTACCAAACTTTGTATATATCATGAGGAAACAGTTTCAGTATATCAAAGAAACACTATTTTTTTTAAATCTGGTAATTAAAGTTTTCATACAAGCATAAAAAATATGATCTAATGAAGCTTAATAGTTGTAAATCAATTATTTATATATGCCTAATAAATATAACAAAAGTTAAGCTAAGTTGATCATTGGTGGTATAAACTAGAGGTAACCAAATGAAAATACTGTCCATTTTTTTATGTTTTGTCACACTCCTGACACATTTTTCTAAAAGATAAATACACCTAATATCAAGCTAAATGCAATCATTGTTGGTCACAATAACTTTTTTAAGTAGTAGTACATAATATATTTTGACTGAAAAAAGGTTTCCCTTGAATATATTTCATTTTTGCGTTGTTATGATGTTATTTCAATCATATTTTATCATATTCTAAGTAATACTATCATAATTATAAAAAATGACAACTCAATTTTCAACCATTTATACATCTTTTCAAGAGTATAGTGCTTATTGAGAATTAGATAATTCCCCGAGACAATTACAAGCAGTTTTATGGAGGCTATATGCTTACAAAATAATCTATTTCTTAAATAAAATTGTCACACTTCTGACTCCCTCTCGAAAATAATATAACCAACTTATTCTTTCCAAACTAAAAGTTTTATTTCTTCAAAAGCTTATATTTCTTACAGTTAACAGTGAATATTAAAAGAAGATTCAAAATTATGTTTTTGCTTTTTCTAATGACGAGTGTGCTAATTATTTGCCCTTTAGGAATTTATCTTATCAAAAATGGTTAAAATGGATTTGAAATTTATTAAAACTAGTAATAGATCATCTTTTCTTAGTATAAAATTACTTTTTAGTGGTTTTCAAATTAGTTTCCCCATGTTTCTCAATAATTTACTCTGCAAAAAAACTTCCTACTGCAATTGCAATCTACATTTAATGTTTTTATGTCAGGAGTGTGACATATTACTGTTGAATGAAAAATTACTGATAAATTTTCAAAAATGCTATATCAAAAGAATGAAAATGTTTTATGAAAGGCAAGATATATTAAAGTAAGTATTCTGTTTATCTAAAGCAACATACATCAATTTTTCATTTGGAAAAAAATCCATATTTTGACATGTTTTAAGAAAATATAACCCTTTATCATCACTTATTATGAGAAAGGTGTCATGCAATATACAAAAATACTATAATTATTACTTATTGTTTATATGTAATTAAATTGAGAACATTGTGGAAGTTTGTAGAAGCATGGTTTATTATTTTTTTTATTTAAAAGATATGCCTATTAAAAGTGTCACACTCCTGACATTAGTTATTTTGATTTCCTAGCTATGCTATGTCATATATCAGAGCTATTTCCAACTTTTTTTTTTGATTGGGTCTGGAGCTATTGGAAAATAAAGAAAATTGTGAACTATTAAAGCATACAACATAGTACTATACAACTAAGATAAAATGTCACACTCCTGACATTTTTTGTGTCTCTCCTTATGCAAGTCCAATTTTACAACCATCATATTCATCCAGTCTAATACTACTAAATTATTATAACTAATATTTTTTTTACAACATATTTTGACTTTTCTGAACTAATTAGTCTCAACAATGAAAAACTATTAAGGTTTAATTTGACATTTGTACAATTTTCCAAGTTAAATTTATTCGCGTACACTAATTTAAAAAATAGAATAATTTTTTGTCGCAAAATCATAGGGTCACAAAGCATCTAGATATTTGAAGTAAAATGGTACGAAATTATAGAATACCATCTTTCTTTAATATATTCTTTATTTTATTTTTTCTATCATCGAGGTAAGTTGAGGCAATTCAAAGTTTGTCACGCTAAAACGTCACACTCCTGACAAATTTGACCAGTTTTTAGAGGATAACTTTTTAACCGGAAGAGCAATCTCCATGACACTTTGCATGAAGATAACTGTTACCATTGTGCTTGTTTTAAGATATTTACCTTTCTTTCATATCATTTAATATTCAAATTATTCTCTGAAAATGAAAAGTCTTCATTTTTTTGAAAATCACCCACATACATAAGTTCAGGGACCATAAAATAGGTAGGCCATGTTCAATTTCAGATTTTACCACATTTTATTTTCAGGAGTTATGCCCTGGGGGAAAAATCTTAGTAACTGTAACCTAAGTTTAGCTTGTGCAAATCATTTGACAAACATGTCAGGACCAAGTTTGTGTATTATCCTGAAATTGCATGATTTTGAGTACTAATAAATGAGGTCAAATAAACTTCAGTGTTAATACAGCATTTCTGGTACCTGACCATTGAAAATGATTAGAATGACACTTCTTTCAGCTATTTTCAGACAATTTGGTAGTTGTTGTGGACTTTTTGATATTGCAGGATAAACACAAAACTGTGAAAGTACTTTTCTTCGTTGGTATCAATTTTCATGGTTTGGTTAAAAATTACAAATTCGTGGATTTTATATTTTCAACATAAGTTTCACTGGGTATCAAAACTTCGAGAAAGCTTCAATACATTAGAAAAATGAGCTGTAGAATTATGTAATCGGGCGTAGAACATGGATATTAGCGTGTTCATTTTCTCAATTATTATATTTTTTACATATATCAACTTAGAATCGGAACTTCATAATTATAGATCAGTGCAAATCAGTGTTATTTTATCAATTTTGAAAATTAAAAAAATATCATCTCAAATTATTTTATAAGTGTGTACATTAGCAATTTCCATCAATATATATTAAATTTGTTTTTATGTTTTACAAATATTTAATCTGGTTTTTTTTTCACAATTTTAAAAGAACAATAAAGTTTTTTTCTCATTATTTTGATTCCAATGACAAAAATCTTTTCACAAATAAATATTTCTGTCGTTTTTACACATCCATTCAAAATCAAATCATTCACAACCATTAAAAGGTATGCTCGTACTTATTGCGAAATTGAAAATTGTCAACTGTCCCGTATGCAGCTGGTCCAGAAAGTCGAGTACAGCATGGCTATATATCGATATCAAATTGCTTCCCAAGTTTCATTGTTCGTTGGAATCTTAATTTCGTGGATCAGCCTACCCACGAAAACCATGAAAATTGGTACCTCACGAATAAAAGTGATTTCACAGTAGTACATTGTCGTTAAATATCAAATTAATTTGTATTCTCTGTGAAACAGCCTAGAGAAGGCTCACTTTTCTACTAGTTTCTAAAGTTCGTACAAATAGATTAAATATTTTCTGACAATGTACGGATATTGTTTATTTATTCCTTCTATGATTCCCTTAAATTGACTCTAATTTTAGTTTCCCTTTACCAAATGTTTTGAGATTTTTGCACAATGTTTTGAATACAAATTTCAATTATGGTCTGACACAAATATTACATGCTCGTCTTCGTTCGTATGAGAAGAAATTCTCTAAACGAACATTTGTATTTAAAAAAATATTATTGATAATCCAAACTTTTTGTGTGGAGAGATTGAATCTACATATCATTATTTATTTAAATGCCTGAAATATATTCATCAATGAAATAATCTTTTTTGAAATTTATTTCAACTATTTATTTGTTAGTTGGTTATGTTATGGTGTTTAACGCTGACAAACTTTATCACATAATGTTGTACATATCTCCATCAACGGGGTTCGAACTCACAACATTAGTGGTGATAAGCACTGATTGCACTGGTAGTTGTAAATCCAACTATCATATGATCACGACCACAACAGCCCTATTTCAACTATTGAACCTTCCTCTACTGCCATTAAATTAACATTGAAAAACCCATTAAAAACCTGTTAAAGGAGGAAGATTAAGACCCATTAAATCTGTATTTTTATGTTAAAAACCATTCATGGCCATGAATGTTACCAGTATTAAACCCATTAGATATATGTTTAATTGTCATTAATAAGTAAAAGCTCTTCATGGCCATTGAATTGTAGATTTCAACCAATAAGTTTACAACTAAAAGTTAATATCCATTCAAACTTCTGTGTAACACCCATCAACCAACAATTGGTTAATGGCCATTCGGTAATGGGAAATGTAAATTTAATAGCCATTAAAGGAAGAAAATTAAGACTCGTTAAAATATATTTACCCAAATTAATGGGTTTTTGCCCTGTTTAATGATTTATTTTAATGGCTGTGAAATTCCTATTCAAAAGATATATTTGTCATTTTTATTGGCTGTTAAATTGCCATTAAAATGAAATTGCTTGGGTAATTTAAATTCCCATCAGAATTAGATGCTTGCAAACTTTAGATATAATAGCTATATATCATTGCAATTTCCCCTCAAATCCTTGAAGCTACAATGCACTCTGCATTAGTTTATAAGATCTCAATGATGTGTTTTCAATTGTGAACCATCAAAGTATTACAAAGTAAATAACACTACAAAGTACTACGTCTCTAAACCCTATATATATATATAAAAAATTGACAGCTCTAAAATCTAATTCTAACACTGTTTGGTTTAATTTTCAGACGTATATATATATATATATATATATATATATATATAAATAAAGAAAAATGTTTGACTGCAATTGTTTTGGCAAAAATACCAACATCTATAACAAAAACGTAATTAGTCACCTAGGTAGCTACATGTATATACATCTAGCCTAATGTTCAAAGCTGAACACAAAATAAACAAAAATCTATAATTCAGTGTTAATTTGTGTGTTGCACTTAAGTTAAAAGTATTAGAAATTTACCATAAAACTGACTGCCACGATATAACTTAAATATTGTTGAAAGTGGTGTTAAACACCATCAAACAAACAAACAAAATATTACAAATTTACCATAAAACTGACTGCCACGATATGACTTAAATATTGTTGAAAGTGGTGTTAAACACCATCAAACAAACAAGCAAAATATTACAAATTTACCATAAAGCTGACTGCCACGATATGACTTAAATATTGTTGAAAGTGGTGTTAAACACCATCAAACAAACAAACAAAATATTACAAATTTACCATAAAACTGACTGCCACGATATAACTTAAATATTGTTGAAAGTGGTGTTAAACACCATCAAACAAACAAACAAAATATTACAAATTTACCATAAAACTGACTGCCACGATATAACTTAAATATTGTTGAAAGTGGTGTTAAACAATTTTTCTTCTTAAAAAATATAACTAATTGACGAATTTCATTTATCAAAAATTGATGACGAATGACCACAGTAAATCATGAATGTATGCAGTGCATGGGTGAGTTACAACGTTATTTGAACAAATTGGTCATGAGTGACATATTTTTGAGGATGAAATTCATAAATTAGTTATAGTATTTATTATGTAGATAAAAAAATGTAAAAAGAGTTTAATTGCACTATATTACATGTGTAGCATAGGGATATACTATAATGTGTATGCTTAAAAAAATATGGCTCCACCCACTACAAATCCAGGTAAACATAAAGTTTTGACCGAAGGAAATTGTGAATGGTAAATAGTGAACTGACAATATTTTTGTGCGAAAATTTTACTATTTAACAGCGATTGAATAAATAATTTTGAAACAAGTACAATAAAGTATTGAGCTTCAGAAGGGTACATATAAAAGTCACAAACTTCATTCTTAGTCGAAGTCATTGAATATTCAAGGTTAGATTCTTTTTTTATTATAAATGACCATAGTGGTGTTGGCATTTATGTTACACAAAACAATCAGCATTTTATATTTAATGTTTTAGGTGTTCAATTAGAACCACACAGAAAACAGTTACATATGACACTGGCCTACCAATATCCAACAGAACAACATGAATCATTGCTCAAATTAGCCAAAGATATTGATACGTCTGCTGATGTTCAATGGGACTTCAGATTGTATTCTAGAGATATCAGAGTAGGGCAGACAGAAGTATGTATTGTAAGATTGTATTCTAGAGATATCAGAGTAGGGTAGACAGAAGTATGTATTGTAAGATTGTATTCTAGAGATATCAGAGTAGGGTAGACAAAAGTATGTATTGTAAGATTGTATTCTAGAGATATCAGAGTAGGGTAGAAAGAAGTATGTATTGTAAGATTGTATTCTAGAGATAACAGAGTAGGGCAGACAGAAGTATGTATTGTAAGATTGTATTCTAGAGATATCAGAGTAGGTTAGACATAAGTATATATTGTAAGATTGTATTCTAGAGATATCAGAGTAGTGCAGACAGAAGTATGTATTGTAAGATTGTATATTTTAGAGATATCAGAGTAGGGCAGACAGAAGTATGTATTGTAAGATTGTATTCTAGAGATATCAAAGTAGGGTAGACAGAAGTATGTATTGTAAGATTGTATTCTAGAGATATCAGAGTAGGGTAGACAGAAATATGTATTGTAAGATAGTATTCTAGAGATATCAGAGTAGGGCAGACAAAAGTATGTATTGAAATATTGTATTCTAGAGATATCAGAGTAGGTTAGACAGAAGTATGTATTGTAAGATTGTATATTTTAGAGATATCAGAGTAGGGCAGACAGAAGTATGTATTGTAAGATTGTATTCTAGAGATATCAGAGTAGGGTAGACAGAAGTATGTATTGTAAGATTGTATTCTAGAGATATCAAAGTAGGGTAGACAGAAGTATGTATTGTAAGATTGTATTCTAGAGATATCAGAGTAGGGTAGACAGAAATATGTATTGTAAGATAGTATTCTAGAGATATCAGAGTAGGGCAGACAAAAGTATGTATTGAAATATTGTATTCTAGAGATATCAGAGTAGGTTAGACAGAAGTATGTATTGTAAGATTGTATTCTAGAGATATCAGAGTAGGGCAGACAGAAGTATGTATTGTAAGATTGTATTCTAGAGATATCAGAGTAGGGTAGACAGAAGTATGTATTGTAAGATTGTATATTTTAGAGATATCAGAGAAGGGCAGACAGAAGTATGTATTGTAAGATTGTATTTTAGAGATATCAGAGTAGGGTAGACAGAAGTATGTATTGTAAGATTGTATTCTAGAGATATCAAAGTAGGGTAGACAGAAGTATGTATTGTAAGATTGTATTCTAGAGATATCAGAGTAGAGTAGACAGAAATATGTATTGTAAGATTGTATTCTAGAGATATCAGAGTAGGGTAGACAAAAGTATGTATTGTAAGATTGTATTCTAGAGATATCAGAGTAGGGTAGAAAGAAGTATGTATTGTAAGATTGTATTCTAGAGATAACAGAGTAGGGCAGACAGAATTATGTATTGTAAGATTGTATTCTAGAGATATCAGAGTAGATCAGACAGAAGTATGTATTGTAAGATCGTATTCTAGAGATATCAGAGTATGGTAGACAGAAGTATGTATTGTAAGATTGTATTCTAGAGATATCAAAGTAGGGTAGATAGAAGTATGTATTGTAAGATTGTATTCTAGAGATATCAGAGTAGGGCAGACAGAAGTATGTATTGTAAGATTATATTTTAGAGATATCAGAGTAGGGTAGACAGAAGTGTGTATTGTAAGATTGTATTCTAGAGATATCAGAGTAGGGTAGACAGAAATATGTATTGTAAGATTGTATTCTAGAGATATCAGAGTAGGGCAGACAGAAGTATGTATTGTAAGATTGTATTCCAGAGATATCGGAGTAGGGCAGACAGAAGTATGTATTGTGAGATTATATTCTAGAGATATCAGAGTAGGGTAGACAGAAGTATGTATTGTAAGATTGTATTCTAGAGATATCAGAGTAGGGTAGACAGAAGTATGTATTGTAAGATTGTATTCTAGAGATATCAAAGTAGGACAGACAGAAGTATATATTGTAAGATTGTATTCTAGAGATATCAGAGTAGGGTAGTCAGAACTATGTATTGTAAGATTGTATTCTAGAGATATCAGAGTATGATAGACAGAAGTATGTATTGTAAGATTGTATTCTAGAGATATCAGAGTAGGGCAGACAGAAGTATGTATTGTAAGATTGTATTCTAGAGATATCAGAGTAGGGAAGACAGAAGTATGTATTGTAAGATTGTATTCTAGAGATATCAGAGTAGGGTAGACAGAAGTATGTATTATAAGATTGTATTCTAGAGATATCAGAGTAGGGCAGACAAGTATGTATTGTAAGATTGTATTCTAGAGATATCAAAGTAGGGGAGACAGAAGTATGTATTGTAAGATTGTATTCTAGAGATATCAAAGTAGGGTAGACAGATGTATGTATTTTAAGATTGTATTCTAGAGATATCAAAGTAGGGCAGACAGAAATATGTATTGTAAGATTGTATTTTAGAGATATCAGAGTAGGGCAGACAGAAGTATGTATTGTAAGATTGTATTCTAGAGATATCAAAGTAGGGTAGATAGAAGTATATATTGTAAGATTGTATTCTAGAGATATCAGAGTAGGGTAGACAGAAGTATGTATTGTAAGATTGTATTCTAGAGATATCAAAGTAGGGTAGACAGAAGTATGTATTGTAAGATTGTATTCTAGAGATATCAGAGTAGGGTAGACAGAAATATGTATTGTAAGATAGTATTCTAGAGATATCAGAGTAGGGCAGACAAAAGTATGTATTGAAATATTGTATTCTAGAGATATCAGAGTAGGTTAGACAGAAGTATGTATTGTAAGATTGTATTCTAGAGATATCAGAGTAGGGCAGACAGAAGTATGTATTGTAAGATTGTATTCTAGAGATATCAGAGTAGGGTAGACAGAAGTATGTATTGTAAGATTGTATATTTTAGAGATATCAGAGTAGGGCAGACAGAAGTATGTATTGTAAGATTGTATTCTAGAGATATCAGAGTAGGGTAGACAGAAGTATGTATTGTAAGATTGTATTCTAGAGATATCAAAGTAGGGTAGACAGAAGTATGTATTGTAAGATTGTATTCTAGAGATATCAGAGTAGGGTAGACAGAAATATGTATTGTAAGATAGTATTCTAGAGATATCAGAGTAGGGCAGACAAAAGTATGTATTGAAATATTGTATTCTAGAGATATCAGAGTAGGTTAGACAGAAGTATGTATTGTAAGATTGTATTCTAGAGATATCAGAGTAGGGCAGACAGAAGTATGTATTGTAAGATTGTATTCTAGAGATATCAGAGTAGGGTAGACAGAAGTATGTATTGTAAAATTGTATTCGAGAGATATCAGAGTAGGTTAGACAGAAATATGTATTGTAAGATTGTATTCTAGAGATATCAGAGTAGGGTAGACAGAAGTATGTATTGTAAGATTGTATTCTAGAGATATCAGAGTAGGGTAGACAGAAATATGTATTGTAAGATTGTATTCTAGAGATATCAGAGTAGGGTAGAAAGAAGTATGTATTGTAAGATTGTATTCTAGAGATAACAGAGTAGGGCAGACAGAAGTATGTATTGTAAGATTGTATTCTAGAGATATCAGAGTAGATCAGACAGAAGTATGTATTGTAAGATCGTATTCTAGAGATATCAGAGTATGGTAGACAGAAGTATGTATTGTAAGATTGTATTCTAGAGATATCAGAGTAGGGTAGACAGAAATATGTATTGTAATATTGTATTCTAGAGATATCAAAGTAGGGTAGATAGAAGTATGTATTGTAAGATTGTATTCTAGAGATATCAGAGTAGGGCAGACAGAAGTATGTATTGTAAGATTGTATTTTAGAGATATCAGAGTAGGGTAGACAGAAGTATGTATTGTAAGATTGTATTCTAGAGATATCAGAGTAGGGTAGACAGAAATATGTATTGTAAGATTGTATTCTAGAGATATCAGAGTAGGGCAGACAGAAGTATGTATTGTAAGATTGTATTCTAGAGATATCGGAGTAGGGCAGACAGAAGTATGTATTGTGAGATTATATTCTAGAGATATCAGAGTAGGGTAGACAGAAGTATGTATTATAAGATTGTATTCTAGAGATATCAGAGTAGGGCAGACAGAAGTATGTATTGTGAGATTATATTCTAGAGATATCAGAGTAGGGTAGACAGAAGTATGTATTGTAAGATTGTATTCTAGAGATATCAAAGTAGGACAGACAGAAGTATATATTGTAAGATTGTATTCTAGAGATATCAGAGTAGGGTAGTCAGAAGTATGTATTGTAAGATTGTATTCTAGAGTTATCAGAGTAGGGCAGACAGAAGTATGTATTGTAAGATTGTATTCTAGAGATATCAGAGTAGGGCAGACAGAATAGAGATATCAGAGTAGGGCAGACAGAAGTATGTATTGTAAGATTGTATTCTAGAGATATCAGAGTAGGGAAGACAGAAGTATGTATTGTAAGATTGTATTCTAGAGATATCAGAGTAGGGTAGACAGAAGTATGTAGTATAAGATTGTATTCTAGAGATATCAGAGTAGGGCAGACAAGTATGTATTGTAAGATTGTATTCTAGAGATATCAAAGTAGGGGAGACAGAAGTATGTATTGTAAGATTTTATTCTAGAGATTTCAGAGTAGGGTAGACAGATGTATGCATTTTAAGATTGTATTCTAGAGATATCAAAGTAGGGTAGACAGAAGTATATATTGTAAGATTGTATTCTAGAGATATCATAGTAGGGTAGACAGAAGTATGTATTGTAAGATTGTATTCTAGAGATATCAGAGTAGGGTAGACAGAAGTATGTATTGTAAGATTGTATTCTAGAGATATCAGAGTAGGGCAGACAGAAGTATGTATTGTAAGATTGTATTCTAGAGATATCAGAGTAGGGTAGACAGAAGTATGTATTGTAAGATTGTATATTTTAGAGATATCAGAGAAGGGCAGACAGAAGTATGTATTGTAAGATTGTATTTTAGAGATATCAGAGTAGGGTAGACAGAAGTATGTATTGTAAGATTGTATTCTAGAGATATCAAAGTAGGGTAGACAGAAGTATGTATTGTAAGATTGTATTCTAGAGATATCAGAGTAGAGTAGACAGAAATATGTATTGTAAGATTGTATTCTAGAGATATCAGAGTAGGGTAGACAAAAGTATGTATTGTAAGATTGTATTCTAGAGATATCAGAGTAGGGTAGAAAGAAGTATGTATTGTAAGATTGTATTCTAGAGATAACAGAGTAGGGCAGACAGAATTATGTATTGTAAGATTGTATTCTAGAGATATCAGAGTAGATCAGACAGAAGTATGTATTGTAAGATCGTATTCTAGAGATATCAGAGTATGGTAGACAGAAGTATGTATTGTAAGATTGTATTCTAGAGATATCAAAGTAGGGTAGATAGAAGTATGTATTGTAAGATTGTATTCTAGAGATATCAGAGTAGGGCAGACAGAAGTATGTATTGTAAGATTATATTTTAGAGATATCAGAGTAGGGTAGACAGAAGTGTGTATTGTAAGATTGTATTCTAGAGATATCAGAGTAGGGTAGACAGAAATATGTATTGTAAGATTGTATTCTAGAGATATCAGAGTAGGGCAGACAGAAGTATGTATTGTAAGATTGTATTCCAGAGATATCGGAGTAGGGCAGACAGAAGTATGTATTGTGAGATTATATTCTAGAGATATCAGAGTAGGGTAGACAGAAGTATGTATTGTAAGATTGTATTCTAGAGATATCAGAGTAGGGTAGACAGAAGTATGTATTGTAAGATTGTATTCTAGAGATATCAAAGTAGGACAGACAGAAGTATATATTGTAAGATTGTATTCTAGAGATATCAGAGTAGGGTAGTCAGAACTATGTATTGTAAGATTGTATTCTAGAGATATCAGAGTATGATAGACAGAAGTATGTATTGTAAGATTGTATTCTAGAGATATCAGAGTAGGGCAGACAGAAGTATGTATTGTAAGATTGTATTCTAGAGATATCAGAGTAGGGAAGACAGAAGTATGTATTGTAAGATTGTATTCTAGAGATATCAGAGTAGGGTAGACAGAAGTATGTATTATAAGATTGTATTCTAGAGATATCAGAGTAGGGCAGACAAGTATGTATTGTAAGATTGTATTCTAGAGATATCAAAGTAGGGGAGACAGAAGTATGTATTGTAAGATTGTATTCTAGAGATATCAAAGTAGGGTAGACAGATGTATGTATTTTAAGATTGTATTCTAGAGATATCAAAGTAGGGCAGACAGAAATATGTATTGTAAGATTGTATTTTAGAGATATCAGAGTAGGGCAGACAGAAGTATGTATTGTAAGATTGTATTCTAGAGATATCAAAGTAGGGTAGATAGAAGTATATATTGTAAGATTGTATTCTAGAGATATCAGAGTAGGGTAGACAGAAGTATGTATTGTAAGATTGTATTCTAGAGATATCAAAGTAGGGTAGACAGAAGTATGTATTGTAAGATTGTATTCTAGAGATATCAGAGTAGGGTAGACAGAAATATGTATTGTAAGATAGTATTCTAGAGATATCAGAGTAGGGCAGACAAAAGTATGTATTGAAATATTGTATTCTAGAGATATCAGAGTAGGTTAGACAGAAGTATGTATTGTAAGATTGTATTCTAGAGATATCAGAGTAGGGCAGACAGAAGTATGTATTGTAAGATTGTATTCTAGAGATATCAGAGTAGGGTAGACAGAAGTATGTATTGTAAGATTGTATATTTTAGAGATATCAGAGTAGGGCAGACAGAAGTATGTATTGTAAGATTGTATTCTAGAGATATCAGAGTAGGGTAGACAGAAGTATGTATTGTAAGATTGTATTCTAGAGATATCAAAGTAGGGTAGACAGAAGTATGTATTGTAAGATTGTATTCTAGAGATATCAGAGTAGGGTAGACAGAAATATGTATTGTAAGATAGTATTCTAGAGATATCAGAGTAGGGCAGACAAAAGTATGTATTGAAATATTGTATTCTAGAGATATCAGAGTAGGTTAGACAGAAGTATGTATTGTAAGATTGTATTCTAGAGATATCAGAGTAGGGCAGACAGAAGTATGTATTGTAAGATTGTATTCTAGAGATATCAGAGTAGGGTAGACAGAAGTATGTATTGTAAAATTGTATTCGAGAGATATCAGAGTAGGTTAGACAGAAATATGTATTGTAAGATTGTATTCTAGAGATATCAGAGTAGGGTAGACAGAAGTATGTATTGTAAGATTGTATTCTAGAGATATCAGAGTAGGGTAGACAGAAATATGTATTGTAAGATTGTATTCTAGAGATATCAGAGTAGGGTAGAAAGAAGTATGTATTGTAAGATTGTATTCTAGAGATAACAGAGTAGGGCAGACAGAAGTATGTATTGTAAGATTGTATTCTAGAGATATCAGAGTAGATCAGACAGAAGTATGTATTGTAAGATCGTATTCTAGAGATATCAGAGTATGGTAGACAGAAGTATGTATTGTAAGATTGTATTCTAGAGATATCAGAGTAGGGTAGACAGAAATATGTATTGTAATATTGTATTCTAGAGATATCAAAGTAGGGTAGATAGAAGTATGTATTGTAAGATTGTATTCTAGAGATATCAGAGTAGGGCAGACAGAAGTATGTATTGTAAGATTGTATTTTAGAGATATCAGAGTAGGGTAGACAGAAGTATGTATTGTAAGATTGTATTCTAGAGATATCAGAGTAGGGTAGACAGAAATATGTATTGTAAGATTGTATTCTAGAGATATCAGAGTAGGGCAGACAGAAGTATGTATTGTAAGATTGTATTCTAGAGATATCGGAGTAGGGCAGACAGAAGTATGTATTGTGAGATTATATTCTAGAGATATCAGAGTAGGGTAGACAGAAGTATGTATTATAAGATTGTATTCTAGAGATATCAGAGTAGGGCAGACAGAAGTATGTATTGTGAGATTATATTCTAGAGATATCAGAGTAGGGTAGACAGAAGTATGTATTGTAAGATTGTATTCTAGAGATATCAAAGTAGGACAGACAGAAGTATATATTGTAAGATTGTATTCTAGAGATATCAGAGTAGGGTAGTCAGAAGTATGTATTGTAAGATTGTATTCTAGAGTTATCAGAGTAGGGCAGACAGAAGTATGTATTGTAAGATTGTATTCTAGAGATATCAGAGTAGGGCAGACAGAATAGAGATATCAGAGTAGGGCAGACAGAAGTATGTATTGTAAGATTGTATTCTAGAGATATCAGAGTAGGGAAGACAGAAGTATGTATTGTAAGATTGTATTCTAGAGATATCAGAGTAGGGTAGACAGAAGTATGTAGTATAAGATTGTATTCTAGAGATATCAGAGTAGGGCAGACAAGTATGTATTGTAAGATTGTATTCTAGAGATATCAAAGTAGGGGAGACAGAAGTATGTATTGTAAGATTTTATTCTAGAGATTTCAGAGTAGGGTAGACAGATGTATGCATTTTAAGATTGTATTCTAGAGATATCAAAGTAGGGTAGACAGAAGTATATATTGTAAGATTGTATTCTAGAGATATCATAGTAGGGTAGACAGAAGTATGTATTGTAAGATTGTATTCTAGAGATATCAGAGTAGGGTAGATAGAAGTATGTATTGTGAGATTGTATTCTAGAGATATCAGAGTAGGGTAGACAGAAGTATGTATTGTAAGATTGTATTCTAGAGATATCAGAGTAGGGTAGACAGAAGTATGTATTGTAAGATTGTATTCTAGAGATATCAGAGTAGGGTAGACAGAAGTATGCATTGTAGGATTGTATTCTAGAGATATCAGAGTAGGGCAGACAGAAGTATGTATTGTAAGATTGTATTCTAAAGATATCAGAGTAGGGCAGACAGAAGTATGTATTGTAAGATTGTATTCTAGAGATATCAGAGTAGGGTAGACAGAAGTATGTATTGTAAGATTGTATTCTAGAGATAACAGAGTAGGGTAGTCAGAAGTATGTATTGTAAGATTGTATTCTAGAGATATCAGAGTAGGTTAGACAGAAGTATTTATTGTAAGATTGTATTCTAGAGATATCAGAGTAGGGTAGACAGAAATGTGTATTGTAAAATTGTATTCTAGAGATATCAGAGTAGGGCAGACAGAAGTATGTATTGTAAGATTGTATTCTAGAGATATCAGAGTAGGGTAGACAGAAGTATGTATTGTAAGATTGTATTCTAGAGATATCAGAGTAGGCAGACAGAAGTATGTATTGTAAGATTGTATTCTAGAGATATCAGAGTAGGGTAGACAGAAGTATGTATTGTAAGATTGTATTCTAGAGATATCAGAGTAGGGCAGACAGAAGTATGTATTGTAAGATTGTATTCTAGAGATATCAGAGTAGGGTAGGCAGAATTATGTATTGTAAGATTTTATTCTAGAGATATCAGAGTAAGACGGACAGAAGTATGTATTGTAAGATTGTATTCTAGAGATATCAGAGTAGGGTAGTCAGAAGTATGTATTGTAAGATTGTATTCTAGAGATAACAGAGTAGGGCAGACAGAAGTATGTATTGTAAGATTGTATTCTAGAGATATCAGAGTAGGGCAGACAGAAATATGTATTGTAAGATTGTATTCTAAAGATATCAGAGTAGGGTAGACAGAAGTATGTATTGTAAGATTGTATTCTAGAGATATCAGAGTAGGGCAGACAGAAGTATGTATTGTACGATTGTATTCTAGAGATATCAAAGTAGGGCAGACAGAAGTATGTATTGTAAGATTGTATTCTAGAGATATCAGAGTTTGTTAGACAGAAATATGTATTGTAAGATTGTATTCTAGAGATATCAGAGTAGGGTAGACAGAAGTATGTATTGTAAGATTGTATTCTAGAGATATCAGAGTAGGGTAGACAGAAATATGTATTGTAAGATTGTATTCTAGAGATATCAGAGTAGGGCAGACAGAAATATGTATTGTAAGAATGTATTCTAGAGATATCAGAGTAGGGCAGACAGAAATATGTATTGTAAGATTGTATTCTAGAGATATCAGAGTAGGGTAGATAGAAGTATGTATTGTGAGATTGTATTCTAGAGATATCAGAGTAGGGTAGACAGAAGTATGTATTGTAAGATTGTATTCTAGAGATATCAGAGTAGGGTAGACAGAAGTATGTATTGTAAGATTGTATTCTAGAGATATCAGAGTAGGGTAGACAGAAGTATGCATTGTAGGATTGTATTCTAGAGATATCAGAGTAGGGCAGACAGAAGTATGTATTGTAAGATTGTATTCTAAAGATATCAGAGTAGGGCAGACAGAAGTATGTATTGTAAGATTGTATTCTAGAGATATCAGAGTAGGGTAGACAGAAGTATGTATTGTAAGATTGTATTCTAGAGATATCAGAGTAGGGCAGACAGAAGTATGTATTGTAAGATTGTATTCTAGAGTTATCAGAGTAGGGCAGACAGAAGTATGTATTGTAAGATTGTATTCTAAAGATATCAGAGTAGGGCAGACAGAAGTATGTATTGTAAGATTGTATTCTAGAGATATCAGAGTAGGGTAGACAGAAGTATGTATTGTAAGATTGTATTCCAAAGATATCAGAGTAGGGCAGGCAGAAGTATGTATTGTAAGATTGTATTCTAGAGATATCAGAGTAGGGTAGACAGAAGTATGTATTGTAAGATTATATTCTAGAGATATCAGAGTAGTGCAGACAGAAGTATGAATTGTAAGATTGTATTCTAGAGATATCAGAGTAGGGTAGACAGAAATATGTATTGTAAGATTGTATTCTAGAGATATCAGAGTAGCGCAGACAGAAATATGTATTGTAAGAATGTATTCTAGAGATATCAGAGTAGGGCAGACAGAAATATGTATTGTAAGATTGTATTCTAGAGATATCAGAGTAGGGTAGATAGAAGTATGTATTGTGAGATTGTATTCTAGAGATATCAGAGTAGGGTAGACAGAAGTATGTATTGTAAGATTGTATTCTAGAGATATCAGAGTAGGGTAGACAGAAGTATGTATTGTAAGATTGTATTCTAGAGATATCAGAGTAGGGTAGACAGAATTATGTATTGTAAGATTGTATTCTAGAGATATCAGAGTAGGGCAGACAGAAGTATGTATTGTAAGATTGTATTCTAAAGATATCAGAGTAGGGCAGACAGAAGTATGTATTGTAAGATTGTATTCTAGAGATATCAGAGTAGGGTAGACAGAAGTATGTATTGTAAGATTGTATTCTAGAGATATCAGAGTAGGGTAGACAGAAGTATGTATTGTAAGATAATATTCTAAAGATATCAGAGTAGGGCAGACAGAAGTATGTATTGTAAGATTGTATTCTAGAGATATCAGAGTAGGGTAGACAGAAGTATGTATTGTAAGATTATATTCTAGAGATATCAGAGTAGGGCAGACAGAAGTATGTATTGTAAGATTGTATTCTAGAGATATCAGAGTAGGGCAGACAGAAGTATGTATTGTGAGATTATATTCTAGAGATATCAGAGTAGGGTAGACAGAAGTATGTATTGTAAGATTGTATTCTAGAGATATCAGAGTAGGGCAGACAAAAGTATGTATTGTAAGATTGTATTCTAGAGATATCAGAGTAGGGCAGACAGAAGTATATATTTTATTAGCGAAAATTGGCAGGATATTTTATAAGTAAAGATTGCTTTGATGATTGAAGTTATCCTGGAGGAAACCCAAGGAGTGTAGGAATAGGATCTGTTTTTTTCTGATGGAGGGTACAATCCCTATGAAAAGGCCATAATTGAGATGAATCAAATACACAACTGGCCACCAGGAAGGAACTTATTTCTGTTGTTTGGGTTAGGTGATTAGGGTTACCTTGTTTAATGCCACATTCAACAATATTTCAATTATATTGTGGCGGTCTATATGTTATTGGTGGAGGAAACTAGAATATACATTCTTCCATTCAATGGAAATATATTTTGCAAACACACATTTCTGGAACAAAGAGAACAATAGATGAGACATAGAAAAAATTGATTATTCTATCCTATTATTTGTTGTAATTGCTGGGAGATTTGTGGTTGATGGTTTATGGTGTTTTACACTTTAAACAATATTTCAGTTATATCGTGGCGGTCAGTTTTATTGGTGGAGGAAACCGAAGTACCCGGAAAAAACCACCGACCTGACAAACGTTATCACATAGGGAGATTTGTGACACATTCATCAGCTAAGCAGTTCTTATATTGTCATTGAGAGTGTTTATATTGCCAAATAAAGGGGAGACATATGTTTTAGTTCACTAAATCAGCAGTTCCTCTAGTTATATTAGGAATGAAGCATCCTTGTTAGGCGCAGATATAGGCTACTACAAACTGAAAACCAAATGTCTATGGGGTCCAGACCCTTTATTCCGACAAGTAACATGGATTGCTATGGATGAAATGTTCAAATATGGACTGAATGATTGTGAAATGTCAAGTCAAGTTTGCAGAAATTTAAGACCCCTGGATCTGCTTTCAAAGACCTTATGGTCCTAAAAGTTTAATGTTGGCTGCAGTGGGAAAAATTAAAAGCAAAATCATCTGAAGAATCAGACATAGAAATGCATTTTGCACCAAGGAGCACTGTGATATGGAGATTACATTCTGTACCAATAACTGCCCCATGGTCTGTTGGGTTCAGCTATTGGGGATCAAATTTAGCATAAGTTGGGATCGACAATGGTTCATAAAATCCTTTTTATCAGATGAGTGATACATGCTCATGTGAGCTTCTAGTTTTCTATTAATTACAACTGCATCGTTGGTGTAACGGTTAGCATGCTTGCCTCAAGTGTGGTAGATCATTGTGTTTGAGCCCTGATCGAGTGTGGTAGATCATTGTGTTTGAGCCCTGATCGAGTGTGGTAGATCGTTGTGTTTGAGCCCTGATCGAGTGTGGTAGATCGTTGTGTTTGAGCCCTGATCGAGTGGTAGATCATTGTGTTTGAGCCCTGATCGAGTGTGGTAGATCGTTGTGTTTGAGCCCTGATCGAGTGTGGTAGATCGTTGTTTGAGCCCTGATCGGGTCAAACCAAAGACGGTAAAATTGGTATTTGTTGTTTCTCCGCTTTGCACACAGCATTAAGGAGAAAGAGCAAGGACTGGTTGGCTTGGAATCAGGATAATGTGTACGAGTGGGGGGACATGTATACCTGTGGACTGTTGTTTCAGTGAGCTAGCACTATACAAATCAAACTAAGCGTGTTGGTTCTAGTATAAAGTGGACCTCATCATCATTTCATTGAAAATTAACTTGTTTTCGCCATGATATAGCTGAAAAATTGCTGAATTGGTGTTAAACAACAATCATTCACTCACTCTATTAAATACTACTAGAATCTTATTTAAATATATAAAAATAGAATAGTTTGTAATTTTAGATGAGGAAGGTAATAAAGCAGTACTCAACACAACTTGGAGATGAGTTAGAACTGATTGAAGGTGATTTTGTATCAATGGATCCTGCAGAAATCAATAACAGTAAAGATGGCTGGTACTATGGTACTTCCTGGCTAACAGGGAATTCTGGGATGTTTCCAGGAACTTATACTAAAAAGACACAAGAAACAGCTTCATGGACTCTTCACAGGTCATATGCTTAAATATAAGATTGTCAAATTTACAATTAAAAAACCATCGAAATATCATACCTACCCATACTTACAAATGAATTTCTACATCTTTATATTGTTCTACTTACAACACATCCTACACCTTGACCTATCTGATACTAAATCCCAAATTTTACTGATAATTTCAGAAATGTTTATGTACTTGGTACAGTGTAAGAATGTTTGTTGTTGAAATGCCAGAATGACAGGTCTTGACCACCAAAATAAAGTTTATGTGTAAATGTTGTATGACTGAAATACAGACTTAAAAAAGATTTAGTATTTTTTTAATTTTTTTTTAAACTAATAAGGCATTGCTTGTACAGGCATTCAACTCTTTTTCAAGTAGGAGGTGATAATCCTAAAGTAAAAAAGGGATCCAAGTGGGCTTAGGTCCATATGAGATGTGATACCGCTAAACCAGTATGCAAAACAAAACCATATTTTCCTTTCACTGTGACATTTTCATTTTTGAAAACAAAGTAGCCAGGGGAAAAATGCAATTAACCGGGCAATTTGCCTGATGCCCGACTGCTGTGGAATGCTCTGCTTGTATAGTGTTCATCGAAATATGAGTATTTTGATATCTTTGTACATTTCAGGTCTTACCCACTAGTAGAAAGACTGTCATCTTCATTTGTCAACGGTTACCATAGTGATGTAGCACATGACGAGAATAATTATGCATTGGTAAGGAATAATTCTATCTAGTATTTTTTTGTATTTCAAATGCAATCACAATTATTTCTATTCAAATTTAAATATGATCTCCACTGGTTTTTTTCATCGATAGTCGTAAGGGTAATTGAGATTTATCCATGTTCATCCATAGATCTGTGTTTAACTGACTTTGCAAAAGGCAATGTGAGCTTTTGCCATCACTTGGCGTCCATCGTCCGTTAATTTTTCACATTTTAATCTTCTCCTCTGAAACCTCGTAGCCAAATGAACTGAGTAGGAAGCATCTATGGAATGTCCTCTCTAAAGATAGCTCAAAATGGCCACCACAGACAATTCTTGTTTCTGATTGGCCGATTTTTTCAAATCTTCTCCTCCGAAATTGCTTGGCCAAATGAACCGAAACTTGGTAGGAATCATCTATGGAAGATTCTCTATAAAGAGTGCTCATTTCATCCCGATCCGTTTACAAACATGGCTGCCACAGGCAATTCTTGTTTCTGATTGTAGTCTTGCAACCAGATACATAATTTGATGGATTTAATGTGCTGAAAGAAGACACGGCTAAGTTGTATATCGTTGGAAAGAGAAAGACAAATGGCATAAGAATACACTTATCGTCAAAGTAAAAAACGGCTGCGTGTATCAAATATGTGAGGTCAAAGGTCAGGCTACAGTTTCGTTCAAATGTTGGAGAAGAATAATAAAATAATTCTGTATGTCCTAAAAATTATGTAACGTTGAAAAT
Source organism: Bathymodiolus brooksi (assembly GCA_963680875.1). NCBI lineage: Eukaryota > Metazoa > Mollusca > Bivalvia > Mytilida > Modiolidae > Bathymodiolus > Bathymodiolus brooksi. The sequence goes on along the minus strand of OY804580.1, from coordinate 7,761,552 downwards.
GTTCATTCTGTTTAACATAATATATTTTGTAAGTTTTGATTAAAAAAAACCAAAAGAGCCTCTGAAAATTAGCCTTAATCTTGAACTTTGATATTTTTCGTAAATCTCAACTGACAAGAAGTTAACCCGATCTTGAACTTGACATATTTGCAAAATGCATGATATTGTAACAAACTGCTCCCGTAGGCCGAGTGTGTTGGGAGGGTTTGTTGACGGTAATGTTGCCCTGGTCAGGATTGTGATATACTAAAGTTTTGGATCTATATATACTCAAGCATAAAACTCAAATCAGTTTAGAACAAATATTTATTTGTGTTGTTCTATTCTTTCTTTGTCTTGTCTCAGTGTACAAATAAACATATATATAGTATATTAAATACACAATACTCAATAAACATATATATAGTATATCAAATACACAATACTCAATAAACATATATATAGTATATCAAATACACAATACTCAATAAACATATATATAGTATATCAAATACACAATACTCAATAAACATATATATAGTATATCAAATACACAATACTCAATAAACATATATATAGTATATCAAATACACAATACTCAATAAACATATATATAGTATATCAAATACACAATACTCAATAAACATATATATAGTATATCAAATACACAATACTCAATAAACATATATATAGTATATCAAATACACAATACTCAATAAACATATATATAGTATATCAAATACACAATACTCAATAAACATATATATAGTATATCAAATACACAATACTCAATAAACATATATATAGTATATCAAATACACAATACTCAATAAACATATATATAGTATATCAAATACACAATACTCAATAAACATATATATAGTATATCAAATACACAATACTCAATAAACATATATATAGTATATCAAATACACAATACTCAATAAACATATATATAGTATATCAAATACACAATACTCAATAAACATATATATAGTATATCAAATACACAATACTCAATAAACATATATATAGTATATCAAATACACAATACTCAATAAACATATATATAGTATATCAAATACACAATACTCAATAAACATATATATATTATATCAAATACACAATACTCAATAAACATATATATAGTATATCAAATACACAATACTCAATAAACATATATATAGTATATTAAATACACAATACTCAATAAACATATATATATTATATCAAATACACAATACTCAATAAACATATATATATTATATCAAATACACAATACTCAATAAACATATATATAGTATATTAAATACACAATACTCAATAAACATATATATAGTATATCAAATACACAATACTCAATAAACATATATATAGTATATTAAATACACAATACTCAATAAACATATATATATTATATCAAATACACAATACTCAATAAACATATATATAGTATATTAAATACACAATACTCAATAAACATATATATAGTATATTAAATACACAATACTCAATAAACATATATATAGTATATCAAATACACAATACTCAATAAACATATATATAGTATATTAAATACACAATACTCAATAAACATATATATATTATATCAAATACACAATACTCAATAAACATATATATATTATATCAAATACACAATACTCAATAAACATATATATAGTATATTAAATACACAATACTCAATAAACATATATATAGTATATCAAATACACAATACTCAATAAACATATATATAGTATATTAAATACACAATACTCAATAAACATATATATATTATATCAAATACACAATACTCAATAAACATATATATAGTATATCAAATACACAATACTCAATAAACATATATATAGTATATTAAATACACAATACTCAATAAACATATATATAGTATATCAAATACACAATACTCAATAAACATACATATATTATATCAAATACACAATACTCAATAAACATATATATATTATATCAAATACACAATACTCAATAAACATATATATATTATATCAAATACACAATACTCAATAAACATATATATAGTATATCAAATACACAATACTCAATAAACATATATATAGTATATCAAATACACAATACTCAATAAACATATATATAGTATATCAAATACACAATACTCAATAAACATACATATAGTATATCAAATATAAATACTCAATAAACATATATATATTATATCAAATACACAATACTCAATAAACATATATATAGTATATCAAATACACAATACTCAATAAACATATATATAGTATATCAAATACACAATACTCAATAAACATATATATAGTATATCAAATACACAATACCCAATAAACATATATATATTATATCAAATACACAATACTCAATAAACATATATATATTATATCAAATACACAATACTCAATAAACATATATATAGTATATCAAATACACAATACTCAATAAACATATATATAGTATATCAAATACACAATACCCAATAAACATATATATATTATATCAAATACACAATACTCAATAAACATATATATAGTATATCAAATACACAATACTCAATAAACATATATATATTATATCAAATACACAATACTCAATAAACATATATATAGTATATCAAATACACAATACTCAATAAACATATATATATATTATATCAAATACACAATACCCAATAAACATATATATATTATATCAAATACACAATACTCAATAAACATATATATATTATATCAAATACACAATACTCAATAAACATATATATATTATATCAAATACACAATACTCAATAAACATATATATAGTATATCAAATACACAATACTCAATAAACATATATATATTATATCAAATACACAATACCCAATAAACATATATATATTATATCAAATACACAATACTCAATAAACATATATATATTATATCAAATACACAATACTCAATAAACATATATATAGTATATCAAATACACAATACTCAATAAACATATATATAGTATATCAAATACACAATACTCAATAAGCATATATATATTATATCAAATACACAATACTCAATAAACATATATATATTATATCAAATACACAATACTCAATAAACATACATATATTATATCAAATACACAATACTCAATAAACATATATATAGTATATCAAATACACAATACTCAATAAACATATATATATTATATCAAATACACAATACTCAATAAACATATATATATTATATCAAATACACAATACTCAATAAACATATATATATTATATCAAATACACAATACTCAATAAACATATATATATTATATCAAATACACAATACTCAATAAACATATATATATTATATCAAATACACAATACTCAATAAACATATATATAGTATATCAAATACACAATACTCAATAAACATATATATATTATATCAAATACACAATACTCAATAAACATATATATATTATATCAAATACACAATACTCAATAAACATCGGACTTCATTATTAAGGGCCAATAGAGGAAAAGTAATACCTGGGCTTGGTATACTTTGGGTCGCTCAGTGTGGTGGGGAACAACTGCCGCTAAGTTTATAATAATGTTAATCTTTATCTTATATTAACCTGTTATTCTCAGCTCTTTACTGTAAAACTCTGGTACTGGTTTTTATTAACGAAGGTCTATCAATGGATCTAGTATGCTTCTAGTAGCTATGTGGCTTGATCTAGCTGGTTGCTTAGACTAGCAAGTTATTCCCATATAACTGAAAGCTTGCCCTTTTATAGATTTTCGGTTCCCCTGAGAACCAATGGGATTTGAGAATTACTCTCAGAAATCCTGTCAGCCAATGAGAGCATTGCAGGATCCTGGAACCTCTCAGAAAATTGTAGGAATACCAACAGGATTCCTGTCGCCGAAACTTTATCATTATAATATACAAAGATGAAGGCTAAAAAAATGCCTGTGATATAAAAATATAATTAAAAGGGGGTAAGTTCCACCTTATGCTTTAATTTATTTAACAAAACAAACGTAAATTTCTCTGAACTAGAACATTTCCCATCGTTAGGCGGTGCCGCAAGTATTGCAGACGACGCGCGTAATAATTATAACATTTTGGGTAATATGGTTAAGATAAAGTTCCTATCTTAATATATATAAAACTTCTGCCAATACTTATTAAATATGGCAAGAAAACTTATCTAGTTTCCTTTTAACAAAATTTGCCTTATTTCTCATAGGACATTACTTTTAGGACACAAACTGACAAAAACTTTTTATGGTCATATGACCAACAAAATGGCAGACTACATAGTGAAAACATGTTTTGGTACAGACGAAAAGGATCGATTTCTCTCTAATCTGAAATTATATAGAAGTTATATCGCAATAATTGAGTAAAAGATAGACCTGTTACGATATAGATTACTTAGAAAGACCGGGAGGATTTAAATTACGTATACGGACTTGGTAAACATGCTTTGGGACCACACATAAATATCAATTTGTATGAAGCAAATTACATGTAACCCACGATATAAGTATTCTAATGTCACTAAAATGTCCAGTCACAATCTTCTGAATGAAATAATGATGATATTCTTGAAATTCACGACAATAATGAATGTCTATAAATGATGTTATCTCTGCATCTTGTTTGAGTTATTTGTTTACAATATGAAAGTTTCTTTAAGTTGTCCCTTTACGCATGTTGAATCTATGTAGTTTATTGAGGGTATTATAAGCGGTCATCTTATTACACTGTCCCCTCCTTAAAGTCCTAATTCTCCCGAATTTTCAATTGGTCAGTTCTATGTTTTGTATATTTCCATATTTAGTTAGAGCCTAGTCGGAGGCCTATGTTTCTTCGATTACATTGTTCCAGAAGCTTATCTAGACTTTTGTCCCTATGGTCCATCGTCTGGAATAGCATGGTTACTATAGCTGTAAATCTAGTATCCTGTGATGTGGCTGCTTCCCGAATGCATTCATAGTTATAGTATCTGGCTTTGCGAAGGATATTGTCCTTGTCCCGTAGTTTTTGCTCCTTTGTTCCTGGTAATGCTAGAAAGTTGTATTTGTCCAACAGGTCAATACGTTCCATGGTTGGAAATGACCCTGTCAGGAGGAACTCCAGTTGGGTGGAGACAAACTCCCAAGCATGTAGCTTCTTGTCTGATTTCATTTCCCTCCAATCCTTTGGTGGCCATTTGATCTGGGCATCTCCGATACTGAAGTTGACGATTGTCTCTGCCCATTCTCGCCTGGCAGGTGGAACGGCCGGCATACAACCCATTGTCAATATGTCTTTTGCTTGTTTAGTGGTATTGTCTCCATTCATAGTTGAGTTAGCAATGGTAGTGGTGTTGCTGCTGGATGCTGTTGGCGTTCTGTGGATTGGACGTATAGGAGATTCAGCCTGGTTCTCGACTGCGATTGATGGTTGGCAGGGAGAAGTGATGATGGGCTTGGCTGACTGCACTAGTGTTGTACTGTTGGTGGTAAACTCCAAGGACTCATGTTTCTCTATTTTTGTGATAAATATCTCTGGTATGCTAACTATTTTAGCTATGTCCTGACAACGGGTATAAAACTCCTTCCCAGATATAATAACTTCTCCACTAGATCTCATGCGGGTGTCTATTGGTTTGTGTATCTTCGCCTTTCTGATTAGATTTGCCATATACCTTTCTGTGTCTCTGATAGCCGGGTCTACTGTGGCCGCATACCAACTAGTTGTTCTTGTGGAGTTGACCTTCAAGGTTATGGTCATCTGCTCCATATCCACAGAGTACAATTTCAATATGGATGGGCAAGCGGGGTCATAGCTAGGTTCTTCTACAGTAATTTCGGGTTCCTCAGCCCAGTCAGATGTATTTGAGGCCACTGATGATTCTCGGGTGCGCCCAGTTTCTTCATCCCGGGGATGGCTCACCCATGCAGACATCCATTGGACCCTCGTCCTACGTATGCTGTGGCACTTGGAAGCCCAGTCTGTGATGAGATTCCTGGCCTCCACTGCAATTCGACTGCCCTTCTGTGTCACCTTAGTGACTATTTTCCTGTAGTCCTCTGGGTAGATGGCCATCCAGTAGGCATTTCCTTCTGTGAAGAAGTCTTTCTCCAGTCTTGAGTATTCCAATGAGTGTTTTTCTTCTACATGTGTCCTCAGGTCATTCACCCTACTAAACCTTTTCTCGTATGATGAACACCACATACAAACAACCGAAAGTCTTCCACCATGTGTAGACTTGCTGGCCAGGTGATTTTTTAGTTGACGCTTCTCAGCAAACTGTTGGTGGCAAATCCAGCATTCCTCTGTTGCAATTGGTCTCATTCTGAAATATATAATTTGAACCCAGGGATTAGTTATTGGTTCAATTTACAGGTTGGAACAATGGATGGAGTACGTTTTGTTATAATTAATTTGTTTGTTTGATTGTTTGTATGGTCCTGGATTGGTATATCTGGACTGTGGAACTTAATTGGAATGTCTTGTACTGTCAGTGCTTCGGTGCTTTGATATCTAATTCTGTCTTTTGGGTTGATTCTGCCTAATTACCACAGGGCTTGGTCTAGTTTTTTTCTTATTTTTTTGTTTGCTGGTGCATACTAGTATTAGGATATAGCCGATTCATCCTGATTGTTGGTCCTAGATTCTTGCTAGTGGAAATAACATGATAAAGTTGTAATCTCTTGGAAATCAGAGATTTTATTTTTTTTCTTAGCTTCCTGTCAGAGCTACTATTCCATTTGTTGGGTTTGCTTTCTTGAGTCTAAGTGGATTATATGGTATACATGTGATGTACTTGGAAACTTATTGTTTCGTCTCTATGTCTCTATTCTATTTTGTATCTGTTAAATTGCTTACAATCTTAAACTTTTACAATCATGTATTCATAATGTTTGGTTACTATGGTTACTTAAAATCTCAATTCATCTGTGCTTCTATTTCTATATAAAGGAATTGACAGCTTTATCCACACTGAGCATTTCAAGGGACTTGGGACAGGAAGGATTATATACAATTCACCATATAAAGGGAGATAACTTTATTCAGCAACTTCTATCAAATTCATGTACAAATAATACAATTATTTCAGCATGGTTTACTTTACATTGGTATAACAATACAGTCTTCTTAATCTGTTCTTTCCACGTCACTGTTCAATATCCATGTCTGCGTCTTTTACATGGAAAACTTATTGTACTCTACTATAGTACAAATTGTGAACCTTCAGTACAACTATGGCACTATGTATTTCCTTTTACATTGCCCCTCTCATGTTGACTCGACAGAAATAACATCTCCTTAAACCAATAATCCATTTTATAAAGAAAAACAAAATATTTAGCTGAATACCTAGGGTGATCAATCCTATTACTCAACTCTAAACATAAAATATACGTCATACAATAAAATATCCAATGAGTCCGGCCATCACTGGATCTTCAATAAATATCGGCAAGTGTACATCGTTACTAATATCTTTCCTGTCACTCATTATAGTCAGCATAATTACAATGAACAGTTTTCCTGATTGGAAGACTGTGTTCTCCCTTTGTACCAACTTGGTGGGTTCCTTCCCTTGTATGGTATCAGTCTGTCAATATGATACACCTTTGCTGGTTGTCTTGGTGATTTCTTTACCATGTAAATCAAGTCATCTATTTTGCGGACAACAATGTATGGTCCTTTCCACTTTGGTAGCAATTTCAAGCACACCCCAATTTTTCTCGTTGGATCATGTAACCATACGGCCTGTCCTAGATAGAGTTTTCTTCCCTTAGCTCCTTGGTCATAATGTTTCTTCTGGTATTCATTACTCTCCTTTAAATGTTTCTTTGCATAGTTGTGTGTATAATTCAGTATTTGTTGTAAATTTTCAATATATTCGGTGGTGCTAATTTCTCTATTATCCTTTTCAGGTTCGCTGATGAAGGCTTGAACTGGCAGGGTTATCTCCCTTCCTAGCATCATTTTATTTGGTGTTACTTTTGTACTGGCATGTTTTGAAGATCTATATGCCATAAGTAATTGTGGCAAATATTCATCCCAATTATTTTGATTATCTTGGCAGTACATTTTCATCATTGATACTAAGGTACGATTAAATCTCTCCACACAACCGTTAGCTTGTGGTCTCATACTTGTTGATCGTGTTTTCTCTATATGGAGAAGATTACACAATTCTTGGAAGATTCGCGATTCAAAATTTCTACCTTGGTCAGAGTATAACTGTAGTGGTGTTCCAAAACCTACTGACAAATTCCTTTACAAAAGTTGTTGTTACTGTTTTTGCTTCCTGGTCTGGTATTGGAAGGGCTTCCGTCCATTTTGTGAACAAGTCAGAAATTACAAGTACATACTTATTTCCATTCTTTGACATAGGGAGAGGTCCTAATATATCCATTGCGACTCTTTCCATGGGTTCTCCTACAATGAATTGGCCCATTGGTGCCTTATTCATTTTGAGTTGTTTTTGAACAGCACAGCTATCACATTTGTTCACATACTCTGCTACAGATTGTTTCATAGCTGGCCAATAGAAACTTTGTTGTAACTTGCTAATTGTCTTGTCAACTCCAAGATGACCAGCTGATGGAATGTCGTGAACATGTTTGATTGCCTCTTCCTTCTTTAAGGTTATTAACTGTAAATCATTTTCAAATTCATTCTCGACCCAATTCCTGTATAGCATCCCGCCATGAATTTTGAGTCTGTCCCACTGTCTCCACAAGGTTTTTACAGCGTCTGATTTTTCTGAAATATTATTCCATTCTGGCCGCTTTTTATCTTCGAATCCAATAAAAATATCCGATATTTCTTGGTCTTCGAGCTGTAGCCTGCGTATTGTCTGTGGGTCCCAATCTTCCATTAAATATATTTTCTCTTTCATGTTGTAAGGGTTTCCATTTTTTTGTTTGCTTCTGGTAATAGCTCTAATTTGGTTTGGTTTGCATTCATCCATGACTTGTACTTCACCATCCTCTTCTGTAGTTTCACTTTGCCTTTGCTGGTTCTGGCATGAATTGCAGGGAATCCTGTAGAGGGCATCTGCATTAACATGCTTTTGTCCTGGTCGGTGTACTACTGTCAAATCGTATGTTCCTAGCTCTTGCAGCCATCTAGCGGTTTGACCAGTTGGATTCTTCAAATTACGCATCCAACTAACAGCTGAGTTGACAGTTCTTAAGAGCACATGCTGTCCATATAGGTATGAGTGAAAATGCTTAAATGAGAAAACAACAGCAAGAAGTTCCTTCCTGGTTACACAATAAGACTGTTCTGCTTTATTCAATGCTTTGCTCATGTAGGCAATAACTTGTTCTTTCTCGTCAAACTCTTGGGATAGTACAGCTCCTATCGCAGTTTGACTGGCGTCTGTGTCTAAAATAAATGTTTTTCCTGGAATCGGATAAGTAAGTATTGGTGAGGAAGTAAGTGCAATCTTGAGGGCACGAAATGCAGTATCGCATTCGTCTGTCCAGGAAAACTTCACTCCCTTTTCACACATTTTGTTCAGTGGACGTGCGATTTTTGCAAATCCGTGCACAAACCGTCTGTAATACGAGGCCAAACCGACAAAACTTCTGACCTGTTTTACATTGATTGGTATTGGCCAATTTCTTACTGCGGATATTTTGTCAGGGTCTGTACATATGCCTTCTTCGGATACAAAAACTTCACTCTCTTCTGGAAAAATACACATTTGGGAGGCTTAAGTTTCAAATGTGCATGTATCAGACGTTCAAACACATTTGTCAGTCTCTTTATACACTCATCAAAACAACTACCTGGTACTATAATGTCATCCATATACAGTATACATTCTTGCCATTGTAGTCCTCTTAATACGTCTTCCAGCAGTCATTCAAAAGTACTTGGACTGTTGACTGTCCCAAATGGCATTACAACAAACTGGTAAAGTCCTTGATGTGTGGAGAATGCCGTCTTCTCCCTTTCCGACTGGTGGACCTCTACTTGCCAAAAACCAGAATTAAGATCCATAGAATTGTACCACTTTGCATTTGACAGAGCCTCTAAACATTCATCCACTCGAGGAAGAGGATAAGCATCCCTCTTGGTGACACTATTAAGGGCCCGATAATCAACACAAAATCTTGGGCTGCCATCCTTCTTTGTTACAAGTACTATTGGTGCAGACCAGGGACTTTTGGATGGTTCTATTATTCCTTTTTCTAACATCTTATGGACTTCCTGCTTCTCAATTTCTCTTTTGCCTATGGGCAGTCTCCTTGGTGTTGCGTTACTGGTATTTATGTGATGTTTTATTCTGTCAGTTCTTCCCAAGTCATCTGGTGATTTTGAAAATACGTCTTTGTATTTAATTAATAGCCTCTCGAGTAGTCCTTTTTCTTCCACGTTCAGGTTCTCGCTACTACGACTCCATAGGTCATGGAGATAGTCTGGTAGGTTGGATGAAACTAATGGCATATTATTCTCAGAGTAGGGGTCCATTTTTATATCTGTTTGTAAAAGTTGTTGTTGATAATCAATCTTTTTCACATGTCTTAGGAGAAAATCTTGTCCTAAAATAGCATCTGGTGTTATATCGCAAATGATAAATTGGTGATGAAATAGGGTGTCTGCAATTAACATTTCAAGATCTACACACCCATGGGTTCTTAGGTCAGTGCCATTTACATTTTGGATACTTCCTTCGTTTTGAGGAAGTTCAGGATCAAGAACTTCAGGACTGGCACTTGACTGATAATTGCACAGGGTTGGATTGTGTACAAGGTCTGAGTCAATTGGAGAAATGTTAATATAGACTTCGTGAGAAATAAGGGATACTGTGGATCCAGTGTCTATTAAGAAATTGATGGCTACTTCATTTATAATGCCACTAGCATAAAGACCATTGTCCCATTCATCAATATGTTTTCCTATTTGTCCCACCCTTTCGTTCATATCTCCCTCTGTATTCATTCGTAATGTAGGCCCTTTTAATTCCGTCTGGCCCCGGCCTGTCGAGCTGACGGATTCTCGTTTCCCTGGTTTTGTTGGGTTCTGTTTTGTCTCTGATCATGACCACTATAGCTTGTTGGGGTAGGGTTCCTTTGCCATGGTTTCTTTTGGACAAATTGTCGGTCGTAGCTCGTTTGGTCCCTGTTATTAGGACAGTTCCTATAGAAGTGGTCGGGGGAATTGCAATTAAAACATGTTCTTTTTGCCTGCCCCGAGCCATGCTCTAGTTTCTCAATCCGGTCAAATAATTGTCTAATCAATGCACCATTAGCTGAATTGTCATTATTATTTTCTGCTAGAAGCGGATTTTTAGTTTCCATGACTTGTCTAACATTTCCTCTTTTTCTGTCTGATGATTCCCCTAACAAGGCCTCGTATCTTTCTATCAAATCTACTGCTTCGGTTACTGAATGACATTCTTTGTCAATGCAACGGCATTTCATTTCTAAAGATATGTTTTTATATAATTGGTTTAAAGCAAGAACTCTTGGGCTCGGGTATCTAAGTTACTGTAGGCTTTCTGTGCCATTTGGCGCAAATCGTCACCAAATGTGGCTATGGATTCATTGGGTTGTCTAGTTCTGGTCTCAAATCTTGAAAGCCATCTGTTTTGGTGTCTAGCATTACCGAATCTTTGCTCCAGGGTTTTTATAAGTAGATGATATGACTTTTTCTCAGTTGCTGTCAAACTTATGTAAAATGTTCTGGCTTGTCCTCTTAGGCTGGCAGACAAAAGGAGGACTTTGTCGACTTCATTCCACCTCCCTAGCTCTGCACAGTTTTCAAAATGTGAGATGTATTCTTCCCAACTTTCTCTGCCATTATATGGTTCTGGTTTTATGGTAGTTCCTGGTATCTGGTTTTGTCGAAAGCATGGCTCGTTTGGATGCCCGTGGAATTCGGGGTATATTGGTGCCTGGTCTCGAAAATCTGTGTTAAATACTCTGTCGGTACCGGTCCTGACTTTAGGATAAAATTCCGCGCCTTCTCTTCTATCCTCGTGTCTAGCGTGTATGTCGCCCTGTCCGATTTCGTTACCGTCGACGTTATCTCGAACTTGAAATACAATTTCAGGGTCGGCTGATTCAACTCTCTCATTCATCTCTATAGTACTGTCTCCGTTAGCGGACATTTCTGTTATAATTTAATAAAAATAACAATCGGTTTTCTTGTTGTTTTATTATTAAGAAAAGGTACACACGACGTCAGTAATACCGGGAAAATTATCCGATAATATTTAAATAATAACTGGAAACGTTATTTTCTATGTAGACTTTTACTTTACCACCACACTTCGAAGCCAAAATAAATGCGTAAAGCGTAGAGGGATGGGCCTGGCCGGATTGATTCCTGGATTCGCCTATCAAGTTAAAATTTTAGGAATCCCACTTCTGACACCAGTGTAACAAACTGCTCCCGTAGGCCGAGTGTGTTGGGAGGGTTTGTTGACGGTAATGTTGCCCTGGTCAGGATTGTGATATACTAAAGTTTTGGATCTATATATACTCAAGCATAAAACTCAAATCAGTTTAGAACAAATATTTATTTGTGTTGTTCTATTCTTTCTTTGTCTTGTCTCAGTGTACAAATAAACATATATATAGTATATCAAATACACAATACTCAATAAACATATATATAGTATATCAAATACACAATACTCAATAAACATATATATAGTATATCAAATACACAATACTCAATAAACATATATATAGTATATCAAATACACAATACTCAATAAACATATATATAGTATATCAAATACACAATACTCAATAAACATATATATAGTATATCAAATACACAATACTCAATAAACATATATATAGTATATCAAATACACAATACTCAATAAACATATATATAGTATATCAAATACACAATACTCAATAAACATATATATATTATATCAAATACACAATACTCAATAAACATATATATAGTATATCAAATACACAATACTCAATAAACATATATATAGTATATCAAATACACAATACTCAATAAACATATATATAGTATATCAAATACACAATACTCAATAAACATATATATAGTATATCAAATACACAATACTCAATAAACATATATATAGTATATCAAATACACAATACCCAATAAACATATATATATTATATCAAATACACAATACTCAATAAACATATATATAGTATATCAAATACACAATACTCAATAAACATATATATAGTATATCAAATACACAATACTCAATAAACATATATATAGTATATCAAATACACAATACTCAATAAACATATATATAGTATATCAAATACACAATACTCAATAAACATATATATATTATATCAAATACACAATACTCAATAAACATATATATAGTATATCAAATACACAATACTCAATAAACATATATATATTATATCAAATACACAATACTCAATAAACATATATATATTATATCAAATACACAATACTCAGTAAACATATATATATTATATCAAATACACAATACTCAATAAACATATATATATTATATCAAATACACAATACTCAATAAACATATATATATTATATCAAATACACAATACTCAATAAACATATATATATTATATCAAATACACAATACTCAATAAACATATATATATTTTATCAAATACACAATACTCAATAAACATATATATAGTATATCAAATACACAATACTCAATAAACATATATATATTATATCAAATACACAATACTCAATAAACATATATATATTATATCAAATACACAATACTCAATAAACATATATATAGTATATCAAATACACAATACTCAATAAACATATATATATTATATCAAATACACAATACTCAATAAACATATATATTATATCAAATACACAATACTCAATAAACATATATATATTATATCAAATACACAATACTCAATAAACATATATATAGTATATCAAATACACAATACTCAATAAACATATATATAGTATATCAAATACACAATACTCAATAAACATATATATATTATATCAAATACACAATACTCAATAAACATATATATATTATATCAAATACACAATACTCAATAAACATATATATAGTATATCAAATACACAATACTCAATAAACATATATATATTATATCAAATACACAATACTCAATAAACATATATATATTATATCAAATACACAATACTCAATAAACATATATATATTATATCAAATACACAATACTCAATAAACATATATATATTATATCAAATACACAATACTCAATAAACATATATATATTATATCAAATACACAATACTCAATAAACATATATATAGTATATCAAATACACAATACTCAATAAACATATATATAGTATATCAAATACACAATACTCAATAAACATATATATATTATATCAAATACACAATACTCAATAAACATATATATATTATATCAAATACACAATACTCAATAAACATATATATTATATCAAATACACAATACTCAATAAACATATATATAGTATATCAAATACACAATACTCAATAAACATATATATATTATATCAAATACACAATACTCAATAAACATATATATATTATATCAAATACACAATACTCAATAAACATATATATATTATATCAAATACACAATACTCAATAAACATATATATATTATATCAAATACACAATACTCAATAAACATACATATATTATATCAAATACACAATACTCAATAAGCATATATATATTATATCAAATACACAATACTCAATAAACATATATATATTATATCAAATACACAATACTCAATAAACATATATATATTATATCAAATACACAATACTCAATAAACATATATATATTATATCAAATACACAATACTCAATAAACATATATATTATATCAAATACACAATACTCAATAAACATATATATATTATATCAAATACACAATACTCAATAAACATATATATATTATATCAAATACACAATACTCAATAAACATATATATATTATATCAAATACACAATACTCAATAAACATCGGACTTCATTATTAAGGGCCAATAGAGGAAAAGTAATACCTGGGCTTGGTATACTTTGGGTCGCTCAGTGTGGTGGGGAATAACTGCCGCTAAGTTTATAATAATGTTAATCTTTATCTTATATTAACCTGTTATTCTCAGCTCTTTACTGTAAAACTCTGGTACTGGTTTTTATTAACGAAGGTCTATCAATGGATCTAGTATGCTTCTAGTAGCTATGTGGCTTGATCTAGCTGGTTGCTTAGACTAGCAAGTTATTCCCATATAACTGAAAGCTTGCCCTTTTATAGATTTTCTGCAATACCTCAATAGGTGAGCCGGACGTTAAACCCTCATACTACTACTACTATAGATTTTCGGTTCCCCTGAGAACCAATGGGATTTGAGAATTACTCTCAGAAATCCTGTCAGCCAATGAGAGCATTGCAGGATCCTGGAACCTCTCAGAAAATTGTAGGAATACCAACAGGATTCCTGTCGCCGAAACTTTATCATTATAATATACAAAGATGAAGGCTAAAAAAATGCCTGTGATATAAAAATATAATTAAAAGGGGGTAAGTTCCACCTTATGCTTTAATTTATTTAACAAAACAAACGTAAATTTCTCTGAACTAGAACATTTCCCATCGTTAGGCGGTGCCGCAAGTATTGCAGACGACGCGCGTAATAATTATAACATTTTGGGTAATATGGTTAAGATAAAGTTCCTATCTTAATATATATAAAACTTCTGCCAATACTTATTAAATATGGCAAGAAAACTTATCTAGTTTCCTTTTAACAAAATTTGCCTTATTTCTCATAGGACATTACTTTTAGGACACAAACTGACAAAAACTTTTTATGGTCATATGACCAACAAAATGGCAGACTACGTAGTGAAAACATGTTTTGGTACAGACGAAAAGGATCGATTTCTCTCTAATCTGAAATTATATAGAAGTGATATCGCAATAATTGAGTAAAAGGTAGACCTGTCATGATATAGATTACTTAGAAGGACCGGGAGGGTTTAAATTACGTATACGGACTTGGTAAACATGCTTTGGGACCACACATAAATATCAATTTGTATGAAGCAAATTACATGTAACCCACGATATAAGTATTCTAATGTCACTAAAATGTCCAGTCACAATCTTCTGAATGAAATAATGATGATATTCTTGAAATTCACGACAATAATGAATGTCTATAAATGATGTTATCTCTGCATCTTGTTTGAGTTATTTGTTTACAATATGAAAGTTTCTTTAAGTTGTCCCTTTACGCATGTTGAATCTATGTAGTTTATTGAGGGTATTATAAGCGGTCATCTTATTACAATATCTTGACGGTTTCTTAAAAAACATGCCCTAAATTCATTTTTTAATATAAAAAAAAACAGATTTCACTTTTAACAAAAAAATTAAGAGAGTCCATAGTAGACTCAAAATCATGGCAATTTAGTGGTTGTGCGTCTAATTATGATCGGTGACTGCTTAAGATTTTTGAGTTTTCAATTGAGATAAGAAACCTCAAAATATTAAATAGAATTGGTTTCTACATAAATTAAGCTTATTTTAAAAGTCATCGAAGGCGAAGCTTAGGTCTCATAAACACTTACACATGTTACACCAAACGACAAACACTAATACCCTCCATGGCGACCACATGATTGAAATTATGAAAGCTAGTACGTTTGAATTTTGTGGCCTTCTAAGATCAGTAAAAGATTATTTAATATGAATTAAGGATGAAATGATTTCAGATGTATTAGAGTTTTAAGTACTGTGTTATCACAGACTGTATCACAAGATATTTGATGACTTTTCAAAATCACTGGCTTATTAGTACACAGATTACTCAAATAAAGCGACAGTTAGATGCAAGAATTATATGTTCATTTCATCATCACTATCTTCATCTGCAGTTTGAGTCAACGGGTTGCAACATGCATCAGTCCCTTGACATTGACATAGCTCATTGCAGGTTAGATTTTGTTCAGCACAAACACAACCCTGAGAACACGAAGATTTGCCTTTACATGTACACAGCAAATCTTTCAGAAAATCTGAAGAAGTCTGACCAACAAAGTAAACGGGTGACAATCCGTTTTGATCTTACCAACCAAAGTCTAAGGCGGATTGTTCAGGTGGTTGCGCTGTGTCTGACTTCATCCAGATGTAAGTCTGAAGGGAAGCTCTGAGAACATGTTGAATGAATGAAGCTTCACATGGTGATAGCTTTACCAAGCTTACATCCTTCTGCTTTGCAATCTTTACCCTCAACCTATTTAAATTGTCATGAGCAGATTTCATCTTTCCCTTCTGATTGTATAATCTTGCCATTCATGTCACCAAAGCGAGCATCAGCATGAATGGCTTGTAATAGCATACGGATATCAGCCTCCTTGTGATTGCTGAACAAATCTGGACAATCGCTCACTTTTGAAGGCGTGAAATTCTTTGTAGTTGATGGGTCAGAGAATAAACCAGCAAGATAAAGCTCATCATCAGATGATGTTACTATCGAGGACTGGGAGTGACTCCGTATTACAAAATCGCCAAGGAATTTTAGTAGAGCTTGTTTGTTGGCATTTACTCAAAGAAACTTTTTCCAGTCTGAAATTGACCGACCACCTATCAACTGAAAGACCTTGTGATCACCAAAAGAGCTGGAATGTCTGTCTCGTTCAACAGATTTAATAGATAACTTTTTATCGGGTCTAGGACAATTGCCCCCCTAGGACAATAACCCCCCAGTCAATTGCCCCCCATCCCCCAATTTTTTTATTTCATTTTTATGAGAAATAAATATGCATAAACTCAGATTAAATTATTCAAATTACTTTTAAGTTGGATTTTCTTCTTGTATATTAATCAAAGGGGTTTGAATCGCTTTCTCTTATTATTTATACACTAAATTGAAATATCATTTATAGATATTTTATTTTTAGATAGAGTTTAATGATTTCCCAATTAAGTTTAATTACCTTACAAAATTGGTCTTCAAAGAAAAATTATAAAAAGAAATTTGATTAAACAATGACCAAAGCTAAGTACAAAGGTTAATAATTAAAAAGAATTTTGAGAAAAAATGATTGCAAGCTAAGTACAAGCTTAGAACTGGCTTAAATAGGAGTGTATTTTGAAGTGAAAGTATAGTAGTGCAATGGAGTTCATAGAGTCAGAAAGGGGTAATCAGAAACTAAATAAAAAACTGAAAAAAAAATTGTGGGGGGCAATTATCCTAGGGGGGCTATTGTCCTAGGGTGGCAATTGTCTGGGGGGCTATTGTCCTGCTCCCCTTTTTATCGTATCTGTCAAATACCCCAACAACAGTTGCAGCACTTGGGAAACATTGCTGCTGACATTTAATGAAATGTTCAGCTAAATCACCAAATGTTTTGAATGCTTTAACATTCATGCTCTGTAATAAAGCCATGCCGTCTTGTATCAGTACCGTAGAAGAGCGATCAAAGGGTGTTAGTTGACTTATTGAGGTAACATCCGATTCTAGTGCATGACATAAATTGGCTTTATTCGTTTTATGCATTGTACCATCCTCGTGGAAAAGGGAAGTTGGAATCGGTCCTATTGGAAACGAAAGGACTTTTTCTACTGTTATGTCATCACCGCACGTAGCAAGTACCAACGCACAGTGGAATACTAATTCGGGGCTAATATGAACATGTAAAACTTCTCCCGATCTACATTTCAGTTTAGTTTTTTTTGTCAGATCTTCGAAAGTTTTCAGTTTGGATCGTGTAATTGGACCGTAAAATCACGGTTGTTACCTTCTCTCAGTGTCCTGTTTACAAACGATTGGAGCATTTTCATTCCTTCATCAACAGTGCCTGTAAGTGATTCTTGGATTTCTCTAGTTGCATGCATACCTGTTGAAATTTTAATCAGTGCCTTAGGATGAGATGAGGCATCAAACGGATTTGTCATATGATCGTTGACATGATTGATGATCAGCTGAACATGGGCTTCATCCCTGTGCAAGGCTGTTGGTTTTGTCTCCTCATGAACAGTTTCTTCGGTGCTGGTTAACCTGATCTTGTCCTCATCTCAGCACTAAAGTCTGCCAGGACATGCCGACATAGAGTCCACCGAATAAGAGCAGACTTTTGTCTTGTTATTCCAACTATTCCTCCGCGACCTTTTGAATCTCTAATCACAGTTTTTTCAGTGGCCATGTCAGACCAAACACCGTTAAATTTTCCTTGCTTTTGGCATATTGCAAATTGTCCAGATTCAAAAGCTGATTTCACATCCTGGTGCAAATCAAGCATATCCAATATATAAACGGGTAAATACCGAGAATAGTTAACCCTATTGGCAATGAAAAGATATGGTAGCATTGAAGCAATGGAGGATAGGTGCATATTCCAAGACCCCTGTCTTTCAGATCTAATATTTAGAATCAATATTTCTGTGGCCTTTAAAAATAGGTCCCAGTATTTGAAAGTTGGTGAAGTCGTATATCCAAATTTTCTAAATTTTTGTAAGTGCTCTGAAAGGCTGGTAATAACAAGAACAGATGTTTCACTCACGGATTTGGAATCAAGCTTTAAAGGGCTGCCAAAACTAGCCATTTTCAAAACAATGGGTTGATAAAAAACAGAGCAACAAAGACCTATATGACTATTTACATCTGATTGAACAAAAGTCAAACAATAGAAATCAACATCCCAAAACAAGAGAAAAAAATCATCATTTATATCTTGTCAAAATACTATTTACAACTTATTTATGCACTAATACAATTTGATTAATGAAACAACGGCAACCGGAATAAATTTGATTCCCAAGTGTTTGATTTGTGTATTTAAAACGCTAATACGCAAGCTCTAAAATAAATGCATATTTACAAAAATAACTAAGAAAAGCAAATTGTCCTAAAGTAAAATACATTCAAAACAATTGAAATACGACAGTGAAACTACAATTGTGTGTCTAATTTCAACGCTAAAGCAAGTTCATAAGTGAACAAATTGTCCTAGTTATTGAACTAATTGAATAACTTATAGACTCGATTGACGGAAGGCTATTTTTCCGTAATTACAAAGTGGTAAAAAATTATTTTTCTTTGTTGATTTTAAACAAAGCTACTTGATGTTTTACCTTAAAATTTGGAAGGGAATTCGTTAACACAATATTCTTGCAAATCAATGTATCGGGTATAATTTTTTTCGTCCGTTAACAGAAAAACATCTATAAACTGACAGTCAATTTGATCAATGTTTGGAAGTTTAACATTTGATAATGACATGCGTTTTTGCAAAACCAATACATTCATATTCATTTTACATGTTTTCTCATGCAAATAGAATCTTTATTTTATTTATATGTGATACAATGATGCAACGATTTCATTTTCAAATTGACTAGTGAAATACGTGTTTTTGGGGTGGCTCAGTTAACAGACCGATATTGCGCAAACTTACAACAAAAATCATTGACGACAACTTGAAATGGAAAGAAGACATATTTATCTAAAATTTAAGAGATATTGCAGCTGTGTCTTATTTCTGCACATTAAACTCGAGAAATAAGCAACTTTTCAGTAGCTGGTTGCAAGACTATTGGTTGATATCTAAAAAAAAACTTCTCCATTGTAGTAAACTGTTAAAAGAGAGATAATTCTTGCCTTTAAACTGTTAAAAGAAAGATAACTCTTGCCATTATCTCCCTTAGAAATTAACTAATGCTGATATATTGTAACATGTTTATACTATACATTACATGTAGGTATTCACATTTTAATATTCTTTTTAGTTCACCTTGCCAAGGGCAATGTGGGCTTTTGGCATCACTTGGCGTCCGTCGTTTGTTGTCTGTCATCTGTTAACTTTTCACATTTTAATCTTCTCCTCTGAAACCCATCAGCCAAATGAACTGAAACTTAGTAGAAAGCATCTATGGAAGGTCCTCTCTAAAGAGTGCACATTTTGTTATGATCCATTACCAAAACATGGCCACCACAGGAAATTATTGTTTCTGATTGGCCAATTTTTTTTAAATTTCCTCCTCTGAAACTGCTTGGCCAGATTAAGCGAAACTTGGTAGGAAGCATCTATGGAATGTCCTCTATATGACGATTGCTCATTTCGTCCTGATCGGTTGACAAACATGGCCACCACAGGCAATTCTTGTTTCTGATTGGTCGATATCTAAAAAATCTTCTCCTCTGAAACTGCCAAGCCAAATGAATCAAAACTTGGTAGGAAGCATCTACATGTATGTAAGGTTCTGTATTAAGTTTCCTCAAAGCAGAATGGAAGGTGAGCGACACAGGCTCAGCCCACTGAGCCTCTAGTTTTATGTTCTCTTCGATAGTAGTCAGGGTCATTAAGCAACAGGAAGTGAAGTATACAAGGTTAAATTATTGCAATTGTCATCATTTAAAGAAAAGATGCATACAAATGGGTTAAAAAATGGTCTTTAGAAAGAAACTCTTCAGGTGAGCGATAGACTCGGCTCCTGAGTCTTTGATAATGACAGATAGTTGTACAGCTGTATTTGACAAACTGTCTTTTTATGAAGGTTATGAAGAACAGACCACAAGATTCACCAAAGTTTACAAGAGCTCGCCAACCACCAAAGACTCCACCCAGAAAGTCTGGTCCTAGAAAATTGTTTGTTATGAGACATGGGGAACGTCCAGATTTTATATTGGGAAGGTCATGGTTTGGAGAATCATTTGATGACGATGGTAAGCTTTAGTCAGTATGGTGATGGTAAGCTTTAGTCAGTATGGTGATGGTAAGTTTTAGTCAGTATGGTGATGGTAAGCTTTAGTCAGTATGGTGAAGGTAAGTTTTAGTAAGTAGTAAATTTTAGTCAGTATGGTGATGGTAAGTTTTAGTCAGTATGTTGATGGTAAGTTTTAGTCAGTATGGTGATTGGTAAGTTTTAGTCAGTATGGTCATTGGTAAGTTTTAGTCAGTATGGTAATGGTAAGTTTTAGTCAGTATGGTGATGGTCATTTTTGTCAGTATGGTGATGGTCAGTTTTAGTCAGTATGTTGATGGTAAGTTTTAGTCAGTATGTTGATGGTCAGTTTTAGTCAGTATGTTGATTGGTAAGTTTTAGTCAGTATGGTGATTGGTGATGGTCAGTTTTAGTCAGTATGTTGATGGTACATTTTAGTCAGTATGTTGATGGTAAGTTTTATTCAGTATGGTGATTGGTAAGTTTTAGTCAGTATGGTGATTGGTAAGTTTTAGTCAGTATGTTGATGGTAAGTTTTAGTCAGTATGGTGATGGTAGGTTTTAGTCAGTATGGTGATGGTAAGTTTTAGTCAGTATGGTGATGGTAAGTTTTAGTCAGTATGGTGATTGGTAAGTTTTAGTCAGTATGGTGATGGTCAGTTTTAGTCAGTATGGTGATAGTCAGTTTTAGTCAGTATGGTGATGGTAGGTTTTAGTCAGTATGGTGATGGTAAGTTTTAGTCAGTATGGTGATGGTAAGTTTTAGTCAGTATGGTGATGGTCAGTTTTAGTCAGTATGGTGATGGTAGGTTTTAGTCAGTATGGTGATTGGTAAGTTTTAGTCAGTATGGTGATGGTCAGTTTTAGTCAGTATGGTGATGGTCAGTTTTAGTCAGTATGTTGATGGTCAGTTTTAGTCAGTATGGTGATTGGTAAGGTTTTAGTCAGTATGGTGATTGGTAAGTTTTAGTCAGTATGGTGATGGTCAGTTTTAGTCAGTATGTTGATGGTAAGTTTTAGTCAGTATGGTGATGGTAGGTTTTAGTCAGTATGGTGATGGTCAGTTTTAGTCAGTATGGTGATGGTAGGTTTTAGTCAGTATGGTGATGGTAGGTTTTAGTCAGTATGGTGATGGTCAGTTTTAGTCAGTATGGTGATGGTCAGTTTTAGTCAGTATGGTGATGGTCAGTTTTAGTCAGTATGGTGATGGTAGGTTTTAGTCAGTATGGTGATGGTAAGCTTTAGTCAGTATGGTGATGGTCAGTTTTAGTCAGTATGGTGATGGTAAGTTTTAGTCAGTATGGTGATGGTCAGTTTTAGTCAGTATGGTGATGGTCCGTTTTAGTCAGTATGGTGATGGTCAGTTTTAGTCAGTATGGTGATGGTCAGTTTTAGTCAGTATGGTGATGGTAAGTTTTAGTCAGTATGGTGATTGGTAAGTTTTAGTCAGTATGGTGATTGGTAAGTTTTAGTCAGTATGGTGATGGTAAGTTTTAGTCAGTATGGTGATGGTCAGTTTTAGTCAGTATGGTGATGGTCAGTTTTAGTCAGTATGTTGATGGTAGGTTTTAGTCAGTATGGTGATGGTAGGTTTTAGTCAGTATGGTGATGGTAAGTTTTAGTCAGTATGGTGATGGTCAGTTTTAGTCAGTATGTTGATGGTAAGTTTTAATCAGTATGGTGATGATAAACTTGGCAATTGCTATATTTTGTAAATGACTTCATGCAATATACTACAGACAACTTATGTGAACTCCGTTGAATTTTCTTGATCGTAATAGACAAAAATATTGACATCCCTGTTTTTTTGTCAAAATAATATGCATTTGAAACACATTCTAACAACAGTGAATCAATATCCTCTCGTCCGTTAAAATTGGTCAACACCTGAAATCGGTCACCATTTTGGAATGCACTGTCACACGAGTTCAGATGTCGATGCAATCATTTATCCTGCAAACTGCGTCCAAAAATAGATAATGGATTTACTTTCACTTTGATCAAGACAACAATGAGATTTAAACAGATAAGAAAATATATCTACATGTGTAGGTTTTGGTGCCAAAATGGTGCCATTTTACTACTACCATTTTGACTTAATAATCAAAGTCAAATATTTCCAGAAAAACACAGTCTGTAATGGATAATTTGCATATCCTGTGTTTGTTTACATTCCACTGTGCATCTTGACCTATATTTATAACTCAATTAGGTAACGGAAATTGCATTGTTTTCGTTTTGAAATTCAGTAATTCCTTAGACAATTTTCAGATTTTTAGCAGGAATATTTGTGGGTAATATATATGATTTAATATAAATTCCATGGAATTGGATATGGATAAAATTGTACGTGAAAACAGAAATATTATCTGCTGAAAACAAGTGACAGCAAATACAATTTAATGAAAAAATGGGGAAATATAGAAAAAGCGAATTAAAAAATATTGTAAAATACAATCTCCTAGGCTTATTTGTGTTCCACGTGACTATTTTATGGTTGGCCGATTTCAGGTAACGTGACTTGGGTGCCATTACAAAACATATGCAAACAAAAAAGGTCAGCGAGCCGACATTTCTTCATCAAATTAAGCGATGTTTTGGTATTTTATTTGGCTTAAGTGAGATAAATACCAATTTGAATGAGAATCATAAGGAAATGTCTTAACTGACCGATTTACGGTCACATGTGGATACCTAACTAAGATCAGAGTCAACATACTAGAACACTAAGCTATAAAGAAAAAGACTGAGAATGTCAACTATTTGATAATAAATTTAAGGCAGTTTAGTTCAGTTTGGTTTATGGTGTTTAATGCCACTTTTAACAATATTTCAGTTATATTGTGGCGATCAGTTTTATTGGTGGAGGAAACTGGAGCACAAGGAGAAAACCACCAACCTGTCGCTAGTCACTGACAAACTTTATCACATAATGCTGTATCGAGTACACCTCACCAGGAATGGGGTTCGAACTCAAAGCGTTAGTGGTGATAGGCACTGATTACACAGGTAGTTGTAAATCCAACTACCATGCGATCGCGACCATGACGACCTGAACTACGATCAGAGTCAACATTCTAGGACACTTAACTGTAAAGAAAAAACTCAGAATACCAACAATTTGATAATAAATTTATGGAGCATATAAGGAGAAGGACTACAACCTAACAATAGATTGGTTACAGGGATGTAAGTGAAACACAACGTACGATTACTTTTTTATATCTACAGTAAAACTTCGCTGGCTTGAACTCGAAGGGACTGTCAAAATCTGTTCAAGCCAGCGAGGTCCCGTAATTTTAGAGAGAAAAAAATCCGGTTCTGACCCAGGACAGTTTCATTACTCTATGATAACTAATGAACAGTAAAGTGGACCTTTCTCGTATAAAATATTTAATCCTTTAGAAAGTTTTCGAAGTCTACAGCTTCTGAATACCTCTTTGGTATCTTCAAGCGTTCCTTAGAAACGTTTTTTAGCTCATCTGGCCATAGGCCATGTAAGCTTTTGTCATGGGTAAGTGTCCGTCGTCCGTTCGTTAGCTTTTCACATTTAAATCTTCTTCTCTGAAACCACTGAACAGAATTGAACCAACCTTGCCAGAAATGTTCATTGGATGGTCCTCTACCCGATTTGTGTTTTTTGTGCTGATTTGAAATCCAACATGGCTGCCAGGGTCCATAATGTGTTCTCATTGGCTGAAATTTTAAAAATCTTCTTGTCAGAAACCACCAAGTCAATTGAATTGTGACTTTGCAGGAATGATCTTTGGGTGGTCCTGTACTAAACTTGTGAATCGTTTGCTGATCGGAAATTCAAGATGGCCACAATGACTCGATTTAGTTTTAACATAGGACCCTATGGAAAAAATGTTTAAAAGTCTTCTCCTCTGAAACCAGTAAGTCAATTTAAAGCAAACATGGCATGAATGGTCCTTAGATGGTCAACTTTCAAAATTATGTCCTGTGACCCAGACCTCCATCTAAGATGGCCGCCATCAGCGAACATAGTTTTAACATAGGACCCTATGGGGAAAATGTTTGAATTTTTTTCCCTCTGAAACCAGTAAGCCAATTTAAAGCAAACATGGCATGAATGGTCCTTAAACGGTCAACTTTCAAAATTATATCCAGTGACCCAGACCTCCATCCAAGATGGCCGCCATCAGCAGACATAGTTTTAACATAGGACCCTATGGGAAATATGTTTTAAAATCTTCTCCTCTGAAACCAGTAAGCCAATATAGCAAACATGTCATCGTTGGTCCTTAGGTGGTCAACTGCCAAAATTGTGTTCAGTGATCCCGATCTCGGTCCAAAATGGCCACCGTCAGCAGACATAGTTTTAACATAGGACCTATGGGAAAATTGTTTAAAAGTCTTCTCCTCTGAAACCAGTCAGCCAATTTAAAGCAAACATGGCATGGATGGTCCTTGGGTAGTATACTTTCAAAATTGTGTCCGGTGACCACGACCTCCATCCAAGATGGCTGCCATGAGCAGACATAGTTTTAACATACATTGTAGAACCCTATGGGATTTGAATAGTAAAACTTAGATGTATTCGGCATGCAGACATTCTTAAGAGGACTTATTTATATCAGGTGAGCGATACAGGCTCACCTGAGCCTCTAGTTTCACTTTGTTAGCGATCTATTTTATAAACCGGAAATAAAAAGTCGCGTATTAAGACTTGTATCGATATCGGTATAGTGCTTGATAATTCGAATATATATTTTTAATGGCCAATTTTCAAATTTTAGCCATTTTCTTTTTTTTTATTAGAATTTGAAGCAATTATATTTGTTTCTTTTGGTATTAAAAAAAGGTTAATCGGAATTTCAGTACGAGTACATTTCTATTTATTTGGTATTTAGTATGACCACGCAGTTTGATTTTATTTGATCCCAGCAATTATTAAAAAAATTTAAAAAAACACACAAAAAACACTCAATAATAATAATTCATGAAATAACAATTTTAAATATTGTTTTAATAAACTTAATTACGATTGTAAACATTTGATTGTTTTAATTATTGAGTGTAGACTAGGCTTGGTACAATCAGTGACACGAGTCTCGGATTCAATAATCGTTCTTTATTAATCGTAATTAATGGTTAATAATCAAGCCACAGCCGAATTTAATGACTAATTAACACAAATGATGACAAGTTTATCCCTATACCTGTGATTGTTAAGTAAACAATTATCTGTTGGTAATCTGACATTTATCACACCTTGCAGTAAGCACATTCTACAGTAACAAACACCAGTCAATTAAATTGCGATGTTCGAGTTTGGCATGGTATAACTCGTGATTTTATTATTGACGGGACCATTTATTGAGTTCGACTGTTCGAGGTATCGGTGTTCGAGCGAAAGTTATTTTTTAACCTAGAAATGTAAGGAAAATTGACAGGACTTTCAAATCAGTTCGAACCACCCATGGTATTCGACCCATCCGAGTTCGAGGGACTGGGGTTTGACTGTAATTGTGTACAATGGAATTTGTTAGCGTAAGCAGCACACTATCCAATTCAGTTGGGTTTTCGTAAAATTTTTACTGTTGGTCTGAAAGAGATAAATTTTTATATGACAACGGGGACATCAGAATTCTGTTTTTATGATTTATCAAATGTAAAAAAAAATCTTATTTTTTTACAATAGAAAAGTTTGATTCCCAATCACTGCTGACACTGGCAGCCAATTAATATAATTCCCTCTACAAACTTTATGTTTTTATACTTTTTATTTTTAGGTGTATATAAAAGAATAAACATCAATTTACCAGAGAAAATGTACAAGAGGAAAACCTACATGGAATATAATTATGATCCACCTCTTACAGAGGTAGGAAAGTGTCAGGCTCGACTTACAGGTAATTTTATAAGTTTATCTAGCCTAAAGGTCTACTTAACTTATGCCTGTGCAAGTACTTTTGTTCTATTTGACCGTTCCCTTTGAAATTTTTACACAATTATTCTCAGGGCGGTCAAAATGGGATAATCGCTAAAAAATTTAGAATTTTTATTTCAAGTCTGAATTTGATAGGTTTTTTTTCTTTTATATTTCTTATGAAAGTTCCTGTTTGCATTTTTCAAACAGATTTGACCTAATGATTTCAGAGATAAAAGGGATTAAAGGGATCAAAAAGTACCAACACTCAAAATGATAACTTTTTTTTTTTAAGTTTAATTGGATTTATATTCATTTTTTCCATTGAATTCCTTTGAAGAATTCCTATTTTTTTTTCTCAAAATCTAGACTTTATGGAACTTAAACTGTATAAACGACCAGGTGAGGGATATAGGTTCAGGTTTTAATGACCAGATGAGGGATATAGGTTCAGGTTTTAATGACCAGATGAGGGATATAGGTTCAGGTTTTAATGACCAGATGAGGGATATAGGTTCAGGTTTTAATGACCAGATGAGGGATATAGGTTCAGGTTTTAATGACCAGGTGAGGGATATAGGTTCAGGTTTTAATGACCAGATGAGGGATATAGGTTCAGGTTTTAATGACCAGGTGAGGGATATAGGTTCAGGTTTTAAGTAGGATTTTGATAGGTTTTTTTATACCCCACGCAACGAAGTTGTAGGGGGTATACTGGTTTCACCATGTCCATCCATCTGTAGATAAATCCTATGTCGTACGATAACTTGAGTTGTGTTTCTTAGAATCTTTTAAAATTTTATCATCTGTTTACTGGTGAAGAGAGGAGGATCCCTTTCATTTTTGACAATTTTCACTTTTGCCGTTCCAGAGTTATTGGACTTGATATGACGGAAAATAGGATTTTTACCCTATGTCGTATGATAGCTTGAGGCTTGAGTGGTGTTTCTCAGAATGTTTTGAAATTTTATCAGCAGCTTACTGGTGAAGAGAGGACGATCCCTTTCATTTTTGATGATTTTCACTTTTGCCGTTCCAGAGTTTTTGGACTTGATATGACGGAAAATAGGATTTTTACCTTATGTCGTATGATAACTTGAGTGGTGTTTCTCAGAATGTTTTGAAATTTTATCAACAGCTTACCGGTAAAGAGAGGAGGATCCCTTTCATTTTTGACGATTTTCACTTTTGCCATTCCAGTGTTATTACACTGATGCGGAGGGTATTAGTCCTTCTTGGACAGTTCTAGTTTATTTCTATATTATATTATATGGGGCCATTATGGTCTTGCTTGTATGGTACTTGGCTTTATAGCTACCTATGCAATCAGTGCCTATCACCACTAGGGTTGTGAGTTTTAATCCTGGTCAGGCGAGGTGTACTTGATGCAACATTATATGATAAAGTTTGTCAGTGACTTGTGGCAGGTTGGTAGTTTTCTCCGGGTACCCCAGTTTCCATCACCAATAAAACTGATCACCATATAACTGATTGGTTGGTGTTTAACGTCCAGCGAGCAATTTTTCAGCTATATTCAGGACGAGAACATTTAAAAATTTAAACGCCACGGGACTCGAAACAAGGAAAGGTGATGGGTATGGACGGATAATTTTGCCAGTGCAACAGGTCTCTTATGGACCACTCATCATGAACATAATGCTCATAATGAGCTGTTACACTGGGTTCTTTAAGTGCGGAGAGGGTGGCAATCTCTCAACATGGAACCTCGGTTTTATTTACGTCTCATCCGCAGGACGGGTTGGTTGTGAATTTCTACATCCCGCACAACCGACGGACGCCCCTTCAAGCCGAAGAAGCTCTCGGTCCCATTTCTATTCCCCAGGGTTCCCGCGGGGTTGACCCCTTTTAGAGGACTAGTGCCTCTAGGGTGGAGAAACCTGGTGCCTATTCAAGATGCCAAAAACAATAGATCCCAAGATAAAAACAATAAATCCCAAGATAAAAACAATAGATCCCAAGATGCCAAAAACAATAGATCCCAAGATAAAAACAATAGATTCCAAGATGCCAAAAACAATAGATCCCAAGATGCCAAAAACAATAGATCCCAAGATGCCAAAAACAATAGATCCCAAGATGCCAAAAACAATAGATCCCAAGATAAAAACAATAGATCCCAAGATGCCAAAAACAATAGATCCCAAGATAAAAACAATAGATCCCAAGATGCCAAAAACAATAGATCCCAAGATGCCAAAAAGGGTATTTTTTATATGTGGGTCCTTTATTATTCATCTTTTTAAAATGAGTATTATTTTACTGAGTTCCTTCTGAAAATCTCTGAGAAAAAAATGTAAAGAGTTATTATGTAACTATGACTGTTTTTGACATTTAAGATGGAAATGTTCAAAATTTAATAAAAAAAAAAATCTATTTTTTGTTTTTCATGCCGATTGTAAATCTTTAACGATGTTCAGCATTAAACATTGTTTAAAACTTCAAGAATTATATAAAAGTGTTTCAGAAACTACAGATGTTCACAAATTTTAATAAGGTTTGTTTCTTTGATGGTGTTTAATGCCACTTTCAACAATATTTCAGTTATATCGTGGCGTCAGTTTTTATTAGTGGAGGAATCCAGAAGACCCGGAGAAAATCACGACTTGTCGCAAGTCACTGACAAACTTTATCACATAATGTTGTACACCTCGCCCTGATCGAGATTCGAACTCACAACATCAGTGGTGATTGCATAGGTAGTTGTAAATCCAACTACCATACAATCACGGCCATGACGGCCCCACTTTAATTAGGTAAGCAACAAAGACTATATATGCATTTTATATTATAGGTGATCATCTACTTAAAACAGATTGTAATATTACTCAAGTTTATACTTCCCCTTCATTAAGATGTGTGATGACAGCAGTAGAAGTTTACAAAGGTAATTCTTAAATCATTTATTGATGTGATTTACACGATTTAAATATATGTAAAAACAATGCATTATTTAAATAGACTGATTTAGTTGGGAAAAACATGTTTTCAGCCATATAAATTATCATATATTAATTAGAATATTGGGTTTATTAGCATTGGCTCAAATCTAGTTTTCAATGGTCCACTTTTTTTAAGAGGAGGGGCTACTGGCCAATTTTACCCTAGAATGACCTCTTTACCTCTAGCTATATTTTGAAATGATTTTTTCCTGTTTTTGTACAAAACAAATTTAATTGCTTTTAAATTTGTTGATTATTATCCATATATTTTCAGCTCTCAGATTAACAAATAAAATAAAAATAGAACCAGGACTTTTTGAATGGACACATCATTTTGGTGTTCCAAGATTTATGGACCCACAGGAATTAACAGATGAAGGGTTTCCTATTTTTACCAACTATTGTCCTATTTACATCAGAGAAGATTTGGACCCTGATGAGACAGTTGATGATCTATATCACAGATGTACCAGAACAACAAGAGAAATACTCAAATTACATGAACAAACTGGTAAGTGAGTGAGAACAGAACAACAAGAGAAATACTCAAATTACATGAACAAACTGGTAAGTGAGTGAGAACAGAACAACAAGAGAAATACTCAAATTACATGAACAAACTGGTAAGTGAGTGAGAACAGAACAACTAGAGAAATACTCAAATTACATGAACAAACTGGTAAGTGAGTGAGAACAGAATAACTAGAGAAATACTCAAATTACATGAACAAACTGGTAAGTGAGTGAGAACAGAGCAACTAGAGAAATACTCAAATTACATGAACAAACGGGTAAGTGAGTGAGAACAGAATAACTAGAGAAATACTCAAATTACATGAACAAACTGGTAAGTGAGTGAGCACAGAACAACTAGAGAAATACTCATATTACATGAACAAACTGGTAAGTGAGTGAGAACAGAATAACTAGAGAAATACTCAAATTACATGAACAAACTGGTAAGTGAGTGAGAACAGAATAACTAGAGAAATACTCAAATTACATGAACAAACGGGTAAGTGAGTGAGAACAGAACAGCTTGAGAAATACTCAAATTACATGAACAAACTGGTAGGTGAGTGAGAACAGAACAACTAGAGAAATACTCAAATTACATGAACAAACTGGTAAGTGAGTGAGAACAGAACAACTAGAGAAATACTCAAATTACATGAACAAACTGGTAAGTGAGTGAGAACAGAACAACTAGAGAAATACTCAAATTACATGAACAAACTGGTAAGTGAGTGAGAACAGAACAACTAGAGAAATACTCAAATTACATGAACAAACGGGTAAGTGAGTGAGAACAGAACAACTTGAGAAATACTCAAATTACATGAACAAACTGGTAAGTGAGTGAGAACAGAACAACTAGAGAAATACTCAAATTACATGAACAAACTGGTAAGTGAGTGAGAACAGAACAACTAGAGAAATACTCAAATTACATGAACAAACTGGTAAGTGAGTGAGAACAGAATAACTAGAGAAATACTCAAATTACATGAACAAACTGGTAAGTGAGTGAGAACAGAACAACTAGAGAAATACTCAAATTACATGAACAAACTGGTAAGTGAGTGAGAACAGAACAACTAGAGAAATACTCAAATTACATGAACAAACTGGTAAGTGAGTGAGAACAGAATAACTAGAGAAATACTCAAATTACATGAACAAACTGGTAAGTGAGTGAGAACAGAACAAGTTGAGAAATACTCAAATTACATGAACAAACTGGTAAGTGAGTGAGAACAGAACAACTAGAGAAATACTCAAATTACATGAACAAACTGGTAAGTGAGTGAGAACAGAATAACTAGAGAAATACTCAAATTACATGAACAAACTGGTAAGTGAGTGAGAACAGAACAACTAGAGAAATACTCAAATTACATGAACAAACTGGTAAGTGAGTGAGAACAGAACAACTAGAGAAATACTCAAATTACATGAACAAACTGGTAAGTGAGTGAGAACAGAGCAACTAGAGAAATACTCAAATTACATGAACAAACTGGTAAGTGAGTGAGAACAGAGCAACTAGAGAAATACTCATATTACATGAACAAACTGGTAAGTGAGTGAGAACAGAACAACTAGAGAAATACTCAAATTACATGAACAAATTGGTAAGTGAGTGAGAACAGAACAACTAGAAAAATACTCAAATTACATGAACAAACTGGTAAGTGAGTGAGAACAGAACAACCTACAGAAATACTCAAATTACATGAACAAACTGGTAAGTGAGTGAGAACAGAACAACTAGAAAAATACTCAAATTACATGAACAAACTGGTAAGTGAGTGAGAACAGAACAACCTACAGAAATACTCAAATTACATGAACAAACTGGTAAGTGAGTGAGAACAGAACAACTAGAAAAATACTCAAATTACATGAACAAATTGGTAAGTGAGTGAGAGCAGAACAACTAGAGAAATACTCAAATTACATGAACAAACTGGTAAGTGAGTGAGAACAGAATAACTAGAGAAATACTCAAATTACATGAACAAACTGGTAAGTGAGTGAGAGCAGAACAACTAGAGAAATACTCAAATTACATGAACAAACTGGTAAGTGAGTGAGAACAGAACAACTAGAGAAATACTCAAATTACTTGAACAAACTGGTAAGTGAGTGAGAACAGAACAACCTACAGAAATACTCAAATTACATGAACAAACTGGTAAGTGAGTGAGAGCAGAACAACTTGAGAAATACTCCAATTACTTGAACAAACTGGTAAGTGAGTGAGAACAGAACAACTAGAGAAATACTCAAATTACTTGAACAAACTGGTAAGTGAGTGAGAACAGAACAACAAGAGAAATACTCAAATTACATGAACAAACTGGTAAGTGAGTGAGAGCAGAACAACTTGAGAAATACTCAAATTACTTGAACAAACTGGTAAGTGAGTGAGAACAGAGCAACTAGAGAAATACTCAAATTACATGAACAAACGGGTAAGTGAGTGAGAGCAGAACAACTTGAGAAATACTCAAATTACTTGAACAAACTGGTAAGTGAGTGAGAACAGAACAACAAGAGAAATACTCAAATTACATGAGCAAACTGGTAAGTGAGTGAGAACAGAGCAACTAGAGAAATACTCAAATTACATGAACAAACTGGTAAGTGAGTGAGAACAGAACAACTAGAGAAATACTCAAATTACATGAACAAACTGGTAAGTGAGTGAGAGCAGAACAACTTGAGAAATACTCAAATTACATGAACAAACTGGTAAGTGAGTGAGAACAGAACAGCTTGAGAAATACTCAAATTACATGAACAAACTGGTAAGTGAGTGAGAACAGAACAACTACAGAAATACTCAAATTACATGAACAAACTGGTAAGTGAGTGTGAACAGAACAACAAGAGAAATACTCAAATTACATGAACAAACTGGTAAGTGAGTGAGAACAGAACAACTTGAGAAATACTCAAATTACATGAACAAACTGGTAAGTGAGTGAGAACAGAATAACTAGAGAAATACTCAAATTACATGAACAAACTGGTAAGTGAGTGAGAACAGAACAACTAGAGAAATACTCAAATTACATGAACAAACTGGTAAGTGAGTGAGAACAGAACAACTAGAGAAATACTCAAATTACATGAACAAACTGGTAAGTGAGTGAGAACAGAACAACTAGAGAAATACTCAAATTACATGAACAAACTGGTAAGTGAGTGAGAACAGAGCAACTAGAGAAATACTCAAATTACATGAACAAACTGGTAAGTGAGTGAGAACAGAACAACTAGAGAAATACTCAAATTACATGAACAAACTGGTAAGTGAGTGAGAACAGAATAACTAGAGAAATACTCAAATTACATGAACAAACGGGTAAGTGAGTGAGAACAGAATAACTAGAGAAATACTCAAATTACATGAACAAACTGGTAAGTGAGTGAGAACAGAACAACTAGAGAAATACTCAAATTACATGAACAAACTGGTAAGTGAGTGAGAACAGAACAGCTTGAGAAATACTCAAATTACATGAACAAACTGGTAAGTGAGTGAGAACAGAACAACTAGAGAAATACTCAAATTACATGAACAAACTGGTAAGTGAGTGAGAACAGAACAACTTGAGAAATACTCAAATTACATGAACAAACTGGTAAGTGAGTGAGAACAGAACAGCTTGAGAAATACTCAAATTACATGAACAAACTGGTAAGTCAGTGAGAACAGAACAACTAGAGAAATACTCAAATTACATGAACAAACTGGTAAGTGAGTGAGAACAGAACAACTAGAGAAATACTCATATTACATGAACAAACTGGTAAGTGAGCGAGAGCAGAACAACAAGTGAAATACTCAAATTACATGAACAAACTGGTAAGTGAGTGAGCACAGAACAACTAGAGAAATACTCAAATTACATGAACAAACTGGTAAGTGAGTGAGCACAGAACAACTAGAAAAATACTCAAATTGCATGAACAAACTGGTAAGTGAGTGAGAGCAGAACAACTGCAGAAATACTCATATTACATGAACAAACTGGTAAGTGAGTGAGCACAGAACAACTAGAGAAATACTCATATTACATGAACAAACTGGTAAGTGAGTGAGAACAGAACAGCTTGAGAAATACTCAAATTACATGAACAAACGGGTAAGTGAGTGAGCACAGAACAACTTGAGAAATACTCAAATTACATGAACAAACTGGTAAGTGAGTGAGAGCAGAACAACTGCAGAAATACTCATATTACATGAACAAACTGGTAAGTGAGTGAGCACAGAACAACTAGAGAAATACTCAAATTACATGAACAAACTGGTAAGTGAGTGAGTGCAGAACAACTGCAGAAATACTCAAATTACATGAACAAACTGGTAGGTGAGTGAGAACAGAACAACTAGAGAAATACTCAAATTACATGAACAAACTGGTAAGTGAGTGAGAACAGAACCACTAGAGAAATACTCAAATTACATGAACAAACTGGTAAGTTAGTGAGAACAGAACAACTAGAGAAATACTCAAATTACATGAACAAACTGGTAAGTGAGTGAGAACAGAATAACTAGAGAAATACTCAAATTACATGAACAAACTGGTAAGTGAGTGAGAACAGAACCACTAGAGAAATACTCAAATTACATGAACAAACTGGTAAGTGAGTGAGAACAGAATAACTAGAGAAATACTCAAATTACATGAACAAACTGGTAAGTGAGTGAGAACAGAACAACTAGAGAAATACTCAAATTACATGAACAAACTGGTAAGTGAGTGAGAGCAGAACAACTGCAGAAATACTCAAATTACATGAACAAACTGGTAGGTGAGTGAGAACAGAACAACTAGAGAAATACTCAAATTACATGAACAAACTGGTAAATGAGTGAGAACAGAACCACTAGAGAAATACTCAAATTACATGAACAAACTGGTAAGTGAGTGAGAACAGAATAACTAGAGAAATACTCAAATTACATGAACAAACTGGTAAGTGAGTGAGAACAGAACCACTAGAGAAATACTCAAATTACATGAACAAACTGGTAAGTGAGTGAGAACAGAATAACTAGAGAAATACTCAAATTACATGAACAAACTGGTAAGTGAGTGAGAACAGAACAACTAGAGAAATACTCAAATTACATGAACAAACTGGTAAGTGAGTGAGAACAGAATAACTAGAGAAATACTCAAATTACATGAACAAACTGGTAAGTGAGTGAGAACAGAATAACTAGAGAAATACTCAAATTACATGAACAAACTGGTAAGTGAGTGAGAACAGAACAACTAGAGAAATACTCAAATTACATGAACAAACTGGTAAGTGAGTGAGAACAGAACAACTAGAGAAATACTCAAATTACTTGAACAAACTGGTAAGTGAGTGAGAACAGAACAACCTACAGAAATACTCATATTACATGAACAAACTGGTAAGTGAGTGAGAACAGAACAACTAGAGAAATACTCAAATTACATGAACAAACTGGTAAGTGAGTGAGAACAGAACAACTAGAGAAATACTCAAATTACATGAACAAACTGGTAAGTGAGTGAGCACAGAACAACTAGAGAAATACTCAAATTACATGAACAAACGGGTAAGTGAGTGAGAACAGAACAACTAGAGAAATACTCAAATTACATGAACAAACTGGTAAGTGAGTGAGAACAGAACAACTACAGAAATACTCATATTACATGAACAAACTGGTAAGTGAGTGAGAACAGAGCAACTAGAGAAATACTCATATTACATGAACAAACTGGTAGGTGAGTGAGAGCAGAACAACTTGAGAAATACTCAAATTACATGAACAAACTGGTAAGTGAGTGAGAACAGAACAACTACAGAAATACTCATATTACATGAACAAACTGGTAAGTGAGTGAGAACAGAACAACTAGGGAAATACTCAAATTACATGAACAAACTGGTAAGTGAGTGAGAACAGAACAACTAGAGAAATACTCAAATTACATGAACAAACTGATAAGTGAGTGAGAACAGAACAACTTGAGAAATACTCAAATTACATGAACAAACTGGTAAGTGAGTGAGAACAGAACAGCTTGAGAAATACTCAAATTACATGAACAAACTGGTAGGTGAGTAAGGGTTAGGGTTGGTGTTATGGTGTTTAATGCCACTTTCAACAATATATCAGTTATATCGTGGCAGTCAGTGTTATTGTTGGAGGAAACTAGAGTGTCCGGAGAAAACCATTGACCTACAAGTCACTAGCAAACTTGATCACATAATGTTGTATCGAGTACACCATGCCTTGAACAGGATTCGAACTCACAACATTAGTGGTGATAGGCACTGATTGCACAGGTAGCTGTAATTCCAACTACCATAAGATCAATGCCAATGCCAAATTAACAATTTTTAGCTCACCTTGCCAAAGGCAATGTGAGCTTTTGCCAACACTTGGCGTCCGTCGTCCGTTAACTTTTCACATTTCAATCTTCTCCTCTGAAACACCTCAGCCAAATGAACTGAAACTTGGTAGGAAGCATGTATGGAAGGTTCTCTCTAAAGATTGCTCATTTTAGTCCCGAACCATTAACAAACATGGCCACCACAGGCAATTCTTGTTTCTGATTGGCCAATTTTTTTAAATCTTCTCCTCTGAAACCGCTTTCCCAAATGAACTGAAATTTGGTAGGAAGCATCTATGGAAGGTCCTCTATAAAGATTGTTTATTTTGTCCCGATTCGTTTGCAAACATGGCCACCACAAGCCATTCTTGTTTCTGATTGGTTGATTTTTTTTAAATCTTCTCCTCTGAAACCGCTTTCCCAAATGAACTGAAATTTGGTAGAAAGCATGTATGGAAAGTCCTCTATAAATTGCTCATTTCGTCCCGATTCGTTAACAAACTTGGCCGCCACAGGCAATTCTTGTTTCTGATTGGTCAATTTCTAAATATCTTCTCCTCTGAAACCACTTTACCAAATGAACCGAAACATGGTAGGAAGCATCTATGGAAGATCTTCTATAAAGATTGCTCATTTCATCCCGATTCGTTAGCAAACATGGCTGCCACAGGCAATTCTTGTTTCAGATTGGTCGATTTCTAAAAATCTTCCCTGAAACTGCTTGGCCAAATGAACCGAAACTTGGTGGGAAGCACCTATGGAAGGTTCTGTATTAAGTTTCCTCAAAGCAGAATGAAAGGTGAGTGACACAGACTGAACCCACTGAGCCTCTAGTTAATTTATATCATGACAAGAAGAAGTTACATTTGATGAGATGGTGGTGATGTCTACTGTATATAAGACAATTGGATTTTTATAGTGCTAGCTCACTGAAACAACAGCCATGTTGCTCCACTTGATTCTGAGCCAACCAGTCTTTGTTCTTTCTCATTAATGCTGTGTGTTTAGCAGAGAAGCAGCAAATACCAAATTTATAGTCTTTGGTTTGACCCAAAGAGGGATTGAATCTGCAATCTTTAGTCGAGCACACTAACAGTCACACAACAAACTGCTAAGTGTCAGATAGGAATAGCAGCTAATGTAAAGATTTTCTCAAATGAAAAGGAAGTTTTAGGATGCTCTGTACTCACTTTAAAGTGTGTGTACTTGTAGCAGGTATTGGATGTACTCACTTTGAAGTGTGTGTACTTGCAGCAGGTATTGGATGTACTCACTTTGAAGTATGTGTACTTGTAGCAGGTATTGGATGTACTCACTTTGAAGTGTGTGTACTTGCAGCAGGTATTGGATGTACTCACTTTGAAGTGTGTGTACTTGCAGCAGGTATTGGATGTACTCACTTTGAAGTGTGTGTACTTGCAGCAGGTATTGGATGTACTCACTTTGAAGTGTGTGTACTTGCAGCAGGTATTGGATGTACTCACTTTGAAGTGTGTGTACTTGTAGCAGGTATTGGATGTACTCACTTTGAAGTGTGTGTACTTGCAGCAGGTATTGGATGTACTCACTTTGAAGTGTGTGTACTTGTAGCAGGTATTGGATGTACTCACTTTGAAGTGTGTGTACTTGTAGCAGGTATTGGATGTACTCACTTTGAAGTGTGTGTACTTGTAGCAGGTATTGGATGTACTCACTTTGAAGTGTGTGTACTTGTAGCAGGTATTGGATGTACTCACTTTGAAGTGTGTGTACTTGCAGCAGGTATTGGATGTACTCACTTTGAAGTGTGTGTACTTGTAGCAGGTATTGGATGTACTCACTTTGAAGTGTGTGTACTTGCAGCAGGTATTGGATGTACTCACTTTGAAGTGTGTGTACTTGCAGCAGGTATTGGATGTACTCACTTTGAAGTGTGTGTACTTGCAGCAGGTATTGGATGTACTCACTTTGAAGTGTGTGTACTTGTAGCAGGTATTGGATGTACTCACTTTGAAGTGTGTGTACTTGTAGCAGGTATTGGATGTACTCACTTTGAAGTGTGTGTACTTGTAGCAGGTATTGGATGTACTCACTTTGAAGTGTGTGTACTTGTAGCAGGTATTGGATGTACTCACCTTGAAGTGTGTGTACTTGCAGCAGGTATTGGATGTACTCACTTTGAAGTGTGTGTACTTGCAGCAGGTATTGGATGTACTCACTTTGAAGTGTGTGTACTTGTAGCAGGTATTGGATGTACTCACTTTGAAGTGTGTGTACTTGTAGCAGGTATTGGATGTACTCACTTTGAAGTGTGTGTACTTGCAGCAGGTATTGGATGTACTCACTTTGAAGTGCATGTACTTGTAGCAGGTATTGGATGTACTCACTTTGAAGTGTGTGTACTTGCAGCAGGTATTGGATGTACTCACTTTGAAGTGTGTGTACTTGCAGCAGGTATTGGATGTACTCACTTTGAAGTGTGTGTACTTGCAGCAGGTATTGGATGTACTCACTTTGAAGTGTGTGTACTTGTAGCAGGTATTGGATGTACTCACTTTGAAGTGTGTGTACTTGCAGCAGGTATTGGATGTACTCACTTTGAAGTGTGTGTACTTGCAGCAGGTATTGGATGTACTCACTTTGAAGTGTGTGTACTTGCAGCAGGTATTGGATGTACTCACTTTGAAGTGTGTGTACTTGCAGCAGGTATTGGATGTACTCACTTTGAAGTGTGTGTACTTGCAGCAGGTATTGGATGTACTCACTTTGAAGTGTGTGTACTTGCAGCAGGTATTGGATGTACTCACTTTGAAGTGTGTGTACTTGCAGCAGGTATTGGATGTACTCACTTTGAAGTGTGTTTACTTGCAGCAGGTATTGGATGTACTCACTTTGAAGTGTGTGTACTTGCAGCAGGTATTGGATGTACTCACTTTGAAGTGTGTGTACTTGCAGCAGGTATTGGATGTACTCACTTTGAAGTGTGTGTACTTGCAGCAGGTATTGGATGTACTCACTTTGAAGTGTGTGTACTTGCAGCAGGTATTGGATGTACTCACTTTGAAGTGTGTGTACTTGCAGCAGGTATTGGATGTACTCACTTTGAAGTGTGTGTACTTGCAGCAGGTATTGGATGTACTCACTTTGAAGTGTGTGTACTTGCAGCAGGTATTGGATGTACTCACTTTGAAGTGTGTGTACT
The DNA here is from genome assembly GCA_963680875.1 of Bathymodiolus brooksi. Lineage (NCBI taxonomy): Eukaryota > Metazoa > Mollusca > Bivalvia > Mytilida > Modiolidae > Bathymodiolus > Bathymodiolus brooksi. Next base: position 7,720,916 of record OY804580.1, on the reverse strand, counting down.
TGCAGCAGGTATTGGATGTACTCACTTAGAAGTGTGTGTACTTGCAGCAGGTATTGGATGTACTCACTTTGAAGTGTGTGTACTTGCAGCAGGTATTGGATGTACTCACTTTGAAGTGTGTGTACTTGCAGCAGGTATTGGATGTACTCACTTTGAAGTGTGTGTACTTGTAGCAGGTATTGGATGTACTCACTTTGAAGTGTGTGTACTTGCAGCAGGTATTGGATGTACTCACTTTGAAGTGTGTGTACTTGCAGCAGGTATTGGATGTACTCACTTTGAAGTGTGTGTACTTGCAGCAGGTATTGGATGTACTCACTTTGAAGTGTGTGTACTTGCAGCAGGTATTGGATGTACTCACTTTGAAGTGTGTGTACTTGCAGCAGGTATTGGATGTACTCACTTTGAAGTGTGTGTACTTGCAGCAGGTATTGGATGTACTCACTTTGAAGTGTGTGTACTTGCAGCAGGTATTGGATGTACTCACTTTGAAGTGTGTGTACTTGCAGCAGGTATTGGATGTACTCACTTTGAAGTGTGTGTACTTGCAGCAGGTATTGGATGTACTCACTTTGAAGTGTGTGTACTTGCAGCAGGTATTGGATGTACTCACTTTGAAGTGTGTGTACTTGCAGCAGGTATTGGATGTACTCACTTTGAAGTGTGTGTACTTGCAGCAGGTATTGGATGTACTCACTTTGAAGTGTGTGTACTTGCAGCAGGTATTGGATGTACTCACTTTGAAGTGTGTGTACTTGGAGCAGGTATTGGATGTACTCACTTTGAAGTGTGTGTACTTGTAGCAGGTATTGGATGTACTCACTTTGAAGTGTGTGTACTTGCAGCAGGTATTGGATGTACTCACTTTGAAGTGTGTGTACTTGTAGCAGGTATTGGATGTACTCACTTTGAAGTGTGTGTACTTGCAGCAGGTATTGGATGTACTCACTTTGAAGTGTGTGTACTTGCAGCAGGTATTGGATGTACTCACTTTGAAGTGTGTGTACTTGCAGCAGGTATTGGATGTACTCACTTTGAGGGTGTGTACTTGCAGCAGGTATTGGATGTACTCACTTTGAAGTGTGTGTACTTGCAGCAGGTATTGGATGTACTCACTTTGAAGTGTGTGTACTTGTAGCAGGTATTGGATGTACTCACTTTGAAGTGTGTGTACTTGCAGCAGGTATTGGATGTACTCACTTTGAAGTGTGTGTACTTGCAGCAGGTATTGGATGTACTCACTTTGAAGTGTGTGTACTTGCAGCAGGTATTGGATGTACTCACTTTGAAGTGTGTGTACTTGCAGCAGGTATTGGATGTACTCACTTTGAAGTGTGTGTACTTGCAGCAGGTATTGGATGTACTCACTTTGAAGTGTGTGTACTTGCAGCAGGTATTGGATGTACTCACTTTGAAGTGTGTGTACTTGCAGCAGGTATTGGATGTACTCACTTTGAAGTGTGTGTACTTGCAGCAGGTATTGGATGTACTCACTTTGAAGTGTGTGTACTTGCAGCAGGTATTGGATGTACTCACTTTGAAGTGTGTGTACTTGCAGCAGGTATTGGATGTACTCACTTTGAAGTGTGTGTACTTGTAGCAGGTATTGGATGTACTCACTTTGAAGTGTGTGTACTTGTAGCAGGTATTGGATGTACTCACTTTGAAGTGTGTGTACTTGCAGCAGGTATTGGATGTACTCACTTTGAAGTGTGTGTACTTGGAGCAGGTATTGGATGTACTCACTTTGAAGTGTGTGTACTTGCAGCAGGTATTGGATGTACTCACTTTGAAGTGTGTGTACTTGCAGCAGGTATTGGATGTACTCACTTTGAAGTGTGTGTACTTGCAGCAGGTATTGGATGTACTCACTTTGAAGTGTGTGTACTTGCAGCAGGTATTGGATGTAGTTTCTACATTGATAATTCTGTCACTTTCCATATATTTATTATTCTATCAAAGCTTCTTTGATATTATATGCTAAAAACTTACAAGAAGCTTGTATGAGACATTTATATCTAAAAACTTACAAGAAGCTTGTATGAGAAATGTATATCTAAAAACATACAAGAAGCTTGTATGAGACATTTATATCCTGTAGGAATACAGTCAAAGAACATTGAACCATTCAGGCAACAGTAGTTTATATTTAATGCAATGCTTTGTGTTTCAGATGACAACATATTATTTGTTGGACATTCAGGAACCATAGATCTATGTACCAGGTCTATACTAGGTAAAAAGCCAAAGACCAAACAACAATACCAAGAGTTTATCAGTAAATTACCATTCTGTAGTATATATACTGTAGAACAAGCTAATGACAGTAAGAAATGGTCATCTTGTTACAAACATCATATACCTTTAAGTGTAGGAAAATGTTCTGGACTGCAAGAAGACACCTTTAAAGATGTTATGTCATAGAACAATATAATTTATTTTGATGTCAAAATCCATGATATATAACTGAAATATTGTTGAAAGTGGCGTTAAACACCATAAACCTCAAAATCCATGTGAGACCCACCGTAGCACTAATAGTTTCAGGGATGATTGTTTTTCAGTTTTTAAGCTGATTTCTGTAGTTTGAAATTCAAGACCTACTGATTAGAGAAACCATTTCTTTTCAAGAACATTAAATTTTCTGACAAATTATCATACCCTACACAACAACGTTGTTATGGTTATGTTTTAGACTCCTTGTTGCAATACTAGAACATTCATTACTTATCCAATTTTCTTTAAATTTATGGAAGCTGTCTAGTATCAATACTCTGTTCAAATTTGAATGTCAGCCATTTTCAAATACTTTGCTTTTTTATCTGAAAAATGTGGATTTAGAGAAATAAATACTTTTTGAGCAGTCTTCGCACTAACCCACTTGCCCGAAGCCCAGGACAAATAAAACTGGATTCAGACAAGTGAAAAGTATTAAAGAATTTAGAAGCTTTCTATTATCAAAACTGAGATCAAGCTTTAACAACCTTTTTTTTTTCTGAAAAAGGCATTGTATTTTTTGTTGTTGAAAAATAAGGATTTTGAGAAATGGATATTGTTGCCTAATTAGAGCATTCATTACTAATCAGATTTAAAAGTTTATGGTATCTTATTAAAAACCAAAAACCAGATCAAGTTCGATTAACAGCCATTTCAAAAATTCTTTTGGGGAGTACGTTTTAGAATGTTGTTCTTCAACCACTTTCTAACTGGAGGCGTGGGATATGTGAGCACAGAGCTCACTGTTTTCTTTAATTTTTCAATATTTTATTGAGATAATACATGTTATAACATGTAATTCACCTGTGTATGAAATTTTGATGAATTTATGCAATTATATTGTAGTCTATCATGTAAAATATTATAAGATTTAAAACTCCAGTATTGTATAATTTATAGTGTTGCTATTAATTTATAACAGTTAAAATAATCTTGGTCTTAAATTGTATTATGTTATTAGTATTTGTTAATTATATGTTTACATATCACTACTTTAATCCAGATTTACCTGGGTCAAAGTTGAAGAAGAGGCAGTCGAGGTCATATGGTGGTTGGGTTTATAACTATCCATGCAATCAGTGCCTATCACTACTTAAGTTGTGAGTTGGAATCCCACTCACATGGGGTGTACTCGACACAACATTATGTGATAAAATTTGTCAGTGACTTGCGGCAGGTTTTCTCAGGGTACTCTGGTTTCCTCCACCAATAAAACTGACCGCCACAATGTAACTGAAATATTGTTGAAAGTGGCATTAAACACCATAACCCTAACCTCAAATAAATAAAAAGAATAAATGCATTCCACTCCTTAAAAAATGAGTAAAGCATATATTAATGTCAATTCAATTGATTGATTGATTAATTGGGTTTTAACACCACTTTCAGCAGTATTTCAGCTATATCATGGCGACCCGTTTTTAGTGGTGGAGGAAGCTGTAGTAAACAGAGAGAACCACCGACCCTGGGCAAGCAACTAGTAAACTTTATCACTTGCGGCTGTCAGTCGAGTATACCCTTTTTGTAATCAACAAAGCTGGGAACGAACCCACACCGTATTGGTGATAGGCTTGTATGAGCTGTTAGATCCAACAACCTAACTCATTGATCCACCCTGTCAATTCAAGTTAGGTTCATTAAAAACAAAATTACATATTTTTTTTACATACAATTATTCACATCTGCATACCTGTTAACCTCTGGGAACTGCTAGGGGGGAGATCTCCCCCCTACCAACTCTTCTAAGGGGGAGATTTTGTGTGTCGCCTTTATACGCACAAAATTGTACAACGTTTGCACAACGGTTTATAACTATTTTTAATTGCCGCTATCACACTTCAAATCATCTAAGCGTGTGCCACAAACCCACTTCCTTATCCCCAATTAACTGTCAATCAGTGGATAATTGCATACATGCCAACTCTACCGATTTACGTGGTAGTCTACCAAATTTTTAAGTCTTCTACCGCCTACCGATTTTAGATGTTTTCCTACCGATTTAAAAAAAAATGTAAATTAATTTTTTTTTATCGTGAATTGTTCACATGTTGATTATTCTTGTAGATTTCTACGACATATAAATGTGTACAAATCCAAATTATTTAGGCCCTTTCCGTAATCGTTTCCCTCTTAAATTTGTACCGGAAACTTCCATTGGTCAATTCTTTATCATTAAGCCAATCAGAAACTGTATTTAAAATAAAGTTTTGAAGCACTATATTTTGAACTTATGACTCCTAAACATATATATACAGTAGAACTTCGCTCGCTCGAACTCGAAGGTACTGTCAAAATATGTTCGAGCTATCGGAAGTTCGAGCCACCAAGGTCCCGTAATTTTAGATAGGAAAAAATCTTGTTCTGACCCGGGACAGTTTCATTACCTATGATAACTGATACACAGTAAAACTGGCCTTTCTCGTAAAATATATTTAATCATTTAAGTTCAAGTTCAAGTTCTTTATTCACTTGGACACATATATACAAGTGTAACAAGAGGAATATTATACAAAATATTTTACATAATGACGGATATAACTAACCTAAAATAATACAGCCTCAGAATATAATTACAAAACATTTTGCAATTTAGATATAAATAAGACAATTTTTTCAGAACCTTAACATTACACAAAGATAACAGGCCTTTCATTTTGTACATGTTTGCATATCTAGTATAATAAATTGGAATAAATTTACATCTAAGCCTTTGGTACAGCAGAGGTACATTAAAAAAAAAAATGAAATTCAGTACCTAAACCAACATTACACAGATGACAAATACGTTCTTCTCTGGGAGTATTCGACCATCTTCCAGTTTCTATTAGAAGCTTAATGTTATTGCATCTAAACTTTGTTATCATGTTTCTCTCATGTGGTAATAATTTTAATAAGTATTTCTCTAAATTAAATTCATTTTTTAATATGCCATAAAATTCTCCCCTAGAAGAGTTCTCAATTTGGTTAAACCAGTTTTGAATACCGTATATTGATCAGTCAGATTTTGCTTAACAATAAATTTTAGTTGCACTGAATGAACTGGCTGTTGTTGGTTCCATAGATAATTAAGCCCAGTTTTCTCAAAAATTGATTTGATAAAATTTAGCCACTTAAATTGAACATTATCAATAATACTCAAATTAAGCATAATCTTATATAAAATACAACTAAGTTTCTTCTCGTTTGAAATAAGTCTATTCCAAAAATTTACAATCCTTAATTTTATACATAATATATCTATAGGTGTTCTACCAAGTTCTCCGTATGTCATAAAATTTGGAGTAGTGGTTCTAACACCTAAAATATTTCTACAGAACTGAAGGTGAAGTTTTTCTAGTTGCTTAGTGTTCTCATAACCCCATATTTCACAGCCATAAGTAAGTATTGGAAGTATAAGTGTATCAAACAATTTAAATTGTAAATCTATTGGAATCGATATATTTCTCAATTTTCTATACAAACAATATAAAACTTTGCGAGCTTGATCCATCAATATAGCTCTTGCCTTCACACAAGAGCTGTTATAATTAAATATAACACCTAGATATGAATAAGAGTCTTCAATTTGTAAATTCTCTCCACATAGCTTAAAAATAGGTTGATTTTTTTATTTTCTTTTACAAAATATTATTACTTTAGTCTTTTTCAAGTTAACCTTCAATTTCCAATGATGACAATACTTTTCAAATATAGCCAAAGCAGACTTACACATTTCTGAAAGTTTTCGTCCAAAATTATTTGGTCTGCATTCACACTGAGTATATCTTTTTAAGGAAATATTATTATCAAGTAAAACTTGGTAGTCGTAGCAATATGATATCTAAATAGGCCATCTTCTACATTTACATCCATAACATTAAAAAAAGTTTCATCTGGTTCTGAAAAATCTTCTAAAACAGCTGTTTTAGCATTAAAATCTCCAACAAGTGCACATTTCATGTCTTTTTCTATAAAATTTACTAATTCATTTTCAATATCTAAAAATGCATTTATTGACGAATATAGAGAGTTTTCAGGTAGGGTGTATACACATCCCAATAAAAGGTCATTATTAAATACTTAAATTTAATATGATTTTTAAGATTATTTTTATATACAACAACAATACCTCCAGATTTATGCTTAGATATTTTTCTATTTTTTGCAACATAGCTAAAACCATCTGGGATATTTAAAATGTCATATTTGTCAGTTTTTGTCTCTATGAAAATACATACTGTATATCATGTGTTGTAATTAACTGCATAAATTCAGGTAATAAAAGTTTTGACTTGATACCACAAACATTTTATTTCTGAAAAATTAAGTTTCTGTTTTTTAGACCTTGGGGCATTTTCATCAGTCGCTTCTCTTGCTTGCCTGTCCTATTGATAGTGGTTGTCCGGGTTTCTAGGAGGGGGAAAGCGCATATGAGGTTCTCGGTTTCCAGGTTGAAGCGCATCTTTACAATTTCATATGTGAATATTAGCATGTTTTTTTATCAACTTAGCTGTGAATGTGAAAAAATTGTGAAAAATAAGTGATTTAAGTCTCAAATATATTAGTAAATCTTCCTTGTTTTCAACAATCAACCAAGAAATGTTTTTTCCGCTTTAATAGTAAAACATACTCGACAATAGGCATTCAAGAGATGACGTGGATTAAATGATTTTAAGTAACATAACCCCGCTATTTTATATTGATGTGTATTTATCAAGCCAGTAGATTGATTAATCATATATATATGTACATTTGTATGTAAGCACATTCAACGTACATCTGTCAATTAAATTGCGATGTTCGAGTTTGATATGGTAAAACTCGTGATTTTATTATTGATGGGACCATTTATTAAGTTCGACTGTTCGAGGTATCAGTGTTCGAGCGAAAGATTTTTTTTAACTTAAAAATATATGGAAAATTGGCGGGACTTTCAAATAAGTTCGAGCCATCCATGGTATTCGACCCATCCGAGTTCGAGGGACCGAGGTTTGACTTGTATATATGTAAAATGCTAATTTCCATTTTTTCATGGTTTTTTCATACTATATTTAAAGATTTGACTGAACAGATTTTATATCCAAAATGCAACAGAATGTACCAATTTGCGTCCTTCTGAAAAACAATTTTCTACCACTTTTAGTCTCTCGAAGGTTGGCATGTATGTAATTGTTGTATAATCATCAACACCTTAATTAATCTCCATGACCCAATTTACCTGTAAAGGTGTCAAACAGATCAATAACTGGATATCATTTAAACACCTTTACCATTCGTATCTCTCGGCATTTTTTATCAGCGCGGGAGTTCCAAATGGGGAATTTCCAGAAATATTGATCGCAAAATGTAGGTCAAGATTTTATTGTACTTGATTTTTTTGTTGGGGGGATATCGTGCGGGAGATTAATATCTCCCGCGCATGAGACCCAGTCCATGCGGGAGATAAGGCTCTTACGCTGGACACTCCCGCGAAAAGGGGGAGGGTTAACAGGTATGCATCTGAAAATGGATATCAAAGAATTTATCAAGGTGCTACACCTTAAGCCAGACCAGCATCAGTCTCTGTTGTCACAAAAGTGTTGACTGACAAGTTACACCGACGCACACATCTGGTCTTTAATCGGAAGTTTCATAACAACACAGTTGAAGGTTAAAATAATCACTGCCTTTCAATGATTTTATGTTTTATGTTCATTAGACTTAAGCATTCCTTTTACATAGTGATAACTTATTCCATTTGTATATAAAATGAACTTTTACAGTTATTTTCATTATGATGTATCAAATAGATGTAATGGTGTATATATAAAATAAATTCTAGAATTTGATTTGAACCAGTAAATTCAAATTTTCATTTCGAGGGCTGAATGTAATCCTTGAGTGGTCCCAGGGCTCACCACACTTGCAAAGCAAAGGGAGACTTGACTTCTCCCTCAGAGAACATACGGGAGAAGTGAAGGCATGACAGGGAGACTTCCAATAGCTTCATAGAGACGTGATTCCACAAAAATGTGGGGGGGGGGGGGGGGGGGAGGTTTGCATCATATTTTTTTAATATTTGCATTTGAAGTGTGCCTTTGCTAATGTCTTGTTAATATCTTTCATATTTAACTTTATATTCATGTTTTGTATTTGTATTATTATTATTATTATTATTTTTCTTATATTTGTTGATTTTAGATTATTATTTTTCCATTTTGCCTTGAAATCTGTAAAGATATATTAATGACATCTAAAAGTTTGTTTCCTTCCCCTATTTCCATCGTCCCTGTGACCCCCATTGTTTAAAACTTGATTATCACAGGTGCTTGTGTAGAGTCAAAAATATGCTCGCTATGTACCTTAAACACCACAAGGCCGGACTCACTCCTACTACCCCTGTCACTTCAATCGCTATTTCCCCTGTCAAAATGTCGATAGAACGCAAATCGCTTACTAATTTGCGTAGTGAAATGATTTTTCTTCAAGGAAAACCCGTTTTTTATATCTTCCTACCATCTACACCCCCATACTGACAGATAATCCTCAGATTTTGTTGACAATGGACACCTAAGTGGCAGCAAAGCGAAAGTAGGTCACGTGCGACATATTTCCGCCTTTCGATCGTTCTCGGGTTTTATCATTGCCTTACGAAACATACCTGAGAAGTTCAGAAAGAAAAGTTCGGGAAACGTAATTATATATCAGTATTGTTACTGTATAATTATAATGTTTTTCAAATACAATTATTTCCTATGCCTTATTTTTAGTATTATTTGCATACCAAGAAGCACTGAAGTTTTCATTCATTTTGTCAGTCATATTTTGGCACCTTGTAATGTTTCTAGTGTTTAGTAATTATATATGATAAAACCCGAGAACGACCGAAAGGCGGAAATATGTCGCACGTGACCTACTTTCGCTTTGCTGCCACTTAGGTGTCCATTGTCAACAAAATCTGAGGATTATCTGTCAGTATGGGGGTGTAGATGGTAGGAAGATATAAAAAAACGGGTTTTCCTTGAAGAAAAATCATTTCACTACGCAAATTTGTAAGCGATTTGCGTCCTATCGACATTTTGACAGAGGAAATAGTGATTGTAGTGACAGGGGTAGTAGGAGTGAGTCCGGCCTTGTGGTATTTTAGGTACATAGCGAGCATATTTTTGACTCTACACAAGCGCCTGTGGATAATTTAAGTTGATTGTTTAGTTTTGAAAAATTACAAATAACTCAAGTTTTGTTAAAATAATTAGAATATAACACAATTCAACAATCAATTTGGTACAGGAAGTGTCTGTTTGTATATTTTTAGATTTAGGATTTAATTGTCACCTGGAATTTCGTCAGCACAAATACGATATGGTATAGTCCGTTTGACCAGCCTAAAACAGGACTAAAAAATTAATTAAAAATCAACAGTTCAACTTATTGATTTTTTTTCTTCACACATTTACTCATATATCATCTACCTACTCTGACAAATAATTTCAGAATTTTGACACTATTTTCCAAAAAGTTGCCCATTAGGTCTCTATGTTAAATATTTGTACCAAATGTGGATATGTGCAGAGGGAGTTAGTATGCTTGTTGTTACCAACAATAACAACAACAGATGTGATTTTATTTACATTTCACTGTCATGTGATTACCTAATTTGAATATGTCACCAGAACCCAAGCATGCAAATGAGATGTTCATTTCACTTTCACCAAGTGACAATTTTGATTCGGCTTCAAAATAATCAAACACTTTTAGTATTAAATCCTGTTTTTCATCTGAAGTTTTGAGAGGCATGACTATCCTTTCTATATAAGTATTGGTAGAGTTCTAAATAAGGGCAGATAATTTTTAATTTGTCAATATTAATTTATGAAAAAAACAAAAAAAATGTTGTTTTTTTCTACCTTTATTTTATATTTTTTCTATTATATTTAAAAAAAATATATATTAATTACTTGTGTTTTTTATTATGCTTAAATAACATACATAAAACTTGTTTTCATTTTCTAAAAGTATACACAAAGCATGCAAAGCATGGGCTATTTACATGGTATATCTGGTCAATACACATAGGCTTACTTTATGACCATGTTCTTTGAGTTCAAATACTGGGCTTTAGAAAACACCAAAACAAAAGTGATTTTATTTAGAATTTAAAGAAAAAGATTTAAAATTCAAAGGCTTGCATTTATACTTTTTACTTTTAAATTTCTAAAATAATTTTCAATAAAATGTAAAAAGTTAAACTTTAGGTGAAATGAACATCTCATGCATGCTTGGGTTCTGGTGACATTCAAATTAGGTAATCACATGACAGTGAAATGTAAATAAAATCACATGTGTTGTTGTTATTGTTTACACTGGAAGTTGGTAACAACAAGCATACTAACTCCCTCTGCACATATCCACATTTGGTACAAATATTTAACATAGAGACCTAATGGGCAACCTTTTGGAAAATAGTGTCAAAATTCTGAAATTATTTGTCAGAGTAGGTAGATGATATATGAGTAAATGTGTGAAGAAGAAAAATCAATAAGTTGAACTGGTGATTTTTAATTAATTTTTTAGTCCCGTTTTAGGCTGGTCAAACGGACTATACCGCGGTACTTATCGTCACGGTATGTGTTTTCGTGCGTCATCTGTTTTCGTGGTATCCATTTTATTTTTATTTCCACAGCGCACGCATTATTTTTGACGTGTCTTCCGGTTTCTATTTATGGAACATAAACAATACAAAAGCTGACATCTGTAAAAAATGATAAAGTTTACTTTTAAAGACCTAAGTACCAAAAACAGTGAACCTACCTACTGAACCATACTTTTTGTAATGCCAAAAATGTACTTCATTTATAAAGTAGCTGGAAAAAAATCCAGAAGGGCTATATAAAATTTAACTATGTCGTCTGCCTCTCAGACACCTGCTCTTCCTGTCATGTAACTATCATGGGGTCACTGATCATATTTGTAAACAAAAGAGCCGACTGAAATGTGCCTGTTTCTTATATAAAATACATGTCACTTTGCAGTGCATTGTGGTTTCAGCACTAAAAAAACCATCAAAAGTAAACACAATTTTGAAAGTGGTCATTTTCAAACATTCTGTTATTTTATTTAGATGTAGTATGATTTGGTAGATGGCCAGAACCATGAAATTTTAAAACCAGCCATTTCCGGATTTTATATTCGTTTCCATCCCGTATATCGGCCTTGTTTTTATTTGCCACGGAAACAGATGACGCCATTTTACTGACAACAAAAGTTGCCAGGTAATCAAAAGTATATTAAAATACAAGAATGGCTTTAAAAACAATTTTATGCACAAAGAAATATTTAACTAGCCATTCTTTGAAAATTCCAATCGTCATATGAATGGAGGGTTAACACTGTTAATCGCTATATCTGAAAATCGATAATAGCACGAAAACCGATAACACGATGGTAATGTTTAACGTCTGTGTAACGTAACTAGTTTTCGGAATGAATCCAAAAATGTTATATTTTATTCCCCGATATAGAAACCTATTTTCCCCCACAATTCATTTTATTCTTTGAATTTGTTTAAAAATACGTCGCCACTTTTCTCTATGACAACGCCGATGTACCTCCCAGAAATGGTTTCCTATGATATCGCGGTAATTGCAAAATTAATGTTATGGGACACAATGTTTGATAAATCAAGACATCGTTTATAAATACTAAATCAAGGTGAATATCTGGCAAACTTATACCATAAAGAAAATCTTGATAATTTATCACATTTAATAAAGTAAAGTTTCTTTGAAATAACAAATGTAACGAAGTTGAGTCAATTTGATGTAACGTTATGTTGGTTAATATGTTTTCATAGCTTAATTTTTCCATCAACTTTGTCGGTCTAGACAGTAACTAAAAATAGCACCAAAAATCCCAAATCGGGTTGAAATGAAACGTAAACAAACGGACGACATTTCTAAAGAAATAGCAGACGAATTATGACAACTATGGTTTAATTATTGGACATTTTACAAAGCATGGTATCAGGGTAAAATAAAAATGTCCGCTATTTCTAAGGAAAAGATAAAAATGCGTGTACTTACAAAAATTCAAGACATTTGGACAGAATGATCAGACGTTCCGATAAATGTGACTGTTGTGTTTATGAATATAGAAATAGAAAAACCGGCGGGTGGCACTGCAGTGCATAGGAACAGACAAAATAAATACTGCGGTATCATAGAACCCGCGGTACCATAGGAAGGGAGTATACTGCCCATTACTGGTTGGGGAGTAGTTCTCGCCAACTGTCTCATTTAGCGCGAGCGCTGTCGAATTTTCGTCTGATTTTTTTCACCATCATTAAAGGACGCCGTATCAATCCTTCGTATTAATTTTTATCAAATTTCATTGTGAAATATCGTTAAAATCGAGGAAAAACCCTACTACACCCCACATTCTGTCATAACATCAACAGGGGGTCACGTGTGTTGGTACTCTGAAAATAGAAAAACACATGGAATGATCATCGGAGAATCTAGTGACACCATATGTCCAATTTACCTGTACAAATCTTTAAGATCTTTCTAAAAAGTGTCACACTTTGCCTTATTACTCATCCCTACAATCCAAAATACTCATGGTTTCAGAATAAAAATAGATTCCAGGTGAATGCAAATGGCCACCTGCGCATGCACTGTTCACGTCATCAATTACCTTGACCGCTAATTTATACATGGATCCTATATCATCACATTGGGCATAAAACATGGACAAAATATTAAAATTAATTCTAGAAAAACTAATTATTACTTTTTATCAATAAAATGAAAATTATCAGGTAAACCACTGTTGAAAAGGATGTATTTTACGGATGGCATGACATCCTTTAAAACAGCGATGAATAATTATCAGAGTTTTCTACAAACTAACACAAAAACCGGTAAAAATTTTAAGAAAGGGTTTTAATTTTCTAAAATGTCGTTTTTCTTTCCTTTTGATGCTTTAGCTTCATAAAAAACAATATTTCTGAAAGTTGGCGAGAATTGCTTCTGTTGCGGCCATTTTCTGTTAAAAAACGTAACATCGTAATAATGGATCCCCGATCAGCGTGCACACTCCTTTATGAAAATTCATTTCGTAGGTAAATCGTTATGGTTCATGCAAAATAATGGCGAGAACTACTCCCCGACCAGTAGAAGTTTGCCGTGATTCGTTTTGAGTCAACAAATTAAACCTTCTTTATTGCTTAAATAAAACCTTTTCCTCTTATTCTTATGTATTTTCCCATTGATTACAATTGCTTTGTTAATCAGCTTTACCATAAAATGAAGATTATTTGCAAGAAAAGAATGAGTTACAAAAAGAAATGAGGTGACTTTAATTCACTTGGCAGTCAAGGGTGGGGGGGAGGGGCGACTTCAACTGATATAGGGCAAGTATTTCGCCCACTTCGCCTAGTTTGGTGAGCCCTGAGTGGTCTCCATTCTAAAAGAATCTAGAAACTGATGTAATCAAATTGTATCTGCACTAATAAAATAATGTGCCAATTGCACAGTCTCATATTACCATTCCCCGGTGTCTCTTACAACCAAAATGTTATGTAGATCTATATCATTAAAATTCTAATGGTTTGCATATATTAAATGTTAAGTATTTTACATTCAATAATTTTTCGAAAGGGAACACTTATTTTTATTTTATTTTTATTGTGTGTGCTCAAAATGGAAACAAACGTTTCAAAACTTGATGAATATAAAAATGGGATAATGTCATTACTCCGACACTCAATACTCCGACAGTCATTACTCTGACACTTGTTACTCCGACAATCATTACTGCGACTCTTAATACTTCGACAGTGACGATAGTCTTTGCAATTCTGGTGCTTTTTGCAATCCAAATACAGTACAGGACTGCCCATTTAACTTGAAAGGGGCATGGTTTTTATCCCGGAGTCGGAAGTTTTTTTCGTATGCAGCGCTATTGTTTTTAAAGCTTTTCAGCGCGGCCCAACAAAATATTTTTTACAATAGAAAATATTATTTCATGTAGATCTAATAAAAATGCTTTCTCTGATTAGTTTGTTTCTTCGATTCCCGTCATATTTTCCTCAAAATTAAGAATAGCACAATTAGAACGCACAATAAAAATGCAAGAAAAATACCTAGACAAAAGGACAACACTAGAGAGGCAATTCCTGGTAAACGCTCGCTATTACTGACAGCTAGCTACGAACCGTCTACCGCTATTACTGACAGCTAGCTACGAACCGTCTACCGACTGATGTAAAAGAATCATGCATACCAGTACTAGATCAAGGAATGGAGCGAAAGGATATATTGTATTTTTGCAATCCTCTTTGTACCATAAGCTGAGGGTCAAGTTTAACATACTGTTAGGTTGTACTTCTGCAGGGGACACCAAGGGACGGTGCTTAAGGAAATGTAGCATTCTAAAGCCTACACTCCTCCTCGTGTCCAGTGCAGAAGAACAAGTATAACATATGCATAAATAAAGGGAATGTATATACCAAATATAATAGTTAAAAGTTTTCATGTTGTTTTTCTGCAAGGGACACAAAGGGACGGTGCTCAAGGAAATGTAGTATTTTAGTGCTTACACTCCTAATCGTGTCCAGTGCAGATTTCAAAATTGAATGATTTGATAAAAATAAATATGAGCTTTCATGTTGTCATTCTGCAAAGGGACACCAAGGGGTGGTACTCAAGGAAATGTAGCATAATAAAGCGTACACTCCTCCTCGTGTCCAGTGCAGAAGAACAAGATGAAATAGAAATGTCAGAAAGAAAAAAAAATCATTACAATATTTACAGATAAATTGACACATCTCTTTCAAGACCATTTTTGCATGTCATTAACCACAAAAATATCTCTTCTACATTTATACTTAAGTTTTGGAAGTTGATACATGTCATCCCAACTATACTAAAAAGGTCTTGCCTAGTTTTATCATATTTTGAACAAGATATTAAAAAATGCATTTCATCCTCAATTTCCCATATTTCGGAGCAATATAGTAAAACATGTTAAATGGTATGGTCAAAAACATACCGTGTATGTCCTAAGCGACGTCGCTAAGTAAACATTGACGCGCAGGAACACTGAAAACATAGTTCATCTAAATTTTCGACTATATCTTTTATTTTCGTTAATGAAATAAATATAATAATCAATTGCACGTCGTGAATATTGAATATATGATCACTCGTGCCGAAATGCATTCAGATTAAACTCGTGTGCGTAGCAAGTTCCGCACACTCGTTTAATCTGATGCGTTTTGTGGCACTCGTGATCATATTTTCAATATCCACTCCGTGCAATTATCCTATAGTCGTTTGCAGTTGCGATTAGAAAGGATATGATGATACAGTCCGGGATACATGGTCGGAGTATTAATGAGTGTCGGAGAAATAACTGTCAGAGTAATGAGACGACCCCATAAAAATATCTTGTGAATGAGTTATTATTCTGTATATTATATAACAGTTGTGTTAGATATTGTCAGTTATTTATCATTAGTTATTATTCTTTTAACAGTTAGGCTGTTAGATATCGTCAGCTATGTGTCATTAGTTATTATTCTGTTAACAGTTATGTTAGATATTGTCAGTTATTTATCATTAGTTATTATTCTTTTAACAGTTAGGCTGTTAGATATCGTCAGCTATGTGTCATTAGTTATTATTCTGTTAACAGTTATGTTAGATATTGTCAGTTATTTATCATTAGTTATTATTCTTTTAACAGTTAGGCTGTTAGATATCGTCAGCTATGTGTCATTAGTTATTATTCTGTTAACAGTTATGTTAGATATTGTCAGTTATTTATCATTAGTTATTATTCTTTTAACAGTTAGGCTGTTAGATATCGTCAGCTATGTGTCATTAGTTATTATGTTAACAGTTATGTTAGATATTGTCAGTTATTTATCATTAGTTATTATTCTTTTAACAGTTAGGCTGTTAGATATCGTCAGCTATGTGTCATTAGTTATTATTCTGTTAACAGTTAGGCTATTGGCTATATAGATGTTTCAGTTAAAATAAATGTCATGTCCTCGCGTAATACATTCCATGCCATTATTTGGCATTCGTTTTAGTTTGTCAAAATTGTTCTCAATTTAAACCAAAATTTGTGGAGAATGGTACTCAGTATTTCAACATTGTAACATTCAATGACCCAATCAAACAATCAAAAAAGATGTTTGATGTTACTTTATGCAGAATATGTAAAACATGTTTCAAAATAATGAAATCTGTAGAATTGTAATTGTCTGCAAGTGGTTTCAGAGAAGACTGAAATTTGAATCCTTTACAGTGGTGGCACCTTCATGCCACCTATCTAAAAATGTAACATGATTAGAGATAAGAAGTAATTATATATTATCATTAACACATAGCTTTAATATCACATTAAATGAATAGCAAGTTCTTTTCAATCATTACATTTGCAGTACAATAAAGATAAGATTTTTGGCATTATTCCTCTCCTTTTTACCTGATTCATGTAAAGAGCGAATGGTAAGAAACAAAAACAGACAGATTACACTCTTAAAAACAACTTGTCTCTGCTGCAACTTTTTATAGTAAGCGAGGTGTAGTCGATACAACATTATGTAATGAAGTTTGTTAGTGACTTGCAGCAGGTCAGTGGTTTTCTGCGGGTTCTCCGTTTTCCTCCACCAATAAAAGTGACAACCACGATATAACATAAACGTTGTTGAAAGTGGTGTTAAACACCATAACCCTAACCCATACACCTTTCCACATTTACACACAAATTTATCATATTCACAAACCATTCACACCATCACACCATATACAGTTACATCATATGCCATATATTTTAATTTGATAATGTTGAATGTTTCAATTAATGAATGATAACAAGTAATATTTATACCACGGTTTTCACAGTTAAATGGTTAAACAGTCAAACTCGAAGCGCAAGATTGTTTAAATAGATTTGATTAACGAAAACCGTGGTATAAATGATTTGCAAAGTGAAGCCATGCAATGTCACATATATGTCGTTGCTTATTGCACAGCTCTATGAGAGTAATAAAACTACAGCCCAGGTTTAAAGTGTGCAATATTTCATATCTGCCTGTATTATTTCATAGTTTCATAAACCATAAAAAGATCAAAGGAAAAGACAATTATTGATACTTTTTAAAAATTATGAAGGTATTAAATAATTTGACTTCAGACATATTCTATCCTCTTTCTTATTGCTTTAATTTTGTGCTAGATAAAAATATTAATTATTATACAATATTTTTGCCATTATTGGTTTTCTGACAATATATATTTATATTTTCT
Source organism: Bathymodiolus brooksi (assembly GCA_963680875.1). Taxonomy (NCBI): domain Eukaryota; kingdom Metazoa; phylum Mollusca; class Bivalvia; order Mytilida; family Modiolidae; genus Bathymodiolus; species Bathymodiolus brooksi. Next base: position 7,703,139 of record OY804580.1, on the reverse strand, counting down.
GGCCAGCTGGACTGGACTTGATTGTTCAAACTTGTTTTTTTAAACTTATTTTCATCAGCTTATTATTTTTATTGTTCGTTTCATAGATTTTAACTTTTTAATACAATCTCATTTTATATACATGTATATATAAAATTAAGTTTAAACAAAGGATGTGACTTTGATTTTAGCCTACCTGACTGTTTTCACTCATTTGGCCATACCCGAGTGAGCTTTTAATATCACATAGTCATTTTTAATAGTATCACATGGCATACAATGCCTCTCTGGCAGATGTTTATCATGGTAACTATTTTCACTTTTTATCCTGTAAAACTGCACAACCAAATATGACCAAACTTGACAGACAAGAGCTAATCTTTGAAAAGAAGAAATCCAGACTTATGCATATTAAATTGTACCTCCAATGAGAAGGATCTAGTACGGGGTATGAAGAAAAGTTTGAAGATACCACAGGGGTAATTAGAATCTGTAGCTGAAGGGAGAACAGACAACACATTTACCAAACGTTTGAAGACACCACAGGGGTAATAAGAATCTGTAACTGAAGGGAGAACAGACAACACATTTACCAAACGTTTGAAGACACCACAGGGGTAATTAGAATCTGTAGCTGAAGTGGGAACAGACTACATTTACCAAAAGTTTGAAGACACCACAGAGGTAATTAGAATCTGTAGCTGAAGTGGGAACAGACTACATTTGCCAAAAGTTTGAAGACACCACAGGGGTAATTAGAATCTGTAACTGAAGGGAGAACAGACTACACATTTACCAAACGTTGAAGACACCACAGGGGTAATTAGAATCTGTAGCTGAAGTGGGAACAGACTACATTTACCAAAAGTTTGAAGATACCACAGGGATAATTTGAATCTGTAACTGAAGGGAGAACATACAATACATTTACCAAAAGTTTGAAGATACCACAGGGGTAATTAGAATCTGTAACTGAAGGGAGAACAGACAACACATTTACCAAACGTTTGAAGACACCACAGGGGTAATTAGAATCTGTAACTGAAGGGAGAACAGACAACACATTTACCAAACGTTTGAAGATACCACAGGGGTAATTAGAATCTGTAACTGAAGGGAGAACAGACAACACATTTACCAAACGTTTGAAGACGCCACAGGGGTAATTAGAATCTGTAACTGAAGGGAGAACAGACAACACATTTACCAAACGTTTGAAGACACCACAGGGGTAATTAGAATCTGTAACTGAAGGGAGAACAGACAACACATTTACCAAAAGTTTGAAGATACAACAGGGGTAATTAGATTTTGTAACTAAAGAGAGAACAGACAACACATTTACCAAAAGTTTGAAGACACCACAGGGGTAATTAGAATCTGTAACTGAAGGGAGAACAGACGATACATTTACCAAAAGTTTGAAGATAACCACAGGGGTAATTATAATCTGAAACTGAATGGAGAACAGACAATGCATTTACCAAAAGTTTGAAGACACCACAGGGGTAATTAGAATCTGTAACTCAAGGGAGAACAGACAATACATTTACCAAAAGTTTGAAGACACCACAGGGGTAATTAGAATCTGTAACTGAAGGGAGAAAAGACAATACATTTACCAAAAGTTTGAAGATAACCACAGGGGTAATTATAATCTGAAACTGAATGGAGAACAGACAATGCATTTACCAAAAGTTTGAAGACACCACAGGGGTAATTAGAATCTGTAACTCAAGGGAGAACAGACAATACATTTACCAAAAGTTTGAAGACACCACAGGGGTAATTAGAATCTGTAACTGAAGGGAGAACAGACAATACATTTACCAAAAGTTTGAAGATAACCACAGGGGTAATTATAATCTGAAACTGAATGGAGAACAGACAATTCATTTACCAAAAGTTTGAAGACACCACAGGGGTAATTAGAATCTGTAACTCAAGGGAGAACAGACAATACATTTACCAAAAGTTTGAAGAAATCGCACAGGAAATTATAATCTATAGCTGAAGGGAGAACAGGAAATACATTTACCAAAAGTTTGAAGACACCACAGTGGTAATTAGATTTTGTAACTAAAGGGAGAACAGACAACACATTTACCAAAAGTTTGAAGACACCACAGGGGTAATTAGAATCTGTAACTGAAGGGAGAATAGACAATACATTTACCAAAGGTTTGAAGAAATCACACAGGTAATTAGAATCTGTAGCTGAAGGAAGAACAGGCAATACATTTACCAAAAGTTTGAAGATAACCACAGGGGTAATTAGAATCTGTAACTCAAGGGAGAACACAGACAATACATTTACCAAAAGTTTGAAGATACGACAGGCGTAATTAGAATCTGTCACTGAAGGGAGAACAGAAAACTCATTAACCAAAAGTTTGAATATACCACAGGGGTAATTAGAATCTGTAACTAAAAGGAGAACAGACAAAACATTCCCGAAAAGGTTGAAGATACTACCGGGGTAATTATAATCTGTAACTGAATGGAGAACAGAAAATACATTTACCAAAAGTATGAAAACACCACAGGGGTAATTAGAATCTGTAACTAAAGGGAGAACAGACAACACATTTACCAAAAGTTTGAAGACACCACAGGGGTAATTAGAATCTATAACTGAAGGGAGAACAGACAATACATTTACCAAAAGTTTGAAGAAATCACACAGGTAATTAGAATCTGTAGCTGAAGGGAGAACAGGCAATACATTTACCAAAAGTTTGAAGAAATCACACAGGTAATTAGAATCTGTAGCTGAAGGGAGAACAGGCAATACATTTACCAAAAGTTTGAAGACGCCACAGGGGTAATTAGATTTTGTAACTAATGGGAGAACAGACAACACATTTACCAAAAGTTTGAAGACACCACAGGGGTAATTAGAATCTGTAACTGAAGGAAGAACAGAAAACACATTTACCAAAAGTTTGAAGATAACCACAGGGGTAATTAGAATCTGTAACTCAGGGGAGAACACAGACAATACATTTACCAAAAGTTTGAAGATACGACAGGCGTAATTAGAATCTGTAACTGAAGGGAGAACAGACAACTCATTAACCAAAAGTTTGAATATACCACAGGGGTAATTAGAATCTGTAACTAAAAGGAGAACAGACAAAACATTCCCGAAAAGGTTGAAGATATTACCGGGGTAATTATAATCTGTAACTCAAGGGAGAACAGACAATACATTTACCAAAGGTTTGAAGATACCACAGGCGTAATTAGAATATGTAACCCCAGGGAGAACAGACAATACATTTAACAAAAGTTTAAAGGCACCACAGGGGTAATTAGAATCTGTAACTGAATGGAGAACAGACAATTCATTTACCAAAAGTTTGAAGACACCACAGGGGTAATTAGAATCTGTAACTCAAGGGAGAACAGACAATACATTTACCAAAAGTTTGAAGAAATCGCACAGGAAATTATAATCTATAGCTGAAGGGAGAACAGGAAATACATTTACCAAAAGTTTGAAGACACCACAGTGGTAATTAGATTTTGTAACTAAAGGGAGAACAGACAACACATTTACCAAAAGTTTGAAGACACCACAGGGGTAATTAGAATCTGTAACTGAAGGGAGAATAGACAATACATTTACCAAAGGTTTGAAGAAATCACACAGGTAATTAGAATCTGTAGCTGAAGGGAGAACAGGCAATACATTTACCAAAAGTTTGAAGATAACCACAGGGGTAATTAGAATCTGTAACTCAAGGGAGAACACAGACAATACATTTACCAAAAGTTTGAAGATACGACAGGCGTAATTAGAATCTGTAACTGAAGGGAGAACAGAAACCTCATTAACCAAAAGTTTGAATATACCACAGGGGTAATTAGAATCTGTAACTAAAAGGAGAACAGACAAAACATTCCCGAAAAGGTTGAAGATACTATCGGGGTAATTATAATCTGTAACTGAATGGAGAACAGAAAATACATTTACCAAAAGTATGAAAACACCACAGGGGTAATTAGAATCTGTAACTAAAGGGAGAACAGACAACACATTTACCAAAAGTTTGAAGACACCACAGGGGTAATTAGAATCTATAACTGAAGGGAGAACAGACAATACATTTACCAAAAGTTTGAAGAAATCACACAGGTAATTAGAATCTGTAGCTGAAGGGAGAACAGGCAATACATTTACCAAAAGTTTGAAGAAATCACACAGGTAATTAGAATCTGTAGCTGAAGGGAGAACAGGCAATACATTTACCAAAAGTTTGAATACGCCACAGGGGTAATTAGATTTTGTAACTAATGGGAGAACAGACAACACATTTACCAAAAGTTTGAAGACACCACAGGGGTAATTAGAATCTGTAACTGAAGGAAGAACAGAAAACACATTTACCAAAAGTTTGAAGATAACCACAGGGGTAATTAGAATCTGTAACTCAGGGGAGAACACAGACAATACATTTACCAAAAGTTTGAAGATACGACAGGCGTAATTAGAATCTGTAACTGAAGGGAGAACAGACAACTCATTAACCAAAAGTTTGAATATACCACAGGGGTAATTAGAATCTGTAACTAAAAGGAGAACAGACAAAACATTCCCGAAAAGGTTGAAGATATTACCGGGGTAATTATAATCTGTAACTCAAGGGAGAACAGACAATACATTTACCAAAGGTTTGAAGATACCACAGGCGTAATTAGAATATGTAACCCCAGGGAGAACAGACAATACATTTACCAAAAGTTTAAAGGCACCACAGGGGTAATTAGAATCTGTAACTGAATGGAGAACAGAAAATACATTTACCAAAAGTATGAAAACACCACAGGGGAAATTAGAATCTGTAACTCAAGAGAGAACAGACAATATATTTACCAAACGTTTGAAAATAGCACAGGGGAAATTAGAATCTGTAACTGAAGAGAGAACAGAAAATACATTTACCAAAAGTATGAAAACACCAAAGGGGTAATTAGAATCTATAATTCAAGGGAGAACAGACAATACATTTACCAAAAGTTTGAAGATACCAAAGAGGTAATTAGAATCTGTAGCTGAATGGAGAACAGAAAATACATTTACCAAAAGTATGAAAACACCACAGGGGTAATTAGAATCTGTAACTCAAGGGAGAACAGACAATACATTTACCAAAAGTTGGAAGATACCACAGAGGTAACTAAAGCGAGAACAGAAAACACATTTACCAAACGTTTGAAGATACCACCTGAGTAATTAGAATCTGTAGCTGAAGGGAGAACAGACAATACATTTACCAAAAGTTTGAAGACACCACAGGGGTAATTAGATTCTGTAACTCAAGGGAGAACAGACAATACATTTACCAAAAGTTTGAAGATACCCTTATTACCCTTTCATTACGGCTCAACGGTTTCGGTTCCGGCTGTCACTATAACAGGATTTATAACGATACTGGAACAAGATAGATAAAATAGTTTGAAGATACTACAGGGGTAAATAGAATCTGTAACTGAAGGGAGAACAGACAATGTATTTACCAAAAGTTTGAAGACACCACAGGGGTAATTAGATTCTGTAACTCAAGGGAGAACAGACTACATTTACCAAAAGTTTGAAGATACCCTTATTACCCTTTCATTACGGCTCAAAGGTTCCGCATCCGGCTGTCACTATAACAGTATTTATAACGATACTGGAACAAAATAGATAAAATAGTTTGAAGATATCACAGGGGTAATTAAAATCTGTAACTCAAGGGAGAACAGACAATACATTTACCAAAGGTTTGAAGACACCAAAGGGATAATTAGAATCTGTAACTGAAGGGGGAACAGACAATACATTTACCAAAAGTTTGAAGACACCACAGGGGTAATTAGAATCTGTAACTGAATGGAGAACAGACAATACATTTACCAAAAGTTTGAAGACACCACAGGGATGATTAAAATGTGTAACAAAATTGCCGAACTCCGAACAATCTTACAAAGGGAAAGTCAAAACTCATAAGTATATAAACAGAAAAAATCAGTCAACAGCCGGAAAAACGTGAAAACCGTAATGACCCTGACTTCGTACAGGCATTTGTAGAGAAATGGTGGGTTGAATCAGATTTTAAAGCGCCAAACCCCCCGCTTTCTACCCTAACAGTATTTATAACAATACTGGAACAAAATAGGTAAGATACCACAGGGGTAATTAGAATCTGTAACTCAAGGGAGAACAGACAATACATTTGCCGAAAGTTGAAGACATCACAGAGGTAATTAGAATCTGAAACTGAAGGGAGAACAGACAACACATTTACCAAAAGTTTGAAGATAACCACAGTGGTAATTAGAATCTGAAACTGAATGGAGAACAGACAATGCATTTACCAAAAGATTGAAGAGACCACAGGGATAATTAGAATCTGTAACTGAAGGGAAAACAGAAAATACATTTACCAAAAGTTTGAAGACACCACAGGGATAATTAGAATCTGTAACTGAAGGGAGAACAGGCAATACATTTACCAAAAGTTTGAAGACACCACAGGGATAATTAGAATCTGTAACTGAAGGGAGAACAGACAATACATTTACCAAAAGTTTGAAGACACCACACGGGTAATTAGATATTGTAACTAAAGGGAGAACAGACAACACATTTACCAAAAGTTTGAAGATACCACAGAGGTAATTAGAATCTGTAACTGAAGGAAGAACAGAAAACACATTTACCAAAATTTGAAGATAACCACAGGGGTAATTAGAATCTGTAACTCAAGGGAGAACACAGACAATACATTTACCAAAAGTTTGAAGATACGATAGGCTTAATTAGAATCTGTAACTCAAGGGAGAACAGACAACTCATTTACCAAAAGTTTAAAGGCACCACAGGGGTAATTAGAATCTGTAACTGAATGGAGAACAGAAAATACATTTACCAAAAGTATGAAAACACCACAGGGGAAATTAGAATCTGTAACTCAAGAGAGAACAGACAATATATTTACCAAACGTTTGAAAATACCACAGGAGAAATTAGAATCTGTAACTCAAGAGAGAACAGAAAATACATTTACCAAAAGTATGAAAACACCAAAGGGGTAATTAGAATCTGTAATTCAAGGGAGAACAGACAATACATTTACCAAAAGTTTGAAGATACCACAGAGGTAATTAGAATCTGTAGCTGAATGGAGAACAGAAAATACATTTACCAAAAGTATGAAAACACCACAGGGGTAATTAGAATCTGTAACTCGAGGGAGAACAGACAATACATTTACCAAAAGTTGGAAGACATCACAGAGGTAACTAAAGCGAGAACAGAAAACACATTTACCGAACGTTTGAAGATACCACCTGAGTAATTAGAATCTGTAGCTGAAGGGAGAACAGACAATACATTTACCAAAAGTTTGAAGACACCACAGGGATAATTAGAATCTGTAACTGAAGGGAGAACAGACAATACATTTACCAAAAGTTTGAAGACACCACAGGGGTAATTAGATTTTGTAACTAAAGGGAGAACAGACAACACATTTACCAAAAGTTTGAAGATACCACAGAGGTAATTAGAATCTGTAACTGAAGGAAGAACAGAAAACACATTTACCAAAATTTGAAGATAACCACAGGGGTAATTAGAATCTGTAACTCAAGGGAGAACACAGACAATACATTTACCAAACGTTTGAAGATACGATAGGCTTAATTAGAATCTGTAACTCAAGGGAGAAAAGACAACTCATTTACCAAAAGTTTAAAGGCACCACAGGGGTAATTAGAATCTGTAACTGAATGGAGAACAGAAAATACATTTACCAAAAGTATGAAAACACCACAGGGGAAATTAGAATCTGTAACTCAAGAGAGAACAGACAATATATTTACCAAACGTTTGAAAATACCACAGGGGAAATTAGAATCTGTAACTCAAGAGAGAACAGAAAATACATTTACCAAAAGTATGAAAACACCAAAGGGGTAATTAGAATCTGTAATTCAAGGGAGAACAGACAATACATTTATCAAAGGTTTGAAGATACCACAGAGGTAATTAGAATATGTAGCTGAATGGAGAACAGAAAATACATTTACCAAAAGTATGAAAACACCACAGGGGTAATTAGAATCTGTAACTCGAGGGAGAACAGACAATACATTTACCAAAAGTTTGAAGATACCCTTATTACCCTTTCATTACGGCTCAACGGTTCCGGTTCCGGCTGTCACTATAACAGGATTTATAACGATACTGGAACAAGATAGATAAAATAGTTTGAAGATACTACAGGGGTAAATAGAATCTGTAACTGAAGGGAGAACAGACAATGTATTTACCAAAAGTTTGAAGACACCACAGGGGTAATTAGATTCTGTACCTCAAGGGAGAACAGACTACATTTACCAAAAGTTTGAAGATACCCTTATTACCCTTTCATTACGGCTCAAAGGTTCCGCATCCGGCTGTCACTATAACAGTATTTATAACGATACTGGAACAAAATAGATAAAATAGTTTGAAGATATCACAGGGGTATATAGAATCTGTAACTGAAGGGAGAACAGACAATACATTTACCAAAAGTTTGAAGATACCACAGGGATAATTAAAATCTGTAATTCAAGGGAGAACAGACAATGCATTTACCAAAAGTTTGAAGATACCACAGGGGTAATTAAAATCTGTAACTCAAGGGAGAACAGACAATACATTTACCAAAGGTTTGAAGACACCAAAGGGATAATTAGAATCTGTAACTGAAGGGGGAACAGACAATACATTTACCAAAAGTTTGAAGACACCACAGGGGTAATTAGAATCTGTAACTGAATGGAGAACAGACAATACATTTACCAAAAGTTTGAAGACACCACAGGGATGATTAAAATGTGTAACAAAATTGCCGAACTCCGAACAATCTTACAAAGGGAAAGTCAAAACTCATAAGTATATAAACAGAAAAAATCAGTCAACAGCCGGAAAAACGTGAAAACCGTAATGACCCTGACTTCGTACAGGCATTTGTAAAGAAATGGTGGGTTGAATCAGATTTTAAAGCGCCAAATCCCCCGCTTTCTACCCTAACAGTATTTATAACAATACTGGAACAAAATAGGTAAGATACCACAGGGGTAATTAGAATCTGTAACTCAAGGGAGAACAGACAATACATTTGCCGAAAGTTTGAAGACATCACAGAGGTAATTAGAATCTGAAACTGAAGGGAGAACAGACAACACATTTACCAAAAGTTTGAAGATAACCACAGTGGTAATTAGAATCTGAAACTGAATGGAGAACAGACAATGCATTTACCAAAAGATTGAAGATACCACAGGGATAATTAGAATCTGTAACTGAAGGGAAAACAGACAATACATTTACCAAAAGTTTGAAGACACCACAGGGATAATTAGAATCTGTAACTGAAGGGAGAACAGGCAATACATTTACCAAAAGTTTGAAGACACCACAGGGATAATTAGAATCTGTAACTGAAGGGAGAACAGACAATACATTTACCAAAAGTTTGAAGACACCACAGGGGTAATTAGATTTTGTAACTAAAGGGAGAACAGACAACACATTTACCAAAAGTTTGAAGATACCACAGAGGTAATTAGAATCTGTAACTGAAGGAAGAACAGAAAACACATTTACCAAAATTTGAAGATAACCACAGGGGTAATTAGAATCTGTAACTCAAGGGAGAACACAGACAATACATTTACCAAAAGTTTGAAGATACGATAGGCTTAATTAGAATCTGTAACTCAAGGGAGAAAAGACAACTCATTTACCAAAAGTTTAAAGGCACCACAGGGGTAATTAGAATCTGTAACTGAATGGAGAAAAGAAAATACATTTACCAAAAGTATGAAAACACCACAGGGGAAATTAGAATCTGTAACTCAAGAGAGAACAGACAATATATTTACCAAACGTTTGAAAATACCACAGGGGAAATTAGAATCTGTAACTCAAGAGAGAACAGAAAATACATTTACCAAAAGTATGAAAACACCAAAGGGGTAATTAGAATCTGTAATTCAAGGGAGAACAGACAATACATTTACCAAAAGTTTGAAGATACCACAGAGGTAATTAGAATCTGTAGCTGAATGGAGAACAGAAAATACATTTACCAAAAGTATGAAAACACCACAGGGGTAATTAGAATCTGTAACTCGAGGGAGAACAGACAATACATTTACCAAAAGTTTGAAGATACCCTTATTACCCTTTCATTACGGCTCAACGGTTCCGGTTCCGGCTGTCACTATAACAGGATTTATAACGATACTGGAACAAGATAGATAAAATAGTTTGAAGATACTACAGGGGTAAATAGAATCTGTAACTGAAGGGAGAACAGACAATGTATTTACCAAAAGTTTGAAGACACCACAGGGGTAATTAGATTCTGTAACTCAAGGGAGAACAGACTACATTTACCAAAAGTTTGAAGATACCCTTATTACCCTTTCATTACGGCTCAAAGGTTCCGCATCCGCCTGTCACTATAACAGTATTTATAACGATACTGGAACAAAATAGATAAAATAGTTTGAAGATATCACAGGGGTATATAGAATCTGTAACTGAAGGGAGAACAGACAATACATTTACCAAAATTTTGAAGATACCACAGGGGTAATTAAAATCTGTAATTCAAGGGAGAACAGACAATGCATTTACCAAAAGTTTGAAGATACCACAGAGGTAATTAAAATCTGTAACTCAAGGGAGAACAGACAATACATTTACCAAAGGTTTGAAGACACCAAAGGGATAATTAGAATCTGTAACTAAAGGGGGAACAGACAATACATTTACCAAAAGTTTGAAGACACCACAGGGGTAATTAGAATCTGTAACTGAATGGAGAACAGACAATACATTTACCAAAAGTTTGAAGACACCACAGGGATGATTAAAATGTGTAACAAAATTGCCGAACTCCGAACAATCTTACAAAGGGAAAGTCAAAACTCATAAGTATATAAACAGAAAAAATCAGTCAACAGCCGGAAAAACGTGAAAACCGTAATGACCCTGACTTCGTACAGGCATTTGTAAAGAAATGGTGGGTTGAATCAGATTTTAAAGCGCCAAACCCCCCGCTTTCTACCCTAACAGTATTTATAACAATACTGGAACAAAATAGGTAAGATACCACAGGGGTAATTAGAATCTGTAACTCAAGGGAGAACAGACAATACATTTGCCGAAAGTTTGAAGACATCACAGAGGTAATTAGAATCTGAAACTGAAGGGAGAACAGACAACACATTTACCAAAAGTTTGAAGATAACCACAGTGGTAATTAGAATCTGAAACTGAATGGAGAACAGACAATGCATTTAACAAAAGATTGAAGAGACCACAGGGATAATTAGAATCTGTAACTGAAGGGAAAACAGACAATACATTTACCAAAAGTTTGAAGACACCACAGGGATAATTAGAATCTGTAACTGAAGGGAGAACAGGCAATACATTTACCAAAAGTTTGAAGACACCACAGGGATAATTAGAATCTGTAACTGAAGGGAGAACAGACAATACATTTACCAAAAGTTTGAAGACACCACAGGGGTAATTAGATTTTGTAACTAAAGGGAGAACAGACAACACATTTACCAAAAGTTTGAAGATACCACAGAGGTAATTAGAATCTGTAACTGAAGGGAGAACAGAAAACACATTTACCAAAATTTGAAGATAACCACAGGGGTAATTAGAATCTGAAACTGAATGGAGAACAGACAATGCATTTACCAAAAGATTGAAGAGACCACAGGGATAATTAGAATCTGTAACTGAAGGGAAAACAGACAATACATTTACCAAAAGTTTGAAGACACCACAGGGATAATTAGAATCTGTAACTGAAGGGAGAACAGGCAATACATTTACCAAAAGTTTGAAGACACCACAGGGATAATTAGAATCTGTAACTGAAGGGAGAACAGACAATACATTTACCAAAAGTTTGAAGACACCACAGGGGTAATTAGATTTTGTAACTAAAGGGAGAACAGACAACACATTTACCAAAAGTTTGAAGATACCACAGAGGTAATTAGAATCTGTAACTGAAGGAAGAACAGAAAACACATTTACCAAAATTTGAAGATAACCACAGGGGTAATTAGAATCTGTAACTCAAGGGAGAACACAGACAATACATTTACCAAAAGTTTGAAGATACGATAGGCTTAATTAGAATCTGTAACTCAAGGGAGAAAAGACAACTCATTTACCAAAAGTTTAAAGGCACCACAGGGGTAATTAGAATCTGTAACTGAATGGAGAACAGAAAATACATTTACCAAAAGTATGAAAACACCACAGGGGAAATTAGAATCTGTAACTCAAGAGAGAACAGACAATATATTTACCAAACGTTTGAAAATACCACAGGGGAAATTAGAATCTGTAACTCAAGAGAGAACAGAAAATACATTTACCAAAAGTATGAAAACACCAAAGGGGTAATTAGAATCTGTAATTCAAGGGAGAACAGACAATACATTTATCAAAGGTTTGAAGATACCACAGAGGTAATTAGAATCTGTAGCTGAATGGAGAACAGAAAATACATTTACCAAAAGTATGAAAACACCACAGGGGTAATTAGAATCTGTAACTCGAGGGAGAACAGACAATACATTTACCAAAAGTATGAAAACACCAAAGGGGTAATTAGAATCTGTAATTCAAGGGAGAACAGACAATACATTTACCAAAAGTTTGAAGATACCACAGAGGTAATTAGAATCTGTAGCTGAATGGAGAACAGAAAATACATTTACCAAAAGTATGAAAACACCACAGGGGTAATTAGAATCTGTAACTCGAGGGAGAACAGACAATACATTTACCAAAAGTTTGAAGATACCCTTATTACCCTTTCATTACGGCTCAACGGTTCCGGTTCCGGCTGTCACTATAACAGGATTTATAACGATACTGGAACAAGATAGATAAAATAGTTTGAAGATACTACAGGGGTAAATAGAATCTGTAACTGAAGGGAGAACAGACAATGTATTTACCAAAAGTTTGAAGACACCACAGGGGTAATTAGATTCTGTAACTCAAGGGAGAACAGACTACATTTACCAAAAGTTTGAAGATACCCTTATTACCCTTTCATTACGGCTCAAAGGTTCCGCATCCGCCTGTCACTATAACAGTATTTATAACGATACTGGAACAAAATAGATAAAATAGTTTGAAGATATCACAGGGGTATATAGAATCTGTAACTGAAGGGAGAACAGACAATACATTTACCAAAAGTTTGAAGATACCACAGGGGTAATTAAAATCTGTAATTCAAGGGAGAACAGACAATGCATTTACCAAAAGTTTGAAGATACCACAGGGGTAATTAAAATCTGTAACTCAAGGGAGAACAGACAATACATTTACCAAAGGTTTGAAGACACCAAAGGGATAATTAGAATCTGTAACTAAAGGGGGAACAGACAATACATTTACCAAAAGTTTGAAGACACCACAGGGGTAATTAGAATCTGTAACTGAATGGAGAACAGACAATACATTTACCAAAAGTTTGAAGACACCACAGGGATGATTAAAATGTGTAACAAAATTGCCGAACTCCGAACAATCTTACAAAGGGAAAGTCAAAACTCATAAGTATATAAACAGAAAAAATCAGTCAACAGCCGGAAAAACGTGAAAACCGTAATGACCCTGACTTCGTACAGGCATTTGTAAAGAAATGGTGGGTTGAATCAGATTTTAAAGCGCCAAACCCCCCGCTTTCTACCCTAACAGTATTTATAACAATACTGGAACAAAATAGGTAAGATACCACAGGGGTAATTAGAATCTGTAACTCAAGGGAGAACAGACAATACATTTGCCGAAAGTTTGAAGACATCACAGAGGTAATTAGAATCTGAAACTGAAGGGAGAACAGACAACACATTTACCAAAAGTTTGAAGATAACCACAGTGGTAATTAGAATCTGAAACTGAATGGAGAACAGACAATGCATTTAACAAAAGATTGAAGAGACCACAGGGATAATTAGAATCTGTAACTGAAGGGAAAACAGACAATACATTTACCAAAAGTTTGAAGACACCACAGGGATAATTAGAATCTGTAACTGAAGGGAGAACAGGCAATACATTTACCAAAAGTTTGAAGACACCACAGGGATAATTAGAATCTGTAACTGAAGGGAGAACAGACAATACATTTACCAAAAGTTTGAAGACACCACAGGGGTAATTAGATTTTGTAACTAAAGGGAGAACAGACAACACATTTACCAAAAGTTTGAAGATACCACAGAGGTAATTAGAATCTGTAACTGAAGGAAGAACAGAAAACACATTTACCAAAATTTGAAGATAACCACAGGGGAAATTAGAATCTGTAACTGAAGAGAGAACAGAAAATACATTTACCAAAAGTATGAAAACACCAAAGGGGTAATTAGAATCTATAATTCAAGGGAGAACAGACAATACATTTACCAAAAGTTTGAAGATACCAAAGAGGTAATTAGAATCTGTAGCTGAATGGAGAACAGAAAATACATTTACCAAAAGTATGAAAACACCACAGGGGTAATTAGAATCTGTAACTCAAGGGAGAACAGACAATACATTTACCAAAAGTTGGAAGATACCACAGAGGTAACTAAAGCGAGAACAGAAAACACATTTACCAAACGTTTGAAGATACCACCTGAGTAATTAGAATCTGTAGCTGAAGGGAGAACAGACAATACATTTACCAAAAGTTTGAAGACACCACAGGGGTAATTAGATTCTGTAACTCAAGGGAGAACAGACAATACATTTACCAAAAGTTTGAAGATACCCTTATTACCCTTTCATTACGGCTCAACGGTTTCGGTTCCGGCTGTCACTATAACAGGATTTATAACGATACTGGAACAAGATAGATAAAATAGTTTGAAGATACTACAGGGGTAAATAGAATCTGTAACTGAAGGGAGAACAGACAATGTATTTACCAAAAGTTTGAAGACACCACAGGGGTAATTAGATTCTGTAACTCAAGGGAGAACAGACTACATTTACCAAAAGTTTGAAGATACCCTTATTACCCTTTCATTACGGCTCAAAGGTTCCGCATCCGGCTGTCACTATAACAGTATTTATAACGATACTGGAACAAAATAGATAAAATAGTTTGAAGATATCACAGGGGTAATTAAAATCTGTAACTCAAGGGAGAACAGACAATACATTTACCAAAGGTTTGAAGACACCAAAGGGATAATTAGAATCTGTAACTGAAGGGGGAACAGACAATACATTTACCAAAAGTTTGAAGACACCACAGGGGTAATTAGAATCTGTAACTGAATGGAGAACAGACAATACATTTACCAAAAGTTTGAAGACACCACAGGGATGATTAAAATGTGTAACAAAATTGCCGAACTCCGAACAATCTTACAAAGGGAAAGTCAAAACTCATAAGTATATAAACAGAAAAAATCAGTCAACAGCCGGAAAAACGTGAAAACCGTAATGACCCTGACTTCGTACAGGCATTTGTAGAGAAATGGTGGGTTGAATCAGATTTTAAAGCGCCAAACCCCCCGCTTTCTACCCTAACAGTATTTATAACAATACTGGAACAAAATAGGTAAGATACCACAGGGGTAATTAGAATCTGTAACTCAAGGGAGAACAGACAATACATTTGCCGAAAGTTGAAGACATCACAGAGGTAATTAGAATCTGAAACTGAAGGGAGAACAGACAACACATTTACCAAAAGTTTGAAGATAACCACAGTGGTAATTAGAATCTGAAACTGAATGGAGAACAGACAATGCATTTACCAAAAGATTGAAGAGACCACAGGGATAATTAGAATCTGTAACTGAAGGGAAAACAGAAAATACATTTACCAAAAGTTTGAAGACACCACAGGGATAATTAGAATCTGTAACTGAAGGGAGAACAGGCAATACATTTACCAAAAGTTTGAAGACACCACAGGGATAATTAGAATCTGTAACTGAAGGGAGAACAGACAATACATTTACCAAAAGTTTGAAGACACCACACGGGTAATTAGATATTGTAACTAAAGGGAGAACAGACAACACATTTACCAAAAGTTTGAAGATACCACAGAGGTAATTAGAATCTGTAACTGAAGGAAGAACAGAAAACACATTTACCAAAATTTGAAGATAACCAAAGGGGTAATTAGAATCTGTAACTCAAGGGAGAACACAGACAATACATTTACCAAAAGTTTGAAGATACGATAGGCTTAATTAGAATCTGTAACTCAAGGGAGAACAGACAACTCATTTACCAAAAGTTTAAAGGCACCACAGGGGTAATTAGAATCTGTAACTGAATGGAGAACAGAAAATACATTTACCAAAAGTATGAAAACACCACAGGGGAAATTAGAATCTGTAACTCAAGAGAGAACAGACAATATATTTACCAAACGTTTGAAAATACCACAGGAGAAATTAGAATCTGTAACTCAAGAGAGAACAGAAAATACATTTACCAAAAGTATGAAAACACCAAAGGGGTAATTAGAATCTGTAATTCAAGGGAGAACAGACAATACATTTACCAAAAGTTTGAAGATACCACAGAGGTAATTAGAATCTGTAGCTGAATGGAGAACAGAAAATACATTTACCAAAAGTATGAAAACACCACAGGGGTAATTAGAATCTGTAACTCGAGGGAGAACAGACAATACATTTACCAAAAGTTGGAAGACATCACAGAGGTAACTAAAGCGAGAACAGAAAACACATTTACCGAACGTTTGAAGATACCACCTGAGTAATTAGAATCTGTAGCTGAAGGGAGAACAGACAATACATTTACCAAAAGTTTGAAGACACCACAGGGATAATTAGAATCTGTAACTGAAGGGAGAACAGACAATACATTTACCAAAAGTTTGAAGACACCACAGGGGTAATTAGATTTTGTAACTAAAGGGAGAACAGACAACACATTTACCAAAAGTTTGAAGATACCACAGAGGTAATTAGAATCTGTAACTGAAGGAAGAACAGAAAACACATTTACCAAAATTTGAAGATAACCACAGGGGTAATTAGAATCTGTAACTCAAGGGAGAACACAGACAATACATTTACCAAACGTTTGAAGATACGATAGGCTTAATTAGAATCTGTAACTCAAGGGAGAAAAGACAACTCATTTACCAAAAGTTTAAAGGCACCACAGGGGTAATTAGAATCTGTAACTGAATGGAGAACAGAAAATACATTTACCAAAAGTATGAAAACACCACAGGGGAAATTAGAATCTGTAACTCAAGAGAGAACAGACAATATATTTACCAAACGTTTGAAAATACCACAGGGGAAATTAGAATCTGTAACTCAAGAGAGAACAGAAAATACATTTACCAAAAGTATGAAAACACCAAAGGGGTAATTAGAATCTGTAATTCAAGGGAGAACAGACAATACATTTATCAAAGGTTTGAAGATACCACAGAGGTAATTAGAATCTGTAGCTGAATGGAGAACAGAAAATACATTTACCAAAAGTATGAAAACACCACAGGGGTAATTAGAATCTGTAACTCGAAGGAGAACAGACAATACATTTACCAAAAGTTTGAAGATACCCTTATTACCCTTTCATTACGGCTCAACGGTTCCGGTTCCGGCTGTCACTATAACAGGATTTATAACGATACTGGAACAAGATAGATAAAATAGTTTGAAGATACTACAGGGGTAAATAGAATCTGTAACTGAAGGGAGAACAGACAATGTATTTACCAAAAGTTTGAAGACACCACAGGGGTAATTAGATTCTGTACCTCAAGGGAGAACAGACTACATTTACCAAAAGTTTGAAGATACCCTTATTACCCTTTCATTACGGCTCAAAGGTTCCGCATCCGGCTGTCACTATAACAGTATTTATAACGATACTGGAACAAAATAGATAAAATAGTTTGAAGATATCACAGGGGTATATAGAATCTGTAACTGAAGGGAGAACAGACAATACATTTACCAAAAGTTTGAAGATACCACAGGGATAATTAAAATCTGTAATTCAAGGGAGAACAGACAATGCATTTACCAAAAGTTTGAAGATACCACAGGGGTAATTAAAATCTGTAACTCAAGGGAGAACAGACAATACATTTACCAAAGGTTTGAAGACACCAAAGGGATAATTAGAATCTGTAACTGAAGGGGGAACAGACAATACATTTACCAAAAGTTTGAAGACACCACAGGGGTAATTAGAATCTGTAACTGAATGGAGAACAGACAATACATTTACCAAAAGTTTGAAGACACCACAGGGATGATTAAAATGTGTAACAAAATTGCCGAACTCCGAACAATCTTACAAAGGGAAAGTCAAAACTCATAAGTATATAAACAGAAAAA
Organism: Bathymodiolus brooksi; assembly: GCA_963680875.1. Lineage (NCBI taxonomy): Eukaryota > Metazoa > Mollusca > Bivalvia > Mytilida > Modiolidae > Bathymodiolus > Bathymodiolus brooksi. Next base: position 7,684,719 of record OY804580.1, on the reverse strand, counting down.
ATCAGTCAACAGCCGGAAAAACGTGAAAACCGTAATGACCCTGACTTCGTACAGGCATTTGTAAAGAAATGGTGGGTTGAATCAGATTTTAAAGCGCCAAATCCCCCGCTTTCTACCCTAACAGTATTTATAACAATACTGGAACAAAATAGGTAAGATACCACAGGGGTAATTAGAATCTGTAACTCAAGGGAGAACAGACAATACATTTGCCGAAAGTTTGAAGACATCACAGAGGTAATTAGAATCTGAAACTGAAGGGAGAACAGACAACACATTTACCAAAAGTTTGAAGATAACCACAGTGGTAATTAGAATCTGAAACTGAATGGAGAACAGACAATGCATTTACCAAAAGATTGAAGATACCACAGGGATAATTAGAATCTGTAACTGAAGGGAAAACAGACAATACATTTACCAAAAGTTTGAAGACACCACAGGGATAATTAGAATCTGTAACTGAAGGGAGAACAGGCAATACATTTACCAAAAGTTTGAAGACACCACAGGGATAATTAGAATCTGTAACTGAAGGGAGAACAGACAATACATTTACCAAAAGTTTGAAGACACCACAGGGGTAATTAGATTTTGTAACTAAAGGGAGAACAGACAACACATTTACCAAAAGTTTGAAGATACCACAGAGGTAATTAGAATCTGTAACTGAAGGAAGAACAGAAAACACATTTACCAAAATTTGAAGATAACCACAGGGGTAATTAGAATCTGTAACTCAAGGGAGAACACAGACAATACATTTACCAAAAGTTTGAAGATACGATAGGCTTAATTAGAATCTGTAACTCAAGGGAGAAAAGACAACTCATTTACCAAAAGTTTAAAGGCACCACAGGGGTAATTAGAATCTGTAACTGAATGGAGAAAAGAAAATACATTTACCAAAAGTATGAAAACACCACAGGGGAAATTAGAATCTGTAACTCAAGAGAGAACAGACAATATATTTACCAAACGTTTGAAAATACCACAGGGGAAATTAGAATCTGTAACTCAAGAGAGAACAGAAAATACATTTACCAAAAGTATGAAAACACCAAAGGGGTAATTAGAATCTGTAATTCAAGGGAGAACAGACAATACATTTACCAAAAGTTTGAAGATACCACAGAGGTAATTAGAATCTGTAGCTGAATGGAGAACAGAAAATACATTTACCAAAAGTATGAAAACACCACAGGGGTAATTAGAATCTGTAACTCGAGGGAGAACAGACAATACATTTACCAAAAGTTTGAAGATACCCTTATTACCCTTTCATTACGGCTCAACGGTTCCGGTTCCGGCTGTCACTATAACAGGATTTATAACGATACTGGAACAAGATAGATAAAATAGTTTGAAGATACTACAGGGGTAAATAGAATCTGTAACTGAAGGGAGAACAGACAATGTATTTACCAAAAGTTTGAAGACACCACAGGGGTAATTAGATTCTGTAACTCAAGGGAGAACAGACTACATTTACCAAAAGTTTGAAGATACCCTTATTACCCTTTCATTACGGCTCAAAGGTTCCGCATCCGCCTGTCACTATAACAGTATTTATAACGATACTGGAACAAAATAGATAAAATAGTTTGAAGATATCACAGGGGTATATAGAATCTGTAACTGAAGGGAGAACAGACAATACATTTACCAAAATTTTGAAGATACCACAGGGGTAATTAAAATCTGTAATTCAAGGGAGAACAGACAATGCATTTACCAAAAGTTTGAAGATACCACAGGGGTAATTAAAATCTGTAACTCAAGGGAGAACAGACAATACATTTACCAAAGGTTTGAAGACACCAAAGGGATAATTAGAATCTGTAACTAAAGGGGGAACAGACAATACATTTACCAAAAGTTTGAAGACACCACAGGGGTAATTAGAATCTGTAACTGAATGGAGAACAGACAATACATTTACCAAAAGTTTGAAGACACCACAGGGATGATTAAAATGTGTAACAAAATTGCCGAACTCCGAACAATCTTACAAAGGGAAAGTCAAAACTCATAAGTATATAAACAGAAAAAATCAGTCAACAGCCGGAAAAACGTGAAAACCGTAATGACCCTGACTTCGTACAGGCATTTGTAAAGAAATGGTGGGTTGAATCAGATTTTAAAGCGCCAAACCCCCCGCTTTCTACCCTAACAGTATTTATAACAATACTGGAACAAAATAGGTAAGATACCACAGGGGTAATTAGAATCTGTAACTCAAGGGAGAACAGACAATACATTTGCCGAAAGTTTGAAGACATCACAGAGGTAATTAGAATCTGAAACTGAAGGGAGAACAGACAACACATTTACCAAAAGTTTGAAGATAACCACAGTGGTAATTAGAATCTGAAACTGAATGGAGAACAGACAATGCATTTAACAAAAGATTGAAGAGACCACAGGGATAATTAGAATCTGTAACTGAAGGGAAAACAGACAATACATTTACCAAAAGTTTGAAGACACCACAGGGATAATTAGAATCTGTAACTGAAGGGAGAACAGGCAATACATTTACCAAAAGTTTGAAGACACCACAGGGATAATTAGAATCTGTAACTGAAGGGAGAACAGACAATACATTTACCAAAAGTTTGAAGACACCACAGGGGTAATTAGATTTTGTAACTAAAGGGAGAACAGACAACACATTTACCAAAAGTTTGAAGATACCACAGAGGTAATTAGAATCTGTAACTGAAGGAAGAACAGAAAACACATTTACCAAAATTTGAAGATAACCACAGGGGTAATTAGAATCTGAAACTGAATGGAGAACAGACAATGCATTTACCAAAAGATTGAAGAGACCACAGGGATAATTAGAATCTGTAACTGAAGGGAAAACAGACAATACATTTACCAAAAGTTTGAAGACACCACAGGGATAATTAGAATCTGTAACTGAAGGGAGAACAGGCAATACATTTACCAAAAGTTTGAAGACACCACAGGGATAATTAGAATCTGTAACTGAAGGGAGAACAGACAATACATTTACCAAAAGTTTGAAGACACCACAGGGGTAATTAGATTTTGTAACTAAAGGGAGAACAGACAACACATTTACCAAAAGTTTGAAGATACCACAGAGGTAATTAGAATCTGTAACTGAAGGAAGAACAGAAAACACATTTACCAAAATTTGAAGATAACCACAGGGGTAATTAGAATCTGTAACTCAAGGGAGAACACAGACAATACATTTACCAAAAGTTTGAAGATACGATAGGCTTAATTAGAATCTGTAACTCAAGGGAGAAAAGACAACTCATTTACCAAAAGTTTAAAGGCACCACAGGGGTAATTAGAATCTGTAACTGAATGGAGAACAGAAAATACATTTACCAAAAGTATGAAAACACCACAGGGGAAATTAGAATCTGTAACTCAAGAGAGAACAGACAATATATTTACCAAACGTTTGAAAATACCACAGGGGAAATTAGAATCTGTAACTCAAGAGAGAACAGAAAATACATTTACCAAAAGTATGAAAACACCAAAGGGGTAATTAGAATCTGTAATTCAAGGGAGAACAGACAATACATTTACCAAAAGTTTGAAGATACCACAGAGGTAATTAGAATCTGTAGCTGAATGGAGAACAGAAAATACATTTACCAAAAGTATGAAAACACCACAGGGGTAATTAGAATCTGTAACTCGAGGGAGAACAGACAATACATTTACCAAAAGTTTGAAGATACCCTTATTACCCTTTCATTACGGCTCAACGGTTCCGGTTCCGGCTGTCACTATAACAGGATTTATAACGATACTGGAACAAGATAGATAAAATAGTTTGAAGATACTACAGGGGTAAATAGAATCTGTAACTGAAGGGAGAACAGACAATGTATTTACCAAAAGTTTGAAGACACCACAGGGGTAATTAGATTCTGTAACTCAAGGGAGAACAGACTACATTTACCAAAAGTTTGAAGATACCCTTATTACCCTTTCATTACGGCTCAAAGGTTCCGCATCCGCCTGTCACTATAACAGTATTTATAACGATACTGGAACAAAATAGATAAAATAGTTTGAAGATATCACAGGGGTATATAGAATCTGTAACTGAAGGGAGAACAGACAATACATTTACCAAAAGTTTGAAGATACCACAGGGGTAATTAAAATCTGTAATTCAAGGGAGAACAGACAATGCATTTACCAAAAGTTTGAAGATACCACAGGGGTAATTAAAATCTGTAACTCAAGGGAGAACAGACAATACATTTACCAAAGGTTTGAAGACACCAAAGGGATAATTAGAATCTGTAACTAAAGGGGGAACAGACAATGCATTTACCAAAAGTTTGAAGACACCACAGGGGTAATTAGAATCTGTAACTGAATGGAGAACAGACAATACATTTACCAAAAGTTTGAAGACACCACAGGGATGATTAAAATGTGTAACAAAATTGCCGAACTCCGAACAATCTTACAAAGGGAAAGTCAAAACTCATAAGTATATAAACAGAAAAAATCAGTCAACAGCCGGAAAAACGTGAAAACCGTAATGACTTCGTACAGGCATTTGTAAAGAAATGGTGGGTTGAATCAGATTTTAAAGCGCCAAACCCCCCGCTTTCTACCCTAACAGTATTTATAACAATACTGGAACAAAATAGGTAAGATACCACAGGGGTAATTAGAATCTGTAACTCAAGGGAGAACAGACAATACATTTGCCGAAAGTTTGAAGACATCACAGAGGTAATTAGAATCTGAAACTGAAGGGAGAACAGACAACACATTTACCAAAAGTTTGAAGATAACCACAGTGGTAATTAGAATCTGAAACTGAATGGAGAACAGACAATGCATTTAACAAAAGATTGAAGAGACCACAGGGATAATTAGAATCTGTAACTGAAGGGAAAACAGACAATACATTTACCAAAAGTTTGAAGACACCACAGGGATAATTAGAATCTGTAACTGAAGGGAGAACAGGCAATACATTTACCAAAAGTTTGAAGACACCACAGGGATAATTAGAATCTGTAACTGAAGGGAGAACAGACAATACATTTACCAAAAGTTTGAAGACACCACAGGGGTAATTAGATTTTGTAACTAAAGGGAGAACAGACAACACATTTACCAAAAGTTTGAAGATACCACAGAGGTAATTAGAATCTGTAACTGAAGGAAGAACAGAAAACACATTTACCAAAATTTGAAGATAACCACAGGGGTAATTAGAATCTGTAACTCAAGGGAGAACACAGACAATACATTTACCAAAAGTTTGAAGATACGATAGGCTTAATTAGAATCTGTAACTCATGGGAGAACAGACAACTCATTTACCAAAAGTTTGAATATACCACAGGGGTAATTAGAATCTGTAACTCAAGGGAGAACAGACAATACATTTACTAAAAGTTTGAAGATACCACAGGCGTAATTAGAATCTATAACCCTAGGGAGAACAGACAATACATTTACCGAAAGTTTGAAGGCAACCACAGCGGTAATTAGAATCTGTAACTGAAGGAGAACAGACAATACATTTACCAAACGTTTGAAGATAAAAAAGGGGCAATTCGAATCTGTAACTGAAGGGAGAACAGACAACACATTTACCAAAAGTTTGAAGATAACCACAGTGGTAATTAGAATCTGAAACTGAATGAAAAACAGACAATGCATTTACCAAAGGTTTGAAGACACCACAGAGATAATTAGAATCTGTAACTGAAGGGAGAACAGACAATACATTTACCAAAGGTTTGAAGAAATCAAACAGATAATTAGAATCTGTAGCTGAAGGGAAAACAGACAATACATTTACCAAAAGTTTGAAGACACCACAAGGATAATTAGAATCTGTAACTGAAGGGAGAAAAGACAATACATTTACCAAAAGTTTGAAGAAATCACACAGGTAATTAGAATCTGTAGCTGAAGGGAGAACAGACAATACATTTACCAAAAGTTTGAAGACACCACAGGGGTAATTAGATTTTGTAACTAAAGGGAGAACAGACAACACATTTACCAAATGTTTGAAGATACCACAGGGGTAATTAGAATCTGTAACTGAAGGGAGAATAGACAATACATTTACCAAAAGTTTGAAGACACCACACGGGTAATTAGATTTTGTAACTAAAGGGAGAACAGACAACACATTTACCAAAAGTTTGAAGATACCACAGAGGTAATTATAATCTGTAACTGAATGGAGAACAGAAAATACATTTACCAAAGGTTTGGAGACACCACAGGGGTAATTAGAATCTGTAACTGAAGGGAGAACAGACAATACATTTACCAAAAGATTGAAGATACGACAGGCGTAATTAGAATCTGTAACTCAAGGGAGAACAGAAAACTCATTTACCAAAAGTTTGAATATACCACAGGGGTAATTAGAATCTGTAACTAAAAGGAGAACAGACAAAACATTCACGAAAAGGTTGAAGATACTACCGGGATAATTAGAATCTGTATCTCAAGGAAGAACAGAAAATACATTTACCAAAAGTTAGAAGACACCACAGGAGTAATTAGAATCTGTATCTCAAGGGAGAACAGAAAATACATTTACCAAAAGTTTGAAAACACCAAAGGGGTAATTAGAATCTGTAATTCAAGGGAGAACAGGCAATACATTTACCAAAAGTTTGAAGATACCACAGAAGTAATTATAATCTGTAACTGAATGGAGAACAGAAAATACATTTACCAAAGGTTTGGAGACACCACAGGGGTAATTAGAATCTGTAACTGAAGGGAGAACAGACAATACATTTACCAAAAGATTGAAGATACCCTTATTACCCTTTCATTACGGTTCCGGTTCCGGCTGTCACTATAACAGTATTTATAACGATACTGGAACAAAATAGATAAAATAGTTTGAAGACACCACAGGGGTAATTAGATTTTGTAACTAAAGGGAGAACAGACAACACATTTACCAAAAGCTTGAAGGCACCACAGGGGTAATTAGAATCTGTAACTGAAGGAAGAACAGAAAACACATTTACCAAAGGTTTGAAGATACCCACAGGGGTAATTAGAATCTGTAACTCAAGGGAGAACACAGACAATACATTTACCAAAAGTTTGAAGATACGACAGGCTTAATTAGAATCTGTATCTCAAGGGAGAACAGACAACTCATTTACCAAAAGTTTGAATATACCACAGGGGTAATTAGAATCTGTAACTAAAAGGAGAACAGACAAAACATTCACGAAAAGGTTGAAGATACTACCGGGGTAATTAGAATCTGTAACTCAAGGGAGAACAGACAATACATTTACTAAAAGTTTGAAGATACCACAGGGGTAATTAGAATCTGTAACTGAAGGAAGAACAGACAATACATTTACCAAAAGTTTGAAGGCACCACACGGGTAATTAGAATCTGTAACTGAAGGAGAACAGACAATACATTTACCAAACGTTTGAAGATACCACAGGGGTAATTAGAATCTGTAACTAAAGGGAGAACAGACAACACATTTACCAAAAGTTTGAAGATACCACAGAGGTAATTATAATCTGTAACTGAATGGAGAACAGAAAATACATTTACCAAACGTTTTGAGACACCACAGGGGTAATTAGAATCTGTAACTGAAGGGAGAACAGACAATACATTTACCAAAAGTTTGAAGATACCCTTATTACCATTTCATTACGGCTCAAAGGTTCCAGTTCCGGCTGTCACTATAACAGTATGTATAACGATACTGGAACAAAATAGATAAAATAGTTTGAAGACACCACAGGGGTAATTAGATTTTGTAACTAAAGGGAGAACAGAAAACACATTTACCAAAAGTTTGAAGATACCACAGAGGTAATTAGAATCTGTAACTGAAGGAAGAACAGAAAACACACTTACCAAAAGTTTGAAGATAACCACAGGGGTAATTAGAATCTGTAACTCAAGGGAGAACACAGACAATACATTTACCAAAAGTTTGAAGATACGACAGGCTTAATTAGAATCTGTATCTCAAGGGAGAACAGACAACTCATTTACCAAAAGTTTGAATATACCACAGGGGTAATTAGAATCTGTAACTAAAAGGAAAACGGACAAAACATTCACGAAAAGGTTGAAGATACTATTGGGGTAATTAGAATCTGTAACTCAAGGGAGAACAAACAATACATTTACCAACAGTTTGAAGACACCACAGGGGTAATTAGAATCTGTAACTGAAGGGAGAATAGACAATACATTTACCAAAGGTTTGAAGATACCACAGTGGTAATTAGAATCTGTAGCTCGAGGGAGAACAGAAAATACATTTACCAAAAGCTTGAAGACACCACAGGGGTAATTATAATCTGCAACTGAAGGGATAACAGACAATACATTTACCAAAAGTTTGAAGACATCATAGGGGTAATTAGAATCTGTAACTCAAGGGAGAACAGACAATACATTTACCAAAAGTTTGAAGATACCACAGGGGTAATTAGAATCTGTAACTGGAGGGAGAACAGACAACACATTTACCAAAAGTTTGAAGATACCACAGGGGTAATTAGAATCTGTAACTGAAGGGAGAACAGACAACACATTTACCAAAAGTTTGAAGATACCACAGAGGTAATTAGAATCTGTATCTCAAGGGAGAACAGAAAATACATTTACCAAAAGTTTGAAAACACCAAAGGGGTAATTAGAATCTGTAATTCAAGGGAGAACAGGCAATACATTTACCAAAAGTTTGAAGATACCACAGAAGTAATTATAATCTGTAACTGAATGGAGAACAGAAAATACATTTACCAAAGGTTTGGAGACACCACAGGGGTAATTAGAATCTGTAACTGAAGGGAGAACAGACAATACATTTACCAAAATATTTAAGATACCCTTATTACCCTTTCATTACGGTTCCGGTTCCGGCTGTCACTATAACAGTATTTATAACGATACTGGAACAAAATAGATAAAATAGTTTGAAGACACCACAGGGGTAATTAGATTTTGTAACTAAAGGGAGAACAGACAACACATTTACCAAAAGCTTGAAGACACCACAGGGGTAATTAGAATCTGTAACTGAAGGAAGAACAGAAAACACATTTACCAAAAGTTTGAAGATACCCACAGGGGTAATTAGAATATGTAACTCAAGGGAGAACACAGACAATACATTTACCAAAAGTTTGAAGATACGACAGGCTTAATTAGAATCTGTAACTCAAGGGAGAACAGACAACTCATTTACCAAAAGTTTGAATATACCACACGGGTAATTAGAATCTGTAACTAAAAGGAGAACAGACAAAACATTCACGAAAAGGTTGAAGATACTACCGGGGTAATTAGAATCTGTAACTCAAGGGAGAACAGACAATACATTTACTAAAAGTTTGAAGATACCACAGGGGTAATTAGAATCTGTAACTGAAGGAAGAACAGACAATACATTTACCAAAAGTTTGAAAACACCAAAGGGGTAATTAGAATCTGTAATTCAAGGGAGAACAGGCAATACATTTACCAAAAGTTTGAAGATACCACAGAAGTAATTATAATCTGTAACTGAATGGAGAACAGAAAATACATTTACCAAAGGTTTGGAGACACCACAGGGGTAATTAGAATCTGTAACTGAAGGGAGAACAGACAATACATTTACCAAAAAATTTAAGATACCCTTATTACCCTTTCATTACGGTTCCGGTTCCGGCTGTCACTATAACAGTATTTATAACGATACTGGAACAAAATAGATAAAATAGTTTGAAGACACCACAGGGGTAATTAGATTTTGTAACTAAAGGGAGAACAGACAACACATTTACCAAAAGCTTGAAGACACCACAGGGGTAATTAGAATCTGTAACTGAAGGAAGAACAGAAAACACATTTACCAAAAGTTTGAAGATACCCACAGGGGTAATTAGAATATGTAACTCAAGGGAGAACACAGACAATACATTTACCAAAAGTTTGAAGATACGACAGGCTTAATTAGAATCTGTAACTCAAGGGAGAACAGACAACTCATTTACCAAAAGTTTGAATATACCACACGGGTAATTAGAATCTGTAACTAAAAGGAGAACAGACAAAACATTCACGAAAAGGTTGAAGATACTACCGGGGTAATTAGAATCTGTAACTCAAGGGAGAACAAACAATACATTTACCAACAGTTTGAAGACACCACAGGGGTAATTAGAATCTGTAACTGAAGGGAGAATAGACAATACATTTACCAAAGGTTTGAAGATACCACAGTGGTAATTAGAATCTGTAACTCGAGGGAGAACAGAAAATAAATTTACCAAAAGCTTGAAGACACCACAGGGGTAATTATAATCTGCAACTGAAGGGATAACAGACAATACATTTACCAAAAGTTTGAAGACATCATAGGGGTAATTAGAATCTGTAACTCAAGGGAGAACAGACAATACATTTACCAAAAGTTTGAAGATACCACAGGGGTAATTAGAATCTGTAACTGAAGGGAGAACAGACAACACATTTACCAAAAGTTTGAAGATACCACAGGGGTAATTAGAATCTGTAACTGAAGGGAGAACAGACAACACATTTACCAAAGGTTTGAAGATACCACAGGGGTAATTAGAATCTGTAACTGAAGGGAGAACAGACAACACATTTACCAAACGTTTGAAGATACCACAGAGGTAATTAGAATCTGTAACTGAAGGGAGAACAGACAATACATTTACCAAAAGTTTGAAGATACCACAGGGGTAATTAGAATCTGTAACTGAAGGGAGAACAGACAACACATTTACCAAACGTTTGAAGATACCACAGAGGTAATTAGAATCTGTAACTGAAGGGAGAACAGACAACACATTTACCAAACGTTTGAAGATACCACACGGGTAATTAGAATCTGTAACTGAAGGGAGAACAGACAACACATTTACCAAAAGTTTGAAGATACCACAGGGGTAATTAGAATCTGTAACTGAAGGGAGAACAGACAACACATTTACCAAACGTTTGAAGATACCACAGAGGTAATTAGAATCTGTAACTGAAGGGAGAACAGACAACACATTTACCAAACGTTTGAAGATACGACAGGCTTAATTAGAATCTGTATCTCAAGGGAGAACAGACAACTCATTTACCAAAAGTTTGAATATACCACACGGGTAATTAGAATCTGTAACTAAAAGGAGAACAGACAAAACATTCACGAAAAGGTTGAAGATACTACCGGGGTAATTAGAATCTGTAACTCAAGGGAGAACAGACAATACATTTACTAAAAGTTTGAAGATACCACAGGGGTAATTAGAATCTGTAACTGAAGGAAGAACAGACAATACATTTACCAAAAGTTTGAAGGCACCACACAGGTAATTAGAATCTGTAACTGAAGGAGAACAGACAATACATTTACCAAACGTTTGAAGATACCACAGGGGTAATTAGAATCTGTAACTAAAGGGAGAACAGACAACACATTTACCAAAAGTTTGAAGATACCACAGAGGTAATTATAATCTGTAACTGAATGGAGAACAGAAAATACATTTACCAAACGTTTTGAGACACCACAGGGGTAATTAGAATCTGTAACTGAAGGGAGAACAGACAATACATTTACCAAAAGTTTGAAGATACCCTTATTACCATTTCATTACGGCTCAAAGGTTCCAGTTCCGGCTGTCACTATAACAGTATGTATAACGATACTGGAACAAAATAGATAAAATAGTTTGAAGACACCACAGGGGTAATTAGATTTTGTAACTAAAGGGAGAACAGAAAACACATTTACCAAAAGTTTGAAGATACCACAGAGGTAATTAGAATCTGTAACTGAAGGAAGAACAGAAAACACACTTACCAAAAGTTTGAAGATAACCACAGGGGTAATTAGAATCTGTAACTCAAGGGAGAACACAGACAATATACATTTACCAAAAGTTTGAAGATACGACAGGGGTAATTAGAATCTGTAACTAAAAGGAAAACGGACAAAACATTCACGAAAAGGTTGAAGATACTACCGGGGTAATTAGAATCTGTAACTCAAGGGAGAACAAACAATACATTTACCAACAGTTTGAAGACACCACAGGGGTAATTAGAATCTGTAACTGAAGGGAGAATAGACAATACATTTACCAAAGGTTTGAAGATACCACAGTGGTAATTAGAATCTGTAACTCGAGGGAGAACAGAAAATAAATTTACCAAAAGCTTGAAGACACCACAGGGGTAATTATAATCTGCAACTGAAGGGATAACAGACAATACATTTACCAAAAGTTTGAAGACATCATAGGGGTAATTAGAATCTGTAACTCAAGGGAGAACAGACAATACATTTACCAAAAGTTTGAAGATACCACAGGGGTAATTAGAATCTGTAACTGAAGGGAGAACAGACAACACATTTACCAAAAGTTTGAAGATACCACAGGGGTAATTAGAATCTGTAACTGAAGGGAGAACAGACAACACATTTACCAAAAGTTTGAAGATACCACAGGGGTAATTAGAATCTGTAACTGAAGGGAGAACAGACAACACATTTACCAAACGTTTGAAGATACCACAGAGGTAATTAGAATCTGTAACTGAAGGGAGAACAGACAATACATTTACCAAAAGTTTGAAGATACCACAGGGGTAATTAGAATCTGTAACTGAAGGGAGAACAGACAACACATTTACCAAACGTTTGAAGATACCACAGAGGTAATTAGAATCTGTAACTGAAGGGAGAACAGACAACACATTTACCAAACGTTTGAAGATACCACAGGGGTAATTAGAATCTGTAACTGAAGGGAGAACAGACAACACATTTACCAATAGTTTGAAGATACCACAGGGGTAATTAGAATCTGTAACTGAAGGGAGAACAGACAACACATTTACCAAAAGTTTGAAGATACCACAGGGGTAATTAGAATCTGTAACTGAAGGGAGAACATGGCTACATCTCTTTGGGGGACTCCTTGGGGTGGATGGTTGTATTCAAATGTTTGGAGGTGTGGGGACATGGCTGCGGCTTTTGTTTTTCCATTGTTTGCCTATCATCTTTTGTTCCATTTGGTGGGAGGGTTGCTTGGCTTTGTGTCTCTGCTTATATTTCACATCTGGTTGGTTCAGTGGTGGGATTCGTTCTGCTTATATTTCATGTCTGGTTTTGGACCTTTCTCCTTGTGTGAGGCGATCGTTCTCTGGTTTCCCTCACTGTTGCAACGGATGTGATCTTGCCGCTCTTCTGTTGTTTTCATTTGGTCATGAAGACTGAGAGGTAGAGATCTGTGTGGTATTGTTTGACTTTTCTGCGGCATGTCCTTTGTTTGTCCTTACTCTCATTCCCCCATCCGACAGTTTGTCCTTTGGGTGGGAGTCTTCGCTCTTCGTCCTTGTCATGTGGTCTTGGGGAAAGTGTTTCCTTGGAGAGTGGGTTTCTGAAGGGATCCACTCATCATAAAAAGTATATTTATGTTTAATAATAATGGGGGGAAGGGATGTTGTGGATAGTGTTGAGAAGGGGGATATCGAAGTGGATAGTTGGTGCGCTGTGGGTGTAGGGGGTGTCACAGGGTCTGGTGTGTAGCATACGCAGTTTGCTGGTCTTGTGATTCCTAGAGAGGCGGTCCCATGAATATCGAAAGCTTAGGGCTTGTGGAGGCTTTACCCGTCTCTTGTGAGCCCTAGGGTGGTTTTTGGATTTGTCGTTACATCCCGGGTGGCCCCTTGTTTCTGGAGGATTCTCAGTGGCTGCAGTCCAGGGACCTTTAAAATAAAACGGGGAAGAGTGTAGTGAATCGTGGGGGATGGGGGCCGAGGAGTTCCGAAAGGCACCCATGATGCACCAGAAAGTGCCCACGCTTGGCAGAACTGATTATACCACTGAACAAACAAGAAGTAAACCAAGAGACTTAAGAAGTAATCATCAGACGACTGAAGTATTGCCAGCAGTAATACAAGCTAGTAATAGTAAGTGCTAATTACTATTATACTCTATACGAAGAATACTCGTATACGAGTATTGTACAATACTCGTATATTTTTTGTACGAGTATTGTGGACAATATTATTGTCGCCAAGTTTAAATGATCCGTATTATTTCTTATAAAAATGTTCTTTTTTAAAGGAACCTTCTGAAAAAGTCTGTTGTGAATTGAATTTCAAATGTTTCATATTTTCAATATTTCAATATTACAGTTAAATTTTGTAACTGTACTGCTTGCATTAAAATACATTAACTCTAGTAATACCATGCAACGTCTGACTCGGTATTTAAAAGACATAGAAGATATATTTACCAACGGTACTATCGGAATGACAAGCACTCGTCTATTTTCTCCCTTTGCAGTAACGTAGTATAAAAGGTTATCCTTTGAGACATAATGTTTTGCTTGCTTCCTTAACTTCCTTTTTTCACATTCTGTTAAATTTTCAGTATATTCTGTATTTTCAACCAGGCTCAAGCTAGCGACCAATTTCTAGCGACCAATAAGGCGATATGTCTCAAAACCAAAAAAAGAAATAAGAGCAAAATGTACTTTTAAAGATTTCTAGCGACCAATAATAAATATATTTCTGTAACTGCACATTCAACACATTGAATCGACATCCGGGCATACAGGAAATATTTCTGGACACCCCCTCCACAATACAAAGTTGACATTTGACACACTACAGTGGAAATAAGACGCAGAATCTCACACAGACACTCATGTGAGTAAAAAACAATACATTTTATGTTCTATTTCCCATGTTCACCCGTACATAAAATATGTCTTCTCTTTACTGAGCTTAATAACGAAGACAAACATATATTTAGGGATAGCGAGCTTAGAAAACAGTCGGCCAACTTTAAACAAACACAGCGTAAACAAATAATATACTTTCATGTAAACCTGACAAAAACTGAGATGACAAACGATAATTTGCAGGAATCGTCAATGGTAGGATAGTGATAAAGGTAGGGAACATATTAATCTAAATGCAGAATCAATAAAAAGATGAAATATATCAAATAGGAGCACAAAATCGAGGAAAACCACGCAAAAATCTGTGAAAATGATCACCAACACCACCATCTCCCATGATTTTTTCATACCATTTGTAATAATGGGCTTAACATTGAATGTGTTTTGACGCAAAACTATATCTAGAAAAAGACAAGTGTAATGCTTGGGTTATCAATTTATTTCTAGGTAACAAAATTTTCAAAAAATGTGCCCACCTGACGTCCTTCCTAGCTAACCGGAAGTGAAACCAAACAACCGTTGCCGTTCTCGATTGTACACAGTGAGATAGTGCAGATACTATTATTAAACTAGCAACAAATGAAATGCAATCCAGAATGGATCGTAAAAGCAATATAATTATGCTTAATGTAAATGAACAAGAGGGTAACATTAAGGAAGATATTGCTACAAAGGAGAGATAAACTGTTATTGATATTGCTCAGCAAATAGGTATGAATATAGATGTTAGTGACATAATTAATCTTAAAAGAGTAGGTAAAAAAAACCAAGTTAGAAAGGCTTATGATGAAGAGACTGTTGTACCAAGACTTATGGTAGTAACATTGAATGAGAACGTAAAAGCAACTGTTATGAAAAACGTACACAAACTTAGAGAAGTCAAATCTGATTACTATAAGAAGATTGGCATAAAACATGACATGACACAAGATGAGCGAGAAAAGGAGATTGCTTTGAAAAAGGAAGCAAAGAAAAAACAAGAAGATGACAAAAATGGAAATTTTCTGTATCTGGTCAGGGGCCATCCATGGGAAAGGCGAATCGTAAAAATAAAAAAACACATAAATCAAAAGAAGGAAGAGGCCGAAATGGACCTCTCCGGGAAGGACATTTAAGCAATGACCAGAACAGTGTACATAATTTTAACCGTTCGTTTACTGTTATTTTTTCCAATGTAGATACGTTTACTACAGATAAACTGTGATTGCTGTATCAAAGTTAAACCGAAAAACTTTCGATTTGACAGAACTTTATCTGAATATAATTTAGATGGATATGAAATGTTGACCTTGAACTTGTGCAAAAATGATGCTGGAAGAGGTATGATATTGTATATTGACTCATGTGTGAAATATTCACCGATAAACATAGACATTGATTTTCAAGAATACATTTGTGTGGAATTCAGCCTAAAGAACAAGGGCAAACATTTACTTGCACCTATTTATAGAAGTCCTAGCTCGGATGATGTAAACAATGGCAATTTGAACATTTCTCTTAAGAAACTATGTAACATGAGTTATAGTCATTTATTATTATTTGGAGATATGAACTTTCCACGTATAGACTGGAATAATATTTCAACTGATAAAGGTGCTGGTGATTGTAACTACGAATTTTTGGAATCAATTAGAGATTGTTTTCTGGAGCAACATATATAACTGAGCCTACAAGAGGTAAGGGCGAAACTAAACCCTCAACCATAGATCTTTTGTTCAGTAATGAAAAAGGTATGGTCGATACTATTGACATTAGTCCACCACTAGGAAAAAGTGATCATTCACTTTTTTCATTTGTTTTTAACATTTATGTGGAAAACCAAAACACAACTAAAATTCGTTATAAATATGACAAAGCAGACTTCGAGTCGATGAGGAATATATTGAATATTGACTGGAGAACAATCTTGTTGAATAAAGACATAGATGAGCAATGGACAGTGTTTGTTTCCAAAATAAATGACGCTATAGACAAATGTGTACCTAAAGTTAAAATCAATAGTAATACTGACATTAAATCGGATAAGAATTGTCCGTTAACCAGAAAGGCTAGGGCCAAAATTAAGAAAAAACAGAGACTATGGAACAGACAACGTACTAATCCCTCCGATAGTATCCGTAAGGAATATAATATAGTTAGAAATCAAGTGCGAAGAATAAGTCGCAAAAGAGTAAGACTAAAAGAGATGAATATAGCAGAAAATGTTAAACACAATCCCAAGAAATTCTGGAGTTATGTTCAGTCAAAGACTAAAACCCGTACTTCAATACCAGATTTGTACATTGACAGTGTACTTCAATACCAGATGTGTACATTGACAGTGATAAGAAAGCAGTAACAAGTTCAGACAGTGAAAAGGCAAATGTTCTTGCAGATTTTTTCAGTTCCGTATTTACGGAGGAAGGTGATCTAGTAATGCCAGTATTAGACATCAACCCCTACATTCCAAAACTAGACATTTTGAATATAAGTACGGAAACGATTAAGAAAAAACTAGACAACTTAAAAATCGACAAGTCACCAGGACCCGACAATATACATCCTCGCATATTAAGAGAAATTAGTAACATTTTGTCAGAACCATTGAGTATTATTTATAACAACTCATTTACTAACAGTGTTTGTCCAGATGAATGGCGATGTGCTAATGTTATTGCATTGTTCAAAAAAGGAGATCACAAATATGCTGGTAATTACAGACCAATTAGTTTAACTTGCATAGTATGTAAAGTATTAGAGACCATTGTTTGAGAAAATATAGTCAATCATATGAAGGTGCATACACTTTATAGTAACAAACAATTTGGATTTATATCTGGACGTTCAACAGTGTTACAACTTTTGAAAGTATTAGATAGATGGACAAAAATTTTAGATGAAGGGGGTGTATAGATGTTGCTTATTGTGACTTCATGAAGGCCTTTGATAAGGTACCTCACCGTAGACTCCTACACAAGTTGCAAATGTACGGCATAGGTGAAAACTATATTCTTACTCAACCGCAAACAGAAAGTATCAGTCAACGGGGAATCTTCAGAGTGGAAATCTGTAACCTCTGGAAGGATCCGTCCTAGGCCCAGTACTTTTTGTATTGTATATAAATGACCTGCCTGACGCCATGGAGTTTGCTAGTGAACCGTACTTATATGCTGACGACACAAAGATTTTTAAAGAAATATATAAAACTAGAGACTGTGAAGACTTACAGAAAGATATGCATCTAATGCATGCCTGGTCAGAAAAATGGATGTTAAAATTCCACCCAGACAAATGTAAAGCAATGCGGATAGGTCGCTCAAAGGTTGAAAAACATGAATATACTCTTAAGGCTGATTTAAAACCAATGGAAGAAACAATAGCAGAAAAAGATGTTGGAGTAACTATAGACAATAAACTATCTTTTGATAAACATATTACAGAAAAAGTAAACAAAGCCAATTCTATAATAGGAGTAATCAGACGTACATTTGAATACCTGAATTTGAAAACATTCAGAATGCTATATGTCAGCTTAGTAAGACCTCATCTCGAATATGCTAACCCAGTTTGGAACCCATATCTCAAAAAACACATAGATATGATCACAGGGGCTCGCAGATATATTTTCACATCACCAGGTATGTATTAAAAAGAAGAAGGGAGGACACTTTTTGGGGGGCCAAAAGTGAAAGTAGAGTTTCGTCACCTTTTTTCGCTTCAAAAACGGTTTAGTCTTTGTTCTTCCCATAAAATTAATGCAAATATCGATGTTTTTTGCTGATTGACTGGTTTACAGTGGAATAACACTCGTTTTTAAATTCCAAGCGGTTTGGACAACTTCTTAGCATACTCAATGGGGTTCACCTATCCCATTCCCGACAGGTGGCGCATGTGTACTATCAGTTATTCGATTCCAAGATGGCGGACGGCGATCAGCTGTGGTCAGTGCCGAAGCTCGAATATGATCTACTACGCCGAAATGCATCGACAAACGGTCGAAAAACTGACTTGATTGAAAGGTACATATTACACCGAAAACCCAAGCATACGATTTATGTTCGTTACTTTTCATTCAATATTATTGTATTTGTTGAATGTCCAAGTTGCCGCGACTGAAAATAAAACATCATTAAAATTACGATGACGGATCAGTTTGAATGTGCTTTCGTGACAGGATTCAGAGACAAGACCAGGATAATTTGTTATATTTATGCTATCTATTATAATTGAAAAAGAAGATTTTGAAGTTAACTGCCTTTATAAAACCAGATGGGATTCATATCCAGGCATAGGTTAGGGAAAAAATCATTTTTATTAAAAAAAACTGACCCAACTTTTTACACACCTTTTCTTTTTATTAAATTTTCAAAAACAAGACACTGAAAGCATCATATACATGTCATCATTCAGAATGTGAAAAAACGGGGCATATTTTCAATAGAAAAAAAGTGATAGGGCTTTTCATACTTTTTTTAAGAAACATTTTACATCTAAAAAAAAAGAACATTAACTTTTTCACAATTTTCACAATTTTTTTTATCTTTGAAATATAAATACACAATCATGTGTAATTACCTCAATAAATATACTAATTTAAATGATGCTCATTACATTCGGTATACATCTTTATGAAATTTGTACAAACAATGTATTCCTTATTTGTCTGGTATATTTTCAAAAATGTGCAGCAATAAAAAAAAAAGTCACTGGTTTCAAACCATACCCTTGGCTAAATGGACAATATATGCTTTCATACTTGTATATTTATATCATATATTGTTATTAAAGTAATATATTGACCCTTTAAGTTTAAGACTATTTAAGCGAAGGGGCTAGTCGCTACTAACAGTAGCTAGAGAAAAAAAGGTTTCATGAATCACGAAAACATTAACAACTTTTTAATGAATATTATTACCTGATGTAATCAGTGTCAATAAATACACAATTTAAACATTTAACTATCCTATGGTGAAGATTAAAATACATGTACATCTGTAGTTAATAATATGTCTTAAATACAGTCCTTTGTACAAGATGCTTTTGAAGTACTTGTTTGAGTGATTTCTTTATGTGTACTTTGTGTAACATTACAATCATTATGGCTTCTATAGTACAAGGTAGTACATTTCAATAAAGTTGAAAAGATGTCAGTTCAAATCTGACTGGAAGCTAATCTATGAGCTTTTTAATGTGTGCTTGATCATATTGACTGTATTAACTAACTTCAACTATTATAAGCAACTTGGGCACAAGTCCCTTGATTAATGACAGTTTTGAAGGACTGCTCCTTTTTCAGTGTGATTTTTATACGACCACAGAAATTTTGTTGTGGTGGTATTATGCTATTAGTCTGTAGACAAAATGGTTTCCTATCTCATCGGTGGTGTAATGGTTAGCATTCTCGCCTTGAGTGTGTTAGATCCATGGAATAGAGCCCCAGTCTGGTCAAATCAAAGACTATAACATTGGTATTTGTTGCTTCTCTACTATTAAAACATGCAAGTAAGAACAAAGACTGGCCGGCTAGGAATCGGAATATTCATTATTGTACCCGAGTGGAGTGACATGTCTTCCCACTCACTTGTTTTCTTTATTAGACACCAACAATTTTATTAGTGAAGGAGGGAGGGGGGCATGGGATTTTTTATGTCTGTCAGTAGAGAATCCAATTTTTTTTCAAGCATCAGGTAGATCAAAAATATTTTTTATACATACATGAGGTAAAAGATACATGCATACGAGACCTAAAAATATAATTGTGTTTTTAGGGTTACCGGTAACCCTGTGAAAAAGGTTAGGTAAAGGTGACCAAGATTTTTTTTTTTTGCATTTGATATATTGGGCATGCAAATGTTCCAAGACTGTGGTTGTTGAGAAAAACTAATAAAATAGCTAGCTAGGATTATAATTTATAGGCACTAAATTTTAGGTAGGGTTGAGGTGTATTCAGGTCTACTTTAAAATTTGGACATAGTGGAAAATAAACGATTTTTATTCTAAAAAAAATCCCCCCTCCACCCTCAGTAGTAAAATTGTTAGTGCTTTATGTCTTATTAAATATATTGAACACTATGCTTAGAGGAGCCATTCCTTCAGTAAAAGTAATATAAACTTTTTATTCAATCAACAAGTGCCTGTGCATCTAACATAATAATCCCGACACTGAGAAGCCGATGACGATGTCCTTGAAATGTCATTATGTGCCGAGCAAACCACGTCGTATTTCCCTGGCGTCCACGGACCTCTCGTCGCATGGTCAGTCTTCTTGATAGCTACCCTCATCTTGTTAAACACAGCATTTGTGGCATTTTACACGAATACATATAAATCAATATCGTAGTTTACATTAGTTACGTTATTGATGCTAGCCGAGGAGTTCCGAAAGTAATAACTGATAGGACACATGCGCCACCTATTAGCGTAAAAATCGTAGGTGAACCCCATTCCGGTTTATACGGACTAAATATCAAGGTGAGTTTTCATTTGTCGAAGGATTTAAACTGGCATTTTTGCGGGAAATTATTTACTCATCTTGTCAAAAGATATTCTTAAAATGCTGTCTTCCTATATTTCCAGATTGATTGAGACAAGGAAAAAATATATTTTAATGCAAGAGATTTAAGTTGTCTTTTTTCCTACTTTTTAAAATTATATTTCGATTTTTTTATTTCTATCAATATTATTAAGTCCGTATAAACCGGAAATGAGTATGATAAGAAGTTGTCCAGACCGCTTGGAATTTAAAAACGAGTGCTATTTCACTGTAAACCAGTCAATCAGCAAAAAACAACGATATTTTCATTAATATTATGGTAAGAACAAAGACTAAACCGTTTTTGAAGCGAACAAAGGTGACGAAATTCTACTTTCACTTTGGGCAGCAAAAAAAGTGTCCTCCCTTCTCTTTTAACATATACCTGGCGATGTGAAAATATAACTGCGAGCCCCTGTGGATATGATTGAAAATATACAAAGAAGGCAACGAAACTAATACCAGGACTTTCCGACTTGTCATATGAAGACCGTTTACGTCGCCTAAAACTACCATCATTGTCATACAGAAGACCTAGAGGAGACATGATAGAGGTGTACAAGATTATGAGTGGTAAATATAATCCTGAAATTTCAAACATTTTCCAACATCAAGAACAAGAAAACCGTAACACCAGAGGACATAAATACTATTAGTTATATAGGCTTTAGACAGGTAATACGGGCTCATATAACCTGTCTGTGTTTTATATTTCCTGAGCCGAAGGCGAGGGAAATTTACAACTCAGACAGGTTATATGAGCCCGTATTACCTGTCTAAAGCCTATATAACGAATTTGTCATACTGCAATACCATGGGTCCATATTACCTGTGTAAAGCCTAAATAAAGAACATGACTACTATACATGTATTGTCTCATGAACATTTAACCCCAGCTATGACTTTGCTTTAAAGAAGAAATTAATTCTTCAACATATTTAATAAACAACTTAACAATTTTAACAGAAAAATAACAAATGATTTAGAATTGCCTCAATATCGGAGTCAGAGTGACAGGCGAACCTGTGGGGGTCGCCATCTTGATTACGTATGATTTCAAAATGAGTTATCTTTCTTGGCACGTGCTTTCATATTACCGGCTAGAGCCGTATAATATGGATTAGTAAAATCGAGTAAATAACCAATCGGATCACTTAGATTTTCTATTGCAGTATGACAACAATTATTCAAACCAAGATGTAGACTAAACATAAGGAAACATTCATTTTGTATCCGAGTTGTCAATATGTGAAATAGCCTTTCAGAAAATGTGGTAACAGCTAAGACATTACTAACATTTGAGCGACGACTAGACCGATATTGGGAAAATCAAGATCAATTCTACAACTATTGTGCCGTAATCACCACCGGACAGGACAGTTTAGAATCAGATTCTGAAGAAACAGAACTGGTCCAAGAGGCAGATGATTGCCTTCTACCAGAAGAGGATTTGTAAGCATAATTATATGAAGTTATAAATGTGATCAAAACTGATGAAATATTATTAAATAAGAATAGATACGAGTTTTCATCAGCGTTCATTGATCAGCGTCTTCCAAATATGGTTCAACGTTTATTTGCTGACGTCATACATGACGTGATTTGGCTTATGAATATTCATGAGCAAAAGTACCCATGATTTCTGGCTATGCCGAGTGTTGCACCTGTTAATAGTTATAGTAGAACCATTATCTTTATTAATGACTTAATTATCATTTGTGATGCTTCGTAATTGTGTTGAATTTTTATCCATCCAATAGTATTGCTGAAAGTATTCACAGCGTTAGCATCTTTTGCTATTGAAAGACGGTAATAAAGTTTTCGGAATTTATTCATTTCAGTCACGTCGGCGTTCTGATTACTATGAAAAATTGTCATGGCTGCGCCCATGTCGAAGGACAGTGGTACAAATGGTATACCACAATTAAACCCAAATGATGTCAATAACTTTAGTTTTATCATAGGAAATGTTATTGGTGAAAAGAAACAAAGACGAACATTCTTCATGCCATTTGGCACAGTTCCACAAATGCCAAAATCTAAAGAAGAAGTATTTATATCATCTGTTTTTGAAAGTTGTACATTCAGATCAGCAGCTAGTTGTGTTGTAGGTAATGCCCAAAGTTTATAATATGATAATAGGTGTTGCCTAACTTGGGACAAAGTCCAATAATTTTTTTTATAAATCCATTCTCTTCTTCCATTAATCATTAGGCATTAATTTGCAAATCACCTCTGCCCTGTTGTATTATCGCAAATGACTATATACACATGCCCAATGGAAACATCTTTCCAACAAACTATTTACAAATATTAAAGGCCATTGTGGTGGTATATATACAATTAAAACCGGCATGTCTAATATATGGCAACTGTCTGGAGGCTGTCTTTGAATCCTTCCAAGGTGGAGGCAGTTACGACAGCAGTTGGTAATTCGTTCCATAGACGGAATACTGATGGAAAAAAATATTGTTGGTGACTTTGTATCCTCGCGTAAGGTAGTAGGAACTTGGTATAAGATATGGCTGTGGTGAAATCTCAACAAGATGGTTTACAATGCGACGTTTGTTCTCTTCCTGCGTTGTTGTAATTCAGTCCACTGCAGAGCATCTAGCATCCGAGTTACACTACTAGTGGTTCTATAGTCCACAGTAGCAAAACGTGCTGCTCTTCTTTGCACCATTTCCAATTCTCTTAGGTTTTTCTGTGTAACTGGGTCCCATATTATACAGGCATACTCCATAATTGGTCTAACTAGAGTAGTATAACATAGTGTTTTATCTAGGACTGAAAAGGGGGATGGTATTTATTTTTTTAAATGGCACTTTGCATGTAGAATTTACCAAAAAGGGCACATAGAAAAAATAGGGTAGGTAGGTAGGTAAAACCATTTTATTTTTCAAAATTATTTTGATTTCTTGACTTTAACAGTGCTTAGCCAAAATGTGATGACTTAGCGGCGTTTTACAAAAAATACCAATAAAATGTGCTAAGGTAGGCAGAAAAAATAGGGATGGTACTGTAGGGAAACCTTGAACAGAGATATATTTTTTTCTGGCCTTATTCATACACACATAACACAGGTACATGTGGGGTGGGTCAAAGAGAACTGCTAGTGCTATCAAAGCATAGATCTACAATAATTAATGTTTATACAAATGTTGAATAGTAAAGGCTTACAGGGGGAATCCATATAAACTGCTATCAAAACATTGTTGACAGATTACCAAACTCAGGTAAGCATCACCACCGGCGATGAATGTTGATTAAAAATTGACACTTCATTACAAGTTCACACAATTTTACGGCGGGTGAAACATTTTATATACCTGCTGAAGAAATTCATTAGGTTTCGGCATGAGGCTGCTTCTGCCTTCCTCATCTCCTCCCTTTTTCTTTTCCTTCTGTCGGCAGTCAACATTTCACAAGCCATCAAAATTTGATAGTTCGCTAGAGTTGTCGCCCTTCGACCAAGCGATCTTACGGATCGTTTGAAGAAATGAAAAAGGGCCCATCGGCAATATATGGCACCAAAGAGGCATGGCGCTCAGAAAAAGGGGCATGGCATCATGAAAAAGGGGCATGGCACCGTGCCATTCTATTTTTCTTTAGATAAAACACTATAACATTGTGCCTTGATTTTACTAGGACAGGAGCTGATGTTTCTGCTCAAGAAAGCATTGATGTTGTTCGTCTTCTTAGTTACTGTGCCTATGTGATGGTTCTATGATAAATTATGGCTGATGTTTAGTCCTAGGTACTTTGCATTCTTCACTAACTCCAATGTTTTCCCATGTATGATGTAATTCTTGGCAATATTGGCTTCCTTTTGTTTGTTACACTAGTACCTCACACTTGTCAGGATTGAACTGCATAAGCCATGTGTCTTCCCATTGTTGCAGATTATCAAGGTCTTTTAGAATAAGATGGTGTCCTCCTCCACCGAAATGGTAGGCTTTAACAGTGTGGGAAGCCATACTGAAACAAGTACTTGCCAAAATGAAATAGAGCTTGCCATGTTTGGCGAGTGACATTTTTTTTAAACTTACCAACAAATACCAAATAAAGAATACAGTAATGTTCAACAATTTATTTTGCAGATTTTGACAAGTCATTAACTTACTTGGTCAAGAAGGATCAACACTCTCTTAAGAGCTGCGTTGATCTCTTCTTCCTCAATTTCGTTGTCTTCGTCTTTTAAGTTTCAATGCGCGGTATAAAACAATGTATGTTAAACCCGGTTCCGACACATATTTAACTTTATGTTTTCGCATAGCTTTTCGCTACAAATTCGTTTGAAATATTTCAAAACCAAATTATTTTATTTGCATCTATTTGTAATGAAACAATATTTCATTTAATCGTGAAATCGACCTTGGCAAAATTATGCGGGGTCAGGATTGTATACTTAATTTTTCTGTTGACAGAAATGATGTGTCATG
This sequence comes from Bathymodiolus brooksi, assembly GCA_963680875.1. NCBI lineage: Eukaryota > Metazoa > Mollusca > Bivalvia > Mytilida > Modiolidae > Bathymodiolus > Bathymodiolus brooksi. The sequence continues at coordinate 7,659,009 of OY804580.1, read as the reverse complement.
GCGGAATGTTTTCTTATCGAGTACAATGATTAATAAAATGTTGGATAAATGAAACAGTTTAACAGAAAATTGAACTGTTTGGGAGCTATGATGTTTTAAAGCTGTATACCAGCTATTGTGGCGAGCTTTTTCAAGTTCCTACTCGCCAGACTGGCGAGTATAAAGTGGATCTTACTCGCCACCCGAAATTTCCACTTGCATTTGGCGAATTGGCGAGCGTTCGTTTCCCACACTGCTATAATTGTTTTATCATTTTTCAATATCATTATCAAATATCAAAATTTTAATATTTAATATTATTATATAGATATCGATGAAATACCGTGATTTCCATTTTTATTTTCACTCTCGCTATTTTTCCCACCATTTTTCGAGCCAGAACTATTTTTTTTATAATATTATATGGAGTGATGTCCCTTTGCTTCATTTCATTGACAGATTGTTAGTTTCATTTACGATAAAGGAAAGATTTAAAAAATAAACAAAATGATTTCTTAAATGATATATTCAAAGTGTGAACACGTACTCTCGCCTTAATCAAAACCAGCAGAAAAGTATATCCAAAGTGCTATCGGACACCGAGGGTAAAGTTGTTTTTGACAAAGGAAAGCCGTCCGAAAATACAAATTCAAATAACAGTGTTCGTTCTATTGCTTCTTGTGAAATGAATCCAAATTTGTCACAGTTTTGGTCAACCACAAGTACTAGTTCAATGACTTCTGACACTAAGATGTCATCTCTTTTTTATGGGAACACTTACATTTACGGAGGAACTTTTAATTTTAACAATCCTCAGTCTAGTCAGAAAAGACAAAGTGATGATTCCGGACTACAAATAGCAAAAACAAAATATAAAAGAATCCTACCTTTATCGTTTAGTGATTCCGATTCTGAGTGAACTTTAGTCCATTTTCCTTCCGTTATAATCCGTTTGAATTACACATTTAACTGATTGGACCCACCTTTAACGATTTACATTTCCTAGCTGTTATATTGTTAAATTACTTGTTTTCTAATTATATAATCCATCAAATTTGAAATAATTTTGGTTTTGTTAACGGCCAAATATTGGTATGCATCCGACTTCTTTCACAAGACATTCTTCCCACAAGGTTACAAATGAAATGTACATAATAAAAACGAAACATAAATCAAGTGTCAATAAATAAAATTGTGTCTTTAAAGGTCGAGTGCATACTATGGTCACAAAGTTTATAAGTAAACAACATGAAAATTACATTCCTAATCGAAATATGTGCACATGAATTTATTTATTTACAAAATTGAAAGCATTAGACAAACTTTTCAGTCATGAATCCATGTTCAAAGGGCGGCGCCATTTTAACTTCAAAGAATAAAGTGGGCGGAGTCGACGAGTAGCCAAGGACACAGTTGTATATTAATGCGCAATAAAGAAATAAACACATACAATGCAGATGAAAGAAAATATCAAATTTATTGGCTCAAAACAGTCTATATAATAAACAGTAATATAGACTGTTTTGAGCCAATAAATAAAAAATATAACTAACTTCGATGTCCGATTACTAAAAATATGTCACTCATGACCGCACAACACTGATAATTCAGTTGTGTGGTCATTCGTGACATATTTTTGGTAATCGGACATCACAGTTAGTTAAACTATAATTAAAATTTAGAAATTATATGAAAACTTTTTGAAAATTTTATCATTTTGAATTTTTTTTTAACTTTTTTAAAGTTTTGAAATTTTCTGAAAATTTTGATTTGTTTTTTTAATTTTGAAATTTTTTGAAAATTTTGAATTTAAAAAAAAATTAATTTTGAAATTTTATGAAATTTTTGCAATTTTTTGCAATTTTGTAAAATTTTGACCCTTTTAGCTCACCTTGCCAAAGGCAAAGCTCACCAGGTGATCTTTTGCCATCACTTTGTGTCCGTCATCCGTTGAAAATTGGTGGGAAACATCTATGGAAGGTCCTCTCTAAAGATTGCTCATTTTATCCGGATCCATTAACAAGCATGGCAATTCTTGTTTCTGATTGGCCGATTTAAAAAAATATTCTCCTCTGAAACCGCTTGGCCAAATGAACTGAAACTTGGTAGGAAGCATCCTTGGAATTCCTCTATATATAGTGCTCATTTAGTTCCGATCCGTTTACAAATATGGCCGCCACAGACAATTCTTGTTTCTGATTGGTTGATTTCTAAAAATTCTTCTCCTCTGAAGCCACTTTGCCAAATGAACCGAAACATGGTAGGAAGCATCCTTGGAAGGTCCTCTATAAAGAATATTCATTTAGTTCCGATTCGTTAACAAACATGGCCACCATAGGCAATTCTTGTTTCTGATTGGCCGATTTAAACAAATATTTTTCTCTGAAACCACTAGGCTAAATGAACCGAAACTTGGTAGGAAGTATCTATGGCAGATCTTCCATAAAGATTGCTCATTTCGTCCTGATCCGTTATCAAACATGGCCACCACAGGCAATTCTTGTTTCTGATTGGTTGATTTCTAAAAAATCGTCTCCTCTGAAACCACTTGGCCAAATTAATGGAAACTTGGTAGGAAGCATCCTTGGAAAGTCCTTTATAAAGACTGCTAATTTAGTTCCGATCCATTGACAAACATGACCACCAAAGGCAATTCTTTTTTCTGATTGGTAGATTTCTAAAAAATCTTCTTCTCTGAAACCACTTTGCCAAATGAATTGGAACTTGGAAGGTCATCTATAAAGATTGCTCATTTAGTTCCGATCCGTCAATAAACATGGCCACCACAGGCCATTCTTGTTTCTGATTGGTCGATTTCTAAATATCTTCTTCTTTGTAACTGTTTAGCCAAATGACCAAAACTTGATGGGAAGCACCTATGGGGGGTTCTGTATCCTCGCGGTATCAGTTTCGGAGCCCTTAAGGAAAAATAATAAATTAATTTCTTTCATGGCGTTGAAAGAAATATTAAACATTGGAAATATCTAGATACAAGTCTCCTTTAAAATGTTTTAACATGAACTTTATCTAGAGCCTTCAAACACTTACGCAAAACTTGTTTATTATTGAGTGCTACGTCACACATCCTGTGTAGGCGGTATCAATTTCGGAGTGGCTATTCCAATTCACTCCTATAGTATGTAAAATGGATGGAACAGCGTGCACTTTGTTCCAAGGTATGGTGTGCTGTCTTGCCATATTGTTCAAACGTTTTATAACAATAAAAAAAGAAAAAATCCAAATTAACTTCAAACAATTTAACGTAATAATGATCCAACGCTGAAAATGACATTAATTAAATTTTTATTTTTTTAATAATTTTTTAATTTTTAATTAAATTTTTTTTTTTTTTTAATTTCAATAGTAGATATCCTTATCTCAAATAAACAGACCAAAAAAAAGTTGAAATGAATGACTTTTGAACCAATTCTCATTCCTGTGATCTGTAAAATTGTAGAAATGAAGATTTCAAACAATAAGAAATGATACTTACGGCTTTCCATAGATTTTTTGTTTGTTAAGAGTTGTCCCCCTTTCCACACTTGAAATGTGTTCAATGGGCAGACGACAAAAGGTTAAACAACATTGGAATGACTTGCAGCTGCAACAATGGGTACTTTTGTAAGGAAATTTGGGGTATAAAAATGGACTTAGGAAATACAGCGATATTCTATAGGTGTTTTATAACGTATAAAATACTAACGTTAACTGAAAGCTGTCGGGACATTGCTTTGTATGGTGAACTGTCGACTGTATCGACAATGTATATACATATGCCACTTACGTCATACGGACACTAGTTCACGAGTAATGAATATGCATATCGGCGGTTCCGAAACTGATACCTGGACGATATTAATTTATGTTTCCTCAAAGCAGAATGAAAGGTGAGCGACACGGGCTCAGCCCACTGAGCCTCTAGTTTGTACATGTATATTGCCACGAGTACCAGATTACTGCGCATCCTTAGAGTCGAATTACACCAGTAACCCTGTATTGGTTTCTGGTTGCGTCATTTCCTGTGCAGATTACTGTGCATCCTTACGGAGTCAAATTCCACCAGCAACCCTGTATTGGTTTCCGGTTGCGTCATTTCCGGTGCAAGGAATTTTATCCATTAGTGCTATGGATCTGGAATCAAAATATTGCTATTTCTACCATACATGTAGTTGGGACTTCGTCCCATATTACATTGATTATATTGACAAAATATGACAGATTGTTGATTTTTAATAGCAGGTGTGCTACGAGAATTCTAATCTCGTTGAGATTTGACTTCTGAAGAAATTTTGTCTGCTCTGTATCTCCAGCCAAATTATCATCACAACCATTAAGAATTTAAGATCTGACTACCTAACCTGTGTATACGTTATCATGTATAGATTGTGTCAGAGCAAGCACAGGTAAAATTGCATATATAGACATATTTTCTAGTTCAAATCTGCAAAAAATAATGTTAATCTCTTACATTTTTAAGTAGTTAAAGGTCCATTTTATCCAAAATTTAGTGTTGAATTGTCTGCCAACACTGTTCCAAAGTGTTTCATGAAATTTATCACATGATCATATGCCAATATGACAAAACAATTCAAACTAAATTTTGGCTGAAATGGATCTTTTAAGTACATTTTGTACTGGAAACGGTAAGAGATTATCATTATTTTTGCAGATTTGAAGTAGAAAATATGTCTCAGGGGTTCGTAATTTTTTTGAGAACCAATTTACCCACGGGTAAGTGCACATAAAATTTGACTTACCCATGTAGATTTGACTTACCCATGTAAATTTGACTTGCCCATGTAAATTTCCACTTATTCAATGATTCAACAACAAATTAACTAGAAGAACTTTCAATGATTAGAAATTTAATGAACTGTCCAATTGACTAAAACTTTCTAAAGAGCAATCACTTTATATTAGTTAAATTGTTTTTAGATATTCAATCAATAAATAGTCTAGAAAAATCTATTGACAATGTCATTGTAAAATATATCAACTGTAAAAAGTTTCAGCTTAGAATAGTTTTATTTTGAATGAACAACAACAACACATAGATTCTAGTTAATCTTTAGAGGAAGTGAAAAAAACATGTCGGGGAAAGTTAAATGGTAGTCGTAGTGGCTTTCGAGTTGATCCGGCCTGAAAACTATTCGGCCTTATGCAAATCCGGCCTTAAACAAATGCGGCCTTAGTTGATACGGCCTTGGTTAATTAATGCGGCCTCAGTTAAGAATGATGTGTATCTATGGATATATATGATATATACAATAAAACGACACATTGTGATGATTTGAGTAAATAATTAAGTGATGGTCCTACAATTACATAGTCTGTGTTGCCACTGGAAACAACTGTCTGTCACACTCTAAAGCATGCTGCTTTGGACGGACGTTCTGCTCACACGCAATACAAGGAAACGACATAGTTGATAGTTTTGAAAATAGTAGGACCATCACCAAAATGTGCATATATTAGTGCGGTTTCATCAAAAGAATTGGAGTACTTTTTGAGTAATTTATAGTATGGCTTCCTTTTACTTTTTGGTAACCCTTATAATCATACTGCCAGTGCAATTATACGACTATTAAACAAATGATAATTAATTGCAAGAGAACATCTAAGGAATTTCGCTTGTTGACAGCTTGGTATATCAACCTGAATTATTTTTCTAATCATCAACTTCAATGGAAATGATTTCCGTCATTATTACCAAAAATTACTAATTAAAAAATTGTTAAAATAATAACGATTTATTATGGCTTTTCATATTGAGTTACGAGTAAATCTTGTGAAAACACTACAAGTTCCAATATTTTATTCATCATATCCATGAATATTTAAATAATATTTTAAATTTAAATAGAACTTTTATTTTTTAATTATTCTTTTCCATTTGATATATTTTTAGGCCGGATTTGCCGTAGGCCGCATAAATATATGTCTTTATGATAAGGCCGGAACATCAATTTGATATAAGGCCGGATTTGCGTAAGGCCGCATCAACTAAGGCCGAATCAACTACGGCCGAATCTGTCATAAGGCCGAATCTGTCATAAGGCCGAAACAACTTGTAATGGTCGTAGTGTCCTTCTAAGAAAGACAGTTGATTCCTCTTTTCCTGTTCATACAGACGATCACAGTCTTTCTTAGGACACACGCTGTTATCATTGTAATCAACAACAGTTGAACAGAATGTTTTACGTTTTAAATATGAAATGTTTAAATATTTATTAAGACTCATTCTAATTTGAGTCGGCGACATTTTACCGTTACTATCGATAATTATAAAAGGAATAAGGACACAAAGCGTAAAATTAAATTACCAAAATACCTTTCTTAGGGCTTGTGATGAGATTTTTTAAATACATGTACATTTTATATGTATTTTTTTAGTTTTTACTCCTTTAATTTCAAAGCAAACAAGTATAATTAAAAACCGTTACAATTTAGCCAGACAATATAGAATAATCGACAATATAAAAACATAATTTTTTCAAGTCTGTATTTTAAATTTTTTTTATAAACATTTGATTTACATAATTCAATCAGTTCAATTCAAATATTTATTTCCAAGTAAATATTTTGATTTTTGATAAATGCAAAACAAAATGTAATACAATACGGTTGTTTCGAATCATTTTTATTGCGTCAAAAGTTTTGTTATTTTCGTCTGCCAGATCACATGATTTTGGCACTGGACTTCCGGTGTCAATGTACACAACGAAAACTCCTATCGATATGTGGCGTTTTAATGTGCTTTAACTTATTTTTATTTGTATTAAAGACTTTAATGCATAGACAATTACTTCTTTAAATTTAATTTGTTTTTTTTCTTTATTTACTGCTGTCAGCATCATGAAAGGAAAATGATATGTCTTGATATATTTCCGTTATAAGACAGACGGTGGGGTACCGAACACCAGTATTTATTCAGCCGTTTTCTTGGCGTGTCCATATTACAATTACTTATAATCCACCGCATCTATGACTATAATATGTTGACCTTGTCACAGTAATAGCGTAAACACCAGAAGTTGTCTGCCTAACATTTCAGACGTCAGGACACGAAAAAGACGGAACATGTTCGGAATTGACATGATCTGAAACAACCGTATTAGACAAGTTAAAGCACGAAGTGAAAGTAACTGTAACATAAGATGCACTTGAAACTTGATACGACAACAGTATTAATTTAGTTTTATTGCAACTAGATTTTATTTGTTAAGCAAATAATCTTTCTAGAACTATTATACAAATGTGTTTATTTAACAGTCAATTGTAAATTGCATGCATCACAGTTTTTAAGTTCCATTGAACATGTTATATCACTCCTAGAACTGAAATTATAAGTACTTTTTACATCAAATTATTAATTAAGTAATATTTATTTTTAAAACTATTAAACAAATGTATTACATGTATATATATATACGTCTGAAAATTAAACCAAACAGTGTTAGAATTAGATTTTAGAACTGTCAAATTTTTGTTCTTCCCTCGACGGGATTTGAACCCACACCATTGATACACTGCAGCACCATTCGCTTAGCCTTACGTCCAGCGCCCTATACCACTCGACCACATCCACTCCCTATATATATGTACAACTGTACATGGCAAAATATGCATGTGTTGTGTATCAAACAATAGAGTGCCATCATATTTTCACAACAGATTTCCATGACAGTGTACAGCATGTCGTGTTTTCCACTATATATCGTGTACCGCGACAGAATCCACACATGGTATAGACCTTTTTATTCTTAAAAACATGGGCGCGGCCATTATCGACTTCCGAGTGTGTCCGCCATTAGTTTAAGTGTAAAAATCGTATGTTCTCTGGGTTTATCGATACGCTAATGTATGGTTTCTCTAGTACAGGTGTCACAATATACTGTTATTTCGGCTTGAAATTCATTGATAACACCTGCTGTGAAGTGATTTGTAAACGGAGATATAATGACAACAAATAAATTACCTGGTATGTTTTTGTTTTTTTTTAATTACGGTTATTTTCCCCATACAAAATCAGTATAAATCCTACTTGATAAAAAACTGCATGCACTTTTTTTTTCTTTTTTTTGTTTGTTTGTTACTTTTCAAGCATAAGAAAAAAGGGGTAATCAAATTAATATTTTGTATGAAATTAAAAGTAAATATATAAATTATAATATACGCTTTTTGAAATTATTACTATACGATTTAAAGTGAAGTAATAATGATAAAAAGTGTGCCTAACTTATAAGAGAGAACTTAACTTTGAATGTGACATCTTAAGGTGCATTTCTCAATTCTGTTTTATTTTATTTATTTTTTGTTTGTAAAATTGTAAAACAAATTAAAACTTTTGTCGGTCAATTTCTTTATAGGGATCTGTAGTGAAGATGAAAAGGAATTTAGGTTTGATCAAATTAAAACATCTGAATATCTGAATTTCTTTATCTGAAAAAAAAGTTTCATGTGGAACCTAATATAACTATTTGCTCCAAGGTTTCAGATACGTGAACCGGACGGGAATTTTTCACCCCATTTGTCTTCTTTTTTAAATTTCTTTGCTAGGATTTCATAGTTTTATATTGATTTATTCTTTAATTTTATATGTTTTTGAAGATTAATTAAAATTTAATATTGACGTGTTAAGGAAGTGGTAGCGCTTTCTAGACTTGTAGTCTGCTGAAGGTCGACCGTGTCAACAGCGATGCGATGCTTCCCGGGTTTGGCACTTAGGGGAATAGACAGTCGTGTCATTTTGCAACAAAGGTGTTAAATTCATATTGTAGAAAGATAACTATCATAGTTAACTGTGTATTGCATAACAAGTTATAGCAAAAACATCACTAAAACACAAAAATTTAATTTATGTATTGGGTTGATTCATAAATGTATTTGATTTGTAATATGACTGTTAAGCTCTACCCCCTTCCCACAAAGGGTTAACAATGATAAAAATATATATAACTGAATTATAATGACAAAAAACTAAAAGAAAAAAAAATCACCGAATTTTGTTGCAGAACATCATGTCGTTCATTTTTACTTCTTACAGAATCAAGATTTATTTCAAGATTTATCTACAGAAATGTGATACCTCTTTGTAAATTGTTAATTATTTTATGCGGCTTCTACATGAAAAACAGTAATTCCTACACTGCTCACTTTGTTCCCGTTTCCTTTGTTTATAGTATTTAAACATTCATTTAAGACAACATTTAACTCAGTTTTTTTCCCTTTCTATGTTATCCTCTACCGCATACGGAAGGAACATTATTCCTCCACATATTTGCTACTCTATCATTGTGCAAATGATTGATTTTTTGGTCAATTGCATAAGTGCTCCCTACATCATAAAAATATGCGACTTTGTGGCTTTGTGAAGTGAAGACAATAAATGTCAATATTCGAATGGAACTTAGTTCTTTTGTACAAAATATAAACCGTTAGTAAAAAATGTGTGTCGAGGGTTTCCATACCGAACTTTTTATTTTTTTATGCGTACCCTGCTTTGTATTGAAATTCTGCCACATAAGCAAGGTTAAAATTTGAATAGCTACAGATCGATTTGTTATCCCACATCTGGCAAAATGGCTAATTCTTTAATTTTGATAATATTGATGACCGTATAGATTTGTCCGACCTGGTGCTGATGGTGGGAAATGTAAAAATTGTGATGTGCCCTCTGCACATTTAAATGATTGTGCATTTTAGCTCTAAAACAATGGCAAACAAATGATAATTAATGCCATATATTATTAAGTCTCCCAAACTTGTTTGGGAGACTTATTGTTTTTGCTCCGTTTCTTATTAAGTCTTCCAAACAACGTTTGGAGACTCATTGTTTTTGCTCCGTTTCTGATCAAGTCTCCCAAGCAACGTTTGGAGACTTTTAGTTTTTGCTCCGTTTCTTATTATTATTTTTATTATTATTATTCTTATTCTTTCTTTCCGCGAACCATGGACTTGTCCACGGCAGATCTCAGGAACTACAGGACAGAATTTCATGAAACTTGGTGGAGTTATAGATATATGTTTCTAGTTGATCCTAAAGTTTTCAGCTTTGTGATAAAGGGGGTCAAAGTCATATTTTGAGGGGTTCAAAGGGGGTGGGGGATACTATAGAATCCTATGGGAAAGTTGAAATTTCGTACATTAATGTTGATAACTTCTAAATAGATAATGATAGAGACATAAAATTTGACATAGTGATAGGTCACCAATAGAGGAGCAATCCTGTGTTTTCAAAATTTTCAAGATGTCTGCCATTTTCAAAATGGTTGCCAATACACGGCATAAAAAATGGGCTGTAAAAATTCAACATTGTCCGATATCATCAAAATTTTATATGTGGGTAGATAATGATGTCCCGAATTGATTCCTGACATTGAAAAATTTCTACCCGTCGCCATTTTCAAAATGGCCGCCACAATACCGCACAAATTCAACATTGTCCGATTTCAACACCATTTCATATGTGGGTAGATTATGATGTCCCGAATTATTCCTGACATGGAAAAATTTCTACCGGTCGCCATTTTCAAAATGGCCACCACAATACCGCACAAATTCAACATTGTCCGATTTCAATGACATTTCATATGTGGGAAGATTATGATGTCCCGAATTGATTCCTGACATCGAAAAATTTCTACCGGTCGCCATTTTCAAAATGGCCACCACAATGCCGCACAAATTCCACATTGTTTGATTTCAACGTCCTGAATTGATTCCCGACATCGAAAAATTTCTACCGGTCTCCATTTTCAAAATGACCGTCACAATACCGCAAAAAATCAACATTGTTCGATTTCAAAGGTAGCTTTTGATTAATTTTTTAAACCTGTTGTCAGTGGCCAGTTTGGGAGACTCCATAATCGTTAGATTATAATCATATCTTATTATTATTATTATTATTATTCTCCTTTTTCTTTCTTTCTTTCCGTGGACCATGAACTTGTCCACGGCAGATCTCAGGAACTACAGGACAGAATTTCATGAAACTTGGTGGAGTTATAGATATATGTTTCTAGTTGATCCTAAAGTTTTCAGCTTTGTGGTTAAGGGGGTCAGTCATATTTTGAGGGGTTCAAAGGGGGTGGGGGATACTATAGAATCCTATGGGAAAGTTGAAATTTCGTACATTAATGTTGATAACTTCTAAATAGATAATGATAGAGACATAACATTTGAAATAGTGATAGGTCACCATTAGAGGAGCAATTCTGCGTTTTCAAAATTTTCGAGATGTCTGCCATTTTCAAAATGGCTGCCAAAACACGGCATAAAAAATATGTGGTAAAAATTCAACATTGTCCGATATCATCAAAATTTTATATGTGGGTAGATAATGATGTCCCGAATTGATTCCTGACATTGAAAAATTTCTACCGGTCGCCATTTTCAAAATGGCCGCCACAATACCGCACAAATTCAACATTGTCCGATTTCAACACCATTTCATATGTGGGTAGATTATGATGTCCCGAATTGATTTATGACATGGAAAAATTTCTACTGGTCGCCATTTTCAAAATGGCCACCACAATACCGCACAAATTCAACATTGTCCGATTTCAACGAAATTTCATATATGGGTAGATTATGATGTCCTGAATTGATTCCTGACATCAACAAATTTCTACCGGTCGCCATTTTCAAAGTGGCCGCCACAATACCGCACAAATTCAACATTGTTCGATTTCAACGTCCTGAATTGATTCCCGACATCGAAAAATTTCTACCGGTCTCCATTTTCAAAATGGTCACCGCAATACCGCAAACATTCAACATTGTTCGATTTCAAAGGTAGCTTTTGATTAATTTGTTAAACCTGTTGTCAGTGGCCAGTTTGGGAGACTCCATAATCGTTAGATTATCTTGTTATTTTTATTATTATTATTCTTCTCCTTTCTGAACTTGTCCACGGCAGATCTCAGGAAATACTGCACAGAATTTCATGAAACTTGGTGGAGTTATAGATATATGTTTCTAGTTGATCCTAAAGTTTTCAGCTTTGTGATAAAGGGGGTCAAAGTCATATTTTGAGGGGTTCAAAGGGGGTGGGGGATACTATAGAATCCTATGGGAAAGTTGAAATTTCGTACATTAATGTTGATAACTTCTAAATAGATAATGATAGAGACATAAAATTTGACATAGTGATAGGTCACCAATAGAGGAGCAATCCTGTGTTTTCAAAATTTTCGAGATGTCTGCCATTTTCAAAATGGTTGCCAATACACGGCATAAAAAATGGGCTGTAAAAATTCAACATTGTCCGATATCATCAAAATTTTATATGTGGGTAGATAATGATGTCCCGAATTGATTCCTGACATTGAAAAATTTCTACCCGTCGCCATTTTCAAAATGGCCGCCACAATACGCACAAATTCAACATTGTCCGATTTCAACACCATTTCATATGTGGGTAGATTATGATGTCCCGAATTATTCCTGACATGGAAAAATTTCTACCGGTCGCCATTTTCAAAATGGCCACCACAATACCGCACAAATTCAACATTGTCTGATTTCAATAACATTTCATATGTGGGAAGATTATGATGTCCCGAATTGATTCCTGACATCGAAAAATTTCTACCGGTCTCCATTTTCAAAATGACCGCCACAATACCGCAAAAATTCAACATTGTTCGATTTCAAAGGTAGCTTTTGATTAATTTTTTAAACCTGTTGTCAGTGGCCAGTTTGGGAGACTCCATAATCGTTAGATTATAATCATATCTTATTATTATTATTATTATTCTCCTCTTTCTTTCTTTCCGTGGACCATGAACTTGTCCACGGCAGATCTCAGGAACTACAGGACAGAATTTCATGAAACTTGGTGGAGTTATAGATATATGTTTCTAGTTGATCCTAAAGTTTTCAGCTTTGTGGTTAAGGGGGTCAAAGTCATATTTTGAGGGATTCAAAGGGGGTGGGGGTTACTATAGAATCCTATGGGAAAGTTGAAATTTTGTACATTAATGTTGATAACTTCTAAATAGATAATGATAGAGACATAAAATTTGACATAGTGATAGGTCACCATTAGAGGAGCAATACTGCGTTTTCAAAATTTTCGAGATGTCTGCCATTTTTAAAATGGCTGCCAAAATACGGTATAAAAAATGGGCTGTAAAAATTCAACATTGTCCGATATCATCAAAATTTTATATGTGGGTAGATAATGATGTCCCGAATTGATTCCGGAAGCCGAAAAATTTCTACCGGTCGCCATTTTCAAAATGGCCACCACAGTAGTGAATACCGCAAAAATTCAACATTGCCCGATATCATCAAAATTTGATATGTGGGTAGATAATGATGTCCCGAATTGATTCCCGACATTGAAAATTTCTACCGGTCGCCATTTTCAAAACGGCCGCCACAATACCGCACAAATTCAACATTGTCCGATTTCAACGCCATTTCATATGTGGATAGATTATAATGTCCCGAATTGATTCCTGACATCGAAACATTTCTACCTATCTCCATTTTCAAAATGGCCGACACAATACCGCAAAAATTCAACATTGTTCGATTTCAAAGGTAGCTTTTAATTTATTTTTTAAACTGGTTGTCAGTGGCCGGTTTGGGAGACTTCATAATCGTTAGATTATATTAAATCATATCTTGTTATTATTATTATTATTATTCTTCTCTTTATTCTCCTTTCCTTCTTTGGCACATGAACTTGTCCACGGCAGATCTCAGGAACTACTGGACAGAATTTCATGAAACTCTGGAGTTATAGATATATGTTTCTAGTTGGTCCTAAAATTTTCAGCTTTGTGGTAAAGGCAGTCAAAGTCATATTTTGAGGGGTTCAAAGGGGGTGGGAGTTACTATAGAATCCTATGGGAAAGTTGAAATTTCGTACATTAATGTTGATAACTTCTAAATGGATAATGATAGAGACATAAAATTTAACATAGTGATAGGTCACCATTAGAGGAGCAATTCTGCGTTTTCAAAATTATCGAGATGTCTGCCATTTTCAAAATGGCTGCCAAAACACGGCATAAAATAAGGGCGGTAAAAATTCAATATTGTCCGATATCATCAAAATTTGATATGTGGGCAGATAATGATGTCCCGACATTGAACAATTTCTACCGATCGCCATTTTCAAAATGGCCGCCACAATACCGCAAAAATTCAACATTGTCCGATATCATCAAAATTTGATATGTGGGTAGATAATGATGTCCCGAATTGATTCCAGACATTGAAAAATTTCTACCGGTCGCCATTTTCAAAATGGCCGCCACAATACGCAAAAATTCAACATTGTCCGATATCATCAAAATTTGATCTGTGAGTAGATAATGATGTCCCGAATTGATTTCCGACATTGAAAAATTTCTACCGGTCGCCATTTTCAAAATGGCCGCCACAATACCGCAAAAATTCAACATTGTCCGATATCATCAAAATTTGATCTGTGAGTAGATAATGATGTCCCGAATTGATTTCCGACATTGAAAAATTTCTACCGATCGCCATTTTCAAAATGGCCACCACAATACCGCACAAATTCAACATTGTCCGATTTCAACGCCATTTCATATATATATGGGCTGTTTAAAAAAAATGGCTCCAACAATGTGAAAAAAATGTCCAAATTAAACTCGCTCCTAAAAACTTTCTGCTGATAATTTTCAATGTTGTATACATTGAAGTAAATGAAACACGAAAGAAACTATGAACAGATAAGCAATAAATGTTTAAGAACCTATCATTGAACACAAATTGGCATAAAAAACATGTAAAACACCTACTTATTTTAGATCAGTTAAACAATCTTTAGTCTCAATTATTTTGTATAATGGTTTCTCAAACAATGCAACTGATATAAATGACTGTTTGTGCAAAATATTGGGTTATTGGTAGTTGTAGTTTTTCTTAAAAGCTATTTTTTATGAAAAATTCTAAATATTTTTGTCCAATCTACCTGATAAAGTTTTTATTAGTTCACCTGGACCAAAGGTCCAGGTGAACTATTGCCATCACTTGGCGTCCGTCGTCTGTCGTCTGTAAACTTTTCACATTTCAAGCTTCTTCTCCGAAACCACTGGGCCGATTGGAACCAAACTTAGCAGGAATGTTCCTTGGATGGTCCTCTACAAAGTTACTGTTTTTCGTTCCAGTCGGATATTCAATATGGCTGCCAAGGCCAATAATATGCTCTGATTGGCCGAAATTTCGAAGATCTTCTTCTCTGAAACTAATGAACTGACTGAACCCAAACTGTACAGGAATGATCATTGGAATGTCCTTTACCAAGTTACTGTTTTTTATGCCGATCGGAAATCCAAGATGGCCGCCATTGCAGGACATAGATTAACATTGGACCCTATGGGAAAATGTTCAAATGCCTTCTTCTCAGAAACTACAAATATGATTAAAGCCAAACTGTACATGAATGTTCATTGGATGGTCCTCTACAATCTTAAGGTTTTTTGTTCCGATATGAAATTGAAAATGGCGGCTACGGCAGGACTTAGTTTAACATTGGACCCTATGGGAAAAATGTTTCAAAATGCTTCTTCTCTGAAACCACTTGGACAGTTGAAACCAAACTGCCCAGGAATGATCATTGGAAGGTCCTCTACACGGTGTGTGTTTTATATGCCGATCGGAAATCCAAGATGGCCACCACCGCAGGACATAGATTAACATTGGACCCTATGGGAAAATGTTCAAATGCCTTCTACTCAGAAACTACAAATATGATTAAAGCCAAACTGTACATGAATGTTCATTGGATGGTCCTCTACAAACTTTACGTTTTTTATTCCGATATGAAATTCAAAATGGCGGCTACGGCAGGACTTAGTTTAACATTGGACCCTATGGGAAAAATGTTTCAAAACGCTTCTTCTCTGAAACCACTTGGACAATTGAAACCAAACTGCCCAGGAATGATCATTGGAAGGTCCTCTACAAATTTCTGTTTGTTATGCCGATCGGAAATCCAAGATGGCTGCCACCACAGGTCATAGTATTAACACAGGACCATATGGGGAAAATACAGAAATATATTCTTCTCTGAAGCTATTGCACTGATTGAACCTAAACTGTGCATCATTCATTGGAAGGTCCTTTACAAACTTTGTGTTTTTTATGTTGATCGTAATTTCAAGATGACTACCACTGCAGGACATAGTTTTTACATAGGACCAATTGTTTTTTTTTATAACCAGGTGAACGATACAGGCTCTTGAGAGCCTCTGGTTATCAAAATAATAACGAATATTTTTACTTAAGACAGCAAAATTTTCAAACTTTAAAATAAGAAAAAAAATCACATTGATTCTTTGAATGATCGCAAAATAATTGGTTGTAGAAAAAACATTTTGTCTATTTTTGTTGTACTCCTGACATTTTATAATAAGGAAAAAAAAGAAGAAAATATCACATTTTAAAATGTCAACAATGAACAGTGATGTTACTGTTAACTCATACAATAATTTTTACCTGTTTCAATGAAATATTTGTACAGAAATGTCAGTATTTGGAAATTTGTAACAATTTTTTGCCATACCACTTCTTTAATACCCAGTTTTAGCAGCAATATTTTTAATACAAACATTTGAAAATTTTTATTATACCACTCTAATATTAGATAAATCATAAAGAAATAATTAGAATATTTTTATAGGCTAGAAAAGGCAATTTATTATAAATTATCATTATTTTATCAATGGTACTATTTTATCAGGATATGTTGCACTCCTGACATTATATTGCCATCAAGAAAAAGAAGAGTTATTAACTTAAAAACAATTCACAGGGGAAAAAATCAGATGGTGTTCTTTCAAGCATTAGTTTTACCAAGTTTTAATGATAATTGTTTCTTCAAGTAACATTTTTCTAGTTATTTGTAACTTGCTTACTGCCATGCTTCTCGAAAATTCCAACTTATTTTTGAAATATACTATGCAAAAACATTTAAAACATGTATTAATCTAAATTAATATTGAAAATAGATGTTTAATGTACAATTACAAGTATTTTTTGGATACTTAAAAAATTGATTATATCAAATTTCAATGATTTTTAAATATTTATGTCAGGAGTGCAACATTTACATGGTCAACCAAAAATTATCTATAAGAAAATAGATAAATGCATTTATCATAAACTTTATCAAGTCAAATAATCTCCAATAGCTAATGAACCTAGAAAACATGTTCCCTTGTCAGAGAATGTCTCTAGTATTAATACCTAATAGATATTAAAGCATGAGACCATTTAAAATGAACAAAAATGCTTTATTACATAAAATTAAAAGCACATAAAATGTTATTGGCACTTTTAATTTTTTCAAACATTATTCTAAGCTTGACAGAATCTCATTTTATTTAAATCATCCATATAAAAAACTATAAATTAGACTGTATAGAAGATCACTTAAAACTAGTTGCACTCCTGACATGAGTGAAATGCTTCTGTGAGAGATATTTTATGTATCTCAAACAGGTAAATGGGTTTTATCTGTTCTCTTGGTCAGTCTCTGTTGAAATAGAAAGACAAATGTGATTTTAGTTACATTTAAAAGAAAATATGTCTAAAAAAATATCAAATGTTGCACTCCTGACATTTGAGGGTGCTGCCTATAATGTGACATTCTTGGCCTTACTATAGATTTTAGTGTATCCTTTAACTATAGTTTTGAAGCAGCAATGATGTATTAAGATTTATTTATACCCCATATCTTTGAAAACTAAAAGACAACATTTCTACAATGTAATTTAGGAAAACTTGCATAAATGTTTGTTGCACTCCTGACTAGGTACATCATTTTTACAAAGCCATATTTTTATGCAATAATAAATGTGAAGCATGATCTATTGCTATCTTAAAGTATGTCAACATATCAAAGTTTGTGATGAAATAGATTTTGATAACATATTGTTTGATTTAGCACTGTGGTAGGTTGTTGAAAATTAAGGATTTTTTAAAGTGTCACAAAAAAGGGTTGCATTCCTGACAATTTTGACATGTTTTTTGAACATATTTTGTTTGTTATTCTAGATATCTTAAAGATTTTTTGCAGTAACAAACATCAAATCATTACAGATCTTTTGAACTATTTAGATCCATTAAAATCATAAAAATGAGTAAATTAGACAGCTATAGCAGTAGGAGCCATTATGTGGGTAGATTATGATGTCCCGAATTGATTCCTGACATCGACAAATTTCTACCGGTCGCCATTTTCAAAATGGCCACCACAATACCGCACAAATTCAACATTGTTCGATTTCAACGTCTTGAATTGATTCCCGACATCGAAAAATTTATACCGGTCTCATTTTCAAAATGGCCACCACAATACCGCAAAAATTCAACATTGTTCGATTTCAAAGGTAGCTTTTGATTTATTTTTTAAACCTGTTGTCAGTGGCGGGTTTGGGAGACTTCATAATCGTTAGATTATAATCATATCTTGTTTATTTTAAGGTTTTGCTCTTGGTGGAGCCTTTGGTTTGTTTACAGCAGGTATTGACCCTATGTCCACCATGACCACAGAAACTCCAACCACAAGGATGGTCTTGAAAGAGATGAAAGCTAGAACGCTTTCATATGGAAAAAATTTTGCATTGGTTGGTGCCCTGTTTGCTGGTACAGAATGTTGCCTGGAGTCAGTATGTATTATTTTACTTTTGAGTGTTTGATGGTACAGAATGTTGCCTGGAATCAGTATGTATTGTTTTACTTTTGAGTGTTTGATGGTACAGAATGTTGCCTGGAATCAGTATGTATTATTTTACTTTTGAGTGTTTGCTGGTACATAATGTTGCCTGGAATCAGTATGTATTATTTTAATTTTTGAGTGTTTGATGATACAGAATGTTGCCTGGAATCAGTATGTATTATTGTACTTTTGACTGTTTACTGGTACAGAATGTTGCCTGGAATATGTATGTATTATTGTACTCTTGACTGTTTACTGGTACAGAATGTTGCCTGGAATCAGTATGTATTATTTTACTTTTGACTCATCACTGTTTGATGGTACAGAATGTTGCCTGGAATCAGTATGTATTATTTTACTTTTGACTGTTTACTGGTCCAGAATGTTGCCTGGAATCAGTATGTATTATTTTACTTTTGACTGTTTACTGGTACAGAATGTTGCCTGGAATCAGTATGTATTATTTTACTTTTGAGTGTTTGATGGTACAGAATGTTGCCTGGAATCAGTATGTATTATTGTACTTTTGACTGTTTACTGGTACAGAATGTTGCCTGGAATCAGTATGTATTATTTTACTTTTGAGTATTTGATGGTACAGAATGTTGCCTGGAATCAGTATGTATTATTTTACTTTTGACTGTTTGCTGGTACAGAATGTTGTCTGGATTCAGTATGTATTATTTTACTTTTGACTGTATGATGGTAGAGAATGTTGCCTGGAATCAGTATGTATTATTTTAATTTTCAGTGTTTGATGGTACAGAATGTTGCCTGGAATCAGTATGTATTATTGTACTTTTGACTGTTTACTGGTACAGAATCTTGCCTGGAATCAGTATGTATTATTGTACTTTTGACTGTTTACTGGTACAGAATGTTGCCTGGAATCAGTATGTATTATTTTACTTTTGAGTATTTGATGGTACAGAATGTTGCCTGGAATCAGTATGTATTATTTTACTTTTGACTGTTTGCTGGTACAGAATGTTGTCTGGATTCAGTATGTATTATTTTACTTTTGACTGTTTGATGGTAGAGAATGTTGCCTGGAATCAGTATGTATTATTTTACTTTTGAGTGTTTGATGGTACAGAATGTTGCCTGGAATCAGTATGTATTATTGTACTTTTGACTGTTTACTGGTACAGAATGTTGCCTGGAATCAGTATGTTTTATTGTACTTTTGACTGTTTACTGGTACAGAATGTTGCCTGGAATCAGTATGTATTATTTTACTTTTGACTCATCACTGTTTGATGGTACAGAATGTTGCCTGGAATCAGTATGTATTATTTTAATTTTTGAGTGTTTGATGGTACAGAATGTTGCCTGGAATCAGTATGTATTATTTTACTTTTGAGTGTTTGATGGTACAGAATGTTGCCTGGAATCAGTATGTATTGTTTTACTTTTGAGTGTTTGATGGTACAGAATGTTGCCTGGAATCAGTATGTATTATTTTACTTTTGAGTGATTGCTGGTACAGAATGTTGCCTGGAATCAGTATGTAATATGTATTATTTTACTTTTGACTCATCACTGTTTGATGGTAGAGAATGTTGCCTGGAATCAGTATGTATTATTGTACTTTTTACTGTTTACTGGTACAGAATGTTGCCTGGAATCAGTATGTATTATTGTACTTTTGACTGTTTACTGGTACATAATGTTGCCTGGAATCAGTATGTAATATGTATTATTTTACTTTTGACTCATCACTGTTTGATGGTACAGAATGTTGCCTGGAATCAGTATGTATTATTTTACTTTTGAATATTTGATGGTACAGAATGTTGCCTGGAATCAGTATGTATTATTTTACTTTTTAGTGTTTGATGGTACAGAATGTTGCCTTGAATCAGTATGTATTATTTTACTTTTGAGTGTTTGATGGTACAGAATGTTGCCTGGAATCAGTATGTATTATTTTAATTTTGAGTGTTTGATGGTACAGAATGTTGCCTGGAATCAGTATGTATTATTGTACTTTTGACTGTTTACTGGTACAGAATGTTGCCTGGAATCAGTATGTATTATTGTACTTTTGACTGTTTACTGGTACAGAATGTTGCCTGGAATCAGTATGTATTATTGTACTTTTGACTGTTTACTGGTACAGAATGTTGCCTGGAATCAGTATGTATTATTTTACTTTTGAGTATTTGATGGTACAGAATGTTGCCTGGAATCAGTATGTATTATTTTACTTTTGACTGTTTGCTGGTACAGAATGTTGTCTGGATTCAGTATGTATTATTTTACTTTTGACTGTATGATCGTAGAGAATGTTGCCTGGAATCAGTATGTATTATTTTACTTTTGAGTGTTTGATGGTACAGAATGTTGCCTGGAATCAGTATGTATTATTGTACTTTTGACTGTTTACTGGTACAGAATCTTGCCTGGAATCAGTATGTATTATTGTACTTTTGACTGTTTACTGGTACAGAATGTTGCCTGGAATCAGTATGTATTATTTTACTTTTGAGTATTTGATGGTACAGAATGTTGCCTGGAATCAGTATGTATTATTTTACTTTTGACTGTTTGCTGGTACAGAATGTTGTCTGGATTCAGTATGTATTATTTTACTTTTGACTGTTTGATGGTAGAGAATGTTGCCTGGAATCAGTATGTATTATTTTACTTTTGAGTGTTTGATGGTACAGAATGTTGCCTGGAATCAGTATGTATTATTGTACTTTTGACTGTTTACTGGTACAGAATGTTGCCTGGAATCAGTATGTTTTATTGTACTTTTGACTGTTTACTGGTACAGAATGTTGCCTGGAATCAGTATGTATTATTTTACTTTTGACTCATCACTGTTTGATGGTACAGAATGTTGCCTGGAATCAGTATGTATTATTTTAATTTTTGAGTGTTTGATGGTACAGAATGTTGCCTGGAATCAGTATGTATTATTTTACTTTTGAGTGTTTGATGGTACAGAATGTTGCCTGGAATCAGTATGTATTATTTTAATTTTTGAGTGTTTGATGGTACAGAATGTTGCCTGGAATCAGTATGTATTATTTTACTTTTGAGTGTTTGATGGTACAGAATGTTGCCTGCAATCAGTATGTATTGTTTTGCTTTTGAGTGTTTGATGGTACAGAATGTTGCCTGGAATCAGTATGTATTATTTTACTTTTGAGTGTTTGCTGGTACAGAATGTTGCCTGGAATCAGTATGTAATATGTATTATTTTACTTTTGACTCATCACTGTTTGATGGTAGAGAATGTTGCCTGGAATCAGTATGTATTATTGTACCTTTTACTGTTTACTGGTACAGAATGTTGCCTGGAATCAGTATGTATTATTTTACTTTTGAGTGTTTGATGGTACAGAATGTTGCCTGGAATCAGTATGTATTATTTTAATTTTGAGTGTTTGCTGGTACAGAATGTTGCCTGGAATCAGTATGTATTATTGTACTTTTGACTGTTTACTGGTACAGAATGTTGCCTGGAATATGTATGTATTATTTTACTTTTGACTGTATGATGGTAGAGAATGTTGCCTGGAATCAGTATGTATTATTTTACTTTTGAGTGTTTGATGGTACAGAATGTTGCCTGGAATCAGTATGTATTATTTTACTTTTGAGTGTTTGATGGTACAGAATGTTGCCTGGAATCAGTATGTATTATTTTACTTTTGAGTGTTTGATGGTACAGAATGTTGCCTGGAATCAGTATGTATTATTGTACTTTTGACTGTTTACTGGTACAGAATGTTGCCTGGAATCAGTATGTATTATTGTACTTTTGACTGTTTACTGGTACAGAATGTTGCCTGGAATCAGTATGTATTATTTTACTTTTGACTCATCACTGTTTGATGGTACAGAATGTTGCCTGGAATTAGTATGTATTATTTTAATTTTTGAGTGTTTGATGGTACAGAATGTTGCCTGGAATCAGTATGTATTATTTTACTTTTGACTGTTTACTGGTACAGAATGTTGCCTGGAATCAGTATGTATTATTTTACTTTTGAGTGTTTGATGGTACAGAATGTTGCCTGGAATCAGTGTGTATTGTTTTACTTTTGAGTGTTTGATGGTATAGAATGTTGCCTGGAATCAGTATGTATTATTGTACTTTTGACTGTTTACTGGTACAGAATGTTGCCTGGAATCAGTATGTATTATTGTACTTTTGACTGTTTACTGGTACAGAATGTTGCCTGGAATCAGTATGTATTATTTTACTTTTGAGTGTTTGATGGTACAGAATGTTGCCTGGAATCAGTATGTATTATTTTACTTTTGACTGTTTACTGGTACAGAATGTTGCCTGGAATCAGTATGTTTTATTGTACTTTTGACTGTTTACTGGTACAGAATGTTGCCTGGAATCAGTATGTATTATTTTACTTTTGACTCATCACTGTTTGATGGTACAGAATGTTGCCTGGAATCAGTATGTATTATTTTAATTTTTGAGTGTTTGATGGTACAGAATGTTGCCTGGAATCAGTATGTATTATTTTACTTTTGAGTGTTTGATGGTACAGAATGTTGCCTGGAATCAGTATGTATTGTTTTACTTTTGAGTGTTTGCTGGTACAGAATGTTGCCTGGAATCAGTATGTATTATTTTACTTTTGAGTGTTTGCTGGTACAGAATGTTGCCTGGAATCAGTATGTATTATTGTACCTTTTACTGTTTACTGGTACAGAATGTTGCCTGGAATCAGTATGTATTATTTTACTTTTGAGTGTTTGATGGTACAGAATGTTGCCTGGAATCAGTATGTATTATTTTAATTTTGAGTGTTTGCTGGTACAGAATGTTGCCTGGAATCAGTATGTATTATTGTACTTTTGACTGTTTACTGGTACAGAATGTTGCCTGGAATATGTATGTATTATTTTACTTTTGACTCATCACTGTTTGATGGTACAGAATGTTGCCTGGAATCAGTATGTATTATTTTACTTTTGACTGTTTATTGGTCCAGAATGTTGCCTGGAATCAGTATGTATTATTTTACTTTTGAGTGTTTGATGGTACAGAATGTTGCCTGGAATCAGTATGTATTGTTTTACTTTTGAGTGTTTGATGGTACAGAATGTTGCCTGGAATCAGTATGTATTATTTTACTTTTGAGTGTTTTCTGGTACAGAATGTTGCCTGGAATCAGTATGTATTATTGTACTTTTGACTGTTTACTGGTACAGAATGTTGCCTGGAATCAGTATGTAATATGTATTATTTTACTTTTGACTCATCACTGTTTGATGGTAGAGAATGTTGCCTGGAATCAGTATGTATTATTTTAATTTTGAGTGTTTGATGGTACAGAATGTTGCCTGGAATCAGTATGTATTATTTTACTTTTGAGTGTTTGATGGTACAAAATGTTGCCTGGAATCAGTATGTATTATTTTACTTTTGAGTGTTTACTGGTACAGAATGTTGCCTGGAATCAGTATGTATTATTTTACTTTTGAGTGTTTGATGGTACGGAATGTTGCCTGGAATCAGTATGTATTATTTTACTGTTGACTGTTTACTGGTACAGAATGTTGCCTGGAATCAGTATGTATTATTTTACTTTTGAGTGTTTGATGGTACAGAATGTTGCCTGGAATCAGTATGTATTATTTTACTTTTGAATGTTTGATGGTACAGAATGTTGCCTGGAATCAGTATGTATTATTTTACTTTTGAGTGTTTGATGGTACAGAATGTTGCCTGGAATCAGTATGTATTATTGTACTTTTGACTGTTTACTGGTACAGAATGTTGCCTGGAATCAGTATGTATTATTGTACTTTTGACTGTTTACTGGTACAGAATGTTGCCTGGAATCAGTATGTATTATTTTACTTTTGACTCATCACTGTTTGATGGTACAGAATGTTGCCTGGAATTAGTATGTATTATTTTAATTTTTGAGTGTTTGATGGTACAGAATGTTGCCTGGAATCAGTATGTATTATTTTACTTTTGACTGTTTACTGGTACAGAATGTTGCCTGGAATCAGTATGTATTATTTTACTTTTGAGTGTTTGATGGTACAGAATGTTGCCTGGAATCAGTGTGTATTGTTTTACTTTTGAGTGTTTGATGGTACAGAATGTTGCCTGGAATCAGTATGTATTATTTTACTTTTGAGTGTTTGCTGGTACAGAATGTTGCCTGGAATCAGTATGTAATATGTATTATTTTACTTTTGACTCATCACTGTTTGATGGTAGAGAATGTTGCCTGGAATCAGTATGTATTATTTTAATTTTGAGTGTTTGATGGTACAGAATGTTGCCTGGAATCAGTATGTATTATTTTACTTTTGAGTGTTTGATGGTACAAAATGTTGCCTGGAATCAGTATGTATTATTTTACTTTTGAGTGTTTACTGGTACAGAATGTTGCCTGGAATCAGTATGTATTAAATTACTTTTGAGTGTTTGATGGTAGAGAATGTTGCCTGGAATCAGTATGTATTATTTTACTTTTGACTGTTTACTGGTACAGAATGTTGCCTGGAATCAGTATGTATTATTTTACTTTTGAGTGTTTGATGGTACAGAATGTTGCCTGGAATCAGTATGTATTATTTTACTTTTGAGTGTTTGATGGTACAGAATGTTGCCTGGAATCAGTATGTATTATTTTACTTTTCAGTGTTTGATGGTACAGAATGTTGCCTGGAATCAGTATGTATTATTGTACTTTTGACTGTTTACTGGTACAGAATGTTGCCTGGAATCAGTATGTATTATTGTACTTTTGACTGTTTACTGGTACAGAATGTTGCCTGGAATCAGTATGTATTATTGTACTTTTGACTGTTTACTGGTACAGAATGTTGCCCGGAATCAGTATGTATTATTTTACTTTTGAGTGTTTGATGGTACAGAATGTTGCCTGGAATCAGTATGTATTATTTTAATTTTGAGTGTTAGCTGGTACAGAATGTTGCCTGGAATCAGTATGTATTATTGTACTTTTGACTGTTTACTGGTACAGAATGTTGCCTGGAATCAGTATGTATTATTGTACTTTTGACTGTTTACTGGTACAGAATGTTGCCTGGAATCAGTATGTATTATTTTACTTTTGAGTGTTTGATGGTACAGAATGTTGCCTGGAATCAGTATGTATTAGTTTAATTTTTGAGTGTTTGATGGTACAGAATGTTGCCTGGAATCAGTATGTATTATTTTACTTTTGACTGTTTACTGGTACAGAATGTTGCCTGGAATCAGTATGTATTATTTTACTTTTGAGTGTTTGATGGTACAGAATGTTGCCTGGAATCAGTATGTATTGTTTTACTTTTGAGTGTTTGATGGTACAGAATGTTGCCTGGAATCAGTATGTATTATATTACTTTTGAGTGTTTGCTGGTACAGAATGTTGCCTGGAATCAGTATGTATTATTGTACTTTTGACTGTTTACTGGTACAGAATGTTGCCTGGAATCAGTATGTAATATGTATTATTTTACTTTTGACTCATCACTGTTTGATGGTAGAGAATGTTGCCTGGAATCAGTATGTATTATTTTAATTTTGAGTGTTTGATGGTACAAAATGTTGCCTGGAATCAGTATGTATTATTTTACTTTTGAGTGTTTACTGGTACAGAATGTTGCCTGGAATCAGTATGTATTATTTTACTTTTGAGTGTTTGATGGTACAGAATGTTGCCTGGAATCAGTATGTATTATTTTACTGTTGACTGTTTACTGGTACAGAATGTTGCCTGGAATCAGTATGTATTATTTTACTTTTGAGTGTTTGATGGTACAGAATGTTGCCTGGAATCAGTATGTATTATTTTACTTTTGAGTGTTTGATGGTACAGAATGTTGCCTGGAATCAGTATGTATTATTTTACTTTTGAGTGTTTGATGGTACAGAATGTTGCCTGGAATCAGTATGTATTATTGTACTTTTGACTGTTTACTGTTACAGAATGTTGCCTGGAATCAGTATGTATTATTGTACTTTTGACTGTTTACTGGTACAGAATGTTGCCTGGAATCAGTATGTATTATTTTACTTTTGAGTGTTTGATGGTACAGAATGTTGCCTGGAATCAGTATGTATTATTTTACTTTTGATTGTTTGATGGTAGAGAATGTTGCCTGGAATCAGTATGTATTATTTTAATTTTGAGTGTTTGATGGTACAGAATGTTGCCTGGAATCAGTATGTATTATTGTACTTTTGACTGTTTGATGGTACAAAATGTTGCCTGGAATCAGTATGTATTATTTTACTTTTGAGTGTTTGATGGTACAGAATGTTGCCTGGAATCTGTATGTATTATTTTACTTTTGACTGTTTACTGGTAGAGAATGTTGCCTGGAATCAGTATGTATTATTGTACTTTTGACTGTTTACTGGTACAGAATGTTGCCTGGAATCAGTATGTATTATTGTACTTCTGACTGTTTACTGGTACAGAATGTTGCCTGAAATCAGTATGTATTATTTTACTTTTGACTGTTTACTGGTACAGAATGTTGCCTGGAATCAGTATGTAATATGTATTATTTTACTTTTGATGGTAGAGAATGTTGCCTGGAATCAGTATGTATTATTTTACTTTTGAGTGTTTGATGGTACAAAATGTTGCTTGGAATCAGTATGTATTATTTTACTTTTGAGTGTTTGATGGTACAGAATGTTGCCTGGAATCAGTATGTATTATTTTACTTTTGACTGTTTACTGGTACAGAATGTTGCCTGGAATCAATATGTATTATTTTACTTTTGAGTGTTTGCTGGTACAGAATGTTGTCTGGAATCAGTATGTATTATTTTACTTTTGACTGTTTGATGGAAGAGAATGTTGCCTGGAATCAGTATGTATTATTGTACTTTTGACTGTTTACTGGTACAGAATGTTGCCTGGAATCAGTATGTATTATTGTACTTTTGACTGTTTACTGGTACAGAATGTTGCCTGGAATCAGTATGTATTATTTTACTTTTGAGTGTTTGATGGTACAGAATGTTGCCTGGAATCAGTATGTATTATTTTAATTTTGAGTGTTTGCTGGTACAGAATGTTGCCTGGAATCAGTATGTATTATTGTACTTTTGACTGTTTACTGGTACAGAATGTTGCCTGGAATCAGTATGTATTATTGTACTTTTGACTGTTTACTGGTACAGAATGTTGCCTGGAATCAGTATGTATTATTTTACTTTTGAGTGTTTGATGGTACAGAATGTTGCCTGGAATCAGTATGTATTAGTTTAATTTTTGAGTGTTTGATGGTACAGAATGTTGCCTGGAATCAGTATGTATTATTTTACTTTTGACTGTTTACTGGTACAGAATGTTGCCTGGAATCAGTATGTATTATTTTACTTTTGAGTGTTTGATGGTACAGAATGTTGCCTGGAATCAGTATGTATTGTTTTACTTTTGAGTGTTTGATGGTACAGAATGTTGCCTGGAATCAGTATGTATTATTTTACTTTTGAGTGTTTGCTGGTACAGAATGTTGCCTGGAATCAGTATGTATTATTGTACTTTTGACTGTTTACTGGTACAGAATGTTGCCTGGAATCAGTATGTAATATGTATTATTTTACTTTTGACTCATCACTGTTTGATGGTAGAGAATGTTGCCTGGAATCAGTATGTATTATTTTAATTTTGAGTGTTTGATGGTACAAAATGTTGCCTGGAATCAGTATGTATTATTTTACTTTTGAGTGTTTACTGGTACAGAATGTTGCCTGGAATCAGTATGTATTATTTTACTTTTGAGTGTTTGATGGTACAGAATGTTGCCTGGAATCAGTATGTATTATTTTACTGTTGACTGTTTACTGGTACAGAATGTTGCCTGGAATCAGTATGTATTATTTTACTTTTGAGTGTTTGATGGTACAGAATGTTGCCTGGAATCAGTATGTATTATTTTACTTTTGAGTGTTTGATGGTACAGAATGTTGCCTGGAATCAGTATGTATTATTTTACTTTTGAGTGTTTGATGGTACAGAATGTTGCCTGGAATCAGTATGTATTATTGTACTTTTGACTGTTTACTGTTACAGAATGATGCCTGGAATCAGTATGTATTATTGTACTTTTGACTGTTTACTGGTACAGAATGTTGCCTGGAATCAGTATGTATTATTTTACTTTTGAGTGTTTGATGGTACAGAATGTTGCCTGGAATCAGTATGTATTATTTTACTTTTGATTGTTTGATGGTAGAGAATGTTGCCTGGAATCAGTATGTATTATTTTAATTTTGAGTGTTTGATGGTACAGAATGTTGCCTGGAATCAGTATGTATTATTGTACTTTTGACTGTTTGATGGTACAAAATGTTGCCTGGAATCAGTATGTATTATTTTACTTTTGAGTGTTTGATGGTACAGAATGTTGCCTGGAATCTGTATGTATTATTTTACTTTTGACTGTTTACTGATAGAGAATGTTGCCTGGAATCAGTATGTATTATTGTACTTTTGACTGTTTACTGGTACAGAATGTTGCCTGGAATCAGTATGTATTATTGTACTTTTGACTGTTTACTGGTACAGAATGTTGCCTGGAATCAGTATGTATTATTTTACTTTTGAGTGTTTGATGGTACAAAATGTTGCCTGGAATCAGTATGTATTATTATACTTTTGAGTGTTTGCTGGTACAGAATGTTGCCTGGAATCAGTATGTATTATTGTACTTTTTACTGTTTACTGGTACAGAATGTTGCCTGGAATCAGTATGTAATATGTATTATTTTACTTTTGACTCATCACTGTTTGATGGTAGAGAATGTTGCCTGGAATCAGTATGTATTATTTTACTTTTGAGTGTTTGATGGTACAAAATGTTGCCTGGAATCAGTATGTATTAATTTACTTTTGAGTGTTTGATGGTACAGAATGTTGCCTGGAATCAGTATGTATTATCTTACTTTTGACTGTTTGATGGTAGAGAATGTTGCCTGGAATCATTATGTATTATTTTACTTTTGAGTGTTTGATGGTAGAGAATGTTGCCTGGAATCAGTATGTATTATTTTACTTTTGAGTGTTTGATGGTACAGAATGTTGCCTGGAATCAGTATGTATTATTTTACTTTTGACTGTTTGCTGGTACAGAATGTTGCCTGGAATCAGTATGTATTATTTTACTTTTGAGTGTTTGATGGTACAAAATGTTGCCTGGAATCAGTAAGTATTATTTTACTTTTGAGTGTTTGATGGTACAGAATGTTGCCTGGAATCAGTATGTATTATTTTACTTTTGACTGTTTACTGGTACAGAATGTTGCCTGGAATCAATATGTATTATTTTACTTTTGAGTGTTTGCTGGTACAGAATG
Source organism: Bathymodiolus brooksi (assembly GCA_963680875.1). NCBI lineage: Eukaryota > Metazoa > Mollusca > Bivalvia > Mytilida > Modiolidae > Bathymodiolus > Bathymodiolus brooksi. The sequence continues at coordinate 7,628,995 of OY804580.1, read as the reverse complement.
TTGACTGGAATCTGTATGTATTATTTTACTTTTGACTGTTTGATGGTAGAGAATGTTGCCTGGAATCAGTATGTATTATTTTACTTTTGAGTGTTTGATGGTAGAGAATGTTGCCTGGAATCAGTATGTATTATTTTACTTTTGAGTGTTTGATGGTACAGAATGTTGCCTGGAATCAGTATGTATTATTTTACTTTTGACTGTTTGCTGGTACAGAATGTTGTCTGGATTCAGTATGTATTATTTTACTTTTGACTGTTTGATGGTAGAGAATGTTGCCTGGAATCAGTATGTATTATTTTACTTTTGAGTGTTTGATGGTAGAGAATGTTGCCTGGAATCAGTATGTATTATTTTACTTTTGAGTGTTTGATGGTACAGAATGTTGCCTGGAATCAGTATGTATTATTTTACTTTTGACTGTTTGCTGGTACAGAATGTTGTCTGGAATCAGTATGTATTATTTTACTTTTGAGTGTTTGATGGTACAGAATGTTGCCTGGAATCAGTATGTATTATTTTACTGTTGACTGTTTACTGGTACAGAATGTTGCCTGGAATCAGTATGTATTATTTTACTTTTGAGTGTTTGATGGTACAGAATGTTGCCTGGAATCAGTATGTATTATTTTACTTTTGAGTGTTTGATGGTACAGAATGTTGCCTGGAATCAGTATGTATTATTTTACTTTTGAGTGTTTGATGGTACAGAATGTTGCCTGGAATCAGTATGTATTATTGTACTTTTGACTGTTTACTGGTACAGAATGTTGCCTGGAATCAGTATGTATTATTGTACTTTTGACTGTTTACTGGTACAGAATGTTGCCTGGAATCAGTATGTATTATTTTACTTTTGAGTGTTTGATGGTACAGAATGTTGCCTGGAATCAGTATGTATTATTTTACTTTTGAGTGTTTGATGGTAGAGAATGTTGCCTGGAATCAGTATGTATTATTTTAATTTTGACTCTTTGCTGGTACAGAATGTTGCCTGGAATCAGTATGCCTCGGAAAATAGTTGGTACAGAGGGGACAATAAAAGTGCTGTTACCCGAATATCAAGTCTATAAGTGTTTTATTATACTGAATAACTGCAATTGAAAATTCTAAATTGTAGGCCCTTTTCTGATGGATTTCTAGTCTACTTTATTTGTGGTTTTTTTAAACTAATACATTTTCATGTGTGTATTTGAAGAAGAAATTATTAAAAAAAAAAACCCAAACATTTTTTGATTTAGTTCGTTCTTTTTTTGTATGGATATTGACTTTGTCCTCCAATAAAGGGTGATAGGATCATTCCATTATATACAAATTCGTTTACCCTTCAGCGCCTAAGCTTATCGTTAGAACGCCAAAGCGACATTTTTGTCGTTCTTTGACAAACCTTGATAAAAGAGTTATATATGCAAAAACACAATTCGCAATCGATACAGTAAATATATACTCCAATAGAGACGTCATGAAAACACGCAACGTTATGTGACGTTTTATCGTTACGTTCTGGAATATATGGTAACGTGACGTTGTATATAATCAACGTCTTGGCATTCAAAGGCTTAAAGCAGTTTTTTATTACGTCATTTAATTTAAACCGTCTCGGTAGTTTAGCTCACGCAATGAAAAAGTCTGAGGACTTGCATGACGTCATTTAATTTAAACCAATGAGATGAATGATATAGAAAAGTCAGGAAATAGTCCTAACATTTTTGACCGGCATCACCGGGGGAATAGTCATGCAGTTAATTTTAGGATGAAATAGCAAAACTACTGTCATGTTTTTATAAAGGAAAAAAGATAGTGAAGTATAATAATATGTATTATTTTACTTTTGACCAACGTAACACCGTAAGTAAAGTTGGTGAAATGATAGAAACTGACCGTAACAATTATATTGAATTATTAGGGACCATTCAGAGATCATTTTGGGCAGCGCCATGTGATAATTCCTGCATAAAATTTCAAGATGACCCATGCCAGAACCAGGATTTCCAACATCATATGTCATTGTATTTTTTATATTCAATGAGTTCAGGTGATAGGTGATTGTACGTTTTGTTAATATTGGTGGAATTGTTGATCATCTTGTTTATACATTCTTTTCATTTCAGTATCGTGGAAAGACAGAATTAATAAATGGAACGATATCAGGAGGAATAGTCGGAGGTGTACTGGGTTTAAGAGGTAAATAATTGAACCATTAATATGTAACGGGAAGATGAGGAGCATGATTATCAATATCTTTTGTAAATACATGTACACATGTATCTTTAAATGTTAGGGTTATGGTGTTTAATGCCACTTTCAATAGTATTTCAGTTATATCGTGGCGGTCAGTTTTATTGGTGGAGGAAACCGGAGTACCCAGAGAAAACCACCTTGAGTGCGGTTGATCGTGGGTTTGAGCCCTGGTCGGGTCAAACCAAAGACTATAAGATTGTATTTGTTACTTCTCTTCTAAGCACGCAATATTAAGGAGAAATATCTAGAGCAAAAACTGGTTGGCTAGGAATCAGGATAATGTGTCCGAGTGGGGCATCATGTCTATCCGCAGACTGTTGTTTCAGTGCTATAAAAATCCAATTCAGCATGTTGGTCTAGTACAAAGCGAACCTCATCATCATCTCATTGAAAATTAACTTGTTGTCGCCATGATATAGCTGAAAAATTGCTGAATTGGCATTAAACAACAATCACTCGCTCACTCATGACCACGACAGCCCCTTATAGTATTCAATCTTGTTACTTATGGACAAAGATAATCCTAGATAATTATGTTTAGAAAATCAGTGTTATCCTGCAGTATTTTTTTGGGGGCATTTAATTACACTTTTAATAATATTACAGTAATATTATAGAACTCAAGGACATAGACGGAGAAAGTTATTGAACTGGCATGAGCCACTGACAAACTTGATCATATGAAGTACCCTTACAAGTGCCCTGGACTCATAGACATCAGGCCTGTTCAAAACATTCAAGTACCTGTTACTCCAAAAATCAAGGAAAACCTTGTATATATTTGTTATCATGTTTATGCTAATTGTGGTAGTTTTAACCTTTTTGTTTTGTTTTTATAGCTGGACTAAAAGCAGGCCTACTTGGTGCAGCAGGATTTGCTGTTTTCTCGACAGCTATAGACTATTACATGAGACACTAACTAAACTTGAATATACCTCATCTTACTAGTAAAGGATAAAGTGCTGACATGCCAAACCTCATCTTTATATTCTTGAATGTGATATGGTTGGTGTAAAATCTGATTGCAACAGAAGCTATTTTGCCGTTATATTAAAACAATGACACAAAAAGGGAAGGAAAACAATTGTAAATTAGCAACAATTTGCATATTCAAAGCACAAAATTTCTTCATTATATAATAATTAATATCATCAGGAGAAGTGTGATCTAGAGGTCAAAGTTGAAATTTAAAAGCAGAATTGTGTTTGTTGATTCTGTTATTGAATGTATTTTCTGTTGACCAGACACAGCTGTGATACAGATTATTAAATATGAAATTACATTTTTGTATATAAACATCTTTCATTTAAAAAAACAAATTTTTAGGGGGCGCCGTGGTCGTGATCGTATGGTAGTTGGTTTTCCAACTACTTGTGCAATCAGTGCCTATATATCATCACTAAAGTTGTGATTTCGAATCCCGCTCATTATGTGATAAAGTTTGTCAGTGTCTTGCGACAGGTTTTGTCTGGGTATTCTAGTTTCCTCCACCAATAAAACTGACCACCACAACATAGCTGAAATATAGTTGAAAGTTGCGTTAAACACCATAAACCCAAACCCTCTTTTTTATTAGCTCACCTTGCCAAAGGCAAAGTGAGCTTTTGCCATCAGGAAGCATCTATGGAAGGTCTTCTCTAAAGAATGCTCATTTTGTCTTGATCCATTAACAAACATGGCCGCCACAGGCAATTCTTGTTTCTGATTGGTTGATTTCTAAAAAATCTTCTCCTCAGAAGCCGCTTTGCCAAATGAATCGAAACTTGGTAGGAAGCATCCTTGGCTGGTCCTCTATGAAGATTGCTCATTTAGTTCCGATCCATCAACAAACATGGCCTCCATAGGCAATTCTTGTTTCTGATTGGCCGATTTTGTTTAAATCTTCTTCTCTGAAACTGCTTGGCCTAATGAACTGAAACTTGGTAGGAAGCATCTATGGCAGGTCCTCTATGAAGATTGCTCATTTACTTCCAATCCATTAACAAACATAGCTGCCTTAGGCAATTCTTGTTTCTGATTGGCCGATTTAAAAAAATCATCTCCTCTGAAACCGCTTGGCCAAATGAACCGAAACTTGGTAGGAAGCATCTATGGCAGGTCCTCTATAAAGATTGCTCATTTCGTCCTGATCCGTTAACAAACATGGCCGCCACAGGCAATTCTTGTTTCTGGTTGGTTGATTTCTAAAAAATCTTCTTCTCTGAAACCGCTTGGCCAAATGTTCCGAAATTTGGTAGGAAGCATCCTTGGAAGGTCATCTATGAAGATTGCTTATTTAGTTCCGATCTGTTAATAAACATGGCCGCCACAGGCAATTCTTGTTTCTGATTGGTCGATTTCTAAAAATCTTCTTCTCTGTAACTTCTTAGCCAAATGAACCGAAACTTGGTGGGAAGCACCTATGGAAGGTTCTGTATTAAGTTTCCTCAAAGCAGAATGAAAGGTGAGCGACACAGGCCACTGAGCCTCTAGTTTATTATGCCAAAACTTTATATATGTAGAAGACATTGATTATCTATCACCAGTGGAGAGACTTTGTCTCAAAGACGAGATATGTAATGTGCTACGATACTTTCGTGTGTTAGTGAAATTTAGTCTTCTTGGATTTAGCATGTTTGAGTTTATCCCTTTAGATTTAGCAAGCTTTTGAAAGACTTAACTCCTTTTGCACATTTGTAAGTCAAGTCCTTTTAATATTGTATAAAATTTACACTTAATTTGATTCCCTCTCTTGAATAGAAATAATTTGAAAGTGGTTGAAAACATTTTTGTCAGGATCAAATTTCCCAATATGAACAAGGTTGGGGGGGGGATTAGGGTTATGGTGTTTAGCGCCATTTTCAACTATATTTCAGCTATATCTTGGCGGTCATTTTTATTGATGGAAGAAACTGGAGTACCCAGAGAAAACTGAACTGACCTGTCGCAAATCATTTGTGAGAAAGCTTTTTTGTTCATTTTAGGGCTGTCGTGGTCGTGATCGTATGGTTGTTGGATTTATAACAACCTATGCAATCAGTGCCTATCACCATTCACTCTTTAATCTGTCTATTAGCTTTGAGTGGGGAATAGTTGTGTAGAGGATAGAGAATGCAAATGTTTTAATTCTATTGCACGAGGAGAGGGACTTTAAAACTATTGATAGCTTTCATAAATTAGTATTTGATAGAGGAGTACGAGATAGATATCGTACGAGGGAAAATGATTTTTGTCTAATAAAGAGATTTATAAGTTTGTTCCTTTACGGAGGTCACACTGATCTTAAGATTTTGATGTAGAAAGCCAAACGTTTTATTGGCTCTTGTGTATACGTTGTTTACATGGCATGTCCACTTTAAATCTTGTCTGCTTGTTAGATCAAGATATTCAGCTTTTTCTAATGACTTGGGTTGATGACCATGGAGTTTAATTTGATCAAAATTTTATTTCCAATGACAAACAGGACGTTAGATTTGTCTGGATGAAAAGGAATTTTATATTTTCCTTTCCACATTGAAACTTTGTCGATATCTTGTTGCAAATGTTGTGCATCAATAGTGGATTTTATTGTCATGTATGTAATGGTGTCATCTGCTAATTAAATGGTGGAGTTTATACGGATCGTTTATATAATACAAAAATAGCCTAAAATCAATGACAGTTATTTCAGTTATATCGTGGTGGTCACTTTTATTGGTGGATGAAACCGGAGTGCCCAGAGTAAACCACTGACCTGCTGCAAGCTACAGGCAAACTTTATCACATAATATATCAAGTACATTAGGACACTCCAGATTCACCAGGGACATAGGTTGAATGGAGACCATCCAAGGTCTTCCTGCCACGTTAGGTTTAAATTGGCCTACTACTTTCAGAGATTTTAGAGTATTATTGCTTAAATAATCCTTATTTCCATAATAAGTAAAAATCTGCAAAAGTATTTCACCGGGTTTGTAGCTAGAGTAACATGACGGGTACTACTAGTGGAGCAGAAACTGCTTACCCTTCTGGAGCACCTGAGTGCTACCCTGGTTTTCAGTGAGTTCGTGTTACTCGATCGTTAAGTTTTATGTATAATGTTTTGTAGATCTTTGTTTGTCCCTTTCCTTTTGGCCATTGTGTTGTCTGTCCTTCCTCAATTTACGGATTCTGATTACCCATTTGGTATCTTCAAACTCTTCATAAACTTAACTACAAAACATGGAATATATGTTAAAGAGCTCCTAATTATGTCCTAATAATTAAAATTTTTAAAAGCTGAACCGATTTTTAGATTCATATTAAGCCCCTGTCTTGGCCCATTTAAGAATTTTCTGTTTGTAGTAACTTATCCACAATGATTTAGAATGGGGACTGCTCCGGCCAAGTTTGGTTCAAATTGGCATAGTACTTTAAGAGAAGAAGATATTTAATGATTATTTGCTTAACGAGTCTTATTTCCATAATCGGCAAAAAACTACAAAACTTGACGATAAAAACAAGAAACAAATCTCAAAGGGCTGCTAATTAGATAGTATAAATTTCAGCCGATTCAGGATTCAAATACAGCTGATTTGGCACATTGAAGAATTTTATATTTGTAGTAACAGCAGTCATCCTGGATAGAGTTTGGCCACCACGATATAACTGAAATATTATTGAAAGTGGCGTTAAATCTGAAGAATTTGAAGAAAAAACATGAATACCTGGGTCTTATTGGTTGGTTGGTTGGTTTATGATGTCTAATGTCACTTTCAACAATATTTCAGTTATATTAGGGCAGTCAGTTTTATTGGTGGAGGACCAGGAGAAAACCACAGACCTGTCGCAAGTCACCAACAAACTTTATCACATAATGTTGAATCGATTACACATCGGCATGAATGGGGTTCGAACTCACTACTTTGTAAATCTAACTACCATACGACCACGACCCCCCAAATGCCAAATTTATAGTCTGGTTTGACCCGATCGGGGCTCAAACCCACGATTTACCGAACTCGCTAACCATTACACCACTGATGCGGTTGATATTGGCAATTACAATTAAAAAATCCTGTGTTGAACCCCAATGTTAATATATACACAAAGAAAAAAGTTAAGCACCCCCATGTTTTTTTGAAATGACAAATGATACGACAAGTATCACGAGATTACTGACCTGATAATCTCAAGAACGCAATGGTGACCTGTTAGGACATTACATTGGCTGTAAGAAACCACAAAAAAAATCAAGAAAAATGTTAATTTAATGAATATTTAATCACAATATCACAAGGCCAGTTTTTGCAATAAAACATGTCCATTTTAAGTATTGACCTTCACAGTTCAGTCAAAAAGCACGATAAGATTGTCATTTCACTTTCAAAACGTCACTTATGAATCACTTGACGACATCTATTGTTCAAAGTTCAGTACCGGGTGTAACCCCCACCTGCTTGGATGACGGCCTCAACCCTGTGTCTCATCTCTCCAGTTAGACGTCGGATGTCCTGTTGTGATAGCTGCTGCCATTCCCGATGCAATGCTGCTTCCAACTGACGAATGTTTTGCACAGGAAGTTCCCCAGCATGCATAGGACGGCCTAACATGTACCAAATATGCTCTATGGGATTCAAATCCGGGCTCATGGCTGGCCAAGGAACAGAAGTCACGGCTTCGCTTTGGAGGTAGGCGGTTACTGCTCTTGAACGATGAGGCCTGGCGTTGTCATCCATATACACAGGCCTTGTAGCTAGTGGGTGGTTGTCGAAATGGGGAACAACAACTGGTTGCAAGACGTCTCTGATGTACTGATCACCAGTTAGGTTGCCTTGTATGGTGAATAAATCCAGCTTGCAGTCATGAGAGATACACCCCCAAACAATTACTGAGCCTCCACCGTAAGGGAGTTGGCTGGATGTTCCTTGGGGTATAGGCTGTATTTTTGTGTCTCCAAACCCTCGTCCGGCCATCGGTTACATGAAGCAGAAAACGGCTCTCGTCTGACCAATGGATCTTGCGCCATGTCCTTAAATTTCAACCATGTCGTGTTAAACACCATGCCAAATGTGATCGTCGATGTAGGTCTGCCAACAGTGGACGCTTAATGATTCTCCTTGACTTAAGTCCCGCTGATTTCAGACGGTTTGTAACTGTTCTTGTTGACGGACGTCTATTAGGCAGCCAGTGTTGTTTGAGTATGGGACTGATTGCGAATGGCATCTGTCTAACCAAATGCTGCAATGCCCTGTCATCATGATCAGATGTTACCCGTGGTCTGCCGGATCTTGGCAAGTCTTTCACATTGTTGGTTTGTGTGTGTTTTCTCACCAGTCGGCTGACTACAGTATAGTGGTAGCCCATCTGACGTTCAATAGCTTTGAAGGACATCCCTGCTGTATGCATGCCGATTATTTGCGATCTTTGTGCTTCTGATATTCGCCTTCGTACCATGCTTACTGAGAATGAATACATTTTTTAAAACACCAGACTTAAATACCCAAATTCGAAGCATGAACATACTGAATTTTGAGTAATGCGTGCATGACTAGTCGATATTAGACATAATGGTCACACCTGTGTGAGCACATCTTTTAAATGGAACATTGTTCTTGCTATAATCAATATAAATATTAGAATCTAAACTTAGTGTAATATATCAGGGGGTGCTTAACTTTTTTCTTTGTGTATAGATATTTATTTCCTGTTGACAATATCCTTACTGCTTGATTAAATATAGTTCTATATATTTGGCTCGAGTTTATTTATTAAATACTAGAATACTTATTATGTACTAACAGGTAACAATTCCTACTCATGTGTATTAGGAATAGAGTGCAGATAGAACTACTGAGGGACTGTCCTGATATGCTATATCTAAAAAAATTTCAAACAAAAAGGCACAATTGTTTTTGTTCAATGGATGCCTTTCAGAAATACCTATGTTCGAATTCATTGATAAGTTAATGTCATTTTTCATTCCAAATTATTTTGTGAAAAAAAATAAAACCAGATTACTCCTATGAGAACATGGACTATCTGTCAAAAGTAAGATGGACTCATGAGTGATTGTTGTTTAATGCCAACTCAGCAATTTTTCAGCTATATCATGGTGAGAACAAGTCAATTTTCAGTGAGATGATGATGAGGTCTGCTTTGTACTAGACCAACACACTTAGTTGGATTTTTATAGTGCTGGCGCACTGAAGCAACTGTCCGTGGATAGACATGTGGCCCCACTCAGACACATTATCCTGATTCCAAGCCAACTAGTCTTTGCTCTTTCTCCTCAAAGCTGGGTGCTTAGTGGAGAAACAACAAATACCAATTTCATAGTCTTTGGTTTTACCCGATTGACGCTCGAATACATGATCTACCGCATTTGAGTCAAGCACGCTAACCATTACACCACTGATGCAGTTCTGATGCATAGAAAATGTGTGATATCTCATATATAGTAGTATATATCTATATGGAATGTTAAAACTCTTGTCAGAATGCATTCTTTATTCTAATATTGCACGAGTCAATGACAACTAACTTTACTGCATAGAGACCGGTAATAAATATACAGTCAAACCTATATTAAGAGGTCACCTTTGGGACAAAGGCAGTGGCCCTTTAAGACAGGTGGCCTCTTAAGAGGGTCATTTGATATGAAATTTTCTATGATTTGACCTTTTAATACAGGTGACTGCTTAAAAGAGGTGACCACTTGGGCAGGTTTGACTGTATAATGAAAGTACAATTGACATATAGATATTTGAATTGTCATTTTTCACCTTTGCAAACTGTGTATTATGTAACAAAGCTGAATAATGTGGTTTATTATAAACATAGGATTCTATGTAAAATTTGTGGAAAATATTACTCTCTTGAATGATGCTAAAATAATAGTCTTAAAAATCTGCAGGAATACTTTTGTGAAACGATATGTCTTCTATATTTAAATCCTCCCTTTAGTATTTCTCAAAATCATTGAGGGGGCCCGTCATTGAACGGTAGTTGGTTTTATAACTATCTGTGCAATCAGAGTCTATCACCACTAAAGTTGTGAGTTTGAACCCTGTTCATGGCGAGGTGTACTTGATACAACATTATGTGATTCGTCAGTGACTTGCGACAGGTCGGTGGTTTCTCCTCACGTTTCCTACACCAACTATATAACTAAAATATTGTTGAAAGTTGCATTCAGCACCATAAAACATAGATGACAACCCCTTTCTGGTGCAATCAGTAACAAAAAGTTGAGATGTCAGTAATTTGTGATTTTTTTCAGTAATCATAATTTTTCATAAAATTTTACCATAATCGTACTACAGACTAGGCACAAAGTGATGAGCAAATGATTTACTTTATTTGTGACAACTAGATGTAAAATTGATGAGCAACAAAAAGAAATAAAAATTTAAGTTTTAATACATGTATGTTCACTTACAAATGTATTCCATGTTTCAACTTACTGTCAATAGAAATTAAAATTTCCTGAAGTGGCCCTCCCTCCCCTCCCATAGAATAATTACTGTCTAATTCTGGAGTGCCTGACATGTTGTTGACTTGGCACTTTTCAACTGTTTTGTTGTATATGTGTGTTCATCCCCACCACCGTGCTAAATGGACAAGTCTTGTTTGCAATATTTGCAATAAGCATAATGTTCCCGTGTCGATTTCATAAGGTAAGAGAACTCAATACAATATTCGGGACGAAATCGTTGTCCCAATTTCCTTTTTTTCGCTGCAGAAGCTTCACTTATTCCCTCAGACATTCGTAAAATTGACAAAACCGTGCTGTGTTCATTAACTACTCGGGATCGAACAAGAAATGGATAGATCGTTTTCTACTATATATAGTCCCGAGAATCCCAAAAGTATTAAATAATCGAAATCCCTCAAGCACTTATCTTTATACGATTTTAACAGACAATGAAGCGTCTAAATGATCACAATGATATTCAAATGGGGAACGGTTCCGGGCCGGCAATAATCGGAAATCCGTAACAAGTAGACTGTTGACCGGAACACCGTAATTTTGACCCGAACAATTACGGAAAAATCGTAATGGTTGGCATCTATGCATAAAACCAAAAATCAAACATAATATAGTTATGTTGTTATTTGTTTGTGCAAGCAAGGTTATCACAATACAGTATAACATGCCCATGCACTCACCTCTATTAAGCAGTCCCCTGTATTAAAAGGTCACCCTTTTCTTGTCCTGTCATAGAAAATTTCATATGAATTGAACCTCTTTTAAGAGATCATCTGTCTTATAAGACCACATTTTCTTTGTCACAAATGTGAACCACTTAATAGATTAGGTTTATGGTGTTTAATGCCACTTTCAACAATATTTCAGTTATATCGTGGCAGTCAGTTTCATTGGTGGAAGAAACCGGGGTACTCAGAGAAAACCACCGACCTACTGAAGTCACTGACATACTTTATCATATAATGTTGTATCGAGTACACCTCGTCTGAGCGGGATATAAACTCACAATATTAGTTGAACCACTTAATACAGGTTTGATTGTACATATTTGACAATCTGAATAAACTGAATATCAAAATCATTGCACAGAAATGTATGCATGGTTTGTGCAAAATAATTACAACTTTATTAAGGAATTAACCAAATAATTTATTTACATATACATGTATGTTTCAATTTGCATATTTTGTATTACATGGTATAAATGACAGAAACATTAAGTAGTAAATAGTACATGAATGATTTAAGGCATATGGACTTCATCATCACAGATATATCAAATCACAGATAGCAGCTGAATTAGCTCCCTTATAAAGTCAGGACACTTCCTCATACTGTTGTAATGTAGAGATCTGAAAATACAGAGTAGATTATATCACTTAGAATGTCAGGACACTTCCTCATACTGCTGTAATGTAGAGATCTGAAAATACAGAGTAGATTATATCACTTAGAATGTCAGGACACTTCCTCATACTGCTGTAATGTAGAGATCTGAAAATACAGAGTAGATTATATCACTTAGAATGTCAGGACACTTCCTCATACTGCTGTAATGTGGAGATCTGAAAATACAGAGTAGATTATATCACTTAGAATGTCAGGACACTTCCTCATACTGCTGTAATGTAGAGATCTGAAAATACAGAGTAGATTATATCACTTAGAATGTCAGGACACTTCCTCATACTGCTGTAATGTAGAGATCTGAAAATACAGAGTAGATTATATCACTTAGAATGTCGGGACACTTCCTCATACTGCTGTAATGTGGAGATCTGAAAATACAGAGTAGATTATATCACTTAGAATGTCAGGACACTTCCTCATACTGTTGTAATGTAGAGATCTGAAAATACAGAGTAGATTATATCACTTAGAATGTCAGGACACTTCCTCATACTGCTGTAATATAGAGATCTGAAAATACAGAGTAGATTATATCACTTAGAATGTCAGGACACTTCCTCATACTGCTGTAATGTAGAGATCTGAAAATACAGAGTAGATTATATCACTTAGAATGTCAGGACACTTCCTCATACTGCAATGTAGAGATCTGAATATACAGAGTAGATTATATCACTTAGAATGTCAGGACACTTCCTCATACTGCTGTAATGTGGAGATCTGAAAATACAGAATAGATTATATCACTTAGAATGTCAGGACACTTCCTCATGCTGCTGTAATGTAGAGATCTGAAAATACAGAGTAGATTATATCACTTAGAATGTCAGGACACTTCCTCATACTGCTGTAATGTAGAGATCTGAAAATACAGAGTAGATTATATCACTTAGAATGTCAGGACACTTCCTCATACTGCAATGTAGAGATCTGAATATACAGAGTAGATTATATCACTTAGAATGTCAGGACACTTCCTCATACTGCTGTAATGTGGAGATCTGAAAATACAGAATAGATTATATCACTTAGAATGTCAGGACACTTCCTCATGCTGCTGTAATGTAGAGATCTGAAAATACAGAGTAGATTATATCACTTAGAATGTCAGGACACTTCCTCATACTGCTGTAATGTAGAGATCTGAAAATACAGAGTAGATTATGTCACTTAGAATGTCAGGACACTTCCTCATACTGCTGTAATGTAGAGATCTGAAAATACAGAGTAGATTATATCACTTAGAATGTCAGGACACTTCCTCATACTGCTGTAATGTAGAGATCTGAAAATACAGAGTAGATTATATCACTTAGAATGTCAGGACACTTCCTCATACTGCTGTAATGTAGAGATCTGAAAATACAGAGTAGATTATATCACTTAGAATGTCAGGACACTTCCTCATACTGCTGTAATGTAGAGATCTGAAAATACAGAGTAGATTATATCACTTAGAATGTCAGGACACTTCCTCATACTGCTGTAATGTAGAGATCTGAAAATACAGAGTAGATTATATCACTTAGAATGTCAGGACACTTCCTCATACTGCTGTAATGTAGAGATCTGAAAAAACAGAATAGATTATATCACTTAGAATGTCAGGACACTTCCTCATACTGCTGTAATGTAGAGATCTGAAAATACAGAGTAGATTATATCACTTAGAATCTCAGGAGACTTCCTCATACTGCTGTAATGTAGAGATCTGAAAATACAGAGTAGATTATATCACTTAGAATGTCAGAACACTTCCTCATACTGCTGTAATGTAGAGATCTGAAAATACAGAGTAGATTATATCACTTAGAATGTCAGGACACTTCCTCATACTGCTGTAATGTAGAGATCGGAAAATACAGAGTAGATTATATCACTTAGAATGTCAGGACACTTCCTCATACTGCTGTAATGTAGAGATCTGAAAAAACAGAATAGATTATATCACTTAGAATGTCAGGACACTTCCTCATACTGCTGTAATATAGAGATCTGAAAATACAGAGTAGATTATATCACTTAGAATCTCAGGAGACTTCCTCATACTGCTGTAATGTAGAGATCTGAAAATACAGAGTAGATTATATCACTTAGAATGTCAGGACACTTCCTCATACTGCTGTAATGTAGAGATCTGAAAATACAGAATAGATTATATCACTTAGAATGTCAGGACACTTCCTCATGCTGCTGTAATGTAGAGATCTGAAAATACAGAGTAGATTATATCACTTAGAATGTCAGGACACTTCCTCATACTGCTGTAATGTGGAGATCTGAAAATACAGAATAGATTATATCACTTAGAATGTCAGGACACTTCCTCATACTGCTGTAATGTAGAGATCTGAAAATACAGAGTAGATTATATCACTTAGAATGTCAGGACACTTCCTCATACTGCTGTAATGTAGAGATCTGAAAATACAGAGTAGATTATATCACTTAGAATGTCAGGACACTTCCTCATACTGCTGTAATGTAGAGATCTGAAAATACAGAGTAGATTATATCACTTAGAATGTCAGGACACTTCCTCATACTGCTGTAATGTGGAGATCTGAAAATACAGAGTAGATTAAAATCACTTAGAATGTCAGGACACTTCCTCATACTGCTGTAATGTAGAGATCTGAAAATACAGAGTAGATTATATCACTTAGAATGTCAGGACACTTCCTCATACTGCTGTAATGTAGAGATCTGAAAATACAGAGTAGATTATATCACTTAGAATGTCAGGACACTTCCTCATACTGCTGTAATGTAGAGATCTGAAAATACAGAGTAGATTATATCACTTAGAATGTCAGGACACTTCCTCATACTGCTGTAATGTAGAGATCTGAAAATACAGAGTAGATTATATCACTTAGAATGTCAGGACACTTCCTCATACTGCTGTAATGTAGAGATCTGAAAACACAGAATAGATTATATCACTTAGAATGTCAGGACACTTCCTCATACTGCTGTAATATAGAGATCTGAAAATACAGAGTAGATTATATCACTTAGAATCTCAGGAGACTTCCTCATACTGCTGTAATGTAGAGATCTGAAAATACAGAGTAGATTATATCACTTAGAATGTCAGGACACTTCCTCATACTGCTGTAATGTAGAGATCTGAAAATACAGAGTAGATTATATCACTTAGAATGTCAGGACACTTCCTCATACTGCTGTAATGTAGAGATCTGAAAATACAGAGTAGATTATATCACTTAGAATGTCAGGACACTTCCTCATACTGCTGTAATGTAGAGATCTGAAAATACAGAGTAGATTATATCACTTAGAATGTCAGGACACTTCCTCATACTGCTGTAATGTAGAGATCTGAAAATACAGAGTAGATTATATCACTTAGAATGTCGGGACACTTCCTCATACTGCTGTAATGTGGAGATCTGAACATACAGAGTAGATTATATCACTTAGAATGTCAGGACACTTCCTCATACTGCTGTAATGTAGAGATCTGAAAATACAGAGTAGATTATATCACTTAGAATGTCAGGACACTTCCTCATACTGCTGTAATGTAGAGATCTGAAAATACAGAGTAGATTATATCACTTAGAATGTCAGGACACTTCCTCATACTGCTGTAATGTAGAGATCTGAAAATACAGAGTAGATTATATCACTTAGAATGTCAGGACACTTCCTCATACTGCTGTAATGTGGAGATCTGAAAATACAGAGTAGATTATATCACTTAGAATGTCAGGACACTTCCTCATACTGCTGTAATGTAGAGATCTGAAAATACAGAGTAGATTATATCACTTAGAATGTCAGGACACTTCCTCATACTGCTGTAATGTAGAGATCTGAAAATACAGAGTAGATTATATCACTTAGAATGTCGGGACACTTCCTCATACTGCTGTAATGTGGAGATCTGAAAATACAGAGTAGATTATATCACTTAGAATGTCAGGACACTTCCTCATACTGTTGTAATGTAGAGATCTGAAAATACAGAGTAGATTATATCACTTAGAATGTCAGGACACTTCCTCATACTGCTGTAATATAGAGATCTGAAAATACAGAGTAGATTATATCACTTAGAATGTCAGGACACTTCCTCATACTGCTGTAATGTAGAGATCTGAAAATACAGAGTAGATTATATCACTTAGAATGTCAGGACACTTCCTCATACTGCAATGTAGAGATCTGAATATACAGAGTAGATTATATCACTTAGAATGTCAGAACACTTCCTCATACTGCTGTAATGTGGAGATCTGAAAATACAGAATAGATTATATCACTTAGAATGTCAGGACACTTCCTCATGCTGCTGTAATGTAGAGATCTGAAAATACAGAGTAGATTATATCACTTAGAATGTCAGGACACTTCCTCATACTGCTGTAATGTAGAGATCTGAAAATACAGAGTAGATTATATCACTTAGAATGTCAGGACACTTCCTCATACTGCAATGTAGAGATCTGAATATACAGAGTAGATTATATCACTTAGAATGTCAGGACACTTCCTCATACTGCTGTAATGTGGAGATCTGAAAATACAGAATAGATTATATCACTTAGAATGTCAGGACACTTCCTCATGCTGCTGTAATGTAGAGATCTGAAAATACAGAGTAGATTATATCACTTAGAATGTCAGGACACTTCCTCATACTGCTGTAATGTAGAGATCTGAAAATACAGAGTAGATTATGTCACTTAGAATGTCAGGACACTTCCTCATACTGCTGTAATGTAGAGATCTGAAAATACAGAGTAGATTATATCACTTAGAATGTCAGGACACTTCCTCATACTGCTGTAATGTAGAGATCTGAAAATACAGAGTAGATTATATCACTTAGAATGTCAGGACACTTCCTCATACTGCTGTAATGTAGAGATCTGAAAATACAGAGTAGATTATATCACTTAGAATGTCAGGACACTTCCTCATACTGCTGTAATGTAGAGATCTGAAAATACAGAGTAGATTATATCACTTAGAATGTCAGGACACTTCCTCATACTGCTGTAATGTAGAGATCTGAAAATACAGAGTAGATTATATCACTTAGAATGTCAGGACACTTCCTCATACTGCTGTAATGTAGAGATCTGAAAAAACAGAATAGATTATATCACTTAGAATGTCAGGACACTTCCTCATACTGCTGTAATGTAGAGATCTGAAAATACAGAGTAGATTATATCACTTAGAATCTCAGGAGACTTCCTCATACTGCTGTAATGTAGAGATCTGAAAATACAGAGTAGATTATATCACTTAGAATGTCAGAACACTTCCTCATACTGCTGTAATGTAGAGATCTGAAAATACAGAGTAGATTATATCACTTAGAATGTCAGGACACTTCCTCATACTGCTGTAATGTAGAGATCGGAAAATACAGAGTAGATTATATCACTTAGAATGTCAGGACACTTCCTCATACTGCTGTAATGTAGAGATCTGAAAAAACAGAATAGATTATATCACTTAGAATGTCAGGACACTTCCTCATACTGCTGTAATATAGAGATCTGAAAATACAGAGTAGATTATATCACTTAGAATCTCAGGAGACTTCCTCATACTGCTGTAATGTAGAGATCTGAAAATACAGAGTAGATTATATCACTTAGAATGTCAGGACACTTCCTCATACTGCTGTAATGTAGAGATCTGAAAATACAGAATAGATTATATCACTTAGAATGTCAGGACACTTCCTCATGCTGCTGTAATGTAGAGATCTGAAAATACAGAGTAGATTATATCACTTAGAATGTCAGGACACTTCCTCATACTGCTGTAATGTGGAGATCTGAAAATACAGAATAGATTATATCACTTAGAATGTCAGGACACTTCCTCATACTGCTGTAATGTAGAGATCTGAAAATACAGAGTAGATTATATCACTTAGAATGTCAGGACACTTCCTCATACTGCTGTAATGTAGAGATCTGAAAATACAGAGTAGATTATATCACTTAGAATGTCAGGACACTTCCTCATACTGCTGTAATGTAGAGATCTGAAAATACAGAGTAGATTATATCACTTAGAATGTCAGGACACTTCCTCATACTGCTGTAATGTGGAGATCTGAAAATACAGAGTAGATTAAAATCACTTAGAATGTCAGGACACTTCCTCATACTGCTGTAATGTAGAGATATGAAAATACAGAGTAGATTATATCACTTAGAATGTCAGGACACTTCCTCATACTGCTGTAATATAGAGATCTGAAAATACAGAGTAGATTATATCACTTAGAATCTCAGGAGACTTCCTCATACTGCTGTAATGTAGAGATCTGAAAATACAGAGTAGATTATATCACTTAGAATGTCAGGACACTTCCTCATACTGCTGTAATGTAGAGATCTGAAAATACAGAATAGATTATATCACTTAGAATGTCAGGACACTTCCTCATGCTGCTGTAATGTAGAGATCTGAAAATACAGAGTAGATTATATCACTTAGAATGTCAGGACACTTCCTCATACTGCTGTAATGTGGAGATCTGAAAATACAGAATAGATTATATCACTTAGAATGTCAGGACACTTCCTCATACTGCTGTAATGTAGAGATCTGAAAATACAGAGTAGATTATATCACTTAGAATGTCAGGACACTTCCTCATACTGCTGTAATGTAGAGATCTGAAAATACAGAGTAGATTATATCACTTAGAATGTCAGGACACTTCCTCATACTGCTGTAATGTAGAGATCTGAAAATACAGAGTAGATTATATCACTTAGAATGTCAGGACACTTCCTCATACTGCTGTAATGTGGAGATCTGAAAATACAGAGTAGATTAAAATCACTTAGAATGTCAGGACACTTCCTCATACTGCTGTAATGTAGAGATCTGAAAATACAGAGTAGATTATATCACTTAGAATGTCAGGACACTTCCTCATACTGCTGTAATGTAGAGATCTGAAAATACAGAGTAGATTATATCACTTAGAATGTCAGGACACTTCCTCATACTGCTGTAATGTAGAGATCTGAAAATACAGAGTAGATTATATCACTTAGAATGTCAGGACACTTCCTCATACTGCTGTAATGTAGAGATCTGAAAATACAGAGTAGATTATATCACTTAGAATGTCAGGACACTTCCTCATACTGCTGTAATGTAGAGATCTGAAAACACAGAATAGATTATATCACTTAGAATGTCAGGACACTTCCTCATACTGCTGTAATATAGAGATCTGAAAATACAGAGTAGATTATATCACTTAGAATCTCAGGAGACTTCCTCATACTGCTGTAATGTAGAGATCTGAAAATACAGAGTAGATTATATCACTTAGAATGTCAGGACACTTCCTCATACTGCTGTAATGTAGAGATCTGAAAATACAGAGTAGATTATATCACTTAGAATGTCAGGACACTTCCTCATACTGCTGTAATGTAGAGATCTGAAAATACAGAGTAGATTATATCACTTAGAATGTCAGGACACTTCCTCATACTGCTGTAATGTAGAGATCTGAAAATACAGAGTAGATTATATCACTTAGAATGTCAGGACACTTCCTCATACTGCTGTAATGTAGAGATCTGAAAATACAGAGTAGATTATATCACTTAGAATGTCGGGACACTTCCTCATACTGCTGTAATGTGGAGATCTGAACATACAGAGTAGATTATATCACTTAGAATGTCAGGACACTTCCTCATACTGCTGTAATGTAGAGATCTGAAAATACAGAGTAGATTATATCACTTAGAATGTCAGGACACTTCCTCATACTGCTGTAATGTAGAGATCTGAAAATACAGAGTAGATTATATCACTTAGAATGTCAGGACACTTCCTCATACTGCTGTAATGTAGAGATCTGAAAATACAGAGTAGATTATATCACTTAGAATGTCAGGACACTTCCTCATACTGCTGTAATGTGGAGATCTGAAAATACAGAGTAGATTATATCACTTAGAATGTCAGGACACTTCCTCATACTGCTGTAATGTAGAGATCTGAAAATACAGAGTAGATTATATCACTTAGAATGTCAGGACACTTCCTCATACTGCTGTAATGTAGAGATCTGAAAATACAGAGTAGATTATATCACTTAGAATGTCGGGACACTTCCTCATACTGCTGTAATGTGGAGATCTGAAAATACAGAGTAGATTATATCACTTAGAATGTCAGGACACTTCCTCATACTGTTGTAATGTAGAGATCTGAAAATACAGAGTAGATTATATCACTTAGAATGTCAGGACACTTCCTCATACTGCTGTAATATAGAGATCTGAAAATACAGAGTAGATTATATCACTTAGAATGTCAGGACACTTCCTCATACTGCTGTAATGTAGAGATCTGAAAATACAGAGTAGATTATATCACTTAGAATGTCAGGACACTTCCTCATACTGCAATGTAGAGATCTGAATATACAGAGTAGATTATATCACTTAGAATGTCAGAACACTTCCTCATACTGCTGTAATGTGGAGATCTGAAAATACAGAATAGATTATATCACTTAGAATGTCAGGACACTTCCTCATGCTGCTGTAATGTAGAGATCTGAAAATACAGAGTAGATTATATCACTTAGAATGTCAGGACACTTCCTCATACTGCTGTAATGTAGAGATCTGAAAATACAGAGTAGATTATATCACTTAGAATGTCAGGACACTTCCTCATACTGCAATGTAGAGATCTGAATATACAGAGTAGATTATATCACTTAGAATGTCAGGACACTTCCTCATACTGCTGTAATGTGGAGATCTGAAAATACAGAATAGATTATATCACTTAGAATGTCAGGACACTTCCTCATGCTGCTGTAATGTAGAGATCTGAAAATACAGAGTAGATTATATCACTTAGAATGTCAGGACACTTCCTCATACTGCTGTAATGTAGAGATCTGAAAATACAGAGTAGATTATGTCACTTAGAATGTCAGGACACTTCCTCATACTGCTGTAATGTAGAGATCTGAAAATACAGAGTAGATTATATCACTTAGAATGTCAGGACACTTCCTCATACTGCTGTAATGTAGAGATCTGAAAATACAGAGTAGATTATATCACTTAGAATGTCAGGACACTTCCTCATACTGCTGTAATGTAGAGATCTGAAAATACAGAGTAGATTATATCACTTAGAATGTCAGGACACTTCCTCATACTGCTGTAATGTAGAGATCTGAAAATACAGAGTAGATTATATCACTTAGAATGTCAGGACACTTCCTCATACTGCTGTAATGTAGAGATCTGAAAATACAGAGTAGATTATATCACTTAGAATGTCAGGACACTTCCTCATACTGCTGTAATGTAGAGATCTGAAAAAACAGAATAGATTATATCACTTAGAATGTCAGGACACTTCCTCATACTGCTGTAATGTAGAGATCTGAAAATACAGAGTAGATTATATCACTTAGAATCTCAGGAGACTTCCTCATACTGCTGTAATGTAGAGATCTGAAAATACAGAGTAGATTATATCACTTAGAATGTCAGAACACTTCCTCATACTGCTGTAATGTAGAGATCTGAAAATACAGAGTAGATTATATCACTTAGAATGTCAGGACACTTCCTCATACTGCTGTAATGTAGAGATCGGAAAATACAGAGTAGATTATATCACTTAGAATGTCAGGACACTTCCTCATACTGCTGTAATGTAGAGATCTGAAAAAACAGAATAGATTATATCACTTAGAATGTCAGGACACTTCCTCATACTGCTGTAATATAGAGATCTGAAAATACAGAGTAGATTATATCACTTAGAATCTCAGGAGACTTCCTCATACTGCTGTAATGTAGAGATCTGAAAATACAGAGTAGATTATATCACTTAGAATGTCAGGACACTTCCTCATACTGCTGTAATGTAGAGATCTGAAAATACAGAATAGATTATATCACTTAGAATGTCAGGACACTTCCTCATGCTGCTGTAATGTAGAGATCTGAAAATACAGAGTAGATTATATCACTTAGAATGTCAGGACACTTCCTCATACTGCTGTAATGTGGAGATCTGAAAATACAGAATAGATTATATCACTTAGAATGTCAGGACACTTCCTCATACTGCTGTAATGTAGAGATCTGAAAATACAGAGTAGATTATATCACTTAGAATGTCAGGACACTTCCTCATACTGCTGTAATGTAGAGATCTGAAAATACAGAGTAGATTATATCACTTAGAATGTCAGGACACTTCCTCATACTGCTGTAATGTAGAGATCTGAAAATACAGAGTAGATTATATCACTTAGAATGTCAGGACACTTCCTCATACTGCTGTAATGTGGAGATCTGAAAATACAGAGTAGATTAAAATCACTTAGAATGTCAGGACACTTCCTCATACTGCTGTAATGTAGAGATATGAAAATACAGAGTAGATTATATCACTTAGAATGTCAGGACACTTCCTCATACTGCTGTAATGTAGAGATCTGAAAATACAGAGTAGATTATATCACTTAGAATGTCAGGACACTTCCTCATACTGCTGTAATGTAGAGATCTGAAAATACAGAGTAGATTATATCACTTAGAATGTCAGGACACTTCCTCATACTGCTGTAATGTAGAGATCGGAAAATACAGAGTAGATTATATCACTTAGAATGTCAGGACACTTCCTCATACTGCTGTAATGTAGAGATCTGAAAACACAGAATAGATTATATCACTTAGAATGTCAGGACACTTCCTCATACTGCTGTAATATAGAGATCTGAAAATACAGAGTAGATTATATCACTTAGAATCTCAGGAGACTTCCTCATACTGCTGTAATGTAGAGATCTGAAAATACAGAGTAGATTATATCACTTAGAATGTCAGGACACTTCCTCATACTGCTGTAATGTAGAGATCTGAAAATACAGAGTAGATTATATCACTTAGAATGTCAGGACACTTCCTCATACTGCTGTAATGTAGAGATCTGAAAATACAGAGTAGATTATATCACTTAGAATGTCAGGACACTTCCTCATACTGCTGTAATGTAGAGATCTGAAAATACAGAGTAGATTATATCACTTAGAATGTCAGGACACTTCCTCATACTGCTGTAATG
This sequence comes from Bathymodiolus brooksi, assembly GCA_963680875.1. Lineage (NCBI taxonomy): Eukaryota > Metazoa > Mollusca > Bivalvia > Mytilida > Modiolidae > Bathymodiolus > Bathymodiolus brooksi. The sequence continues at coordinate 7,605,777 of OY804580.1, read as the reverse complement.
TAGAGATCTGAAAATACAGAGTAGATTATATCACTTAGAATGTCGGGACACTTCCTCATACTGCTGTAATGTGGAGATCTGAACATACAGAGTAGATTATATCACTTAGAATGTCAGGACACTTCCTCATACTGCTGTAATGTAGAGATCTGAAAATACAGAATAGATTATATCACTTAGAATGTCAGGACACTTCCTCATGCTGCTGTAATGTAGAGATCTGAAAATACAGAGTAGATTATATCATTTAGAATGCCAGGGCACTTCCTCATACTGCTGTAATGTAGAGATCTGAAAATACAGAGTAGATTATATCACTTAGAATGTCAGGACACTTCCTCATACTGCTGTAATGTAGAGATTTGAAAATACAGAATAGATTATATCACTTAGAATGTCAGGACACTTCCTCATACTGCTGTAATGTAGAGATCTGAAAATACAGAGTAGATTATATCACTTAGAATGTCAGGACACTTCCTCATACTGCTGTAATGTAGAGATCTGAAAATACAGAGTAGATTATATCACTTAGAATGTCAGGACACTTCCTCATACTGCTGTAATGTAGAGATCTGAAAATACAGAGTAGATTATATCACTTAGAATGTCAGGACACTTCCTCATACTGCTGTAATGTAGAGATCTGAAAATACAGAGTAGATTATATCACTTAGAATGTCAGGACACTTCCTCATACTGCTGTAATGTAGAGATCTGAAAATACAGAGTAGATTATATCACTTAGAATGTCAGGACACTTCCTCATACTGCTGTAATGGTAGAGATCTGAAAATACAGAGTAGATTATATCACTTAGAATGTCAGGACACTTCCTCATACTGCTGTAATGTAGAGATCTGAAAATACAGAGTAGATTATATCACTTAGAATGTCAGGACACTTCCTCATACTGCTGTAATGTAGAGATCTGAAAAAACAGAATAGATTATATCACTTAGAATGTCAGGACACTTCCTCATACTGCTGTAATATAGAGATCTGAAAATACAGAGTAGATTATATCACTTAGAATCTCAGGACACTTCCTCATACTGCTGTAATGTAGAGATCTGAAAATACAGAGTAGATTATATCACTTAGAATGTCAGGACACTTCCTCATACTGCTGTAATGTAGAGATCTGAAAATACAGAGTAGATTATATCACTTAGAATGTCAGGACACTTCCTCATACTGCTGTTATGTAGAGATCTGAAAATAGAGTAGATTATATCACTTAGAATGTCAGGACACTTCCTCATACTGCTGTAATGTAGAGATATGAAAATACAGAGTAGATTATATCACTTAGAATGTCAGGACACTTCCTCATACTGCTGTAATGTGGAGATCTGAAAATACAGAGTAGATTATATCACTTAGAATGTCAGGACATTACCTGGCCTCATACTTATGTAATGTAGAGATCTGATCTGATTTTTATTGTGCTAGTTCACAGAAATAACAGTTCGAAGGTAGAAATGTCACTCCACTCGGGACACATTATCCTGATTCTGAGCCGACCAGTCTTTGTTCTTTTTCCTTAATGCTGTGTGCTTAGCGGAGAAGCAACAAATACAAATTCATAATCCTTGGTATGACCGGAATTCACAACCAGTGTCGTCTTAGTGCATGGGAACGGTGGGAAATCTCCTGGGGCCCCACGATCATAGGGGCCCCTTGCTAATCTATCTATATATGTTGTGTAAAACATGTTTTTTAATGCTTAAACACTGATTTTATTGGAAGTACCAATACAATAAATATATGTTTAATTTGATTGATATTTAGTTTTATTACTATGTAGATATGGGCCCCAGTGTACTAGATATGGGCCCCCAGTGTACTAGATATGGGCCCCAGTGCACTAGATATGGGCCCCAGTGTACTAGATATGGGCCCCAGTGTGCTAGATATGGGCCCCAGTGCACTAGATATGGGCCCAGTGTACTAGATATGGGCCCCAGTGTACTAGATATGGGCCCCAGTGCACTAGATATGGGCCCCAGTGCACTAGATATGGGCCCCAGTGTACTAGATATGGGCCCAGTGTACTAGATATGGGCCCCAGTGCACTAGATATGGGCCCCAGTGCACTAGATATGGGCCCAGTGCACTAGATATGGCCCCAGTGCACTAGATATGGGCCCCAGTGCACTAGATATGGGCCCCAGTGTACTAGATATGGACCCCAGTGCACTAGATATGGGCCCCAGTGCACTAGATATGGGCCCCAGTGCACTAGATATGGACCCCAGTGTACTAGATATGGGCCCCAGTGCACTAGATATGGGCCCCAGTGTACTAGATATGGGCCCCAGTGCACTAGATATGGGCCCCAGTGTACTAGATATGGGCCCCATGGCACTAGATATGGGCCCCAGGGCACTAGATATGGGCCCCAGTGCACTATATATGGGCCCCAGTGCACTAGATATGGGCCCCAGTGCACTAGATATGGGCCCCAGTGCACTGCTTTTCCCGGGGGCCTATAATGCTTTAAGATGGCCCTGTTCACAACTACCATTGTAAACGTCCAAGTGACCTTTAAGGTAAACTATGAGAATAAAAAAAATGTTTAGTTAAGATTAACAAAATGGTATTTCAATGATGAAATCCAATTACAGTCAAACTTGCCCATGTGGTCACCTCTATTAAGCAGTCACCTGTATTTAAAGGTCACCTTTTCTTGCCCTGTCCTAGAAAATTTCATGTCAACTGAACATCTTTTAAGAATTCACCTGTCTTATAAGACCATTTTTTCTTTGTCCCAAAGGTGACCTCTAAATACAGGTTTGACTGTACATTCTTGTTAAAAATAACAGAAAAATTCTCCATTATATATGCTGTACTATACCTTATCTTTGAGCCGTTGACATTGTTGTAATGCTAGGGTAAAGAACACGACAGCTTCATTTAACCACTGTACTGTACATTCTATCTGTAAAACAACCTGATACTATACTATATCATTGTTCTTAAATTAAAACGGTAATTTCAGTAAACTCAAGCTTTTTCATCATTAGTCCTTAAGTTATCTTATAATATTGAAAAGGTGGACGTGATCATATGGTAGTTAGATTTACAACTACCATTGCGGTCAGTTTTATTGGTGGAGGAAAGCAAAGTACATGGAGAAAACCACCAACCTGTCTTAAGTTACTGACAAACTTTATAACATAATGTTGCATTGAGTACACCTCACTTGAGTGGGGTTTCGAACTCACGCTAGTGGTGATAGGCACTGATTGCATAGATAGCTATAAATTCAATTACCATACATACGACCATGATGGCCCCTGAAACCATTAGGAGCATGGTTTTACAAACACCTAAATTTTTAGAGGCTCATATAAGGAACATTTCTACCTTCGAAAAATTCCATCACACATGCGATTTCTGAGAGGATTTTTGAAATTTAAGCCAGTCAAAAAGCATAAGTGGCCCTCGCAGCCATGTTTAATTTCAGAACGAAATGAAAATTGTGTACAATAGTAAGGACAACCCATGTGACATTTATACCAAGTTTGGCTCTATTTATGCCAGTGGTTTGTGAGAAATAGATTTAAATTTTAAAAGTGAACAGATGACGACAACAACAATGATGGACACGTGAGCTAAAATCTTATCTTTTCGTTGTTGGTCCCTTTTGACTCCCAAATCGGTTTGAAAAATGCAAGCAGGAAATTTCATACCGAAATTTAAGAAAAATCAAAGGACTTATGGTGCTGCAAGACATTTGTTTATACTCCCTGGCATACATTTGTTTATACTCCCTGGCATACATTGTTTATACTCCCTGGCATACATTTGTTTATACTCCTTGGCATACATTGTTTATACTCCCTGGCATACATTTGTTTATACTCCCTGGCATACATTTGTTTATACTCCCTGGCATACATTGTTTATACTCCCTGGCATACATTGTTTATAATCCCTGGCATACATTGTTTATACTCCCTGGCATACATTTGTTTACACTCCCTGGCATACATTGTTTATAGTACTTGAAATGTTCAACATTATCAAATAAACGTGTATGATGTAATGGGGGATGATGTGATTGGTCTGCATGTATGGTGTATGATGTAATGGGGGATGATGTGATTGGTCTGCATGTATGGTGTATGATGTAATGGGGGATGATGTGATTGGTCTGCATGTATGGTGTATGGTGTAATGGGGGATGATGTGATTGGTCTGCATGTATGGTGTCTGGTGTAATGGGGGATGATGTGATTGGTCTGCATGTATGGTGTATGGTGTAATGGGGGATGATGTGATTGGTCTGCATGTATGGTGTCTGGTGTAATGGGGGATGATGTGATTGGTCTGCATGTATGGTGTCTGGTGTAATGGGGGATGATGTGATTGGTCTGCATGTATGGTGTCTGGTGTAATGGGGGATGATGTGATTGGTCTGCATGTATGGTGTATGATGTAATGGGGGATGATGTGATTGGTCTGCATGTATGGTGTATGGTGTAATGGGGGATGATGTGATTGGTCTGCATGTATGGTGTCTGGTGTAATGGGGGATGATGTGATTGGTCTGCATGTATGGTGTCTGGTGTAATGGGGGATGATGTGATTGGTCTGCATGTATGGTGTATGATGTAATGGGGGATGATGTGATTGGTCTGCATGTATGGTGTCTGGTGTAATGGGGGATGATGTGATTGGTCTGCATGTATGGTGTCTGGTGTAATGGGGGATGATGTGATTGGTCTGCATGTATGGTATCTGGTGTAATGGGGGATGATGTGATTGGTCTGCATGTATGGTGTCTGGTGTAATGGGGGATGATGTGATTGGTCTGCATGCATGGTGTATGCTGTAATGGGGGATGATGTGATTGGTCTGCATGTATGGTGTCTGGTGTAATGGGGGATGATGTGATTGGTCTGCATGTATGGTGTCTGATGTAATGGGGGATGATGTGATTGGTCTGCATGTATGGTGTATGATGTAATGGGGGATGATGTGATTGGTCTGCATGTATGGTGTATGATGTAATGGGGGATGATGTGATTGGTCTGCACGTATGGTGTCTGGTGTAATGGGGGATGATGTGATTGGTCTGCATGTATGGTGTCTGGTGTAATGGGGGATGATGTGATTGGTCTGCATGTATGGTGTATGATGTAATGGGGGATGATGTGATTGGTCTGCATGTATGGTGTCTGGTGTAATGGGGGATGATGTGATTGGTCTGCATGTATGGTGTATGATGTAATGGGGGATGATGTGATTGGTCTGCATGTATGGTGTATGATGTAATGGGGGATGATGTGATTGGTCTGCATGTATGGTGTCTGGTGTAATGGGGGATGATGTGATTGGTCTGCATGTATGGTGTATGATGTAATGGGGGATGATGTGATTGGTCTGCATGTATGGTGTCTGGTGTAATGGGGGATGATGTGATTGGTCTGCATGTATGGTGTATGATGTAATGGGGGATGATGTGATTGGTCTGCATGTATGGTGTATGATGTAATGGGGGATGATGTGATTGGTCTGCATGTATGGTGTATGATGTAATGGGGGATGATGTGATTGGTCTGCATGTATGGTGTCTGGTGTAATGGGGGATGATGTGATTGGTCTGCATGTATGGTGTATGATGTAATGGGGGATGATGTGATTGGTCTGCATGTATGGTGTCTGGTGTAATGGGGGATGATGTGATTGGTCTGCATGTATGGTGTATGATGTAATGGGGGATGATGTGATTGGTCTGCATGTATGGTGTATGATGTAATGGGGGATGATGTGATTGGTCTGCATGTATGGTGTCTGGTGTAATGGGGGATGATGTGATTGGTCTGCATGTATGGTGTCTGGTGTAATGGGGGATGATGTGATTGGTCTGCATGTATGGTGTCTGGTGTAATGGGGGATGATGTGATTGGTCTGCATGTATGGTGTCTGGTGTAATGGGGATAGGCATTAGGGTTATGGTGTTTAAAGCCACTTTCAACAATATTTCAGCTATATCGTTGTGGTCAATTTTATTGGTGGAGGAAACCTGAGTACAGAGAGAAAACCACCGTCCTATCACAAGTCACTGACAAACTTTATCACATAATGTTGTATCAAGTACAACTCGGTTGAGTGGGGTTCGAACTCACAACGTAAGCGGTGATAGGCACTGATTGCATAGGTAATCCAACTATCATACGATCACTACAACGTCCCCTATATGATAAATGGGGAATAGCATGGTGAAACCAGAGGCTGTCAAGAGCCTGTATCGTTCACCTGGTTATAAAAAGAACCAATTGGTCCTATGTAAAAACTATGTCCTGCAGTGGTAGTCATCTTGGAATTACGATCAACATAAAAAACACAAAGTTTGTAAAGGACCTTCCAATGATTGATGCACAGTTTAGGTTCAATCTGTGCAATAGCTTCAGAGAAGAATATATTTCTGTATTTTCCCCATATGGTCCTGTGTTAATACTATGACCTATGGTGGCAGCCATCTTGGATTTCCGATCGGCATAAAAAACAGAAAGTTTGTAGATGATCATTCCTGGGCAGTTTGGTTTCAACTGTCCAAGTGGTTTCAGAGAAGAAGCGTTTTGAAACATTTTTCCCATAGGGTTCAATGTTAAACTAAGTCCTCCCGTAGCCACCATTTTGAATTTCATATCAGAACAAAAAACCTAAAGTTTGTAGAGGACCATCCAATGAACATTCATGTACAGTTTGGCTTTAATCATATTTGTAGTTTCTGAGAAGAAGGCATTTGAATATTTTCCCATAGGGTCCAATGTTAATCTATGTATTGCGGTGGTGGCCATCTTGAATTTTCGATCGGCATAAAAAACATAAACTTTGTAGAGGACCTTCCAATGATTATTCCTGGGCAGTTTGGTTTCAATTGTCCAAGTGGTTTCAGAGAAGCGTTTTGAAACATTTTTCCCATAGGGTTCAATGTTAAACTAAGTTCTGCCGTAGCCACCATTTTGAATTTCTTATCGGAACAAAAAACGTAAAGTTTGTAGAGGATCATCCAATGAACATTCATGTACAGTTTGGCTTTAATCATATTTGTAGTTTCTGAGAAGAAGGCATTTGAACATTTTCCCATAGGGTTCAATGTTAATCTATGTATTGCGGTGGCGGCCATCTTGGATTTCCGATCGGCATATAAAACAGAAACTTTGTAGAGGACCTTCCGATGATCATTCCTGGGCAGTTTGGTTTCAATTGTCCAAGTGGTTTCAGAGAAGAAGCATTTTGAAACATTTTTCCCATAGGTTTCAATGTTAAACTAAGTCCTGCCGTAGCCGCCATTTTGAATTTCATATCGGAACAAAAAACCTTAAGATTGTAGAGGACCATCCAATGAACATTCATGTACAGTTTGGCTTTAATCATATTTGTAGTTTCTGAGAAGGCATTTGAACATTTTCCCATAGGGTCCAATGTTAATCTATGTCCTGCGGTGGTGGCCATCTTGGATTTTCGATCGGCATAAAAAACAGAAACTTGGTAAAAGACATTCCAATGATCATTCATTTACAGTTTGGGTTCAGTCAGTTCATTAGTTTCAGAGAAGAAGATCTTTGAAATTTCAGCCAATCAGAGCATATTATTGGCCCTGGCAGCCATGTTGCATATCCGACTGGAACGAAAAACAGTAACTTTGTAGAGGACCATCCAAGGAACATTCCTGCTAAGTTTGGTTCCAATTGGCAGTGGTTTCGGAGAAGAAGCTTGAAATGTGAAAAGTTTACATACGACAGACAACAGACGACGGACGCCAAGTGATGGCAATAGTTCACATGGACCTTTGGTCCAGGTGAACTAAAAAGGGGAATAGCATGTTGAAAAAAGGAATAAGGAATGATATATTGTAAAATTCTAAAATTTGACTGGTTGAATACAATATGGATTGTGAATTAGTTATTGCCTTAATTGATTTTTTTTCATTTCATCACTCAATCAATCATCAAAATCCAATGTATATACAATTTTTGCATATTGTCCGGAAACATAAAATTTATTTGTTCCGAGTTATGAGAAACAGGTAGAAAAGCAAGACTTCTTCAAGTTTTTTTGGTCTGTTTGAAGCCAGTGAAAATTCTTTTTATTTTTACGGACAATATGCATATTTTAGTGTGTATCCTGCAATATCAAAACGTTCAACACAACTTCTAAATATTACTTTATTGGTGGAGTGGGACTGTCCCACCAACATCACAAACATAGCTCTTTGAACTTTCTTAAGATATTTTTTTTGTTATTTGTTGAAACAGTCTACATACAAAAGCAGAAAACACCCATTTTGGTACCTTGGACTCATTTCTATCTTTGATTTTGGATCCCAAAAAATAAAACATAAATTTTGTAGAGGATCATCCAATGAACATTTGAACAGAAAACAGAAAGTTTAATTCCAATTTAACAAGTGGTTTGTGAGAAGAATGTAACACACTACAAACACCAACCACAATGATGGACACACACAGTGATGATAATAACACACATGACCGCTTGGTTCATATGCACCAATGAAATGAAATATGTACCTGCTGCCTGGAAGTTATTTCAATTCTGCCTTGTGGTGAATGCTGGATATTATATAAAGACATGATAAGTTTGGAAGAATGGATATAAAAACTTAACGCTGTATCATTTGGCACCGCTGGAACTAATGTTTGCTAAAAATAGAAGAAGAGATATTAATAATCTATATTGGTGTGATGGGTTATGGTGCTTAATGCCACTTTCAACAATATTTCAGTTACATCATGGCTAATCTATATTGTAAATAATCAATGTATGGCTTGATGTAAACAAATATACACCTTCATCATATTCACTTTGAATGATTTAAATTACCATAGAGGGGATGTCATGGTCATGATCGTATGGTAGCTGGATTTACAACTACCTATACAATCAGTGTCTATCACCACTGAAGTTGTGAGTTCGAATCCCTCTCATGGTGAGGTGTACTCGATACAACATTATGTGATAAAGTTTGTCAGTGACTTGCAGCAGGTTGGTTAAAACTGACTGCCAGGATATAGATGAAATATTGGTGAAAGTGGCATTAAACACCATAACCCTTACTAAATAGTGCTATAGGTCTCATAATCTACAGTAATAGGGCAAAGGTCATTCCACACTAACATATCTCCATATGTATTTCATATAAAACCACGATCTTCATGAAATTTCATGTATCAAAAGTAGAAATAAATAAAGTTTCTTCTTCATATAATTTTCCTATAAATTTATTTTTACTTTTCCTGAAGATATTATTTAAACATGAAGTCCATTTTTTTTCACCAAATCTTACTATATAATCACAAAAAATTGTGATGACAATAAGAGTAAAAATTGTTTCACAGAAACCATTGTGTCTACATAGACGGTCCAATGACAATCACAATGACAATGACACAACCATAACATAATACAATCACCAAATTTTTGTGGTCATGTAACTAATTATAACCCACAAGATAAGGGGAGATAATCTATATCCCATTATTCCATTAAAGCATGTCAATGTCAACATATCATATTAATTATAACCCACAGGATAAACGGAGATAATTTATATCCCCTTATTTCATTAAAGCATGACTATGTCAACATACTATATTTCTACTAACCCACAGGATAAGGGGAGATAATCTATATCCCATAATTCCATTAAAGCATGACTATGTCAACATACTATATTTCTACTAACCCACAGGATAAGGGGAGATAATCTATATCCCATAATTCCATTAAAGCATGACTATGTCAACATACTATATTTCTACTAACCCACAGGATAAGGGGAGATAATCTATATCCCATAATTCCATTAAAGCATGATTATGTCAACATACGGGTACTATATTTCTACTAACCCACAGGATAAGGGGAGATAATCTATATCACATAATTCCATTAAAGCATGTCAATGTCAACATATCATATTAATTATAACCCACAGGATAAAGGGAGATAATCTATATCCCCTTATTTCATTAAAGCATGACTATGTCAACATACCATATTTCTACTAATCCACAGGATAAGGGGAGATAATCTATATCCCATAATTCCATTAAAGCATGACAATGTCAACATACTATATTTCTACTAACCCACAGGATAAGGGGAGATAATCTATATCCCATAATTCCATTAAAGCATGACTATGTCAACATACTATATTTCTACTAACCCACAGGATAAGGGGAGATAATCTATATCACATAATTCCATTAAAGCATGACTATGTCAACATACCATATTTCTACTGTATATTATATCTTCTATTGACTTTCGCTTGGGATATGCCAGACATGATCTTCCCTGATTTAAACTGCTAATCAATTCATCTAAAAGCTGAAGAAGTAAAGTAACAAACAGTCATTAGATATATTACATTTCCTAAATACAGGGATGATTCTGGTTAGAAAAAACCCAAACTAAAAATCAATGAAAAATAGCTGACACCATCTACCTCCCCTTACAAATGCTCCATTTTTGACCTCTTCTGATGGTATCCAGTAACTTTCTACAATTTCTCTCCAGAGGAAAATAGATGAGATCAGTTAAATAACTGAAAACAAATCCTGTAAATAATCTAATTATTATTAAAGCTAAGATTCTTCTCCCTTAGGCATAGTTGATGTAACGTTAGTCAATTTTGGTTATTCTGTTTATGCCCTTTGGTAAATTCCAGCTCACGAAACTCATTAATTATTTAGTTTTCCAATCTTTTAACATTGAGAATACCTGATGAAGGTTATTACATAAAGACATCATGCACACTAATTTAGAAATCTATGTTTTTATTACATCTTTTATATCTGTTGTAATCAAGCATCACTGGGACTGACATCAGAATATACAATAGATTTATACAGATCTAGGACTCACATCAGAATATACAATAGGTTTATACAGATCTAGGACTGACATCAGAATATACAATAAGTTTATACAGATCTAGGACTGACATCAGAATATACAGTAAGTTTATACAGATCTAGGACTGACATCAGCATATACAACAAGATATGATTATAATCTAACGATTATGAAGTCTCCCAAACCGGCCACTGACACTATCTACCCACATATCAAATTTTGATGATATCGGACAATGTTGAATTTTTACCCCCCATTTTTATGCCGTGTTTTGGCAGCCATTTTGAAAATGGCAGACATCTTGAAAATTTTGAAAACGCAGAATTGCTCCTCTAATGGTGACCTATCACTATGTCAAATTGTATGTCTCTATTATTATCCAGTTAGAAGTTATCAACATTAATGTACGAAATTTCAAGTTTCCCATAGGATTCTATAGTAACCCCCACCCCCTTTGAACCCCCAAAAATATGGCTTTGACCCCCTTTACCACAAATCTGAAAACTTTAGGATCAACTAGATACATATATCTATAACTCCACCAAGTTTCATGAAATTCTGTCCTGTAGTTCCTGAGATCTGCCATGGACAAGTTCATGGTGCACGGAAAGAAAGAAGAAGAATAAAAAGAATAAGAATAAGAATAAGAATAATAATAATAATAATAAGAAACGGAGCAAAAACAATAAGTCCCCCAAACTTTGTTTGGGAGACTTAATAATAAGTTTATACAGATCTAGGACTGACATCAGAATATACAATAAGTTTATACAGATCCAGGACTGACATCAAAATATACAATAAGATTATACAGATCTAGGACTGACATCAGAATATACAATAAGTTTATACAGATCTAGGACTCACATCAGAATATACAATAGGTCTATACAGATCTAGGACTGACATCAGAATATACAATAGGTTTATACAGATCTAGGACTCACATCAGAATATACAATAAGTTTATATAGATCTAGGACTGACATCAGAATATACAATAGGTCTATACAGATCTAGGACTGACATCAGAATATACAATAAGTTTAAACAGATCTAGGACTGACATCAGAATATACAATAAGTTTATGCAGATCTAGGACTGACATCAGAATATACAATAAGTTTAAACAGATCTAGGACTGACATCAGAATATACAATAAGTTTATGCAGATCTAGGACTGACATCAGAATATACAATAAGTTTATACAGATCTAAGACTGACATCAGAATATACAATAGGCTTATACAGATCTAGGACTGACATCAGAATATACAATAAGTTTACACAGATCTAGGACTGACATCAGAATATACAATAGGTTTACACAGATCTAGGACTGACATCAGAATATACAATAGGTTTATACAGATCTAGGACTGACATCAGAATATACAATAAGTTTATACAGATCTAGGACTCACATCAGAATATACAATAGGTCTATACAGATCTAGGACTGACATCAGAATATACAATAGGTTTATACAGATCTAGGACTCACATCAGAATATACAATAAGTTTATATAGATCTAGGACTGACATCAGAATATACAATAGGTCTATACAGATCTAGGACTGACATCAGAATATACAATAAGTTTATACAGATCTTGGACTGACATCAGAATATACAATAAGCTTATACAGATCTAGGACTGACATCAGAATATACAATAAATTTATACAGATCTAGAACTGACATCAGAATATACAATAAGTTTATACAGATCTAAGACTGACATCAGAATATACAATAAGTTTAAACAGATCTAAAACTGACATCAGAATATACAATAGATTTATACAGATCTAGGACTGACATCAGAATATACAATAAGTTTATACAGATCTAGGACTGACATCAGAATATACAATAAGTTTTTACATATCTAAGACTGACATCAGAATATGCAATAAGTTTAAACAGATCTAAAACCGACATCAGAATATACAATAGGTTTATACAGATCTAGGACTGACATCAGAATATACAATAAGTTTATACTAATCTAGGACTGACATCAGAATATACAATAAGTTTATACAGATCTAGGACTGACATCAGAATATCAGTATTTTCATTTGAAGACGTGAAACGGCGCATTTCACCGGCTATTGCTATAAAATCCCCGGCTATGAATTTTCCAAGCATGGGTTAAATGTTCAAAAATAAATCGAGTTGTCTTTTCTATTTTAATTCTGTAAGTATGTCATTTGCCGGCATGTACTCTTGGAGTGAACATGGGATTATATAATCATGATAATTCGGAGATTGAAACAAATCTTAGTGTTTGAGCTTGGTTACGATTTGACCTTAATTTCGTGTATGAAAAAGCGCTGCTGTGACAAAGAAACGAGTCGATGGCCAATTTTATCTTTCGGCCTCAAATTCTCGTCCCATTTATAATATTTCAATCACTTCCGGATTTTATCTAATTTCGCTTACTTCAGTGGATAAATATATGCAATGACCGAAGGCTGAAGAATTGAAGAATTAATCATTTCTTTATGTTAAAACATTACGATTCACAGTAGGAATAATAAATAAAAATTTAATCCTTCTAACGGAAGATTTGAGGCCGACTTGGTTCGAATGACATAACATCGACGAATCGGTAGAAGTCAATTTTGGACTTTTGTCCAAAAAAGCAAAAAGATGATTAAAATAATTTGAATTAGATGATTGAAAGATTGAAGGGAATATAACCCACTAATGTTGTGAGCTTGCTACCTGGCTGTGGCAGGGTGTATTATATCACCACTAATGTTGTGAGCATGCTACCTGGCTGTCGCAGGGTGTATTATATCACCACTAATGTTGTGAGCTTGCTACCTGGCTGTCGCAGGGTGTATTATATCACCACTAATGTTGTGAGCATGCTACCTGGCTGTGGCAGGGTGTATTATATCACTACTAATGTTGTGAGCTTGCTACCTGGCTGTGGCAGGGTATATTATATCACCACTAATGTTGTGAGCTTGCTACCTGGCTGTCGCAGGGTGTATTATATCACCACTAATGTTGTGAGCTTGCTACCTGGCTGTCGCAGGGTGTATTATATCACCACTAATGTTGTGAGCATGCTACCTGGCTGTGGCAGGGTGTATTATATCACCACTAATGTTGTAAGCTTGCTACCTGGCTGTGGCAGGGTATATTATATCACCACTAATGTTGTGAGCTTGCTACCTGGCTGTCGCAGGGTGTATTATATCACCACTAATGTTGTGAGCTTGCTACCTGACTGTCACAGGTTGTATTATATCACCACTAATGTTGTAAGCTTGCTACCTGGCTGTCGCAGGGTGTATTATATCACCACTAATGTTGTGAGCTTGCTACCTGGCTGTGGCAGGGTGTATTATATCACCACTAATGTTGTGAGCCTGCTACCTGGCTGTGGCAGGGTATATTATATCACCACTAATGTTGTGAGCTTGCTACCTGGCTGTCGCAGGGTGTATTATATCACCACTAATGTTGTGAGCTTGCTACCTGACTGTCACAGGTTGTATTATATCACCACTAATGTTGTAAGCTTGCTACCTGGCTGTCGCAGGGTGTATTATATCACCACTAATGTTGTGAGCTTGCTACCTGGCTGTGGCAGGGTGTATTATATCACCACTAATGTTGTGAGCCTGCTACCTGGCTGTGGCAGGGTGTATTATATCACCACTAATGTTGTGAGCATGCTACCTGGCTGTGGCAGGGTATATTATATCACCACTAATGTTGTGAGCTTGCTACCTGGCTGTCACAGGGTGTATTATATCACCACTAATGTTGTGAGCTTGCTACCTGGCTGTCACAGGGTGTATTATATCACCACTAATGTTGTGAGCCTGCTACTTGGCTGTCACAGGGTATATTATATCACCACTAATGTTGTGAGCTTGCTACCTGGCTGTCAGAGTGTATTATATCACCACTAATGTTGTGAGCCTGCTACCTGGCTGTGGCAGGGTGTATTATATCACCACTAATGTTGTGAGCCTGCTACCTGGCTGTGGCAGGGTGTATTATATCACCACTAATGTTGTGAGCCTGCTACCTGGCTGTGGCAGGGTGTATTATATCACCACTAATGTTGTGAGCCTGCTACCTGGCTGTGGCAGGGTGTATTATATCACCACTAATGTTGTAAGCTTGCTACCTGGCTGTCGCAGGGTGTATTATATCACCACTAATGTTGTGAGCCTGCTACCTGGCTGTGGCAGGGTGTATTATATCACCACTAATGCTGTGAGCTTGCTACCTGGCTGTGGCAGGGTGTATTATATCACCACTAATGTTGTGAGATTGCTACCTGGCTGTGGCAGGGTATATTATATCACCACTAATGTTGTGAGCTTGCTACCTGGCTGTGGCAGGGTGTATTATATCACCACTAATGTTGTGAGCTTGCTACCTGGCTGTGGCAGGGTGTATTATATCACCACTAATGTTGTGAGCATGCTACCTGGCTGTCGCAGGGTGTATTATATCACCACTAATGTTGTGAGCTTGCTACCTGGCTGTCGCAGGGTGTATTATATCACCACTAATGTTGTGAGCATGCTACCTGGCTGTGGCAGGGTGTATTATATCACCACTAATGTTGTAAGCTTGCTACCTGGCTGTCGCAGAGTGTATTATATCACTACTAATGTTGTGAGCTTGCTACCTGGCTGTGGCAGGGTATATTATATCACCACTAATGTTGTGAGCTTGCTACCTGGCTGTCGCAGGGTGTATTATATCACCACTAATGTTGTGAGCTTGCTACCTGGCTGTCGCAGGGTGTATTATATCACCACTAATGTTGTGAGCATGCTACCTGGCTGTGGCAGGGTGTATTATATCACCACTAATGTTGTAAGCTTGCTACCTGGCTGTGGCAGGGTATATTATATCACCACTAATGTTGTGAGCTTGCTACCTGGCTGTCGCAGGGTGTATTATATCACCACTAATGTTGTGAGCTTGCTACCTGACTGTCACAGGTTGTATTATATCACCACTAATGTTGTAAGCTTGCTACCTGACTGTCGCAGGGTGTATTATATCACCACTAATGTTGTGAGCCTGCTACCTGGCTGTGGCAGGGTGTATTATATCACCACTAATGTTGTGAGCATGCTACCTGGCTGTGGCAGGGTATATTATATCACCACTAATGTTGTGAACTTGCTACCTGGCTGTCGCAGGGTGTATTATATCACCACTAATGTTGTGAGCTTGCTACCTGGCTGTCACAGGGTGTATTATATCACCACTAATGTTGTGAGCCTGCTACTTGGCTGTCACAGGGTATATTATATCACCACTAATGTTGTGAGCTTGCTACCTGGCTGTCAGAGTGTATTATATCACCACTAATGTTGTGAGCCTGCTACCTGGCTGTGGCAGGGTGTATTATATCACCACTAATGTTGTGAGCATGCTACCTGGCTGTGGCAGGGTGTATTATATCACCACTAATGTTGTGAGCCTGCTACCTGGCTGTGGCAGGGTGTATTATATCACCACTAATGTTGTGAGCCTGCTACCTGGCTGTGGCAGGGTGTATTATATCACCACTAATGTTGTAAGCTTGCTACCTGGCTGTCGCAGGGTGTATTATATCACCACTAATGTTGTGAGCCTGCTACCTGGCTGTGGCAGGGTGTATTATATCACCACTAATGCTGTGAGCTTGCTACCTGGCTGTGGCAGGGTGTATTATATCACCACTAATGTTGTGAGATTGCTACCTGGCTGTGGCAGGGTATATTATATCACCACTAATGTTGTGAGCTTGCTACCTGGCTGTGGCAGGGTGTATTATATCACCACTAATGTTGTGAGATTGCTACCTGGCTGTCGCAGGGTGTATTCTATCATCACTAATGTTGTGAGCTTGCTACCTGACTGTCACAGGTTGTATTATATCACCACTAATGTTGTGAGCTTACTACCTGGCTGTCGCAGGGTGTATTATATCACCACTAATGTTGTGAGCTTGCTACCTGGCTGTCGCAGGGTGTATTATATCACCACTAATGTTGTGAGCTTGCTACCTGGCTGTGGCAGGGTGTATTATATCACCACTAATGTTGTGAGCCTGCTACCTGGCTGTGGCAGGTTGCATTATATCACCACTAATGGTGTGAGCCTGCTACCTGGCTGTCGCAGTGTATTATATCACCACTAATGTTGTAAGCTTGCTACCTGGCTGTCACGGGGTGTATTATATCACCACTAGTGTTGTAAGCTTGCTACCTGGCTGTGGCAGGGTGTATTATATCACCACTTATGTTGTGAGCCTGCTACCTGGCTGTCACAGGGTGTATTATATCACCACTAATGTTGTGAGCCTGCTACCTGGCTGTGGCAGGGTGTATTATATCACCACTAATGTTGTGAGCCTGCTACCTGGCTGTGGCAGGGTGTATTATATCACCACTAATGTTGTAAGCTTGCTACCTGGCTGTCGCAGGGTGTATTATATCACCACTAATGTTGTGAGCCTGCTACCTGGCTGTGGCAGGGTGTATTATATCACCACTAATGCTGTGAGCTTGCTACCTGGCTGTGGCAGGGTGTATTATATCACCACTAATGTTGTGAGATTGCTACCTGGCTGTGGCAGGGTATATTATATCACCACTAATGTTGTGAGCTTGCTACCTGGCTGTGGCAGGGTGTATTATATCACCACTAATGTTGTGAGATTGCTACCTGGCTGTCGCAGGGTGTATTCTATCATCACTAATGTTGTGAGCTTGCTACCTGACTGTCACAGGTTGTATTATATCACCACTAATGTTGTGAGCTTACTACCTGGCTGTCGCAGGGTGTATTATATCACCACTAATGTTGTGAGCTTACTACCTGGCTGTCGCAGGGTGTATTATATCACCACTAATGTTGTGAGCTTGCTACCTGGCTGTGGCAGGGTGTATTATATCACCACTAATGTTGTGAGCCTGCTACCTGGCTGTGGCAGGTTGCATTATATCACCACTAATGGTGTGAGCCTGCTACCTGGCTGTCGCAGTGTATTATATCACCACTAATGTTGTAAGCTTGCTACCTGGCTGTCACGGGGTGTATTATATCACCACTAGTGTTGTAAGCTTGCTACCTGGCTGTGGCAGGGTGTATTATATCACCACTTATGTTGTGAGCCTGCTACCTGGCTGTCACAGGGTGTATTATATCACCACTAATGTTGTGAGCCTGCTACCTGGCTGTGGCAGGGTGTATTATATCACCACTAATGCTGTGAGCTTGCTACCTGGCTGTCGCAGGGTGTATTATATCACCACTAATGTTGTGAGCCTGCTACTTGGCTGTCACAGGGTATATTATATCACCACTAATGTTGTGAGCTTGCTACCTGGCTGTCAAGAGTGTATTATATCACCACTAATGTTGTGAGCTTGCTACCTGGCTGTGGCAGGGTGTATTATATCACCACTAATGTTGTAAGCTTGCTACCTGGCTGTCGCAGGGTGTATTATATCACCACTAATGTTGTGAGCCTGCTACCTGGCTGTCGCAGGGTGTATTATATCACCACTAATGCTGTGAGCTTGCTACCTGGCTGTCGCAGGGTGTATTATATCACCACTAATGTTGTGAGCCTGCTACCTGGCTGTCGCAGGGTGTATTATATCACCACTAATGCTGTGAGCTTGCTACCTGGCTGTGGCAGGGTGTATTATATCACCACTAATGTTGTGAGATTGCTACCTGGCTGTCGCAGGGTGTATTATATCACTACTAATGTTGTGAGCTTGCTACCTGGCTGTCGCAGGGTGTATTATATCACCACTAATGTTGTGAGCCTGCTACCTGGCTGTGGCAGGGTGTATTACATTACCACTAATGCTGTGAGCTTGCTACCTGGCTGTCGCAGGGTGTATTATATCACCACTAATGTTGTGAGCTTGCTACCTGGCTGTCGCAGGGTGTATTATATTACCACTAATGCTGTGAGCTTGCTACCTGGCTGTCGCAGGGTGTATTATATCACCACTAATGTTGTGAGCTTGCTACCTGGCTGTGGCAGGGTGTATTATATCACCACTAATGTTGTGAGCCTGCTACCTGGCTGTGGCAGGGTGCATTATATCACCACTAATGTTGTGAGCCTGCTACTTGGCTGTGGCAGTGTATTATATCACCACTAATGTTGTGAGCCTGCTACCTGGCTGTCGCAGGGTGTATTATATCACCACTAATGTTGTGAGCTTGCTACCTGGCTGTGGCAGGGTGTATTATATCACCACTAATGTTGTGAGCCTGCTACCTGGCTGTGGCAGGGTGCATTATATCACCACTAATGTTGTGAGCCTGCTACCTGGCTGTGGCAGAGTGTATTATATCACCACTAATGTTGTGAGCCTGCTACCTGGCTGTCGCAGGGTGTATTATATCACCACTAATGGTGTGAGCCTGCTACCTGGCTGTCGCAGTGTATTATATCACCACTAATGTTGTAAGCCTGCTACCTGGCTGTCACAGGGTGTATTATATCACCACTAGTGTTGTAAGCTTGTTACCTGGCTGTGGCAGGGTGTATTATATCACCACTAATGTTGTGAGATTGCTACCTGGCTGTCACAGGGTGTATCATATCACCACTAATGTTGTGAGCTTGCTACCTGGCTGTCGCAGGGTGTATTATATCACCACTAATGCTGTGAGCTTGCTACCTGGCTGTCGCAGGGTGTATTATATCACCACTAATGTTGTGAGCTTGCTACCTGGCTGTCACAGGGTGTATTATATCACCACTAATGTTGTGAGCCTGCTATCTGGCTGTGGCAGGGTGTATTATATCACCACTAATGCTGTGAGCCTGCTACCTGGCTGTGGCAGGGTGTATTATATCACCACTAATGTTGTGAGCCTGCTACCTGGCTGTAGCAGGGTGCATTATATCACCACTAATGTTGTGAGCCTGCTACCTGGCTGTGGCAGGGTGTATTATATCACCACTAATGTTGTGAGCTTGCTACCTGGCTGTGGCAGGGTGTATTATATCACCACTAATGTTGTGAGTCTGCTACCTGGCTGTGGCAGGGTGCATTATATCACCACTAATGTTGTGAGCCTGCTACCTGGCTGCGGCAGGGTGTATTATATCACCACTAATGTTGTGAGCCTGCTACCTGGCTGTCACAGGGTGTATTATATCACCACTAATGTTGTGAGCTTGCAACCTGGCTGTCACAGGGTGTATTATATCACCACTAAAGTTGTGAGCCTGCTACCTGGCTGTCGCATGTGTATTATATCACCACTAATGTTGTGAGCCTGCTACCTGGCTGTGGCAGGGTGTATTATATCACCACTAATGTTGTGAGCTTGCTACCTGGCTGTCAGTGTATTATATCACCACTAATGTTGTGAGCCTGCTACCTGGCTGTGGCAGGGTGTATTATATCACCACTAATGTTGTGAGCCTGCTACCTGGCTGTGGCAGGGTGTATTATATCACCACTAATGTTGTGAGCCTGCTACCTGGCTGTGGCAGAGTGTATTATATCACCACTAATGTTGTGAGCCTGCTACCTGACTGTCGCAGGGTGCATTATATCACCACTAATGTTGTGAGCTTGCTACCTGGCTGTGGCAGGGTGTATTATATCACCACTAATGTTGTGAGCTTGCTACCTGGCTGTCAGTGTATTATATCACCACTAATGTTGTGAGCTTGCTACCTGGCTGTCGCAGGGTGTATTATATCACCACTAATGTTGTGAGCCTGCTACCTGGCTGTCAGTGTATTATATCACCACTAATGTTGTGAGCCTGCTACCTGGCTGTCAGTGTATTATATCACCACTAATGTTGTGAGCCTGCTACCTGGCTGTGGCAGGGTGTATTATATCACCACTAATGTTGTGAGCCTGCTACCTGGCTGTGGCAGGGTGTATTATATCACCACTAATGTTGTGAGCCTACTACCTGGCTGTCGCAGGGTGCATTATATCATCACTAATGTTGTGAGCTTGCTACCTGGCTGTCGCAGGGTGTATTATATTACCACTAATGCTGTGAGCTTGCTACCTGGCTGTCGCAGGGTGTATTATATCACCACGAATGTTGTGAGCTTGCTACCTGGCTGTGGCAGGGTGTATTATATCACCACTAATGTTGTGAGCCTACTACCTGGCTGTCGCAGGGTGCATTATATCATCACTAATGTTGTGAGCTTGCTACCTGGCTGTCGCAGGGTGTATTATATTACCACTAATGCTGTGAGCTTGCTACCTGGCTGTCGCAGGGTGTATTATATCACCACTAATGTTGTGAGCTTGCTACCTGGCTGTCGCAGGGTGTATTATATCACCACTAATGTTGTGAGCCTGCTACCTGGCTGTGGCATTAATTAATCTATATAATTTTGAAGAAAATTGGTCCTTTCTTTTAAAAAAAAGCCTCGAATCTCGAACCATTACAAAAGTTGCATTTAATATTATTAAAAGATACTGCTTACATTCAGTTGACATTTTTTAAAGCAAACTTATATGGTTTGTGGGTCAACTAAAACAACTATATATATTATGGCAAAACATTGGAAGTTTTCTAGTTCAAATTAATTACATAGAAACATTTTATGTTTCAATAACAATATATGTGATAAAAGTAACGTATCTGTTTATTAAAACAGGTATTACCAAATATCTGAATGAATGCATGAACTTAATATCACATACTATTGCTGAATGTAGATGATCCCACATGAGCATAATTTGGCAGAAATAGTAAAAAAATAATCATTATTTGATGTTTTTAAATTTTCTTAGAAAGTAACGTATCTGTTCAAATTTCTTTCCAACCATGTCTGGTTTCAATAGTGTGTTTTGTGTATCCAATATCTGGTTTAAGGTAAAAATAAACAAGCTCAAGGCAGTGAGTAATGTATAGACTATTCTTGGCTAATAATAATCTATTTCAAACACTAAAAAGGCAATCACATGAAAAAGTAACATATCTTTCAACTCGAACTAAAGAACAAAATATTGACAAGATAGAACTGTTAAAAAGCATGAACATACAAGTATATGTAATTAGGCATTCGAGTTCCAGGCATTAAATGCACGTTCAATTTTCTCTTTATCCCCAGGAACTAATTTGAACATACGCTGACACTTCCCTGTGGGAACAGGTTTCATAACTTGACAAATAATATCTTGAAAGTTTATCCATACAATGTCCTCCCTTGATGGCCATTGTAAAAGTTGCCTTTTCTTTTCGAAAAAAGATATTTCAGCTTCTTTTTCTAGAGAATCAATGCTGACGACCTCACCGATATACCATTGCTTCTGATACACTGCACAAACATAGTCGCCAATATCAAAACGAACGTCTTCACCGTTTTGGATGTCACCGCATTGTTATCTCTATCACCTTCATACTGATTTGGTTTGTCATTTGTTGAAGTAAGGTCATGAAGTATCCATCCATCGCACATCACATTGCTGCTAACACATCCTTGACAGTAACAGGATGTTGATCGAACCATTACATTCCCGTCACCCTTAGCAATGACTGCATGAAGCCCCATAGTTCCTGGGATGGCTTTGGTTTTAGAATTTATATATTCTGCAGTGGAGTCATATTCTTGCTGAGAATAAAAGTAATAGGGGATTCGCTTTTCTTCGCCGTGGGCCCAATTATAGAACTCGTGAGCATCCTGGATAGTTGCCTTGCCCTGTTTTACAGCTTCAGAGGTCCTTCGTTTGCAAGTACCGCCTATGCTGTCACACGGCCCCTTGCCATGTCCGGATTCGAAATAATTCCAACATGCATTAACATCAAAGATTTGTTTGTGGTTGGCAATGACATTTATTATGTATCTATTGCGGTATTGTGAGGAAGGACTGTCTGTCCAATAGTGAATGGTATTAATGCCGGGAATCTGCACCTTCAGTATTGGTAGCAATTTATGCAAGATTGTTAGCACTGCTGTACTGTTGTGATGGTTAAGATCTGATACAAAAACAAAGTTCTTGTGTTCCAAATCCCCATTCTCAGAAAGTCGATAATATGCCACCACCGGGTGCAAAGTAACCGACGTTGCGTTCCAGTAGGCGGATTGTATTTCATCCATGGTTTGACAGTGGAAATTCTCTGCAAAGTCCATTTGAACAATGACATGTCCGACTTGAAGAGTTTCTTTCAGGTGATATGTGGCAGAATACTGAGCAGAAATACGATCTGTGTGTTTTAGAAATAATTCATACTCCTTCAATATAAGTTCTACAAATTCAACATGTGGCAGTACCGTTTTGACGATACGCATTTTCTTTTTACCATCGACCTCAACACGTTTCCAATACTCGAACTCTTTCTGTGTATTTTCTAAAGCATTCAACTTTTGTTTCAAATCATCCAGTGTAACTGTTCTCTTGACAACTTCAGGATTAGCTGAAATATCTACACCTGACACCTTAAGACATTTCAATTTGAGAGCCATGTTTTGATGTATTGTACACAGGCATGTGTTCCGAGAAAGAAGCAATGTTATTTTGATGTTCTTTGGTCAAGTTTACAAGAAGGCAGAAAATGATATTTTCTTGTTAGTGGAGTCATATTCCATGCAAATTTTTCAAATAATCATTGAGGACTCGAACCTGCTTCTTCTCTGATCCAACTTTAACTGCGTCATTTTTACCTGGCATGCACTTACTAATATCATCTCTTTCGAAATAAGTTTCTACTTCTGCTTTCAGAGCAGTATACATATGTTGATTTTTGCGTCTTCGTGTTA
This sequence comes from Bathymodiolus brooksi, assembly GCA_963680875.1. Taxonomy (NCBI): domain Eukaryota; kingdom Metazoa; phylum Mollusca; class Bivalvia; order Mytilida; family Modiolidae; genus Bathymodiolus; species Bathymodiolus brooksi. The sequence goes on along the minus strand of OY804580.1, from coordinate 7,582,116 downwards.
TTCCGATTGCCGTATTTGGTTTTCTAAATCTGTGTCTGTTCAAGCTGACTTCCTTATTAAAAAATCTCCCACATCTATATTTCCTTGTTATGTCCCCGCATATGATTTTGTCTACATATCGTTTATCGTACTCTTGACGACTACCATGGCGTGAAGCTTTCAATTCCTGTAGTAAACAATTTCCCATATCTAGTCGTTTTACTACTGATTTTGACAACTTCCTTGGGCTAACCCCAGCTGAGCGAAGATCAAATTTTGTTTTTGATCTAGGAGTGAACTGACTTTTATCTGGTGTTGAAGATGATTCTGTCTGATCATCTAATGGCTTCTGTTGTTTTTTCAGCCTTTCAAATCTCTTTTGCCATCTCTTTGTTAAATGGATTTGATTTTGCAAGTTAACAGATAATTTAGCTGTTTGATATCTAGCTTTACGTAGGGCTCTTGACCTCTTTTTCGTTGGTACACTTTTTTGACCAAAATCAAACTTCACTAGAATCCTGTTGTCTGATGCTCTAGTTGAAAATTGTGAGGTAGATGGAATAGGTTGACTAGTGCTGGATACTTCATCACTTTGTAAGTCGTTGTTAGACACCACAGTTTCATCACTTGGATTACGAGTCTTTTCTTTTTCATCTGTCTTTGATTTTCTATATTTGGTGCAATGCTGTTTGTTTATTTCTCTCCATTTCTTAATTGTTTTTCTTTGAAAGCAGTGCTGCTGGAACTCGATTAGCAGCTGCCCGTTTCCTTTCTTTTTCAAGGTAATTTGGGTCTTGTTTTTTCTTCCGCTCTCTGTAATCTCTCTGTATTTCTCCTCGAGATTTACCCATTCTGAAAAAAAAAATATTGCGTTTTTGATATCCTTGACAATTTTATATTCCGATACCAATATCTTGTCGAAATATATTCTGTCTGCAAACGATAATAAACGATGGATTTTCATAAAGTGAAAATGTATAAAGATAAGGAAGTCAACAAAAATGTCAAAAATATTGTTTGTCAATGTGTGATGTAAAAGTGTTTTTGACATTTACTTTCATAGTTAAAATACTTCAGGTGACTCATGTATGTTGATGGAGATGAAAGCGGGAGGTTTGGCGCCTTAAAATCTGATTCAACCCACCATTTCTTTAGAAATGCCTGTACCAAGTCAGGGTCATTGCGGTTTTCAGCTTTCCGGTTGTTGACTGATTTTGTCTGTTTATATACTTATGAGTTTTGACTTTCCCTTTGGAAGATTGTTCGGAGTTCGATAATTTTGTTATTACCCTTATTTAATGAATTTTCTTGCCCCAAAACACCAACGAAACAGCTAAATCGTTGAAACAAATACGTTACTACACAGATAACTTTTCTACATTTTACGTGTTTAATTTGTTATAGTTGAATAAAACTGTAAGAAACGTTTCAAAATGTTGTGATAAATGATTTACTTCCTTTATGTGAACCGGGAGAACAAATCAAATGTTTGAAAAAATACTTCCAAACAATCAAACAGATACGTTACTAAACATAATGCACGGTTACCAGTTGATAAAAATGGAGGTAAAAGAGGAAACTATTTCTATTTTTCATTATCGATAAGCTTTGCGTCCTTAAAGTGATTAAAATCTAAATAAAATATGAGAAAATGCGCTGTAAAACTGTCAAACAGATACGTTATTACTTTTGAACAGATACGTTACTTTAAAAAGCTATATTTAACGTCGTCCTTGAAAAGATATCGATGGGCAATCTATTTTATGTGATTAGCATACCAAAAACAAACGTCTGCAATGAAAATACATCAATTTTCATATATAATGTACAAAATATTGCGAGAAATAAATAACAAATGATAAGATTTCACTTACATTATCTAAAACGTGTTTGACCGCAGACGTAACATTGAAATTGCATCAGTCGGATGTTGATCATGTTGTTAGAATGTTACATAAAAGAATCGAATATGGAATAATGTCGATTTACGGAACTGGAGCTTTTTGATAATATAGTAACGAATCTGTTGGTCACGTATCGTTACAGTTTTTTTCTTCTTTTGTAATCGTAAGAAATTGCAGATAAGAACTAGTCGAATGATTTGATGTTTTTTAGCCATAAGGATAGTAGATTATTATAAATCATTATATTTTCCATACCCCGCACATATAAGAGAAAAAACTATAAACATCTGGTCACGCATCTGTCGCATTTTCAAGGTAACAATCGAATATCAAATATTTTCTAACTAAGATTTGTTTATATGAACAGGATTTGACAAAGAAATTCCACTTACCTTAAAATATAAAGGTAGAAGGTCCATTTACACTCTTCCAATACTTTTCAAGTCAAATTTTAAATCCCATTTGAAAATACGTAACGTATCTGTTGGAAATTTCACGACACACCAGTTATCTAAATTTTTGACAAAAGTCAATGATTGAAGTCAATTTCAAACCTTTGGCATGAAAACAAACCCAAAATAATTGCCATAACATACTCTTTATAGACCGATTAAAATTGATCATGCATTAGATGACAGCTCTTAATCAAGAAAACTGGACTATAAAATACGTTAAGTGGACAAAATGGACAATGATTAGGCTCTTTTGTATAATGATTCAAGTAAAGCCATACATAATTGTGAAAAAGAGAACAAATGGCCATACGTTAAGTATATAACTCGTCTAAATAGCGACCGACAGCAGAGAACGTAATTGGCACCGATTTGTGAAGAATCCACCTCATAGTTCTTGGATTTCAGTTTCCGCTACGAATCTTGTGGTCTTCTGTAGGGCATTCACGGGTCCATAAAGCTTCTCCTGGAGTGTTGTTGTTCTCTCAATGCCTGATGGTTCTTGCATGTCTGTAAAATGTGGGTGGTATCTTGCTCTGCCTCTCCACAGGAGCACATTGGGGATGATATTATTTTCATGACTGTTCAGATGTTGGTTGAGTCTGTTGTGTCCTGTCCTCAGTCTAAAGGTGGTAGTTTGGATAGTTCTTATACTGATGGACAAGTTCACTGGTCATGCTTGTTTTCATATGCTTCTTGCTAACTAGTCTTAGTAAATGATTGGTTTATGGTATTTAATGCCACTTTCAACAATATTTCAGTTATATCTTTGCAGTTCGCTTTATTGGTAGAGGAAATCGGAGTACCCGGAGAAAACCACCGACCTGTCACAAGTCACTGACAAACTTTATCACATAATGTTGTATCAAGTACACCTTGCCATGAATGGGGTTGGAACACACAACTTTAGTGGTAATAGGCACTGAGTGCACAGGTAGTTGTAAATCCAACTACCATATGATCATGACCACGACAGCCTCTTTATGAAAAGGAATATTTTGGAAATTTGTGATTGTGTAACATGTTTATGTTTACAGGCTATATATCTGATGCATAGTTCCTATATTGAAGGATCAAGTTCACTGGTCATGCTCGTTTTCATATGCTTCCTTCTAACTCGTCTTAGTAACTAATTGATGATATGGTATTATCATGAATGTATCCTGATAATACAATTATCGATCTGTAAAGGTTAAAGGTGAAAATTACAAAATAGCAATAAAGCACTCACTAGAAATACTTCTTTAGCAGAACGGAACACATGATCTTTGTCTATTTGATTGAGAGCAAAAATGGACTTGACTAAATAATTCCCAGCATCCTGGATCTGTAAACAGAAATTTACACACCTGATAATTAATTGTTAATTACCAAAGATAAAATATATAAGATTTTTATTTCCTTTAATAAACAGTAATACATATTTCTAATGATATCAATATACATTCACAGGTTAAAAGTCTTTCTGCACTAGAGTTATTTCTCTATGCATTTCATATAAAAATCACTTTTTTCAGCTAATTCTCCTGCAGTCATTTCTTTTCCGATTTTCTTAATTTTTCACCTTAAAAAAAAATTTAGTAACAGTTTAATTATTCTGATATTTTCATTTTTTTTTTTCAAACTTTTATTCAAAAATTTATCATATAAACACAAATGTAATTCTCTAAAATTATTTAAAGAATATTTTCAATTTTTGAACAGGTTATACGATATAACTTGGTTTGGGGCAGTTTATGCTTAATAAACCGCCGAAGCAGTTTATGAAAAGCGTAAAAAAACTGTTAAAAAATTGTAAATATTCCTTATAATTTAATTTTTGAATTGATTCCTCAATTTTAATTTCAATTATTTCATGGGACTATTTGAATATGTCGTTTGCGAATGATTACATTGGCGACGTCACAATACCAACCCAGGTTATGGGCAGTTTCAAAATAAATGGCTCCTACTGCTATAGCTGTCTAATTTACTCATTTTTATGATTTTATTCGATCTAAATAGTTCAAAAGATCTGTAATGATTTGATGTTTGTTAATGCAAAAAATCTTTAAGATATCTAGAATAACAAAAAAATTATGTCCAAAAAACATGTCAAAATTGTCAGGAGTGCAACCCTTTTTTGTGACACTTTAATAATTCCTTAATTTTCAACAACCTACCACAGTGCTAAATCAAACAATATGTTATCAAAATCTATTTCATCACAAACTTTGATATGTTGACATACTTTAAGATAGCAATAGATTATGCTTCACATTTATTATTGCATAAAAATATGGCTTTGTAAAAAAGATGTACCTAGTCAGGAGTGCAACAAACATTTATGCAAGTTTTCCTACATTACATTGTAGAAATGTTGTCTTTTAGTTTTCAAAGATATGGGGTATAAATAAATCTTAATACATCATTGCTGCTTCAAAATCATAGTTAAAGGATACACTAAGATCAGTAGTAAGGCCAAGAATGTCACATTAAAGGCAGCACCCTCAAATGTCAGGAGTGCAACATTTGATATTTTCTTTTAAATGTAACTAATATCACATTTGTCTTTCTATTGCAACAGAGACTGACCAAAAGAACAGATAAAACCCATTTACCTGTTTGAGATACATAAAATATCTCTCACAGAAGCATTTGATTCATGTCAGGAGTGCAACTAGTTTTAAGTGATCTTCTATACAGTCTAAATTATAGCTTTTTATATGGATGATTTAAATAAAATGAGATTCTGTCAAGCTTAGAATAATGTTTGAAAAAATTAAAAGTGCCAATAGCATGTTATGTGCTTTTAATTTTATGTAATAAAGCATTTTTGTTGATTCTAAATGGTCTCATGCTTTAATATCTATTAGGTATTAATACTAGAGACATTCTCTGACAAGGGAACATGTTTTCTAGGTTCATTAGCTATTGGAGATTAATTGACTTGATAAATTTTATGATAAATGCATTTATCTATTTTCTTATAGATAATTTATGGTTGACCATGTAAATGTTGCACTTCTGACATAAATATTTAAAAATCTTTGAAATTTGATATAATCAATTTTTTACGTATCCAAAAAATACTTGTAATTGTACACTAAACATCTATTTTCAATATTAATTTAGATTAATACATGTTTTAAATGTTTTTGCATAGTATATTTCAAAAATAAGTTGGAATTTTCGAGAAGTATGGCTGTAAACAAGTTACAAATAAACTTTAAGAAACAATTATCATTAAAACTTGGTAAAACTAATGCTTGAAAGAACACCAACTGATTTTTTCCCCTGTGAATTGTTTTTAAGTTAATAACTCTTCTTTTCCGTGATGGCAATATAGTGTCAGGAGTGCAACATATCCTGATAAAATAGTACCATTGATAAAATAATGATAATTTATAATAAATTGCCTTTTCTAGCCTATAGAAATCAAAAATCATATGTAATTAAAAATATTGCTGCTAAAACTGGGTATTAAAGAAGTGGGTATGGCAAAAAATTGTTACAAATTTCCAAATACTGTCATTTCTGTACAAATATTTCATTGAAACAGGTAAAGATTATTGTATGAGTTAACAGTAACATCACTGTTCAATGTTGGCATTTTAAAATGTGATATTTTCTTCTTTTTTTTCTTTATTATAAAATGTCAGGAGTGCAACAAAAATAGACAAAATGTTTTTTCTACAACCAATTATTTTGCGATCGTTCAAAGAATCAATGTGATTTTTTTTTTACAAATGGCTACTTATCTTTAAAGTTTGAAAATTTTGCTGTCTTGAGTAAAAATATTCATTATTATTTTGATAATAAAAACTTTATCAGGTAGATTGGACAAAAATATTGAGAATTTTTCATGAAAAAATAGCTTTTAAGAAAAACTACAACTACCAATAACCAAATATTTTGCACAAAAAGTCATTTATATCAGTTGTATTGTTTGAGAAACCATTATACAAAATAATTGAGACTAAAGATTGTTTAACTGATATAGAATAAGTATGTGTTTTACATGTTTTTCATGCCAATTTGTGTTCAATAAAAGGTTCTTAAAAATTTATTGCTTATCTGTTTATAGTTTCTTTCTTGTTTCATTTACTTCAATGTATACAACATTGAAAATTATCAGCAGAAAGTTTTTAGGAGTGAGTTTAATTTGGACATTTTTTTCACATGTTGGAGCCATTTTTTTTTTAAACATCCCTTATCAAGTATAACCAATGTTGCTCCAGGAGGATCAGTCAAACAGATTGCAGTATTCACAGCCAATTAAATTGTATCTCATATCCAAAAATGATCTTAAAACAATGTCTATCCAGTTGAGTAGTTTTACTGTAGTTTTGGTCATCTTTATCATTTTATTTCATATATTGTATACCTTGTCTACATGTATATCAGGGTTCTATTTTTATTTATATATTGTATACCTTGTCTACATGTATATCAGGGTTCTATTTTTATTTATATATTGTATACCCTGTCTACATGTATATCAGGGTCCTATTTTTATTTATATATTGTATACCCTGTCTACATGTATATCAGGGTCCTATTTTTATTTTATATATTGTATACCCTGTCTACATGTATATCAGGGTCCTATTTTTATTTATATATTGTATACCCTGTCTACATGTATATCAGGGTCCTATTTTTATTTATATATTGTATACCCTGTCTACATGTATATCAGGGTCCTATTTTTATCTTATATATTGTATACCCTGTCTACATGTATATCAGGGTCCTATTTTTATTTATATATTGTATATCCTGTCTACATGTATATCAGGGTCCTATTTTTATTTATATATTGTATATCCTGTCTACATGTATATCAGGGTCCTATTTTTATCTTATATATTGTATACCCTGTCTACATGTATATCAGGGTCCTATTTTTATTTATATATTGTATATCCTGTCTACATGTATATCAGGGTCCTATTTTTATTTATATATTGTATATCCTGTCTACATGTATATCAGGGTCCTATTTTTATTTATATATTGTATACCCTGTCTACATGTATATCAGGGTCCTATTTTTATTTTATAAATTGTATACTCTGTCTACATGTATATCAGCATCCTATTTTTATTTATATATTGTATACCCTGTCTACATGTATATCAGGGTCCTATTTTTATTTTATATATTGTATACCCTGTCTACATGTATATCAGGGTCCTATTTTTATTTATATATTGTATACCCTGTCTACATGTATATCAGGGTCCTATTTTTATTTTATATATTGTATACCCTGTCTACATGTATATCAGGGTCCTATTTTTATTTTATATATTGCATACCCTGTCTACATGTATATCAGCCTCCTATTTTTATTTATATATTGTATACCATGTCTACATGTATATCAGGGTCCTATTTTTATTTTATATATTGTATACCCTGTCTACATGTATATCAGGGTCCTATTTTTATTTTATATATTGTATACCCTGTCTACATGTATATCAGGGTCCTATTTTTATTTATATATTGTATACCCTGTCCACATGTATATCAGGGTCCTATTTTTATTTATATATTGTATACCCCGTCTACATGTATATCAGGGTCCTATTTTCATTTTATATATTGTATACCCTGTCTACATGTATATCAGGGTCCTATTTTTATTTATATATTGTATACCCTGTCCACATGTATATCAGGGTCCTATTTTTATTTATATATTGTATACCCTGTCTACATGTATATCAGGGTCCTATTTTTATTTATATATTGTATACCTTGTCTACATGTATATCAGGGTTCTATTTTTATTTATATATTGTATATCCTGTCTACATGTATATCAGGGTCCTATTTTTATTTATATATTGTATATCCTGTCTACATGTATATCAGGGTCCTATTTTTATTTATATATTGTATATCCTGTCTACATGTATATCAGGGTCCTATTTTTATTTATATATTGTATATCCTGTCTACATGTATATCAGGGTCCTATTTTTATTTATATATTGTATATCCTGTCTACATGTATATCAGGGTCCTATTTTTATTTATATATTGCATACCCTGTCTACATGTATATCAGCATCCTATTTTTATTTATATATTATATACCCTGTCTACATGTATATCAGGGTCCTATTTTTATTTATATATTGTATACCCTGTCTACATGTTTATCAGGGTCCTATTTTCATTTTATATATTGCATACCCTGTCCACATGTGTATATCAGGGTCCTATTTTTATTTATATATTGTATACCCTGTCTACATGTATATCAGGGTCCTATTTTTATTTATATATTGTATACCCTGTCCACATGTATATCAGGGTCCTATTTTTATTTATATATTGTATACCCCATCTACATGTATATCAGGGTCCTATTTTCATTTTATATATTGTATACCCTGTCTACATGTATATCAGGGTCCTATTTTTATTTATATATTGTATACCCTGTCCACATGTATATCAGGGTCCTATTTTTATTTATATATTGTATACCCCGTCTACATGTATATCAGGGTCCTATTTTTATTTATATATTGTATACCCTGTCTACATGTATATCAGGGTCCTATTTTTATTTATATATTGTATACCCTGTCTACATGTATATCAGGGTCCTATTTTTATTTATATATTGTATACCCTGTCTACATGTATATCAGGGTCCTATTTTTATTTATATATTGTATACCTTGTCTACATGTATATCAGGGTCCTATTTTCATTTTATATATTGTATACCCTGTCTACATGTATATCAGGGTCCTATTTTTATTTTATATATTGTATACCCTGTCTACATGTATATCAGGGTCCTATTTTTATTTTATATATTGTATACTCTGTCTACATGTATATCAGGGTTCTATTTTTATTTATATATTGTATACCTTGTCTACATGTATATCAGGGTCCTATTTTTATTTATATATTGTATACCCTGTCTACATGTATATCAGGGTCCTATTTTTATTTATATATTGTATACCCTGTCTACATGTATATCAGGGTCCTATTTTTATTTATATATTGTATACCTTGTCTACATGTATATCAGGGTCCTATTTTTATTTTATATATTGTATACCCTGTCTACATGTATATCAGGGTCCTATTTTTATTTTTGTATTGTATACCCTGTCCACATGTATATCAGGGTCCTATTTTTATTTTATATATTGTATACCCTGTCTACATGTATATCAGGGTCCTATTTTTATTTATATATTGTATATCCTGTCTACATGTATATCAGGGTCCTATTTTTATTTATATATTGTATACCCTGTCTACATGTATATCAGGGTCCTATTTTTATTTATATATTGTATACCCTGTCTACATGTATATCAGCATCCTATTTTTATTTATATATTGTATACCCTGTCTACATGTATATCAGGGTCCTATTTTTATTTATATATTGTATATCCTGTCTACATGTATATCAGCATCCTATTTTTATTTATATATTGTATACCCTGTCTACATGTATATCAGGGTCCTATTTTTATTTTATATATTGTATACCCTGTCTACATGTATATCAGCATCCTATTTTTATTTATATATTGTATACCCTGTCTACATGTATATCAGGGTCCTATTTTTATTTATATATTGTATACCCTGTCTACATGTATATCAGGGTCCTATTTTTATTTATATATTGTATACCCTGTCTACATGTATATCAGGGTCCTATTTTTATTTATATATTGTATATCCTGTCTACATGTATATCAGCATCCTATTTTTATTTATATATTGTATACCCTGTCTACATGTATATCAGGGTCCTATGGTACCATTGTGGTTAAATTTAATAATATGGTGGCAAAAATTGAACCACATAGCCTGTGGTACCATAGGATCAGAATATACTTACGGTCAAAGCTGTGTATAAAGGCCACTGAAGGGAATCTGAAAATGTGGCCTTTATGTCAGGTTAAAATTATATCCACTATTCATTAATGGGGGAAATGAGATTGCCCTTTATAGACAGTGATTTGTTATATAGAGGTGACCTTTTAAGGCAGGTTTGACTGTATCTCACAAGTGAGACATTATACAATTAATTACTACCTAAGAAGTCAATACCAGGATATGAGGATCTTGACACTTGGCACTCAAGGTGACCTGACCTGACTGAGGCCAACTGCCGAGGTCAGGTCAGGTCACAGAGAGTGACAAGTTGAGAGGTCCTCATATCCTGGTATTGACTTCTTATGTAGTACCGTATAACCGGTAACTTTAACATACCTGTTGTAATTTTCAGCTGACTTCAGGATCAATGCTTGTTTTAACATACATGTTGTAACTTCCAGCTGACTCCAGGATTAATGGTTGTTTTAACATACCTGTTATAACTTCCAGCTGATTCCAGGATTAATGGTTGTTTTAACATACCTGTTGTAACTTCCAGCTGACTCCAGGATTAATGGTTGTTTTAACATACCTGTTGTAACTTCCAGCTGACTCCAGGATTAATGGTTGTTTTAACATACCTGTTGTAACTTCCAGCTGACTTCAGGATTAATGGTTGTTTTAACATACCTGTTGTAACTTCCAGCTGACTTCAGGATTAATGGTTGTTTTAACATACCTGTTGTAACTTCCAGCTGACTTCAGGATTAATAGTTGTTTTAACATACCTGTTGTAACTTCCAGCTGACTTCAGGATTAATGGTTGTTTTAACATACCTGTTGTAACTTCCAGCTGACTCCAGGATTAATGGTTGTTTTAACATACCTGTTGTAACTTCCAGCTGACTTCAGGATTAATGGTTGTTTTAACATACCTGTTGTAACTTCCAGCTGACTTCAGGATTAATGGTTGTTTTAAATGTATGGTGATCTTTGGCCTGCTTGTGTTTAAAATTTATATCCTGTCAATAAATAAACAAGAGGCTTGCTTGTGATTAAAATTTATATCCTGTCAATAAATAAACAAGAGGCTTGCTTGTGATTAAAATTTATATCCTGTCAATAAATAAACAAGAGGCTAACCTGAGTGTGTATCATTCACCTGGTTTGTTTACATCAACTCAGTATTTGAGAAAGCAAAATATTTTCCTGATTTTCATTGATTGAATGATTATTGCTTAAATGTCAAACGAGCAATATTTCAGCTATATTCAGAACAAGTGCAATATAGAAATGAGGAAAGAGATGGGTCAATGTATTTTGACTGCGACTGAAAAGGTATGGAGAGTTGGGTAGGGACACACAATTAATCTTTTGTAGCGGCTTCTTTGTGCCTACTCTTTTTGGAAATCTACAAAAGAGGTCTTTAGCATGTAGGAATTGTGGCATTCTCCAAACATGCTTCCTACTAATAACTATAGTCCATGGTCAGACTTTCCGTATTTAAATCTGACAACTCCCTCCATCGAGAGAGCTCCCCTTATTCACCATTAGGAAAAGCACTGAGCAGCTCTGTGGATTTGAACCCTGGAATCCCTCACCAGTATCTAGTATTTATTTTCACATAGGGTCATATGTAAAACATTCAAGCCAAACTTGATTTCAAATTACTTAGTGGTTTAGAAGAAAAATAATTTAAAATATTTTCCCCATGTCCTATGTTTAACTTTGAGAGAATACAATTATTTTTCCTACAGTTATTCTCAAAAAGACCTAGTCTCTTGGAGTTGCTGTCTTCGCATACATTGTGTGTTTAAATTTATTGGAATTTTGTTGCTTTTTGTCTTAGGAGAGGATCAATATATGTTAGTCTGGTCAAGGTCACAGTGACCTCATTTTGGTACGTGACACTCCTCTACACCCATCAAATAAAATGAGACCAGTACAAAGCACAAAAAAATTAGGAACCGGAAAACAGGCTACTGATAAAAATGAACTTATTTGACCTTGATCTTTAAGGTCAAGGTCACAATGACCTCATTACTATATGCAACACTCCGCCATGTCCTAATATATACACATACAAAATATGAAGGCACTGCACATTTAAACAACTAGAGGCTCAGTGGGCTGAGCCTGTGTCGCTCACCTTTCATTCTGCTTTGAGGAAACTTAATACAGAACCTTCCATAGGTGCTTCCCACCAAGTTTCGGTTCATTTGGCTAAGCAGTTACAGAGAAGAAGATTTTTTTAAATCAACCAATCAGAAACAAGAATGGCCTGTGGCGGCCATGTTTATTAACGGATGGGAACTAAATGTGCAACCTTAATAGATGACCTTCCAAGTATGCTTCCTACCAAGTTTCGATTCATTTGGCAAAGCGATTTTAGAGGAGATGATTTCTTAGAAATCAACCAATCAGAAACAAGAATTGCCTGTGGTGGCCATATTTGTTAACGGATTGGAAATAAATTAGCACTCTTTATGGAGGACCTTCCAAGGATGCTTCCTACCAAATTTCGATTCATTTGGTCAAGCGGTTTCAGAGGATAAGATCCTTTGGAAATCAACCAATCAGAAACAAGAATTGCCTATTTCGGCCATGTTTGTTAACGAATCGGAAAGAAATCAGCAATCTTTAGAGGATCTTCCAAGGATGCTCTCTACCAAGTAGCGATTCATTTGGCTGAGGGGTTTCAGAGGAGACGATTTTTAGAAATCAACCAATCAGAAACAAGATTTGTCGGCGGTGGCCATGTTTGTTAACGGATCGGAACTAAATCAGCAATCTTTATAGAGGACCTTCCAAGGATGCTTCCTACCAAGTTACGATTCATTTGGCGAAGCAGTTTCAGGAGAAGATTTTTTTTAGAAATTAACCATTCAGAAACAAGAATTGCCTGTGGTGGCCATGTTTGTTAATGGATCGGGATGAAATGAGTAATCTTTATGAAGAACCTGCCATAGATGCTTCCTACCAAGTTTCAGTTCATTTGGCCGAGCGGTTTCAGAGGAGAAGATTTTTTTAAATCGACCAATCAGAAACAAGAATTGCCTATGGCAGCCATGTTTGTTAATAGATCGGGACAAAATGACCAATCTTTAGGGAGGACCTTCCATAGCATCTTCGCTAGCCAAGGGTTACAATCCGCTCTACTCATCTTCACCCTTGGCATCGTTAAGACGGATTTTCGAGGTCACACAGTGACGGTTTATATGTAATGCAGCTAGTGGTAGTTGCAACCAATCAGAACGGGCTTTACAAAAAGCACATGTTCTGTAGGAAAAATGTCAACAAAATAAAAATGCAAAAAATCGTCAGTCCGGCACGATTTTGATTGTATAAAAAAGTTTGTACGATTAGCCGCTACACTATTCGTACAAAAAGTTTGTACGAGGAGACACTGCCCATTATAATCTCGAGTCAATTTTCAGGGCATTCAAACGAAAGGAAATGAAAGCCTCACTTCGATTGGCTGAAAATGACATCATTACAAGGGGCGTAACTGTCAAAATCCAGCAGGTAGCAGTGCGCGGGAATTACGAAAATCCGTCTAACGATGCCAAGGGTGAAGATGAGTAGAGCGGATCGTAACCCTTGGCTAGCAAAGATGTTTCCATAGATGCTTCCTACCAAATTTCACTTCATTTGACTGAGGGGTTTCAGAAGAGAAGATTAAAATGTGAAAAGTTAACGCACGACAGACGACGGACGCCAAGTGATGGCAAAAGCTCACATTGCCTTTGGCAAGGTGAGCTAAACCAGAGGCTCTCAAGAGCCTGTATCGTTCACCTGGTAATAAAAAAAAACAATTGGTCCTATGTAAAAACTATGTCCTGCATCATCTTGGAATTATGATCAACATAAAAAACACAAAGTTTGTAAAGGACCTTCCAATGATTGATGCACAGTTTAGGTTCAATCAGTGCAATAGCTTCAGAGAAGAATATATTTCTGTATTTTCCCCATATGGTTCTGTGTTAATACTATGACCTGTGGTGGCAGCCATCTTGGATTTCCGATCAGCATAAAAAACAGAGGACCTTCCAATGATCATTCCTGGGCAGTTTGGTTTCAACTGTCCAAGTGGTTTCAGAGAAGAAGCATTTTGAAACATTTTTCCCATAGGGTCCAATGTTAAACTAAGTCCTGCCGTAGCCGCCATTTTGAATTTCATATCAGAATAAAAAACGTATATTTTGTAGAGGACCATTCAATGAACATTCGTGTACAGTTTGGCTTTAATCATATTTGTAGTTTCTGAGAAGAAGGCATTTGAACATTTTCCCATAGGGTCCAATGTTAATCTATGTATTGCGGTGGTGGCCATCTTGGATTTCCGATCGGCATAAAAAACACACACCTTGTAGAGGACCTTCCAATGATCATTCCTGGGCAGTTTGGTTTCAATTATCCAAGTGGTTTCAGAGAAGAAGCGTTTTGAAACATTTTTCCCATAGGGTCCAATGTTAAACTAAGTCCTGCCGTAGCCGCCATTTTGAATTTCATATCGGAACAAAAAACGTAAAGTTTGTAGAGGACCATCCAATGTACACACATATGGACAGTTTGGCTTTAATCATATTTGTAGTTTCTGAGAAGAAGGCATTTGAACATTTTCCCATAGGGTCCAATGTTAATCTATGTCCTGCGGTGGTGGCCATCTTGAATTTTCGATCGGCATAAAAAAACAGAAACTTTGTAGAGGACCTTCCAATGATCATTCCTGGGCAGTTTGGTTTCAATTATCCAAGTGGTTTCAGAGAAGAAGCGTTTTGAAACATTTTTCCCATAGGGTCCAATGTTAAACTAAGTCCTGCCGTAGCCGCCATTTTGAATTTCTTATCGGAACAAAAAATGTACAGTTTGTAGAGGACCATCCAATGAACATTCATGTACAGTTTGGCTTTAATAATATTTGTAGTTTCTGAGTAGAAGGCATTTGAATATTTTCCCATAGGGTCCAATGTTAATCTATGTCCTGCGGTGGCGGCCATCTTGGATTTCCGACCGGCATAAAAAACATAAAATTTGTAGAGGACCTTCCAATGATCATTCCTTGGCAGTTTGGTTTCAACTGTCCAAGTGGTTTCAGAGAAGAAGCATTTTGAAACATTTTTCCCATAGGGTCCAATGTTAAACTAAGTCCTGCCGTAGCCGCCATTTTGAATTTCATATCGGAACAAAAAACCTTAAGATTGTAGAGGACCATCCAATGAACATTCATGTACAGTTTGGCTTTAATCATATTTGTAGTTTCTGAGAAGAAGGCATTTGAACATTTTCCCATAGGGTCCAATGTTAATCTATGTCCTGCGATGGCGGCCATCTTGGATTTCCGATCGGCATAAAAAACAGTAACTTGGTAAAGGACATTCCAATGATCATTCCTTTACAGTTTGGGTTCAGTCAGTTCATTAGTTTCAGAGAAGAAGATCTTTGAAATTTCAGCCAATCAGAGCATATTATTGGCCCTGGCAGCCATATTGAATATCCGACTGGAACGAAAAACAGTAACTTTGTAGAGGACCATCCAAGGAACATTCCTGCTAAGTTCGGTTCCAATCGGCCAAGTGGTTTCGGAGAAGAAGCTTGAAATGTGAAAAGTTTACAGACGACAGACGACAGACGACAGACTACAGACGACAGACGACAGACGACGGACGCCAAGTGATGGCAATAGTTCACCTGGACCTTTGGTCCAGGTGAACTAAAAAAGTTCTGTCACAGATAAAGTTGTATTAGAAGAAGTGGAAGAAGAACTCAGTGTACTATATACTTACTGCATCACAGATACTATCACCTAGTAAAGTAACCACACATTTTATAGTACTACCACCACTGAAAAACAAAATATTTCATGATTTTAATTTTCTAACAATTTTGACAGCAATAATTCTTTTTCAAATATGATTTGACCTCTACTTGTCATAGGAACATTTATTAACGTGACATATTGTCAATGTTTTCCTAGATATAAGTCTAAACAATTACTTAATACTCTTCCATGTTCATACTGTTGTGTCCCTTAATATTACTTTCTATAAAATATAAAGGGGCTGTCATGGTCGTGATCCAACTACTTGTGCAATCAGTGCCTATCACCACTAAAGTTTTGAGTTCAAACCCTGCTCGTCACAAGGTGTACTTGATACAACATTATGTGATAGAGTACATCAGTGACTTGCGACAGGTTGGTGGTTTTCTCTGGGTACTCCAGTTTCCTCCACCAATAAAACTGACTGCCCTAATATAACTGAAATATTGTTGAAAGTGGCGTTAAACATCATAAAACAACCAATCAACCAACCATCTATAAAATATATCTTTCTTAGTTCTTTCAATTCCATCTTGAAAGTTTGAAAGTTTGATCTAATTTGGTTCAGTAGTTTCAGGAGAGATTATTTTGGTGAAAAGTTAATCAGGGACAACGACCATGATGATGGACGCCAAGTGATGACAATAGCTCACATGACCCTTTAATTTCAGTCAGATAGCAAAAAACATTTTTTTATTTTCCCATTGGATCCCATGTTAGCGGTAATCATGGATTTCCAATCTGTTATTAGAAAAAAAAAATTCTACAGGATCATTTCTACAATTTTTTGAGAATATAAGATTTAAAATTTCAGCCATTCAGACAGAATTTATTGACCATTGCAACCATGTTGAATTTCCAAATGGCACAAAAAACATAAACAATGTTAAGAATGTGGCCCAGGTATCAAGATATCTTGAATATTTGGCTTTATCAAAGCACAAGCATAGGTCCCTTCTATTTCAACACAATCAGGTTCACTTAATATTCATTTACAATGTTGATATCTCTGTTTATTAATTTGTCATCAGATGTCAATGCTGTTCAGTGACTCTGTGTCTGTAAAAGAATACTTACTTTGGACTAGAAAGAAGAATTCTGTGAGGTGTAACTAAACTTTTGTTCTCATCTGAAGAATAGAAATTCATTAAATAAAGTTAAAACTTTTTTTACTTCTTTAATTTTTTTTTAAATATAGTTATTTGCAAAAATCATAATTTATTATTTTCTCCAAAATATGAAAGCCATGGAAACAACATTGTATGCAATTCAATTTTTGGGTAGAATGTCTGTCTGCCCAACCAACAAGATGAACTGTGAGCTAATGCTCACGTATGATACCCCCGCTCTTCGGCAAACAGGAAGTAGGAATCTGACGGGTCAAAAAATGCTTCCCACGATATGGGGTACCTATATGAAGCTTGTGACCAAATATCAGATTTCTGCCATCAATAGTTGCTGAGAAAAAATTTAAATGCGACGAAAAATGAGCATATACATGTATGTTCAATGTGTATAAAAATCAACAAAGTCGGCAAACAGGAAGTAGAAATCTGATGGGTCCAAAAACGCTTCCCACGATATGGGGTACCGATATGAAGCTTGTGACCAAATATCAGATTTGTGTCATCAATAGTTGCTGAGAAAAATGTGCATATATGTTCAATGTGTATAAAAACCAACTAAGTCGGCAAACAGGAAGTAGGAATCTGACGGGTCCAAAAACGCTACCCACAATATGGCATACCTATATGAAGCTTGGGACCAAATATCAGATTTCTGCCATTGATAGTTGCTGAGAAAAATGCGACGAAAAATATCTTGGACGACGGAAGGACGGACAGAGGTAAAATAGTATACCCCCCTCCCCCTCCGGGGAGCGGGGGTATAATGAAAAAATTAGGGAATTCATAAATCAATTTTTGTAAAATAATAATGCTATTTCAATGATACAAAATATTCAAATATTCAAATACTTTATTGGATAAAACACAGTAGATGACATGTATTTTCGTAATCCAATACAATCACAAACATACAAGGACATAGAATATGTCCGCTTTGTACTAGATTAACATGCCTAATTGAATCTTTATAGTGCTCAGCTAGATGAAATAACAGTCCATGGTTAGACATGTTGCTCCACTTGGACACAATATTCTGATTCTGAGCCAACCAGTCTTTGCTCTTACTTCTAAAGCTGCATTTGTATCAGAGAAGCAGCAAACACCAATTTCTTACTCTTTGATTTGACCCGACCAGGGCTCAAACCTTGGATCTACCGCACTCGAGGCATTTTAACATGCTAACCATGAAACCACCAATGTGGTAATCAGCCCATATTGTAGTACATGTACATGCATAGATTTATACATATACAGTCAAACCTGTATTAAGAAGTCACCATTTGGACAAAAAAAAAGTGGCCTTATAAGACAGGTGATCTCTCCACTGAGGTTCATTTCATATGAAATTTTCTATGACAGGACAAGACTAGAGGCTCAGTGGGCTGAGCCTGTGTCACTTACCTTTCATTCTGCTTTGAGGAAACTTAATGCAGAACCTTCCATAGGTGCTTCCCACCAAGTTTCGGTTCATTTGGCTAAGCAGTTACAGAGAAGAAGATTTTTAAAAATCGACCAATTAGAAACAAGAATGGCCTGTGGCAGCCATGTTTATTAACGGATGGGAACTAAATGCGCAATCTTTATAGATGACCTTCCAAGGATGCTTCCTACCAAGCTTTGATTCATTTGGCAAAGCGGTGTTCAGAGAAGAAGATTTTTTAGAAATCAACCAATCAGAAACAAGAATTGTCTGTGGTGGCCACGTTTGTTAACGGATCGGATCTAAATGAGCAATCTTTATAGAGAACCTTCCAAGGATGCTTCCTACCGAGTTTCGATTCAATTGGCCAAGCAGGCCATGTTTGTTAACGGATCGGGACGAAATGAGCATTCTTTATAGAGGACTTGTCATAGATGCTTCCTACCAAGTTTCGGTTCATTTGGCTGAGCGGTTTCAGAGGAGAATTTTTTTTTAAATCGGCCAATCATAAACAAGAATTGTCTATGGTGGCCATGTTTGTTAATGGATCGGGACAAAATGAGCAGTCTTTAGAGTGGACCTTCCATAGATGCTCCCTTCCAAGTTTCACTTCATTTGGCTAAGGGGTTTCAGAGGAGAAGATTAAAATGTGAAAAGTTAATGCACAACGGATGCCAAGTGATGGCAAAAGCTCACATTGCCTTTGGCAAGGTGAGCTAAAAAAGGTGACATTTTGGGCAGGTTTGACTGTACTAGCTAGTATTTAAATATTTATATACAATAACATCATGCACAGTATTGCTTTCTAAATCTATACACATACAAACTCCCACATATTTATATAGTTACACATTAAATCACTATTCATTTTCACATGAAGTCCTGTGTGTAACCTTTAATCCATTAAAATCTGATTTAAAAATATAATTTAAAACTGCTGACCTTCTCATACCTCTGAAAATGCAAATGCTACAAAAAATACATTAGTCAGATTGCACTGTAGTATCGTTTTTATTTTCAGTCACACTTCACACAGGTAATATACATGGACCTTAAATTTTGGTAAACATTACATGACATCATTATTGACACATGTTACGTTTGATTAGGTGTCTGCATATATGCATAAAAACATGGGGAGGAAAGGTTGCGAATTGAGTGCGTAAGTAAAAGAATTGATGATGTTTTTGTACACAGGGAGGTTAGGGTTATGGTGTTTAATGCCACTTTCAACAATATTTCAGTTATATCGTGGCGGGCTTTGTACACAGAAGGCTATCGTGTAAGTGAGATAGCAAGAATATTAACCAGACCTCGGAGCACTGTAGATGATGTTATTGATAATTATTTAAACAGAGAAAATAAAGGAAGGAAGACCAAAACTTGTGATGATCTGCAATTACCACAGACTCTAAAGACTTGTCCAATCAAACAGAAGGAGTTGTTAATGTGACAATTAATCTTTTTAATAAAATTGGCCGTATCTGGAAGGACATGTATCCAGAACTCATATAAATCCTTTTAAAGAGAATTGCACATGCTATAAGGCTGACTAAATATTAAGCTATGTCTGTTGTATTTTTTGTTGTTGTTAATTTGAATTATTTCAACAACTGAATAATTTTGGTCAGTCCTTTTATGCCAGATCAGGTACCAGATTTGTTTTCCAGATCATACATGTATGATAGAAAGGAACAAGAAACTAGAGGCTCAGCCCACTGAGCCTGTGTCGCTCACCTTTCATTCTGCTTTGAGGAAACTTAATACAGAACCTTCCATAGGTGCTTCCCACCAACTTTCGGTTCATTTTGGCAAAGCAGTTTCAGAGAAGAAGATTTTTAGAAATCGACCAATCTAAAACAAGAATTGCCTGTGGCAGCCATGTTTGTTAAAGGATCAAAACGAAATGAGCAATATCTATAGAGGACCTTCCATAGGTGCTTCTTACCTAGTTTCATATTATTTGGCCAAGCGGCTTCAGAGGAAAATTTGTTTTAGAATCGACCAATAAGAAACAAGAATTGCCTGTGGCCACCATATTTGTAAATGGATCGGGATGAAATGAGTAAGCTTTACAGAGGACCTCCCATAGATGCATCCTACCAAGTTTCGGTTCATTTGGCAAAGCAGTTTCAGAGGAGAAGACTTTTAAAAATAGGCCAATCAGTAACAAGAATGGCCTGTGGTGGCCATGTTTGTAAATGGATCGGGACGAAATGAGCAATTGCAACAGAGGACTTTCCATAGTTGCTTCCTACCAAGCTTTGGATCATTTGGCGAAACGGTTTCAGAGGAGAAGAATCTAAAAAATCAACCAATCAGAAACAAGAATCGCCTGTGGCGGCCATGTTTGTTAACAGATCGGGACGAAATAAGCAATCTTTATAGAGGACCCTCCATAGATGCTTCCTACCAAGTTTCAGTTCATTTGAATTGGCTGAGGGGTTTTAGAGGAGAAGATTAAAATGTGAAAAGTTAACGAACGACAGACGACGGATGCCAAGTCAGATGGCAAGGTGAGCTAAAAAACCCAGTAAAAACTGACATTACTACAATATAGGAGCTTAGAATTGTGTGTGAAAACAGCAAAAACTGACATTACTACAATATAGGAGTGAAGAATTTTGTGATGACAGTAAAAACTGACATTACTACAATATAGGAGCTTAGAATTGTGTGTGAAAACAGCAAAAACTGACATTACTACAATATAGGAGTGAAGAATTTTGTGATGACAGTAAAAACTGACATTACTACAATATAGGAGCTTAGAATTGTGTGTGAAAACAGTAAAAACTGACATTACTACAATATAGGAGCTTACAATTTTGTATGATGACAGTAAAAACTGACATTACTACAATATAGGAGTGAAGAATTTTGTGTGATGACAGTAAAAACTGACATTACTACAATATAAGAGTGAAGAATTTTGAGTGATGACAGTAAAAACTGACATTACTACAATATAGGAGTGAAGAATTTTGTGTGATGACAGTAAAAACTGACATTACTACAATATAGGAGCTTACAATTTTGAGTGATGACAGTAAAAACTGACATTACTACAATATAGGAGCTTAGAATTGTGTGTGAAAACAGCAAAAACTGACATTACTACAATATAGGAGTGAAGAATTTTGTGATGACAGTAAAAACTGACATTACTACAATATAGGAGCTTAGAATTGTGTGTGAAAACAGCAAAAACTGACATTACTACAATATAGGAGTGAAGAATTTTGTGATGACAGTAAAAACTGACATTACTACAATATAGGAGCTTAGAATTGTGTGTGAAAACAGTAAAAACTGACATTACTACAATATAGGAGCTTACAATTTTGTATGATGACAGTAAAAACTGACATTACTACAATATAGGAGTGAAGAATTTTGTGTGATGACAGTAAAAACTGACATTACTACAATATAAGAGTGAAGAATTTTGTGTGATGACAGTAAAAACTGACATTACTACAATATAGGAGTGAAGAATTTTGTGTGATGACAGTAAAAACTGACATTACTACAATATAGGAGCTTACAATTTTGAGTGATGACAGTAAAAACTGACATTACTACAATATAGGAGCTTAGAATTGTGTGTGAAAACAGCAAAAACTGACATTACTACAATATAGGAGTGAAGAATTTTGTGATGACAGTAAAAACTGACATTACTACAATATAGGAGCTTAGAATTGTGTGTGAAAACAGTAAAAACTGACATTACTACAATATAGGAGCTTACAATTTTGTATGATGACAGTAAAAACTGACATTACTACAATATAGGAGTGAAGAATTTTGTGTGATGACAGTAAAAACTGACATTACTACAATATAAGAGTGAAGAATTTTGTGTGATGACAGTAAAAACTGACATTACTACAATATAGGAGTGAAGAATTTTGTGTGATGACAGTAAAAACTGACATTACTACAATATAGGAGCTTACAATTTTGAGTGATGACAGTAAAAACTGACATTACTACAAAATAGGAGCTTAGAATTGTGTGTGAAAACAGCAAAAACTGACATTACTACAATATAGGAGTGAAGAATTTTGTGATGACAGTAAAAACTGACATTACTACAATATAGGAGCTTACAATTTTGTATGATGACAGTAAAAACTGACATTACTACAATATAGGAGTGAAGAATTTTGTGTGATGACAGTAAAAACTGACATTACTACAATATAGGAGTGAAGAATTTTGTGTGATGACAGTAAAAACTGACATTACTACAATATAGGAGCTTACAATTTTGAGTGATGACAGTAAAAACTGACATTACTACAATATAGGAGTTAAGAATTTTGTGTGACGACTGTAAAAACTGACAATACTACAATATAGGAATGAAGAATTTTGTGTGATGACAGTAAAAACTGACATTACTACAATATAGGAGCTTACAATTTTGAGTGATGACAGTAAAAACTGACATTACTACAATATAGGAGTTAAGAATTTTGTGTGATGACAGTAAAAACTGACAATACTACAATATAGGAGTGAAGAATTTTGTGTGATGACAGTAAAAACTGACATTACTACAATATAGGAGTGAAGAATTTTGTGTGATGACAGTAAAAACTGACATTACTACAATATAGGAGTGAAGAATTTTGTGTGATGACAGTAAAAACTGACATTACTACAATATAGGAGTGAAGAATTTTGTGTGATGACAGTAAAAACTGACATTACTACACTATAGGAGTGAAGAATTTTGTGTGATGACAGTAAAAACTGACATTACTACAATATAGGAGTGAAGAATTTTGTGTGATGACAGTAAAAACTGACATTACTACAATATAGGAGTGAAGAATTTTGTGTGATGACAGTAAAAACTGACATTACTACAATATAGGAGCTTACAATTTTGAGTGATGACAGTAAAAACTGACATTACTACAATATAGGAGTTAAGAATTTTGTGTGATGACAGTAAAAACTGACAATACTACAATATAGGAGTGAAGAATTTTGTGTGATGACAGTAAAAACTGACATTACTACAATATAGGAGTGAAGAATTTTGTGTGATGACAGTAAAAACTGACATTACTACAATATAGGAGCTTACAATTTTGAGTGATGACAGTAAAAACTGACATTACTACAATATAGGAGTTAAGAATTTTGTGTGATGACAGTAAAAACTGACATTACTACAATATAGGAGCTTACAATTTTGAGTGATGACAGTAAAAACTGACAATACTACAATATAGGAGCTTACAATTTTGTGTGATGACAGTAAAAACTGACATTACTACAATATAGGAGTGAAGAATTTTGTGTGATGACAGTAAAAACTGACATTACTACAATATAGGAGTGAAGAATTTTGTGTGATGACAGTAAAAACTGACATTACTACAATATAGGAGTTAAGAATTTTGTGTGATGACAGTAAAAACTGACATTACTACAATATAGGAGTGAAGAATTTTGTGTGATGACAGTAAAAACTGACATTACTACAATATAGGAGTGAAGAATTTTGTGTGATGACAGTAAAAACTGACATTACCACAATATAGGAGTTAAGAATTTTGTGTGATGACAGTAAAAACTGACATTACTACAATATAAGAGTTAAGAATTTTGTGTGATGACAGTAAAAACTGACATTACTACAATATAGGAGTGAAGAATTTTGTGTGATGACAGTAAAAACTGACATTACTACAACATAGGAGCTTACAATTTTGTGTGATGACAGTAAAAACTGACATTACTACAATATAGGAGTGAAGAATTTTGTGTGATGACAGTAAAAACTGACATTACTACAATATAGGAGTGAAGAATTTTGTGTGATGACAGTAAAAACTGACAATACTACAATATAGGAGCTTACAATTTTGAGTGATGACAGTAAAAACTGACATTACTACAATATAGGAGTTAAGAATTTTGTGTGACGACTGTAAAAACTGACAATACTACAATATAGGAATGAAGAATTTTGTGTGATGACAGTAAAAACTGACATTACTACAATATAGGAATGAAGAATTTTGTGTGATGACAGTAAAAACTGACATTACTACAATATAGGAATGAAGAATTTTGTGTGATGACAGTAAAAACTGACATTACTACAATATAGGAGCTTACAATTTTGAGTGATGACAGTAAAAACTGACATTACTACAATATAGGAGTTAAGAATTTTGTGTGATGACAGTAAAAACTGACATTACTACAATATAGGAGTGAAGAATTTTGTGTGATGACAGTAAAAACTGACATTACTACAATATAGGAGTTAAGAATTTTGTGTGATGACAGTAAAAACTGACATTACTACAATATAGGAGTTAAGAATTTTGTGTGATGACAGTAAAAACTGACATTACTACAATATAGGAGTGAAGAATTTTGTGTGATGACAGTAAAAACTGACATTACTACAATATAGGAGCTTACAATTTTGAGTGATGACAGTAAAAACTGACATTACTACAATATAGGAGTTAAGAATTTTGTGTGATGACAGTAAAAACTGACAATACTACAATATAGGAGTGAAGAATTTTGTGTGATGACAGTAAAAACTGACATTACTACAATATAGGAGTGAAGAATTTTGTGTGATGACAGTAAAAACTGACATTACTACAATATAGGAGTGAAGAATTTTGTGTGATGACAGTAAAAACTGACATTACTACAATATAGGAGTGAAGAATTTTGTGTGATGACAGTAAAAACTGACATTACTACAATATAGGAGTGAAGAATTTTGTGTGATGACAGTAAAAACTGACATTACTACAATATAGGAGTGAAGAATTTTGTGTGATGACAGTAAAAACTGACATTACTACAATATAGGAGTGAAGAATTTTGTGTGATGACAGTAAAAACTGACATTACTACAATATAGGAGCTTACAATTTTGAGTGATGACAGTAAAAACTGACATTACTACAATATAGGAGTTAAGAATTTTGTGTGATGACAGTAAAAACTGACAATACTACAATATAGGAGTGAAGAATTTTGTGTGATGACAGTAAAAACTGACATTACTACAATATAGGAGTGAAGAATTTTGTGTGATGACAGTAAAAACTGACATTACTACAATATAGGAGTGAAGAATTTTGTGTGATGACATTTTACTATCCTAATCATCACATTGTTCTCGTTCTATGTATTGTTTACCCAGGGATGAATCTGGTTAGAAAATAAAATAACTGAAAATCAATAAAAAAAATAGCTGAAACTATCTACACCCCCTTTTAAATGGTCCATTTTTGAATGTGTCCAGCAACTTTCAACTAGGAAAATAGCTGAAATCAGTTAAATAACTGACAAATTTATCCCTAGTTTATAAGACAAATAATGTAGACATAGCAAATCTGTAAGATTTGATTGTTATATTGCCATATATATACTGCAAGTAGGTTTTGATGTTCACCTATTTTTTCAGAATCCCCACCTTGTTTTTTATGTTCACCTATTTTTTCAGAATTCTCCCATAATGTTCACCAATTTTTTCAGAATCTCCCCTTTTTTTTAAGTTCACCTATTTTTTTCAGAATTCCTTCCTTTTTTATGTTCACCTATTTTTTCAGAGTCTCCCCTTTTTTTATGTTCACCTATTTTTTCAGAATACCATCCTTTTTTATGTTCACCTATTTTTTCAGAATCCCCACCCCCTTTTTTTTATGTTCACCTATTTTTTCAGGAATTTCCCCTTTTTTTTATTTCACCTATTTTTTCAGAATTTCCCTCCACCTTTGTAATTGTAAAACACTATAGAACGAGTTATATGAAGTACGACTGAAAAAAAAACCTTGAAACTCCCAGGTCCCGATACCACAAATATAACTAGCTAATTATATAAATCACAACACAATTTTCCGCTCTATCTCTATACATGGATAATCATAACTAACTTTATCTAATGCCCTTCAATAAAATATGCAGTATTAAAGTCAATTTTGTCCAATGAGTATTGATAATTTGTTATCTGCATTGGGTTCAGTCAATAAAACATAATTTCTGTCGTATGAAATACAGAAAGCAGTTTTAAAATTTGAAATAATGTCTGTTTATAATTAATGACTAAATGTCAAAAATACAATAAATTACCCGGTATTCATAATATATCAGGAATATCAAAATAAAAAAATTCAACAAGAAAATTGTATTACCAACGAGATTGACAAAATAAATCCATAGAATAAATGGAATATTGTATTGCTTCTGTTAAATAAACCAAAGGGCTTACTAGATGTCAGTAGAAAAGGAAATAGGCAATGTACAATGTATATGTTCAAGGCATTAAGTGAAGTCAATAAAGTAAGGTAAAATCATGAATTTATTGAAGGGGTTATGGCTAGGGCTATTGTGTTTAACACCACTTTCAACAGTATTTCTGTTATATTGGTGGGGGAAACAGGAGTGCCAGGAGAGAAACCACTGATCTGACGCAAGTCACTGACAAACATTATCACATAATGTTGTATCTAGTATCCCCTCGCCATGAGTGGGATACAAACTCACAAGGTTAGTGGTAATAGTCACTGATTGCATAGGTGTAGTTGTAAATCCAACTACCATATGATCACCACCACTTAACGGCCCCTAGAATTGATTGAAAGCTCTTCGTTACCTGATACCTTTAAGTATAGGTGATTGCTTAATATTACTTACACATGTAGTAGATCAAAATTAAATTAAAATCTGTTCACTTTCATAAAGAATCTTAATAAAAAAATACCCATCAAAATCAGAATAAAAAAATTTTGGGTGATCGATCCATTTTCAACCCCCTTATATCTTGAAAACAGTAAGAGCAACACCAAGTCTGTTTGCAAACTACCAAAAGAAAATTTCATATGGAAAATTAAGAAAAAAATCATCGAGAATGGTTGAAATATATTGATTGATTGGTGTTGAAGGCCAAATTTAGCAGTATTTCAGATATATTGTGGTATGAACACATTTTACAAATAAATTTCCCCATCTACCAGACTCTTAGAAATAAAACATTTGTATATAAATACAAATAATTGAAAAATTACAAGGACAAAAATATATTATTTAGAACTTATGTTGTGCATTTAAAAATTTAAAAATTGTGTCGCCTGCGACATTTGTAAATAAATCAAATCTAGTAATGACGTTGTAGAATGTCTGCCGAACATCAGAAACATCTACGCAGTCGATTAAAACATGTTTCAATGAATAATTGGAATTAAATGGAATATATTCCGGTCGTTCTTCATAATTTAAAAAACCAGAGGCTCTCAAGAGCCTGTATCGTTCACCTGGTTATAAAAAGAACCAATTGGTCCTATGTAAAAACTATGTCCTGCAGTGGTAGTCATCTTGGAATTCCGATCAACATAAAAAACACAAAGTTTGTAAAGGACCTTCCAATGATTGATGCACAATTTAGGTTCAATCAGTGCAATAGCTTCAGAGAAGAACATATTTCTGTATTTTCCCCATATGGTCCAGTGCTTCTGTTAATACTATGACCTGTGGTGGCAGCCATCTTGGATTTCCGATCGGCATAAAAAACAGAAACTTTGTAGAGGACCTTCCAATGATCATTCCTGGGCAGTTTGGTTTCAATTGTCCAAGTGGTTTCAGAGAAGAAGCGTTTTGAAACATTTTTCCCATAGGGTTCAATGTTAAACTAAGTCCTGCCGTAGCCGCCATTTTGAATTTCATATTGGAACAAAAAAATTTACAGTTTGTAGAGGACCATCCAATGAACATTCATGTACAGTTTGGCTTTAATCATATTTGTAGTTTCTGAGAAGAAGGCATTTGAACATTTTCCCATAGGGTCCAATGTTAATCTATGTCCTGCGGTGGTGGCCATCTTGGATTTCCGATCGGCATAAAAAACAGAGACTTTGTAGACGACCTTCCAATGATCATTCCTGGGCAGATTGGTTTCAATTGTCCAAGTGGTTTCAGAGAAGAAGTGTTTTGAAACATTTTCCCCATAGGGTCCAATGTTAAACTAAGTCCTGCCGTAGTCGCCATTTTGAATTTCATATCGGACCAAAAAACCTAAAGTTTGTAGAGGACCATCCAATGAACATTCATGTACAGTTTGGCTTTAATCATATTTGTAGTTTCTGAGAAGAAGGCATTTGAACATTTTCCCATAGGGTCCAATGTTAATCTATGTCCTGCAGTGGCAGCCATCTTGGATTTCCGATCGGCATAAAAAACATAAACTTTGTAGAGGACCTTCCAATGATCATTCCTGGGCAGTTTGGTTTCAATTGTCCAAGTGGTTTCAGAGAAGAAGCATTTTGAAACATTTTTCCCATAGGGTCCAATGTTAAACTAAGTCCCGCCGTAGCCGCCATTTTGAATTTCATATCGGAATAAAAAACCTTAAGATTGTAGAGGACCATCCAATGAACATTCATGTACAGTTTGGCTTTAATCATATTTGTAGTTTCTGAGAAGAAGGCATTTGAACATTTTCCCATAGGGTCCAATGTTAATCTATGCCCTGCGATGGTGGCCATCTTGGATTTCCGATCGGCATAAAAAACAGAAACTTGGTAAAGGACATTCTAATGATCATTCATTTACAGTTTGGGTTCAGTCAGTTCATTAGTTTCAGAGAAGAAGATCTTTGAAATTTCAGCCAATCAGAGCATATTATTGGCCCTGGCAGCCATGTTGAATATCCGGCTGAAATGAAAAACAGAAACTTTGTAGAGGACCATTCAAGGAACATTCCTGCTAAGTTTGGTTCCAATTGGCCCAGTGGTTTCGGTGAAGAAGCTTGAAATGTGAAAAGTTTACAGACGACAGACAACAGACGACGGACGCCAAGTGATGGCAATAGTTCACCTGGACCTTTGGTCCAGGTGAACTAATAACTATGAGTAATTCTACCATGACCTATACGACATCTGGTCAAGCGTACTTGTTTTTTCCGATTTTGACAGTAAGAACAAGGAGCCTTACCAACTACGGAATGTATTTCGTGCAATTTGTTATAAATTTGCTGGTACCTCTACATAAATATCTCATAGTAAACAATCTATATTAGTAACTGCTCCTGTAAGGCTTAATTCATAGCTAATACAGTATTACATGTAACATGCATGACAATAACTTCAAAATACCATTTGTAAAACGACTGTCCCATACACGATATGATGGGACTTCTTTTGTTTCTGGCATACTGTTATCTAAAGAAAAACATCAACATAGTTATCTCCCTTATATAAATATATGTATATTACGAATTTAGTTTGTTACACATATTTTCATTGGTTCTTCAGCCCTGAATGTCAGCATATATTACGAATTTAGTTTGTTACACATATTTTCACTGGTTCTTCAACCCTGAATGTCAGCATATATTCGGAAAACAGACGGGGTATATATTTCAGTCCCCAAAAACGATTAAAACATGGATGACAAAACATTACGCTTCACTGAATCAATGGTATAATACGGAATAATAAATGTATTTTTACCAAATTAAATGCTGTTTTTATACTGAAAACAGCTGCATGAACAAAAAAATATTACAACAGTTAATTCCGTCACAAATACCTGATCGATTCAGCAAACTCCTATGTTCCACGGCTGTACCATAACAAATAAACAAAATGTTGAGCCTTGAAAACTTTCGATGTCATGGTTTTATTTATATGTTGTTAATATTTAAATTATTGAAACTGTTTCGCAAACCCATTGTTTTGTTTTGTGATATATTAATGTTATACTTATAAAGTTTATAAAATTTACTACACATGAAACTGTATTGATTTAGAAATTTAGTACAGTATTTTACATGAAATATGATGCGACACATATTTTGACGTCATTGAAGAATGACGTCAAAGGTACGGAAACAGACATCTAGAGATACAAAAAATGAAAATAAAAGAGGAAAATTTATTTAATACAGTTGGATGTTGTATTTAAAAAAAACAATGGTTAAATCCGTAATATATCTGTTATTCAGCTATCAGACAGGGTATATAATGTGACATTCCCGGCTTATGATATATATTCCCTTCGGCTGCGCCTCAGGGAATATAGATCCTAAGCCGGGAATGTCACATTATATACCTTGTCTGATAGCTGAATAACATATAATATAACGAATTTAGTTTGTTACACATAATTTCATTGGTTCTTCAGCCCTGAATGTCAGCATATATTCGGAAAACAGACGGGGTATATATTTCAGTCCCCAAAAACGATTAAAACATGGACGACAAAACATTATGCTTCACTGAATCAATGGTATAATACGGGATAATAAATGTATTTTTACCAAATTAAATGCTGTTTTTATACTCAAAACGTTGCATGAACAAAAAAATATTACAACAGTTAATTCCGTCACAAATACCTGATCAATTCAGCAAACTCCTATGTTCCACGACTGTACCATAACAAATAAACAAAACGTTGTGCCTTGAAAACTTTCGACGTCATGGGGCCACACCAAGGTTTTATTTACATGTAGTTAACATTTAAATTATTCAAACTGTTTCGCAAACCCGTTGTTTTGTTATGTGATATATTAATGTTATATTTATAAAGTTTATAAAATTTACTACATATGAAACTGTATTGATTTAGAAATTTAGTACAGTATTTTCCTTCATGAGACACCCTATACATGAAATATGACGTGACACCTATTTTGACGTCATTGAAGAATGACGTCAAAGGTATGGAAACGGACATCTAGAGATACGAAGAATGAAAATAAAAGAGGCAAATTTATTTAATACAGTTGGATGTTGTATTTAAGAAAAATAGGTTAAATCCGTAATATATCTGTTATTCAGCTATCAGACAGGGTATATAATGTGACATTCCCGGCTTATGATGTATATTCCCTTTGGCTGCGCCTCAGTGAATATAGATCCTAAGCCGGGAATGTCACATTATATACCCTGTCTGATAGCTGAATAACATATAATATACGTCTGAAAATTAAACCAAACAGTGTTAGAATTAGATTTTAGAGCTGTCAAATTTTTGTTCTTCCCTCGACGGGATTTGAACCCACACCATTGATACACTGCAGCACGATTCGCTTAGCCTTACGTCCAGCACCCTAGACCACTCGACCACATCCACACAGTGTATCAATGGTGTGGGTTCAAATCCTGTTGAGGGAAGAACAAAAATTTGACAGCTCTAAAATCTAATTCTAACACTGTTTGGTTTAATTTTCTGACTTATATACTATTTAGTATTAACCTAGTATCACAAGTAACTTTGAGATCCAGTGGGACAGATGTATTGTATGGTTGTCACTTGCTTCTAGATGTTTGTGTATATATATACGTCTGAAAATTAAACCAAACAGTGTTAGAATTAGATTTTAGATATATATATATAAACGTCTAAAATGGTTTGTAAAACAACACCAAGTACACAAAACAAAGTTTTTATTTTTATTTTTTATTTCTAATTTAACATTTATTTAAATGTGTAGCCCTATTGTATATTTATATTATTGTTATTGTACTTTTATTAATTTATATGTAGGATTTCCATTCTTTTATGTATGTAGTTTCATATGTGCATCTTCTGGTTCTTTTGTCCCGCATATGGACCGTCAAAAACTTTTTTTGGAAATTGTAAAGTCGCTACATTGGTTCGAGATTTTATTTAATTAGACATTGAAAAAGTCCCTCAGTGGGATGAAAATTTTGTCATTCAACGAAGTGTTTAATTCTTTATCACTTTGTTTTGTGTACTTGGTGTTGTTTTACAAACCATTTTTGACATTTATAATTGTTTTACTTGTATAGTATCGTTATACCGTAACGATCCAACACCCTGTACGATTGATCGTTGACTGGTTTTTCAGACGACGTCACGTTTTATATATATATATATCAAAATAATAGCATGACTACCATACAATTAGCACCAGATTATCCTATTATAATTGGCTAGCATAGGCTGCAGTCTAGGGCCCTCAAAAGACTTTCAAATAGCTATTCTAGTTTATTTAAAGAAATTACAATATGTTTTCTCCAAGCTATGTAAAAGTCGTTAAAATATATCAGAAGCAAAAAATATTCAAGAAAGGTGTGGCCGAATTATAGGGTGGCTCTGTCTGAGGGGGTCACATAATTTCATTAGTTAATGGGCTTCAAAAGGTCATAATCTGGCCCTGCATATAATAAACTGAATCATCAATACTGTGAATTTCTAAATGATTTGTTGTTGACCTGTTGGTCTTATATCTGTACTTTATCTCATGGTTTATCTGTAATAAATCTGCTGCATGCTATACATGTGTATTTTTATCTTTTCTAAATTCATTTTTCAAACTTTTACATACATTAAAGATTAAACTTGATACATAAAAAAAGTTCACATAGTTTTCTGACTACAAAGTCTCCCAAACAAACTCAGTTAATAAAAACCTGTTTTGAAATTCATAATATTCAACAAAAAACTTCAACACATCCCAAGGACCATTCCTGTGAAGTTTCATTATAATCAGATAAAAACAATATTTTTTTAACTTTCATGGTTATCATGGCAACGGCAGCTATTTTGACTAGAGGCTCAGTGGGCTGAGCCTGTGTTGCTCACCTTTCATTCTGCTTTGAGGAAACTTAATACACAACCTTCCATACATGTAGATGCTTCCTACCAAGTTTCGGTTCATTTGGCTAGGCAGTTTCAGAGGAGAAGATTTTTTAGATATCGACCAATCAGAAACAAGAATTGCCTGTGGTGCCATGTTTGTTAACCGATCGAGACGAAATGAGCATTATTCATAGAGGACATTCCATAGATGCTTCCTGCCATGTTTCGGTTAATTTGGCTCAGCAGTTTTAGAGGAGGAGATTTTTAAAAATTGGCCAATCAGAAACAAGAATTGCCTGTGGTGCCATGTTTGTTAACCAATCGAGATGAAATGAGCAATATTCATGGAGGACATTCCATAGATGCTCCCTGCCATGTTTCGGTTAATTTGGCTCAGCGGTTTTAGAGGAGGAGATTTTTAACTAGAGGCTCCCAGGAGCCTGTATAGCTCACCTGGGTATAATAATAACATCAGTCAATAAAACTTGATAACTTCGGTAAAAAAAATTAACAATTGTAGCCTTCGTCATTTTTATAAATTTGATGAAAAAAGGGCAAGAACTCCAAGATGGGTAATCGGATTTACTTCAAAATTGCAGGTAAATAAAAATTGATCGAAGGGTCGAACCGCCAGACACATTTTTGGAAGAGAACCATTCAATGACTATTTCATCAAAATTTTGTTCTTATTGAGCAAATGGTTTCAGACAAAAAGATTTTTATGGGAATTTCCCATAGGGTCCTATGTTAAATTAAGTTCGGCTGTGGCGGCCATCTTGGTCGGTGTTCTGAAATGCTGGACACAATTTTGGAAGAGGACCACCCAAGAATCATTTCAGCAAAGTTTGGTTGAGATTGGCTCTGTAGTTTCAGAGAAGAAGATTTTTTTAATTTCATCCCCCCTTTTTTCTAATTTGCATAATCGGTCAAACTCGGTAAAAGTTCAAAGTTCATAAAAAATCCCGTAATATATGTTAAAAAGCTCATCATTATGCTTATACAGTTCAAATTTGGGCACTTTCTGGCTTAAAATAGAGCAGTTTTGGCCATTTGAAGAAATTTCTATTTTTAGTAATGGTGGCCATCTTGGATACAGGACGGCGCTGATGGACACAATTTTGAAAGGGGACCACCTAAGGATCATTTCAGCAAAGTTTGGTTGAGATTGACTCAGTAGTTTCAGAGGAGAAGATTTTTTTTTAATTCCATCCCCCCTTTTTCTAATTTGCATAATCGGTCAAAATCAGTAAAAGTTCAAAGTTCATAAAAAATCCGTAATATATGTTAAAAAGATCATCATTATGCTTATACAGTTCAAATTTGAGCACTTTCTGGCTTAAAATAGAGCAGTTTTGGCCATTTGAAGAAATTTCTATTTTTAATAATGGTGGCCATCTTGGATATAGGACGGCGCTGACGGACACAATTTTAAAAGGGGACCACCTAAGGATCATCTCAGCAAAGTTTGGTTGAAATTGGCTCAGTAGTTTCAGAGGAGAAGATTTTTTTTTAATTTCATCCCCCCTTTTTTTAAATTTCATAATCGGTCAAAATCGGTAAAAGTTCAAAGTTCATAAAAAATCCGTAATATATGTTAAAAAGCTCATCATTATGCTTATACAGTTCAAATTTGGGCACTTTCTGGCTTAAAATAGAACAGTTTTGGCCATTTGAAGAAATTTCTATTTTTAGTAATGGTGGCCATCTTGGATACAGGACGGCGCTGACGGACACAATTTTGAAAGGGGACCACCTAAGGATCATCTCAGCAAAGTTTGGTTGAGATTGGCTCAGTAGTTTCAGAGGAGAAGATTTTTTTTTTAATTTCATCCCCCCTTTTTTTAAATTTCATAATCGGTCAAAATCGGTAAAAGTTCAAAGTTCATAAAAAAATCCCGTAATATATGTTAAAAAGTTCATCATTATGCTTATACAGTTCAAATTTGGGCACTTTCTGGCTTAAAATAGAGCAGTTTTGACCATTTGAAGAAATTTCTATTTTTAGTAATGGCGGCCATCTTGGATACAGGACGGGGCTAATGGACACAATTTTGAAAGGGGACCACCTAAGGATCATTTCAGCAAAGTTTGGTTGAGATTGGTTCAGTAGTTTCAGAGGAGAAGATTTTTTTTTAATTTCATCCCCCCTTTTTTCTAATTTGCATAATCGGTCAAAATGGGTAATGGGATTTACTTCAAAATTGCAGGGTAGGTAGATCTTGATATGCTGCACATTTTTGCAATAAACTTAACATCTATCTCTAAATAGTTTTTGAAATATAAGACGAAAAGTATTAAAAGGAAAAAAAAAAATTGATGAAAAAGGGGCAATAACTCCAAGATGGGTAATCAAATTTACTTCAAAATTGCAGGGTAGGTAGATCTTGACATGCTGAGCATGTTTGCAGTTTCAACTTACCATCTGTCTGTTATAGTTTTTGAAATAAAGGACGAAAAGTATTAAAATTTTGAAAATTTGATGAAAAAAGGGAAATAACTCCAAAATGAGTAATGGGATTTACTTCAAAATTGCAGGGTAGGTAGATCTTAATATGCCGCACATTTTTGCAATTTAAAGTTAACCTTTATCTCTTATAGTTTTTGAAATATAAGACGAAAAGCATTAAAATTTTACAAATTTGATGAAAAAAGGGCAATAACTCCAAGATGGGTAATCAGATTTACTTCAAAATTGCAGGGTAGGTAGATCTTGATGTGCTGATCATTTTTACCCCATGTCAGATTTTTGATATTACTAACGGTTTTTGAGATATTACCAAAAACCTGCAATTTTACCATATGTTCTATTTTTAGTAACAGCGGCCATGTTGGTTGGTGCACGGCATCACCGGACACAATTTTGAAACTAGATACCCTAGTAATGATTCAGACCAAGTTTGGTTTGCATTGGTCTAGTACTTTCAGAGGAGAAGATTTTTGAAAAAGTTTACGACGTACGACGGACGACGGACGACGGACGACGGACGAACGACGGACGACGGACGACGACGACGGACGCCAAGTGATGAGAATAGCTCACATGACCCTTTGGGTCAGGTGAGCTAAAAATTGGCCAATCAGAAACAAGAATTGCCTGTGGTGCCATGTTTGTTAACCGATCGAAACGAAATGAGCAATATTCATAGAGGACATTCCATAGATGCTTCCTGCCATGTTTCGGTTAATTTGGCCAAGCGGTTTTAGAGGAGGAGATTTTTAAAAATTGGCCAATCAGAAACAAGAATTGCCTGTGTTTGGTAATGGATCATAACAAAATGTGCACTCTTTAGAGAGGACCTTCCATAGATGCTTCCTACCAAGTTTCAGTTCATTTGGCTGAGAGGTTTCAGAGGAGAAGATTAAAATGCGAAAGGTTAACGGATGCCGGATGCCAAGTGATGGCAAAACCTCACATTGCCTTTGGCAAGGTGAGCTAAAAATGTAAAAACCCTAAATCTACACATCCCAAGGATCATTCCTGTGATGTTTCATTACATACGGATAAAAATAATATCCTTTGAACTTTCATGGTTATCATGTTTGATCTACAATGGCTATGGTTGCTATGGTTAAATCAGTTTTATCCTCATCATATTATAAAGTAAAATATTTTCACATATCAGCTCTATATTTCTCCTACATTTTACTTTTTAATTGAAAAACCAGACATGTCTGTTAGTTTAATTTAAATATGACAGGGATGATTCTGGCAAGAAAATAAAATAACTGAAAATCAATGAAAAATAGCTGAAATCATCTACATCCTTTCAAAACCTCAATTTTTGACTTGTTCTGACCGTGTCTTGCATGCAATATTCAGAATTTATTTTTCAGAGGAAAATAGTTGAAATCAGTTAAATAACTGAAAAACAATCATCCCTGATATTATTTTGCATAAACATTTACCACAAAAAGGCAGAAGGAAAAATATGAATAAAACATAAAAATGCATGAAATAAATATCGAATTTAAGATAAAAAACCAAAAAGAAAATATGAATCGTAGAGTTTTGTCGTGACTGACATTCAATATCTAAAGGTGTTACATACAATTAGAAATCAATGGAAAGTGTTAGGCTGATAATAAATAATTCATAATCTTACCTAGTCTACCTCGAATTGGAAACCGTCGACTACATTCCTGCAAAAAACAAAGACCAATAATGGATAAATCTTGATTTTTCTAAGTCTTAATGTATTATGTTATAAAACAAATTACATCTGTGTTTACCTATTATCATCATTGTATACATTAAAAACACAGTCAGTTAAAAGATCTTTATTGTTGGGAGCATAGTGAAAAAGAGCTGTGGAACACAGCTAGTTGATATATATACATGTATATATATATATACGGTATACCGGTATATATTTGATCTGGCTCCTATTGTAAAATAATTATCATTTCCTGTACAAATCCATCAGAGCTGGTTCCCTGCAGGTAGTATGTAAATATATGTTAAGTGCATTAGTTGATGGATCACACCTTAGATATCCAAACTCTAAACTACATACAGAGAAATAAAGGGGGATGGGTTATGGTGTTTAATACCACTTTCAACAATATTGCAGTTACATCGTGCCAGTTTCATTGATGGAGGAAACCAGAGTGCCTGTAGAAAACCACTGACCAGTTGCAAGTCACTGACAAACTTTATCACATAAAACACCTCGCCTGAGCAGGATTCAAACTCACTACTTCAGTGGTGATAGGCTCCGATAGAATTGGTAGTTGTAAATCAAACTACCATACGATCACGACGACGAACCCCCTGTAAGGAGCATAAAGAAAATAAATGATCAAAATTGGTTGAAAATGGAAAGCTCCTTTCCTAACATAGAAAACAGAAAACATAATTTTTGGCACGTTGGAGCCTCTTGTTTCTGTGGTAAATTAGAAAGAAAACAAGATGAACTGTGAGCTAATGCTCACGTATGATACCCCCACTCTTCGGCAAACAGGAAGTAGGAATCTGACGGGTCCAAAAACGCTTCCCACGATATGGGGTACCGATATGAAGCTTGTGACCAAATATCAGATTTGTGTCATCAATAGTTGCTGAGAAAAATGCGACGAAAAAGGTGCATATATGTTCAATGTGTATAAAAACCAACTAAGTCGGCAAACAGGAAATAGGAATCTGACCGGTCCAAAAACGCTACCCACAATATGGCATACCTACATGTATATGAAGCTTGGGATCAAATATCAGATTTCTGCCATTGATAGTTGCTGAGAAAAATGCGACGAAAAATATCTTGGACGGACGGAAGGACGGACAGACGGACAGAGGTAAAACAGTATATCCCCCTCCCCCTCCTTTTTGGAGGATCATCCAACTGCACGTTTTATTGCAAATGGCCCAGTGGATTAGAAGAAAATAATACTGTGAAAAGCTTAGAGATTACATACAAGGATGATAAAAATATGAACATACAAATAAATATACCAGTATGTCAGCTACAAACAAAAAGTATATCAAATACATAGTAAAAGTTTGTCATATTGGTGTTCTGATCATCGATTATGATCGAAAATCGGTCAATAATATTTGAATTTCAACGACAATTGATTATAATTTTTCAAAATCGATCATCTCAAACTGTTCATAAAAGACAGTTTTTCTGAATCTGTTTTGTATTTAGAATGTACATCTTGCAAACGTTTGTAAGAGAGAGTAAATTATCCTATACAAAACATAAAACTAGCATAGACTCATCAAGGTCATGGAGGCTAGCACGAGGGAAGCCAGTTAGACTCCAAAACTTGATGACAACCCAGGAGCTAAAAAAGCGTTGTTCAGAAATATTTTGTATTCATTTAAGCACAAGATGGACCTGGAACAAAAACCAACCTTGATATGACAAAGGCTAAAAATGTATATATGTAAATCATGTCGAAAATCATATGCTAACAAAGGAGAGCACCCCTTCAACATTAAATATGTTTTTTTTATACTTGAATAACCATATTTATGGTAATAACAGTTATAATAAAAAAATATTTTCAGTTAACTTCTTTAACAAACAACACATTCCGGTTTATCACCTACAGATAGTTAGCATCATGTCAGCTATAAACAGTAAGTGTGTCATATACATACAGTTACCATGTCAACTACAAACAATACATGTATGTCAGCTACATATAGTTAACATGTCAGCTATCACCAGTAAATATGTTAGCTACAAACGATCAGTATGTCATCTACCACCAGCTAATATGTCATCTACAAGTAGTTATCTCAGTTACAAACAGCTATGTCAGTTACAAAGAGTTAGTATGTCAGCTACCACCAGCTAATATGTCAGCTACACGTAATTATGTCAGTAACAAACAGCTATGTCAGCTAAAAACAGGTAGTATGTCAGCTATCACCAGCTAATATGTCAGCAACAAGTAGATATGCCAGTTACAAACAGCTATGTCAGCAAAAAACAGTTAGTATGTCAGCTATCACCAGCTAATATGTCAGCAACAAGTAGTTATGTCAGCAACAAATAGCTATGTCAGCTATCACCAGCTAATATGTCAGCAACAAGTAGTTATGTCAGTAACAAACAGCTATGTCAACTAAAAACAGTTAGTATGTCAGCTATCACCAGCTAATATGTCAGCAACAAGTAGCTGTGTCAGCTACAAACAGCTGTGTCAGCTAAAAATAGGTAGTATGTCAGCTATCACCAGCTAATATGTCAGCAATAAGTAGTTATATCAGTTACAAACAGCTATGCCAGCTAAAAACAGGTAGTACATGTATGTCAGCTATCACCAGCTAATATGTCAGCAACAAGTAGTTATGTCAGTAACAAACAGCTATGTCAGCTAAAAACAGGTAGTATGTCAGCTATCACCAGCTAATATGTCAGCAATAAGTAGCTATGTCAGTTACAAACAGTTATGTCAGCTAAAAACAGTTAGTATGTCAGCTATCACCAGCAAATATGTCAGCAACAAGTAGTTATGTTGGCTACAAAAAGCTATGTCATCTAAAAACAGTTAGTATGTCAGCTATCACCAGCTAATATGTTTGCAATAAGTAGTTATGTCAGCTAGAAACAGCTATGTCAGCTAAAAACAGGTAATATGTCAGCTAGCACCGGCTAATATGTCAGCAACAAGTAGTTATGTCAGTAATAAACAGCTGTCAGCTAAAAACAGTTACATGTAGTATGTCAGCTATCCCAGCCATTATGTCAGCAACAAGTAGCTATGTATGTTACAAACAGTTATGTCAGCTAGAAACAGCTATATCAGCTAAAAACAGGTAATATGTCAGCTAGCACCGGCTAATATGTCAGCAACAAATAGTTATGTCAGTAACAAACAGCTATGTCAGCTAAAAACAGTTAGTATGTCAGCTATCCCAGCTAATATGTCAGCAACAAGTAGTTATGTATGTTACAAACAGCTATGCCAGCTAAAAACAGGTAGTATGTCAGCTATCACCAGCTAATATGTCAGCAAAAAGAAGTTATGTCAGTAACAAACAGCTATGTCAACTAAAAACAGTTAGTATGTCAGCTATCACCAGCTAATATGTCAGCAACAAGTAGTTATGTCAGCAACAAATAGCTATGTCAGCTATCACCAGCTAATATGTCAGCAACAAGTAGTTATGTCAGTAACAAACAGCTATGTCAACTAAAAACAGTTAGTATGTCAACTAAAAACAGTTAGTATGTCAACTAAAAACAGTTAGTATGTCAGCTATCACCAGCTAATATGTCAGCAACAAGTAGATATGCCAGTTACAAACAGCTATGTCAGCAAAAAACAGTTAGTATGTCAGCTATCACCAGCTAATATGTCAGCAACAAGTAGTTATGTCAGCAACAAATAGCTATGTCAGCTATCACCAGCTAATATGTCAGCAATA
Organism: Bathymodiolus brooksi; assembly: GCA_963680875.1. Taxonomy (NCBI): domain Eukaryota; kingdom Metazoa; phylum Mollusca; class Bivalvia; order Mytilida; family Modiolidae; genus Bathymodiolus; species Bathymodiolus brooksi. The sequence continues at coordinate 7,541,072 of OY804580.1, read as the reverse complement.
AGTAGTTATATCAGTTACAAACAGCTATGCCAGCTAAAAACAGGTAGTACATGTATGTCAGCTATCACCAGCTAATATGTCAGCAACAAGTAGTTATGTCAGTAACAAACAGCTATGTCAGCTAAAAACAGGTAGTATGTCAGCTATCACCAGCTAATATGTCAGCAAATAAGTAGCTATGTCAGTTACAAACAGTTATGTCAGCTAAAAACAGTTAGTATGTCAGCTATCACCAGCAAATATGTCAGCAACAAGTAGTTATGTTGGCTACAAAAAGCTATGTCAGCTAAAAACAGTTAGTATGTCAGCTATCACCAGCTAATATGTTTGCAATAAGTAGTTATGTCAGCTAGAAACAGCTATGTCAGCTAAAAACAGGTAATATGTCAGCTAGCACCGGCTAATATGTCAGCAACAAGTAGTTATGTCAGTAATAAACAGCTGTCAGCTAAAAACAGTTACATGTAGTATGTCAGCTATCCCAGCCATTATGTCAGCAACAAGTAGCTATGTATGTTACAAACAGTTATGTCAGCTAGAAACAGCTATATCAGCTAAAAACAGGTAATATGTCAGCTAGCACCGGCTAATATGTCAGCAACAAATAGTTATGTCAGTAACAAACAGCTATGTCAGCTAAAAACAGTTAGTATGTCAGCTATCCCAGCTAATATGTCAGCAACAAGTAGTTATGTATGTTACAAACAGCTATGCCAGCTAAAAACAGGTAGTATGTCAGCTATCACCAGCTAATATGTCAGAAACAAGTAGCTATGTCAGTTACAAACATCTATATCAGCTAAAAACAGGTAGTATGTCAGCTATCACCAGCTAATATGTCAGCAACAAGTAGTTATGTCTGTTACAAACAGCTATGTCAGCTAAAAACAGGTAGTATGTCAGCTATCACCAGCTAATATGTCAGCAAAAAGAAGTTATGTCAGTAACAAACAGCTATGTCAACTAAAAACAGTTAGTATGTCAGCTATCACCAGCTAATATGTCAGCAACAAGTAGTTATGTCAGCAACAAATAGCTATGTCAGCTATCACCAGCTAATATGTCTGCAACAAGTAGTTATGTCAGTAACAAACAGCTATGTCAACTAAAAACAGTTAGTATGTCAACTAAAAACAGTTAGTATGTCAGCTATCACCAGCTAATATGTCAGCAACAAGTAGCTGTGTCAGTTACAAACAGCTATGTCAGCTAAAAATAGGTAGTATGTCAGCTATCACCAGCTAATATGTCAGCAACAAGTAGTTGTGTCAGCAACAAATAGCTATGTCAGCTATCACCAGCTAATATGTCAGCAACAAGTAGTTATGTCAGTAACAAACAGCTATGTCAACTAAAAACAGTTAGTATGTCAGCTATCACCAGCTAATATGTCAGCAACAAGTAGCTGTGTCAGTTACAAACAGCTATGTCAGCTAAAAATAGGTAGTATGTCAGCTATCACCAGCTAATATGTCAGCAATAAGTAGTTATATCAGTTACAAACAGCTATGCCAGCTAAAAACAGGTAGTACATGTATGTCAGCTATCACCAGCTAATGTGTCAGCAACAAGTAGTTATGTCAGTAACAAACAGCTATGTCAGCTAAAAACAGGTAGTATGTCAGCTATCACCAGCTAATATGTCAGCAATAAGTAGCTATGTCAGTTACAAACAGTTATGTCAGCTAAAAACAGTTAGTATGTCAGCTATCACCAGCAAATATGTCAGCAACAAGTAGTTATGTTGGCTACAAAAAGCTATGTCAGCTAAAAACAGTTAGTATGTCAGCTATCACCAGCTAATATGTTTGCAATAAGTAGTTATGTCAGCTAGAAACAGCTATGTCAGCTAAAAACAGGTAATATGTCAGCTAGCACCGGCTAATATGTCAGCAACAAGTAGTTATGTCAGTAATAAACAGCTGTCAGCTAAAAACAGTTACATGTAGTATGTCAGCTATCCCAGCCATTATGTCAGCAACAAGTAGCTATGTATGTTACAAACAGTTATGTCAGCTAGAAACAGCTATATCAGCTAAAAACAGGTAATATGTCAGCTAGCACCGGCTAATATGTCAGCAACAAATAGTTATGTCAGTAACAAACAGCTATGTCAGCTAAAAACAGTTAGTATGTCAGCTATCCCAGCTAATATGTCAGCAACAAGTAGTTATGTATGTTACAAACAGCTATGCCAGCTAAAAACAGGTAGTATGTCAGCTATCACCAGCTAATATGTCAGAAACAAGTAGCTATGTCAGTTACAAACATCTATATCAGCTAAAAACAGGTAGTATGTCAGCTATCACCAGCTAATATGTCAGCAACAAGTAGTTATGTCTGTTACAAACAGCTATGTCAGCTAAAAACAGGTAGTATGTCAGCTATCACCAGCTAATATGTCAGCAACAAGTAGTTATGTCAGTAACAAACAGCTATGTCAACTAAAAACAGTTAGTATGTCAGCTATCACCAGCTAATATGTCAGCAACAAGTAGCTGTGTCAGTTACAAACAGCTATGTCAGCTAAAAATAGGTAGTATGTCAGCTATATGTCAGCAACAAATAGCTATGTCAGCTATCACCGGCTAATATGTCAGCAACAAGTAGTTATGTCAGTAACAAACAGCTATGTCAACTAAAAACAGTTAGTATGTCAACTAAAAACAGTTAGTATGTCAGCTATCACCAGCTAATATGTCAGCAACAAGTAGCTGTGTCAGTTACAAACAGCTATGTCAGCTAAAAATAGGTAGTATGTCAGCTATCACCAGCTAATATGTCAGCAATAAGTAGTTATATCAGTTACAAACAGCTATGTCAGCTAAAAACAGGTAGTACATGTATGTCAGCTATCACCAGCTAATATGTCAGCAACAAGTAGGTATGTCAGTAACAAACAACTATGTCAGCTAAAAACAGGTAGTATGTCAGCTATCACCAGCTAATATGTCAGCAATAAGTAGCTATGTCAGTTACAAACAGTTATGTCAGCTAAAAACAGTTAGTATGTCAGCTATCACCAGCAAATATGTCAGTAACAAGTAGTTATATTGGCTACAAAAAGCTATGTCAGCTAAAAACAGTTAGTATGTCAGCTATCACCAGCTAATATGTTCGCAACAAGTAGTTATGTCAGCTAGATTCAGCTATGTCAGCTAAAAACAGGTAATATGTCAGCTAGCACCGGCTAATATGTTAGCAACAAGTAGTTATGTCAGTAATAAACAGCTATGTCAGCTAAAAACAGTTACATGTAGTATGTCAGCTATCCCAGCTATTATGTCAGCAACAAGTAGCTATGTATGTTACAAACAGCTATGCCAGCTAAAACAGGTAGTATGTCAGCTATCACCAGCTAATATGTCAGAAACAAGTAGTTATGTTAGTTACAAACAGCTATGTCAGCTAAAAACAGGTAGTATGTCAGCTATCACCAGCTAATATGTCAGCAACAAGTAGATATGCCAGTTACAAACAGCTATGTCAGCAAAAAACAGTTAGTATGTCAGCTATCATCAGCTAATATGTCAGCAACAAGTAGTTATATCAGCAACAAATAGCTATGTCAGCTATCACCAGCTAATATGTCAGCAACAAGTAGTTATGTCAGTAACAAACAGCTATGTCAACTAAAAACAGTTAGTATGTCAGCTATCACCAGCTAATATGTCAGCAACAAGTAGCTGTGTCAGTTACAAACAGCTATGTCAGCTAAAAATAGGTAGTATGTCAGCTATCACCAGCTAATATGTCAGCAATAAGTAGTTATATCAGCTACAAACAGCTATGCCAGCTAAAAACAGGTAGTACATGTATGTCAGCTATCACCAGCTAATATGTCAGCAACAAGTAGTTATGTCAGTAACAAACAGCTATGTCAGCTAAAAACAGGTAGTATGTCAGCTATCACCAGCTAATATGTCAGCAATAAGTAGCTATGTCAGTTACAAACACTTATGTCAGCTAAAAACAGTTAGTATGTCAGCTATCACCAGCAAATATGTCAGCAACAAGTAGTTATGTTGGCTACAAAAAGCTATGTCAGCTAAAAACAGTTAGTATGTCAGCTATCACCAGCTAATATGTTCGCAACAAGTAGTTATGTCAGCTAGAAACAGCTATGTCAGCTAAAAACAGGTAATATGTCAGCTAGCACCGGCTAATATGTCAGCAACAAGTAGTTATGTCAGTAATAAACAGCTATGTCAGCTAAAAACAGTTACATGTAGTATGTCAGCTATCCCAGCTATTATGTCAGCAACAAGTAGCTATGTATGTTACAAACAGCTATGCCAGCTAAAAACAGGTAGTATGTCAGCTATCACCAGCTAATATGTCAGAAACAAGTAGTTATGTCAGTTACAAACAGGTATGTCAGCTAAAAACAGGTAGTATGTCAGCTATCACCAGCTATGTCAGTTACAAACAGCGATGTCAGCTAAAAATAGGTAGTATGTCAGCTATTACCAGCTAATGTCAGCAACAAGTAGTTATATCAGTTACAAACAGCTATGCCAGCTAAAAACAGGTAGTACATGTATGTCAGCTATCACCAGCTAATATGTCAGCAACAAGTAGCTATGTCAGTTACAAACAGCTATGTCAGCTAAAAACAGTTAGTATGTCAGCTATCACCAGCTAATATGTCAGCAACAAGTAGTTATATCAGATACAAACAGCTACACATGTATGTCAGCTAAAAACAGTTAGTATGTCAGATAGAAATGTGATGAAAGCAATAGAAGGTAGATTAAATAATTGATTGGTTAATTAGTTTATCAACACTATTGTTAAGATTAGATCATTACATTCATTTGAGATTTCTAATGTTCAATTCTTTTCCAGAAAAGGGAGATTTATCAATGACAATATACTATATAATAAATAAAAACCAGAGGCTCCCAGGAGCCTGTAATCGCTCACCTGGATCAAAGCTGCTTTCAATAACAACGCAACTGCACTGTAACGGCCATCTTGGTGGGAGAGCGTGACTGCCATACAATTTTGGAAGAGGACCATCCAATGACTATTCCATCAAAGTTTGGTTCTAATTGAGCTACTGGTTCCAGACAAGATGGTTTTTATGTGAATTACCCATAGGGTCCTCTGTTAAACTAAATACAGCTGTGCAGCCATCTTGGTCAGAGGGCGGGACCACCAGACACAATTTTGGAAGAGGACCATCCAATGGCTATTTTATCAAAGTTTGGTTCCAATTGAGCAACTCACAGGTTCCAGACAAGAAGATTTGTATGTGAATTTCCCATAGGGTCCTATGTTAAGCTAAGTTCGGCTGTGGGGGCCATCATGGTCGAAGGGCCGAACCGCCGGACACATTTTTGGAAGATAACCATCCAATGACTATTTCATCAAAATTTTGTTCTTATTGAGCAAATGGTTTCAGACAAGAAGATTTTTATGGGAATTTCCCATAGGGTCCTATGTTAAATTAAGTTCGGCTGTGGCGGCCATCTTGGTCGGAGGTATGAAATGCCAGACACAATTTTGGAAGGGAACCACCCAAGGATCATTTCAGCAAAGTTTGGTTGAGATTGGCTCAGTAGTTTCAGAGGAGAAGATTTTTCTACTTTTAGTAACGGTGGCCATCTTGGATACAGGACGGCACTGCCGGACACAAATTTGAAAGCGGACCACCTAAGGACCATTCAGACAAAGCTTGGTTGAAATTGGCTTAGTGGTTTCTAACAAGAAGATTTTTAAATGATTTTTTGCTTATTTATGCCTAATTTGCATAATCGGTCAAAATCGACAAAAGTTCAAAGTTCATAAAAAATCCCATAATATATGTTAAAAAGCTCATCATTATGCTTATACAGTTCAAATTTGGGCACATTCTGGCTTAAAATAAAGCAGTTTTGGCCATTTGAAGAAATATCTATTTTAAGTAATGGTGGCCACCTTGGATGGAGGGCGGGGCTGTCCGACACAATTTTGAAAGGGACCCACCCAGGGACCATCCCTGACAGGTTTGGTTTAATTTGGTTCAGCACTTTCAGAGAAGAAGATTTAAATGTGATCTTTTATCAAAATATGCCTAATTTGCATAATCGGTATAAATCGGCTGATAGAAATATTTCACAGAAAAACCCAGAATATATGTTAAACTACTCATTGCCATGTAGCTGCAGTTCAAATTTGAGCTCATTTTGACTTATACTAAAGCAGCATTGGACAATTAAAATTTCATCCCCCCTTTTTTCTATTTTTAGCTTGGCGGCCACCTTGGTTGGAAGTCGGGATCACCGGACACAATTTTGGAAGGGGGCCATCCAAGGACCATTCCACCAAAGTTTGGTTGCAATTGGACCAGTGGTTTCTGAGGAGAAGATTAAAATGTGAAATGTTGACGGATGGACGACGGACGAAAAGTGATGACAATAGCTCACATGGCAAGGTGAGCTAAAAAATTGATTAGAATAACGAAAATTTGAAATATCTTTTAAACTGTAGATTTTAAAGTAGAATTGTTAATGAGAGTTGTGTAGAGAATCAAGGGTGCTAATTTAATTTGGAAGTTTGCAGACCAGAAAGTGAACGGATTTGGCCCTGCTCATATAGAAAAATCGCATTTTAAAAGAATTCTTGGGTGTATATTTAGACAAAGTTTGATGAAATACGGAGGGAATAAGTCTATAAAAGAGAACAGTCTGCGGTCGTGGGTTTTAATCCCTGAGGACAATAGACACTCGACGGTCACCCGACAGATTCCATTGTTCTCCGTAGAGCCGTCACCATCACCTACACGCACTATTGAGTTCATTGATTTTTATCTGTAAAAATACTTGGACTGGGACATTTTTTGTTATTTTTATTTTTTCACTAAATATATATAGCACTTCTGTCTATAATAGTGAACAAAAATGAAGTCTTCATAATATGAAGAATATATATCATTGTCATTTTGTTCGATTCTGTATGACATTTTGAATTTATATCGTAAAATGAGTACATTTTTATACATGTATTATAGAACCTCAGAGACCAATTGCAGGGTTGATTCTTTTTTGGGGTGGGAGGGGGGGGGGGGGGGAAAGATGACATTGAGCACTGTCATTTTGTGAGCTTTTTTTTTTACCAAACTAGCAACTTAACATTGGTAAAAAAATACCTAAAAACTGCAATAATTATTGATGAATCATTGATACTTGCAATTGTTTCACGTAACTATTCTATTAAACCAAGTTATATCTTTCAACTCAAACATGAGCTAAAAGTTTGGAAATATATATTTAACCTATTCCACTACGAAGTGCTTATCCAAAACAAGAATCCGAAGTTTCGATCTTTGTGTTTGTCTGTTTTGACTTTTCATGAATATAAGGCCCGTTTTGTGTTCGGTTTTCGGTTGGATTATAAACTGTCCCTGATTATCTTTGTTTTACATCAAGTTGTTTTGTGTATTATTTATGTGTTATAATCAATATATAAGTTAATAAATTCATCTGATCCCAGATAGTTTCAACAGTTACAACTGTTCTTAAACTTTAATGAAGTGGCAGACATATGTTCCAAATATTTTCGGCATTGACTTAAACGTGACATTTATTCGATTTTTACATTTTTTCTCTGTTTATTATACTTTAACCCGCGTCGTCATCACAAAAATCAATGATAATAGGTTCTACGACACTTTTATCTATATAGTTTTCTTTGCAGTATTCTTTTTTCAATTTTGACCACATGTTCTTCTGCTTTTGTCCACACATCTTTTGTAATTTTTCCGAAAGCAGCATACGTGAGTTCTTTAGCATCTTTTAATCAGAAGGGGGTACTGTTTTTAGCCATGAAACCTTTGACTTGTGACCATATTAACTCAATCGGGTTAAGTTCACAGTGTCGAACGGGGGTTCTTATAACTTCATGTCCGTGTAAATTAGCTATTTTATCTGTTTTATAAACTACTGGGGTCTTTTTTTGTTCTATTTTTTCATATAATACTTTTTTGGTATCAGTAGCAGAAAAGGGAATGTTGTGTTGTGTAAGATAGTTTTTGAGAACAGCTTTTTTCTGACTAAAATTTGGGCACATCGTATCTTCTGTTTTAACATGGTGATAACTTGCATTATGTAACACAACCAAGCTAGGATTTTTCAGAGCAGGCATCAATTGATTTTCAAACCACTCAAGAAAGACAAAACTATTCATCTCCTTGGTGATAGTCATCATCCTTTGATTTGGCCAGAAACACTAAATCGCAGCCGTCAATCAAACCCTCACTTCGCGTACCTGCATGCAAAACAATCAAACATTTGCCTTTTCCCAAGGGTATTTTTGGGGCATCAAACCCATCAATCGGAAGCCACATATAATCTGTGCAATGATTTTGGTTAACCCATGTTTCATCCAGGTACACGATATCATACCCTGCTTCCCTAAAAGATTTGATCTTTCTCAGATAATTACACCTATAATTGATAATAGACACTTGGTCGTACAGAACTCTTCGATTATCACCTATTTTTTTATAAGTATATCCAAGATCAATGAGAGTTAGAGTAAGTTTAGACTTTGATATTTTAATAGAATCTTTTATTTCCTTATGTATTATTGAGACGGTCGGAGCAATATTCCGTGAATATAAAGCGTGGATTGTTCTTTTAATAGCACAATGATCAAAGTCGTCCAAAATCTTGGCTCTTTCTTTGGGTCTATTTGACTTACAAGGCCTCTTATCATTCATAATGTGGTGCACTGAAGTGTAAGACACACCCAAAGCTTTAAATGTCCTTTGATATACAATGTACCCTATCAAATGAGACAATTGGCTTCTTCGTTGCCTTTTCCTTACTAAACTAGAGGCTCAGGTGAGCCTGTATCGCTCACCTGACATAAATAAGTCCTCTTAAGAATGTCTGCATGCCGAATACATCTAAGTTACTATTCAAATCCCATACTGCCATAGGGTTCTATGTTAAAACTATGTCTGCTCATGGCGGCCATCTTGGATGGAGGTCGGGGTCACAGGACATAATTTTGAAAGTTGACCACCTAAGACCATTCATGCCATGTTTGCTTTAAATTGACTTACTGGTTTCAGAGGAGAAGACTTTTAAACATTTTTTCCATAGGGTTCCATGTTAAAATTAAGTCGAGTCATGGTGGCCATCTTGAATTTCCGATTGGCAAACGATTCACAAGTTTAGTACAGGACCACCCAATGATCATTCCTGCAAAATCACAATTCAATTGGCTTAGTAGTTTCTAACAAGAAGATTTTTAAAATTTCGACCAATCAGAACACATTATGGGCCCTAGCAGCCATGTTGGGTTTCCGATCAGCGCCAAAAACAAAAAACTTGTATATGACCATCCAATGAACATTTCTGCCAAGATTGGTTCAAATCTGTTTTGTGGTTTCAGAAAAAAAGATGAAAATGTGAAATTCCCATAGGGTCCAATGTTAAACTAAGTCGAGTCATGGTGGCCATCTTGAATTTCCGATCGGCAAATGATTCACAAGTTTAGTACAGGGCCACCCAATGATCATTCCTGCAAAGTCACAATTCAATTGGCTTAGTGGTTTCTAACAAGAAGATTTTTAAAATTTCGACCAATCAGAACACATTATCGGCCCTGGCAGCCATGTTGGATTTTGCCGATCAGCGCCAAAAACAAAAATCTTGTATATGACCATCCAATAAACATTTCTGCCAAGTTTGGTTCAAATCTGTTTTGTGGTTTCAGAAAAAAAGATGAAAATGTGAAAATCCCATAGGGTCCAATGTTAAACTAAGTCAAGTCATGGCGGCCATCTTGAATTTCCGATCGGCAAACGATTCACAAGTTTATTACAGGACCACCCAATGATCATTCCTGCAAAGTCACAATTCAATTGGCTTGGTGGTTTCTGACAAGAAGATTTTTAAAATTTCAGCCAATGAGAACACATTATGGACCCTGGCAGCCATGTTGGATTTCAAATCAGCACCAACACAGATCTGGTAAAGAACCATCCAATGAACATTTCTGGCAAGTTTGGTTGAAATCTGTTCAGCGGTTTCAGAGAAGAAGATTTAAATGTGAAAAGCTAATGGACGACGGACGGACGCTTACCCATGACAAAAGCTCACATGGCCTATGGCCAGGTGAGCTAAAAAGGCCAACAACTTTTTTACAAACTTTTGGCATTCTGGAGACAAGTCAGACTTTTTACCCATCTTACAAAAAATGCAAAATATAACAATAATTTATGAGAGAAATGCTTGTCAGTTTTGTCTAAAGTACATGTGGCTGAGAGAAAGATTTTACAGGAAAGATACCAATCTAATTAAAATTACACACGAGCGACCAAAAAAAAACCTGATAGAAAATAGGGAGCAAGTGTGTAGATCTAATTTTAATTAGATTGGGTAAGATACCTGACGTATGGATGGCTCTTCTATAAAGTACATCTACCCCCACCCGAAAAATGACAACAAAATAGGACCAAAATGCAAAATTTCATTGGAGTGCAGCCTCAGCCAAAACAATAAGAAGCATATTACAATAACGTTTTTAGTTAGCGCTCCTAATTTTAAATAAAACTCTCGTTTATTTTGCTGTTCAAAAATCTATAGTTTAAAAGATATTTGGATTTTTCGTTATTCTAATCAAAAAATTATTACTTTTTTTTTCTTTTTGTTTTTAGTCGTAAATTTCAATTAAAGGAAATAAAACCATTAATTTCATTTGAAAAGTCAATAATTTTACAACATGAAAGAAAACAAAATTGCAGAAAGAATTCAAATTTTATTGTAATGTAGTAAAAGGTATGGCCACTTGAATCATTGAGAATATTTGATTGATAAACGAAACATGTCTTTTGATCAAATAAAGTAATTATAATCTTATTGAATGCTTAATGTTTCTAATATTATAATTACGATGAAAAAGGTCAGATTAATTTACAATATTTGTCTCCATACAAATATACTGCAGGCACAATTACGCTTTAAATGGTTGTTGTTATAGGAAAAGTTTGAAGATACCAAAGGGGTAATCAGAATCCGTAAATCGAAGAAGGACAGACAACACAATGGCCAAAAGAAAAAGGACAAAGGGACAAACACATAAAACTAAAGATCGAGTAACACAAACCCCACTAAATATCAAGGGTGAACTCAGGTGCTCTGGAAGGGTAAGAAGAGTTTGAAGATACCAAAGGGGCAATCAGAATCCGTATATCGAAGAAGAACAGACAACACAATGGCCAAAAGAAAAAGTACAAAAGGACAAACAACGATCTACAAAACATACATATAAAACTAAAGATCGAGTAACACGAACCCACTAAAAACTGGGGGTGAACTCAGGTGCTCCGGAAGGGTAAGCAGTTCCTGCTCCACTAGTGGCACCTGTTGTGTTAATCTAGTTACAAATCCGGTGATTAAGTCATGAATGAGGAAAGGACCTGCACCCAAAACTGCTACATGTAGTTGTTGATACATGTATATTCTTTGAATAATAAAATACAAATAATGATTAGAAAGTTTAAACAGTGATTGTCAACAATTCCACCAATATCAACAAAACAAACAATCACCTCTCACCTTAGCTCACTGAACATTAAAAAAAGAAAGATCGCATTGGTAGTGTAATTGTCAGCGTGCTTTCCTTGTGTAGTAAATCATGGGTTCGAGCCCTGGTTGAGTCAAACCAAAGACTATAAAATCTCTACTGAGCATGCAGCACTAAAGAACAATCAGATTAATGTGTCCAAGTGGAGCGACATGTCTTCCTGTGGACTGTTGCTTCAGACAGCTAGCGCTATGAAAATGAAACTCAGCATGTTGGTCTAGTATTAAGCAGACGTAATTATCATCTCATCAAAATGTAACTTGTTTACCCCATGATAGCTGAAAATTTTTTCAATTGACGTTAAACAACAATCACTCACTCATAAAAAAAGACCATGACATATATGACGTTGGAATCTAGGTCCCAGCTTTGAACAGGCACAAACATGTGATGGCTTTAAACCGATTAATGGGATCCCAACCCTCCTCTCTTGATAACTGGATCTCCAATGTATATTATATAAACAAACGATAAAAAACCTGCACAGATTCGCTTCCACTCAAAAAGACCACATCCTATCACAAAATTGAATGACAACATAAACATGGACAGTACAATAGCAGGGTCAATGAATGACAACATAAACATGGACAGTACAATAGCAGGGTCAATGAATGACAACATAAACATGGACAGTACAATAGCAGGGTCAATGAATGACAACATAAACATGGACAGTACAATAGCAGGGTCAATGAATGACAACATAAACATGGACAGTACAATATCAGGGTCAATGAATGACAACATAAACATGGACAGTACAATAGCAGGGTCAATGAATGACAACATAAACATGGACAGTACAATAGCAGGGTCAATGAATGAAAACATAAACATGGACAGTACAATAGCAGGGCCAATGAATGACAACATAAACATGGACAGTACAATAGCAGGGTCAATGAATGACAACATACACATGGGCAGTACAATAGCAGGGTCAATGAATGACAACATAAACATGGACAGTACAATAGCAGGGCCAATGAATGACAACATAAACATGGACAGTACAATAGCAGGGTCAATGAATGACAACATAAACATGGACAGTACAATAGCAGGGTCAATGAATGACAACATAAACATGGACAGTACAATAGCAGGGTCAATGAATGACAACATAAACATGGACAGTACAATAGCAGGGTCAATGAATGACAACATAAACATGGACAGTACAATATCAGGGTCAATGAATAACAACATAAACATGGACAGTACAATAGCAGGGTCAATGAATGACAACATAAACATGGACAGTACAATAGCAGGGTCAATGAATGAAAACATAAACATGGACAGTACAATAGCAGGGCCAATGAATGACAACATAAACATGGACAGTACAATAGCAGGGTCAATGAATGACAACATAAACATGGGCAGTACAATAGCAGGGTCAATGAATGACAACATAAACATGGACAGTACAATAGCAGGGCCAATGAATGACAACATAAACATGGACAGTACAATAGCAGGGTCAATGAATGACAACATAAACATGGACAGTACAATAGCAGGGTCAACGAATGACAACATAAACATGGACAGTACAATAGCAGGGTCAATGAATGACAACATAAACATGGACAGTACAATAGCAGGGTCAATGAATGACAACATAAACATGGACAGTACAATATCAGGGTCAATGAATGACAACATAAACATGGACAGTACAATAGCAGGGTCAATGAATGACAACATAAACATGGACAGTACAATAGCAGGGTCAATGAATGAAAACATAAACATGGACAGTACAATAGCAGGGCCAATGAATGACAACATAAACATGGACAGTACAATAGCAGGGTCAATGAATGACAACATAAACATGGGCAGTACAATAGCAGGGTCAATGAATGACAACATAAACATGGACAGTACAATAGCAGGGCCAATGAATGACAACATAAACATGGACAGTACAATAGCAGGGTCAATGAATGACAACATAAACATGGACAGTACAATAGCAGGGTCAATGAATGACAACATAAACATGGACAGTACAATAGCAGGGTCAATGAATGAAAACATAAACATGGACAGTACAATAGCAAGGTCAATGAATGACAACATAAACATGGACAATACAATAGCAGGGTCAATGAATGAAAACATAAACATGGACAGTACAATATCAGGGTCAATGAATGACAACATAAACATGGACAGTACAATAGCAGGGTCAATGAATGACAACATAAACATGGACAGTACAATAGCAGGGTCAATGAATGAAAACATAAACATGGACAGTACAATAGCAGGGTCAATGAATGACAACATAAACATGGACAGTACAATAGCAGGGTCAATGAATGACAACATAAACATGGGCAGTACAATAGCAGGGTCAATGAATGACAACATAAACATGAACATGACAATAGCAGGGTCAATGAATGACAACATAAACATGGACAGTACAATAGCAGGGTCAATGAATGAAAACATAAACATGGACAGTACAATAGCAGGGCCAATGAATGACAACATAAACATGGACAGTACAATAGCAGGGTCAATGAATGACAACATAAACATGGGCAGTACAATAGCAGGGTCAATGAATGACAACATAAACATGGACAGTACAATAGCAGGGTCAATGAATGACAACATAAACATGGACAGTACAATAGCAGGGTCAATGAATGAAAACATAAACATGGACAGTACAATATCAGGGTCAATGAATGACAACATAAACATGGACAGTACAATAGCAGGGTCAATGAATGACAACATAAACATGGACAGTACAATAGCAGGGTCAATGAATGACAACATAAACATGGACAGTACAATAGCAGGGTCAATGAATGAAAACATAAACATGGACAGTACAATATCAGGGTCAATGAATGACAACATAAACATGGACAGTACAATAGCAGGGTCAATGAATGACAACATAAACATGGACAGTACAATAGCAGGGTCAATGAATGACAACATAAACATGGACAGTACAATAGCAGGGTCAATGAATGACAACATAAACATGGGCAGTACAATAGCAGGGTCAATGAATGAAAACATAAACATGGACAGTACATAATAGCAGGGCTAATGAATGACAACATAAACATGGACAGTACAATAGCAGGGTCAATGAATGACAACATAAACATGGACAGTACAATAGCAGGGTCGATGAATGACAACATAAACATGGACAGTACAATAGCAGGGTCAATGAATGACAACATAAACATGGACAGTACAATAGCAGGGTCAATGAATGACAACATAAACATGGACAGTACAATAGCAGGGTCAGTGAATGACAACATAAACATGGACAGTACAATAGCAGGGTCAATGAATGACAACATACACATGGACAGTACAATAGCAGGATCAATGAATGACAACATAAACATGGACAGTACAATAGCAGGGTCAATGAATGAAAACATAAACATGGAGAGTACAATAGCAGGGTCAATGAATGACAACATAAACATGGACAGTACAATAGCAGGGTCAATGAATGAAAACATAAACATGGACAGTACAATAGCAGGGTCAATGAATGACAACATAAACATGGACAGTACAATAGCAGGGTCAATGAATGACAACATAAACATGGACAGTACAATAGCAGGGTCAATGAATGAAAACATAAACATGGACAGTACAATAGCAGGGCCAATGAATGACAACATAAACATGGACAGTACAATAGCAGGGTCAATGAATGACAACATAAACATGGGCAGTACAATAGCAGGGTCAATGAATGACAACATAAACATGGACAGTACAATAGCAGGGTCAATGAATGACAACATAAACATGGACAGTACAATAGCATGGTCAATGAATGAAAACATAAACATGGACAGTACAATAGCAGGGCCAATGAATGACAACATAAACATGGACAGTACAATAGCAGGGTCAATGAATGACAACATAAACATGGGCAGTACAATAGCAGGGTCAATGAATGACAACATAAACATGGACAGTACAATAGCAGGGTCAATGAATGACAACATAAACATGGACAGTACAATAGCAGGGTCAATGAATGAAAACATAAACATGGACAGTACAATATCAGGGTCAATGAATGACAACATAAACATGGACAGTACAATAGCAGGGTCAATGAATGACAACATAAACATGGACAGTACAATAGCAGGGTCAATGAATGACAACATAAACATGGACAGTACAATAGCAGGGTCAATGAATGAAAACATAAACATGGACAGTACAATATCAGGGTCAATGAATGACAACATAAACATGGACAGTACAATAGCAGGGTCAATGAATGACAACATAAACATGGACAGTACAATAGCAGGGTCAATGAATGACAACATAAACATGGACAGTACAATAGCAGGGTCAATGAATGACAACATAAACATGGGCAGTACAATAGCAGGGTCAATGAATGAAAACATAAACATGGACAGTACATAATAGCAGGGCTAATGAATGACAACATAAACATGGACAGTACAATAGCAGGGCCAATGAATGACAACATAAACATGGACAGTACAATAGCAGGGTCAATGAATGACAACATAAACATGGACAGTACAATAGCAGGGTCAATGAATGACAACATAAACATGGACAGTACAATAGCAGGGTCAATGAATGACAACATAAACATGGACAGTACAATAGCAGGGTCAGTGAATGACAACATAAACATGGACAGTACAATAGCAGGGTCAATGAATGACAACATACACATGGACAGTACAATAGCAGGATCAATGAATGACAACATAAACATGGACAGTACAATAGCAGGGTCAATGAATGAAAACATAAACATGGACAGTACAATAGCAGGGTCAATGAATGACAACATAAACATGGACAGTACAATAGCAGGGTCAATGAATGACAACATAAACATGGACAGTACAATAGCAGGGTCAATGAATGAAAACATAAACATGGACAGTACATAATAGCAGGGCTAATGAATGACAACATAAACATGGACAGTACAATAGCAGGGTCAGTGAATGACAACATAAACATGGACAGTACAATAGCAGGGTCAATGAATGACACCATAAACATGGACAGTACAATAGCAGGGTCAATGAATGACAACATAAACATGGGCAGTACAATAGCAGGGTCGATGAATGACAACATAAACATGGACAGTACAATAGCAGGGCCAATGAATGACAACATAAACATGGACAGTACAATAGCAGGGTCAATGAATGACAACATAAACATGGACAGTACAATAGCAGGGTCAGTGAATGACAACATAAACATGGACAGTACAATAGCAGGGTCAATGAATGACAACATAAACATGGACAGTACAATAGCAGGGTCAATGAATGACAACATAAACATGGACAGTACAATAGCAGGGTCAATGAATGAAAACATAAACATGGACAGTACAATAGCAGGGTCAATGAATGACAACATAAACATGGACAGTACAATAGCAGGGTCAATGAATGACAACATAAACATGGACAGTACAATAGCAGGATCAATGAATGACAACATACACATGGACAGTACAATAGCAGGGTCAATGAATGAAAACATAAACATGGACAGTACAATAGCAGGGTCAATGAATGACAACATAAACATGGACAGTACAATAGCAGGGTCAATGAATGAAAACATAAACATGGACAGTACAATAGCAGGGTCAATGAATGACAACATAAACATGGACAGTACAATAGCAGGGTCAATGAATGACAACATAAACATGGACAGTACAATAGCAGGGTCAATGAATGACAACATAAACATGGGCAGTACAATAGCAGGGTCAATGAATGACAACATAAACATGGACAGTACAATAGCAGGGCCAATGAATGACAACATAAACATGGACAGTACAATAGCAGGGTCAATGAATGACAACATAAACATGGACAGTACAATAGCAGGGTCAATGAATGAAAACATAAACATGGACAGTACAATAGCAGGGTCAATGAATGACAACATAAACATGGACAGTACAATAGCAGGGTCAATGAATGACAACATAAACATGGACAGTACAATAGCAGGGTCAATGAATGACAACATAAACATGGGCAGTACAATAGCAGGGTCAATGAATGACAATATAAACATGGACAGTACAATAGCAGGGCCAATGAATGACAACATAAACATGGACAGTACAATAGCAGGGTCAATGAATGACAACATAAACATGGACAGTACAATAGCAGGGTCAATGAATGAAAACATAAACATGGACAGTACAGAATCAGGGTCAATGAATGACAACATAAACATGGACAGTACAATAGCAGGGTCAATGAATGACAACATAAACATGGACAGTACAATAGCAGGGTCATTAAATGACAACATAAACATGGACAGTACAATAGCAGGGTCAATGAATGACAACATAAACATGGACAGTACAATAGCAGGGTCAATGAATGACAACATAAACATGGACAGTACAATAGCAGGATCAATGAATGACAACATAAACATGGACAGTACAATAGCAGGGTCAATGAATGACAACATAAACATGGACAGTACAATAGCAGGGTCAATGAATGACAACATAAACATGGACAGTACAATAGCAGGGTCGATGAATGACAACATAAACATGGACAGTACAATAGCAGGGTCAATGAATAACAACATAAACATGGACAGTACAATAGCAGGGTCAATGAATGAAAACATAAACATGGACAGTACAATATCAGGGTCAATGAATGACAACATAAACATGGACAGTACAATAGCAGGGTCAATGAATGACAACATAAACATGGACAGTACAATAGCAGGGTCAATGAATGACAACATAAACATGGACAGTACAATAGCAGGGTCAATGAATGACAACATAAACATGGGCAGTACAATAGCAGGGTCAATGAATGAAAACATAAACATGGACAGTACATAATAGCAGGGCTAATGAATGACAACATAAACATGGACAGTACAATAGCAGGGTCAATGAATGACAACATAAACATGGACAGTACAATAGCAGGGTCGATGAATGACAACATAAACATGGACAGTACAATAGCAGGGTCAATGAATGACAACATAAACATGGACAGTACAATAGCAGGGTCAATGAATGACAACATAAACATGGACAGTACAATAGCAGGGTCAGTGAATGACAACATAAACATGGACAGTACAATAGCAGGGTCAATGAATGACAACATACACATGGACAGTACAATAGCAGGATCAATGAATGACAACATAAACATGGACAGTACAATAGCAGGGTCAATGAATGAAAACATAAACATGGAGAGTACAATAGCAGGGTCAATGAATGACAACATAAACATGGACAGTACAATAGCAGGGTCAATGAATGAAAACATAAACATGGACAGTACAATAGCAGGGTCAATGAATGACAACATAAACATGGACAGTACAATAGCAGGGTCAATGAATGACAACATAAACATGGACAGTACAATAGCAGGGTCAATGAATGAAAACATAAACATGGACAGTACAATAGCAGGGCCAATGAATGACAACATAAACATGGACAGTACAATAGCAGGGTCAATGAATGACAACATAAACATGGGCAGTACAATAGCAGGGTCAATGAATGACAACATAAACATGGACAGTACAATAGCAGGGTCAATGAATGACAACATAAACATGGACAGTACAATAGCAGGGTCAATGAATGAAAACATAAACATGGACAGTACAATATCAGGGTCAATGAATGACAACATAAACATGGACAGTACAATAGCAGGGTCAATAAATGACAACATAAACATGGACAGTACAATAGCAGGGTCAATGAATGACAACATAAACATGGACAGTACAATAGCAGGGTCAATGAATGAAAACATAAACATGGACAGTACAATATCAGGGTCAATGAATGACAACATAAACATGGACAGTACAATAGCAGGGTCAATGAATGACAACATAAACATGGACAGTACAATAGCAGGGTCAATGAATGACAACATAAACATGGACAGTACAATAGCAGGGTCAATGAATGACAACATAAACATGGGCAGTACAATAGCAGGGTCAATGAATGAAAACATAAACATGGACAGTACATAATAGCAGGGCTAATGAATGACAACATAAACATGGACAGTACAATAGCAGGGCCAATGAATGACAACATAAACATGGACAGTACAATAGCAGGGTCAATGAATGACAACATAAACATGGACAGTACAATAGCAGGGTCAATGAATGACAACATAAACATGGACAGTACAATAGCAGGGTCAATGAATGACAACATAAACATGGACAGTACAATAGCAGGGTCAGTGAATGACAACATAAACATGGACAGTACAATAGCAGGGTCAATGAATGACAACATACACATGGACAGTACAATAGCAGGATCAATGAATGACAACATAAACATGGACAGTACAATAGCAGGGTCAATGAATGAAAACATAAACATGGACAGTACAA
Organism: Bathymodiolus brooksi; assembly: GCA_963680875.1. Lineage (NCBI taxonomy): Eukaryota > Metazoa > Mollusca > Bivalvia > Mytilida > Modiolidae > Bathymodiolus > Bathymodiolus brooksi. The sequence goes on along the minus strand of OY804580.1, from coordinate 7,520,987 downwards.
TAGCAGGGTCAATGAATGACAACATAAACATGGACAGTACAATAGCAGGGTCAATGAATGACAACATAAACATGGACAGTACAATAGCAGGGTCAATGAATGAAAACATAAACATGGACAGTACATAATAGCAGGGCTAATGAATGACAACATAAACATGGACAGTACAATAGCAGGGTCAGTGAATGACAACATAAACATGGACAGTACAATAGCAGGGTCAATGAATGACAACATAAACATGGACAGTACAATAGCAGGGTCAATGAATGACAACATAAACATGGGCAGTACAATAGCAGGGTCGATGAATGACAACATAAACATGGACAGTACAATAGCAGGGCCAATGAATGACAACATAAACATGGACAGTACAATAGCAGGGTCAATGAATGACAACATAAACATGGACAGTACAATAGCAGGGTCAGTGAATGACAACATAAACATGGACAGTACAATAGCAGGGTCAATGAATGACAACATAAACATGGACAGTACAATAGCAGGGTCAATGAATGACAACATAAACATGGACAGTACAATAGCAGGGTCAATGAATGAAAACATAAACATGGACAGTACAATAGCAGGGTCAATGAATGACAACATAAACATGGACAGTACAATAGCAGGGTCAATGAATGACAACATAAACATGGACAGTACAATAGCAGGATCAATGAATGACAACATACACATGGACAGTACAATAGCAGGGTCAATGAATGAAAACATAAACATGGACAGTACAATAGCAGGGTCAATGAATGACAACATAAACATGGACAGTACAATAGCAGGGTCAATGAATGAAAACATAAACATGGACAGTACAATAGCAGGGTCAATGAATGACAACATAAACATGGACAGTACAATAGCAGGGTCAATGAATGACAACATAAACATGGACAGTACAATAGCAGGGTCAATGAATGACAACATAAACATGGGCAGTACAATAGCAGGGTCAATGAATGACAACATAAACATGGACAGTACAATAGCAGGGCCAATGAATGACAACATAAACATGGACAGTACAATAGCAGGGTCAATGAATGACAACATAAACATGGACAGTACAATAGCAGGGTCAATGAATGAAAACATAAACATGGACAGTACAATATCAGGGTCAATGAATGACAACATAAACATGGACAGTACAATAGCAGGGTCAATGAATGACAACATAAACATGGACAGTACAATAGCAGGGTCAATGAATGACAACATAAACATGGGCAGTACAATAGCAGGGTCAATGAATGACAATATAAACATGGACAGTACAATAGCAGGGCCAATGAATGACAACATAAACATGGACAGTACAATAGCAGGGTCAATGAATGACAACATAAACATGGACAGTACAATAGCAGGGTCAATGAATGAAAACATAAACATGGACAGTACAGAATCAGGGTCAATGAATGACAACATAAACATGGACAGTACAATAGCAGGGTCAATGAATGACAACATAAACATGGACAGTACAATAGCAGGGTCATTAAATGACAACATAAACATGGACAGTACAATAGCAGGGTCAATGAATGACAACATAAACATGGACAGTACAATAGCAGGGTCAATGAATGACAACATAAACATGGACAGTACAATAGCAGGATCAATGAATGACAACATAAACATGGACAGTACAATAGCAGGGTCAATGAATGACAACATAAACATGGACAGTACAATAGCAGGGTCAATGAATGACAACATAAACATGGACAGTACAATAGCAGGGTCGATGAATGACAACATAAACATGGACAGTACAATAGCAGGGTCAATGAATAACAACATAAACATGGACAGTACAATAGCAGGGTCAATGAATGACAACATAAACATGGACAGTACAATAGCAGGGTCAATGAATGACAACATAAACATGGGCAGTACAATAGCAGGGTCAATGAATGACAACATAAACATGGACAGTACAATAGCAGGGTCAATGAATGACAACATAAACATGGACAGTACAATAGCAGGGTCAATGAATGAAAACATAAACATGGACAGTACAATAGCAGGGCCAATGAATGACAACATAAACATGGACAGTACAATAGCAGGGTCAATGAATGACAACATAAACATGGGCAGTACAATAGCAGGGTCAATGAATGACAACATAAACATGGACAGTACAATAGCAGGGTCAATGAATGACAACATAAACATGGACAGTACAATAGCAGGGTCAATGAATGAAAACATAAACATGGACAGTACAATATCAGGGTCAATGAATGACAACATAAACATGGACAGTACAATAGCAGGGTCAATGAATGACAACATAAACATGGACAGTACAATAGCAGGGTCAATGAATGACAACATAAACATGGACAGTACAATAGCAGGGTCAATGAATGAAAACATAAACATGGACAGTACAATATCAGGGTCAATGAATGACAACATAAACATGGACAGTACAATAGCAGGGTCAATGAATGACAACATAAACATGGACAGTACAATAGCAGGGTCAATGAATGACAACATAAACATGGACAGTACAATAGCAGGGTCAATGAATGACAACATAAACATGGACAGTACAATAGCAGGGTCAATGAATGAAAACATAAACATGGACAGTACAATAGCAGGGTCAATGAATGACAACATAAACATGGACAGTACAATAGCAGGGTCAATGAATGACAACATAAACATGGACAGTACAATAGCAGGATCAATGAATGACAACATACACATGGACAGTACAATAGCAGGGTCAATGAATGAAAACATAAACATGGACAGTACAATAGCAGGGTCAATGAATGACAACATAAACATGGACAGTACAATAGCAGGGTCAATGAATGAAAACATAAACATGGACAGTACAATAGCAGGGTCAATGAATGACAACATAAACATGGACAGTACAATAGCAGGGTCAATGAATGACAACATAAACATGGACAGTACAATAGCAGGGTCAATGAATGACAACATAAACATGGGCAGTACAATAGCAGGGTCAATGAATGACAACATAAACATGGACAGTACAATAGCAGGGCCAATGAATGACAACATAAACATGGACAGTACAATAGCAGGGTCAATGAATGACAACATAAACATGGACAGTACAATAGCAGGGTCAATGAATGAAAACATAAACATGGACAGTACAATATCAGGGTCAATGAATGACAACATAAACATGGACAGTACAATAGCAGGGTCAATGAATGACAACATAAACATGGACAGTACAATAGCAGGGTCAATGAATGACAACATAAACATGGGCAGTACAATAGCAGGGTCAATGAATGACAATATAAACATGGACAGTACAATAGCAGGGCCAATGAATGACAACATAAACATGGACAGTACAATAGCAGGGTCAATGAATGACAACATAAACATGGACAGTACAATAGCAGGGTCAATGAATGAAAACATAAACATGGACAGTACAGAATCAGGGTCAATGAATGACAACATAAACATGGACAGTACAATAGCAGGGTCAATGAATGACAACATAAACATGGACAGTACAATAGCAGGGTCATTAAATGACAACATAAACATGGACAGTACAATAGCAGGGTCAATGAATGACAACATAAACATGGACAGTACAATAGCAGGGTCAATGAATGACAACATAAACATGGACAGTACAATAGCAGGATCAATGAATGACAACATAAACATGGACAGTACAATAGCAGGGTCAATGAATGACAACATAAACATGGACAGTACAATAGCAGGATCAATGAATGACAACATACACATGGACAGTACAATAGCAGGGTCAATGAATGAAAACATAAACATGGACAGTACAATAGCAGGGTCAATGAATGACAACATAAACATGGACAGTACAATAGCAGGGTCAATGAATGAAAACATAAACATGGACAGTACAATAGCAGGGTCAATGAATGACAACATAAACATGGACAGTACAATAGCAGGGTCAATGAATGACAACATAAACATGGACAGTACAATAGCAGGGTCAATGAATGACAACATAAACATGGGCAGTACAATAGCAGGGTCATTAAATGACAACATAAACATGGACAGTACAATAGCAGGGTCAATGAATGACAACATAAACATGGACAGTACAATAGCAGGGTCAATGAATGACAACATAAACATGGACAGTACAATAGCAGGGTCAATGAATGACAACATAAACATGGACAGTACAATAGCAGGGTCAATGAATGACAACATAAACATGGACAGTACAATAGCAGGATCAATGAATGACAACATACACATGGACAGTACAATAGCAGGGTCAATGAATGAAAACATAAACATGGACAGTACAATAGCAGGGTCAATGAATGACAACATAAACATGGACAGTACAATAGCAGGGTCAATGAATGAAAACATAAACATGGACAGTACAATAGCAGGGTCAATGAATGACAACATAAACATGGACAGTACAATAGCAGGGTCAATGAATGACAACATAAACATGGACAGTACAATAGCAGGGTCAATGAATGACAACATAAACATGGGCAGTACAATAGCAGGGTCAATGAATGACAACATAAACATGGACAGTACAATAGCAGGGCCAATGAATGACAACATAAACATGGACAGTACAATAGCAGGGTCAATGAATGACAACATAAACATGGACAGTACAATAGCAGGGTCAATGAATGAAAACATAAACATGGACAGTACAATATCAGGGTCAATGAATGACAACATAAACATGGACAGTACAATAGCAGGGTCAATGAATGACAACATAAACATGGACAGTACAATAGCAGGGTCAATGAATGACAACATAAACATGGGCAGTACAATAGCAGGGTCAATGAATGACAATATAAACATGGACAGTACAATAGCAGGGCCAATGAATGACAACATAAACATGGACAGTACAATAGCAGGGTCAATGAATGACAACATAAACATGGACAGTACAATAGCAGGGTCAATGAATGAAAACATAAACATGGACAGTACAGAATCAGGGTCAATGAATGACAACATAAACATGGACAGTACAATAGCAGGGTCAATGAATGACAACATAAACATGGACAGTACAATAGCAGGGTCATTAAATGACAACATAAACATGGACAGTACAATAGCAGGGTCAATGAATGACAACATAAACATGGACAGTACAATAGCAGGGTCAATGAATGACAACATAAACATGGACAGTACAATAGCAGGATCAATGAATGACAACATAAACATGGACAGTACAATAGCAGGGTCAATGAATGACAACATAAACATGGACAGTACAATAGCAGGGTCAATGAATGACAACATAAACATGGACAGTACAATAGCAGGGTCGATGAATGACAACATAAACATGGACAGTACAATAGCAGGGTCAATGAATAACAACATAAACATGGACAGTACAATAGCAGGGTCAATGAATGACAACATAAACATGGACAGTACAATAGCAGGGTCAATGAATGACAACATAAACATGGGCAGTACAATAGCAGGGTCAATGAATGACAACATAAACATGGACAGTACAATAGCAGGGTCAATGAATGACAACATAAACATGGACAGTACAATAGCAGGGTCAATGAATGAAAACATAAACATGGACAGTACAATAGCAGGGCCAATGAATGACAACATAAACATGGACAGTACAATAGCAGGGTCAATGAATGACAACATAAACATGGGCAGTACAATAGCAGGGTCAATGAATGACAACATAAACATGGACAGTACAATAGCAGGGTCAATGAATGACAACATAAACATGGACAGTACAATAGCAGGGTCAATGAATGAAAACATAAACATGGACAGTACAATATCAGGGTCAATGAATGACAACATAAACATGGACAGTACAATAGCAGGGTCAATGAATGACAACATAAACATGGACAGTACAATAGCAGGGTCAATGAATGACAACATAAACATGGACAGTACAATAGCAGGGTCAATGAATGAAAACATAAACATAGACAGTACAATATCAGGGTCAATGAATGACAACATAAACATGGACAGTACAATAGCAGGGTCAATGAATGACAACATAAACATGGACAGTACAATAGCAGGGTCAATGAATGACAACATAAACATGGACAGTACAATAGCAGGGTCAATGAATGACAACATAAACATGGGCAGTACAATAGCAGGGTCAATGAATGAAAACATAAACATGGACAGTACATAATAGCAGGGCTAATGAATGACAACATAAACATGGACAGTACAATAGCAGGGTCAATGAATGACAACATAAACATGGACAGTACAATAGTAGGGTCGATGAATGACAACATAAACATGGACAGTACAATAGCAGGGTCAATGAATGACAACATAAACATGGACAGTACAATAGCAGGGTCAATGAATGACAACATAAACATGGACAGTACAATAGCAGGGTCAGTGAATGACAACATAAACATGGACAGTACAATAGCAGGGTCAATGAATGAAAACATAAACATGGACAGTACAATAGCAGGGTCAATGAATGACAACATAAACATGGACAGTACAATAGCAGGGTCAATGAATGACAACATAAACATGGACAGTACAATAGCAGGGTCAATGAATGAAAACATAAACATGGACAGTACATAATAGCAGGGCTAATGAATGACAACATAAACATGGACAGTACAATAGCAGGGTCAGTGAATGACAACATAAACATGGACAGTACAATAGCAGGGTCAATGAATGAAAACATAAACATGGACAGTACAATAGCAGGGTCAATGAATGAAAACATAAACATGGACAGTACAATAGCAGGGTCAATGAATGACAACATAAACATGGACAGTACAATAGCAGGGTCAATGAATGACAACATAAACATGGACAGTACAATAGCAGGATCAATGAATGACAACATACACATGGACAGTACAATAGCAGGGTCAATGAATGAAAACATAAACATGGACAGTACAATAGCAGGGTCAATGAATGAAAACATAAACATGGACAGTACAATAGCAGGGTCAATGAATGACAACATAAACATGGACAGTACAATAGCAGGGTCAATGAATGACAACATACACATGGACAGTACAATAGCAGGATCAATGAATGACAACATAAACATGGACAGTACAATAGCAGGGTCAATGAATGACAACATAAACATGGACAGTACAATAGCAGGATCAATGAATGACAACATACACATGGACAGTACAATAGCAGGGTCAATGAATGAAAACATAAACATGGACAGTACAATAGCAGGGTCAATGAATGACAACATAAACATGGACAGTACAATAGCAGGGTCAATGAATGACAACATAAACATGGACAGTACAATAGCAGGATCAATGAATGACAACATACACATGGACAGTACAATAGCAGGGTCAATGAATGAAAACATAAACATGGACAGTACAATAGCAGGGTCAATGAATGAAAACATAAACATGGACAGTACAATAGCAGGGTCAATGAATGACAACATAAACATGGACAGTACAATAGCAGGGTCAATGAATGACAACATAAACATGGACAGTACAATAGCAGGATCAATGAATGACAACATACACATGGACAGTACAATAGCAGGGTCAATGAATGACAACATAAACATGGACAGTACAATAGCAGGGTCAATGAATGAAAACATAAACATGGACAGTACAATAGCAGGGTCAATGAATGACAACATAAACATGGACAGTACAATAGCAGGGTCAATGAATGACAACATACACATGGACAGTACAATAGCAGGATCAATGAATGACAACATAAACATGGACAGTACAATAGCAGGGTCAATGAATGACAACATAAACATGGACAGTACAATAGCAGGGTCAGTGAATGACAACATAAACATGGACAGTACAATAGCAGGGTCAATGAATGACAACATAAACATGGACAGTACAATAGCAGGGTCAATGAATGAAAACATAAACATGGACAGTACAATAGTAGGATCAATGAATGACAACATACACATGGACAGTACAATAGCAGGGTCAATGAATGACAACATAAACATGGACAGTACAATAGCAGGGTCAATGAATGACAACATAAACATGGACAGTACAATAGCAGGGTCAATGAATGACAACATAAACATGGACAGTACAATAGCAGGGTCAGTGAATGACAACATAAACATGGACAGTACAATAGCAGGGTCAATGAATGAAAACATAAACATGGACAGTACAATAGCAGGGTCAATGAATGACAACATAAACATGGACAGTACAATAGCAGGGTCAATGAATGACAACATAAACATGGACAGTACAATAGCAGGGTCAATGAATGAAAACATAAACATGGACAGTACATAATAGCAGGGCTAATGAATGACAACATAAACATGGACAGTACAATAGCAGGGTCAGTGAATGACAACATAAACATGGACAGTACAATAGCAGGGTCAATGAATGACAACATAAACATGGACAGTACAATAGCAGGGTCAATGAATGACAACATAAACATGGGCAGTACAATAGCAGGGTCGATGAATGACAACATAAACATGGACAGTACAATAGCAGAGCCAATGAATGACAACATAAACATGGACAGTACAATAGCAGGGTCAATGAATGACAACATAAACATGGACAGTACAATAGCAGGGTCAGTGAATGACAACATAAACATGGACAGTACAATAGCAGGGTCAATGAATGACAACATAAACATGGACAGTACAATAGCAGGGTCAATTAATGACAACATAAACATGGATAGTACAATAGCAGGGTCAATGAATGAAAACATAAACATGGACAGTACAATAGCAGGGTCAATGAATGACAACATAAACATGGACAGTACAATAGCAGGGTCAATGAATGACAACATAAACATGGACAGTACAATAGCAGGATCAATGAATGACAACATACACATGGACAGTACAATAGCAGGGTCAATGAATGAAAACATAAACATGGACAGTACAATAGCAGGGTCAATGAATGACAACATAAACATGGACAGTACAATAGCAGGGTCAATGAATGACAACATAAACATGGACAGTACAATAGCAGGATCAATGAATGACAACATACACATGGACAGTACAATAGCAGGGTCAATGAATGAAAACATAAACATGGACAGTACAATAGCAGGGTCAATGAATGAAAACATAAACATGGACAGTACAATAGCAGGGTCAATGAATGACAACATAAACATGGACAGTACAATAGCAGGGTCAATGAATGACAACATAAACATGGACAGTACAATAGCAGGATCAATGAATGACAACATACACATGGACAGTACAATAGCAGGGTCAATGAATGAAAACATAAACATGGACAGTACAATAGCAGGGTCAATGAATGAAAACATAAACATGGACAGTACAATAGCAGGGTCAATGAATGACAACATAAACATGGACAGTACAATAGCAGGGTCAATGAATGACAACATACACATGGACAGTACAATAGCAGGATCAATGAATGACAACATAAACATGGACAGTACAATAGCAGGGTCAATGAATGACAACATAAACATGGACAGTACAATAGCAGGGTCAATGAATGACAACATAAACATGGACAGTACAATAGCAGGGTCAATGAATGACAACATAAACATGGACAGTACAATAGCAGGGTCAATGAATGAAAACATAAACATGGACAGTACAATAGTAGGATCAATGAATGACAACATACACATGGACAGTACAATAGCAGGGTCAATGAATGACAACATAAACATGGACAGTACAATAGCAGGGTCAATGAATGACAACATAAACATGGACAGTACAATAGCAGGGTCAATGAATGACAACATACACATGGACAGTACATAATAGCAGGGCTAATGAATGACAACATAAACATGGACAGTACAATAGCAGGGTCAGTGAATGACAACATAAACATGGACAGTACAATAGCAGGGTCAATGAATGACAACATAAACATGGACAGTACAATAGCAGGGTCAATGAATGACAACATAAACATGGGCAGTACAATAGCAGGGTCGATGAATGACAACATAAACATGGACAGTACAATAGCAGGGCCAATGAATGACAACATAAACATGGACAGTACAATAGCAGGGTCAATGAATGACAACATAAACATGGACAGTACAATAGCAGGGTCAGTGAATGACAACATAAACATGGACAGTACAATAGCAGGGTCAATGAATGACAACATAAACATGGACAGTACAATAGCAGGGTCAATGAATGACAACATAAACATGGACAGTACAATAGCAGGGTCAATGAATGAAAACATAAACATGGACAGTACAATAGCAGGGTCAATGAATGACAACATAAACATGGACAGTACAATAGCAGGGTCAATGAATGACAACATAAACATGGACAGTACAATAGCAGGATCAATGAATGACAACATACACATGGACAGTACAATAGCAGGGTCAATGAATGAAAACATAAACATGGACAATACAATAGCAGGGTCAATGAATGACAACATAAACATGGACAGTACAATAGCAGGGTCAATGAATGAAAACATAAACATGGACAGTACAATAGCAGGGTCAATGAATGACAACATAAACATGGACAGTACAATAGCAGGGCCAATGAATGACAACATAAACATGGACAGTACAATAGCAGGGTCAATGAATGACAACATAAACATGGACAGTACAATAGCAGGGTCAGTGAATGACAACATAAACATGGACAGTACAATAGCAGGGTCAATGAATGACAACATAAACATGGACAGTACAATAGCAGGGTCAATGAATGACAACATAAACATGGACAGTACAATAGCAGGGTCAATGAATGAAAACATAAACATGGACAGTACAATAGCAGGGCCAATGAATGACAACATAAACATGGACAGTACAATAGCAGGGTCAATGAATGACAACATAAACATGGACAGTACAATAGCAGGGTCAGTGAATGACAACATAAACATGGACAGTACAATAGCAGGGTCAATGAATGACAACATAAACATGGACAGTACAATAGCAGGGTCAATGAATGACAACATAAACATGGACAGTACAATAGCAGGGTCAATGAATGAAAACATAAACATGGACAGTACAATAGCAGGGTCAATGAATGACAACATAAACATGGACAGTACAATAGCAGGGTCAATGAATGACAACATAAACATGGACAGTACAATAGCAGGATCAATGAATGACAACATACACATGGACAGTACAATAGCAGGGTCAATGAATGAAAACATAAACATGGACAATACAATAGCAGGGTCAATGAATGACAACATAAACATGGACAGTACAATAGCAGGGTCAATGAATGAAAACATAAACATGGACAGTACAATAGCAGGGTCAATGAATGACAACATAAACATGGACAGTACAATAGCAGGGTCAATGAATGACAACATAAACATGGACAGTACAATAGCAGGGTCAATGAATGACAACATAAACATGGACAGTACAATAGCAGGGTCAGTGAATGACAACATAAACATGGACAGTACAATAGCAGGGTCAATGAATGACAACATAAACATGGACAGTACAATAGCAGGGTCAATGAATGACAACATAAACATGGACAGTACAATAGCAGGGTCAATGAATGAAAACATAAGCATGGACAGTACAATAGCAGGGTCAATGAATGACAACATAAACATGGACAGTACAATAGCAGGGTCAATGAATGACAACATAAACATGGACAGTACAATAGCAGGATCAATGAATGACAACATACACATGGACAGTACAATAGCAGGGTCAATGAATGAAAACATAAACATGGACAATACAATAGCAGGGTCAATGAATGACAACATAAACATGGACAGTACAATAGCAGGGTCAATGAATGAAAACATAAACATGGACAGTACAATAGCAGGGTCAATGAATGACAACATAAACATGGACAGTACAATAGCAGGGCCAATGAATGACAACATAAACATGGACAGTACAATAGCAGGGTCAATGAATGACAACATAAACATGGACAGTACAATAGCAGGGTCAGTGAATGACAACATAAACATGGACAGTACAATAGCAGGGTCAATGAATGACAACATAAACATGGACAGTACAATAGCAGGGTCAATGAATGACAACATAAACATGGACAGTACAATAGCAGGGTCAATGAATGAAAACATAAACATGGACAGTACAATAGCAGGGTCAATGAATGACAACATAAACATGGACAGTACAATAGCAGGGTCAATGAATGACAACATAAACATGGACAGTACAATAGCAGGATCAATGAATGACAACATACACATGGACAGTACAATAGCAGGGTCAATGAATGAAAACATAAACATGGACAATACAATAGCAGGGTCAATGAATGACAACATAAACATGGACAGTACAATAGCAGGGTCAATGAATGAAAACATAAACATGGACAGTACAATAGCAGGGTCAATGAATGACAACATAAACATGGACAGTACAATAGCAGGGTCAATGAATGACAACATAAACATGGACAGTACAATAGCAGGGTCAGTGATTGTTTCCTAGTTAAGTGAGTACTAGCTAGGTATGTATATATAAGTATGTAGAATCTGTTGGTTAAAACCATTACTCTTTAGACGAAAACAATTTGCCGTCATGAATTGTTGGGACATTAAAGTACAACTTTTGACCATACGTTCCCTCTGATCATGCACTCTTAAAGAACATTACACTTAGGACAAAAAAATCCTAACTGAAACTTCTAACAGATTTAATATCAATTAGTCATGATCATCTATGTATGTTTAATTCAATACTTCTTACACAGAATTAAGATTTCCTTCATTACTCTGTATTGTTAATCTGGTTGTATATGAAAACAACAACAAAAACATTCTACAAACAACTAATTAACCTTGATTTTAGTTCTTTGATTTTATTGATGAAACTGGGACATATATATAGTGTTCATAAGTAACACGAGGTCATTCTACAATAAGAAAAGTTGAAGATACCAAAGTGGTAATCAGAAGCTGTAAATTGACAGACAATACAATGGCCAAAAGATAAAGGACAAACAACGATCTACAAAACATTACACAGAAAACAAAAGATCGAGCAACACGAACCCCACTAAAAACCAGTGGTGAATTCAGGTGCTCCGGAAGGGTAAGCAGTTCCCGCTCCACATGTGGCACCCGTCTGTTTACTCTTGTTACAAAACTGCGGATAGTGATTACGACAAACGGAACATATCCATAGTCATTTGTGACACAGGTAGATACTCTGTAATGGTTAACCAAGTCATGGTGACATTTAACAATATAAATAAACACTACATCAATAGGGTCAATTTAGCAAAAAACATCCCAAAGATACGCACAGGAATGTGTACGCCACTACACGGCCCAGGAAAGTAGTCTCTTTTGTCATTACCTGTGTATTGGAGACCTGCTTCCTGCTACAATATTACTGTTTTCTACTACAGTAAAGTCAGAGCCATAGCGTGATAAATCACTGTATCAGACTTAGCACTCTTCTTAGTGATACTGATATATTGATTTGATTTGATTTATATTTTCAACGATATTTCAGCTACCTGTATACATGTATCATGGCGACCAGTTTTAGTGGTGGAAGAAGTCAGAGTTCCCGGGGAGAACCACCGATCATGGGCAAGCAACTGGTAAACTTTATCACTTGCGGCTGCGAGTCGAGTACACCCTTTTTTGCAATTTTAGTGATTTACAAAGCTGGGCACGAACCCACGTCATATTAGTGATAGGCTTCTATGAGTTGTTAGATAATCCAACTACCTAACTGATTGAGCCACCCAGGCCCTGATAATGATATTTCTTTTAGTCTGTTTAATCTATTTACTTCATTTTAATATGCCTTTTGGGTGATAGTAAGTAACACTGTACAGTACAGTCAGAGACATAGCGTGATAAATCACTGTGATAGACATACAGTACAGTCAGAGATATAGCGTGATAAATCACTGTGATAGACGTATCACTCTTCTCAGTGATACTGACACAGCAGTCAGAGATATAGTGTGATAAATCACTGTGATAGACGTATCACTCTTCTTAGTGATACTGATATATCTTTTGGTCTGTTTAATCTATTTACTTACTTTCTTGTGCATTTTGGGTGATAGCAAGTAACACTAAATACAAAAGAAATATTGAAGATATATTAAACAGAACAAAAGATATATCAGTATCACTATGATGAGTGATACGTCCATCACAGTGATTTATCATGGTATGTCTCTGACTGTACATGTACTGTAAATGTAAATAAAGTTTTGAAGATAAATTAAATATAACATATGTCGAAATGATATATCCAAATCACTAAGAACAATGATACGTCTATCACAGTGATTTTTCTCGCTATGTCTCCGACTATACTGTATTTCAATGAAACAAAACAGTAAGATATTTGAAAAACTTTCAGTCATAAACAACAACACATGGTAGGCTTTGATTATCTAAGTGACAAATATTGTTCATCTTCATTGATTTTATTTAATCATAATACTGTGTGATCATAATGTCCATGGACATTATAAACTAAACATATAACCCTAAAATCTCACTGTCTGAAAACAGTTGTTTGATTTATCTGTTTAATCCAAACATCTTTCTATTCTGAATAATAATATTTGTCCCAGCTGTGGTGTTTGGAATAGGTTCACTTTATCTTATCTAAAGTAACTACCATGAAAAAGAAGAGAGGGTTAGGGTTATGGTGCTTAACACCACTTTCAACAATATTTCAATTATATCGTGGTGACCAGTTTCATTGGTGGAGGAAACTGGTGTACCCGGAGAAAAAAAGAAAACTTTGTATTAAAACAACACCAAAAAAAATTCTACAATTTTCATACTGGGTTGCAGAAAATATTATTCATCTTCAGATACACAAAACTTATGTAGTTTCTATAGTAGCCAATACCATTCATTAAAAATATCAATTTAAAAGAGTTATAGATAATAGGTGAACCTTCACCTTATAAAATATTAAATCATTGAAATTACCTGTAATGTGTGTTGAACTTCCTGTAAAACTGTGTGTACCTGATCCTCCAGAATCCATTGTAGTTCTTTTCTCTACAACACACGTATTTACATTAGGAAACAAAATTTAAGGAGGGGTTAGAGTTATGGTGTTTAATGCCACTTTCAACAATATTTCAGTCATATCGTGGCATTCAGTTTATTGGTGGATAAAAATCCTGAGTACCCGAAGAAAACCACCAACCTGTCTCAAGTCACTGACAAACTTTCTATTCTAATTGAATACAAACATATTTGAATTGAGGTTAAGAAAAGGTCTAAAAATTAAAAAAAATAAAAAATAAAATGCTGTGAAATATTGTCAAAGACTGTGGCACATAAACGTCACATGAAAATCTTGTCATTTGAAAAGTTTCAATAACATAAACACTGGACGTTATTTCGCAACATGTAATATTATAGTATCCTTCAATTCCATCTAAAATCTAACAAATAATAATTATTTCAAAGGTATGTGATGTCTTTATTTTCTGTCATATTAAAGTAACTGACACATCAGATTTCAAGTATTCAATATGGCCGCTCATTCAAATTAAAACCCTTAGCTACATGTACAACATGTCAACTGTGGATTTGACAGCAAACATTAGCAAAGAAAAGTTATTATACACATGTAATTGCAATACCATTAATGTCGAACAAAGTGGGTTAGGGGTTATGGTGTTTAACAGCACTTTCAACATTATTTCAGTTATATCGTGGTGGTCAGTTTTATTGGAGGAGGAAACCGGAGGACCCGGAGAAAACCACTGATCTGTCGCAAGTACACCTCGCCCTGATCAAGATTCGAACTCACAACATCAGTAGTGATAGGCACTAATTGCATACATTTGTAGGTAGTTGTAAATTCAACTACAATACAATCACTGCCACGACGGCTCCTCATTAGCAAATGAGAAACTGAAAAGGTATTATATTATACATATCATATCATACATATGTAATGGCATTAGAATTAATGTCAAACAAAAAAATAATAATATTAGGTGTCTTGATGACATGACATTTAGTGTAGTCGTCCAGAACGATGACGATCCAGAGTGCTACCAGACTATTGAGAATGTCTCGAAAGGAATCCAGTAGTGTCTCAGTGCACACCAAAATGTCTAGCAACATCATTTTGGGCAAGACTAGCTTGTCATTAGATCCCAACAGCTCTAAAGACATTCCTTTTTTGCTGTCCATAGACAATTGTAAACAAACTTAAAGATTGTCGACAACAGACAAAACTAATGGAATAAATTTCTCAGACCTAAAAATATCCAAAAATGGAACTTGGTCACAATGTAAAAATCTGTGCAAATGACAGACAGACTACTCGATTATGACAAACAACCGGTTTGATTGCAATATGTTTTTGTTTTCATATGAAAAAATACATTCATAATGATGTTACTAATAAAACTCATGGGTTGTGGTTGGACAAACTAAGATGCTTTTAATAAGCAGTGCTTCATATCAGCTTTAAGAATGAGATTGTTTTACTCTCTTTTTTACTTCCCTGTATTCTTAATTGAGTATATGAAAATCAATTCTTGTATATTTTCGTTTTAGTGGAGTTTTTGAGATAATACAGTAGTGTTTCTTTTCTTTAAGACATTTGATGATCATAGCATATTTTACAGACGATAGGTCGATATTTATTTCCCTCAACACACGAGCTTCGACCTATCGTACATATTGACCTATACTAGGATGAAATTTAAACTAGAGGCTCCCAGGAGCCTGTATAGCTCACCTGGGTATAATAATAACATCAGTCAATAAAACTTGATAACTTCGGTAAAAAAAATTAACAATTGTAGCCTTCGTCATTTTTATAAATTTGATGAAAAAAGGGCAAGAACTCCAAGATGGGTAATCGGATTTACTTCAAAATTGCAGGTAAATAAAAATTGATCGAAGGGTCGAACCGCCAGACACATTTTTGGAAGAGAACCATTCAATGACTATTTCATCAAAATTTTGTTCTTATTGAGCAAATGGTTTCAGACAAAAAGATTTTTATGGGAATTTCCCATAGGGTCCTATGTTAAATTAAGTTCGGCTGTGGCGGCCATCTTGGTCGGTGTTCTGAAATGCTGGACACAATTTTGGAAGAGGACCACCCAAGAATCATTTCAGCAAAGTTTGGTTGAGATTGGCTCTGTAGTTTCAGAGAAGAAGATTTTTTTAATTTCATCCCCCCTTTTTTCTAATTTGCATAATCGGTCAAACTCGGTAAAAGTTCAAAGTTCATAAAAAATCCCGTAATATATGTTAAAAAGCTCATCATTATGCTTATACAGTTCAAATTTGGGCACTTTCTGGCTTAAAATAGAGCAGTTTTGGCCATTTGAAGAAATTTCTATTTTTAGTAATGGTGGCCATCTTGGATACAGGACGGCGCTGACGGACACAATTTTGAAAGGGGACCACCTAAGGATCATTTCAGCAAAGTTTGGTTGAGATTGACTCAGTAGTTTCAGAGGAGAAGATTTTTTTTTAATTCCATCCCCCCTTTTTCTAATTTGCATAATCGGTCAAAATCAGTAAAAGTTCAAAGTTCATAAAAAATCCGTAATATATGTTAAAAAGATCATCATTATGCTTATACAGTTCAAATTTGAGCACTTTCTGGCTTAAAATAGAGCAGTTTTGGCCATTTGAAGAAATTTCTATTTTTAATAATGGTGGCCATCTTGGATATAGGACGGCGCTGACGGACACAATTTTAAAAGGGGACCACCTAAGGATCATCTCAGCAAAGTTTGGTTGAAATTGGCTCAGTAGTTTCAGAGGAGAAGATTTTTTTTTAATTTCATCCCCCCTTTTTTTAAATTTCATAATCGGTCAAAATCGGTAAAAGTTCAAAGTTCATAAAAAATCCGTAATATATGTTAAAAAGCTCATCATTATGCTTATACAGTTCAAATTTGGGCACTTTCTGGCTTAAAATAGAACAGTTTTGGCCATTTGAAGAAATTTCTATTTTTAGTAATGGTGGCCATCTTGGATACAGGACGGCGCTGACGGACACAATTTTGAAAGGGGACCACCTAAGGATCATCTCAGCAAAGTTTGGTTGAGATTGGCTCAGTAGTTTCAGAGGAGAAGATTTTTTTTTTAATTTCATCCCCCCTTTTTTTAAATTTCATAATCGGTCAAAATCGGTAAAAGTTCAAAGTTCATAAAAAAATCCCGTAATATATGTTAAAAAGTTCATCATTATGCTTATACAGTTCAAATTTGGGCACTTTCTGGCTTAAAATAGAGCAGTTTTGACCATTTGAAGAAATTTCTATTTTTAGTAATGGCGGCCATCTTGGATACAGGACGGGGCTAATGGACACAATTTTGAAAGGGGACCACCTAAGGATCATTTCAGCAAAGTTTGGTTGAGATTGGTTCAGTAGTTTCAGAGGAGAAGATTTTTTTTTAATTTCATCCCCCCTTTTTTCTAATTTGCATAATCGGTCAAAATGGGTAATGGGATTTACTTCAAAATTGCAGGGTAGGTAGATCTTGATATGCTGCACATTTTTGCAATAAACTTAACATCTATCTCTAAATAGTTTTTGAAATATAAGACGAAAAGTATTAAAAGGAAAAAAAAAAATTGATGAAAAAGGGGCAATAACTCCAAGATGGGTAATCAAATTTACTTCAAAATTGCAGGGTAGGTAGATCTTGACATGCTGAGCATGTTTGCAGTTTCAACTTACCATCTGTCTGTTATAGTTTTTGAAATAAAGGACGAAAAGTATTAAAATTTTGAAAATTTGATGAAAAAAGGGAAATAACTCCAAAATGAGTAATGGGATTTACTTCAAAATTGCAGGGTAGGTAGATCTTAATATGCCGCACATTTTTGCAATTTAAAGTTAACCTTTATCTCTTATAGTTTTTGAAATATAAGACGAAAAGCATTAAAATTTTACAAATTTGATGAAAAAAGGGCAATAACTCCAAGATGGGTAATCAGATTTACTTCAAAATTGCAGGGTAGGTAGATCTTGATGTGCTGATCATTTTTACCCCATGTCAGATTTTTGATATTACTAACGGTTTTTGAGATATTACCAAAAACCTGCAATTTTACCATATGTTCTATTTTTAGTAACAGCGGCCATGTTGGTTGGTGCACGGCATCACCGGACACAATTTTGAAACTAGATACCCTAGTAATGATTCAGACCAAGTTTGGTTTCCATTGGTCTAGTACTTTCAGAGGAGAAGATTTTTGAAAAAGTTTACGACGTACGACGGACGACGGACGACGGACGGACGACGGACGACGGACGACGACGACGGACGCCAAGTGATGAGAATAGCTCACATGACCCTTTGGGTCAGGTGAGCTAATAATATGGAATCCCTGGAAAATTTTTTTTGATAAAAATGATGATTTTGTTTAGAGAATATCGGTAGCTTTATTTTAGTGTAGGTTTATTTCTGAATTAGAAGACTGATATCATCGATGTTCTCAGTGTTATTTTTGTGTAAATAAAACAATAAAAGTATACTAACTGGGGGTGTAATTGCAGAAAAATCAATATTCAATGTGTTAACGAAAATCAGTTATAATATTGTATTGTGTAATAAAATATAGTATATACAAAATGTATCTTGTTAATTTGTTAGGATCTCATTGTCTATATTATATGTACTTTCAGAAAACAATAGGCCAATCAAATTTATCATTAGAAAGCACACAGATGTCCAACTATGAGTTGTTTTATTAATTAACAATTTGAAAATATCTCTGGTCGATTTGTAACACCTAGAAATAAAAGGCCAATCAAATTTATCAATAGATAATAAAGGTATCTAATCAAATTTATCAATAGATAATAAAGGTATCCAATCAAATTTATCAATAGATAATAAAGGTATCCAATCAAGAGAATTTTATTATTGACTAACAAACAGATATTTTTTTCCTAATCAAACCTGTGAAAACAAAGTCTGCTAATTTATACCAATTGTTATAGTGTTAATAATAAAGTTGGATAGTCAAAAGTTTTCAATGTTTCCTGTGACTTTAAAAAGGAACGATTTTGTACAATTGACATCAAAGTAAAAATGCTTCCAACACAGTCACGTAGGTCGTACACAGCAGCATTTAAGCTGGAAGTTGTAAATTATGCTGAAGAAAATGGTGGTAATGTGGCTGCACAGCATAAATTTGGGGTCAGTGAAAAAGTTGTCAGAGGTTGGCGTAAACAGAAAGAAGCACTATGTATGACAAAGAAATCCAAATAGGCATTCCGGGTACACGCACCACCAACTAAATTTGGCATTCGGGCAAGTAGGTGACAAAAATTAAGACGAAGACTGAAATATGCAGCTTATCTGTACTTAACAGAATAAATCATGGTGGCCTACATGTACATGCATGATGTAAAACGCCAAAATAGTTTGCTTGGAAATCTTCTGATGGATCCTAATCCAATTTTAGACGTCCTAAAGCAGAATTTCAGTTCGGTACGCCCTGATTCGGAATGGTAAATATTCTGATATGGGCAGTGATTGAGCAATTGGACTTAATTATCTAAAGGTTTATTTGGAAGTAAGAAGTTATTATTGATGATTATAATGATGTAAACGTCTATAAGACACACATGATAACATCCATGAGACACACACGAGAACATTCATGAGATACATGTACACATGAGAAACAGAATAACTAATTAAAATAAGTATCATATTTTATTCCATTGCCCAGCGATCTTCCCATTTCCCACAGGGATTGGCTCCCAGCTGGTTAGTAATATATCTCTGTCTGACCTGTGCAGTTCGCTCACTCAGTTTAATATTTATTGATTAAATTTAAGACAAATACATGTAGCTCATTGATAGAAAAAAATGTCTAAGTTAAAAAAAATTAACTATTCCATAATCAATAATCATTTCAATCATTGAATGATTGTGTTGCTTGTTAATAATTTAATTTGATGTGAATATTGCAATCTGATTGGCTGATCCGCTTGGAGCAACATTGGTTATACATGTACTTGATAACCTGGGTTGGTATTATGAGGCCGCCAACATATTCATTCGCTAACGACAAATTTAAATAGTCCCGTTAAATAATGGTAGCTAAAATCGAGGAATCATTAAATTTTGTTGAAAAAATTAAATTATAAGGAATATGTTCAATTTTTGAACAGGTTATACTTGCATAACGCGGTTTATTAAGTGTAAACTGCCCCAAACCAGGTTATATCATATAACCTGTTCAATAATTGAACATACCTGTACAATGTATATGTATATATTCCTTAACTAATCTATTTAGAATTAATTATCACCAGTCTGATTTGACATTTAAACATGTGCATCATCAAGTGGTGGCTTGGTGTGTGTTATTTGTAGTAACATAAAATCATTACCATAGATTTAAATTCACTAATTTTCTGATTAATCAACAAAACAACATTTATGCAAATGTCAATACATGTAATAAAAACTTAATTTGTCCAGCTACATTATATATTCCCCTCAGTTGTGATATTATTGGGTATCCTGTTGTACTCAATGTGAAAATGATGACTGTTGAAAGAAAAAAGATACACCTGAATAAAAGACTAAAATATGGTCACCAGTTTCAATTGTTTTACGATTAAGGAACAGTTCAACATACCCTTGCACAAATATCAATCATATAAACAGCTATTTCCCCCTTAGCTCCGACATTTCTGGGTACCTTCTTGTACAGAACTAGAAAATGTTGATAGTTGAAAAAAGATATGCATGAATAAATCACCAAATATCAATTTCGCTAAATTTAAGATTAAGCAACAGATCAACATAAATACAAATCTCAATCATAAAACATAATTTTTTCCAACTACAGTCAAACCTGCTGAAGTAACCACCTCTATTAAGCAATAACTTGTATTATGTGACCTTGATTTTAATTTCCCATCAGTGCATTTCATATTAATTAATCCTGTATTTAATGACCACCTGTCTTATGTGACCTTATTTCAACGTTCCCTTGGAAGGTCACATAAGACAGGTTTGACTGTATGTTCCCCTAAATCACTATAAATATCAGCTACCTGTCTCAACTGTAGAAAATGGCCACATTAAAAAAGCTACACATCCATAAATCTACTTCAAAATCACTAAAATTGTCATCCACTACAATGATTTTTACGATTTAATATCAAGAAAACACAAAAAAAAAATATTTTTATGGCTACAAGTTGCAAAATTCTTTTTATGTGGATTTCCTGTGAGAAAACAAAAATTTAGCTAAAGGTGCACCTATGGGTATCAAGAAAGACACAATTTCCGTTATATTAAGCTTTATTTTGGTGTGTTTGCAAAACTAATAGATATTATCATCTGTAGTAGTACCAAATTTCATTCTTCTACGGCATTCAGAACATGGTTGGTTTATGGGTGTGTGTCTAATTAGCCTACATCGCGCCCGGCCCCAGGGGGAAAGGTTAGTCACTTAGCTGGCTATATCTGGAAGTTATGTCCCCCTTGTTATGTTACTCCCAGCTCCCAGTCACTAAATTTGCTTAACTGAAAAAAGTTAACTATCAATTGTTTTACAACCTACTGAAAAATAACTAATTTTGGATCAATTGAACCTGGCAACCACAATACTGGTACCACAATACTCGTATACCAGTATTGTTCAATTATATTGAATTTTTTCAAAAATATTACAATACTGGAACAAAAAATTATACCAGTATTGTGTAATGATATACCTGTACATAGACTTAGAACCAAACTATATTGCGAATTTATAGAGACAAACTTGGACGTCGTTTATCACTACAGGATCCATCTTTTATATTTTAACTCCTGAAGTGTATATAGACATGTACATATGTATATATTATCTTAACCTGACAATGCAACAAATTGTAACCACTAATTGTTTACCTCTTAATGATGAGCTACGCATAAACTTTTATCTAGATGCTTATACAAGGTCAGAGAATGAACTTTTATCCAATCGTGATATACCGAATTATTTTACGACTTTTCTTTTTTTAAATCATTGTGTTTTTATGTGCTACACAGAAACTTTTAACTAGATGCTTTTATAAGGTCAGAGAATGAACTTTTATCTAATCGTGATATACTGAACTATTTTATGTCTTTTTAAAATCATTGTGCTTTTATCCAATGGAAATTGGAGTGCTCCAGCTTATGGAGGAAATTACCTGAAAACGAAATGATGTTTGCTCTGTCAATGAGTGACATCTGTCTTGGAAAAGGTGGAAATAACGTAGCCATGCCAGACATATTTTCTTTTTCCCTGATACGAAAGCACTATGATTGTCCCTGCATTTACTTCAACTTTTAGACATACATTGTATATGACTGACTAGTGTCAGCCTGCACTTGTCATCAATGAATACAACAATACTCAAAACAATTGGAAAATTAACTTTCTATTTGAAATTTAATTAATACATTGTAGTGTAATCGATGTTGTCAGCTTCTTAATGTCTAAACAGTTATCACCTGTAATATGAAACAGGCAGGCCATGAATGCTTGCGAATCTGAAAATTATCTGCCAATTTCACGCTCATCCAGTGCATCAAAATAGTGTCAAGATTTTTTGGGCCGAGATATATCGGGGACGACTTTTTTTTTAGGGTCTAGCGATAGTGCTGATAGAGGACACAGTATTATTCGAGTTAACTTCCACGCAGAAAAAAAATTTCTTGTCAGTATGTCAGAAGAGATTCAATAAAATTTGAAAATATCAAAATAAGTAAAACAAGCTAACAAAATGACTTTTATTACACATGGGTTCCGGGTTTCAGTGATATCGGACGTACGCTTTATGTTAAGTAGATCTTCATTATTAAAGTGTGTAAGTGTGTTACACTGAACATGTTTACAATGTGCAGAAAAAAAATATATGCATCAGTATGTGAGGCCATGTTTGTCAAAAAATCCCAAGTACACATTTTATACATTATAGGGGGGTCAGACATTTTTCAATTTTATTTACACAATGGCAAATTCTGTAATTCTGTCTTACATTTGAAGACAGCTGCAGTGACAATGCACTAGAACACTATTATTTAAAGTGAATTATTTAAATAAATAAATAAATAATGCACATGTTTGGAGAAAATTCTTCATATGTCACAATTTTTTATATTTAAACTGGACAGAAGCGACCAAAATTGAATGGAAACTTTGAAATGGCACCACTATTTTGAAACTATTTATTCTCTGAAACACATGTTGCTGACCAGTTAGACTGAAAGTAAAACTCTTCTGTAATGGATAGTACATGTAGGCTAGGTTTTAATAATCTCATACAGTTTTATGGGTAAAATTTATCCAATTTTGGTGCCGTTTTCAATTTTCCCATTAAAATGCATGGTAAAAAATAATTTTAAAATATGTGTTTGGAAACAAATGTTGCTGATGAAACAAAGACTACAACTATGCAATTTCTTTTAGAACAATGTCTAAACTACATTTATCAAGTACAGTTTCATTAGATTTCATTATTGTTTTCAAATAATTTCTGATATTCTATTTCTTGGTAAAGACAGATAAAATTCAAAATGGCCACCATTATAAAATATAAGTGGTCATTTTCCGAACATCAAATTGTCATAACTTTTGAACCCCTTAACAGATTTTAAAAAACTAAACACCACTGTAAATATCTTCAGGAGATCCGATCATTGGTGTGTACTTTAAGATATTTTAACACATTTTCAAAAAAAGTCTGACCCTCAAATAAAAAAGCTCTCTGACACTCGCATATAATCACCTTTGTCAAATTTAATTAAATAATCAAATAATTTTGTTATGGATAGTGATCAACATATTAGTTTTATTAATCATTATCCAGTGAATAGTATTCATGGTGTCAATTATGTGATTAATTAAAAAAATCTAGAGGCTCCCAGGAGCCTGTAATCGCTCAACTGGTTTTCAATTTGACATCTAAAGTTGATAGAAAATGGGGGTGTTACACATAATTTTGAAAGTGGGCCACCCAAAGATCATTTCAACTCAAATTTCTGAGCAAAAGATTTTGATGTGATTTTTATCTCATAATATTCCTAAACGGAATAAACAGGCTGAAAAAATCTCACAGAAAAACCCAGAATATATGTTAAACTACTCATTGCCATATAGCTGCAGTTAAAATTTGAGTTCATTTTGATTTGTAATAAAGCGGAAATTGACAACTAAAGAAATTATTATTTTTAGTAACAGCAGCCATTTTGAATGGAGGGCGGGGCTGTCGGACACAATATTGAAAGGGGACCACCCAAGGACCATCCCAGCCAAATTTGCTTTAATTTGGTTCAGCGGTTTCAGAGGAGAAGATTTAAATGTGATCTTTTATCAAAATATGTCTAATTTGTATAATCAGTATAAATCGGTTGAAAGAAAAAATTCACAGAAAAACCCAGAATATATGTTAATCTACTCATTGTCATGTAGCTGCAGTTAAAATTTGAGCTCATTTTGATTTATAATAAAGCAGCAATGGACAATTGAAGAAATTTCTATTTTTAGTAACAGCAGCCATCTTCAATGGAGGGTGGAGCTGTCGGACACAATTTTGAAATGGAACTACCCAAGGACTATCCCTGCCAGGTTTGGTTTAATTTGGTTCAGTGGTTTCAGAGGAAAAGATTTAAATGTGATCTTTTATCAAAATATGCCTAATTTGCATAATCGGTATAAATCGGCTGAAAGAAAAATTTCACAGAAAAGCCCAGAATATATATATGTTAAACTACTCATTGCCATGTAGCTGCAGTTCAAATTTGAGCTCATTTTGACATATACTAAAGCAGCAATGGACAATTGAAGAAATTTCTATTTTTAGTAACAGCAGCCATCTTGAATGGACGGCGAGGCTGTCGGACACAATTTTGAAAGGGACCCACCCAGGGACCATCCCTGTCAGGTTTGGTTTAATTTGGTTCAGCGGTTTCAGAGGAGAAGATTTAAATGTGATCTTTTATCAAAATATGCCTAATTTGCATAATCGATATATATCGGCTGAAAGAAAAATTTAACAGAAAAACCCGGAACATATGTTAAACTACTCCTTGCCATGTAGCTGCAGTTCAAATTTCATCCCCCTTTTTTCTATTTTTAGCTTGGCGGCCATCTTGGTTGGAAGTCGGGATCACCGGACACAATTTTGGAAGAGGGCCATCCAAGGACCATTCCACCAAAGTTTGGTTCAAATTGGCCCAGTGGCTTCAGAGGAGTTGATTAAAATGTGAAAAGTTAACGGACGGACGGACGACGGACGCTCAGTGGTGACAATAGCTCACATGCAGGTGAGCTAAAAAACAATAAAATTTATTAAATAAATGCTTACAACACAAGTCCATTTTGATATAAAAGCCAAAATTTAGTTAGGGCAATTCAGTTCAGTTTTTTTTTATTTTTAACCTGATTAATTTTTATTTTTTATTTTAAATGATAAAATTTGTCTAGTTCATTACCCATGTTTATATTTATATCTAAATAATATATATAAGTCTAATGTATGGTAGTTCAAAGCACAAATTTTGTGAGGGACGTTCTATGGCCTTCAAGTCATTGTGGTTATTTGTAATAATACATGTAGTATATACATTTTTAGATGTAGAAGTTGATTTTTCTCTTCAAGTAGTTCTGCACCACCCCACAGTCCTCAAACATCAGAATAACTATTTAAAGGGAAACTTCGTGATTTTTTACATGTTAGCTAAATATGTTCCTGGTGATATAAAATACATATTCACAAAGTTTTATCGACATATTTCCACAAATAACGAAGCAAATCGCAAACTTGTAATTTTAATTTCTAATTTTTTCATGGGTTGTGACGTTTTAGCCCGATAATTGCATTGTGGGATTGAAATTTAAAGTCTGGGTCGTTGATGTTAAATTCGCTTCATTTAAAGCGCTCAGAGGACTGTAATTTAAATCTAATAACCGTTGGAAAATTAAATACTGAAGTGAACAGCTACGTACTTTTTTGACAAACAACTATTTTAAATGAACAAAATGTTTCATTTCCTTTATATTTACAACTGAAAGAGTGTTTTACAACAGTCACCTATATTCACTATATGTAGGATCCCTTTTACAATTATGTTCATTTTGTTTTACTGCTAATGTGCTGATAAATATAATGGATAATTTTGACAATGCGTAACTTGTGTATTGATCGGATTAATAAAATGGGAATTTGAATACACACTATTTGCTTTCCAAGACAAGTTGGTAGATCGTTTATTATTTATTAAAGATAAAATATTTTCAAAACATTAGAATAAATATAAAGATGAAATAACAGGAACAATTATAATTGTAATTATGCTTTAGATGATAAAAAAGTATACACCATCCTTGAAATTATAAGTTTTCATTATATGAGGCGCCAAATTGCCAATTTGGCCTAACTATATAGCTGTCTCATCATAATTAATATGTATTCACAATTTTAACGATCAATGTTCATAAAAGATGTTTTAATTTTAATTAAAGAACTAAAAATTAAAGGTTAGGAGATCGGGTGGCAACTGAGTTTACAAAGTTAGTGCTTAAAGAAAAAAAAACCTCTTTGCTCAGTGACCCCCAGAAGGCACAAAACCTAAATATATGATTTTTTTCAGCTCGAAACCCTGTAAGCAAACTTGACCTATAATTTTGATATCCACTGATATTCATTCAGACAAAGTTCGGAAGAGATCATGATCATGAGCGGTATAAACAGATGAAGAGCAGTCAAGATATACAGAGATTAGGTCACACCAAATTTACTTCTTGTTCTTTGGATTTTGTGCTAAAAACGTTGGAGCGAGCAAATGATTTAAAAATGTTAATTTCTTTTCCTTTTTTTGTTTGTTTGTCATTTTTGATGAGCGAAGCGTAAAATATTATGCGGAATATATATTTCTTATATTTTTCATGTATTTTCAGAAGCGAGAGACCATATTTTAATTTTAAATATTTTATTCTTCAATAAATTAAGGCAAATAATTCCTGAAATAAGAAGTGAAAGGCAGGATTTACTTATTTTTATTTTCATTCTGAAAACGACAGGTACATTGGTTCACTCAGCAGGGTACCTACATGTAATATTGCGTAATGAGTTTAGGTGCACACAGGAAGTTGCCAGGCAGAATATACAAGTGTCATTTTACATCCGGTTGACAGGACTCTGACCGAATACTTGAATACATGTGTCACAATCTTTGGCAATAATCAGAAACGCAATACACATTTTGTGACCCATTAACGCTACCCGCGACTAGAATAGGAGATGCAATACACATTTTAAAGGTTCTAATAGGTGATCAAAATACACGACCCTGATCAAGTATACATTAGGAATGGGTGATTATTAATGCACACTGGCGGATCA
This sequence comes from Bathymodiolus brooksi, assembly GCA_963680875.1. Classification (NCBI taxonomy): domain Eukaryota; kingdom Metazoa; phylum Mollusca; class Bivalvia; order Mytilida; family Modiolidae; genus Bathymodiolus; species Bathymodiolus brooksi. The sequence goes on along the minus strand of OY804580.1, from coordinate 7,492,456 downwards.
AGGGGGTGTTCGACAATTTAGTAAAATTCATGTATAAATTGGGTAAAAATTGGCAAACAAGAGTCTAGGACCCCGTTTTCAAAACTGCTGGATCCGCGCCTGATGCAGCAATGATTCTGAGGCTATTTTCACCAAAAAATCTTAAGATTAACATTGATCGTAAGTTATAATGAATTGTTCATTTTTTTTTTGTGCCTCATCAGAATGATACAGCAACAACCAAAATTATGAAGTAAAGCAGGTTGAACAGGGGGTAAACGGACAGAAAGTCACAGGACAAAAAGTCACAACTTATATTTTTGCTTAACATGTATGTAGGTAGGACAAGAAGTCACAAAATATATATATATATACCTTGATTCATGTACGGTATGTAGGTAGGACAGAAAGTCACTGTGTGATATATGTTATTTCTCAAGTACTCGCTATTCAAAACCTCCTCGTTTAACTTCAGGATGAAGAACAATAAAAGTTGTATTCTTAATTCTTTGTGTCAAACTGTAAAGACTGGTTTTTTTGTGTTGGACTTACAAGTCATTGTGTAAATATTTATACCTTTTAACACTATAAAATAAAGTGACTTCTAACTATCCATTTGCCTTTCCTTTCAACATGTCATTCATTACTGTGATGAACGAAGTATTGAAAGTAAAAGCATATGTATAATAAAAAGAACCATACCAATTAACAAAATAGGGATTTTAATTGATTGGAGTGACAATAAAGCCATACGTAAAATATTTAATAATCAGGTGTGTTTTCATAGAAACTATAGATCAAAAATCAGATTTTCAAAGTGTTTTATTCCATACATTTTTTTTAAATAATTAAAATTAAGTATGAATATAATTTGAAAGCAAAAATGAGCATAAAATTGAATTGTGACTTGTTGTCCTATAGTTACTTGTAATACATGGGGCCAATCTTTTTGCAAAATTGTTCATTGTGACTTTTTGTCCTAGTGATAAGCTTCTAATTCTATGCAAAATTTTATGTTGTGACTTTTTGTCCTATATGTTTTATCAAAATGCAAAATTTAAACTGTGACTTTTTGTCCTGTGACTTTCTATCCTACATTTGAACAGGGCAGGGTAGAAAATTCTTCTTGCAAACCCCAAAAAGCAAAATAGACAAAACCATTTGTATGCAATTTTTCCTTATAAAAACAACAACCATATTTTTTATGACTATTCTGAGATTAATCAGAAGGGTTCGCCAGTTCGAAAGACGTGATTAAAATAAACAAAAAATGTTTTCTTTACGCAGAGACATATTATATGTTACGCTTTGTTCAAATCAGAAATAACCGTTATGAAAACAGATTAATCTTTTTACTGTTGGCGAATAAGAATATTGTATTTCCATAAACAAATTATTATATTACGTAAGAGATGTACCCTGAAGTTTTGTATAATAAACTTTAAAAGTATTTATAATACTCATCGTCTGTAATTGTCAAATGAAAACTATTACAAATTATATGTTTACATAATCCTCTCAATTTTATGGCTTCCTACCCTGTAACTTTCTGTGCTTTTAGCTAAGAAGCAGAGCTTATGTGTAGCTTTATTGTAGTGCATGAACGATCGATTACAAAGTGCGATCTTATAAATAATATCATTAAAACAATTTTGCCCCGTAGTATAGGCCTATTTCTATTTTTTTATGAATTCATGGCATTGTTCCGATGTCCGTTCTTTTTTCTCCACATAATTTCGTAGTTCTTCAATTTTCGAAAAAAAATCTTTTGTAAATGTGTCTCATTAAAGACGGACCGTTTACTCCGATTCATTTGTTTTGCCATAAGTATATAGAAACAAAACATAAATCTGCAAAAAGTGATTGTGTAATAAATTCATATATTTAGAATAATAAGAAAAATAAAAAGAATTACGCCTGACAAGCCATATCGACACTGAATGAGGACCCCGGTTTGTCACGATTGTTTTGGGGCGTGGTGGTATTTAGACATCACGTGATAATTGGTATCGAGATGCTATCAAAATGGCGACATCCATCTATCGTTGACCGAATTTTAAAATCGATTTCATTCCCTTATCCAACATAATAAAACGCTAATATACATATAAACATCCATATTTATACATGAGGAAAAACATATAGAAAAATATTTTTTTTGCGAAGTTTCCCTTTAAAGGTAATGAATTTTTGCTTAGAATGATTTACATGGTGAAGGCTGTAGCACTTTAATAGATCTAAATAAACTTTATTCAGTAAACAAATTAAGCAGCCTGTATCAAGCCAACACTATTACAGGTACATCAGACTCTAATCTCGTTGAGAAAGCCGAAGATCTTTTCTGGAGATACAGAGCAGAAAATATCTTCGAAGGTCTAATCTCAACAAAATGAATCAGACTCATGTCATGTCATAGCTGCGGAACTGTAGCCCTTTATGGTCCTTTTTTTTTGGCGGACCATAGGGAGGTCTGCCAAAAAAAAGGACAATAAAGGGCTACGGTTCCACAGCTGGGTATCTGTAAACTGTAAACGAAACGAAATATATACGGAAACGAAACGAAACCAATCCAAACGAAGCGAAATTCACCGAAACGAAATTTATCGAAACGAAATGAAATCGATGCCAAATGAAATAAATCGAATCGAAATTGACTGAAACGAAACGGTATAATACAATATGAAATAAAACCTATTTTAACGAAACAATTTCTTGGGGAAAGACAAGACAAAAATTAAATGAACAAAATAGAGAAAGTATCATTTAAGCGTAGAAAAAGACAGTTCATTGTTTTCCAGGTTATATAAAAAAAATCGTTCTTCATCTAGCAATGACGAAATGATTGATTCATCGATTGTTGACTGCTAAACACCACTGTGGCACATCAGTGATATTCCAGCTATACTGTGCCGAATGACGAAATGAAAATGACTGTTGTGTTGGGGGATAACTTCCTATATATACATGGTGATGTTCTGACAATCAGGGTCCTATTTTTGATTATCTGTCTGGCATATGGGGTATACTTTTTGTCACAACTGTCTGAAAAGGGGTATAGGTTTTTGCTTGGATTATACTTCAAAAATTGGGGCTTAAAGAGGATTTAGTTAGACAACAGTCTGAGATGGGGTCTAAAATTGGCATCAGAATTAGTACAGTATGTATGTAAAGGGGTTGGGGTTCAGCGGCCCCAGAAGAACACGTACCTCACCATTTTGTAAGGTAGGCCGGTACTGTTACTTGAGAATGATTAATAGTGCCGCTTCGAAATAATTGCAAAATTACCGTTGTTGTTTAATTATTCAATTATTTATTACATGTATTTTTTTCAGTTTTTGCCTGTAGATTTTTTTTCGTTGTTTTCTTAAAGTTTATCCCTTGCTAACGATGAGATAAACAACATTTATTCATATTCAAATATGCAACAAATTATTATAAGAAAGACTCAAGATAAATAAGACATTTTAAATCAGTGACCAATCTGGAAAAAAATAAACAGTATAATGCAGAACACGGTACACTCGTCTTGCAAATTTACATGTTAAATTTCTTTTTTAAGACTTAGGGACCGACCATATAACTTGAAGAGGGGAGTAGACATGCACATAGGAAAGGGCTGCAAGGAGTGTGAGCGTCCCCTCCCCCTTAATTTTGGCAAGAGGTAAAAAAAGAATCAAGTTCATACACAATACTTGGGAATTTTACGTCTATATGAACTGAAAACCTAACTAGCGTGAAATGGCAAGTAAGTTATATTTGTTTCTAACATATACCCAGCCAAATTAATATGCGAGCTTAAGCGAGCTCTTTATGGTATAAAATGTGTACTTAGGATTTTTTAACAAACATGGTTGAACATATTGTCGAAGAAAAAAAAATTCTACGTTTTGTAAACACCGGTTTCCGGGTAACACACTAACACACTCAACTAATGAAGATCTTCTTAACATAAAGAAATTAAAGTGCAAATGTGATCCTGAAGTCTCGTATCCTCTCTCGTACGTCCGATACCACTGAAACCCGGAACCCGTGTGTAATAAAAGTCATTTTGCTAGCTTGTTTTACTTATATTGATATTTTTTAATTTATTAAATCTCTTCTGACATACTGACAAGAATTTTTGTTTCTACGCGGAAGTTAACTTTTGAGATTTCGTAAGGAACGATAACTCGAATAAAGGAACGACAGCTCGATTGAATGAGACTAGATTCGGCCCTAAAAAACGTCGTCCCTAATATATCTCGGCCCAAAAAATCTCGACACTTTTTGATGAAATTGCCAGATAATTTTCAGATGCGCGAGCATTCACGGCAGTGCCGGTTTCATATTAAAATATAATTACTTTTTTCTTCCAAGCTTCAGAATCGGAAAATTTGCCTCCCCCTTGAAGTTAAATGGTCGGTCCCTAACTTGCCAAAGTCTTACACAAAATGGTGGGGGAGGGGTGTTCTTCTGGTGCCGCTGAACCACGACCCCTTTACAGACTGATTATGATGCCAATTTTAGACCCCATCTCAGACTGTTGTCTAACTTAAGCCTCTATAAGGCCCTAACTCACCAACACCTCCGTCTCTTCCTCCATCTCACATAAAAATGAAAATAATCCGAGTTGTCTGCCCCTATTGGAAGTCTTCAGACAGTTTAACCAAACACCGCAAACACCTACACATGGATCCTGGTTTTTTTTAAATACCTCCCCTATATATTACTGAAATAACGAGCAAAGACACACATTATTGTCGAATTTGACATTCCCGTTATCAGATAAAATGATTACCATTTACTGACATAATATTTTCAGAATAACACTGTACAGTGACACTGACACTTTTAAGACGTTATATGGAAATTGGAATATGACGACGACCATAATTGCGAATCAAGAAAGAAAGGTGTTTTCTGGTATTTATTTCATATTCAAACTATCCTTGAGCTTCTTTTAGTTCAGATGGTTTTGTCTTCTTCTAGTTCAAGTACAAAGCTTTATTTATAGTCGGTACAACTACATGAATCATGAATGAATATTAAACACAAACTCTTGCACTTGCAGGCCTTTTAATTAGGATCACTAAACAGGGTACTTTTACCCACGTATAGTCCGATGGGAAAGAGTTCCTTATGGCACCCCCACCTAAAAATAGTATAATTACCTGAACCCTAACCCTTTATGACCAAAATCATTAAATCAATTTGCTTATTATTAAATATACAAATCCCATATTTTGGGTGGGGGTGCCATAAGGAACTATTGCCGTCCGACGGTCCAGTAGTCCGATATTCCGACAGACTTGAGTACATTTAATAGCTATTCTATGAAAATAAAATATATGTTCTTCATGAGAAATGTTCGCTTAGTCAAGTTTTGTGTGTGAAAGCAAGATCCATCGTCAAACTGGCGTTGCAACATTCTCATTGTGGTTTACTGAAGGATATATTAAAAATATTTTCATCAAATTAATTTTCAAGGCATTTACTTTAGAGAATTAAAGGTCCGAATTATATTGTCTTGATACGGAATACGTAGCCTTTGCCTTTTGTTCCGGTTGGCTCATCTAGCCAAGACAGTCTTTTCAGTCCGAAACAAATCGCATTGGTGGAGTAATGGTTAGTGTGCTCGTCTCGAGTATGGTAGATTGTGGGTTCGAGCCCCGGTCGGGTAAAACCAAAGACTATCTATAAAATTAGTATTTGTTGTTTCTCCTCTAAGCACGCAGCATTAAGGAGAAAGAGCAAAGACTGGTTGGCTCGGAATCAATAATGTATCCGAGTGGAGCAACATGTCTATCGCGGACTGTTGTTTCAGTGTGCTAGCACTATAAAAATCCAACTCAGCGTGTTGGTCCAGTACAAAGCGGACCTCATCATCAATGACATCATCTCATTGAAAATTTACTTGTTCTCCCCATGATATACTGGTAGCTGAAAAATTGCTGAATTGGCATTAAACAACAATCACTCACTCAGTCCAGAATAAATTGCCAGAGCACTACATCGGCTCTGTCGAGAAAATAATAATTTAAAGACGAATTTAAAAAAAAAATTTGATCCAAAATACCCCCTCGAAAATCGTATGGTAGTCACTTTGAGATTGTTATGGAATTAAAGAAGTTTTCTATTTCTTCATTTAAGTAAATGAAAAAATTCCGTCATGCAAGTACAGATTCAAACAAATATTCAAGAAAATTGATCAAACTAAAGCTTTAGATCTTTAGATGTATTCCTGCGAATTTTTATTTTGTTGCTGTTCTTACTTGAATGGTGAAAGTGGGGAAAAAACCCATCTCTGTCGGACTAACAGGCTGTCGGATTATAGCTACACTCCTCTTATAATGGCAATTGGTATCTCCAAATTTCAAAGGGCATTGCATAAGATATTCATGAAAAATGTTCAAATTTGAAGAAAAAGTACCACATGTAAAATCTACTAATATCCGCCAACCCATGTTGAAACTCAAAACACATTCTGGCTTCCATTATTTATTTCTTAAATATTCACATGATGAGCTGTTAAGAGTAGCAAGCTGAACAATGACATGATTTGCCATTCCAAGCATTTATCAAATTTTTGAATTGTAAAAATGAAGATTCTTTCCTAAAGTGGTCTGGCAGATCATTCCAAGTTCTAGCTGCAAAATATTTAAATGATTAAACCATACCTTGTTGTCTGTACCCTGGGTAATTGTCCTGTATTTTGTTTGATTTGAATTAGATCATGTAAATAGACTGGACTCAGCTTATTGATAATTTTGAAAGTTCCAATGGCTAAAGTTCTTATTCTTCTAATTCTTAATGAAGGTAATTTGAACTTATATGATAATCACTATAAATAAATTTTAAAGCTCTATCATTAATTTTTTCAATCTTTTTAGTATTTTGTTCACTGCAAAAATGCCATGTAACTGGACAGTAGTTACAATTTGATAGGATAAAGCAACGGAATGGTATATAGTTCATCTACCCTACTTTTTTAAATATCTACCTACTCACTTAAGAATGTTTAGCTACCTATAAGAGGCCTTTTTACAAATATTTGCTATGTGTGTATTAAATTTCAGTTGGTAGTCATTTGTCTCACCTAATAGTTTAGTTTAATCTTCACATTTAATTAATTAAAGTAATGTTTGTTGTATCCATGGGTCTTATTTCCAATTGCCAGAGCCTGAATTTTGTCAAGGTTAGCTTTCATCTTGACCAATGACATGAGACAAAAGTTTTTCCGCACTAAGATATTTCTTTTGAAGTAATTCTTGTCCAATTTTGGTATTTAATATACAGTATGAATCAAAATTTAGCATACAAACCTAATGAAATACAAATTGCATATTCGACTGTGTAGCATCCAAAATGAACTTAAATTTAATAACTTCCGAGATATCTAAATCCTGATACCGTATATAAAGACCTCGCAAGTTCAATTCTGGAGCTTGATATACCACTATTAGTTGTATTTCACATATTTATTTCCAAAATAGAAGTATGGGAAGCATCAAAATTCAACAAATAAATACAGTTACTGCTTATTTCTGAGATTCTACAGTTAGGAGAAAGTATGTAATTTTTTTTTACATACTTGAATCATGTTATACCATTATGTACTGATGAATGATTTGATTTTTATGTTTTGCAGGTACTACATCCAGGAGAATTGTAAATCAGATCCCTGATGAAATCTTAAATGATCCAAAGTTAAAGGCAGCTGTACAGAAAGTATCTATTTATATTTAAAAAAAAATTCAATTTCCTCACATTAATATTGCCAAATAATTAAGCTGTGATTGCAGTTTTGTAAGATGTGTAAGATATTCAGCCATGAAGCATAATAGTATTTTTACAATTACTGTCTTTTGATGAGGTAAAAAATGTGTGAATTTATTGACTTCTGAAAAAAAAAGATATTCACTGAGCCCGATGAACGTAGTGAATATCATTTTTTTCAAAAGTCAATTAATCCACACATTTACAGAATCAAAAGACTAATTCTTTTATTCTATATTTTGAATAAAAAAAACATTCAATGACTCAGATTTAATATTCACTGGCGTTAAATGTCACATGTTACTTATTTTAGAACAGGGAATTCTATCGGAAATGTTCTATTCTAAATTACACATTTACACACACTACCTTTTAATGAGACATAGGTTTATGACATTGAATATAAAGTATTTTGTTTCATCACAAAAGTAATAGTTAAGCATGTGTTATTGATTAATTTTATAATTTGTAATGAAGTCATTTTACTAATAAATTACCTTACTAATTTGGAATTTCTGCATTTATTTCGGAGGTAAGTTTGAAATTGCGTATCATATTCAGAAAATGATTCGGAAATGTCCAAATATTCAGAATTGACCCCAGAAAAAAATTTGGAGTTCATGTTCCAATACTCCAAATTAAGGGTGTAGGCCTAGGGTATGGGAGATAACTCTATTTTCATTGTCTTCTCAAATATATGGTCATCTGTGCATTTGAAAATCCACCCTCAATTCCAAGCTTCTTGGCAACACAGATTGTTTACATTGGATATGGGCAGTTTTAATTAAAAAATGACTTCTTTTCCTTTTAACTTACCAAAGTTGTGCTCCTTGTCTTTTTATATCTTATTGCTACTAACAACAGAGTATATTATCATATGCTTGTATCCACAAAATATAATTGAAATATCTCTTTCCAGAAAAAATTCCCAGTTGTAAAAAATGCCAGGAGTGTAACACATTTTGTGTGACAAACTTTTTTTCCATTTAATTTCAAGTGTTTGTCAAATAAAAAATATTAAATATATAAACCAGAATCTTACATATTATGAAATTATTGTACAATTGCTTTATTTGTAATCAATTAATCAAGTAAAGTCACCTTCAAACGACCCCTCCCACTACCCAACAGACCTGAAAAAAAAATGAAAAAAAAGACAAATGCAGTAATTTGGTAATTTGGACATCCACTATGTCAAATATAAGAATTCAAAAGCTTTTTGTTATTGGTAACTATTTTTTATCTCATAAATAAAGAAACAGCAAAGGATAAGTGTGTAATAACTTTCCTTCACAATTTCATTTTTTCTGGGTGCCATCCATGAAAAACATAATTTTAAATATTTTAAAAATCCGACAGTAAAAGTTTGTAAAATTTGGTGCAATTATGTCTGTATGTATATTCTTTACTGTAGCATTTTTTGGTGGAAATTAACCGACAGGATTTTTTTAATGAGATTTTTAATACCATTTTTCCCAATTTCAACTGTTTTGCTCATGATTATCTCCAAACAGGATATTCATATATGCCAGATATTTCATAATTATTCAACAATAACACTCCCAAGTGTATTAAAGCCAAAATATTCCCTTTCAACCAGAAATAAATGTGTATTAGAAGCTTCAGAAACTAGTATTACCATCTGGTGTCAAGTATACCCCCAAAATTGCTATATTTAGGATGTGCTATGCAGAAAACGAGACAGTGAAATTTCTTGAAACTTTGGCAGATAATGTATTTACACATAACTATTCAATGATGCAAATTTAAAAAAAAAAATGAACTATGGGAAAATTTTGGGGTTACCCAGGCCTACACCCTTAAGCTTGTATTCATATTCTGAAAAAAGTTATAAAGTTTTCAAGAAATGTGATTTCATTTGGAAAATATTGTTAAATTCGGTAGAAAATTCAGAGGTAGCTCGGACAACGTTTCGCATTAGCTCAGCCAAATATGATGCAATCGGAGAAACTATTTCCAAACTACATTTTGAAAGTTTGAAAGTTTCCGAAATTATATCTGGAAAAAATCTCTGAACTTCAAAAGGAAAACAATTCTACGTTGTTTAACAATAAATATTATCGTGTATAAAGATCAAAGGGAAGATGTATAAATCTTCAACAAGGGCAGACAGGGTCGTGATCGTATACTAGTTAGATATACAACTACCTGTGCAATCAGTGTCTATCACCACTAAAGTTCATGGCAAGTGTACTCGATACAACATTATGTGTTAAAGTAGGTCAGTGACTTGCCACAGATCGATTGTTTTCTCCGGGTACTCTGGTTTCCCCCACCAATAAAACTGACGGCCACGATATAACTGAAATATTGTTGAAAGTGGCATTAAATACCATAAACCAACCAACCGTATAAAAGATCAAAGGTAAAATGTAGAAATGATCTATAAATATCAACCATGTTTTACTTTTTTTATACTGTTAAAAGAATATCTTTTAGAACTTGAGTACTTTGTTTATCTTTTAGAACTTGAGTACTTTGTTTATCTTTTAGAACTTGAGTACTTTGTTTATCTTTTAGATCTTGAGTACTTTGTTTATCTTTTAGAACTTGAGTACTTTGTTTATCTTTTAGAACTTGAGTACTTTGTTTATCTTTTAGAACTTGAGTACTTTGTTTATCTTTTAGAACTTGAGTACTTTGTTTATCTTTTAGAACTTGAGTACTTTGTTTATCTTTTAGAACTTGAGGACTTTGTTTATCTTTTAGAACTTGAGTACTTTGTTTATCTTTTAGAACTTGAGTACTTTGTTTATCTTTTAGAACTTGAGTACTTTGTTTATCTTTTAGAACTTGAGTACTTTGTTTATCTTTTAGAACTTGAGTACTTTGTTTATCTTTTAGAACTTGAGTACTTTGTTTATCTTTTAGAACTTGAGTACTTTGTTTATCTTTTAGAACTTGAGTACTTTGTTTATCTTTTAGAACTTGAGTACTTTGTTTATCTTTTAGAACTTGAGTACTTTGTTTATCTTTTAGAACTTGAGTACTTTGTTTATCTTTTAGAACTTGAGTACTTTGTTTATCTTTTAGAACTTGAGTACTTTGTTTATCTTTTAGAACTTGAGTACTTTGTTTATCTTTCATAACAAAGATCAACTTTTTTCCTTCCTAGCTACCAGACAACTATAATTTTGAAATATACAAGACAATATGGAAGATAAGAGCTACACATTCCATGAGAGGTAACTTTGGTATAATATTTAAGAAATGATTTGTGGTAGTCCAGGCCTTACAATAAGGGATGGTACCAGGTACTTTTACCTGCCTAAAATGCAATTTTGTACCTCCTGATTTTAAATAGTGTTGTACATTGTATAAGATATTCATGAAAATTGTTCCAATTTTAATAAAAAGTACCACCTGTAAATAGTAAATACTGATAGACTTGAAAAATATCGAAACCCCTGGGAGTCATTCTGTGTTGTGAGTTTTAACATGGATTGAGAGGATATTAGTACTTTATCTGGTTTTTACTTCTTTTGAACTGCTAGCCTAAATTAGACCAAACATTGCCATATCCTTTGGCCACCCTCTTATAAAATTATGTCAAACCATGCCATCCATCTATGTTTCACATACAACATAGGAGCTGCAATCTCATTGAGATCTTATAGTTCCCTTTCAATATTTATGCATATTTCACATTCCTTATCCAAAACGAGGCTAAGTGAGCAAGCATTTTCATCAACACAATTACATTATCATCAACAACATGGATGATAACTGTTCACTTGCTAAAATAAAATCAAAATCTTTCCAACATTGTTGTGTTCCTTTATGTACATCAGATTCAAAATATAATCCAGAATTATATTTTCATCATATTCCAAAAAATCCAGATTTAAGGAAGCAGTGGATCATCAAAATTAGATGTGATGAAGGGGAACATTTTAATGTAAGTATCATTAGTTATCCAAAATCAAGACCATGTTTTATCATTATATTTCATTGTACTAAGTCAACTTTAGTTATGTTGCTTTGTTTTCAATACATTACCGTACTTGTTATAATACATGCCAATAAAGTAAAAAAGAAAAAAAACAAAACAAAAACAAACAAAAAATGTTTTAATTTAGTTTTATTTTTTGCAGGATCAATCAACCAGCTTTGGACAGTAGCCTGTTTGTTAGCAAACTTTAAAGGACCTATAGTGAAAGCCTGGGATCAAAGTGAAAATAAAGATAATTAATTCAAGATTCATAACTTAATTTATTAAATGAAATGACGAAAGTAAAAGTTGTCTGCTTTGTTTTTTGCCTGCTGCCACACCTCCTCGGTGAATTCAATTGTTTCTAGAAAATGACCCGTTTCCCACCAAACGCAAAAGTCACACCATTCTAATCCACATACTGCAAATTGGGTAATAACCTGATACATGTAGTAATAATTATGGTTACGTTTTAATTCATAATTTCCTTCCTCATTTTTCTTCAAGCACTTAACTTTGGTTATATCATTTACTGTTGGACATTTGATTTCGAGCAAACCGAATGGTGGGTTCCTCTCAGTGTTGTAAACTTTTCTATCTGGAGATGCTGCTATCCATGGACTCCATTGACTAACTACAATTCCACATGGATAGAGATTTATCCTGTTCTCAAACTTCTCTGCATATGCTCTGCCTGCAACTGGCTCACATATATGACCCCTTCTCATTGCAGCTGTCATACACTTTCTGGTACCTTGTAATCTAGATGCTAAAGCATCGTGGTCCTTTCTCCGTTTTACTATTTCTCCCATATTAGAGGCAGTTAACCTGTGTCTTCTTACTCTAAACTCTAAAAGTGGTGTTTGGCTTTGAAGTCTCGTTTGTTCCTCAAATCGCTTTATCTCGACATGTTGTAACTGTAATCTTTCAAATTTAACCATTTGAGACTCAGAAAGAGTATACATATATTCATTTTCCATTACATTTTTGTATGGTAATCTGGAAAAACAACTCCGTCATAAATATTGATAATACAGTTGCTCTCTAAAGGTTGATGGTATGATATGACTTTGGAAACTGACCAAATTTAGTATTTACTAGTGGCACATCAAAATTTTGAATAGATGGCAATATAAGCATATTTGGCTATGAGTCGGCAAGGATGTCAAGTTTACTACGCCGATCAAGTTGGTCTCCATGTATAGGATTATAAAGTGTAGACCTGACTGTTCTTGTAGCAGTTTCTCTGTCTCCATCAGACTTCCTCTACCCAGATACCTCCATATCTTGAACTTCTTTGCCTTTGATCTTTTCTTCTCTGGGTGTATGCCTGAGGTTGTGATGTTTTTGCTACATCCTCTGGTAAGGTCCTTAGATTCAACATTTTATATTTTGCAATTTGGTAAAGAAGACCAGTGATGTGGCCACAAGCTTCTGACAACCCACCTGGACAGGAACACTCTGCCTTTGTCACATTTGGTTGGCTGTCGTTTCTTTGAAATGCTACCTAAAACCAAAAAAAAGAAGAAAGGAATTAAGCTCGAATGAAATATTTTCTTTATATATTCCAGCTGTTGATTTTCAATCTTGGAAATTGGGCTTTATTTTGTTGATCAATAATTTGAAAGAGTGGGGGGATGCTATCTCAGCTTTTTCCATTTTGTCTATTGGCATATTGCAATCATTTTTATTTTGAAATATTATTTGTCTCTCAACAAACCTTAATACTGTGTGGGGGTTTGTTTCGTCTCTGTGATCGAAAACAGTTTCCAGTCACCATTGAAGTGTCATCTTTTTGTTCAGCTGAAATGGAGTTTTAATTTCAACAGTTTGATGGCAGTATTTTGGGAGGTATATGGTACAAACTCTTGATACAGAGAACATGTGGTTATCATTACTTTCATATTAAAACTTTGACATTTAATTCTGTGTTTATCAGATTCCCTTTACATTACCAAGGATTATAAAATTTAATTCTGTGTTTATCAGATTCCCTTTACATTACCAAGGATTATAAAACTAACAAAATGACAGAAAAAAAGTATGGAATAAATTATTTGGCCTTAAAGCTTTGCAAGTCATTCACACTACTTAGATTGTGTGTATCATTTTTGATGTTTTGAGAAATATTGGACATGGAGAATATGTCTGATGTTAGAATAAAAATACTAACCTTTCAAGTCTTGTATGTAGCCTTCACTAAAGTATTTGAACCCTTTATTGATGGATTTCTGGCCTGATGATGATTTATTGGATTTAATATAATGCATTCTCAACAAATGTAAAAGTAAGATGAGGAATTAAATCTAAATCTCTGTTACAGTAATTAGTTGCCATATTGTTTTATTGTATATGATTGCTAGGCACGATAAAACTTATGCATGCTCACTTAGCCTCGTTTTCACTTGGATATTAATATTAATGAGATATTATTAAGAAGGGTCTATCTCTCACTTGCTCCCCTTAACTGATCCAATTGTAAATGAAGCTTCACAGGAATGATTATTGGGATGTGTAGATGTGCATTTAGTGTAAACATATTTTATTAATCAATACATATGAATATAGTACAACAATTTAAATACAACAATAGTAATGACTATGAATTAATTAAGAGGATCCGAAAACAAGTTATTAAACTTATATAAATCCGTATCCCAAGTTTAATTAAATCTACTTTTAATAATCTCAGAAGTTAGATTACGTTGTAAGGATCAGTGAAATGATAATTGTATTTACACCATAGGGGATGAATTGTGCAGGAAAATGAGAGGGGTTGGTGAATTGTGCAGGAAAATGAAAGGGGTTGGTGAATTGTGAATTACGGGGTAAATCGTTTACTACTTAAAATGAACTTTTGTACTGACAAGAAGATTTCTGTGTTCTGGTTAATTGTTAACTCATTAGATCCTACCAATAGAAGTTCAGTGGACAATGGAATAGGAAGGTTAAGGGCATTTAGGTATTGACATTTCAAAATGGTTGCCATTGCCATGATAACCATGAAAGTTAAACATTTTTTTTGATTGGATTAGTACTGAAACTTCACAGGAATGATCCTTAGGATGTGCAAATGTGCATTCAAGGTTGAAAATGTTCAAAATATTTATTGAATTATAAATTTCAAAACATTGAATATCAAGTCGGCAATGGACTCTCACTTAAGCTGAGTTTGTTTGAGAGGCTTTGTAGTCGGAAGACTACGTGATCTTTAATTTTGATTGATTTTCCGTTTATTTTATGATTAAGTATAATTTAATCTCCACAGAATGTAAATTGTTACGTAGGGTTGTATTATTGTACACAATACAAATAGATGTGTCAAATTTGTAATTATTGCCTTAGATTTATTATATGGTTTCACATGTATACTTTTTGTCTGTTTGTAAGTTATTTTTGATATAACACCCAGATATTAAATCCTGATTAAGGAAACTTTACATTTGTATTCATGTGTACATATATTATATTCACAAAAATGTGGCAGGGTTAAGCAAGATAATGGGATCCCAACCCTAGAATGGTTCATCAGGTGATTTGTAAGTGTAACATCTCCTACAAGATAATGGGATCCCAACCCTAGAATGGTTCATCAGGTGATTTGTAAGTGTAACATCTCCTACAAGATAATGGGATCCCAACCCTAGAATGGTTCATCAGGTGATTTGTAAGTGTAACATCTCCTACAAGATAATGGGATCCCAACCCCAGAATGGTTCATCAGGTGATTTGTAAGTGTAACATCTCCTACAAGATAATGGGATCCCAACCCTAGAATGGTTCATCAGGTGATTTGTTAGTGTAACATCTCCTACAAGATAATGGGATCCCAACCCTAGAATGGTTCATCAGGTGATTTGTAAGTGTAACATCTCCTACAAGATAATGGGATCCCAACCCTAGAATGGTTCATCAGGTGATTTGTAAGTGTAACATCTCCTACAAGATAATGGGATCCCAACCCTAGAATGGTTCATCAGGTGATTTGTAAGTGTAACATCTCCTACAAGATAATGGGATCCCAACCCTAGAATGGTTCATCAGGTGATTTGTAAGTGTAACATCTCCTACAAGATAATGGGATCCCAACCCTAGAATGGTTCATCAGGTGATTTGTAAGTGTAACATCTCCTACAAGATAATGGGATCCCAACCCTAGAATGGTTCATCAGGTGATTTGTAAGTGTAACATCTCCTACAAGATAATGGGATCCCAACCCTAGAATGGTTCATCAGGTGATTTGTAAGTGTAACATCTCCTACAAGATAATGGGATCCCAACCCTAGAATGGTTCATCAGGTGATTTGTAAGTGTAACATCTCCTACAAGATAATGGGATCCCAACCCTAGAATGGTTCATCAGGTGATTTGTAAGTGTAACATCTCCTACAAGATAATGGGATCCCAACCCTAAAATGGTTCATCAGGTGATTTGTAAGTGTAACATCTCCTACAAGATAATGGGATCCCAACCCTAGAATGGTTCATCAGGTGATTTGTAAGTGTAACATCTCCTACAAGATAATGGGATCCCAACCCTAGAATGGTTCATCAGGTGATTTGTAAGTGTAACATCTCCTACAAGATAATGGGATCCCAACCCTAGAATGGTTCATCAGGTGATTTGTAAGTGTAACATCTCCTACAAGATAATGGGATCCCAACCCTAGAATGGTTCATCAGGTGATTTGTAAGTGTAACATCTCCTACAAGATAATGGGATCCCAACCCTAGAATGGTTCATCAGGTGATTTGTAAGTGTAACATCTCCTACAAGATAATGGGATCCCAACCCTAGAATGGTTCATCAGGTGATTTGTAAGTGTAACATCTCCTACAAGATAATGGGATCCCAACCCTAGAATGGTTCATCAGGTGATTTGTAAGTGTAACATCTCCTACAAGATAATGGGATCCCAACCCTAGAATGGTTCATCAGGTGATTTGTAAGTGTAACATCTCCTACAAGATAATGGGATCCCAACCCTAGAATGGTTCATCAGGTGATTTGTAAGTGTAACATCTCCTACATGTTAAGTGGGGTTTAGCTTTAGGGTTATGGTGTTTACACCACTTTCAACAATATTTCAGCCATATTGTGGCAGTCAGTTGTAATATTGATGGAGGAAACCGGAGTAACCAGAGAAAACCACTGACCTGCCACAAGCCACTGACAAACTTTATCTCATAATGTTGTAGTGACAACACCTCTCCTGAGTGGGATTCGAACTCACACCGTTAGTGGTGACAGGCACTGTTAGCATAGGTAGTTGTAAATTCAACTGCCATTTGATCACAACCATGACGACCCCCATGTTAAATGGGATTTACTCAAAACTTTGTATGCTTTCTTATAATTATATGAAGATTTACGTATCATAATATTATTCTATAATGACTTTATTTTTTATTTAATTTCAGTTGCTTTACAGTTCCCAGAAGGTCTCTTGGTATTTTCATGTGTCATAGCAGATATAATAGAGGAGTGAGTTAACATTGAAAGATTTATTCAACTTGACAAAGGGTTAGGGTTATGGTGTTTAATGCCACTTTCAGCAATATTACAGTTATATTGGTGGAGGAAACTGGAGTACCAGGAGAAAACCACCGACCTGCCGCAAGTCACTGACACTGAGAACGCCTTGCCTGAGTGGGATTCAAACTCACCTCGCCATGAATGGGGTTCAAACTCACAACGTTAGTGGTGATAGGCACTGATTGCAGAGGTAGTTATGAATCCAACTACCATGCGATCATGACCACTACAGCCCCTCAACTTGATATAATACAGTTGATAGATCATGTGAATAATTGTATACTTAGATATAGTATAAATATGTTAGTCGTGGCGAAAATGTGACCGTGAGATAACCAGTTCTTGTCATTAAAGTAGTCCGCTGCTTTAAATTTGTGCATAATGTTTGCACATGTTGGGTGGTTTATGATTTATGGTGCTTAACGCCACTTTCAACAATATTTCAGTTATATTGTGGCAGTCAGTTTTATTGGTGGAGGAAACCGGAGAAAACCACCAATCTGTCCCAAGTCACTGACAAACTTTATCACATAATGTTGCATCGAGTACACTTCGCCATGAACGAGTTTCGAACTCACAATGTTAGTGATGATAGGCATTGATTGCACAGGTAATTGTAAATCCAACTACCATGCGATCACGACCGCGACGGCCCCCAACACATTGCTTGGTGCTTATCATTTATATACCCATTAATGTATTGAAAATTATCTGATTTCTTTTAAATTATTGTATTCCCTTAATATTAAAACTAGGTTACCAAAATCTAGAAATATAACCTAATTTTATGTATTTGAAAAAAAATCTATCATTTTAGTGTTTAGAATAACAATTTAACATGAGAATATTGTCGTCATACCTTAGAAATATAATGTATATTTAATATTAGGAGTAATTAAAAAAGAATGTGTTATAAAAAATACCATCAATTTGTATTGCGACAGGTCAGTGGTTTTCTGCGGGTACTCCAGTTTCCTCCGCCAATAAAACTGATCGCCACGTTATAACTGAAATATTGTTGAAAATGGTGTTAAAACCCCATAAACCAAACATTAAAATAGTTATTTCCCTTTCTTGAAAACCTGAAATATTTCTACCTTTTCCTGTCTACAATGATTTAATTTTGAAGAAATTTCATTGATTTTTTTAACTGAAAAAATATTTCAGAATTTTAATGTACTTTATTGCGTCTTTTCGTAATGATTTTCTATATAGGTTATTGTTCCTGCAGGAGGGTATTTAGGTTATTGTTCCTGCAGGAGGGTATATAGGT
Organism: Bathymodiolus brooksi; assembly: GCA_963680875.1. Taxonomy (NCBI): domain Eukaryota; kingdom Metazoa; phylum Mollusca; class Bivalvia; order Mytilida; family Modiolidae; genus Bathymodiolus; species Bathymodiolus brooksi. The sequence goes on along the minus strand of OY804580.1, from coordinate 7,473,960 downwards.
TATTGTTCCTGCAGGAGGGTATATAGGTTATTGTTCCTGCAGGAGGGTATTTAGGTTATTGTTCCTGTAGGAGGGTACATGTATTCAGGTTATTGTTCCTGCAGGGGGGTACATGTATTTAGGTTATTGTTCCTGCAGGAGGTTATATAGGTTATTGTTCCTGCAGGAGGGTATTTAGGTTATTGTTCCTGCAGGAGGGTATATAGGTTATTTTTCCTGCAGGAGGGTATTTAGGTTATTGTTCCTGCAGGAGGGTATATAGGTTATTGTTCCTGCAGGAGGGTATATAGGTTATTGTTCCTGCAGGAGGGTATATAGGTTATTGTTCCTGCAGGAGGGTATATAGGTTATTGTTCCTGCAGGAGGGTATTTAGGTTATTGTTCCTGCAGGAGGGTATATAGGTTATTGTTCCTGCAGGAGGGTATATAGGTTATTGTTCCTGCAGGAGGGTATTTAGGTTATTGTTCCTGCAGGGGGGTATATAGGTTATTGTTCCTGCAGGAGGGTATTTAGGTTATTGTTCCTGCAGGAGGGTATATAGGTTATTGTTCCTGCAGGAGGGTATTAGATTATTGTTCCTGCTGGAGGGTATTAGATTATTGTTCCTGCAGGAGGGTATTTAGGTTATTGTTCCTGCATCAGTGTATTTAGGTTATTGTTCCTGCAGGAAGGTATTTAGGTGATTGTTCCTGCAGGAGGGTATATAGGTTATTGTTCCTGCAGGAGTGTATTTAGGTTATTGTTCCTGCAGGAGGGTACATGTATTTAGGTTATTGTTCCTGCAGGAGGGTATATAGGTTATTGTTCCTGCAGGAGGGTATTTAGGTTATTGTTCCTGCAGGAGGGTATATAGTTTATTGTTCCTGCAGGAGGGTATATAGGTTATTGTTCCTGCAGGAGTGTATGTAGGTTATTGTTCCTGCAGGAGGGTACATGTATCTAGGTTAGTGTTCCTGCAGGAGAGTATTTAGGTTATTGTTATTGTTCCTGCAGGAGGGTATATAGGTTATTGTTCCTGCAGGAGGGTATATAGGTTATTGTTCCTGCAGGAGTGTATTTAGGTTATTGTTATTGTTCCTGCAGGAGGGTATTTAGGTTATTGTTCCTGCAGGAGGGTATTTAGGTTATTGTTATTGTTCCTGCAGGAGAGTATTTAGGTTATTGTTATTGTTCCTGCAGGAGGGTATATAGGTTATTGTTCCTGCAGGAGTGTATTTAGGTTATTGTTCCTGCAGGAGGGTACATGTATTTAGGTTATTGTTCCTGCAGGAGGGTATATAGGTTATTGTTCCTGCAGGAGGGTATATAGGTTAATGTTCCTGCAGGAGGGTATATAGGTTATTGTTCCTGCAGGAGTGTATTTAGGTTATTGTTCCTGCAGGAGGGTACATGTATCTAGGTTAGTGTTCCTGCAGGAGGGTATATAGGTTATTGTTCCTGCAGGAGAGTATTTAGGTTATTGTTATTGTTCCTGCAGGAGAGTATTTAGATTATTGTTATTGTTCCTGCAGGAGGGTATATAGGTTATTGTTCCTGCAGGAGGGTATTTAGGTTATTGTTCCTGCAGGAGGGTATATAGGTTATTGTTCCTGCAGGAGGGTATATAGGTTATTGTTCCTGCAGGAGGGTATTTAGGTTATTGTTCCTGCAGGGGGGTATATAGGTTATTGTTCCTGCAGGAGGGTATTTAGGTTATTGTTCCTGCAGGAGGGTATATAGGTTATTGTTCCTGCAGGAGGGTATTAGATTATTGTTCCTGCTGGAGGGTATTAGATTATTGTTCCTGCAGGAGGGTATTTAGGTTATTGTTCCTGCATCAGTGTATTTAGGTTATTGTTCCTGCAGGAGGGTATTTAGGTGATTGTTCCTGCAGGAGGGTATATAGGTTATTGTTCCTGCAGGAGTGTATTTAGGTTATTGTTCCTGCAGGAGGGTACATGTATTTAGGTTATTGTTCCTGCAGGAGGGTACATGTATTTAGGTTATTGTTCCTGCAGGAGGGTATATAGGTTATTGTTCCTGCAGGAGGGTATTTAGGTTATTGTTCCTGCAGGAGGGTATATAGTTTATTGTTCCTGCAGGAGGGTATATAGGTTATTGTTCCTGCAGGAGTGTATGTAGGTTATTGTTCCTGCAGGAGGGTACATGTATCTAGGTTAGTGTTCCTGCAGGAGAGTATTTAGGTTATTGTTATTGTTCCTGCAGGAGGGTATATAGGTTATTGTTCCTGCAGGAGGGTATATAGGTTATTGTTCCTGCAGGAGTGTATTTAGGTTATTGTTATTGTTCCTGCAGGAGGGTATTTAGGTTATTGTTCCTGCAGGAGGGTATTTAGGTTATTGTTATTGTTCCTGCAGGAGAGTATTTAGGTTATTGTTATTGTTCCTGCAGGAGGGTATATAGGTTATTGTTCCTGCAGGAGTGTATTTAGGTTATTGTTCCTGCAGGAGGGTACATGTATTTAGGTTATTGTTCCTGCAGGAGGGTATATAGGTTATTGTTCCTGCAGGAGGGTATATAGGTTAATGTTCCTGCAGGAGGGTATATAGGTTATTGTTCCTGCAGGAGTGTATTTAGGTTATTGTTCCTGCAGGAGGGTACATGTATCTAGGTTAGTGTTCCTGCAGGAGGGTATATAGGTTATTGTTCCTGCAGGAGAGTATTTAGGTTATTGTTATTGTTCCTGCAGGAGAGTATTTAGATTATTGTTATTGTTCCTGCAGGAGAGTATTTAGGTTATTGTTATTGTTCCTGCAGGAGAGTATTTAGGTTATTGTTATTGTTCCTGCAGGAGGGTATTTAGGTTATTGTTATTGTTCCTGTAGGAGAGTATTTAGGTTATTGTTATTGTTCCTGCAGGAGAGTATTTAGGTTATTGTTATTGTTCCTGCAGGAGAGTATTTAGGTTATTGTTATTGTTCCTGCAGGAGAGTATTTAGGTTATTGTTATTGTTCCTGCAGGAGGGTATTTAGGTTATTGTTCCTGCAGGAGAGTATTTAGGTTATTGTTATTGTTCCTGCAGGAGAGTATTTAGGTTATTGTTATTGTTCCTGCAGGAGAGTATTTAGGTTATTGTTATTGTTCCTGCAGGAGAGTATTTAGGTTATTGTTATTGTTCCTGCAAGAGTGTATTTTAGACTTCCTGTATTATTAGATTACTATACCCTAGATTTATGAACATAAACAGAAGTCATTACATTAAAAATAATCCTGAAACTCATCACGATTTAAATACCATATAAATCGTGTTTTGTATAGGGTATAAGAAAATAGCCACATGCATCCGTGTTACTCATCTTTTTAGTGTTTTGTTTGTCTTCACTCTGTGTCTTGTACACAATGTTGCCGGTGTCTCTGGATTGGTCATTCTTATTTCTTTACTGGAAATTAATGTTTTTGAATCACTTATAAATGATTCACATTGGTTCTTTGATTATTTAATGAAAATTATATCTTTCTAATAAAAGGTTATTCTATTTTTTAGGTAATTTGTGTGGGCAGAAAAAAAATGTGTTGTTAGAATAATATCCAAATGTTTTGTTAATAAAAGTTGTAATATTTTTTCACAGATTTACTGGTGCCGACACTTTAATTATGGGTGATGTAACGTATGGTGCCTGTTGTGTAGATGATTACACAGCTAAAGCCTTAGGGGCTGATTTAATGGTACACTATGGTCACAGTTGTCTCGGTAAGATTCATTTTCATGCATTCAGATATGATTGCATATGAGGCCATTCAAAATATTCTTTTTTTCAATACAGGCAACCATGACCAACATAATGCAATGACAACTTCTTTTATTTCTATTTTTAAGACTTAGCTTTGTTAATTTCCCTTTAATTGTATAGGCTACACTTCCTTTTATAATTGCCAGTGCAGTCTTCATAGTCTAGTCAATCTAACATTTGACCTCGATAAAATTGCAGCAAAATTTATTTTCTTCAATCCTTTAGAGAAATGACCAAAATAAAACATATAAAAAGGTCTGTCAAAATTAACCCATGCGAAAGACATCATTTTCTAAATCGAAAATCACGATATTTTAGCAATTTTTACAGTTATACATGGGCTGTCATACACTGAAAGTAATAAAAAGGGAAATAATAAAGGTTGATTACGAAAATGTTTTCAAACAGCAATCACAAAATATTTCAATAAATGAAGTTGTTAGGACTGAAAAAGAACAGTCAGATAAATAGAAGCATCTGTGCATACATCGTCGGTAACCCACGGTTGATTCCGATGCGTTCCTCTATCTCCATCACCATCGTCGGTAACCCACGGTTGATTCCGATACGTTCCTCTCTCTCCATCACCATCGTCGGAACTCACGGTTGATTCCGATACGTTCCTCTCTCTCCTTCATGATGGAGAGAGAGGAACGTATCGGAATCAACCGTGGGTTACCGACGATGCTGTGCATATAAATAAGAGAAATTGTTATATCAAATTTATTTTCAAAATGTTTTGCTTAATATGTCTTCTGCATAAATGAGAGATAGTGTCAGATATCCTGTATTATTTATTGACCGGTGTGATGACAGATATATGTTAATTATTATGTCTCCCCTTCGAATGAAGGGAGACATTGTTTTAGTCTGATTTTTTCTTCCACTTCTTCTCAGCGAAACTTGTCCGGACCATAACTTTTTTATCTTTCCAGATCGGTCAATTATATTTGGTATGTGGGTGCATGACCATAAGGTGGTGTGTCGCATACCATAATGACCTTCGTGGGACCTTGACCTTTGACCTCAAGGTGAAATAATTGTTTTTTAAATAGTATTTTCTTGTCCGGACCATAACATTTTTGTCTTTCGAGATAGGTCAATGATATTTGGTATGTGGGTGCATGACCATAAGGCGGTATGTCGCGTACCGTAATACCTTGACCTTTGACCTCAAGGTCAAATAATTGTTTTTTTTAATAGTATTTATTTGGTATGTGGGTGCATGACCATAAGGCGGTGTGTCGCATACCATAATGACCTTTGACCACGTACCATAATGACCTTGACCTTTGACCTCAAGGTCAAATAATTGTTTTTATACCCCCGCTCCCCGAAGGGGGAGGGGGGTATACTGTTTTACCTCTGTCCGTCTGTCTGTCCTTCCGTTCATTAGAACATCAAATTTGATTATAAATCATTAGACTATTACAGATTTCTTGCTACACTCAAGGTGTCAGAACATCAATTCATAGATTATTACAGATTTCTTGCTACACTCAAGGTGTCAGAAGATCAAATTTGATATAAATCATTGAATGATATTTAATAAACTTATTCGATGTTTTTTTAACTAAAAAATGTACACATTTTAAGAGAAATAGTATGAAATAAAAAAAAAATTGCTTTAAGTTTACACTTTTACATGTTCTTTGTTTTAATGTCAACCGACAATATTTAACGACAATATTTAACGATAGATGGGAAAAGTTCACTTTTGTACATGTTTTTCAGTAAAACGTCAAAATATTCAGAGATACTTGCATCTCGTCTAGATGAGTCCTGAACTCACCATTTTTGTTTAGGACTCACATTTTTTTACAAACAATAACAAGGATGCACTGGTTAGAATCGTAACTTTTTGGTTGGGATTCGTCAAAATTTTACCCTACAAGGATCCCTGAATATTATTCCTTTGTATATAAATATACAATATACGTACATTGTCGGTAAATATAAAATTTGTTTGTACGAGCTTTAGAAACAGGCAGAATAGCGAGCCTTTGGCGAGCTTTTCAGGTCTGTTTCGCAGTGAGTACAAATGAATTTTATATTTAACGACAATGTACGTATATTGTGTTTATCCTGCAATGTAAATAAAGTCGGAAAACTTGTCAGATTTAAACCAAAAGGACAGAAACAAGCGTCATTCCTCGCCTTTCATAAATGTTGTCAAGGGTGTCTTCTTCGTGGTCCGCGTTACATTAATACCAGTTTCATACTTGTCTTCGCCCTCCGCTGTTACATAGCTACAGGGTACCAGGAAAGTTTATTCGTAGGCTGAAAAGTTTATTCGTCTAGTACGAATAAAGCAAAAATTTATTCGTATAGCATATTTGTACAGCAAATGTACTGATTGTAGGATAAATGTAGGTACTAACTTAATGCAACCGTTGTATCCATTTTAAATATTAATAAAAAAAAATGTATATAACTATGAGGTCACTAACACTACATTATTTTCATACCAGGAGATAATTTTCATGAAATCAAATGTGAATGTCAAATGTACATGATGTAGATCAACAAGAATTTTTTTTAATAAAGAATTCAATTCTCATATTTAAAAAAAAATTAATATGATTATCACTTCAATGTTCAATCATATTAATAATCATATTAATTAATTTTCTTGTATAAGATTTGAATTCTTTATTAAAAAAAAAATTCTTGTTGATCTACATCATGTACATTTGACATTCACATTTGATTTCATGAAAATTATCTCCTGGTATGAAAAATAATGTAGTGTTAGTGACCTCATAGTTATATACATTTTTTTTAATAATATGATTATCACTTCAATGTTTCAAGGGGCCTTCATGGTCATGATTGTATGATTATTGTATTTTCAACTACCTATGCAATCAGTACCTATCACCACTAACGTTGTGAGTTTGAATCCCACTCAGGCGAAACAACATTATGTGACATATGATTTTATTGGTTTGTGTATGTTTTCTTATGTCAAGCTAGTTATTGCATCAATCTAGCTTTAAATAGATAACATACAGTTCAAGTTTGCTCTCCTTCTAAAAGACAACTATTAACATAACATCTGTCGTGGTCATGATCATATGGTAGTTGGTTTTACAACTACCTGTGTAATCAGTGCCTATCACCAGTAACGTTTTGAGTTTGAATCCTGCTCAAGGCGATGTGTACTCGATACAACATTCTGTGATAAAGTTTTCTCAGTGACTTGCAACATGTCAATGGTTTTCTCTGAGTACTCCGTTTTCCTCTACCAATAAAACTGACTGCCATGATATAACTGAAATATTGTTAAAAGTGGAGTTAAACACCATAAACAAACTAAACCAAACCAATTAATGTTCAATTAGGAAAATCCATTTTGTTTTATTTACAAATTATAATTAACAGTTATCAAAATATAATCTCGCCTGACCTGATGTGGTAAACATAGGAGCCGTGCTGTTGATATTTGGACTTGATTGATCATTGATTTAATTTATAATTACAATATAACAGACATAATTGAAATATATTTGTATACTTACTTCGACACACAACAAGTTTTTGACACTTCAAATTCTGAGAAAAGAAAACTAAATTAAGTTGAACAACGTTGAGATTAAAACAGGACTTCAAAAATATTTTCGACAAAGCTGAAATTTGAAGTAACCTGATTGTGGCATGAGAGTAATAACAATATAGCGATGTACATTTATAATGATAATGTGTAATATAACAACATAGTGATGTACATTTATAATGATAATGTGTAATATAACAACATAGTGATGTACATTTATAATGATAATGTGTAATATAACAATATAGCGATGTACATTTATAATGATAATGTGTAATATAACAACATAGTGATGTACATTTATAATGATAATGTGTAATATAACAACATAGTGATGTACGTTTATAATGATAATGTGTAATATAACAACATAGTGATGTACATTTATAATGATAATGTGTAATATAACAACATAGTGATGTACGTTTATAATGATAATGTGTAATATAACAACATAGTGATGTACATTTATAATGATAATGTGTAATATAACAACATAGTGATGTACATTTATAATGATAATGTGTAATATAACAACATAGTGATGTACGTTTATAATGATAATGTGTAATATAACAATATAGTGATGTACGTTTATAATGATAATGTATAATATAGAAATATAGTGATGTACGTTTATAATGATAATGTGTAATATAACAATATAGTGATGTACGTTTATAATGATAATGTATAATATAACAACATAGTGATGTACGTTTATAATGATAATGTGTAATGTAACAACATAGCGATGTACGTTTATAATGATAATGTGTAATATAACAACATAGTGATGTACATTTATAATGATAATGTGTAATATAACAACATAGTGATGTACATTTATAATGATAATGTGTAATATAACAATATAGTGATGTACGTTTATAATGATAATGTATAATATAGCAATATAGTGATGTACGTTTATAATGATAATGTGTAATATAACAACATAGTGATGTACGTTTATAATGATAATGTATAATATAACAACATAGTGATGTACGTTTATAATGATAATGTGTAATATAACAACATAGTGATGTACGTTTATAATGATAATGTGTAATATAACAACATAGTGATGTACATTTATAATGATAATGTGTAATATAACAACATAGTGATGTACATTTATAATGATAATGTGTAATATAACAACATAGTGATGTACATTTATAATGATAATGTGTAATATAACAACATAGTGATGTACGTTTATAATGATAATGTGTAATATAACAACATAGTGATGTACGTTTATAATGATAATGTGTAATATAACAACATAGTGATGTACATTTATAATGATAATGTGTAATATAACAACATAGTGATGTACATTTATAATGATAATGTGTAATATAACAACATAGTGATGTACGTTTATAATGATAATGTGTAATATAACAACATAGTGATGTACATTTATAATGATAATGTGTAATATAACAACATAGTGATGTACGTTTATAATGATAATGTGTAATATAACAATATAGTTATGTACATTTATAATGATAATGTGTAATATAACAACATAGTGATGTACATTTATAATGATAATGTGTAATATAACAACATAGTGATGTACGTTTATAATGATAATGTGTAATATAACAACATAGTGATGTACATTTATAATGATAATGTGTAATATAACAACATAGTGATGTACGTTTATAATGATAATGTATAATATAACAACATAGTGATGTACGTTTATAATGATAATGTGTAATATAACAACATAGTGATGTACGTTTATAATGATAATGTGTAATATAACAACATAGTGATGTACATTTATAATGATAATGTGTAATATAACAACATAGTGATGTACATTTATAATGATAATGTGTAATATAACAACATAGTGATGTACATTTATAATGATAATGTGTAATATAACAACATAGTGATGTACGTTTATAATGATAATGTGTAATATAACAACATAGTGATGTACATTTATAATGATAATGTGTAATATAACAACATAGTGATGTACGTTTATAATGATAATGTGTAATATAACAACATAGTGATGTACATTTATAATGATAATGTGTAATATAACAACATAGTGATGTACGTTTATAATGATAATGTGTAATATAACAATATAGTTATGTACATTTATAATGATAATGTGTAATATAACAACATAGTGATGTACATTTATAATGATAATGTGTAATATAACAACATAGTGATGTACGTTTATAATGATAATGTGTAATATAACAACATAGTGATGTACATTTATAATGATAATGTGTAATATAACAACATAGTGATGTACATTTATAATGATAATGTGTAATATAACAACATAGTGATGTATGTTTATAATGATAATGTGTAATATAACAACATAGTGATGTACATTTATAATGTTAATGTGTAATATAACAATATAGTGATGTACATTTATAATGATAATGTATAATATAGCAATATAGTGATGTACGTTTATAATGATAATGTGTAATATAACAACATAGTGATGTACGTTTATAATGATAATGTGTAATATAACAACATAGTGATGTACATTTATAATGATAATGTGTAATATAACAACATAGTGATGTACGTTTATAATGATAATGTGTAATATAACAATATAGTGATGTACATTTATAATGATAATGTGTAATATAACAACATAGTGATGTACATTTATAATGATAATGTGTAATATAACAACATAGTGATGTACGTTTATAATGATAATGTGTAATATAACAACATAGTGATGTACGTTTATAATGATAATGTGTAATATAACAATATAGTGATGTACGTTTATAATGATAATGTATTATATAGCAATATAGTGATGTACGTTTATAATGATAATGTGTAATATAACAACATAGTGATGTACATTTATAATGATAATGTGTAATATAACAACATAGTGATGTACGTTTATAATGATAATGTGTAATATAACAACATAGTGATGTACGTTTATAATGATAATGTGTAATATAACAACATAGTGATGTACATTTATAATGATAATGTGTAATATAACAACATAGTGATGTACATTTATAATGATAATGTGTAATATAACAACATAGTGATGTACATTTATAATGATAATGTGTAATATAACAACATAGTGATGTACGTTTATAATGATAATGTGTAATATAACAACATAGTGATGTACATTTATAATGATAATGTGTAATATAACAACATAGTGATGTACGTTTATAATGATAATGTGTAATATAACAACATAGTGATGTACATTTATAATGATAATGTGTAATATAACAACATAGTGATGTACGTTTATAATGATAATGTGTAATATAACAATATAGTTATGTACATTTATAATGATAATGTGTAATATAACAACATAGTGATGTACATTTATAATGATAATGTGTAATATAACAACATAGTGATGTACGTTTATAATGATAATGTGTAATATAACAACATAGTGATGTACATTTATAATGATAATGTGTAATATAACAACATAGTGATGTACATTTATAATGATAATGTGTAATATAACAACATAGTGATGTATGTTTATAATGATAATGTGTAATATAACAACATAGTGATGTACATTTATAATGTTAATGTGTAATATAACAATATAGTGATGTACATTTATAATGATAATGTATAATATAGCAATATAGTGATGTACGTTTATAATGATAATGTGTAATATAACAACATAGTGATGTACGTTTATAATGATAATGTGTAATATAACAACATAGTGATGTACATTTATAATGATAATGTGTAATATAACAACATAGTGATGTACGTTTATAATGATAATGTGTAATATAACAATATAGTGATGTACATTTATAATGATAATGTGTAATATAACAACATAGTGATGTACATTTATAATGATAATGTGTAATATAACAACATAGTGATGTACGTTTATAATGATAATGTGTAATATAACAACATAGTGATGTACGTTTATAATGATAATGTGTAATATAACAATATAGTGATGTACGTTTATAATGATAATGTATTATATAGCAATATAGTGATGTACGTTTATAATGATAATGTGTAATATAACAACATAGTGATGTACATTTATAATGATAATGTGTAATATAACAACATAGTGATGTACGTTTATAATGATAATGTGTAATATAACAACATAGTGATGTACGTTTATAATGATAATGTGTAATATAACAACATAGTGATGTACATTTATAATGATAATGTGTAATATAACAACATAGTGATGTACATTTATAATGATAATGTGTAATATAACAACATAGTGATGTACGTTTATAATGATAATGTGTAATATAACAACATAGTGATGTACATTTATAATGATAATGTGTAATATAACAACATAGTGATGTACGTTTATAATGATAATGTGTAATATAACAACATAGTGATGTACATTTATAATGATAATGTGTAATATAACAACATAGTGATGTACGTTTATAATGATGATGTGTAATATAACAACATAGTGATGTACGTTTATAATGATAATGTGTAATATAACAACATAGTGATGTACATTTATAATGATAATGTGTAATATAACAACATAGTGATGTACGTTTATAATGATAATGTGTAATATAACAACATAGTGATGTACATTTATAATGATAATGTGTAATATAACAACATAGTGATGTACGTTTATAATGATAATGTGTAATATAACAACATAGCGATGTACGTTTATAATGATAATGTGTAATATAACAACATAGTGATGTACATTTATAATGATAATGTGTAATATAACAACATAGTGATGTACGTTTATAATGATAATGTATAATATAGCAATATAGTGATGTACGTTTATAATGATAATGTGTAATATAACAATATAGTGATGTACGTTTATAATGATAATGTGTAATATAACAACATAGTGATGTACATTTATAATGATAATGTGTAATATAACAACATAGTGATGTACGTTTATAATGATAATGTGTAATATAACAACATAGTGATGTACATTTATAATGATAATGTGTAATATAACAACATAGTGATGTACATTTATAATGATAATGTGTAATATAACAATATAGTGATGTACGTTTATAATAATAATGTATTATATAGCAATATAGTGATGTACGTTTATAATGATAATGTGTAATATAACAACATAGTGATATACGTTTATAATGATAATGTGTAATATAACAACATAGTGATGTACGTTTATAATGATAATGTGTAATATAACAACATAGTGATGTACGTTTATAATGATAATGTGTAATATAACAACATAGTGATGTACGTTTATAATGATAATGTGTAATATAACAACATAGTGATGTACATTTATAATGATAATGTGTAATATAACAACATAGTGATGTACATTTATAATGATAATGTGTAATATAACAACATAGTGATGTACATTTATAATGATAATGTGTAATATAACAACATAGTGATGTACGTTTATAATGATAATGTGTAATATAACAACATAGTGATGTACATTTATAATGATAATGTGTAATATAACAACATAGTGATGTACATTTATAATGATAATGTGTAATATAACAACATAGTGATGTACATTTATAATGATAATGTGTAATATAACAACATAGTGATGTACATTTATAATGATAATGTGTAATATAACAACATAGTGATGTACATTTATGATGATAATGTGTAATATATTTTTGTTTTAATTTCAGTTCCAATAGATAAAACAGAAGGAATACAAATGTTATATGTGTTTGTTGATATAGCTATAGATATGATGCATTTTATAGACACCCTGAAACACAATTTCCAACAAGGGGCTCATCTTGCCCTCGTCAGTACTATTCAGTTTGTAGCTGCCCTTCAGGTAAGAAGAAACACATAATACTAGTGATACTGTGACTTACTCTTCTTTCTTGTAGGATTGTTGATATTAAGATCCGTAGCAAACATCTAACTTGAGTTAATGTAGGTTATTTAAACGAATAAAAGACTTCACCAGCTTTATTTTGTTGTTTATAATATAATTGATCATGTTTGTGTATCATATATGTATTTAAAAATGACCGTAAAATGTATTAATCATGTAGTAATAAATAAACGCTGGAGAAAACTGAAGGGACAATCCTGAGAAACTGGCAACTTAGGGTACACAAGCAAAACAAAAACACAGCGCAATATGTGTTGGACACTACTATGTGCAAATCTGGAGGTAAAGACGAACTGAACATCGTTTTTATGCGCAAATCGTAACAGACATCACAACACGGAACTCAGAACGTAGACACATAATAGGACAACACAGAAAACTAAAAAGATTAACACGGACCCCACAAATAATGTTTGATTGTTAGTGACATATTTATTGTTAACAACACAGACACCACCAATATTGTTTGATTGTTAGTGACATATTTATTGTTAACAACACGGACCCTACCAATATTGTTTGATTGTTAGTGACATATTTATTGTTAACAACACGGACCCTACCAATATTGTTTGATTGTTAGTGACATATTTATTGTTAACAACACAGACCCTACCAATATTGTTTGATTGTTAGTGACATATTTATTGTTAACAACACGGACCCCACCAATATTGTTTGATTGTTAGTGACATATTTATTGTTAACAACACAGACCCTACCAATATTGTTTGATTGTTAGTGACATAATTATTGTTAACAACACGGACCCCACCAATATTGTTTGATTGTTAGTGACATATTTATTGTTAACAACACGGACCCCACCAATATTGTTTGATTGTTAGTGACATATTTATTGTTAACAACACAGACCCTACCAATATTGTTTGATTGTTAGTGACATATTTATTGTTAACAACACGGACCCCACCAATATTGTTTGATTGTTAGTGACATATTTATTGTTAAAAACATGGACCCCACCAATATTGTTTGATTATTAGTGACATATTCATTGTTAAGAACATGGACCCCACCAATATTGTTTGATTGTTAGTGACATATTTATTGTTAACAACACGGACCCCACCAATATTGTTTGATTGTTAGTGACAAATTTATTGTTAACAACACGGACCCCTCCAATATTGTTTGATTGTTAGTGACATATTTATTGTTAACAACACAGACCCCACCAATATTGTTTGATTGTTAGTGACATATTTATTGTTAACAACACAGACCCCACCAATATTGTTTGATTGTTAGTGACATATTTATTGTTAACAACACGGACCCTACCAAAATTGTTTGATTGTTAGTGACATATTTATTGTTAACAACACGGACCCCACCAATATTGTTTGATTGTTAGTGACATATTTATTGTTAACAACACAGACCCTACCAATATTGTTTGATTGTTAGTGACATATTTATTGTTAACAACACGGACCCCACCAATATTGTTTGATTGTTAGTGACATATTTATTGTTAACAACACAGACCCTACCAATATTGTTTGATTGTTAGTGACATATTTATTGTTAACAACACAGACCCCACCAATATTGTTTGATTGTTAGTGACATATTTATTGTTAACAACACAGACCCTACCAATATTGTTTGATTGTTAGTGACATATTTATTGTTAACAACACAGACCCTACCAATATTGTTTGATTGTTAGTGACATATTTATTGTTAACAACACAGACCCTACCAATATTGTTTGATTGTTAGTGACATATTTATTGTTAACAACACGGACCCCACCAAAATTGTTTGATTGTTAGTGACATATTTATTGTTAATAACAAGGACCCTACCAATATTGTTTGATTGTTAGTGACATATTTATTGTTAGCAACACGGACCCCACCAATATTGTTTGATTGTTAGTGACATATTCATTGTTAACAACATGGACCCTACCAATATTGTTTGATTGTTTGTGACATATTTATTGTTAACAACACGGACCCTACCAATATTGTTTGATTGTTAGTGACATATTTATTGTTAACAACACGGACCCCACCAATATTGTTTGATTGTTAGTGACATATTCATTGTTAACAACATGGACCCTACCAATATTGTATGATTGTTTGTGACATATTTATTGTTAACAACACGGACCCCACCAATATTGTTTGATTGTTAGTGACCTATTTATTGTTAACAATACAGACCCCACCAATATTGTTTGATTGTTAGTGACATATTTATTGTTAACAACACAGACCCTACCAATATTGTTTGATTGTTAGTGACATATTTATTGTTAACAACACGGACCCCACCAATATTGTTTGATTGTTAGTGACATATTTATTTTTATCAACACGGCCCCACCAATATTGTTTGATTGTTAGTGACATATTTATTGTTAACAACACGGACCCCACCAATATTGTTTGATTGTTAGTGACATATTTATTGTTAACAACACAGACCCCACCAATATTGTTTGATTGTTAGTGACAAATTTATTGTTAACAACACGGACCCCACCAATATTGTTTGATTGTTAGTGACATATTTATTGTTAACAACACAGACCCCACCAATATTGTTTGATTGTTAGTGGCATATTTATTGTTAACAACACAGACCCCACCAATAGTGTTTGATTGTTAGTGACATATTTATTGTTAACAACACAGACCCCACCAATATTGTTTGATTGTTAGTGACATATTTATTGTTAACAACATGGACCCCACCAATATTGTTTGATTGTTAGTGACATATTTATTGTTAACAACACGGACCCCACCAATATTGTTTGATTGTTAGTGACATATTTATTGTTAACAACACGGACCCCACCAATATTGTTTGATTGTTAGTGACATATTTATTGTTAACAACACAGACCCCACCAATATTGTTTGATTGTTAGTGACATATTTATTGTTAACAACATAGACCCTACTAATATTGTTTGATTGTTAGTGACATATTTATTGTTAACAACACAGACCCTACCAATATTGTTTGATTGTTAGTGACATATTTATTGTTAACAACACGGACCCTACCAATATTGTTTGATTGTTAGTGACATATTTATTGTTAACAACACAGACCCTACAAATATTGTTTGATTGTTAGTGACATATTTATTGTTAACAACACGGACCCCACCAATATTGTTTGATTGTTTGTGACATATTTATTGTTAACAACACAGACCCCACCAATATTGTTTGATTGTTAGTGACATATTTATTGTTAACAACATGGACCCTACCAATATTGTTTGATTGTTAGTGACATATTTATTGTTAACAACATGGACCCTACCAATATTGTTTTTATTGTTAGTGACATATTTATTGTTAACAATATGGACCCCAGCAATATTGTTTGATTGTTAGTGACATATTTATTGTTAACATCATGGACCCCACCAATATTGTTTGATTGTTAGTGACATATTTATTGTTAACAACATGGACCCCACCAATATTGTTTGATTGTTAGTGACATATTTATTGTTAACAACATGGACCCCACCAATATTGTTTGATTATTAGTGACATATTTATTGTTAACAACACGGACCCCACCAATATTGTTTGATTGTTAGTGACACATTTATTGTTAACAACACAGACCCTACCAATATTGTTTGATTGTTAGTGACATATTTATTGTTAACAACACGGACCCCACCAATATTGTTTGATTGTTAGTGACATATTTATTGTTAACAACACAGACCCTACCAATATTGTTTGATTGTTAGTGACATAATTATTGTTAACAACACGGACCCCACCAATATTGTTTGATTGTTAGTGACATATTTATTGTTAACAACACGGACCCCACCAATATTGTTTGATTGTTAGTGACATATTTATTGTTAACAACACAGACCCTACCAATATTGTTTGATTGTTAGTGACATATTTATTGTTAACAACACGGACCCCACCAATATTGTTTGATTGTTAGTGACATATTTATTGTTAAAAACATGGACCCCACCAATATTGTTTGATTATTAGTGACATATTCATTGTTAAGAACATGGACCCCACCAATATTGTTTGATTGTTAGTGACATATTTATTGTTAACAACACGGACCCCACCAATATTGTTTGATTGTTAGTGACAAATTTATTGTTAACAACACGGACCCCTCCAATATTGTTTGATTGTTAGTGACATATTTATTGTTAACAACACAGACCCCACCAATATTGTTTGATTGTTAGTGACATATTTATTGTTAACAACACAGACCCCACCAATATTGTTTGATTGTTAGTGACATATTTATTGTTAACAACACGGACCCTACCAAAATTGTTTGATTGTTAGTGACATATTTATTGTTAACAACACGGACCCCACCAATATTGTTTGATTGTTAGTGACATATTTATTGTTAACAACACAGACCCTACCAATATTGTTTGATTGTTAGTGACATATTTATTGTTAACAACACGGACCCCACCAATATTGTTTGATTGTTAGTGACATATTTATTGTTAACAACACAGACCCTACCAATATTGTTTGATTGTTAGTGACATATTTATTGTTAACAACACAGACCCCACCAATATTGTTTGATTGTTAGTGACATATTTATTGTTAACAACACAGACCCTACCAATATTGTTTGATTGTTAGTGACATATTTATTGTTAACAACACAGACCCTACCAATATTGTTTGATTGTTAGTGACATATTTATTGTTAACAACACAGACCCTACCAATATTGTTTGATTGTTAGTGACATATTTATTGTTAACAACACGGACCCCACCAAAATTGTTTGATTGTTAGTGACATATTTATTGTTAATAACATGGACCCTACCAATATTGTTTGATTGTTAGTGACATATTTATTGTTAACAACACAGACCCTACCAAAATTGTTTGATTGTTAGTGACATATTTATTGTTAACAACACGGACCCCACCAATATTGTTTGATTGTTAGTGACATATTTATTGTTAACAACACGGACCCTACCAATATTGTTTGATTGTTAGTGACATATTTATTGTTAACAACACAGACCCTACCAATATTCTTTGATTGTTAGTGACATATTTATTGTTAACAACACGGACCCTACCAATATTGTTTGATTGTTAGTGACATATTTATTGTTAGCAACACGGACCCCACCAATATTGTTTGATTGTTAGTGACATATTCATTGTTAACAACATGGACCCTACCAATATTGTTTGATTGTTTGTGACATATTTATTGTTAACAACACGGACCCTACCAATATTGTTTGATTGTTAGTGACATATTTATTGTTAACAACACGGACCCCACCAATATTGTTTGATTGTTAGTGACATATTCATTGTTAACAACATGGACCCTACCAATATTGTTTGATTCTTAGTGACATATTCATTGTTAACAACATGGACCCTACCAATATTGTATGATTGTTTGTGACATATTTATTGTTAACAACACGGACCCCACCAATATTGTTTGATTGTTAGTGACCTATTTATTGTTAACAATACAGACCCCACCAATATTGTTTGATTGTTAGTGACATATTTATTGTTAACAACACAGACCCTACCAATATTGTTTGATTGTTAGTGACATATTTATTGTTAACAACACGGACCCCACCAATATTGTTTGATTGTTAGTGACATATTTATTTTTATCAACACGGCCCCACCAATATTGTTTGATTGTTAGTGACATATTTATTGTTAACAACACGGACCCCACCAATATTGTTTGATTGTTAGTGACATATTTATTGTTAACAACACAGACCCTACCAATATTGTTTGATTGTTAGTGACATATTTATTGTTAACAACACGGACCCCACCAATATTGTTTGATTGTTAGTGTCAAATTTATTGTTAACAACACGGACCCCACCAATATTGTTTGATTGTTAGTGACATATTTATTGTTAACAACACAGACCCCACCAATATTGTTTGATTGTTAGTGACAAATTTATTGTTAACAACACGGACCCCACCAATATTGTTTGATTGTTAGTGACATATTTATTGTTAACAACACAGACCCCACCAATATTGTTTGATTGTTAGTGGCATATTTATTGTTAACAACACAGACCCCACCAATAGTGTTTGATTGTTAGTGACATATGTATTGTTAACAACACAGACCCCACCAATATTGTTTGATTGTTAGTGACATATTTATTGTTAACAACATGGACCCCACCAATATTGTTTGATTGTTAGTGACATATTTATTGTTAACAACACGGACCCCACCAATATTGTTTGATTGTTAGTGACATATTTATTGTTAACAACACGGACCCCACCAATATTGTTTGATTGTTAGTGACATATTTATTGTTAACAACACAGACCCCACCAATATTGTTTGATTGTTAGTGACATATTTATTGTTAACAACATAGACCCTACTAATATTGTTTGATTGTTAGTGACATATTTATTGTTAACAACACAGACCCTACCAATATTGTTTGATTGTTAGTGACATATTTATTGTTAACAACACGGACCCTACCAATATTGTTTGATTGTTAGTGACATATTTATTGTTAACAACACAGACCCTACAAATATTGTTTGATTGTTAGTGACATATTTATTGTTAACAACACGGACCCCACCAATATTGTTTGATTGTTTGTGACATATTTATTGTTAACAACACAGACCCCACCAATATTGTTTGATTGTTAGTGACATATTTATTGTTAACAACATGGACCCTACCAATATTGTTTGATTGTTAGTGACATATTTATTGTTAACAACATGGACCCTACCAATATTGTTTTTATTGTTAGTGACATATTTATTGTTAACAATATGGACCCCAGCAATATTGTTTGATTGTTAGTGACATATTTATTGTTAACATCATGGACCCCACCAATATTGTTTGATTGTTAGTGACATATTTATTGTTAACAACATGGACCCCACCAATATTGTTTGATTGTTAGTGACATATTTATTGTTAACAACATGGACCCCACCAATATTGTTTGATTATTAGTGACATATTTATTGTTAACAACACGGACCCCACCAATATTGTTTGATTGTTAGTGACACATTTATTGTTAACAACACAGACCCCACCAATATTGTTTGATTGTTAGTGACATATTTATTGTTAACAACATGGACCCTACTAATATTGTTTGATTGTTAGTGACATATTTATTGTTAACAACACAGACCCTACCAATATTGTTTGATTGTTAGTGACATATTTATTGTTAACAACACAGACCCTACCAATATTGTTTGATTGTTAGTGACATATTTATTGTTAACAACACAGACCCTAACAATATTGTTTGATTGTTAGTGACATATTTATTGTTAACAACACGGACCCCACCAATATTGTTTGATTGTTAGTGACATATTTATTGTTAACAACACGGACCCCACCAATATTGTTTGATTGTTAGTGACAAATTTATTGTTAACAACACGGACCCCACCAATATTGTTTGATTGTTGGTGACATATTTATTGTTAACAACACAGACCCTACCAATATTGTTTGATTGTTAGTGACATATTTATTGTTAACAACACGGACCCCACCAATATTGTTTGATTGTTAGTGACATATTTATTGTTAACAACGTGGACCCCACCAATATTGTTTGATTGTTAGTGACAAATTTATTGTTAACAACACGGACCCCACCAATATTGTTTGATTGTTAGTGACATATTTATTGTTAACAACACAAACCCCACCAATATTGTTTGATTGTTAGTGACATATTTATTGTTAACAACACGGACCCCACCAATATTGTTTGATTGTTAGTGACACATTTATTGTTAACAACACGGACACCACCAATATTGTTTGATTGTTAGTGACATATTTATTGTTAATAACACGGACCCCACCAAAATTGTTTGATTGTTAGTGACATATTTATTGTTAACAACACAGACCCCACCAATATTGTTTGATTGTTAGTGACATATTTATTGTTAACAACACAGACCCTACCAATATTGTTTGATTGTTAGTGACATATTTATTGTTAACAACACAGACCCTACCAATATTGTTTGATTGTTAGTGACATATTTATTGTTAACAACACGGACCCCACCAATATTGTTTGATTGTTAGTGACATATTTATTGTTAACAACACGGACCCCACCAATATTGTTTGATTGTTAGTGACAAATTTATTGTTAACAACACGGACCCCACCAATATTGTTTGATTGTTAGTGACATATTTATTGTTAACAACACAGACCCTACCAATATTGTTTGATTGTTAGTGACATATTTATTGTTAACAACACAGACCCCACCAATATTGTTTGATTGTTAGTGACATATTTATTGTTAACAACACGGACACCATCAATAT
Source organism: Bathymodiolus brooksi (assembly GCA_963680875.1). NCBI lineage: Eukaryota > Metazoa > Mollusca > Bivalvia > Mytilida > Modiolidae > Bathymodiolus > Bathymodiolus brooksi. The sequence goes on along the minus strand of OY804580.1, from coordinate 7,452,281 downwards.
TGTTTGATTGTTAGTGACATATTTATTGTTAACAACACAGACCCTACCAATATTGTTTGATTGTTAGTGACATATTTATTGTTAACAACACGGACCCCACCAATATTGTTTGATTGTTAGTGACATATTTATTGTTAACAACATGGACCCCACCAATATTGTTTGATTGTTAGTGACATATTTATTGTTAACAACACGGACCCCACCAATATTGTTTGATTGTTAGTGACATATTTATTGTTAACAACACGGACCCCACCAATATTGTTTGATTGTTAGTGACATATTTATTGTTAACAACACAGACCCCACCAATATTGTTTGATTGTTAGTGACATATTTATTGTTAACAACATAGACCCTACTAATATTGTTTGATTGTTAGTGACATATTTATTGTTAACAACACAGACCCTACCAATATTGTTTGATTGTTAGTGACATATTTATTGTTAACAACACGGACCCTACCAATATTGTTTGATTGTTAGTGACATATTTATTGTTAACAACACAGACCCTACAAATATTGTTTGATTGTTAGTGACATATTTATTGTTAACAACACGGACCCCACCAATATTGTTTGATTGTTTGTGACATATTTATTGTTAACAACACAGACCCCACCAATATTGTTTGATTGTTAGTGACATATTTATTGTTAACAACATGGACCCTACCAATATTGTTTGATTGTTAGTGACATATTTATTGTTAACAACATGGACCCTACCAATATTGTTTTTATTGTTAGTGACATATTTATTGTTAACAATATGGACCCCAGCAATATTGTTTGATTGTTAGTGACATATTTATTGTTAACATCATGGACCCCACCAATATTGTTTGATTGTTAGTGACATATTTATTGTTAACAACATGGACCCCACCAATATTGTTTGATTGTTAGTGACATATTTATTGTTAACAACATGGACCCCACCAATATTGTTTGATTATTAGTGACATATTTATTGTTAACAACACGGACCCCACCAATATTGTTTGATTGTTAGTGACACATTTATTGTTAACAACACAGACCCTACCAATATTGTTTGATTGTTAGTGACATATTTATTGTTAACAACACGGACCCCACCAATATTGTTTGATTGTTAGTGACATATTTATTGTTAACAACACAGACCCTACCAATATTGTTTGATTGTTAGTGACATAATTATTGTTAACAACACGGACCCCACCAATATTGTTTGATTGTTAGTGACATATTTATTGTTAACAACACGGACCCCACCAATATTGTTTGATTGTTAGTGACATATTTATTGTTAACAACACAGACCCTACCAATATTGTTTGATTGTTAGTGACATATTTATTGTTAACAACACGGACCCCACCAATATTGTTTGATTGTTAGTGACATATTTATTGTTAAAAACATGGACCCCACCAATATTGTTTGATTATTAGTGACATATTCATTGTTAAGAACATGGACCCCACCAATATTGTTTGATTGTTAGTGACATATTTATTGTTAACAACACGGACCCCACCAATATTGTTTGATTGTTAGTGACAAATTTATTGTTAACAACACGGACCCCTCCAATATTGTTTGATTGTTAGTGACATATTTATTGTTAACAACACAGACCCCACCAATATTGTTTGATTGTTAGTGACATATTTATTGTTAACAACACAGACCCCACCAATATTGTTTGATTGTTAGTGACATATTTATTGTTAACAACACGGACCCTACCAAAATTGTTTGATTGTTAGTGACATATTTATTGTTAACAACACGGACCCCACCAATATTGTTTGATTGTTAGTGACATATTTATTGTTAACAACACAGACCCTACCAATATTGTTTGATTGTTAGTGACATATTTATTGTTAACAACACGGACCCCACCAATATTGTTTGATTGTTAGTGACATATTTATTGTTAACAACACAGACCCTACCAATATTGTTTGATTGTTAGTGACATATTTATTGTTAACAACACAGACCCCACCAATATTGTTTGATTGTTAGTGACATATTTATTGTTAACAACACAGACCCTACCAATATTGTTTGATTGTTAGTGACATATTTATTGTTAACAACACAGACCCTACCAATATTGTTTGATTGTTAGTGACATATTTATTGTTAACAACACAGACCCTACCAATATTGTTTGATTGTTAGTGACATATTTATTGTTAACAACACGGACCCCACCAAAATTGTTTGATTGTTAGTGACATATTTATTGTTAATAACATGGACCCTACCAATATTGTTTGATTGTTAGTGACATATTTATTGTTAACAACACAGACCCTACCAAAATTGTTTGATTGTTAGTGACATATTTATTGTTAACAACACGGACCCCACCAATATTGTTTGATTGTTAGTGACATATTTATTGTTAACAACACGGACCCTACCAATATTGTTTGATTGTTAGTGACATATTTATTGTTAACAACACAGACCCTACCAATATTCTTTGATTGTTAGTGACATATTTATTGTTAACAACACGGACCCTACCAATATTGTTTGATTGTTAGTGACATATTTATTGTTAGCAACACGGACCCCACCAATATTGTTTGATTGTTAGTGACATATTCATTGTTAACAACATGGACCCTACCAATATTGTTTGATTGTTTGTGACATATTTATTGTTAACAACACGGACCCTACCAATATTGTTTGATTGTTAGTGACATATTTATTGTTAACAACACGGACCCCACCAATATTGTTTGATTGTTAGTGACATATTCATTGTTAACAACATGGACCCTACCAATATTGTTTGATTGTTAGTGACATATTCATTGTTAACAACATGGACCCTACCAATATTGTATGATTGTTTGTGACATATTTATTGTTAACAACACGGACCCCACCAATATTGTTTGATTGTTAGTGACCTATTTATTGTTAACAATACAGACCCCACCAATATTGTTTGATTGTTAGTGACATATTTATTGTTAACAACACAGACCCTACCAATATTGTTTGATTGTTAGTGACATATTTATTGTTAACAACACGGACCCCACCAATATTGTTTGATTGTTAGTGACATATTTATTTTTATCAACACGGCCCCACCAATATTGTTTGATTGTTAGTGACATATTTATTGTTAACAACACGGACCCCACCAATATTGTTTGATTGTTAGTGACATATTTATTGTTAACAACACAGACCCTACCAATATTGTTTGATTGTTAGTGACATATTTATTGTTAACAACACGGACCCCACCAATATTGTTTGATTGTTAGTGTCAAATTTATTGTTAACAACACGGACCCCACCAATATTGTTTGATTGTTAGTGACATATTTATTGTTAACAACACAGACCCCACCAATATTGTTTGATTGTTAGTGACAAATTTATTGTTAACAACACGGACCCCACCAATATTGTTTGATTGTTAGTGACATATTTATTGTTAACAACACAGACCCCACCAATATTGTTTGATTGTTAGTGGCATATTTATTGTTAACAACACAGACCCCACCAATAGTGTTTGATTGTTAGTGACATATGTATTGTTAACAACACAGACCCCACCAATATTGTTTGATTGTTAGTGACATATTTATTGTTAACAACATGGACCCCACCAATATTGTTTGATTGTTAGTGACATATTTATTGTTAACAACACGGACCCCACCAATATTGTTTGATTGTTAGTGACATATTTATTGTTAACAACACGGACCCCACCAATATTGTTTGATTGTTAGTGACATATTTATTGTTAACAACACAGACCCCACCAATATTGTTTGATTGTTAGTGACATATTTATTGTTAACAACATAGACCCTACTAATATTGTTTGATTGTTAGTGACATATTTATTGTTAACAACACAGACCCTACCAATATTGTTTGATTGTTAGTGACATATTTATTGTTAACAACACGGACCCTACCAATATTGTTTGATTGTTAGTGACATATTTATTGTTAACAACACAGACCCTACAAATATTGTTTGATTGTTAGTGACATATTTATTGTTAACAACACGGACCCCACCAATATTGTTTGATTGTTTGTGACATATTTATTGTTAACAACACAGACCCCACCAATATTGTTTGATTGTTAGTGACATATTTATTGTTAACAACATGGACCCTACCAATATTGTTTGATTGTTAGTGACATATTTATTGTTAACAACATGGACCCTACCAATATTGTTTTTATTGTTAGTGACATATTTATTGTTAACAATATGGACCCCAGCAATATTGTTTGATTGTTAGTGACATATTTATTGTTAACATCATGGACCCCACCAATATTGTTTGATTGTTAGTGACATATTTATTGTTAACAACATGGACCCCACCAATATTGTTTGATTGTTAGTGACATATTTATTGTTAACAACATGGACCCCACCAATATTGTTTGATTATTAGTGACATATTTATTGTTAACAACACGGACCCCACCAATATTGTTTGATTGTTAGTGACACATTTATTGTTAACAACACAGACCCCACCAATATTGTTTGATTGTTAGTGACATATTTATTGTTAACAACATGGACCCTACTAATATTGTTTGATTGTTAGTGACATATTTATTGTTAACAACACAGACCCTACCAATATTGTTTGATTGTTAGTGACATATTTATTGTTAACAACACAGACCCTACCAATATTGTTTGATTGTTAGTGACATATTTATTGTTAACAACACAGACCCTAACAATATTGTTTGATTGTTAGTGACATATTTATTGTTAACAACACGGACCCCACCAATATTGTTTGATTGTTAGTGACATATTTATTGTTAACAACACGGACCCCACCAATATTGTTTGATTGTTAGTGACAAATTTATTGTTAACAACACGGACCCCACCAATATTGTTTGATTGTTGGTGACATATTTATTGTTAACAACACAGACCCTACCAATATTGTTTGATTGTTAGTGACATATTTATTGTTAACAACACGGACCCCACCAATATTGTTTGATTGTTAGTGACATATTTATTGTTAACAACGTGGACCCCACCAATATTGTTTGATTGTTAGTGACAAATTTATTGTTAACAACACGGACCCCACCAATATTGTTTGATTGTTAGTGACATATTTATTGTTAACAACACAAACCCCACCAATATTGTTTGATTGTTAGTGACATATTTATTGTTAACAACACGGACCCCACCAATATTGTTTGATTGTTAGTGACACATTTATTGTTAACAACACGGACACCACCAATATTGTTTGATTGTTAGTGACATATTTATTGTTAATAACACGGACCCCACCAAAATTGTTTGATTGTTAGTGACATATTTATTGTTAACAACACAGACCCCACCAATATTGTTTGATTGTTAGTGACATATTTATTGTTAACAACACAGACCCTACCAATATTGTTTGATTGTTAGTGACATATTTATTGTTAACAACACAGACCCTACCAATATTGTTTGATTGTTAGTGACATATTTATTGTTAACAACACGGACCCCACCAATATTGTTTGATTGTTAGTGACATATTTATTGTTAACAACACGGACCCCACCAATATTGTTTGATTGTTAGTGACAAATTTATTGTTAACAACACGGACCCCACCAATATTGTTTGATTGTTAGTGACATATTTATTGTTAACAACACAGACCCTACCAATATTGTTTGATTGTTAGTGACATATTTATTGTTAACAACACAGACCCCACCAATATTGTTTGATTGTTAGTGACATATTTATTGTTAACAACACGGACACCATCAATATTGTTTGATTGTTAGTGACATATTTATTGTTAACAACACAGACCCTACCAATATTGTTTGATTGTTAGTGACATATTTATTGTTAACAACACGGACCCCACCAATATTGTTTGATTGTTAGTGACATATTTATTGTTAACAACACGGACCCCACCAATATTGTTTGATTGTTAGTGACATATTTATTGTTAACAACACGGACCCCACCAATATTGTTTGATTGTTAGTGACATATTTATTGTTAACAACACAGACCCCACCAATATTGTTTGATTGTTAGTGACATATTTATTGTTAACAACATAGACCCTACTAATATTGTTTGATTGTTAGTGACATATTTATTGTTAACAACACAGACCCTACCAATATTGTTTTGATTGTTAGTGACATATTTATTGTTAACAACACGGACCCTACCAATATTGTTTGATTGTTAGTGACATATTTATTGTTAACAACACAGACCCTACAAATATTGTTTGATTGTTAGTGACATATTTATTGTTAACAACACGGACCCCACCAATATTGTTTGATTGTTTGTGACATATTTATTGTTAACAACACAGACCCCACCAATATTGTTTGATTGTTAGTGACATATTTATTGTTAACAACATGGACCCTACCAATATTGTTTGATTGTTAGTGACATATTTATTGTTAACAACATGGACCCTACCAATATTGTTTTTATTGTTAGTGACATATTTATTGTTAACAATATGGACCCCAGCAATATTGTTTGATTGTTAGTGACATATTTATTGTTAACATCATGGACCCCACCAATATTGTTTGATTGTTAGTGACATATTTATTGTTAACAACATGGACCCCACCAATATTGTTTGATTGTTAGTGACATATTTATTGTTAACAACATGGACCCCACCAATATTGTTTGATTATTAGTGACATATTTATTGTTAACAACACGGACCCCACCAATATTGTTTGATTGTTAGTGACACATTTATTGTTAACAACACAGACCCCACCAATATTGTTTGATTGTTAGTGACATATTTATTGTTAACAACATGGACCCTACTAATATTGTTTGATTGTTAGTGACATATTTATTGTTAACAACACAGACCCTACCAATATTGTTTGATTGTTAGTGACATATTTATTGTTAACAACACAGACCCTACCAATATTGTTTGATTGTTAGTGACATATTTATTGTTAACAACACAGACCCTAACAATATTGTTTGATTGTTAGTGACATATTTATTGTTAACAACACGGACCCCACCAATATTGTTTGATTGTTAGTGACATATTTATTGTTAACAACACGGACCCCACCAATATTGTTTGATTGTTAGTGACAAATTTATTGTTAACAACACGGACCCCACCAATATTGTTTGATTGTTGGTGACATATTTATTGTTAACAACACAGACCCTACCAATATTGTTTGATTGTTAGTGACATATTTATTGTTAACAACACGGACCCCACCAATATTGTTTGATTGTTAGTGACATATTTATTGTTAACAACGTGGACCCCACCAATATTGTTTGATTGTTAGTGACAAATTTATTGTTAACAACACGGACCCCACCAATATTGTTTGATTGTTAGTGACATATTTATTGTTAACAACACAAACCCCACCAATATTGTTTGATTGTTAGTGACATATTTATTGTTAACAACACGGACCCCACCAATATTGTTTGATTGTTAGTGACACATTTATTGTTAACAACACGGACACCACCAATATTGTTTGATTGTTAGTGACATATTTATTGTTAATAACACGGACCCCACCAAAATTGTTTGATTGTTAGTGACATATTTATTGTTAACAACACAGACCCCACCAATATTGTTTGATTGTTAGTGACATATTTATTGTTAACAACACAGACCCTACCAATATTGTTTGATTGTTAGTGACATATTTATTGTTAACAACACAGACCCTACCAATATTGTTTGATTGTTAGTGACATATTTATTGTTAACAACACGGACCCCACCAATATTGTTTGATTGTTAGTGACATATTTATTGTTAACAACACGGACCCCACCAATATTGTTTGATTGTTAGTGACAAATTTATTGTTAACAACACGGACCCCACCAATATTGTTTGATTGTTAGTGACATATTTATTGTTAACAACACAGACCCTACCAATATTGTTTGATTGTTAGTGACATATTTATTGTTAACAACACAGACCCCACCAATATTGTTTGATTGTTAGTGACATATTTATTGTTAACAACACGGACACCATCAATATTGTTTGATTGTTAGTGACATATTTATTGTTAACAACACAGACCCTACCAATATTGTTTGATTGTTAGTGACATATTTATTGTTAACAACACGGACCCCACCAATATTGTTTGATTGTTAGTGACATATTTATTGTTAACAACACGGACCCCACCAATATTGTTTGATTGTTAGTGACATATTTATTGTTAACAACACGGACCCCACCAATATTGTTTGATTGTTAGTGACATATTTATTGTTAACAACACAGACCCCACCAATATTGTTTGATTGTTAGTGACATATTTATTGTTAACAACATAGACCCTACTAATATTGTTTGATTGTTAGTGACATATTTATTGTTAACAACACAGACCCTACCAATATTGTTTGATTGTTAGTGACATATTTATTGTTAACAACACGGACCCTACCAATATTGTTTGATTGTTAGTGACATATTTATTGTTAACAACACAGACCCTACAAATATTGTTTGATTGTTAGTGACATATTTATTGTTAACAACACGGACCCCACCAATATTGTTTGATTGTTTGTGACATATTTATTGTTAACAACACAGACCCCACCAATATTGTTTGATTGTTAGTGACATATTTATTGTTAACAACACAGACCCTACCAATATTGTTTGATTGTTAGTGACATATTTATTGTTAACAACACAGACCCTAACAATATTGTTTGATTGTTAGTGACATATTTATTGTTAACAACACAGACCCTACCAATATTGTTTGATTGTTAGTGACATATTTATTGTTAACAACACAGACCCTACCAATATTGTTTGATTGTTAGTGACATATTTATTGTTAACAACACAGACCCTAACAATATTGTTTGATTGTTAGTGACATATTTATTGTTAACAACACAGACCCCACCAATATTGTTTGATTGTTAGTGACATATTTATTGTTAACAACACAGACCCTACCAATATTGTTTGATTGTTAGTGACATATTTATTGTTAACAACACAGACCCTACCAATATTGTTTGATTGTTAGTGACATATTTATTGTTAACAACACGGATCCCACCAATATTGTTTGATTGTTAGTGACATATTTATTGTTAACAACACGGACCCCACCAATATTGTTTGATTGTTAGTGACAAATTTATTGTTAACAACACGGACCCCACCAATATTGTTTGATTGTTAGTGACATATTTATTGTTAACAACACAGACCCTACCAATATTGTTTGATTGTTAGTGACATATTTATTGTTAACAACACAGACCCCACCAATATTGTTTGATTGTTAGTGACATATTTATTGTTAACAACACGGACACCATCAATATTGTTTGATTGTTAGTGACATATTTATTGTTAACAACACAGACCCTACCAATATTGTTTGATTGTTAGTGACATATTTATTGTTAACAACACGGACCCCACCAATATTGTTTGATTGTTAGTGACATATTTATTGTTAACAACACGGACCCCACCAATATTGTTTGATTGTTAGTGACATATTTATTGTTAACAACACGGACCCCACCAATATTGTTTGATTGTTAGTGACATATTTATTGTTAACAACACAGACCCCACCAATATTGTTTGATTGTTAGTGACATATTTATTGTTAACAACATAGACCCTACTAATATTGTTTGATTGTTAGTGACATATTTATTGTTAACAACACAGACCCTACCAATATTGTTTGATTGTTAGTGACATATTTATTGTTAACAACACGGACCCTACCAATATTGTTTGATTGTTAGTGACATATTTATTGTTAACAACGCAGACCCTACAAATATTGTTTGATTTTTAGTGACATATTTATTGTTAACAACACGGACCCCACCAATATTGTTTGATTGTTTGTGACATATTTATTGTTAACAACACAGACCCCACCAATATTGTTTGATTGTTAGTGACATATTTATTGTTAACAACATGGACCCTACCAATATTGTTTGATTGTTAGTGACATATTTATTGTTAACAACATGGACCCTACCAATATTGTTTTTATTGTTAGTGACATATTTATTGTTAACAATATGGACCCCAGCAATATTGTTTGATTGTTAGTGACATATTTATTGTTAACATCATGGACCCCACCAATATTGTTTGATTGTTAGTGACATATTTATTGTTAACAACATGGACCCCACCAATATTGTTTGATTGTTAGTGACATATTTATTGTTAACAACATGGACCCCACCAATATTGTTTGATTATTAGTGACATATTTATTGTTAACAACACGGACCCCACCAATATTGTTTGATTGTTAGTGACACATTTATTGTTAACAACACAGACCCCACCAATATTGTTTGATTGTTAGTGACATATTTATTGTTAACAACATGGACCCTACTAATATTGTTTGATTGTTAGTGACATATTTATTGTTAACAACACAGACCCTACCAATATTGTTTGATTGTTAGTGACATATTTATTGTTAACAACACAGACCCTACCAATATTGTTTGATTGTTAGTGACATATTTATTGTTAACAACACAGACCCTAACAATATTGTTTGATTGTTAGTGACATATTTATTGTTAACAACACGGACCCCACCAATATTGTTTGATTGTTAGTGACATATTTATTGTTAACAACACGGACCCCACCAATATTGTTTGATTGTTAGTGACAAATTTATTGTTAACAACACGGACCCCACCAATATTGTTTGATTGTTGGTGACATATTTATTGTTAACAACACAGACCCTACCAATATTGTTTGATTGTTAGTGACATATTTATTGTTAACAACACGGACCCCACCAATATTGTTTGATTGTTAGTGACATATTTATTGTTAACAACGTGGACCCCACCAATATTGTTTGATTGTTAGTGACAAATTTATTGTTAACAACACGGACTCCACCAATATTGTTTGATTGTTAGTGACATATTTATTGTTAACAACACAAACCCCACCAATATTGTTTGATTGTTAGTGACATATTTATTGTTAACAACACGGACCCCACCAATATTGTTTGATTGTTAGTGACACATTTATTGTTAACAACACGGACACCACCAATATTGTTTGATTGTTAGTGACATATTTATTGTTAATAACACGGACCCCACCAAAATTGTTTGATTGTTAGTGACATATTTATTGTTAACAACACAGACCCCACCAATATTGTTTGATTGTTAGTGACATATTTATTGTTAACAACACAGACCCTACCAATATTGTTTGATTGTTAGTGACATATTTATTGTTAACAACACAGACCCTACCAATATTGTTTGATTGTTAGTGACATATTTATTGTTAACAACACGGACCCCACCAATATTGTTTGATTGTTAGTGACATATTTATTGTTAACAACACGGACCCCACCAATATTGTTTGATTGTTAGTGACAAATTTATTGTTAACAACACGGACCCCACCAATATTGTTTGATTGTTAGTGACATATTTATTGTTAACAACACAGACCCTACCAATATTGTTTGATTGTTTGTGACATATTTATTGTTAACAACACAGACCCCACCAATATTGTTTGATTGTTAGTGACATATTTATTGTTAACAACACGGACACCATCAATATTGTTTGATTGTTAGTGACATATTTATTGTTAACAACACAGACCCTACCAATATTGTTTGATTGTTAGTGACATATTTATTGTTAACAACACGGACCCCACCAATATTGTTTGATTGTTAGTGACATATTTATTGTTAACAACACGGACCCCACCAATATTGTTTGATTGTTAGTGACATATTTATTGTTAACAACACAGACCCCACCAATATTGTTTGATTGTTAGTGACATATTTATTGTTAGCAACACGGACCCCACCAATATTGTTTGATTGTTAGTGACATATTTATTGTTAACAACATGGACCCTACCAATATTGTTTGATTGTTTGTGACATATTTATTGTTAACAACACGGACCCTACCAATATTGTTTGATTGTTAGTTACATATTTATTGTTAACAACACGGACCCCACCAATATTGTTTGATTGTTAGTGACATATTTATTGCTAACAACACAGACCCTACCAATATTGTTTGATTGTTAGTGACATATTTATTGTTAACAACACGGACCCCACCAATATTGTTTGATTGTTAGTGACAAATTTATTGTTAACAACACGGACCCCACCAATATTGTTTGATTGTTAGTGACATATTTATTGTTAACAACACAGACCCCACCAATATTGTTTGATTGTTAGTGACATATTTATTGTTAACAACATGGACCCCACCAATATTGTTTGATTGTTAGTGACATATTTATTGTTAACAACACGGACCCCACCAATATTGTTTGATTGTTAGTGACATATTTATTGCTAACAACACAGACCCTACCAATATTGTTTGATTGTTAGTGACATATTTATTGTTAACAACACGGACCCTACCAATATTGTTTGATTGTTAGTGACAAATTTATTGTTAACAACACGGACCCCACCAATATTGTTTGATTGTTAGTGACATATTTATTGTTAACAACACAGACCCCACCAATATTGTTTGATTGTTTGTGACATATTTATTGTTAACAACACGGACCCCACCAATATTGTTTGATTGTTAGTGACATATTTATTGTTAACAACACAGACCCTACCAATATTGTTTAATTGTTAGTGACATATTTATTGGTAACAACACGGACCCCACCAATATTGTTTAATTGTTAGTGACATATTTATTGGTAACAACACGGACCCCACCAATATTGTTTGATTGTTAGTGACATATTTATTGTTAACAACACGGACCCCACCAATATTGTTTGATTGTTAGTGACATATTTATTGTTAACAACACGGACCCCACCAATATTGTTTGATTGTTAGTGACATATTTATTGTTAACTATATGGACCCCACCAATATTGTTTCATTGTTAGTGACATATTTATTGTTAACAACACGGACCCCACCAATATTGTTTGATTGTTTGTGACATATTTATTGTTAACAACACAGACCCCACCAATATTGTTTGATTGTTAGTGACATATTTATTGTTAACAACATGGACCCTACCAATATTGTTTGATTGTTAGTGACATATTTATTGTTAACAACATGGACCCTACCAATATTGTTTTTATTGATAGTGACATATTTATTGTTAACAATATGGACCCCACCAATATTGTTTGATTGTTAGTGACATATTTATTGTTAACATCATGGACCCCACCAATATTGTTTGATTGTTAGTGACATATTTATTGTTAACAACATGGACCCCACCAATATTGTTTGATTGTTAGTGACATATTTATTGTTAGCAACACGGACCCCACCAATATTGTTTGATTGTTAGTGACATATTTATTGTTAACAACACGGACCCCACCAATATTGTTTGATTGTTAGTGACATATTTATTGTTAACAACATGGACCCCACCAATATTGTTTGATTGTTAGTGACATATTTATTGTTAACAACACGGACCCTACCAATATTGTTTGATTGTTAGTGACATATTTATTGTTAACAATATGGACCCCACCAATATTGTTTGATTGTTAGTGACATATTTATTGTTAACAACACAGACCCCCACCAATATTGTTTGATTGTTAGTGACATATTTATTGTTAACAACACGGACCCCACCAATATTGTTTGATTGTTAGTGACATATTTATTGTTAACAACACGGACCCCACCAATATTGTTTGATTGTTAGTGACATATTTATTGTTAACTATATGGACCCCACCAATATTGTTTGATTGTTAGTGACATATTTATTGTTAACAACATGGACCCCACCAATAGTGTTTGATTGTTAGTGACATATTTATTGTTAACAACACAGACCCTACCAATATTGTTTGATTGTTAGTGACATATTTATTGTTAACAACACGGACCCCACCAATATTGTTTGATTGTTTGTGACATATTTATTGTTAACAACACAGACCCCACCAATATTGTTTGATTGTTAGTGACATATTTATTGTTAACAACACAGACCCTACCAATATTGTTTGATTGTTAGTGACATATTTATTGTTAACAACATGGACCCTACCAATATTGTTTGATTGTTAGTGACATATTTATTGTTAACAACATGGACCCTACCAATATTGTTTTTATTGTTAGTGACATATTTATTGTTAACAATATGGACCCCACCAATATTGTTTGATTGTTAGTGACATATTTATTGTTAACAACACAGACCCCACCAATATTGTTTGATTGTTAGTGACATATTTATTGTTAACAACATGGACCCTACTAATATTGTTTGATTGTTAGTGACATATTTATTGTTAACAACACAGACCCTACCAATATTGTTTGATTGTTAGTGACATATTTATTGTTAACAACACGGACCCTACCAATATTGTTTAATTGTTAGTGACATATTTATTGTTAACAACACAGACCCTACCAATATTGTTTGATTGTTAGTGACATATTTATTGTTAACAACATGGACCCCACCAATATTGTTTGATTGTTTGTGACATATTTATTGTTAACAACACAGACCCCACCAATATTGTTTGATTGTTAGTGACATATTTATTGTTAACAACACGGACCCCACCAATATTGTTTGATTGTTAGTGACATATTTATTGTTAACAACACAGACCCTACCAATATTGTTTAATTGTTAGTGACATATTTATTGGTAACAACACGGACCCCACCAATATTGTTTGATTGTTAGTGACATATTTATTGTTAACAACACGGACCCCACCAATATTGTTTGATTGTTAGTAACATATTTATTGTTAACAACACGGACCCCACCAATATTGTTTGATTGTTAGTGACATATTTATTGTTAACTATATGGACCCTACCAATATTGTTTGATTGTTAGTGACATATTTATTGTTAACAACATGGACCCCACCAATATTGTTTTATTGTTAGTGACATATTTATTGTTAACAACACAGACCCTACCAATATTGTTTGATTGTTAGTGACATATTTATTGTTAACAACACGGACCCCACCAATATTGTTTGATTGTTTGTGACATATTTATTGTTAACAACACAGACCCCACCAATATTGTTTGATTGTTAGTGACATATTTATTGTTAACAACATGGACCCTACCAATATTGTTTGATTGTTAGTGACATATTTATTGTTAACAACATGGACCCTACCAATATTGTTTTTATTGTTAGTGACATATTTATTGTTAACAATATGGACCCCACCAATATTGTTTGATTGTTAGTGACATATTTATTGTTAACATCATGGACCCCACCAATATTGTTTGATTGTTAGTGACATATTTATTGTTAACAACATGGACCCCACTAATATTGTTTGATTGTTAGTGACATATTTATTGTTAGCAACACGGACCCCACCAATATTGTTTGATTGTTAGTGACATATTTATTGTTAACAACATGGACCCCACCAATATTGTTTGATTGTTAGTGACATATTTATTGTTAACAACACGGACCCTACCAATATTGTTTGATTGTTAGTGACATATTTATTGTTAACAATATGGACCCCACCAATATTGTTTGATTGTTAGTGACATATTTATTGTTAACAACACAGACCCCCACCAATATTGTTTGATTGTTAGTGACATATTTATTGTTAACAACACGGACCCCACCAATATTGTTTGATTGTTAGTGACATATTTATTGTTAACAACATGGACCCCACCAATATTGTTTGATTGTTAGTGACATATTTATTGTTAACAACACGGACCCTACCAATATTGTTTGATTGTTAGTGACATATTAATTGTTAACAATATGGACCCCACCAATATTGTTTGATTGTTAGTGACATATTTATTGTTAACAACACAGACCCCCACCAATATTGTTTGATTGTTAGTGACATATTTATTGTTAACAACACAGACCCCACCAATATTGTTTGATTGTTAGTGACATATTTATTGTTAACAACACGGACCCCACCAATATTGTTTGATTGTTAGTGACATATTTATTGTTAGCAACACGGACCCCACCAATATTGTTTGATTGTTAGTGACATATTTATTGTTAACATCATGAACCCCACCAATATTGTTTGATTGTTAGTGACATATTTATTGTTAACAACATGGACCCTACCAATATTGTTTGATTGTTAGTGACATATTTATTGTTAACAACACGGACCCCACCAATATTGTTTGATTGTTAGTGACATATTTATTGTTAACAACACGGACCCCACCAATATTGTTTGATTGTTAGTGACATATTTATTGTTAACAACACGGACCCCACCAATATTGTTTGATTGTTAGTGACATATTTATTGTTAACAACACAGACCCCACCAATATTGTTTGATTGTTAGTGACATATTTATTGTTAACAACATAGACCCTACTAATATTGTTTGATTGTTAGTGACATATTTATTGTTAACAACACAGACCCTACCAATATTGTTTGATTGTTAGTGACATATTTATTGTTAACAACACGGACCCTACCAATATTGTTTGATTGTTAGTGACATATTTATTGTTAACAACACAGACCCTACAAATATTGTTTGATTGTTAGTGACATATTTATTGTTAACAACACGGACCCCACCAATATTGTTTGATTGTTTGTGACATATTTATTGTTAACAACACAGACCCCACCAATATTGTTTGATTGTTAGTGACATATTTATTGTTAACAACATGGACCCTACCAATATTGTTTGATTGTTAGTGACATATTTATTGTTAACAACATGGACCCTACCAATATTGTTTTTATTGTTAGTGACATATTTATTGTTAACAATATGGACCCCAGCAATATTGTTTGATTGTTAGTGACATATTTATTGTTAACATCATGGACCCCACCAATATTGTTTGATTGTTAGTGACATATTTATTGTTAACAACATGGACCCCACCAATATTGTTTGATTGTTAGTGACATATTTATTGTTAACAACATGGACCCCACCAATATTGTTTGATTATTAGTGACATATTTATTGTTAACAACACGGACCCCACCAATATTGTTTGATTGTTAGTGACACATTTATTGTTAACAACACAGACCCCACCAATATTGTTTGATTGTTAGTGACATATTTATTGTTAACAACATGGACCCTACTAATATTGTTTGATTGTTAGTGACATATTTATTGTTAACAACACAGACCCTACCAATATTGTTTGATTGTTAGTGACATATTTATTGTTAACAACATGGACCCCACCAATATTGTTTGATTGTTAGTGACATATTTATTGTTAACAACACAGACCCTACCAATATTGTTTGATTGTTAGTGACATATTTATTGTTAACAACATGGACCCCACCAATATTGTTTGATTGTTAGTGACATATTTATTGTTAACAACACGGACCCTACCAATATTGTTTGATTGTTAGTGACATATTTATTGTTAAAAACATGGACCCCACCAATATTATTTGATTGTTAGTGACATATTTATTGTTAACAACACAGACCCTACCAATATTGTTTGATTGTTAGTGACATATTTATTGTTAAGAATACAGACCCTACCAATATTGTTTGATTGTTAGTGACATATTTATTGTTAACAACACGGACCCCACCAATATTGTTTGATTGTTAGTGACATATTTATTGTTAACAACACAGACCCTACCAATATTGTTTGATTGTTAGTGACATATTCATTGTTAACAACACGGACCCCACCAATATTGTTTGATTGTTAGTGACATATTTATTGTTAACAACACAGACCTCACCAATATTGTTTGATTGTTAGTGACATATTTATTGTTAACAACATGGACCCCACCAATATTGTTTGATTGTTAGTGACATATTTATTGTTAACAACACAAACCCTACCAATATTGTTTGATTGTTAGTTACATATTTATTGTTAGCCACACGGACCCCACCAATATTGTTGGATTGTGATTGACCTATTTATTGTTCTTATATTATTTTTATTGAAAATCTGTTAAAAATGTAATGATTCAGACATTTCTTTGACAGGATATTTTCACATATTAATATATTTTCCCGCAAGCATAAACAAAATGGATAATTTTGCTTAAATTCTTGGAATCTATGTATGTATATGATAATCAGTGATTAGCAGAAAAACTATAAATAAATTCAGAACCAGTCAGTTTATGTAAGGGTGGTAGAGTTATGGTATTTAATGCCACTTTCAACAATATTTCAGTTATATGGTGGTGGTCAGTTTTATTGATGGAGTTTTATTTAAGGATTAGAGTTATGGTATTTAACGCCACTTTCAACAATATTTCGGTTATATCGTGGCGGTCAGTTTTATTGTTGCAGTTTTATTTTCCGGTAAAGAAATAATATTCATTGCATACATAAAACAATGATCAAGGTTAAATAAAGAGGGTAAGAAAAGACTGTATGAATGTATGTATCACCTGACTTTTAATGTCATATAGCAGTGCAAAATCACCATTCTCATTAATATGGACTTTGAAAATAAACGTTAGAGATTACCGAAGGGGCAATCAAAAATGGACAATCCAGAGAAACTGGCAACACAGGACACACAAGCCGAAGAAAAACGAAACAAAAATGCAACACAATATGTGTTGGACACCACTATATATGCAAACAAATACAAATAACGTAAATAAGACATGAGCCCTCCTACAAACAACTGGAGGTAAAGACGAACAGAACATCGTTTTTTTTTTGGTGAAAATCACCTTTCTCATTAAAATATGGCCTTTATAAAATATGGCCTTTACAAAATATGGCCTTTACAAAATATGGCCTTTACAAAATATGACCTTTACAAAATATGGCCTTTACAAAATATGACCTTTACAAAATATGGCCTTTACAAAATATGGCCTTTACAAAATATGACCTTTACAAAATATGGCCTTTACAAAATATGGCCTTTACAAAATATGACCTTTACAAAATATGACCTTTACAAAATATGACCTTTACAAAATGCCAACAATGATACATTTCTTTTGAAAATTCTTTAAACAAATTACCAGTGAAACAAATGTGTTATTCATATAAATGTGAAAGAATATAAAACTTTTCTGTTTTCAGTCATCTGTAGCACTTTTGAAAGATTTTACCATTACGATACCTCAATCAAAGCCTTTGTCACCAGGAGAAATCCTGGGTTGTACATCTCCTAAGCTACCATCAGACATGGAGGCTATCATGCAAGTATTTAAACATACAGTAAAAACTGTCTTATGCGACCTTCCAAGGGAACATTGAAATATGGTCACACAACTCATGTGGTTGCTTAATACAGGTTTAATTGATATGAAATGCAGTGGGAAGGGAAAGTAAAATTAAGGTCACATAACACAAGTTACTGCTTAATAGAGGTGGCCACTAAAACAGGTTTGACTGTATTAAAATTATAACAGTATGTATTGATGAATGTTATTTACAAGTTTGTTTTTTATTAGGTATGTGTATCAGTAACCATAGTAACATAGCAGATTAACATTAATTACTCTGCACAATTATAATTGATATTTCAGGTAACCACTGGCCACCTAACCATGTCTTAATTTGTATGCCTTATTAAATTTCATTAGGTCCATTTTCACTGACCGTACGTTGTGGGTCAACCATGTTTGTTTTATACATAAATCATATCAAGTAGGTGAAGCTGATTTACATTAGACAGAACAAACTTTTAGATAAATACAATTATTTACATATAAATGTTCATTTAAACAACAATTGTACAGAAATATTTTATAGGAAGGCCTGCCTTTACTTTCTTATCATGACAATGTGATCCATAATTTTTGTTATGTATCATGTAGAAATTTCAGACAGTCAATAACAAACATATGAGTGACCTTATATGCTTTAATTTAATGTTGACCTTTTACATATAAATTAATACTTAAAATGACATCCTAACTTCTGTATTTTACTGATGCATTTTAATTTCACAGATTTTGACAGTAATTATTGTTATATTTTTAGCTATCTAGGAGATGGTAGATTTCATCTGGAGTCTATTATGATTGGTAACCCTGATATTTCAGCATATAGGTAAAGTTTACACTTCTGATCATACATTATGTGGTCCATATCAGTATGGTAACTCTGTGATGAAAAAAACCAACTCATTAATTAAGTATAGTAAACACCAAATGGAATTTTTTTCAGCTATATCAAGGTGATATCAAGTTAAATTTGTTCAGCTATATCAAGGTGATATCAAGTTAAATTTGTTCAGCTATATCAAGGTGATATCAAGTTAAATTTGTTCAGCTATATCAAGGTGATATCAAGTTAAATTTGTTCAGCTATATCAAGGTGATATCAAGTTAAATTTGTTCAGCTATATCAAGGTGATATCAAGTTAAATTTGTTCAGCTATATCATGGTGATATCAAGTTAAATTTGTTCAGCTATATCAAGGTGATATCAAGTTAAATTTGTTCAGCTATATCAAGGTGATATCAAGTTAAATTTGTTCAGCTATATCAAGGTGATATCAAGTTAAATTTGTTCAGCTATATCATGGTGATATCAAGTTAAATTTGTTCAGCTATATCATGGTGATATCAAGTTAAATTTGTTCAGCTATATCAAGGTGATATCAAGTTAAATTTGTTCAGCTATATCATGGTGATATCAAGTTAAATTTGTTCAGCTATATCAAGGTGATATCAAGTTAAATTTGTTCAGCTATATCATGGTGATATCAAGTTAAATTTGTTCAGCTATATCAAGGTGATATCAAGTTAAATTTGTTCAGCTATATCAAGGTGATATCAAGTTAAATTTGTTCAGCTATATCAAGGTGATATCAAGTTAAATTTGTTCAGCTATATCAAGGTGATATCAAGTTAAATTTGTTCAGCTATATCAAGGTGATATCAAGTTAAATTTGTTCAGCTATATCAAGGTGATATCAAGTTAAATTTGTTCAGCTATATCAAGGTGATATCAAGTTAAATTTGTTCAGCTATATCAAGGTGATATCAAGTTAAATTTGTTCAGCTATATCATGGTGATATCAAGTTAAATTTGTTCAGCTATATCAAGGTGATATCAAGTTAAATTTGTTCAGCTATATCATGGTGATATCAAGTTAAATTTGTTCAGCTATATCATGGTGATATCAAGTTAAATTTGTTCAGCTATATCAAGGTGATATCAAGTTAAATTTGTTCAGCTATATCATGGTGATATCAAGTTAAATTTGTTCAGCTATATCAAGGTGATATCAAGTTAAATTTGTTCAGCTATATCAAGGTGATATCAAGTTAAATTTGTTCAGCTATATCAAGGTGATATCAAGTTAAATTTGTTCAGCTATATCAAGGTGATATCAAGTTAAATTTGTTCAGTTATATCATGGTGATATCAAGTTAAATTTCAATGAGATGATGATGGTGATGATGATGTCACCTTTGTACTTGGCCAACACGTTTAGTTGCTAAATCACTGAAACAACAGTCGGTGGGAAAACATGTCGCATCAATCTCACACATTATCCTGATTCCAAGCCAACCATTCTTTGCTCTTTCTCCTCGATGTTGTATTCTTATAATAATTCTAATGCAAATTGTATAAAACAGTGATACTGTTGAACTAAGGTTTGGGTGAGTTTTGGTGTTAAACGTCACTTTCAACAATATTTCAGTTATATCATGGTGGTCAGTTTTATTGGTGGAGGAAACAAAAAAAAACCACCCACCTGCCACAAGCCACTGACAAACTTTATCACATAATGTTTTATCAAGTTACACCTTGCCATGAACTGGGTTCGAACTCACAATGTTAGTGGTGATAGGCACTGATTGCATAGGTAGCTGTAAATCCAACTGCCATACTATCACGACCATGGCGGCCCCTTGTTGAACTGTGTATGAGGCTTAAATAGAAGCTATTAAATTGCTGGGGCATTATAACAATCTGATATATTTTAACCAACATTTATCCATAAATTGAATTATTTTTTTGAATTTATTCATTTAAAGTAGAGGGGTATCTTGTAATACAGAGTATTCGTATGTGAGTAAAGTGTACATGTTGTATACTGAATAATTAACAACTAATGAAATGAAAAACAAAAATACCACTGTCGTAATTATTCCAAAATACAATAGAAAAATCGTAGAAAGAGGCAAAATGGATACCACTAACACACAAATATGTGACTGGTCACCTACCTGGCTTGGTACAGACCCTTCAGTAAAATGTGATGGGGTTAAACTAGTTTTTATGTGCCCAAACCTCCCCTCTTAGTGAAATGATCGTGTAATGCAAGTGGTTTCCACATGTCAGTAAAATGCCAACCCTCGCATATAACCAGCCGAAGAGCGCTATTATAAAGAATGCTGTAGTCTTTTGCATCATACATATTAAATTTAATCTTTGTGACACAGAATATTGTCTTGATGATAATCATACAAAGTAAAAATACAAGGCAACCAGAATTCTTTTTAGGGGCTGTCATGCTCGTGATTGTATAGGAGTTGGATTTACAACTACCTGTGCAATCAGTGCCTACCACTGCTAAAGTTGTGAGTTCAAACCCTGTTCATGGCGAGGTGTACTCATTACAACATTATGTGATAAAGTTTGTCAGTGACTTGCGACAGGTCAGTTTTTATTTCCGCGTACTCCAGTTTCCACCACCAATAAAACTGACCGCCATGATATAGCTGAAATAATGTTGAAAGTGGCATTAAACACCATAAACCAAACCAAACCAGAATTCTTTTTAGTGTACATGTTTGTTTTATATTTTCTTCAGATATGACCCATATAGTAAGATATTCTCACGTGAGTACTATGAGATTGAAAAGATGCACAAGATACGACAACAATCCATAAGCATTGCCTCGAAAGCAAAAAAAATTGGTATTATCCTCGGAACATTAGGTAGACAAGGATCACCTAAAGTATTTGAAGTAAGTTGGCCTCTTTTTTGAAATGTTCAGCAGTTAAGTCATTTGTTTGATAGACATACACATAGCAACATTCATTTTTTTTTTAACAACAATATATTTTTATTCAAAATGCTTGTTACACTCTTACTTCAAAGCCCAAGCTACTTATGAAGTATTTCATATTAATATTTTCTTATATAATTAAAATACTTTCAAATAATATAATATAACTGATGAGGATCAGACTTTAATTAAATATACCTATAAATATGCACCTACATCTACACACATACATCTATACATATACACACATACATATGCATGCATACATATACATTTACAAATATACAATGCATACATACTTACATTTCAATATTTTCCCTTATTTTTGCTAACAGTTTACTATTTTGGAGTTTTTGCACCTGGCTTATTCTCATAATATATTCTCTCACAAATAAAGAATATATGTTTACTTGTTTAGTCTTTTGTTCAGATATATAATATGTTTTGTATATAGAAAATCCTAAAATTGTTAAAAAAATAGTTGAAATCAAAATAACCTTTATCAAATATCTTATACCCAAAAACAATATGTTTTAATGTGACAAAATTTTCTATATTAGATTTTTTCAATATTTGTTGTATTTTCACCCAAAATTCTTTCAGATAGGGACAAGACATAAAGTAATGTAGATAGTCTTCATCTTGACCACAGAAATTACATTGGCTATTAATAGCAATTCTCCATTTCATTAATAGTTTCTTTGTAGGAATTATATATTGCAATAATTTCCATCTGAATATTTTTAGCTTATTTTCTTCTAAATAATGAAAAATGAAAGAGTAAAGCTGACTCATGTTTGTTTTTTCATTTATAGACAAGTACATTAACCATGTATTTATACCTATTGGTTTCAAAAATTTTACATTAATATATTCATTATAAAAATATTTGTTGGACAGTTGTGACGGGTCTATACATTTTCCATTTACTATAAGCTTATCTTTTTGAAAATTTACAACACTTTTAATAGAGTTTTGAGCCTGTAATGTATGATACCATTCATTAGGCATCGCTTTTTTTAGGCAGATAAATTCAGATATCCAATTATTCTTGTATTTTAATTTATCTAAAATTAAATTCTGACTTATTTCCCCATTTTCATTTAAAATAACATTGATATAAATTAAATCACTATTTATCCAATTATCAAACATTAAACTTTTATTTTTAAACATTATAAATTTATTTCCCCATATAAGCTGTTTTCTAATCTCTGCAAAATGTGATAGCGTTTTTGTGTGACCCCCACCCATTTTTATGCAGGTTTGCAATATTTCTTTATAAAAATCAGGAATATATCTTAAATAATCTTTAATTTTTTTGTATTCGATATTCATTGAAAATATCAACCAATTCTTACCAAATTGTCTAAAGTATTTATATGGTATCAATTTCCAATTGTCCATTTCTCCACTAACAAATCTACTTACCCATGATGCTCTCAGTGATGCAAAGTAACTTCCCATGTCTCATATTTAAACCCCCCATTTCAAAATTACCTATCATAGTGTTTCTTTTAACTTTGTCTGGTTTACCATCCCATATGAATTTGAAACATTTACTTTCAATTTCTTTTCTATATTTGTCTGGCACGACACATGCACTAGCAACAAAAGTAAATATAGGTATGACTAACGCTTTAATAATCATAATTTTCCCAAGAATAATTAAATTTCGTTTTCCCCAAGAGAAGAATAAAGTATTCATTTTATCTAATTTATTTTCCCAGTTTAATTTTTCACACTCTTCTTTATTGTTACCAAAATATACACCCAATGTTTTGATAGGTTTTTCTGACCATTTAATGCCCTCTATTTGATCTTTACTGTGCTTAAGTTTTCCTACCCAAATTCCCCCAGTTTTATTTTTGTTCATTATTAATCCAGAAAAAGACCCGAAAGTTTCTATTTCATTAAATGCTAAATAAATTTCTTCTTTAGACGTACAAAATAAAGTTGTGTCATCAGCGAGTTGCGATATCTTAATGCTATGAGTTTTTTCGTCTATTTTTATTTGAAATCCCTTAATATCTTTATTGTTTCTAAGTCTTGAAGCCACGATTTCAACTGACAAGACAAACAACAAAGCTGATAAAGGACACCCTTGATGAATTCCTCTTGTATTCTTAAACATTTCTGAGACCCACCCATTGTTCATTACACACGTTTGTATATCTGTATATAAAGTTTTTACCCAGTTAATGAAAGATTCATTGAATCCAAAATGCTTAAGAGTATTTAGCATGAAATTCCATTCCAAAGAATCAAAAGCCTTTGTAAAGTCAACGAAAATTATAGCCCCTTCTATTTTATATATGTCTGCATAGTCTATGATATCCTGTATTTGTCTAAGATTAAAACCAATAAATATATTTTTTACATACTCTGTTTGATCTACGTTAATTATTTTTGGTAAAACTTTTTTCAAACGTTGTGCTAAAACATGTGAAATCAGTTTAAGATCTACATTCAAAAGAGAAATCGGACGATAGTTATCAAGACAATAAAGGATCCCCCTTTTTAAGTAGTAACGATAAAATACTTGACCGTTGTGAATAAGACATTAAAGCTTCATTGTAGCTCTTATTATAGATATCCGTAAGAACAATTTTTAATTTCCCTCAAAATTACATTCTAAAACATTGAAGAAAACAGCCATGTAGTTCAATGTGAGAAAAAAATTCTTTATAAATTCATGTATACCAATTGTCATGGTTGGAGAAGTTGTATACTCGTTGAATCATAAATCCTTCTCTAGTCAGTACATATTGTTAAGCCCCAGGGGTTTGGTTTAAATACATGGACTTAACTGTGTGGGTCTCTGGTGAAGGAAATAATAATAAGAATCAATGGAAGTTCATAAGTTTGTATTATCTGTCAGGATAAATAATAACATCAGCATTAAATTGACATACAGTGGATCATAGACACATGAAATGATTAAATATTTATACAATAAGGTGCATTTGTCTCGAATATATATCTGTAAAATGGGTTTGGGCACTCGGTGCACAGAACCCTACTTGGTGCACTTAAATCTGCTTTATGCAGATTGTATCAGCTGATAACTGACCAGCCTGCATATTTCTAAGTAGGTATAATATTATTGTAAATAATAATTAATGTCAGTCTATAATTAATTTAAGATCAACCACCAAGTAATTCCGCTTGGTGTTAGATAAATATTTTTGGCACCAAGTAATTCTGCTTGGTGCAATATATAGCAGACGAATGTACTGGCTATATGTAGACTGACGGTAAATCGAAATATATTTATATCGTCAATAAATTGACAATTACCATTTTCCTTTCACCGAGCAATTGTTGTTGGGCCATTTATATCTTTCTATCAGCAAATCCTAATTATTATATTCATGCTGGCATCTGAAGTGCATGAAACCGAGATCAGAGAAAGAAGCTTACTCAGTGCACAAACTTCACTATTTATAGCTAAAGTATTGATGACGTAGTACACACACTTCCAGAATACACACCGAAGTGAAAGTACAAGTCAACAGAGACGAAAATGGACAAATGCACCTTCAAATGAAGTTGATACTTTAATCATCAAATGAAATAATTTAATAACATAACCTTCAGGTAAACCAGTATTTCCCTAAAAATATTGATCGAAGCGTATTAGTTGACATCTGCATGGATAAAATGTGGAACCAAAAATTGCGATAAAAATATACATAATGTAGATAAATTTCTCAATAGAAATTTCATATAATTTAACCATGTTAAATTACCGGGGCGTAACACTACCCCCCACCTTCTGAAAAGGATTTGTCCACAAATCTAAGAGATGATATCCCATACAGATGGTAACTATTACTAACTATTAGTGTATGAAACTTCCTTCTTTTTTTTAGCTCACCTGACCCGTCCGTAAACATTTCAATCTTCTTCTAGAGAACCACTGAAGCAAATGGGACCAAACATGGCAGGAATGTTCATTTGCATGGTTTAACCAAGTGTTGTTACTTTCGTTACGATCGGTTATCCAACATGGCTGCCAGGGGCCATAAATGCCTCTGATTGGCTGAAATTTTTAATGATCGTCTTCTCCGATACTACATGGAGGATGGAATTGAAAATTGTCATGAATGATCATTGCAAGCTGCTAACCAAGTGTTGTTACTTTTTGGACCGATTGAAAATCCAAGATGGCCACCAGCGGGGGGCATAAGTTAACATAGCGACCCTATGAGAAATATATAAAACAAACTTCTTCTCAAGAACCACTGGATGGATTGGAACCATACTTGGCAGATATGTTCCTGACAAGGTTCTGATCAATTGTTGTTACCAAAAGATCTTCTTCTTCGATACTGTAGGATGGAATTGAAAATTGTCATGAATGATCATTGCAAGCTGCTAACCAATTGTTGTTACTTTTTGTTCCGACCGTCCTCCGTTCAAGATGGCTGCTGTTACTAAAAATAGAAATGTCTTCAATTGTCCATTGCTGCTTTAGTATAAGTCAAAATGAGCTCAAATTTTAACTGCAGCTACATGGCAAGGAGTAGTTTAACATATATTCCGGGTTTTTCTGTGAAATTTTTCTTTCAACCGATTTATACCGATTATGCAAATTAGGCATATTTTGATAAAAGATCACATTTAAATCTTCTCCTCAGAAGAAAAAAATAGCATCCATAATTCAGTCTCCGTCTGATACATTATATAATATAATTTATGATAATGTTCAATGTCCACCATATTAAAAATATATAATGTTCACAATTCAGTCTATGTCTGATACACTATATATACTAGTCTATAATATTTCTCCAACACTAATGCAATATCAGAGTTGCTCATATATAATAATAATATTTCAATACATAACCAAGATCAATCATCATTATCTAATTGATCGACATATTACTTTCTGCACCAACATCAATAAACAAATCTAGGGTAACAAATATTCGTTAAATTCTTAAATTCGTGGTTAAATAATATTGACGTAATCCATGAAAATTAGTATACCACAAATAATAATGAATTCACAGTATCTAATTCTCCTCACAATGATGATGACTTGGCAATCAAACTAAGTGAAATGGAATTGTCCAGTGATACATGACCACTAGGTAAATGTTGGTTGTGAAATTGTAACCCACTTAAAAAGTTGTGAATTGATTAAAATAAAAACGTAGATATCAAATCTAGTGTGCACGACGTGTTTCTGGAATAACGCTCATCAGGTATGCTCAAAGTCAAAATATTTGAAAGCCAAATATTTAAAAGTTTTTGGGAGCAAAAAAACCTAAGGGCCTAAACAGGATAGCTAAAATCAGCTAAGGTCACCTATGCCTAAGTGCATCTTCGCTAGCCAAGGGTTACAATCCGCTCTACTCATCTTCGCTAGCCAAGGGTTACAATCCACTCTACTCATCTTCGCTAGCCAAGGGTTACAATCCGCTCTACTCATCTTCACCCTTGGCATCATTAGTCGGATTTTTGTAATTCCCGCGCACTGCCACCTGCTGGATTTTGACAGTTACGCCCCCTGTAATGATGTCATTTTCAGCCAATCGACGCGAGGCTTTCATTTCCTTTCGTTTGAATGCCCTGAAAATTGACTCGAGATTATAAATATGGCTGATTTTCAAGCGAAGATTTGACGAGGCTCATACTGTTATTCAATGATAAGCTAGTGCTTTTATTTCAAACTTACAACATTATTTTATATGTACACGCAATTTTATTTTGTTGACATTTTTCCAACAGAACATGTGCTTTTTGTAAAGCGCATTCCGATTGTTTGCAGCTACCACTAGCTGCATTACATATAAACCGTCACCGTGTGACCTCGAAAATCCGTCTAACGATGCCAAGGGTGAAGATGAGTAGAGCGAAGATGGTCTAAGTGAGGAGAACCTTAATAATAATTACATGATTTAAGATTTAAGTAAATTTCGATAAATTAAGGAATATTGTAAAGATAATGATGAAATTTGATTTTTGTTTCCAGCATTTACAAGAGAAGATACGAGATTCTGGTAGAGATTATGTCCTTGTCATGTTATCTGAGATCTTCCCTGAGAAATTGAAAATGTTTCAAGATGTTGATGCGTATGTTTAAATATTTCAAGCGAATAGTTGGTTGATTGGTGTATAGCGCCAACTCTACCAGTATTTCAGCTATTTCGTGGGGTGTTCAAGCAAATAAAAAAAAATAATTATTTTGCTATCTCGAGATGTGTTTAATTAAATATCAGCTGCAGACACTATTCCATGTTTGACATTGGACAACATATAATAAGACAGATATAAATATCAGCTGCAAACTGACACTATTCCATGTTTAACATTGGACAACCTATAATAAGACAGATATGAGATAGCAATGATTGTAAAAGTAAGAGGGGCTGTCATGTTTGTGATCGTATGGTAGTTGGATTTAAAACTACCTATGCAATCAGCGCCTATCACCACTAACGTTTTAAGTTCGAATCCCATTCATTTCAAGGTGTACCTGATACAACATTTTGTGATAAAGCATGTCAGTGACCTGCCACAGATCGGTGGTTTACTCAGGGAACTCTGGTTTTCTCCACCAATAAAACTGACTGCCACGATATAACTGGAATATTGTTGGAAGTGGCGTTAAACACCATAACCCCAACCTGTTAAAGTAAACCATCTGATATGAACACCTATCAATACTGAACAGAAACAAAAGTTGGTTCTAGTAGTGTTTGGTGTAGACATGATTTACCATATTTATCAATGTAGTGCTGCACAAAACATTTTAGCACAAAAACACTTATAGAAAGCAATTTTGTACAAGATAAGGACATTGCTTTTCCTATTTAACTCTGTTGAAATGGTAAAAATTCATTGAATGTTGAATCTGACTTAAAGGAATGCTTTCCTATTATTTCTAGATAGTCAACCGTTTGTATAACCAGGGATAAGTACAGTATTGTAGGGGAGACAATTTCATCACCATCAGTGATGATATACTGGTATATACATATTTTTGTACTTACTATAGATTTATTTTCAGATGGGTTCAAGTAGCATGTCCAAGACTTTCCATTGACTGGGGAGCTGCATTTGAGAAGCCATTACTCAGTCCTTATGAGGTAATTATCTCTATTTGGTCACCTAGGGTAAAGATGCATGACCTTTTTGTCAATTTGCTGGCTGTATCTGTGTCATCCAGTGTCATAAATCACAAACATTTGTTCAAGATTACTTTGTAAATTTTAGAATCTTATTGTAATAGTCTAAATGGAAATAAATGTTAGAGAATACCGAAGGGGCAATCAAAAATGGACAATACAGACAAACTGGCAACACAGGACGAAGACAAAAACAAAACTAAAACACAACACAATATATGTTGGACACTACTATGTGCAAACAAACACAAATAACAACTGGAGGTAAAGACGAATCGAACATCATTTTTATGTGGAAATTGTAACAGACATCACAACTTAGATACATAATAGGACAACACAAAATTTTTCTAAAAATGAGCAACATTGACCCCACCAAAAAATTGGGGGTGAAATCGGGTGCTTGTGAAAGGTAAGAAGTTCCTGCCTCCTATAAGACACACACCATGCAATTTTATTTAACCTGTAATTCTCCTCACATAGTTACCTGTAATTCATGTGTGATAGGCATCAAAACAAAAAAGTAAGTGTTCCTAGTCACCATGAAGCTTCTGTTGTCTTTATGGCAATTAACATGTTAGAAGTGTAATGGTACAGGTGACTCAAGTGTAGTGGGAACTTCTTAGTTTTTGGAGCACATGAGTTCACTCCTGGTTTTTAGTGGGGTTCATGTCGTTCAATCTTTAATATTCTCTATGGTGTTTTGTGGATCATTGTTTATCTTTTTCTGTTAGCCATTATATTGTACATTCACCTTCGATTTACGTCTTCCGATTACCCCCTTTGGCATCTTAAAACTTTTACTCATTCCGTACTTATTCCAAGTTATCAAAGGAAAGGTTAAAAATCAGTGCTGGTCTACAATTCAACAGAATGAGGAACCATCTCTCATCTCACTAAAGTGATCCTGACATATGCTGATGAAAATCACGATCTTGGTTTGCGACAGGCACAACATATGTTGGAGGCTTGGATGGTTAATCGCCCTTGTAATTGGAAATGCACTGGGTACGGTTCCAAAGAGCCGGGTATGATTTTGAAATGATAATAAAATGATGGAAAATAATGGAAGTGAAACGGTACTTGTTCAAGAAAATTTATTTATGTTATTTAATTACATAGTTTCATTAAATAAATTATCACACAGATTGCTGAATCAAACAGTGAGTTTGTTTAAATGATTACAGGGGCCATCATGGTCGTGGTCGTATGGTAGTTGGATTTACATCTACCTGTGCAATCAGTGCCTATCACCACTAAAAAGAGTTTGAACCCCGTTCACGGCAAGGTGTACTCGATACAACATTATGTGATAAAGTTTGTCAGCGACTTGTGACAGGTCAGTGGTTTTTTCTAGGTACTCCAGTTTCCTCCACCAATAAAACTGACCACAACTGAAATATTGTTGAAAGTGGCGTTAAACACCATAAACCAAACCAATCTAACAAAAAGTTTAAACTGAGATTGTAATGCAGCAATATGATTTGACAAAATGATATGTGTACTATTTAAAAAAAACACAATAAGTTCCCTATAAAATATAGCTAAACTTGTCTGCATGCAAATCATTTGGTTTGGTTTGGTTTGGTTTATGGTGTTAAAATCCTGACCTTTGGTCATCAAGAATTTATTAATCATTACACTTACACATAAATGTTTAAAATTACTGTAAAAATCATTGACTTGCATAATATAAGTAAGTGTATTGCATCACTTGATTTCTATTTTATTGATGTTTTAGCTTTCTGTAGCCTTGTGCAATACTCAGTGGCAATCAATATATCCAATGGACTTTTATGCAAATGATAGTCTAGGACCATGGACTGTTAACAATGAGGTTCATAGACCACAGAGACAAAGGAAACCCCGGACTATAATAAAGAAAGAAGCTCCACAGGCTGATCAAGTTTTATCTGATGAACAGGCAGCACATTGTTGTTCACGAGATAAAGATGTGTTAATGTCTGATGAACAGGCAGCACATTGTTGTTCACGAGATAAAGATGTGTTAATGTCTGATGAACAGGCAGCACATTGTTGTTCACGAGATAAAGATGTGTTAATGTCTGATAAGGAACATAAATTGAAATTTGTAGATAATGTAACAGAAATTGCTGAAAATAAAAGCTAGCAAATATTTCACATAATTAGTCAATTCTTGTTGTATAGGGGGTTAGGGTTATGGTGTTTAACACCACTTTCAAAAATATTAAAGTTATATTGTGGCAGTCACTTTTATTGATGGAGGAAACAGGAGAAAATCAACGGCCTGTCATAAGTCACTGACAAACTTTATCACAAAATGTAATATCGAGTACACCTTACCTGATTGGGATTCAAACTCACGTTAGTCGTGATAGACACTGATTGCATAGGTAGTTGTAAATTCAACTACCATACGATCACAACCACGACAGCCCTTTATTTTGGAAGACAAGTTTTAAAGTTTTATATTTTAATATCAATATCCATGGCATTGTCTTTCAGACTCCAGGAAATAGAGATATTGATCATTTACTTATAGTTTTCTGATTACTTTTAATTGTTTATTTTGAGGTGTTGTTTTAAATGTCCATCTTAATATACTAAGTAAAAAAAACACCATGCAGAGAGTAGTGTTTCAGCTATATTCATGATGAGAACAAATTGAGCAATATACAAAAACCACATAGAAATGAGGGAAAGGATGGGTCAAACAGGTCAACGACCTTTGACAGCCACTGTAAAAGTAGGAACGAAAAGTCTTTTGTAGTGGCTACAATATATGCACCTACTCTTTTTCGAAATCTACAAAAGAGACCTTTAACGTGCAAGGAGCGTGGCACTCTCCACTTTCTGGTTTTCTGTATTATAATCTGACAACCCTTCTTCCAGAAGGCTCCCACTATCCACTACTTGGGGATGCACTGAGTAGCTCTGTGAGCCCTGGGAACCATCACCAGTACTAAGACATTTTACAATGCACTGAGTAGCTCTGTGAGCCCAGGGAACCATCACCAGTACCAAGACATTTTACAATGCACTGAGTAGCTCTGTGAGCCCTGGGAACCATCACCAGTACCCAGACATTTTACAATGCACTGAGTAGCTCTGTGAGCCCAGGGAACCATCACCAGTACCAAGACATTTTACAATGCACTGAGTAGCTCTGTGAGCCCAGGGAACCATCACCAGTACCCAGACATTTTACAATGCACTGAGTAGCTCTGTGAGCCCAGGGAACCATCACCAGTACCAAGACATTTTACAATGCACTGAGTAGCTCTGTGAACCCTGGGAACCATCACCAGTACCAAGACATTTTACAATGCACTGAGTAGCTCTGTGAGCCCTGGGAACCATCACCAGTACCCAGACATTTTACAATGCACTGAGTAGCTCTGTGAGCCCTGGGAACCATCACCAGTACCCAGACATTTTATAATGCACTGAGTAGCTCTGTGAGCCCAGGGAACCATCACCAGTACCCAGACATTTTACAATGCACTGAGTAGCTCTGTGAGCCCTGGGAACCATCACCAGTACCAAGACATTTTACAATGCACTGAGTAGCTCTGTGAGCCCTGGGAACCATCACCAGTACCCAGACATTTTACAATGCACTGAGTAGCTCTGTGAGCCCTGGGAACCATCACCAGTACCAAGACATTTTACAATGCACTGAGTAGCTCTGTGAGCCCTGGGAACCATCACCAGTACCCAGACATTTTACAATGCACTGAGTAGCTCTGTGAGCCCTGGGAACCATCACCAGTACCCAGACATTTTACAATGCACTGAGTAGCTCTGTGAGCCCTGGGAACCATCACCAGTACCCAGACATTTTACAATGCACCGAGTAGCTCTGTGAGCCCTGGGAACCATCACCAGTACCCAGACATTTTACAATGCACTGAGTAGCTCTGTGAGCCCTGGGAACCATCACCAGTACCCAGACATTTTATAATGCACTGAGTAGCTCTGTGAGCCCAGGGAACCATCACCAGTACCCAGACATTTTACAATGCACTGAGTAGCTCTGTGAGCCCTGGGAACCATCACCAGTACCAAGACATTTTACAATGCACTGAGTAGCTCTGTGAGCCCTGGGAACCATCACCAGTACCCAGACATTTTACAATGCACCGAGTAGCTCTGTGAGCCCTGGGAACCATCACCAGTACCAAGACATTTTACAATGCACTGAGTAGCTCTGTGAGCCCTGGGAACCATCACCAGTACCCAGACATTTTACAATGCACTGAGTAGCTCTGTGAGCCCTGGGAACCATCACCAGTACCCAGACATTTTACAATGCACTGAGTAGCTCTGTGAGCCCTGGGAACCATCACCAGTACCCAGACATTTTACAATGCACTGAGTAGCTCTGTGAGCCCTGGGAACCATCACCAGTACCCAGACATTTTACAATGCACTGAGTAGCTCTGTGAGCCCTGGGAACCATCACCAGTACCCAGACATTTTACAATTTATATACATGTAATACACTTGTTGTTCTTGAACATAACAAAACCTTCCGACAAAAAAGAACACAATTTTATTTTATTGGTTGACGCAGTTGTTCAAAACCATCCCTGTGGTTTGACATTTAGTATGGTATGAATGATTCTCTACAAAGTTTTTACCGATCAGTGGTCTAATATGGTCACCAACTCGATGCAAAATTCAACATAAGATCTGAAGAAACAGCTGAATAAAAACCCTTTTGTCAAAAACTACACAACCACATCGGTGGTATAATGGTTAGGGTACTCGCCTCGAGTGTGATAGATAGTGGTTACTAGCTCTGGTTGCATCAAACCAATGACTATGACGGTATTTGTTGCTTCTCTGGTTACATCAAACCAATGACTATGATGGTATTTGTTACTTCTCTGGTTACATCAAACCAATGACTATGACGGTATTTGTTGCTTCTCTGGTTACATCAAACCAATGACTATGACGGTATTTGTTGCTTCTCTGGTTACATCAAACCAATGACTATGATGGTATTTGTTGCTTCTCTGGTTGCATCAAACCAGTGACTATGACGGTATTTGTTGCTTCTCTGGTTGCATCAAACCAATGACTACGACGGTATTTGTTGCTTCTCTGGTTGCATCAAACCAATGACTATGACGGTATTTGTTGCTTCTCTGGTTACATCAAACCAATGACTGACGGTATTTGTTGCTTCTCTGGTTACATCAAACCAATGACTATGACGGTATTTGTTGCTTCTCTGGTTACATCATACCAATGACTATGACGGTATTTGTTGCTTCTCTGGTTACATCAAACCAATGACTATGA
This sequence comes from Bathymodiolus brooksi, assembly GCA_963680875.1. NCBI lineage: Eukaryota > Metazoa > Mollusca > Bivalvia > Mytilida > Modiolidae > Bathymodiolus > Bathymodiolus brooksi. The sequence continues at coordinate 7,416,711 of OY804580.1, read as the reverse complement.
CGGTATTTGTTACTTCTCTGGTTGCATCAAACCAATGACTATGACGGTATTTGTTGCTTCTCTGGTTGCATCAAACCAATGACTATGACGGTATTTGTTGCTTCTCTGGTTGCATCAAACCAATGACTATGACGGTATTTGTTGCTTCTCTGGTTGCATCAAACCAATGACTATGACGTTGCTTCTCTGGTTACATCAAACCAATGACTATGACGGTATTTGTTACTTCTCTGGTTACATGAAACCAATGACTATGACGTTACTTCTCTGGTTACATCAAACCAATGACTATGACGGTATTTGTTGCTTCTCTGGTTACATCAAACCAATGACTACGACGGTATTTGTTGTTTCTCTGTTTACATCAAACCAATGACTATGACGGTATTTGTTGCTTCTCTGGTTACATCAAACCAATGACTATGACGTTACTTCTCTGGTTACATCAAACCAATGACTATGACGGTATTAGTTGCTTCTCTGGTAACATCAAACCAATGACTATGACGGTATTTGTTTCTTCTCTGGTTACATCAAACCAATGACTATGACGTTGCTTCTCTGGTTACATCAAACCAATGACTATGACGGTATTTGTTGCTTCTCTGGTTGCATCAAACCAATGACTATGACGGTATTTGTTGCTTCTCTGGTTACATCAAACCAATGACTATGACGGTATTTGTTGCTTCTCTGGTTGCATCAAACCAATGACTATGACGGTATTTGTTGCTTCTCTGGTTACATCAAACCAATGACTGACGGTATTTGTTGCTTCTCTGGTTACATCAAACCAATGAATATGACGGTATTTGTTACTTCTCTGGTTACATGAAACCAATGACTATGACGGTATTTGTTACTTCTCTGGTTACATCAAACCAATAACTATGACGTTGCTTCTCTGGTTACATCAAACCAATGACTATGACGGTATTTGTTACTTCTCTTGTTACATCAAACCAATGACTATGACGGTATTTGTTACTTCTCTGGTTACATCAAACAAATGACTATGACGTTACTTCTCTGGTTACATCAAACCAATGACTATGACGGTATTTGTTGCTTCTCTAGTTACATCAATCAAACCAATGACTATGATGGTTTTTGTTGCTTCTCTGGTTACATCAAATCAATGACTATGACGTTACTTCTCTGGTTACATCAAACCAATGACTATGACGTTGCTTCTCTGGTTACATCAAACCAATGACTATGACGTTACTTCTCTGGTTACATCAAACCAATGACTATGACGTTACTTCTCTGGTAACATCAAACCAATGACTATGACGTTACTTCTCTGGTTACATCAAACCAATGACTATGACGGTATATGTTGTTTCTCTGGTTACATCAAACCAATGACTATGACAGTATTTGTTACTTCTCTGGTTACATCAAACCAATGACTATGACGGTATTTGTTACTTCTCTGGTTACATCAAACCAATGACTATGACGGTATTTGTTGCTTCTCTGGTTACATCAATCCAATGACAATGACGGTATTTGTTGCTTTTCTGGTTACATCAAACCAATGACTATGACGGCATTTGTTGCTTCTCTGGTTACATCAAACCAATGACTATGACGTTGCTTCTCTGGTTACATCAAACCAATGAATATGACGGTATTTGTTGCTTCTCTGGTTACATCAAACCAATGACTATGACGTTGCTTCTCTGGTTACATCAAACCAATGACTATGATGGTATTTGTTGCTTCTCTGGTTACATCAAACCAATGACTATGACGTTGCTTCTCTGGTTACATCAAACCAATGAATATGACGGTATTTGTTGCTTCTCTGGTTACATCAAACCAATGACTGACGTTGCTTCTCTGGTTACATCAAAACAATGACTATGACGTTACTTCTCTAGTTACATCAAACCAATGAATATGACGGTATTTGTTACTTCTCTGGTTACATCAAACCAATGACTATGACGTTGCTTCTCTGGTTACATCAAACCAATGACTATGACGTTACTTCTCTGGTTACATCAAACCAATGACTATGACGGTATTTGTTGCTTCTCTGGTTACATCAAACCAATGACTATGACAGTATTTGTTACTTCTCTGGTTACATCAAACCAATGACTATGACGGTATTTGTTACTTCTCTGGTTACATCAAACCAATGACTATGACGGTATTTGTTACTTCTCTGGTTACATCAAACCAATGACTATGACGGTATTTGTTACTTCTCTGGTTACATCAAACCAATGACTATGACGGTATTTGTTGCTTCTCTGGTTACATCAAACCAATGACTATGACGTTGCTTCTCTGGTTACATCAAACCAATGACTATGACGGTATTTGTTGCTTCTCTGGTTGCATCAAACCAATGACTATGACGGTATTTGTTGCTTCTCTGGTTACATCAAACCAATGACTATGACGGTATTTGTTGCTTCTCTGGTTGCATCAAACCAATGACTATGACGGTATTTGTTGCTTCTCTGGTTACATCAAACCAATGACTATGACAGTATTTGTTGTTTCTCTGGTTACATCAAACCAATGAATATGACGGTATTTGTTACTTCTCTGGTTACATGAAACCAATTACTATGACGGTATTTGTTACTTCTCTGGTTACATCAAACCAATGACTATGACGGTATTTGTTGCTTCTCTGGTTACATCAAACCAATGACTATGACGGTATTTGTTACTTCTCTGGTTACATCAAACCAATGACTATGACGGTATTTGTTACTTCTCTGGTTACATCAAACCAATGACTATGACGTTGCTTCTCTGGTTACATCAAACCAATGACTATGACGGTATATGTTGTTTCTCTGGTTACATCAAACCAATGACTATGACAGTATTTGTTACTTCTCTGGTTACATCAAACCAATGACTATGACGGTATTTGTTACTTCTCTGGTTACATCAAACCAATGACTATGACGGTATTTGTTGCTTCTCTGGTTACATCAATCCAATGACTATGACGGTATTTGTTGCTTTTCTGGTTACATCAAACCAATGACTATGACGGCATTTTTTGCTTCTCTGGTTACATCAAACCAATGACTATGACGTTGCTTCTCTGGTTACATCAAACCAATGAATATGACGGTATTTGTTGCTTCTCTGGTTACATCAAACCAATGACTATGACGTTGCTTCTCTGGTTACATCAAACCAATGACTATGATGGTATTTGTTGCTTCTCTGGTTACATCAAACCAATGACTATGACGTTGCTTCTCTGGTTACATCAAACCAATGAATATGACGGTATTTGTTGCTTCTCTGGTTACATCAAACCAATGACTGACGTTGCTTCTCTGGTTACATCAAAACAATGACTATGACGTTACTTCTCTAGTTACATCAAACCAATGAATATGACGGTATTTGTTACTTCTCTGGTTACATCAAACCAATGACTATGACGTTGCTTCTCTGGTTACATCAAACCAATGACTATGACGTTACTTCTCTGGTTACATCAAACCAATGACTATGACGGTATTTGTTGCTTCTCTGGTTACATCAAACCAATGACTATGACAGTATTTGTTACTTCTCTGGTTACATCAAACCAATGACTATGACGGTATTTGTTACTTCTCTGGTTACATCAAACCAATGACTATGACGGTATTTGTTACTTCTCTGGTTACATCAAACCAATGACTATGACGGTATTTGTTACTTCTCTGGTTACATCAAACCAATGACTATGACGGTATTTGTTGCTTCTCTGGTTACATCAAACCAATGACTATGACGTTGCTTCTCTGGTTACATCAAACCAATGACTATGACGGTATTTGTTGCTTCTCTGGTTGCATCAAACCAATGACTATGACGGTATTTGTTGCTTCTCTGGTTACATCAAACCAATGACTATGACGGTATTTGTTGCTTCTCTGGTTGCATCAAACCAATGACTATGACGGTATTTGTTGCTTCTCTGGTTACATCAAACCAATGACTATGACAGTATTTGTTGTTTCTCTGGTTACATCAAACCAATGAATATGACGGTATTTGTTACTTCTCTGGTTACATGAAACCAATTACTATGACGGTATTTGTTACTTCTCTGGTTACATCAAACCAATGACTATGACGGTATTTGTTACTTCTCTGGTTACATCAAACCAATGACTATGACGGTATTTGTTACTTCTCTGGTTACATCAAACCAATGACTATGACGGTATTTGTTACTTCTCTGGTTACATCAAACCAATGACTATGACGTTGCTTCTCTGGTTACATCAAACCAATGACTATGACGGTATTTGTTACTTCTCTGGTTACATCAAACCAATGACTATGACGGTATTTGTTGCTTCTCTGGTTGCATCAAACCAATGACTATGACGGTATTTGTTGCTTCTCTGGTTACATCAAACCAATGACAATGACGGTATTTGTTACTTCTCTGGTTACATCAAACCAATGACTATGACGGTATTTGTTACTTCTCTGGTTACATCAAACCAATGACTATGACGGTATTTGTTACTTCTCTGGTTACATCAAACCAATGACTATGACGTTGCTTCTCTGTTTACATCAAGCCAATGACTATGACGATATTTGTTACTTCTCTGGTTACATCAAACCAATGACTATGACGGTATTTGTTGCTTCTCTGGTTGCATCATACCAATGACTATGACGGTATTTGTTGCTTCTCTGGTTACATCAAACCAATGACTATGACGTTGCTTCTCTGGTTACATCAAACCAATGAATATGATGGTATTTGTTGCTTCTCTGGTTACATCAAACCAATGACTGACGTTGCTTCTCTGGTTACATCAAAACAATGACTTTGACAGTATTTGTTACTTCTCTGGTTACATCAAACCAATGACTATGACGGTATTTGTTACTTCTCTGGTTACATGAAACCAATGACTATGACGTTACTTCTCTGGTTACATCAAACCAATGACTATGACGGTATTTGTTGCTTCTCTGGTTACATCAAACCAATGACTACGACGGTATTTGTTGTTTCTCTGTTTACATCAAACCAATGACTATGACGGTATTTGTTGCTTCTCTGGTTACATCAAACCAATGACTATGACGTTGCTTCTCTGGTTACATCAAACCAATGACTATGACGGTATTTGTTGCTTCTCTGGTTGCATCAAACCAATGACTATGACGGTATTTGTTGCTTCTCTGGTTACATCAAACCAATGACTATGACGGTATTTGTTGCTTCTCTGGTTGCATCAAACCAATGACTATGACGGTATTTGTTGCTTCTCTGGTTACATCAAACCAATGACTATGACAGTATTTGTTGTTTCTCTGGTTACATCAAACCAATGAATATGACGGTATTTGTTACTTCTCTGGTTACATGAAACCAATTACTATGACGGTATTTGTTACTTCTCTGGTTACATCAAACCAATGACTATGACGGTATTTGTTACTTCTCTGGTTACATCAAAACAATGACTATGACGTTACTTCTCTAGTTACATCAAACCAATGAATATGACGGTATTTGTTACTTCTCTGGTTACATCAAACCAATGACTATGACGTTGCTTCTCTGGTTACATCAAACCAATGACTATGACTTTACTTCTCTGGTTACATCAAACCAATGACTATGACGGTATTTGTTGCTTCTCTGGTTACATCAAACCAATGACTATGACAGTATTTGTTACTTCTCTGGTTACATCAAACCAATGACTATGACGGTATTTGTTACTTCTCTGGTTACATCAAGCCAATGACTATGACGGTATTTGTTGCTTCTCTGGTTACATCAAACCAATGACTATGACAGTATTTGTTACTTCTCTGGTTACATCAAACCAATGACTATGACGGTATTTGTTACTTCTCTGGTTACATGAAACCAATGACTATGACGTTACTTCTCTGGTTACATCAAACCAATGACTATGACGGTATTTGTTGCTTCTCTGGTTACATCAAACCAATGACTACGACGGTATTTGTTGTTTCTCTGTTTACATCAAACCAATGACTATGACGGTATTTGTTGCTTCTCTGGTTACATCAAACCAATGACTATGACGTTACTTCTCTGGTTACATCAAACCAATGACTATGACGGTATTAGTTGCTTCTCTGGTAACATCAAACCAATGACTATGACGGTATTTGTTTCTTCTCTGGTTACATCAAACCAATGACTATGACGTTGCTTCTCTGGTTACATCAAACCAATGACTATGACGGTATTTGTTGCTTCTCTGGTTGCATCAAACCAATGACTATGACGGTATTTGTTGCTTCTCTGGTTACATCAAACCAATGACTATGACGGTATTTGTTGCTTCTCTGGTTGCATCAAACCAATGACTATGACGGTATTTGTTGCTTCTCTGGTTACATCAAACCAATGACTGACGGTATTTGTTGCTTCTCTGGTTACATCAAACCAATGAATATGACGGTATTTGTTACTTCTCTGGTTACATGAAACCAATGACTATGACGGTATTTGTTACTTCTCTGGTTACATCAAACCAATAACTATGACGTTGCTTCTCTGGTTACATCAAACCAATGACTATGACGGTATTTGTTACTTCTCTTGTTACATCAAACCAATGACTATGAAGGTATTTGTTACTTCTCTGGTTACATCAAACAAATGACTATGACGTTACTTCTCTGGTTACATCAAACCAATGACTATGACGGTATTTGTTGCTTCTCTAGTTACATCAATCAAACCAATGACTATGATGGTTTTTGTTGCTTCTCTGGTTACATCAAATCAATGACTATGACGTTACTTCTCTGGTTACATCAAACCAATGACTATGACGTTGCTTCTCTGGTTACATCAAACCAATGACTATGACGTTACTTCTCTGGTTACATCAAACCAATGACTATGACGTTACTTCTCTGGTAACATCAAACCAATGACTATGACGTTACTTCTCTGGTTACATCAAACCAATGACTATGACGGTATATGTTGTTTCTCTGGTTACATCAAACCAATGACTATGACAGTATTTGTTACTTCTCTGGTTACATCAAACCAATGACTATGACGGTATTTGTTACTTCTCTGGTTACATCAAACCAATGACTATGACGGTATTTGTTGCTTCTCTGGTTACATCAATCCAATGACTATGACGGTATTTGTTGCTTTTCTGGTTACATCAAACCAATGACTATGACGGCATTTGTTGCTTCTCTGGTTACATGAAACCAATGACTATGACGTTGCTTCTCTGGTTACATCAAACCAATGAATATGACGGTATTTGTTGCTTCTCTGGTTACATCAAACCAATGACTATGACGTTGCTTCTCTGGTTACATCAAACCAATGACTATGATGGTATTTGTTGCTTCTCTGGTTACATCAAACCAATGACTATGACGTTGCTTCTCTGGTTACATCAAACCAATGAATATGACGGTATTTGTTGCTTCTTTGGTTACATCAAACCAATGACTGACGTTGCTTCTCTGGTTACATCAAAACAATGACTATGACGTTACTTCTCTAGTTACATCAAACCAATGAATATGACGGTATTTGTTACTTCTCTGGTTACATCAAACCAATGACTATGACGTTGCTTCTCTGGTTACATCAAACCAATGACTATGACGTTACTTCTCTGGTTACATCAAACCAATGACTATGACGGTATTTGTTGCTTCTCTGGTTACATCAAACCAATGACTATGACAGTATTTGTTACTTCTCTGGTTACATCAAACCAATGACTATGACGGTATTTGTTACTTCTCTGGTTCCATCAAACCAATGACTATGACGGTATTTGTTACTTCTCTGGTTACATCAAACCAATGACTATGACGGTATTTGTTACTTCTCTGGTTACATCAAACCAATGACTATGACGGTATTTGTTGCTTCTCTGGTTACATCAAACCAATGACTATGACGTTGCTTCTCTGGTTACATCAAACCAATGACTATGACGGTATTTGTTGCTTCTCTGGTTGCATCAAACCAATGACTATGACGGTATTTGTTGCTTCTCTGGTTACATCAAACCAATGACTATGACGGTATTTGTTGCTTCTCTGGTTGCATCAAACCAATGACTATGACGGTATTTGTTGCTTCTCTGGTTACATCAAACCAATGACTATGACAGTATTTGTTGTTTCTCTGGTTACATCAAACCAATGAATATGACGGTATTTGTTACTTCTCTGGTTACATGAAACCAATTACTATGACGGTATTTGTTACTTCTCTGGTTACATCAAACCAATGACTGACGGTATTTGTTACTTCTCTGGTTACATCAAACCAATGACTATGACGGTATTTGTTACTTCTCTGGTTACATCAAACCAATGACTATGACGGTATTTGTTACTTCTCTGGTTACATCAAGCCAATGACTATGACGGTATTTGTTACTTCTCTGGTTACATCAAACCAATGACTATGACGGTTTTTGTTACTTCTCTGGTTACATCAAACCAATGACTATGACGGTATTTGTTACTTCTCTGGTTACATCAAACCAATGACTATGACGTTGCTTCTCTGTTTACATCAAGCCAATGACTATGACGATATTTGTTACTTCTCTGGTTACATCAAACCAATGACTTTGACGGTATGTGTTCCTTCTCTGGTTGCATCAAACCAATGACTATCACGGTATTTGTTGCTTCTCTGGTTACATCAAACCAATGACTATGACGTTGCTTCTCTGGTTACATCAAACCAATGAATATGATGGTATTTGTTGCTTCTCTGGTTACATCAAACCAATGACTGACGTTGCTTCTCTGGTTACATCAAAACAATGACTATGACGTTACTTCTCTAGTTACATCAAACCAATGAATATGACGGTATTTGTTACTTCTCTGGTTACATCAAACCAATGAATATGACGGTATTTGTTGCTTCTCTGGTTACATCAAACCAATGACTGACGTTGCTTCTCTGGTTACATCAAAACAATGACTATGACGTTACTTCTCTAGTTACATCAAACCAATGAATATGACGGTATTTGTTACTTCTCTGGTTACATCAAACCAATGACTATGACGTTGCTTCTCTGGTTACATCAAACCAATGACTATGACGTTACTTCTCTGGTTACATCAAACCAATGACTATGACGGTATTTGTTGCTTCTCTGGTTACATCAAACCAATGACTATGACAGTATTTGTTACTTCTCTGGTTACATCAAACCAATGACTATGACGGTATTTGTTACTTCTCTGGTTACATCAAACCAATGACTATGACGGTATTTGTTACTTCTCTGGTTACATCAAACCAATGACTATGACGGTATTTGTTACTTCTCTGGTTACATCAAACCAATGACTATGACGGTATTTGTTGCTTCTCTGGTTACATCAAACCAATGACTATGACGTTGCTTCTCTGGTTACATCAAACCAATGACTATGACGGTATTTGTTGCTTCTCTGGTTGCATCAAACCAATGACTATGACGGTATTTGTTGCTTCTCTGGTTACATCAAACCAATGACTATGACGGTATTTGTTGCTTCTCTGGTTGCATCAAACCAATGACTATGACGGTATTTGTTGCTTCTCTGGTTACATCAAACCAATGACTATGACAGTATTTGTTGTTTCTCTGGTTACATCAAACCAATGAATATGACGGTATTTGTTACTTCTCTGGTTACATGAAACCAATTACTATGACGGTATTTGTTACTTCTCTGGTTACATCAAACCAATGACTATGACGGTATTTGTTACTTCTCTGGTTACATCAAACCAATGACTATGACGGTATTTGTTACTTCTCTGGTTACATCAAACCAATGACTATGACGGTATTTGTTACTTCTCTGGTTACATCAAGCCAATGACTATGACGGTATTTGTTACTTCTCTGGTTACATCAAACCAATGACTATGACGGTATTTGTTACTTCTCTGGTTACATCAAACCAATGACTATGACGGTATTTGTTACTTCTCTGGTTACATCAAACCAATGACTATGACGTTGCTTCTCTGTTTACATCAAGCCAATGACTATGACGATATTTGTTACTTCTCTGGTTACATCAAACCAATGACTTTGACGGTATGTGTTCCTTCTCTGGTTGCATCAAACCAATGACTATGACGGTATTTGTTGCTTCTCTGGTTACATCAAACCAATGACTATGACGTTGCTTCTCTGGTTACATCAAACCAATGAATATGATGGTATTTGTTGCTTCTCTGGTTACATCAAACCAATGACTGACGTTGCTTCTCTGGTTACATCAAAACAATGACTATGACGTTACTTCTCTAGTTACATCAAACCAATGAATATGACGGTATTTGTTACTTCTCTGGTTACATCAAACCAATGACTATGACGTTGCTTCTCTGGTTACATCAAACCAATGACTATGACGTTACTTCTCTGGTTACATCAAACCAATGACTATGACGGTATTTGTTGCTTCTCTGGTTACATCAAACCAATGACTATGACAGTATTTGTTACTTCTCTGGTTACATCAAACCAATGACTATGACGGTATTTGTTACTTCTCTGGTTACATCAAACCAATGACTATGACGGTATTTGTTACTTCTCTGGTTACATCAAACCAATGACTATGACGGTATTTGTTGCTTCTCTGGTTACATCAAACCAATGACTATGACGTTGCTTCTCTGGTTACATCAAACCAATGACTATGACGGTATTTGTTGCTTCTCTGGTTGCATCAAACCAATGACTATGACGGTATTTGTTGCTTCTCTGGTTACATCAAACCAATGACTATGACGGTATTTGTTGCTTCTCTGGTTGCATCAAACCAATGACTATGACGGTATTTGTTGCTTCTCTGGTTACATCAAACCAATGACTATGACAGTATTTGTTGTTTCTCTGGTTACATCAAACCAATGAATATGACGGTATTTGTTACTTCTCTGGTTACATGAAACCAATTACTATGACGGTATTTGTTACTTCTCTGGTTACATCAAACCAATGACTATGACGTTGCTTCTCTGGTTACATCAAACCAATGACTATGATTGTATTTGTTGCTTCTCTGGTTACATCAAACCAATGACTATGACGGTATTTGTTACTTCTCTGGTTACATCAAACCAATGACTATGACGGTATTTGTTACTTCTCTGGTTACATCAAACCAATGACTATGACGTTACTTCTCTGGTTACATCAAACCAATGACTATGACGTTACTTCTCTGGTTACATCAAACCAATGACTATGACGTTACTTCTCTGGTTACATCAAACCAATGACTATGACGGTATTTGTTGCTTCTCTGGTTACATCAAACCAATGACTATGATGGTATTTGTTGCTTCTCTGGTTACATCAAACCAATGACTATGACGTTACTTCTCTGGTTACATCAAACCAATGACTATGACGTTGCTTCTCTGGTTACATCAAACCAATGACTATGATGTTACTTCTCTGGTTACATCAAACCAATGACTATGACGTTACTTCTCTGGTTACATCAATCCAATGACTGACGGTATTTGTTGCTTCTCTGGTTACATCAAACCAATGACTATGACAGTATTTGTTACTTCTCTGGTTACATCAAACCAATGACTATGACGGTATTTGTTACTTCTCTGATTACATCAAACCAATGACTATGACGGTATTTGTTGCTTTTCTGGTTACATCAAACCAATGACTATGACGGTATTTGTTGCTTCTCTGGTTACATCAAACTAATGACTATGACGTTGCTTCTCTGGTTACATCAAACCAATGAATATGACGGTATTTGTTGCTTCTCTGGTTACATCAAACCAATGACTATGACGTTGCTTCTCTGGTTACATCAAACCAATGACTATAACGTTGCTTCTCTGGTTACATCAAACCAATGACTATGATGGTATTTGTTGCTTCTCTGGTTACATCAAACCAATGACTATGACTTTGCTTCTCTGTTTACATCAAACCAATGAATATGACGGTATTTGTTGCTTCTCTGGTTACATCAAACCAATGACTATGACGGTATTTGTTGCTTCTCTGGTTACATCAAACCAATGACTGACGTTGCTTCTCTGGTTACATCAAACCAATGACTATGACGTTACTTCTCTGGTTACATCAAACCAATGAATATGACGGTATTTGTTACTTCTCTGGTTACATCAAACCAATGACTATGACGTTGTTTCTCTGGTTACATCAAACCAATGACTATGACGTTACTTCTCTGGTTAAATCAAACCAATGACTATGACTGTATTTGTTGCTTCTCTGGTTACATCAACCAATGACTATGACGTTGCTTCTCTGGTTACATCAAACCAATGACTATGACGTTACTTCTCTGGTTACATCAAACCAATGACTATGACGTTCCTTCTCTGGTTACATCAAACCAATGACTATGACGTTACTTCTCTGGTTACATCAAACCAATGACTATGATTGTATTTGTTGCTTCTCTGGTTACATCAAACCAATGACTATGACAGTATTTGTTGCTTCTCTGGTTACATCAAACCAATGACTATGACAGTATTTGTTACTTCTCTGGTTACATCAAACCAATGACTATGACGGTATTTATTACTTCTCTGGTTACATCAAACCAATGACTATGACGGTATTTGTTGCTTCTCTGGTTACATCAAACCAATGACTATGACGTTGCTTCTCTGGTTACATCAAACCAATGACTATGACGTTGCTTCTCTGGTTACATCAAACCAATGACTATGACGTTACTTCTCTGGTTACATCAAACCAATGACTATGACGTTGCTTCTCTGGTTACATCAAACCAATGACTATGACGTTACTTCTCTGGTTACATCAAACCAATGACTATGACGGTATTTGTTACTTCTCTGGTTACATCAAACCAATGACTATGACGGTATTTGTTACTTCTCTGGTTACATCAAACCAATGAATATGACGGTATTTGTTGCTTCTCTGGTTACATCAAACCAATGACTATGACGGTATTTGTTGCTTCTCTGGTTACATCAAACCAATGACTATGACGGTATTTGTTACTTCTCTGGTTACATCAAACCAATGACTATGACGGTATTTGTTGCTTCTCTGGTTACATCAAACCAATGACTATGACGGTATTTGTTACTTCTCTGGTTACATCAAACCAATGACTATGACAGTATTTGTTACTTCTCTGGTTACATCAAACCAATGAATATGACGGTATTTGTTACTTCTCTGGTTACATCAAACCAATGACTATGACGGTATTTGTTACACCTCTGGTTACATCAAACCAATGACAATGACGGTATTTGTTGCTTCTCTGGTTACATCAAACCAATGACTATGACGTTGCTTCTCTGGTTACATCAAGCCAATGACTATGACGTTGCTTCTCTGGTTACATCAAACCAATGACTATGACGTTACTTCTCTGGTTACATCAAACCAATGACTATGACGGTATTTGTTACTTCTCTGGTTACATCAAACCAATGACTATGACGGTATTTGTTACTTCTCTGGTTACATCAAACCAATGACTATGACGGTATTTGTTGCTTCTCTGGTTACATCAAACCAATGACTATGACGGTATTTGTTACTTCTCTGGTTACATCAAACCAATGACTATGACGGTATTTGTTACTTCTCTGGTTACATCAAACCAATGACTATGACGGTATTTGTTGCTTCTCTGGTTACATCAAACCAATGACTATGACGTTACTTCTCTGGTTACATCAAACCAATGACTATGACAGTATTTTTGCTTCTCTGGTTACATCAAATCAATGACTATGACGGTATTTGTTACTTCTCTGGTTACATCAAACCAATGACTATGACGGTATTTGTTACTTCTCTGGTTACATCAAACCAATGACTATGACGGTATTTGTTACTTCTCTGGTTACATCAAACCAATGACTATGACGTTGCTTCTCTGGTTACATCAAACCAATGACTATGACGGTATTTGTTACTTCTCTGGTTACATCAAACCAATGACTATGACGGTATTTGTTGCTTCTCTGGTTGCATCAAACCAATGACTATGACGGTATTTGTTGCTTCTCTGGTTACATCAAACCAATGACTATGACGGTATTTGTTGCTTCTCTGGTTACATCAAACCAATGACTATGACGTTGCTTCTCTGGTTACATCAAACCAATGAATATGACGGTATTTGTTGCTTCTCTATTTACATCAAACCAATGACTATGACGGTATTTGTTGCTTCTCTGGTTGCATCAAACCAATGACTATGACGGTATTTGTTACTTCTCTGGTTACATCAAACCAATGACTATGACATTACTTCTCTGGTTACATCAAACCAATGATTATGACGGTATTTGTTGCTTCTCTAGTTACATCAAACCAATGACTATGATGGTTTTTGTTTCTTCTCTGGTTACATCAAACCAATGACTATGACGTTACTTCTCTGGTTACATCAAACCAATGACTATGACGTTGCTTCTCTGGTTACATCAAACCAATGACTATGACGTTACTTCTCTGGTTACATCAAACCAATGACTATGACGTTACTTCTCTGGTTACATCAAACCAATGACTATGACGTTACTTCTCTGGTTACATCAAACCAATGACTATGACGTTACTTCTCTGGTTACATCAAACCAATGACTATGACGGTATATGTTGTTTCTCTGATTACATCAAACCAATGACTATGACAGTATTTGTTACCTCTCTGGTTACATCAAACCAATGACTATGACGGTATTTGTTGCTTTTCTGGTTACATCAAACCAATGACTATGACGGTATTTGTTGCTTCTCTGGTTACATCAAACCAATGACTATGACGTTGCTTCTCTGGTTACATCAAACCAATGAATATGACTGTATTTGTTGCTTCTCTGGTTACATCAAACCAATGACTATGACGTTGCTTCTCTGGTTACATCAAACCAATGACTATGACGTTGCTTCTCTGGTCACATCAAACCAATGACTATGATGGTATTTGTTGCTTCTCTGGTTACATCAAACCAATGACTATGACGTTGCTTCTCTGGTTATATCAAACCAATGAATATGACGGTATTTGTTGCTTCTCTGGTTACATCAAACCAATGACTGACGTTGCTTCTCTGGTTACATCAAACCAATGACTATGACGTTACTTCTGTGGTTACATCAAACCAATGAATATGACGATATTTGTTACTTCTCTGGTTACATCAAACCAATGACTATGTCGTTGCTTCTCTGGTTACATCAAACCAATGACTATGACGTTACTTCTCTAGTTACATCAAACCAATGACTATGACGGTATTTGTTGCTTCTCTGATTACATCAAACCAATGACTATGACAGTATTTGTTACTTCTCTGGTTACATCAAACCAATGACTATGACGGTATTTGTTACTTCTCTGGTTACATCAAACCAATGACTATGACGGTATTTGTTACTTCTCTGGTTACATCAAACCAATGACTATGACGGTATTTGTTACTTCTCTGGTTACATCAAACCAATGACTATGACGGTATTTGTTGCTTCTCTGGTTACATCAAACCAATGACTATGACGTTGCTTCTCTGGTTACATCAAACCAATGACTATGACGTTACTTCTCTGGTTACATCAAACCAATGACTATGACGGTATTTGTTGCTTCTCTGGTTACATCAAACCAATGACTATGACAGTATTTGTTACTTCTCTGGTTACATCAAACCAATGACTATGACGGTATTTGTTACTTCTCTGGTTACATCAAACCAATGACTATGAGGGTATTTGTTACTTCTCTGGTTACATCAAACCAATGAATATGACTGTATTTGTTGCTTCTCTGGTTACATCAAACCAATGACTATGACGGTATTTGTTGCTTCTCTGGTTACATCAAACCAATGACTATGACGGTATTTGTTACTTCTCTGGTTACATCAAACCAATGACTATGACGGTATTTGTTGCTTCTCTGGTTACATCAAACCAATGACTATGACGGTATTTGTTACTTCTCTGGTTACATCAAACCAATGACTATGACAGTATTTGTTACTTCTCTGGTTACATCAAACCAATGAATATGACGGTATTTGTTACTTCTCTGGTTACATCAAACCAATGACTATGACGGTATTTGTTACACCTCTGGTTACATCAAACCAATGACAATGACGGTATTTGTTGCTTCTCTGGTTACATCAAACCAATGACTATGACGTTGCTTCTCTGGTTACATCAAACCAATGACTATGACGTTGCTTCTCTGGTTACATCAAACCAATGACTATGACGTTACTTCTCTGGTTACATCAAACCAATGACTATGACGGTATTTGTTACTTCTCTGGTTACATCAAACCAATGACTATGACGGTATTTGTTACTTCTCTGGTTACATCAAACCAATGACTATGACGGTATTTGTTGCTTCTCTGGTTACATCAAACCAATGACTATGACGGTATTTGTTACTTCTCTGGTTACATCAAACCAATGACTATGACGGTATTTGTTACTTCTCTGGTTACATCAAACCAATGACTATGACGGTATTTGTTGCTTCTCTGGTTACATCAAACCAATGACTATGACGTTACTTCTCTGGTTACATCAAAACAATGACTATGACAGTATTTTTGCTTCTCTGGTTACATCAAACCAATGACTATGACGGTATTTGTTACTTCTCTGGTTACATCAAACCAATGACTATGACGGTATTTGTTACTTCTCTGGTTACATCAAACCAATGACTATGACGGTATTTGTTACTTCTCTGGTTACATCAAACCAATGACTATGACGTTGCTTCTCTGGTTACATCAAACCAATGACTATGACGGTATTTGTTACTTCTCTGGTTACATCAAACCAATGACTATGACGGTATTTGTTGCTTCTCTGGTTGCATCAAACCAATGCATATGAAGGTATTTGTTGCTTCTCTGGTTACATCAAACCAATGACTATGACGGTATTTGTTACTTCTCTGGTTACATCAAACCAATGACTATGACGGTATTTGTTACTTCTCTGGTTACATCAAACCAATGACTATGACGGTATTTGTTACTTCTCTGGTTACATCAAACCAATTACTATGACGTTGCTTCTCTGGTTACATCAAGCCAATGACTATGACGATATTTGTTACTTCTCTGGTTACATCAAACCAATGACTATGACGGTATTTGTTGCTTCTCTGGTTGCATCAAACCAATGACTATGACGGTATTTGTTGCTTCTCTGGTTACATCAAACCAATGACTATGATGGTATTTGTTACTTCTCTGGTTACATCAAACCAATGACTATGACGGTATTTGTTACTTCTCTGGTTACATCAAACCAATGACTATGCGGTATTTGTTGCTTCTCTGGTTACATCAAACCAATGACTATGACGTTACTTCTCTGGTTAAATCAAAACAATGAGTATGACGGTATTTGTTACTTCTCTGGTTACATCAAACCAATGATTACGACGGTATTTGTTACTTCTCTGGTTACATCAAACCAATGACTATGACGGTATTTGTTACTTCTCTGGTTACATCAAACCAATGACTATGATGGTATTTCTTGCTTCTCTGGTTACATCAAACCAATGACTATGACGGTATTTGTTGCTTCTCTGGTTGCATCATTCCAATGACTATGACGGTATTTGTTACTTCTCTGGTTACATCAAACCAATGACTATGACGGTATTTGTTACTTCTCTGGTTACATCAAACCAATGACTATGACGGTATTTGTTGCTTCTCTGGTTACATCAAACCAATGACTATGACGGTATTTGTTGCTTCTCTGGATACATCAAACCAATGACTATGACGTTGCTTCTCTGGTTACATCAAACCAATGACTATGACGGTATTTGTTACTTCTCTGGTTACATCAAACCAATGACTATGACGGTATTTGTTACTTCTCTGGTTACATCAAACCAATGACTAAGACGATATTTGTTACTTCTCTGGTTACATCAAACCAATGACTATGACGTTGCTTCTCTGGTTACATCAAACCAATGACTATGACGGTATTTGTTACTTCTCTGGTTACAACAAACCAATGACTATGATGGTATTTGTTACTTCTCTGGTTACATCAAACCAATGACTATGACGGTATTTGTTGCTTCTCTGGTTACATCAAACCAATGACTATGACGGTATTTGTTGCTTCTCTGGTTACATCAAACCAATGACTATGACGTTACTTCTCTGGTTACATCAAACCAATGACTATGACGGTATTTGTTACTTCTCTGGTTACATCAAACCAATGACTATGACGGTATTTGTTACTTCTCTGGTTACATCAAACCAATGACTATGACGGTATTTGTTACTTCTCTGGTTACATCAAACCAATGACTATGACATTACTTCTCTGGTTACATCAAACCAATGATTATGACGGTATTTGTTGCTTCTCTGGTTACATCAAACCAATGACTATGACGTTACTTCTCTGGTTACATCAAACCAATGACTATGACGTTGCTTCTCTGGTTACATCAAACCAATGACTATGACGTTACTTCTCTGGTTACATCAAACCAATGACTATGACGTTACTTCTCTGGTTACATCAAACCAATGACTATGACGTTACTTCTCTGGTTACATCAAACCAATGACTATGACGTTACTTCTCTGGTTACATCAAACCAATGACTATGACGGTATATGTTGTTTCTCTGGTTACATCAAACCAATGACTATGACGTTACTTCTCTGGTTACATCAAACCAATGACTATGACGTTATTTCTCTGGTTACATCAAACCAATGACTATGACGGTATATGTTGTTTCTCTGATTACATCAAACCAATGACTATGACAGTATTTGTTACCTCTCTGGTTACATCAAACCAATGACTATGACGGTATTTGTTGCTTTTCTGGTTACATCAAACCAATGACTATGACGGTTTTTGTTGCTTCTCTGGTTACATCAAACCAATGACTATGATGTTGCTTCTCTGGTTACATCAAACCAATGAATATGACTGTATTTGTTGCTTCTCTGGTTACATCAAACCAATGACTATGACGTTGCTTCTCTGGTTACATCAAACCAATGACTATGATGGTATTTGTTGCTTCTCTGGTTACATCAAACCAATGACTATGACGTTGCTTCTCTGGTTATATCAAACCAATGAATATGACGGTATTTGTTGCTTCTCTGGTTACATCAAACCAATGACTGACGTTGCTTCTCTGGTTACATCAAACCAATGACTATGACGTTACTTCTCTGGTTACATCAAACCAATGAATATGACGATATTTGTTACTTCTCTGGTTACATCAAACCAATGACTATGACGTTGCTTCTCTGGTTACATCAAACCAATGACTATGACGTTACTTCTCTAGTTACATCAAACCAATGACTATGACGGTATTTGTTGCTTCTCTGATTACATCAAACCAATGACTATGACAGTATTTGTTACTTCTCTGGTTACATCAAACCAATGACTATGACGGTATTTGTTACTTCTCTGGTTACATCAAACCAATGGCTATGACGGTATTTGTTACTTCTCTGGTTACATCAAACCAATGACTATGACGGTATTTGTTACTTCTCTGGTTACATCAAACCAATGACTATGACGGTATTTGTTGCTTCTTTGGTTACATCAAACCAATGACTATGACGGTATTTGTTGCTTCTCTGGTTACATCAAACCAATGACTATGACGTTGCTTCTCTGGTTACATCAAACCAATGACTATGACGTTGCTTCTCTGGTTACATCAAACCAATGACTATGACGTTGCTTCTCTGGTTACATCAATCCAATGACTATGACGTATTTGTTGCTTCTCTGGTTGCATCAAACCAATGACTATGACGGTATTTGTTGCTTCTATGGTTACATCAAACCAATGACTATGACGGTATTTGTTGCTTCTCTAGTTACATCAAACCAATGACTATGATGGTTTTTGTTGCTTCTCTGGTTACATCAAACCAATGACTATGACGGTATTTGTTGCTTCTCTGGTTACATCAAACCAATGACTATGACAGTATTTGTTACTTCTCTGGTTACATCAAACCAATGACTATGACGGTATTTGTTACTTCTCTGGTTACATCAAACCAATGACAATGACGGTATTTGTTACTTCTCTGGTTACATCAAACCAATGACTATGACGGTATTTGTTACTTCTCTGGTTACATCAAACCAATGACTATGACGGTATTTGTTGCTTCTCTGGTTACATCAAACCAATGACTATGACGTTGCTTCTCTGGTTACATCAAACCAATGACTATGACGGTATTTGTTGCTTCTCTGGTTGCATCAAACCAATGACTATGACGGTATTTGTTGCTTCTCTGGTTACATCAAACCAATGACTATGACGGTATTTGTTGCTTCTCTGGTTGCATCAAACCAATGACTATGACGGTATTTGTTGCTTCTCTGGTTACATCAAACCTATGACTATGACAGTATTTGTTGCTTCTCTGGTTACATCAAACCAATGAATATGACGATATTTGTTACTTCTCTGGTTACATGAAACCAATGACTATGACGGTATTTGTTACTTCTCTGTTTACATCAAACCAATGACTATGATGGTATTTGTTGCTTCTCTGGTTACATCAAACCAATGACTATGATGTTGCTTCTCTGGTTACATCAAACCAATGAATATGACGGTATTTGTTGCTTCTCTGGATACATCAAACCAATGACTATGACGGTATTTGTTGCTTCTCTGGTTACATCAAACCAATGACTATGACGTTGCTTCTCTGGTTACATCAAACCAATGACTATGACGGTATTTGTTACTTCTCTGGTTACATCAAACCAATGACTATGACGGTATTTGTTGCTTCTCTGGTTACATCAAACCAATGACTATGACAGTATTTGTTACTTCTCTGGTTACATCAAACCAATGACTATGACGGTATTTGTTACTTCTCTGGTTACATCAAACCAATGACTATGACGGTATTTGTTACTTCTCTGGTTACATCAAACCAATGACTATGACGGTATTTGTTGCTTCTCTGGTTACATCAAACCAATGACTATGACGTTGCTTCTCTGGTTACATCAAACCAATGACTATGACCGTACTACTCTGGTTACATCAAACCAATGACTATGACGTTACTTCTCTCGTTACATCAAACCAATGACTATGACGTTGCTTCTCTGGTTACATCAAACCAATGACTATGATGTTACTTCTCTGGTTACATCAAACCAATGACTATGACGTTACTTCTCTGGTTACATCAAACCAATGACTGACGGTATTTGTTGCTTCTCTGGTTACATCAAACCAATGACTATGACAGTATTTGTTACTTCTCTGGTTACATCAAACCAATGACTATGACGGTATTTGTTACTTCTCTGGTTACATCAAACCAATGACTATGACGGTATTTGTTGCTTTTCTGGTTACATCAAACCAATGACTATGACGGTATTTGTTGCTTCTCTGGTTACATCAAACTAATGACTATGACGTTGCTTCTCTGGTTACATCAAACCAATGAATATGACGGTATTTGTTGCTTCTCTGGTTACATCAAACCAATGACTATGACGTTGCTTCTCTGGTTACATCAAACCAATGACTATAACGTTGCTTCTCTGGTTACATCAAACCAATGACTATGATGGTATTTGTTGCTTCTCTGGTTACATCAAACCTATGACTATGACAGTATTTGTTGCTTCTCTGGTTACATCAAACCAATGAATATGACGGTATTTGTTACTTCTCTGGTTACATCAAACCAATGACTATGACGGTATTTGTTACTTCTCTGGTTACATCAAACCAATGACTATGATGGTATTTGTTGCTTCTCTGGTTACATCAAACCAATGACTATGATGTTGCTTCTCTGGTTACATCAAACCAATGAATATGACGGTATTTGTTGCTTCTCTGGATACATCAAACCAATGACTATGACGGTATTTGTTGCTTCTCTGGTTACATCAAACCAATGACTATGACGTTGCTTCTCTGGTTACATCAAACCAATGACTATGACGGTATTTGTTACTTCTCTGGTTACATCAAACCAATGACTATGACGGTATTTGTTGCTTCTCTGGTTACATCAAACCAATGACTATGACAGTATTTGTTACTTCTCTGGTTACATCAAACCAATGACTATGACGGTATTTGTTACTTCTCTGGTTACATCAAACCAATGACTATGACGGTATTTGTTACTTCTCTGGTTACATCAAACCAATGACTATGACGGTATTTGTTGCTTCTCTGGTTACATCAAACCAATGACTATGACGTTGCTTCTCTGGTTACATCAAACCAATGACTATGACCGTACTACTCTGGTTACATCAAACCAATGACTATGACGTTACTTCTCTCGTTACATCAAACCAATGACTATGACGTTGCTTCTCTGGTTACATAAAACCAATGACTATGATGTTACTTCTCTGGTTACATCAAACCAATGACTATGACGTTACTTCTCTGGTTACATCAAACCAATGACTGACGGTATTTGTTGCTTCTCTGGTTACATCAAACCAATGACTATGACAGTATTTGTTACTTCTCTGGTTACATCAAACCAATGACTATGACGGTATTTGTTACTTCTCTGGTTACATCAAACCAATGACTATGACGGTATTTGTTGCTTTTCTGGTTACATCAAACCAATGACTATGACGGTATTTGTTGCTTCTCTGGTTACATCAAACTAATGACTATGACGTTGCTTCTCTGGTTACATCAAACCAATGAATATGACGGTATTTGTTGCTTCTCTGGTTACATCAAACCAATGACTGACGGTATTTGTTGCTTCTATGGTTACATCAAACCAATGACTATAACGTTGCTTCTCTGGTTACATCAAACCAATGAATATGACGGTATTTGTTGCTTCTCTGGTTACATCAAACCAATGACTATGACGTTGCTTCTCTGGTTACATCAAACAAATGAATATCATGGTATTTGTTGCTTCTCTGGTTACATCAAACCAATGACTATGACGGTATTTTTTGCTTCTCTGGTTACATCAAAACAATGACTGACGTTGCTTCTCTGGTTACATCAAACCAATGACTATGACGTTACTTCTCTGGTTACATCAAACCAATGAATATGACGGTATTTGTTACTTCTCTGGTTACATCAAACCAATGACTATGACGTTGTTTCTCTGGTTACATCAAACCAATGACTATGACGTTACTTCTCTGGTTAAATCAAACCAATGACTATGACGGTATTTGTTACACCTCTGGTTACATCAAACCAATGACAATGACGGTATTTGTTGCTTCTCTGGTTACATCAAACCAATGACTATGACGTTGCTTCTCTGGTTACATCAAACCAATGACTATGACGTTACTTCTCTGGTTACATCAAACCAATGACTATGACTTTACTTCTCTGGTTACATCAAACCAATGACTATGACGGTATTTGTTGCTTCTCTGGTTACATCAAACCAATGACTATGACAGTATTTGTTACTTCTCTGGTTACATCAAACCAATGACTATGACGGTATTTATTACTTCTCTGGTTACATCAAACCAATGACTATGACGGTATTTGTTACTTCTCTGGTTACATCAAACCAATGACTATGACGGTATTTGTTGCTTCTCTGGTTACATCAAACCAATGACTATGACGGTATTTGTTACTTCTCTGGTTACATCAAACCAATGACTATGAAGGTATTTGTTGCTTCTCTGGTTATATCAAACCAATGACTATGACGGTATTTGTTGCTTCTCTGGTTACATCAAACCAATGACTATGACGTTGCTTCTCTGGTTACATCAAACCAATGACTATGAAGGTATTTGTTGCTTCTCTGGTTACATCAAACCAATGACTATGACGGTATTTGTTGCTTCTCTGATTTCATCAAACCAATGACTATGACGTTGCTTCTCTGGTTACATCAAACCAATGACTGACGGTATTTGTTGCTTCTCTGGTTACATCAAACCAATGAATATGACGGTATTTGTTACTTCTCTGGTTACATGAAACCAATGACTATGACGGTATTTGTTACTTCTCTGATTACATCAAACCAATGACTATGACGTTATTTCTCTGGTTACATCAAACCAATGACTATGACGTTGCTTCTCTGGTTACATCAAACCAATGACTATGACGGTATTTGTTACTTCTCTGGTTACATAAAACCAATGACTATGACGGTATTTGTTACTTCTCTGGTTACATCAAACCAATGACTATGACGGTATTTGTTACTTCTCTGGTTACATCAAACCAATGACTATGACGGTATTTGTTGCTTCTCTGGTTGCATCAAACCAATGACTGACGGTATTTGTTGCTTCACTGGTTACATCAAACCAATGACTATGACGGTATTTGTTACTTCTCTGGTTACATCAAACCAATGACTATGACGGTATTTGTTGCTTCTCTGGTTACATGAAACCAATGACTATGACGGTATTTGTTACTTCTCTGGTTACATCAAACCAATGACTATGACGTTACTTCTCTGGTTACATCAAACCAATGACTATGACGGTATTTGTTACTTCTCTGGTTACATCAAACCAATGACTATGACGGTATTTGTTGCTTCTCTGGTTACATCAAACCAATGACTATGACGGTATTTGTTACTTCTCTGGTTACATCAAACCAATGACTATGACGGTATTTGTTACTTCTCTGGTTACATCAAACAAATGACTATGACGGTATTTGTTGCTTCTCTGGTTACATCAAACCAATGACTATGACGTTACTTCTCTGGTTACATGAAACCAATGACTATGACAGTATTTTTGCTTCTCTGGTTACATCAAACCAATGACTATGACGGTATTTGTTACTTCTCTGGTTACATCAAACCAATGACTATGACGGTATTTGTTACTTCTCTGGTTACATCAAACCAATGACTATGACGGTATTTGTTACTTCTCTGGTTACATCAAACCAATGACTATGACGTTGCTTCTCTGGTTACATCAAACCAATGACTATGACGGTATTTGTTACTTCTCTGGTTACATCAAACCAATGACTATGACGGTATTTGTTGCTTCTCTGGTTGCATCAAACCAATGACTATGACGGTATTTGTTGCTTCTCTGGTTGCATCAAACCAATGACTATGACGGTATTTGTTGCTTCTCTGGTTACATCAAACCAATGACTATGACGGTATTTGTTACTTCTCTGGTTACATCAAACCAATGACTATGACGGTATTTGTTGCTTCTCTGGTTACATCAAACCAATGACTATGACGGTATTTGTTGCTTCTCTGGTTACATCAAACCAATGACTGACGTTGCTTCTCTGGTTACATCAAACCAATGACTATGACGTTACTTCTGTGGTTACATCAAACCAATGAATATGACGATATTTGTTACTTCTCTGGTTACATCAAACCAATGACTATGTCGTTGCTTCTCTGGTTACATCAAACCAATGACTATGACGTTACTTCTCTAGTTACATCAAACCAATGACTATGACGGTATTTGTTGCTTCTCTGATTACATCAAACCAATGACTATGACAGTATTTGTTACTTCTCTGGTTACATCAAACCAATGACTATGACGGTATTTGTTACTTCTCTGGTTACATCAAACCAATGACTATGACGGTATTTGTTACTTCTCTGGTTACATCAAACCAATGACTATGACGGTATTTGTTACTTCTCTGGTTACATCAAACCAATGACTATGACGGTATTTGTTGCTTCTCTGGTTACATCAAACCAATGACTATGACGTTGCTTCTCTGGTTACATCAAACCAATGACTATGACGTTACTTCTCTGGTTACATCAAACCAATGACTATGACGGTATTTGTTGCTTCTCTGGTTACATCAAACCAATGACTATGACAGTATTTGTTACTTCTCTGGTTACATCAAACCAATGACTATGACGGTATTTGTTACTTCTCTGGTTACATCAAACCAATGACTATGAGGGTATTTGTTACTTCTCTGGTTACATCAAACCAATGAATATGACTGTATTTGTTGCTTCTCTGGTTACATCAAACCAATGACTATGACGGTATTTGTTGCTTCTCTGGTTACATCAAACCAATGACTATGACGGTATTTGTTACTTCTCTGGTTACATCAAACCAATGACTATGACGGTATTTGTTGCTTCTCTGGTTACATCAAACCAATGACTATGACGGTATTTGTTACTTCTCTGGTTACATCAAACCAATGACTATGACAGTATTTGTTACTTCTCTGGTTACATCAAACCAATGAATATGACGGTATTTGTTACTTCTCTGGTTACATCAAACCAATGACTATGACGGTATTTGTTACACCTCTGGTTACATCAAACCAATGACAATGACGGTATTTGTTGCTTCTCTGGTTACATCAAACCAATGACTATGACGTTGCTTCTCTGGTTACATCAAACCAATGACTATGACGTTGCTTCTCTGGTTACATCAAACCAATGACTATGACGTTACTTCTCTGGTTACATCAAACCAATGACTATGACGGTATTTGTTACTTCTCTGGTTACATCAAACCAATGACTATGACGGTATTTGTTACTTCTCTGGTTACATCAAACCAATGACTATGACGGTATTTGTTGCTTCTCTGGTTACATCAAACCAATGACTATGACGGTATTTGTTACTTCTCTGGTTACATCAAACCAATGACTATGACGGTATTTGTTACTTCTCTGGTTACATCAAACCAATGACTATGACGGTATTTGTTGCTTCTCTGGTTACATCAAACCAATGACTATGACGTTACTTCTCTGGTTACATCAAAACAATGACTATGACAGTATTTTTGCTTCTCTGGTTACATCAAACCAATGACTATGACGGTATTTGTTACTTCTCTGGTTACATCAAACCAATGACTATGACGGTATTTGTTACTTCTCTGGTTACATCAAACCAATGACTATGACGGTATTTGTTACTTCTCTGGTTACATCAAACCAATGACTATGACGTTGCTTCTCTGGTTACATCAAACCAATGACTATGACGGTATTTGTTACTTCTCTGGTTACATCAAACCAATGACTATGACGGTATTTGTTGCTTCTCTGGTTGCATCAAACCAATGCATATGACGGTATTTGTTGCTTCTCTGGTTACATCAAACCAATGACTATGACGGTATTTGTTACTTCTCTGGTTACATCAAACCAATGACTATGACGGTATTTGTTACTTCTCTGGTTACATCAAACCAATGACTATGACGGTATTTGTTACTTCTCTGGTTACATCAAACCAATGACTATGACGTTGCTTCTCTGGTTACATCAAGCCAATGACTATGACGATATTTGTTACTTCTCTGGTTACATCAAACCAATGACTATGACGGTATTTGTTGCTTCTCTGGTTGCATCAAACCAATGACTATGACGGTATTTGTTGCTTCTCTGGTTACATCAAACCAATGACTATGATGGTATTTGTTACTTCTCTGGTTACATCAAACCAATGACTATGACGGTATTTGTTACTTCTCTGGTTACATCAAACCAATGACTATGCGGTATTTGTTGCTTCTCTGGTTACATCAAACCAATGACTATGACGTTACTTCTCTGGTTAAATCAAAACAATGAGTATGACGGTATTTGTTACTTCTCTGGTTACATCAAACCAATGACTACGACGGTATTTGTTACTTCTCTGGTTACATCAAACCAATGACTATGACGGTATTTGTTACTTCTCTGGTTACATCAAACCAATGACTATGATGGTATTTCTTGCTTCTCTGGTTACATCAAACCAATGACTATGACGGTATTTGTTGCTTCTCTGGTTGCATCATTCCAATGACTATGACGGTATTTGTTACTTCTCTGGTTACATCAAACCAATGACTATGACGGTATTTGTTACTTCTCTGGTTACATCAAACCAATGACTATGACGGTATTTGTTGCTTCTCTGGTTACATCAAACCAATGACTATGACGGTATTTGTTGCTTCTCTGGATACATCAAACCAATGACTATGACGTTGCTTCTCTGGTTACATCAAACCAATGACTATGACGGTATTTGTTACTTCTCTGGTTACATCAAACCAATGACTATGACGGTATTTGTTACTTCTCTGGTTACATCAAACCAATGACTAAGACGATATTTGTTACTTCTCTGGTTACATCAAACCAATGACTATGACGTTGCTTCTCTGGTTACATCAAACCAATGACTATGACGGTATTTGTTACTTCTCTGGTTACAACAAACCAATGACTATGATGGTATTTGTTACTTCTCTGGTTACATCAAACCAATGACTATGACGGTATTTGTTGCTTCTCTGGTTACATCAAACCAATGACTATGACGGTATTTGTTGCTTCTCTGGTTACATCAAACCAATGACTATGACGTTACTTCTCTGGTTACATCAAACCAATGACTATGACGGTATTTGTTACTTCTCTGGTTACATCAAACCAATGACTATGACGGTATTTGTTACTTCTCTGGTTACATCAAACCAATGACTATGACGGTATTTGTTACTTCTCTGGTTACATCAAACCAATGACTATGACATTACTTCTCTGGTTACATCAAACCAATGATTATGACGGTATTTGTTGCTTCTCTGGTTACATCAAACCAATGACTATGACGTTACTTCTCTGGTTACATCAAACCAATGACTATGACGTTGCTTCTCTGGTTACATCAAACCAATGACTATGACGTTACTTCTCTGGTTACATCAAACCAATGACTATGACGTTACTTCTCTGGTTACATCAAACCAATGACTATGACGTTACTTCTCTGGTTACATCAAACCAATGACTATGACGTTACTTCTCTGGTTACATCAAACCAATGACTATGACGGTATATGTTGTTTCTCTGGTTACATCAAACCAATGACTATGACGTTACTTCTCTGGTTACATCAAACCAATGACTATGACGTTATTTCTCTGGTTACATCAAACCAATGACTATGACGGTATATGTTGTTTCTCTGATTACATCAAACCAATGACTATGACAGTATTTGTTACCTCTCTGGTTACATCAAACCAATGACTATGACGGTATTTGTTGCTTTTCTGGTTACATCAAACCAATGACTATGACGGTTTTTGTTGCTTCTCTGGTTACATCAAACCAATGACTATGATGTTGCTTCTCTGGTTACATCAAACCAATGAATATGACTGTATTTGTTGCTTCTCTGGTTACATCAAACCAATGACTATGACGTTGCTTCTCTGGTTACATCAAACCAATGACTATGATGGTATTTGTTGCTTCTCTGGTTACATCAAACCAATGACTATGACGTTGCTTCTCTGGTTATATCAAACCAATGAATATGACGGTATTTGTTGCTTCTCTGGTTACATCAAACCAATGACTGACGTTGCTTCTCTGGTTACATCAAACCAATGACTATGACGTTACTTCTCTGGTTACATCAAACCAATGAATATGACGATATTTGTTACTTCTCTGGTTACATCAAACCAATGACTATGACGTTGCTTCTCTGGTTACATCAAACCAATGACTATGACGTTACTTCTCTAGTTACATCAAACCAATGACTATGACGGTATTTGTTGCTTCTCTGATTACATCAAACCAATGACTATGACAGTATTTGTTACTTCTCTGGTTACATCAAACCAATGACTATGACGGTATTTGTTACTTCTCTGGTTACATCAAACCAATGGCTATGACGGTATTTGTTACTTCTCTGGTTACATCAAACCAATGACTATGACGGTATTTGTTACTTCTCTGGTTACATCAAACCAATGACTATGACGGTATTTGTTGCTTCTTTGGTTACATCAAACCAATGACTATGACGGTATTTGTTGCTTCTCTGGTTACATCAAACCAATGACTATGACGTTGCTTCTCTGGTTACATCAAACCAATGACTATGACGTTGCTTCTCTGGTTACATCAAACCAATGACTATGACGTTGCTTCTCTGGTTACATCAATCCAATGACTATGACGTATTTGTTGCTTCTCTGGTTGCATCAAACCAATGACTATGACGGTATTTGTTGCTTCTATGGTTACATCAAACCAATGACTATGACGGTATTTGTTGCTTCTCTAGTTACATCAAACCAATGACTATGATGGTTTTTGTTGCTTCTCTGGTTACATCAAACCAATGACTATGACGGTATTTGTTGCTTCTCTGGTTACATCAAACCAATGACTATGACAGTATTTGTTACTTCTCTGGTTACATCAAACCAATGACTATGACGGTATTTGTTACTTCTCTGGTTACATCAAACCAATGACTATGACGGTATTTGTTACTTCTCTGGTTACATCAAACCAATGACTATGACGGTATTTGTTACTTCTCTGGTTACATCAAACCAATGACTATGACGGTATTTGTTGCTTCTCTGGTTACATCAAACCAATGACTATGACGTTGCTTCTCTGGTTACATCAAACCAATGACTATGACGGTATTTGTTGCTTCTCTGGTTGCATCAAACCAATGACTATGACGGTATTTGTTGCTTCTCTGGTTACATCAAACCAATGACTATGACGGTATTTGTTGCTTCTCTGGTTGCATCAAACCAATGACTATGACGGTATTTGTTGCTTCTCTGGTTACATCAAACCTATGACTATGACAGTATTTGTTGCTTCTCTGGTTACATCAAACCAATGAATATGACGATATTTGTTACTTCTCTGGTTACATGAAACCAATGACTATGACGGTATTTGTTACTTCTCTGTTTACATCAAACCAATGACTATGATGGTATTTGTTGCTTCTCTGGTTACATCAAACCAATGACTATGATGTTGCTTCTCTGGTTACATCAAACCAATGAATATGACGGTATTTGTTGCTTCTCTGGATACATCAAACCAATGACTATGACGGTATTTGTTGCTTCTCTGGTTACATCAAACCAATGACTATGACGTTGCTTCTCTGGTTACATCAAACCAATGACTATGACGGTATTTGTTACTTCTCTGGTTACATCAAACCAATGACTATGACGGTATTTGTTGCTTCTCTGGTTACATCAAACCAATGACTATGACAGTATTTGTTACTTCTCTGGTTACATCAAACCAATGACTATGACGGTATTTGTTACTTCTCTGGTTACATCAAACCAATGACTATGACGGTATTTGTTACTTCTCTGGTTACATCAAACCAATGACTATGACGGTATTTGTTGCTTCTCTGGTTACATCAAACCAATGACTATGACGTTGCTTCTCTGGTTACATCAAACCAATGACTATGACCGTACTACTCTGGTTACATCAAACCAATGACTATGACGTTACTTCTCTCGTTACATCAAACCAATGACTATGACGTTGCTTCTCTGGTTACATCAAACCAATGACTATGATGTTACTTCTCTGGTTACATCAAACCAATGACTATGACGTTACTTCTCTGGTTACATCAAACCAATGACTGACGGTATTTGTTGCTTCTCTGGTTACATCAAACCAATGACTATGACATTACTTCTCTGGTTACATCAAACCAATGATTATGACGGTATTTGTTGCTTCTCTGGTTACATCAAACCAATGACTATGACGTTACTTCTCTGGTTACATCAAACCAATGACTATGACGTTGCTTCTCTGGTTACATCAAACCAATGACTATGACGTTACTTCTCTGGTTACATCAAACCAATGACTATGACGTTACTTCTCTGGTTACATCAAACCAATGACTATGACGTTACTTCTCTGGTTACATCAAACCAATGACTATGACGTTACTTCTCTGGTTACATCAAACCAATGACTATGACGGTATATGTTGTTTCTCTGGTTACATCAAACCAATGACTATGACGTTACTTCTCTGGTTACATCAAACCAATGACTATGACGTTATTTCTCTGGTTACATCAAACCAATGACTATGACGGTATATGTTGTTTCTCTGATTACATCAAACCAATGACTATGACAGTATTTGTTACCTCTCTGGTTACATCAAACCAATGACTATGACGGTATTTGTTGCTTTTCTGGTTACATCAAACCAATGACTATGACGGTTTTTGTTGCTTCTCTGGTTACATCAAACCAATGACTATGATGTTGCTTCTCTGGTTACATCAAACCAATGAATATGACTGTATTTGTTGCTTCTCTGGTTACATCAAACCAATGACTATGACGTTGCTTCTCTGGTTACATCAAACCAATGACTATGATGGTATTTGTTGCTTCTCTGGTTACATCAAACCAATGACTATGACGTTGCTTCTCTGGTTATATCAAACCAATGAATATGACGGTATTTGTTGCTTCTCTGGTTACATCAAACCAATGACTGACGTTGCTTCTCTGGTTACATCAAACCAATGACTATGACGTTACTTCTCTGGTTACATCAAACCAATGAATATGACGATATTTGTTACTTCTCTGGTTACATCAAACCAATGACTATGACGTTGCTTCTCTGGTTACATCAAACCAATGACTATGACGTTACTTCTCTAGTTACATCAAACCAATGACTATGACGGTATTTGTTGCTTCTCTGATTACATCAAACCAATGACTATGACAGTATTTGTTACTTCTCTGGTTACATCAAACCAATGACTATGACGGTATTTGTTACTTCTCTGGTTACATCAAACCAATGGCTATGACGGTATTTGTTACTTCTCTGGTTACATCAAACCAATGACTATGACGGTATTTGTTACTTCTCTGGTTACATCAAACCAATGACTATGACGGTATTTGTTGCTTCTTTGGTTACATCAAACCAATGACTATGACGGTATTTGTTGCTTCTCTGGTTACATCAAACCAATGACTATGACGTTGCTTCTCTGGTTACATCAAACCAATGACTATGACGTTGCTTCTCTGGTTACATCAAACCAATGACTATGACGTTGCTTCTCTGGTTACATCAATCCAATGACTATGACGTATTTGTTGCTTCTCTGGTTGCATCAAACCAATGACTATGACGGTATTTGTTGCTTCTATGGTTACATCAAACCAATGACTATGACGGTATTTGTTGCTTCTCTAGTTACATCAAACCAATGACTATGATGGTTTTTGTTGCTTCTCTGGTTACATCAAACCAATGACTATGACGGTATTTGTTGCTTCTCTGGTTACATCAAACCAATGACTATGACAGTATTTGTTACTTCTCTGGTTACATCAAACCAATGACTATGACGGTATTTGTTACTTCTCTGGTTACATCAAACCAATGACTATGACGGTATTTGTTACTTCTCTGGTTACATCAAACCAATGACTATGACGGTATTTGTTACTTCTCTGGTTACATCAAACCAATGACTATGACGGTATTTGTTGCTTCTCTGGTTACATCAAACCAATGACTATGACGTTGCTTCTCTGGTTACATCAAACCAATGACTATGACGGTATTTGTTGCTTCTCTGGTTGCATCAAACCAATGACTATGACGGTATTTGTTGCTTCTCTGGTTACATCAAACCAATGACTATGACGGTATTTGTTGCTTCTCTGGTTGCATCAAACCAATGACTATGACGGTATTTGTTGCTTCTCTGGTTACATCAAACCTATGACTATGACAGTATTTGTTGCTTCTCTGGTTACATCAAACCAATGAATATGACGATATTTGTTACTTCTCTGGTTACATGAAACCAATGACTATGACGGTATTTGTTACTTCTCTGTTTACATCAAACCAATGACTATGATGGTATTTGTTGCTTCTCTGGTTACATCAAACCAATGACTATGATGTTGCTTCTCTGGTTACATCAAACCAATGAATATGACGGTATTTGTTGCTTCTCTGGATACATCAAACCAATGACTATGACGGTATTTGTTGCTTCTCTGGTTACATCAAACCAATGACTATGACGTTGCTTCTCTGGTTACATCAAACCAATGACTATGACGGTATTTGTTACTTCTCTGGTTACATCAAACCAATGACTATGACGGTATTTGTTGCTTCTCTGGTTACATCAAACCAATGACTATGACAGTATTTGTTACTTCTCTGGTTACATCAAACCAATGACTATGACGGTATTTGTTACTTCTCTGGTTACATCAAACCAATGACTATGACGGTATTTGTTACTTCTCTGGTTACATCAAACCAATGACTATGACGGTATTTGTTGCTTCTCTGGTTACATCAAACCAATGACTATGACGTTGCTTCTCTGGTTACATCAAACCAATGACTATGACCGTACTACTCTGGTTACATCAAACCAATGACTATGACGTTACTTCTCTCGTTACATCAAACCAATGACTATGACGTTGCTTCTCTGGTTACATCAAACCAATGACTATGATGTTACTTCTCTGGTTACATCAAACCAATGACTATGACGTTACTTCTCTGGTTACATCAAACCAATGACTGACGGTATTTGTTGCTTCTCTGGTTACATCAAACCAATGACTATGACAGTATTTGTTACTTCTCTGGTTACATCAAACCAATGACTATGACGGTATTTGTTACTTCTCTGGTTACATCAAACCAATGACTATGACGGTATTTGTTGCTTTTCTGGTTACATCAAACCAATGACTATGACGGTATTTGTTGCTTCTCTGGTTACATCAAACTAATGACTATGACGTTGCTTCTCTGGTTACATCAAACCAATGAATATGACGGTATTTGTTGCTTCTCTGGTTACATCAAACCAATGACTATGACGTTGCTTCTCTGGTTACATCAAACCAATGACTATAACGTTGCTTCTCTGGTTACATCAAACCAATGACTATGATGGTATTTGTTGCTTCTCTGGTTACATCAAACCTATGACTATGACAGTATTTGTTGCTTCTCTGGTTACATCAAACCAATGAATATGACGGTATTTGTTACTTCTCTGGTTACATCAAACCAATGACTATGACGGTATTTGTTACTTCTCTGGTTACATCAAACCAATGACTATGATGGTATTTGTTGCTTCTCTGGTTACATCAAACCAATGACTATGATGTTGCTTCTCTGGTTACATCAAACCAATGAATATGACGGTATTTGTTGCTTCTCTGGATACATCAAACCAATGACTATGACGGTATTTGTTGCTTCTCTGGTTACATCAAACCAATGACTATGACGTTGCTTCTCTGGTTACATCAAACCAATGACTATGACGGTATTTGTTACTTCTCTGGTTACATCAAACCAATGACTATGACGGTATTTGTTGCTTCTCTGGTTACATCAAACCAATGACTATGACAGTATTTGTTACTTCTCTGGTTACATCAAACCAATGACTATGACGGTATTTGTTACTTCTCTGGTTACATCAAACCAATGACTATGACGGTATTTGTTACTTCTCTGGTTACATCAAACCAATGACTATGACGGTATTTGTTGCTTCTCTGGTTACATCAAACCAATGACTATGACGTTGCTTCTCTGGTTACATCAAACCAATGACTATGACCGTACTACTCTGGTTACATCAAACCAATGACTATGACGTTACTTCTCTCGTTACATCAAACCAATGACTATGACGTTGCTTCTCTGGTTACATAAAACCAATGACTATGATGTTACTTCTCTGGTTACATCAAACCAATGACTATGACGTTACTTCTCTGGTTACATCAAACCAATGACTGACGGTATTTGTTGCTTCTCTGGTTACATCAAACCAATGACTATGACAGTATTTGTTACTTCTCTGGTTACATCAAACCAATGACTATGACGGTATTTGTTACTTCTCTGGTTACATCAAACCAATGACTATGACGGTATTTGTTGCTTTTCTGGTTACATCAAACCAATGACTATGACGGTATTTGTTGCTTCTCTGGTTACATCAAACTAATGACTATGACGTTGCTTCTCTGGTTACATCAAACCAATGAATATGACGGTATTTGTTGCTTCTCTGGTTACATCAAACCAATGACTGACGGTATTTGTTGCTTCTATGGTTACATCAAACCAATGACTATAACGTTGCTTCTCTGGTTACATCAAACCAATGAATATGACGGTATTTGTTGCTTCTCTGGTTACATCAAACCAATGACTATGACGTTGCTTCTCTGGTTACATCAAACAAATGAATATCATGGTATTTGTTGCTTCTCTGGTTACATCAAACCAATGACTATGACGGTATTTTTTGCTTCTCTGGTTACATCAAAACAATGACTGACGTTGCTTCTCTGGTTACATCAAACCAATGACTATGACGTTACTTCTCTGGTTACATCAAACCAATGAATATGACGGTATTTGTTACTTCTCTGGTTACATCAAACCAATGACTATGACGTTGTTTCTCTGGTTACATCAAACCAATGACTATGACGTTACTTCTCTGGTTAAATCAAACCAATGACTATGACGGTATTTGTTACACCTCTGGTTACATCAAACCAATGACAATGACGGTATTTGTTGCTTCTCTGGTTACATCAAACCAATGACTATGACGTTGCTTCTCTGGTTACATCAAACCAATGACTATGACGTTACTTCTCTGGTTACATCAAACCAATGACTATGACTTTACTTCTCTGGTTACATCAAACCAATGACTATGACGGTATTTGTTGCTTCTCTGGTTACATCAAACCAATGACTATGACAGTATTTGTTACTTCTCTGGTTACATCAAACCAATGACTATGACGGTATTTATTACTTCTCTGGTTACATCAAACCAATGACTATGACGGTATTTGTTACTTCTCTGGTTACATCAAACCAATGACTATGACGGTATTTGTTGCTTCTCTGGTTACATCAAACCAATGACTATGACGGTATTTGTTACTTCTCTGGTTACATCAAACCAATGACTATGAAGGTATTTGTTGCTTCTCTGGTTATATCAAACCAATGACTATGACGGTATTTGTTGCTTCTCTGGTTACATCAAACCAATGACTATGACGTTGCTTCTCTGGTTACATCAAACCAATGACTATGAAGGTATTTGTTGCTTCTCTGGTTACATCAAACCAATGACTATGACGGTATTTGTTGCTTCTCTGATTTCATCAAACCAATGACTATGACGTTGCTTCTCTGGTTACATCAAACCAATGACTGACGGTATTTGTTGCTTCTCTGGTTACATCAAACCAATGAATATGACGGTATTTGTTACTTCTCTGGTTACATGAAACCAATGACTATGACGGTATTTGTTACTTCTCTGATTACATCAAACCAATGACTATGACGTTATTTCTCTGGTTACATCAAACCAATGACTATGACGTTGCTTCTCTGGTTACATCAAACCAATGACTATGACGGTATTTGTTACTTCTCTGGTTACATAAAACCAATGACTATGACGGTATTTGTTACTTCTCTGGTTACATCAAACCAATGACTATGACGGTATTTGTTACTTCTCTGGTTACATCAAACCAATGACTATGACGGTATTTGTTGCTTCTCTGGTTGCATCAAACCAATGACTGACGGTATTTGTTGCTTCACTGGTTACATCAAACCAATGACTATGATGGTATTTGTTACTTCTCTGGTTACATCAAACCAATGACTATGACGGTATTTGTTGCTTCTCTGGTTACATGAAACCAATGACTATGACGGTATTTGTTACTTCTCTGGTTACATCAAACCAATGACTATGACGTTACTTCTCTGGTTACATCAAACCAATGACTATGACGGTATTTGTTACTTCTCTGGTTACATCAAACCAATGACTATGACGGTATTTGTTGCTTCTCTGGTTACATCAAACCAATGACTATGACGGTATTTGTTACTTCTCTGGTTACATCAAACCAATGACTATGACGGTATTTGTTACTTCTCTGGTTACATCAAACAAATGACTATGACGGTATTTGTTGCTTCTCTGGTTACATCAAACCAATGACTATGACGTTACTTCTCTGGTTACATGAAACCAATGACTATGACAGTATTTTTGCTTCTCTGGTTACATCAAACCAATGACTATGACGGTATTTGTTACTTCTCTGGTTACATCAAACCAATGACTATGACGGTATTTGTTACTTCTCTGGTTACATCAAACCAATGACTATGACGGTATTTGTTACTTCTCTGGTTACATCAAACCAATGACTATGACGTTGCTTCTCTGGTTACATCAAACCAATGACTATGACGGTATTTGTTACTTCTCTGGTTACATCAAACCAATGACTATGACGGTATTTGTTGCTTCTCTGGTTGCATCAAACCAATGACTATGACGGTATTTGTTGCTTCTCTGGTTGCATCAAACCAATGACTATGACGGTATTTGTTGCTTCTCTGGTTACATCAAACCAATGACTATGACGGTATTTGTTACTTCTCTGGTTACATCAAACCAATGATTATGACGGTATTTGTTGCTTCTCTGGTTGCATCAAACCAATGACTATGACGGTATTTGTTGCTTCTCTGGTTACATCAAACCAATGACTATGGTGGTATTTGTTACTTCTCTGGTTACATCAAACCAATGACTATGACGGTATTTGTTGCTTCTCTGGTTACATCAAACCAATGACTATGACGGTATTTGTTGCTTCTCTGGTTACATCAAACCAATGACTAAGACGTTGCTTCTCTGGTTACATCAAACCAATGACTGACGGTATTTGTTGCTTCTCTAGTTACATGAAACTAATGAATATGACGGTATTTTTTACTTCTCTGGTTACATGAAACCAATGACTATGACGGTATTTGTTACTTCTCTGGTTATATCAAACCAATGACTATGACGTTACTTCTCTGGTTACATCAAACCAATGACTATGACGGTATTTGTTGCTTCTCTGGTTGCATCAAACCAATGACTATGACGGTATTTGTTGCTTCTCTGGTTACATCAAACCAATGACTATGACGGTATTTGTTACTTCTCTGGTTACATCAAACCAATGATTATGACAGTATTTTTGCTTCTCTGGTTACATCAAACCAATGACTATGACGTTGCTTCTCTGGTTACATCAAACCAATGACTATGACAGTATTTGTTACTTCTCTGGTTACATCAAACCAATGACTATGACGGTATTTGTTGCTTCTCTGGTTGCATCAAACCAATGACTATGACGGTATTTGTTGCTTCTCTGGTTGCATCAAACCAATGACTATGACGGTATTTGTTGCTTCTCTGGTTACATCAAACCAATGACTATGATGGTATTTGTTACTTCTCTGGTTACATCAAACCAATGACTATGACGGTATTTGTTACTTCTCTGGTTACATCAAACCAATGACTATGACGGTATTTGTTGCTTCTCTGGTTACATCAAACCAATGACTAAGACGTTGCTTCTCTGGTTACATCAAACCAATGACTGACGGTATTTGTTGCTTCTCTAGTTACATGAAACTAATGAATATGACGGTATTTTTTACTTCTCTGGTTACATGAAACCAATGACTATGACGGTATTTGTTACTTCTCTGGTTACATCAAACCAAT
This sequence comes from Bathymodiolus brooksi, assembly GCA_963680875.1. NCBI lineage: Eukaryota > Metazoa > Mollusca > Bivalvia > Mytilida > Modiolidae > Bathymodiolus > Bathymodiolus brooksi. Next base: position 7,377,098 of record OY804580.1, on the reverse strand, counting down.
GACTATGACGTTACTTCTCTGGTTACATCAAACCAATGACTATGACGGTATTTGTTACTTCTCTGGTTACATCAAACCAATGACTATGACGATATTTGTTATTTCTCTGGTTACATCAAACCAATGACTATGATGGTATTTGTTACTTCTCTGGTTACATCAAACCAATGACTATGACGTTACTTTTCTGGTTACATCAAACTAATGACTATGACGTTACTTCTCTGGTTACATCGAACCAATGACTATGACGGTATTTGTTACTTCTCTGGTTGTATCAAACCAATGACTATGACGGTATTTGTTACTTCTCTGGTTACATCAAACCAATGACTATGACGGTATTTGTTGCTTCTCTAGTTACATAAAACCAATGACTATGATGGTTTTTGTTGCTTCTCTGGTTACATCAAACCAATGACTATGACGTTTCTTCTCTGGTTACATCAAACCAATGACTATGACGTTGCTTCTCTGGTTACATCAAACCAATGACTATGACGTTACTTCTCTGGTTACATCAAACCAATGACTATGACGTTACTTCTCTGGTAACATCAAACCAATGACTATGACGTTACTTCTCTGGTTAAATCAAACCAATGACTATGACGGTATATGTTGTTTCTCTGGTTACATCAAACCAATGACTATGACAGTATTTGTTACTTCTCTGGTTACATCAAACCAATGACTATGACGGTATTTGTTACTTCTCTGGTTACATCAAACCAATGACTATGACAGTATTTGTTGCTTCTCTGGTTACATCAAACCAATGACTATGACGGTATTTGTTGCTTTTCTGGTTACATCAAACCAATGACTATGACGGTATTTGTTGCTTCTCTGGTTACATCAAACCAATGACTATGACGTTGCTTCTCTGGTTACATCAAACCAATGACTATGACGTTGCTTCTCTGGTTACATCAAACCAATGACTATGACGGTATTTGTTACTTCTCTGGTTACATCAAACCAATGACTATGACGGTATTTGTTGCTTCTCTGGTTACATCAAACCAATGACTATGACAGTATTTGTTACTTCTCTGGTTACATCAAACCAATGACTATGACGGTATTTGTTACTTCTCTGGTTACATCAAACCAATGACTATGACGTTGCTTCTCTGGTTACATCAAGCCAATGACTATGACGATATTTGTTACTTCTCTGGTTACATCAAACCAATGACTATGACGGTATTTGTTGCTTCTCTGGTTGCATCAAACCAATGACTATGACGGTATTTGTTGCTTCTCTTGTTACATCAAACCAATGACTATGATGGTATTTGTTACTTCTCTGGTTACATCAAACCAATGACTATGACGGTATTTGTTACTTCTCTGGTTACATCAAACCAATGACTATGCCGGTATTTGTTGCTTCTCTGGTTACATCAAACCAATGACTATGACGTTGCTTCTCTGGTTACATCAAACCAATGACTATGACGTTACTTCTCTGGTTAAATCAAAACAATGAGTATGACGGTATTTGTTACTTCTCTGGTTACATCAAACCAATGACTACGACGGTATTTGTTACTTCTCTGGTTACATCAAACCAATGACTATGACGGTATTTGTTACTTCATCTGGTTACATCAAACCAATGACTATGATGGTATTTCTTGCTTCTCTGGTTACATCAAACCAATGACTATGACGGTATTTGTTGCTTCTCTGGTTGCATCATTCCAATGATTATGACGGTATTTGTTACTTCTCTGGTTACATCAAACCAATGACTATGACGGTATTTGTTACTTCTCTGGTTACATCAAACCAATGACTATGACGGTATTTGTTGCTTCTCTGGTTACATCAAACCAATGACTATGACGGTATTTGTTGCTTCTCTGGTTACATCAAACCAATGACTATGACGTTGCTTCTCTGGTTACATCAAACCAATGACTATGACGGTATTTGTTACTTCTCTGGTTACATCAAACCAATGACTATGACGGTATTTGTTACTTCTCTGGTTACATCAAACCAATGACTAAGACGATATTTGTTACTTTTCTGGTTACATCAAACCAATGACTATGACGTTGCTTCTCTGGTTACATCAAACCAATGACTATGACGGTATTTGTTACTTCTCTGGTTACAACAAACCAATGACTATGATGGTATTTGTTACTTCTCTGGTTACATCAAACCAATGACTATGACGGTATTTGTTGCTTCTCTGGTTACATCAAACCAATGACTATGACGGTATTTGTTGCTTCTCTGGTTACATCAAACCAATGACTATGACGTTACTTCTCTGGTTACATCAAACCAATGACTATGACGGTATTTGTTACTTTTCTGGTTACATCAAACCAATGACTATGACGGTATTTGTTACTTCTCTGGTTACATCAAACCAATGACTATGACAGTATTTGTTGCTTCTCTGGTTACATCAAACCAATGACTATGACGTTGCTTCTCTGGTTACATCAAACCAATGACTATGAAGGTATTTGTTGCTTCTCTGGTTACATCAAACCAATGAGTATGACGGTATTTGTTGCTTCTCTGGTTACATCAAACCAATGACTGACGGTATTTGTTGCTTCTCTGGTTACATCAAACCAATGACTGACGGTATTTGTTGCTTCTCTGGTTACATCAAACCAATGAATATGACGGTATTTGTTACTTCTCTGGATACATCAAACCAATGACTATGACGGTATTTGTTACTTCTCTGGTTACATCAAACCAATGACTTTGACGTTACTTCTCTGGTTACATCAAACCAATGACTATGACGGTATTTGTTACTTCTCTGGTTACATCAAACCAATGACTATGACGGTATTTGTTACTTCTCTGGTTACATCAAACCAATGATTATGATGGTATTTGTTACTTCTCTGGTTACATCAAACCAATGACTATGACGTTGCTTCTCTGGTTACATCAAACCAATGACTGACGGTATTTGTTGCTTCTCTGGTTACATCAAACCAATGAATACGACGTATTTGTTACTTCTCTGATTACATGAAACCAATGACTATGATGGTATTTGTTACTTCTCTGGTTACATCAAACCAATGACTATGACAGTATTTGTTACTTCTCTGGTTACATCAAACCAATGACTATGACGGTATTTGTTACTTCTCTGGTTACATCAAACCAATGACTATGACGGTATTTGTTGCTTTTCTGGTTACATCAAACAAATGACTATGACGGTATTTATTGCTTCTCTGGTTACATCAAACTAATGACTATGACGTTGCTTCTCTGGTTACATCAAACCAATGAATATGACGGTATTTGTTGCTTCTCTGGTTACATCAAACCAATGACTATGACGTTGCTTCTCTGGTTACATCAAACCAATGACTATAACGTTGCTTCTCTGGTTACATCAAACCAATGACTATGATGGTATTTGTTGCTTCTCTGGTTACATCAAACCAATGACTATGACGTTACTTCTCTGGTTACATCAAACTAATGACTATGACGTTACTTCTCTGGTTACATCAAACCAATGACAATGACGGTATTTGTTGCTTCTCTGGTTGCATCAAACCAATGACTATGACGGTATTTGTTACTTCTCTGGTTACATCAAACCAATGACTATGACATTACTTCTCTGGTTACATCAAACCAATGACTATGACGGTATTTGTTGCTTCTCTAGTTACATCAAACCAATGACTATGATGGTTTTTGTTGATTCTCTGGTTACATCAAACCAATGACTATGACGTTACTTCTCTGGTTACATCAAACCAATGACTATGACGTTGCTTCTCTGGTTACATCAAACCAATGACTATGACGTTACTTCTCTGGTTACATCAAACCAATGACTATGACGTTACTTCTCTGGTTACATCAAACCAATGACTATGACGTTACTTCTCTGGTTACATCAAACCAATGACTATGACGGTATATGTTGTTTCTCTGGTTACATCAAACCAATGACTATGACGTTACTTCTCTGGTTACATCAAACCAATGACTATGACGGTATATGTTGTTTCTCTGGTTACATCAAACCAATGACTATGACAGTATTTGTTACTTCTCTGGTTACATCAAACCAATGACTATGACGGTATTTGTTGCTTTTCTGGTTACATCAAACCAATGACTATGATGGTATTTGTTGCTTCTCTGGTTACATCAAACCAATGACTATGACGTTGCTTCTCTGGTTATATCAAACCAATGAATATGACGGTATTTGTTGCTTCTCTGGTTACATCAAACCAATGACTGACGTTGCTTCTCTGGTTACATCAAACCAATGACTATGACGTTACTTCTCTGGTTACATCAAACCAATGACTATGACGGTATATGTTGTTTCTCTGGTTACATCAAACCAATGACTATGACGTTGCTTCTCTGGTTACATCAAACCAATGACTGACGGTATTTGTTGCTTCTCTGGTTACATCAAACCAATGAATATGACGGTATTTGTTACTTCTCTGGTTACATCAAACCAATGACTATGACGTTACGTCTCTGGTTACATCAAACCAATGACTATGACGTTACTTCTCTGGTTACATCAAACCAATGACTATGACGGTATATGTTGTTTCTCTGGTTACATCAAATCAATGACTATGACAGTATTTGTTACTTCTCTGGTTACATCAAACCAATGACTATGACGGTATTTGTTGCTTCTCTGGTTACATCAAACCAATGACTATGACGGTATTTGTTACTTCTCTGGTTACATCAAACCAATGACTATGAAGGTATTTGTTGCTTCTCTTGTTATATCAAACCAATGACTATGACGGTATTTGTTGCTTCTCTGGTTACATCAAACCAATGACTATGACGTTGCTTCTCTGGTTACATCAAACCAATGACTATGAAGGTATTTGTTGCTTCTCTGGTTACATCAAACCAATGACTATGACGGTATTTGTTGCTTCTCTGATTACATCAAACCAATGACTATGACGTTGCTTCTCTGGTTACATCAAACCAATGACTGACGGTATTTGTTGCTTCTCTGGTTACATCAAACCAATGAATATGACGGTATTTGTTACTTCTCTGGTTACATGAAACCAATGACTATGACGGTATTTGTTACTTCTCTGATTACATCAAACCAATGACTATGACGTTACTTCTCTGGTTACATCAAACCAATGACTATGACGTTGCTTCTCTGGTTACATCAAACCAATGACTATGACGGTATTTGTTACTTCTCTGGTTACATAAAACCAATGACTATGACGGTATTTGTTACTTCTCTGGTTACATCAAACCAATGACTATGACGGTATTTGTTACTTCTCTGGTTACATCAAACCAATGACTATGACGGTATTTGTTGCTTCTCTGGTTGCATCAAACCAATGACTATGACGGTATTTGTTGCTTCACTGGTTACATCAAACCAATGACTATGACGGTATTTGTTACTTCTCTGGTTACATCAAACCAATGACTATGACGGTATTTGTTGCTTCTCTGGTTACATGAAACCAATGACTATGACGGTATTTGTTACTTCTCTGGTTACATCAAACCAATGACTATGACGTTACTTCTCTGGTTACATCAAACCAATGACTATGACGGTATTTGTTACTTCTCTGGTTACATCAAACCAATGACTATGACGGTATTTGTTGCTTCTCTGGTTACATCAAACCAATGACTATGACGGTATTTGTTACTTCTCTGGTTACATCAAACCAATGACTATGACGGTATTTGTTACTTCTCTGGTTACATCAAACAAATGACTATGACGGTATTTGTTGCTTCTCTGGTTACATCAAACCAATGACTATGACGTTACTTCTCTGGTTACATCAAACCAATGACTATGACGGTATTTGTTACTTCTCTGGTTACATCAAACCAATGACTATGACGGTATTTGTTGCTTCTCTGGTTGCATCAAACCAATGACTATGACGGTATTTGTTGCTTCTCTGGTTACATCAAACCAATGACTATGATGGTATTTGTTACTTCTCTGGTTACATCAAACCAATGACTATGACGGTATTTGTTACTTCTCTGGTTACATCAAACCAATGACTATGACGGTATTTGTTGCTTCTCTGGTTACATCAAACCAATGACTAAGACGTTGCTTCTCTGGTTACATCAAACCAATGACTGACGGTATTTGTTGCTTCTCTAGTTACATGAAACTAATGAATATGACGGTATTTTTTACTTCTCTGGTTACATGAAACCAATGACTATGACGGTATTTGTTACTTCTCTGGTTACATCAAACCAATGACTATGACGTTACTTCTCTGGTTACATCAAACCAATGACTATGACGGTATTTGTTACTTCTCTGGTTACATCAAACCAATGACTATGACGGTATTTGTTACTTCTCTGGTTACATCAAACCAATGACTATGACGGTATTTGTTACTTCTCTGGTTACATCAAGCCAATGACTATGACGGTATTTGTTACTTCTCTGGTTACATCAAACCAATGACTATGACGGTTTTTGTTACTTCTCTGGTTACATCAAACCAATGACTATGACGGTATTTGTTACTTCTCTGGTTACATCAAACCAATGACTATGACGTTGCTTCTCTGTTTACATCAAGCCAATGACTATGACGATATTTGTTACTTCTCTGGTTACATCAAACCAATGACTTTGACGGTATGTGTTCCTTCTCTGGTTGCATCAAACCAATGACTATCACGGTATTTGTTGCTTCTCTGGTTACATCAAACCAATGACTATGACGTTGCTTCTCTGGTTACATCAAACCAATGAATATGATGGTATTTGTTGCTTCTCTGGTTACATCAAACCAATGACTGACGTTGCTTCTCTGGTTACATCAAAACAATGACTATGACGTTACTTCTCTAGTTACATCAAACCAATGAATATGACGGTATTTGTTACTTCTCTGGTTACATCAAACCAATGAATATGACGGTATTTGTTGCTTCTCTGGTTACATCAAACCAATGACTGACGTTGCTTCTCTGGTTACATCAAAACAATGACTATGACGTTACTTCTCTAGTTACATCAAACCAATGAATATGACGGTATTTGTTACTTCTCTGGTTACATCAAACCAATGACTATGACGTTGCTTCTCTGGTTACATCAAACCAATGACTATGACGTTACTTCTCTGGTTACATCAAACCAATGACTATGACGGTATTTGTTGCTTCTCTGGTTACATCAAACCAATGACTATGACAGTATTTGTTACTTCTCTGGTTACATCAAACCAATGACTATGACGGTATTTGTTACTTCTCTGGTTACATCAAACCAATGACTATGACGGTATTTGTTACTTCTCTGGTTACATCAAACCAATGACTATGACGGTATTTGTTACTTCTCTGGTTACATCAAACCAATGACTATGACGGTATTTGTTGCTTCTCTGGTTACATCAAACCAATGACTATGACGTTGCTTCTCTGGTTACATCAAACCAATGACTATGACGGTATTTGTTGCTTCTCTGGTTGCATCAAACCAATGACTATGACGGTATTTGTTACTTCTCTGGTTACATCAAACCAATGACTATGACGGTATTTGTTGCTTCTCTGGTTGCATCAAACCAATGACTATGACGGTATTTGTTGCTTCTCTGGTTACATCAAACCAATGACTATGACAGTATTTGTTGTTTCTCTGGTTACATCAAACCAATGAATATGACGGTATTTGTTACTTCTCTGGTTACATGAAACCAATTACTATGACGGTATTTGTTACTTCTCTGGTTACATCAAACCAATGACTATGACGGTATTTGTTACTTCTCTGGTTACATCAAACCAATGACTATGACGGTATTTGTTACTTCTCTGGTTACATCAAACCAATGACTATGACGGTATTTGTTACTTCTCTGGTTACATCAAGCCAATGACTATGACGGTATTTGTTACTTCTCTGGTTACATCAAACCAATGACTATGACGGTATTTGTTACTTCTCTGGTTACATCAAACCAATGACTATGACGGTATTTGTTACTTCTCTGGTTACATCAAACCAATGACTATGACGTTGCTTCTCTGTTTACATCAAGCCAATGACTATGACGATATTTGTTACTTCTCTGGTTACATCAAACCAATGACTTTGACGGTATGTGTTCCTTCTCTGGTTGCATCAAACCAATGACTATGACGGTATTTGTTGCTTCTCTGGTTACATCAAACCAATGACTATGACGTTGCTTCTCTGGTTACATCAAACCAATGAATATGATGGTATTTGTTGCTTCTCTGGTTACATCAAACCAATGACTGACGTTGCTTCTCTGGTTACATCAAAACAATGACTATGACGTTACTTCTCTAGTTACATCAAACCAATGAATATGACGGTATTTGTTACTTCTCTGGTTACATCAAACCAATGACTATGACGTTGCTTCTCTGGTTACATCAAACCAATGACTATGACGTTACTTCTCTGGTTACATCAAACCAATGACTATGACGGTATTTGTTGCTTCTCTGGTTACATCAAACCAATGACTATGACAGTATTTGTTACTTCTCTGGTTACATCAAACCAATGACTATGACGGTATTTGTTACTTCTCTGGTTACATCAAACCAATGACTATGACGGTATTTGTTACTTCTCTGGTTACATCAAACCAATGACTATGACGGTATTTGTTGCTTCTCTGGTTACATCAAACCAATGACTATGACGTTGCTTCTCTGGTTACATCAAACCAATGACTATGACGGTATTTGTTGCTTCTCTGGTTGCATCAAACCAATGACTATGACGGTATTTGTTGCTTCTCTGGTTACATCAAACCAATGACTATGACGGTATTTGTTGCTTCTCTGGTTGCATCAAACCAATGACTATGACGGTATTTGTTGCTTCTCTGGTTACATCAAACCAATGACTATGACAGTATTTGTTGTTTCTCTGGTTACATCAAACCAATGAATATGACGGTATTTGTTACTTCTCTGGTTACATGAAACCAATTACTATGACGGTATTTGTTACTTCTCTGGTTACATCAAACCAATGACTATGACGTTGCTTCTCTGGTTACATCAAACCAATGACTATGATTGTATTTGTTGCTTCTCTGGTTACATCAAACCAATGACTATGACGGTATTTGTTACTTCTCTGGTTACATCAAACCAATGACTATGACGGTATTTGTTACTTCTCTGGTTACATCAAACCAATGACTATGACGTTACTTCTCTGGTTACATCAAACCAATGACTATGACGTTACTTCTCTGGTTACATCAAACCAATGACTATGACGTTACTTCTCTGGTTACATCAAACCAATGACTATGACGGTATTTGTTGCTTCTCTGGTTACATCAAACCAATGACTATGATGGTATTTGTTGCTTCTCTGGTTACATCAAACCAATGACTATGACGTTACTTCTCTGGTTACATCAAACCAATGACTATGACGTTGCTTCTCTGGTTACATCAAACCAATGACTATGATGTTACTTCTCTGGTTACATCAAACCAATGACTATGACGTTACTTCTCTGGTTACATCAATCCAATGACTGACGGTATTTGTTGCTTCTCTGGTTACATCAAACCAATGACTATGACAGTATTTGTTACTTCTCTGGTTACATCAAACCAATGACTATGACGGTATTTGTTACTTCTCTGATTACATCAAACCAATGACTATGACGGTATTTGTTGCTTTTCTGGTTACATCAAACCAATGACTATGACGGTATTTGTTGCTTCTCTGGTTACATCAAACTAATGACTATGACGTTGCTTCTCTGGTTACATCAAACCAATGAATATGACGGTATTTGTTGCTTCTCTGGTTACATCAAACCAATGACTATGACGTTGCTTCTCTGGTTACATCAAACCAATGACTATAACGTTGCTTCTCTGGTTACATCAAACCAATGACTATGATGGTATTTGTTGCTTCTCTGGTTACATCAAACCAATGACTATGACTTTGCTTCTCTGTTTACATCAAACCAATGAATATGACGGTATTTGTTGCTTCTCTGGTTACATCAAACCAATGACTATGACGGTATTTGTTGCTTCTCTGGTTACATCAAACCAATGACTGACGTTGCTTCTCTGGTTACATCAAACCAATGACTATGACGTTACTTCTCTGGTTACATCAAACCAATGAATATGACGGTATTTGTTACTTCTCTGGTTACATCAAACCAATGACTATGACGTTGTTTCTCTGGTTACATCAAACCAATGACTATGACGTTACTTCTCTGGTTAAATCAAACCAATGACTATGACTGTATTTGTTGCTTCTCTGGTTACATCAACCAATGACTATGACGTTGCTTCTCTGGTTACATCAAACCAATGACTATGACGTTACTTCTCTGGTTACATCAAACCAATGACTATGACGTTCCTTCTCTGGTTACATCAAACCAATGACTATGACGTTACTTCTCTGGTTACATCAAACCAATGACTATGATTGTATTTGTTGCTTCTCTGGTTACATCAAACCAATGACTATGACAGTATTTGTTGCTTCTCTGGTTACATCAAACCAATGACTATGACAGTATTTGTTACTTCTCTGGTTACATCAAACCAATGACTATGACGGTATTTATTACTTCTCTGGTTACATCAAACCAATGACTATGACGGTATTTGTTGCTTCTCTGGTTACATCAAACCAATGACTATGACGTTGCTTCTCTGGTTACATCAAACCAATGACTATGACGTTGCTTCTCTGGTTACATCAAACCAATGACTATGACGTTACTTCTCTGGTTACATCAAACCAATGACTATGACGTTGCTTCTCTGGTTACATCAAACCAATGACTATGACGTTACTTCTCTGGTTACATCAAACCAATGACTATGACGGTATCTGTTACTTCTCTGGTTACATCAAACCAATGACTATGACGGTATTTGTTACTTCTCTGGTTACATCAAACCAATGAATATGACGGTATTTGTTGCTTCTCTGGTTACATCAAACCAATGACTATGACGGTATTTGTTGCTTCTCTGGTTACATCAAACCAATGACTATGACGGTATTTGTTACTTCTCTGGTTACATCAAACCAATGACTATGACGGTATTTGTTGCTTCTCTGGTTACATCAAACCAATGACTATGACGGTATTTGTTACTTCTCTGGTTACATCAAACCAATGACTATGACAGTATTTGTTACTTCTCTGGTTACATCAAACCAATGAATATGACGGTATTTGTTACTTCTCTGGTTACATCAAACCAATGACTATGACGGTATTTGTTACACCTCTGGTTACATCAAACCAATGACAATGACGGTATTTGTTGCTTCTCTGGTTACATCAAACCAATGACTATGACGTTGCTTCTCTGGTTACATCAAGCCAATGACTATGACGTTGCTTCTCTGGTTACATCAAACCAATGACTATGACGTTACTTCTCTGGTTACATCAAACCAATGACTATGACGGTATTTGTTACTTCTCTGGTTACATCAAACCAATGACTATGACGGTATTTGTTACTTCTCTGGTTACATCAAACCAATGACTATGACGGTATTTGTTGCTTCTCTGGTTACATCAAACCAATGACTATGACGGTATTTGTTACTTCTCTGGTTACATCAAACCAATGACTATGACGGTATTTGTTACTTCTCTGGTTACATCAAACCAATGACTATGACGGTATTTGTTGCTTCTCTGGTTACATCAAACCAATGACTATGACGTTACTTCTCTGGTTACATCAAACCAATGACTATGACAGTATTTTTGCTTCTCTGGTTACATCAAATCAATGACTATGACGGTATTTGTTACTTCTCTGGTTACATCAAACCAATGACTATGACGGTATTTGTTACTTCTCTGGTTACATCAAACCAATGACTATGACGGTATTTGTTACTTCTCTGGTTACATCAAACCAATGACTATGACGTTGCTTCTCTGGTTACATCAAACCAATGACTATGACGGTATTTGTTACTTCTCTGGTTACATCAAACCAATGACTATGACGGTATTTGTTGCTTCTCTGGTTGCATCAAACCAATGACTATGACGGTATTTGTTGCTTCTCTGGTTACATCAAACCAATGACTATGACGGTATTTGTTGCTTCTCTGGTTACATCAAACCAATGACTATGACGTTGCTTCTCTGGTTACATCAAACCAATGAATATGACGGTATTTGTTGCTTCTCTATTTACATCAAACCAATGACTATGACGGTATTTGTTGCTTCTCTGGTTGCATCAAACCAATGACTATGACGGTATTTGTTACTTCTCTGGTTACATCAAACCAATGACTATGACATTACTTCTCTGGTTACATCAAACCAATGATTATGACGGTATTTGTTGCTTCTCTAGTTACATCAAACCAATGACTATGATGGTTTTTGTTTCTTCTCTGGTTACATCAAACCAATGACTATGACGTTACTTCTCTGGTTACATCAAACCAATGACTATGACGTTGCTTCTCTGGTTACATCAAACCAATGACTATGACGTTACTTCTCTGGTTACATCAAACCAATGACTATGACGTTACTTCTCTGGTTACATCAAACCAATGACTATGACGTTACTTCTCTGGTTACATCAAACCAATGACTATGACGTTACTTCTCTGGTTACATCAAACCAATGACTATGACGGTATATGTTGTTTCTCTGATTACATCAAACCAATGACTATGACAGTATTTGTTACCTCTCTGGTTACATCAAACCAATGACTATGACGGTATTTGTTGCTTTTCTGGTTACATCAAACCAATGACTATGACGGTATTTGTTGCTTCTCTGGTTACATCAAACCAATGACTATGACGTTGCTTCTCTGGTTACATCAAACCAATGAATATGACTGTATTTGTTGCTTCTCTGGTTACATCAAACCAATGACTATGACGTTGCTTCTCTGGTTACATCAAACCAATGACTATGACGTTGCTTCTCTGGTCACATCAAACCAATGACTATGATGGTATTTGTTGCTTCTCTGGTTACATCAAACCAATGACTATGACGTTGCTTCTCTGGTTATATCAAACCAATGAATATGACGGTATTTGTTGCTTCTCTGGTTACATCAAACCAATGACTGACGTTGCTTCTCTGGTTACATCAAACCAATGACTATGACGTTACTTCTGTGGTTACATCAAACCAATGAATATGACGATATTTGTTACTTCTCTGGTTACATCAAACCAATGACTATGTCGTTGCTTCTCTGGTTACATCAAACCAATGACTATGACGTTACTTCTCTAGTTACATCAAACCAATGACTATGACGGTATTTGTTGCTTCTCTGATTACATCAAACCAATGACTATGACAGTATTTGTTACTTCTCTGGTTACATCAAACCAATGACTATGACGGTATTTGTTACTTCTCTGGTTACATCAAACCAATGACTATGACGGTATTTGTTACTTCTCTGGTTACATCAAACCAATGACTATGACGGTATTTGTTACTTCTCTGGTTACATCAAACCAATGACTATGACGGTATTTGTTGCTTCTCTGGTTACATCAAACCAATGACTATGACGTTGCTTCTCTGGTTACATCAAACCAATGACTATGACGTTACTTCTCTGGTTACATCAAACCAATGACTATGACGGTATTTGTTGCTTCTCTGGTTACATCAAACCAATGACTATGACAGTATTTGTTACTTCTCTGGTTACATCAAACCAATGACTATGACGGTATTTGTTACTTCTCTGGTTACATCAAACCAATGACTATGAGGGTATTTGTTACTTCTCTGGTTACATCAAACCAATGAATATGACTGTATTTGTTGCTTCTCTGGTTACATCAAACCAATGACTATGACGGTATTTGTTGCTTCTCTGGTTACATCAAACCAATGACTATGACGGTATTTGTTACTTCTCTGGTTACATCAAACCAATGACTATGACGGTATTTGTTGCTTCTCTGGTTACATCAAACCAATGACTATGACGGTATTTGTTACTTCTCTGGTTACATCAAACCAATGACTATGACAGTATTTGTTACTTCTCTGGTTACATCAAACCAATGAATATGACGGTATTTGTTACTTCTCTGGTTACATCAAACCAATGACTATGACGGTATTTGTTACACCTCTGGTTACATCAAACCAATGACAATGACGGTATTTGTTGCTTCTCTGGTTACATCAAACCAATGACTATGACGTTGCTTCTCTGGTTACATCAAACCAATGACTATGACGTTGCTTCTCTGGTTACATCAAACCAATGACTATGACGTTACTTCTCTGGTTACATCAAACCAATGACTATGACGGTATTTGTTACTTCTCTGGTTACATCAAACCAATGACTATGACGGTATTTGTTACTTCTCTGGTTACATCAAACCAATGACTATGACGGTATTTGTTGCTTCTCTGGTTACATCAAACCAATGACTATGACGGTATTTGTTACTTCTCTGGTTACATCAAACCAATGACTATGACGGTATTTGTTACTTCTCTGGTTACATCAAACCAATGACTATGACGGTATTTGTTGCTTCTCTGGTTACATCAAACCAATGACTATGACGTTACTTCTCTGGTTACATCAAAACAATGACTATGACAGTATTTTTGCTTCTCTGGTTACATCAAACCAATGACTATGACGGTATTTGTTACTTCTCTGGTTACATCAAACCAATGACTATGACGGTATTTGTTACTTCTCTGGTTACATCAAACCAATGACTATGACGGTATTTGTTACTTCTCTGGTTACATCAAACCAATGACTATGACGTTGCTTCTCTGGTTACATCAAACCAATGACTATGACGGTATTTGTTACTTCTCTGGTTACATCAAACCAATGACTATGACGGTATTTGTTGCTTCTCTGGTTGCATCAAACCAATGCATATGACGGTATTTGTTGCTTCTCTGGTTACATCAAACCAATGACTATGACGGTATTTGTTACTTCTCTGGTTACATCAAACCAATGACTATGACGGTATTTGTTACTTCTCTGGTTACATCAAACCAATGACTATGACGGTATTTGTTACTTCTCTGGTTACATCAAACCAATGACTATGACGTTGCTTCTCTGGTTACATCAAGCCAATGACTATGACGATATTTGTTACTTCTCTGGTTACATCAAACCAATGACTATGACGGTATTTGTTGCTTCTCTGGTTGCATCAAACCAATGACTATGACGGTATTTGTTGCTTCTCTGGTTACATCAAACCAATGACTATGATGGTATTTGTTACTTCTCTGGTTACATCAAACCAATGACTATGACGGTATTTGTTACTTCTCTGGTTACATCAAACCAATGACTATGCGGTATTTGTTGCTTCTCTGGTTACATCAAACCAATGACTATGACGTTACTTCTCTGGTTAAATCAAAACAATGAGTATGACGGTATTTGTTACTTCTCTGGTTACATCAAACCAATGACTACGACGGTATTTGTTACTTCTCTGGTTACATCAAACCAATGACTATGACGGTATTTGTTACTTCTCTGGTTACATCAAACCAATGACTATGATGGTATTTCTTGCTTCTCTGGTTACATCAAACCAATGACTATGACGGTATTTGTTGCTTCTCTGGTTGCATCATTCCAATGACTATGACGGTATTTGTTACTTCTCTGGTTACATCAAACCAATGACTATGACGGTATTTGTTACTTCTCTGGTTACATCAAACCAATGACTATGACGGTATTTGTTGCTTCTCTGGTTACATCAAACCAATGACTATGACGGTATTTGTTGCTTCTCTGGATACATCAAACCAATGACTATGACGTTGCTTCTCTGGTTACATCAAACCAATGACTATGACGGTATTTGTTACTTCTCTGGTTACATCAAACCAATGACTATGACGGTATTTGTTACTTCTCTGGTTACATCAAACCAATGACTAAGACGATATTTGTTACTTCTCTGGTTACATCAAACCAATGACTATGACGTTGCTTCTCTGGTTACATCAAACCAATGACTATGACGGTATTTGTTACTTCTCTGGTTACAACAAACCAATGACTATGATGGTATTTGTTACTTCTCTGGTTACATCAAACCAATGACTATGACGGTATTTGTTGCTTCTCTGGTTACATCAAACCAATGACTATGACGGTATTTGTTGCTTCTCTGGTTACATCAAACCAATGACTATGACGTTACTTCTCTGGTTACATCAAACCAATGACTATGACGGTATTTGTTACTTCTCTGGTTACATCAAACCAATGACTATGACGGTATTTGTTACTTCTCTGGTTACATCAAACCAATGACTATGACATTACTTCTCTGGTTACATCAAACCAATGATTATGACGGTATTTGTTGCTTCTCTGGTTACATCAAACCAATGACTATGACGTTACTTCTCTGGTTACATCAAACCAATGACTATGACGTTGCTTCTCTGGTTACATCAAACCAATGACTATGACGTTACTTCTCTGGTTACATCAAACCAATGACTATGACGTTACTTCTCTGGTTACATCAAACCAATGACTATGACGTTACTTCTCTGGTTACATCAAACCAATGACTATGACGTTACTTCTCTGGTTACATCAAACCAATGACTATGACGGTATATGTTGTTTCTCTGGTTACATCAAACCAATGACTATGACGTTACTTCTCTGGTTACATCAAACCAATGACTATGACGTTATTTCTCTGGTTACATCAAACCAATGACTATGACGGTATATGTTGTTTCTCTGATTACATCAAACCAATGACTATGACAGTATTTGTTACCTCTCTGGTTACATCAAACCAATGACTATGACGGTATTTGTTGCTTTTCTGGTTACATCAAACCAATGACTATGACGGTTTTTGTTGCTTCTCTGGTTACATCAAACCAATGACTATGATGTTGCTTCTCTGGTTACATCAAACCAATGAATATGACTGTATTTGTTGCTTCTCTGGTTACATCAAACCAATGACTATGACGTTGCTTCTCTGGTTACATCAAACCAATGACTATGATGGTATTTGTTGCTTCTCTGGTTACATCAAACCAATGACTATGACGTTCCTTCTCTGGTTATATCAAACCAATGAATATGACGGTATTTGTTGCTTCTCTGGTTACATCAAACCAATGACTGACGTTGCTTCTCTGGTTACATCAAACCAATGACTATGACGTTACTTCTCTGGTTACATCAAACCAATGAATATGACGATATTTGTTACTTCTCTGGTTACATCAAACCAATGACTATGACGTTGCTTCTCTGGTTACATCAAACCAATGACTATGACGTTACTTCTCTAGTTACATCAAACCAATGACTATGACGGTATTTGTTGCTTCTCTGATTACATCAAACCAATGACTATGACAGTATTTGTTACTTCTCTGGTTACATCAAACCAATGACTATGACGGTATTTGTTACTTCTCTGGTTACATCAAACCAATGGCTATGACGGTATTTGTTACTTCTCTGGTTACATCAAACCAATGACTATGACGGTATTTGTTACTTCTCTGGTTACATCAAACCAATGACTATGACGGTATTTGTTGCTTCTTTGGTTACATCAAACCAATGACTATGACGGTATTTGTTGCTTCTCTGGTTACATCAAACCAATGACTATGACGTTGCTTCTCTGGTTACATCAAACCAATGACTATGACGTTGCTTCTCTGGTTACATCAAACCAATGACTATGACGTTGCTTCTCTGGTTACATCAATCCAATGACTATGACGTATTTGTTGCTTCTCTGGTTGCATCAAACCAATGACTATGACGGTATTTGTTGCTTCTATGGTTACATCAAACCAATGACTATGACGGTATTTGTTGCTTCTCTAGTTACATCAAACCAATGACTATGATGGTTTTTGTTGCTTCTCTGGTTACATCAAACCAATGACTATGACGGTATTTGTTGCTTCTCTGGTTACATCAAACCAATGACTATGACAGTATTTGTTACTTCTCTGGTTACATCAAACCAATGACTATGACGGTATTTGTTACTTCTCTGGTTACATCAAACCAATGACTATGACGGTATTTGTTACTTCTCTGGTTACATCAAACCAATGACTATGACGGTATTTGTTACTTCTCTGGTTACATCAAACCAATGACTATGACGGTATTTGTTGCTTCTCTGGTTACATCAAACCAATGACTATGACGTTGCTTCTCTGGTTACATCAAACCAATGACTATGACGGTATTTGTTGCTTCTCTGGTTGCATCAAACCAATGACTATGACGGTATTTGTTGCTTCTCTGGTTACATCAAACCAATGACTATGACGGTATTTGTTGCTTCTCTGGTTGCATCAAACCAATGACTATGACGGTATTTGTTGCTTCTCTGGTTACATCAAACCTATGACTATGACAGTATTTGTTGCTTCTCTGGTTACATCAAACCAATGAATATGACGATATTTGTTACTTCTCTGGTTACATGAAACCAATGACTATGACGGTATTTGTTACTTCTCTGGTTACATCAAACCAATGACTATGATGGTATTTGTTGCTTCTCTGGTTACATCAAACCAATGACTATGATGTTGCTTCTCTGGTTACATCAAACCAATGAATATGACGGTATTTGTTGCTTCTCTGGATACATCAAACCAATGACTATGACGGTATTTGTTGCTTCTCTGGTTACATCAAACCAATGACTATGACGTTGCTTCTCTGGTTACATCAAACCAATGACTATGACGGTATTTGTTACTTCTCTGGTTACATCAAACCAATGACTATGACGGTATTTGTTGCTTCTCTGGTTACATCAAACCAATGACTATGACAGTATTTGTTACTTCTCTGGTTACATCAAACCAATGACTATGACGGTATTTGTTACTTCTCTGGTTACATCAAACCAATGACTATGACGGTATTTGTTACTTCTCTGGTTACATCAAACCAATGACTATGACGGTATTTGTTGTTTCTCTGGTTACATCAAACCAATGACTATGACGTTGCTTCTCTGGTTACATCAAACCAATGACTATGACCGTACTACTCTGGTTACATCAAACCAATGACTATGACGTTACTTCTCTCGTTACATCAAACCAATGACTATGACGTTGCTTCTCTGGTTACATCAAACCAATGACTATGATGTTACTTCTCTGGTTACATCAAACCAATGACTATGACGTTACTTCTCTGGTTACATCAAACCAATGACTGACGGTATTTGTTGCTTCTCTGGTTACATCAAACCAATGACTATGACAGTATTTGTTACTTCTCTGGTTACATCAAACCAATGACTATGACGGTATTTGTTACTTCTCTGGTTACATCAAACCAATGACTATGACGGTATTTGTTGCTTTTCTGGTTACATCAAACCAATGACTATGACGGTATTTGTTGCTTCTCTGGTTACATCAAACTAATGACTATGACGTTGCTTCTCTGGTTACATCAAACCAATGAATATGACGGTATTTGTTGCTTCTCTGGTTACATCAAACCAATGACTATGACGTTGCTTCTCTGGTTACATCAAACCAATGACTATAACGTTGCTTCTCTGGTTACATCAAACCAATGACTATGATGGTATTTGTTGCTTCTCTGGTTACATCAAACCTATGACTATGACAGTATTTGTTGCTTCTCTGGTTACATCAAACCAATGAATATGACGGTATTTGTTACTTCTCTGGTTACATGAAACCAATGACTATGACGGTATTTGTTACTTCTCTGGTTACATCAAACCAATGACTATGATGGTATTTGTTGCTTCTCTGGTTACATCAAACCAATGACTATGATGTTGCTTCTCTGGTTACATCAAACCAATGAATATGACGGTATTTGTTGCTTCTCTGGATACATCAAACCAATGACTATGACGGTATTTGTTGCTTCTCTGGTTACATCAAACCAATGACTATGACGTTGCTTCTCTGGTTACATCAAACCAATGACTATGACGGTATTTGTTACTTCTCTGGTTACATCAAACCAATGACTATGACGGTATTTGTTGCTTCTCTGGTTACATCAAACCAATGACTATGACAGTATTTGTTACTTCTCTGGTTACATCAAACCAATGACTATGACGGTATTTGTTACTTCTCTGGTTACATCAAACCAATGACTATGACGGTATTTGTTACTTCTCTGGTTACATCAAACCAATGACTATGACGGTATTTGTTGCTTCTCTGGTTACATCAAACCAATGACTATGACGTTGCTTCTCTGGTTACATCAAACCAATGACTATGACCGTACTACTCTGGTTACATCAAACCAATGACTATGACGTTACTTCTCTCGTTACATCAAACCAATGACTATGACGTTGCTTCTCTGGTTACATAAAACCAATGACTATGATGTTACTTCTCTGGTTACATCAAACCAATGACTATGACGTTACTTCTCTGGTTACATCAAACCAATGACTGACGGTATTTGTTGCTTCTCTGGTTACATCAAACCAATGACTATGACAGTATTTGTTACTTCTCTGGTTACATCAAACCAATGACTATGACGGTATTTGTTACTTCTCTGGTTACATCAAACCAATGACTATGACGGTATTTGTTGCTTTTCTGGTTACATCAAACCAATGACTATGACGGTATTTGTTGCTTCTCTGGTTACATCAAACTAATGACTATGACGTTGCTTCTCTGGTTACATCAAACCAATGAATATGACGGTATTTGTTGCTTCTCTGGTTACATCAAACCAATGACTGACGGTATTTGTTGCTTCTATGGTTACATCAAACCAATGACTATAACGTTGCTTCTCTGGTTACATCAAACCAATGAATATGACGGTATTTGTTGCTTCTCTGGTTACATCAAACCAATGACTATGACGTTGCTTCTCTGGTTACATCAAACAAATGAATATCATGGTATTTGTTGCTTCTCTGGTTACATCAAACCAATGACTATGACGGTATTTTTTGCTTCTCTGGTTACATCAAAACAATGACTGACGTTGCTTCTCTGGTTACATCAAACCAATGACTATGACGTTACTTCTCTGGTTACATCAAACCAATGAATATGACGGTATTTGTTACTTCTCTGGTTACATCAAACCAATGACTATGACGTTGTTTCTCTGGTTACATCAAACCAATGACTATGACGTTACTTCTCTGGTTAAATCAAACCAATGACTATGACGGTATTTGTTACACCTCTGGTTACATCAAACCAATGACAATGACGGTATTTGTTGCTTCTCTGGTTACATCAAACCAATGACTATGACGTTGCTTCTCTGGTTACATCAAACCAATGACTATGACGTTACTTCTCTGGTTACATCAAACCAATGACTATGACTTTACTTCTCTGGTTACATCAAACCAATGACTATGACGGTATTTGTTGCTTCTCTGGTTACATCAAACCAATGACTATGACAGTATTTGTTACTTCTCTGGTTACATCAAACCAATGACTATGACGGTATTTATTACTTCTCTGGTTACATCAAACCAATGACTATGACGGTATTTGTTACTTCTCTGGTTACATCAAACCAATGACTATGACGGTATTTGTTGCTTCTCTGGTTACATCAAACCAATGACTATGACGGTATTTGTTACTTCTCTGGTTACATCAAACCAATGACTATGAAGGTATTTGTTGCTTCTCTGGTTATATCAAACCAATGACTATGACGGTATTTGTTGCTTCTCTGGTTACATCAAACCAATGACTATGACGTTGCTTCTCTGGTTACATCAAACCAATGACTATGAAGGTATTTGTTGCTTCTCTGGTTACATCAAACCAATGACTATGACGGTATTTGTTGCTTCTCTGATTTCATCAAACCAATGACTATGACGTTGCTTCTCTGGTTACATCAAACCAATGACTGACGGTATTTGTTGCTTCTCTGGTTACATCAAACCAATGAATATGACGGTATTTGTTACTTCTCTGGTTACATGAAACCAATGACTATGACGGTATTTGTTACTTCTCTGATTACATCAAACCAATGACTATGACGTTATTTCTCTGGTTACATCAAACCAATGACTATGACGTTGCTTCTCTGGTTACATCAAACCAATGACTATGACGGTATTTGTTACTTCTCTGGTTACATAAAACCAATGACTATGACGGTATTTGTTACTTCTCTGGTTACATCAAACCAATGACTATGACGGTATTTGTTACTTCTCTGGTTACATCAAACCAATGACTATGACGGTATTTGTTGCTTCTCTGGTTGCATCAAACCAATGACTGACGGTATTTGTTGCTTCACTGGTTACATCAAACCAATGACTATGACGGTATTTGTTACTTCTCTGGTTACATCAAACCAATGACTATGACGGTATTTGTTGCTTCTCTGGTTACATGAAACCAATGACTATGACGGTATTTGTTACTTCTCTGGTTACATCAAACCAATGACTATGACGTTACTTCTCTGGTTACATCAAACCAATGACTATGACGGTATTTGTTACTTCTCTGGTTACATCAAACCAATGACTATGACGGTATTTGTTGCTTCTCTGGTTACATCAAACCAATGACTATGACGGTATTTGTTACTTCTCTGGTTACATCAAACCAATGACTATGACGGTATTTGTTACTTCTCTGGTTACATCAAACAAATGACTATGACGGTATTTGTTGCTTCTCTGGTTACATCAAACCAATGACTATGACGTTACTTCTCTGGTTACATGAAACCAATGACTATGACAGTATTTTTGCTTCTCTGGTTACATCAAACCAATGACTATGACGGTATTTGTTACTTCTCTGGTTACATCAAACCAATGACTATGACGGTATTTGTTACTTCTCTGGTTACATCAAACCAATGACTATGACGGTATTTGTTACTTCTCTGGTTACATCAAACCAATGACTATGACGTTGCTTCTCTGGTTACATCAAACCAATGACTATGACGGTATTTGTTACTTCTCTGGTTACATCAAACCAATGACTATGACGGTATTTGTTGCTTCTCTGGTTGCATCAAACCAATGACTATGACGGTATTTGTTGCTTCTCTGGTTGCATCAAACCAATGACTATGACGGTATTTGTTGCTTCTCTGGTTACATCAAACCAATGACTATGACGGTATTTGTTACTTCTCTGGTTACATCAAACCAATGATTATGACGGTATTTGTTGCTTCTCTGGTTGCATCAAACCAATGACTATGACGGTATTTGTTGCTTCTCTGGTTACATCAAACCAATGACTATGGTGGTATTTGTTACTTCTCTGGTTACATCAAACCAATGACTATGACGGTATTTGTTGCTTCTCTGGTTACATCAAACCAATGACTATGACGGTATTTGTTGCTTCTCTGGTTACATCAAACCAATGACTAAGACGTTGCTTCTCTGGTTACATCAAACCAATGACTGACGGTATTTGTTGCTTCTCTAGTTACATGAAACTAATGAATATGACGGTATTTTTTACTTCTCTGGTTACATGAAACCAATGACTATGACGGTATTTGTTACTTCTCTGGTTATATCAAACCAATGACTATGACGTTACTTCTCTGGTTACATCAAACCAATGACTATGACGGTATTTGTTGCTTCTCTGGTTGCATCAAACCAATGACTATGACGGTATTTGTTGCTTCTCTGGTTACATCAAACCAATGACTATGACGGTATTTGTTACTTCTCTGGTTACATCAAACCAATGATTATGACAGTATTTTTGCTTCTCTGGTTACATCAAACCAATGACTATGACGTTGCTTCTCTGGTTACATCAAACCAATGACTATGACAGTATTTGTTACTTCTCTGGTTACATCAAACCAATGACTATGACGGTATTTGTTGCTTCTCTGGTTGCATCAAACCAATGACTATGACGGTATTTGTTGCTTCTCTGGTTGCATCAAACCAATGACTATGACGGTATTTGTTGCTTCTCTGGTTACATCAAACCAATGACTATGATGGTATTTGTTACTTCTCTGGTTACATCAAACCAATGACTATGACGGTATTTGTTACTTCTCTGGTTACATCAAACCAATGACTATGACGGTATTTGTTGCTTCTCTGGTTACATCAAACCAATGACTAAGACGTTGCTTCTCTGGTTACATCAAACCAATGACTGACGGTATTTGTTGCTTCTCTAGTTACATGAAACTAATGAATATGACGGTATTTTTTACTTCTCTGGTTACATGAAACCAATGACTATGACGGTATTTGTTACTTCTCTGGTTACATCAAACCAATGACTATGACGTTACTTCTCTGGTTACATCAAACCAATGACTATGACGGTATTTGTTACTTCTCTGGTTACATCAAACCAATGACTATGACGATATTTGTTATTTCTCTGGTTACATCAAACCAATGACTATGATGGTATTTGTTACTTCTCTGGTTACATCAAACCAATGACTATGACGTTACTTTTCTGGTTACATCAAACTAATGACTATGACGTTACTTCTCTGGTTACATCGAACCAATGACTATGACGGTATTTGTTACTTCTCTGGTTGTATCAAACCAATGACTATGACGGTATTTGTTACTTCTCTGGTTACATCAAACCAATGACTATGACGGTATTTGTTGCTTCTCTAGTTACATAAAACCAATGACTATGATGGTTTTTGTTGCTTCTCTGGTTACATCAAACCAATGACTATGACGTTTCTTCTCTGGTTACATCAAACCAATGACTATGACGTTGCTTCTCTGGTTACATCAAACCAATGACTATGACGTTACTTCTCTGGTTACATCAAACCAATGACTATGACGTTACTTCTCTGGTAACATCAAACCAATGACTATGACGTTACTTCTCTGGTTAAATCAAACCAATGACTATGACGGTATATGTTGTTTCTCTGGTTACATCAAACCAATGACTATGACAGTATTTGTTACTTCTCTGGTTACATCAAACCAATGACTATGACGGTATTTGTTACTTCTCTGGTTACATCAAACCAATGACTATGACAGTATTTGTTGCTTCTCTGGTTACATCAAACCAATGACTATGACGGTATTTGTTGCTTTTCTGGTTACATCAAACCAATGACTATGACGGTATTTGTTGCTTCTCTGGTTACATCAAACCAATGACTATGACGTTGCTTCTCTGGTTACATCAAACCAATGACTATGACGTTGCTTCTCTGGTTACATCAAACCAATGACTATGACGGTATTTGTTACTTCTCTGGTTACATCAAACCAATGACTATGACGGTATTTGTTGCTTCTCTGGTTACATCAAACCAATGACTATGACAGTATTTGTTACTTCTCTGGTTACATCAAACCAATGACTATGACGGTATTTGTTACTTCTCTGGTTACATCAAACCAATGACTATGACGTTGCTTCTCTGGTTACATCAAGCCAATGACTATGACGATATTTGTTACTTCTCTGGTTACATCAAACCAATGACTATGACGGTATTTGTTGCTTCTCTGGTTGCATCAAACCAATGACTATGACGGTATTTGTTGCTTCTCTTGTTACATCAAACCAATGACTATGATGGTATTTGTTACTTCTCTGGTTACATCAAACCAATGACTATGACGGTATTTGTTACTTCTCTGGTTACATCAAACCAATGACTATGCCGGTATTTGTTGCTTCTCTGGTTACATCAAACCAATGACTATGACGTTGCTTCTCTGGTTACATCAAACCAATGACTATGACGTTACTTCTCTGGTTAAATCAAAACAATGAGTATGACGGTATTTGTTACTTCTCTGGTTACATCAAACCAATGACTACGACGGTATTTGTTACTTCTCTGGTTACATCAAACCAATGACTATGACGGTATTTGTTACTTCATCTGGTTACATCAAACCAATGACTATGATGGTATTTCTTGCTTCTCTGGTTACATCAAACCAATGACTATGACGGTATTTGTTGCTTCTCTGGTTGCATCATTCCAATGATTATGACGGTATTTGTTACTTCTCTGGTTACATCAAACCAATGACTATGACGGTATTTGTTACTTCTCTGGTTACATCAAACCAATGACTATGACGGTATTTGTTGCTTCTCTGGTTACATCAAACCAATGACTATGACGGTATTTGTTGCTTCTCTGGTTACATCAAACCAATGACTATGACGTTGCTTCTCTGGTTACATCAAACCAATGACTATGACGGTATTTGTTACTTCTCTGGTTACATCAAACCAATGACTATGACGGTATTTGTTACTTCTCTGGTTACATCAAACCAATGACTAAGACGATATTTGTTACTTTTCTGGTTACATCAAACCAATGACTATGACGTTGCTTCTCTGGTTACATCAAACCAATGACTATGACGGTATTTGTTACTTCTCTGGTTACAACAAACCAATGACTATGATGGTATTTGTTACTTCTCTGGTTACATCAAACCAATGACTATGACGGTATTTGTTGCTTCTCTGGTTACATCAAACCAATGACTATGACGGTATTTGTTGCTTCTCTGGTTACATCAAACCAATGACTATGACGTTACTTCTCTGGTTACATCAAACCAATGACTATGACGGTATTTGTTACTTTTCTGGTTACATCAAACCAATGACTATGACGGTATTTGTTACTTCTCTGGTTACATCAAACCAATGACTATGACAGTATTTGTTGCTTCTCTGGTTACATCAAACCAATGACTATGACGTTGCTTCTCTGGTTACATCAAACCAATGACTATGAAGGTATTTGTTGCTTCTCTGGTTACATCAAACCAATGAGTATGACGGTATTTGTTGCTTCTCTGGTTACATCAAACCAATGACTGACGGTATTTGTTGCTTCTCTGGTTACATCAAACCAATGACTGACGGTATTTGTTGCTTCTCTGGTTACATCAAACCAATGAATATGACGGTATTTGTTACTTCTCTGGATACATCAAACCAATGACTATGACGGTATTTGTTACTT
This sequence comes from Bathymodiolus brooksi, assembly GCA_963680875.1. NCBI lineage: Eukaryota > Metazoa > Mollusca > Bivalvia > Mytilida > Modiolidae > Bathymodiolus > Bathymodiolus brooksi. The sequence continues at coordinate 7,349,989 of OY804580.1, read as the reverse complement.
CTCTGGTTACATCAAACCAATGACTTTGACGTTACTTCTCTGGTTACATCAAACCAATGACTATGACGGTATTTGTTACTTCTCTGGTTACATCAAACCAATGACTATGACGGTATTTGTTACTTCTCTGGTTACATCAAACCAATGATTATGATGGTATTTGTTACTTCTCTGGTTACATCAAACCAATGACTATGACGTTGCTTCTCTGGTTACATCAAACCAATGACTGACGGTATTTGTTGCTTCTCTGGTTACATCAAACCAATGAATACGACGTATTTGTTACTTCTCTGATTACATGAAACCAATGACTATGATGGTATTTGTTACTTCTCTGGTTACATCAAACCAATGACTATGACAGTATTTGTTACTTCTCTGGTTACATCAAACCAATGACTATGACGGTATTTGTTACTTCTCTGGTTACATCAAACCAATGACTATGACGGTATTTGTTGCTTTTCTGGTTACATCAAACAAATGACTATGACGGTATTTATTGCTTCTCTGGTTACATCAAACTAATGACTATGACGTTGCTTCTCTGGTTACATCAAACCAATGAATATGACGGTATTTGTTGCTTCTCTGGTTACATCAAACCAATGACTATGACGTTGCTTCTCTGGTTACATCAAACCAATGACTATAACGTTGCTTCTCTGGTTACATCAAACCAATGACTATGATGGTATTTGTTGCTTCTCTGGTTACATCAAACCAATGACTATGACGTTACTTCTCTGGTTACATCAAACTAATGACTATGACGTTACTTCTCTGGTTACATCAAACCAATGACAATGACGGTATTTGTTGCTTCTCTGGTTGCATCAAACCAATGACTATGACGGTATTTGTTACTTCTCTGGTTACATCAAACCAATGACTATGACATTACTTCTCTGGTTACATCAAACCAATGACTATGACGGTATTTGTTGCTTCTCTAGTTACATCAAACCAATGACTATGATGGTTTTTGTTGATTCTCTGGTTACATCAAACCAATGACTATGACGTTACTTCTCTGGTTACATCAAACCAATGACTATGACGTTGCTTCTCTGGTTACATCAAACCAATGACTATGACGTTACTTCTCTGGTTACATCAAACCAATGACTATGACGTTACTTCTCTGGTTACATCAAACCAATGACTATGACGTTACTTCTCTGGTTACATCAAACCAATGACTATGACGGTATATGTTGTTTCTCTGGTTACATCAAACCAATGACTATGACGTTACTTCTCTGGTTACATCAAACCAATGACTATGACGGTATATGTTGTTTCTCTGGTTACATCAAACCAATGACTATGACAGTATTTGTTACTTCTCTGGTTACATCAAACCAATGACTATGACGGTATTTGTTGCTTTTCTGGTTACATCAAACCAATGACTATGATGGTATTTGTTGCTTCTCTGGTTACATCAAACCAATGACTATGACGTTGCTTCTCTGGTTATATCAAACCAATGAATATGACGGTATTTGTTGCTTCTCTGGTTACATCAAACCAATGACTGACGTTGCTTCTCTGGTTACATCAAACCAATGACTATGACGTTACTTCTCTGGTTACATCAAACCAATGACTATGACGGTATATGTTGTTTCTCTGGTTACATCAAACCAATGACTATGACGTTGCTTCTCTGGTTACATCAAACCAATGACTGACGGTATTTGTTGCTTCTCTGGTTACATCAAACCAATGAATATGACGGTATTTGTTACTTCTCTGGTTACATCAAACCAATGACTATGACGTTACGTCTCTGGTTACATCAAACCAATGACTATGACGTTACTTCTCTGGTTACATCAAACCAATGACTATGACGGTATATGTTGTTTCTCTGGTTACATCAAATCAATGACTATGACAGTATTTGTTACTTCTCTGGTTACATCAAACCAATGACTATGACGGTATTTGTTGCTTCTCTGGTTACATCAAACCAATGACTATGACGGTATTTGTTACTTCTCTGGTTACATCAAACCAATGACTATGAAGGTATTTGTTGCTTCTCTTGTTATATCAAACCAATGACTATGACGGTATTTGTTGCTTCTCTGGTTACATCAAACCAATGACTATGACGTTGCTTCTCTGGTTACATCAAACCAATGACTATGAAGGTATTTGTTGCTTCTCTGGTTACATCAAACCAATGACTATGACGGTATTTGTTGCTTCTCTGATTACATCAAACCAATGACTATGACGTTGCTTCTCTGGTTACATCAAACCAATGACTGACGGTATTTGTTGCTTCTCTGGTTACATCAAACCAATGAATATGACGGTATTTGTTACTTCTCTGGTTACATGAAACCAATGACTATGACGGTATTTGTTACTTCTCTGATTACATCAAACCAATGACTATGACGTTACTTCTCTGGTTACATCAAACCAATGACTATGACGTTGCTTCTCTGGTTACATCAAACCAATGACTATGACGGTATTTGTTACTTCTCTGGTTACATAAAACCAATGACTATGACGGTATTTGTTACTTCTCTGGTTACATCAAACCAATGACTATGACGGTATTTGTTACTTCTCTGGTTACATCAAACCAATGACTATGACGGTATTTGTTGCTTCTCTGGTTGCATCAAACCAATGACTATGACGGTATTTGTTGCTTCACTGGTTACATCAAACCAATGACTATGACGGTATTTGTTACTTCTCTGGTTACATCAAACCAATGACTATGACGGTATTTGTTGCTTCTCTGGTTACATGAAACCAATGACTATGACGGTATTTGTTACTTCTCTGGTTACATCAAACCAATGACTATGACGTTACTTCTCTGGTTACATCAAACCAATGACTATGACGGTATTTGTTACTTCTCTGGTTACATCAAACCAATGACTATGACGGTATTTGTTGCTTCTCTGGTTACATCAAACCAATGACTATGACGGTATTTGTTACTTCTCTGGTTACATCAAACCAATGACTATGACGGTATTTGTTACTTCTCTGGTTACATCAAACAAATGACTATGACGGTATTTGTTGCTTCTCTGGTTACATCAAACCAATGACTATGACGTTACTTCTCTGGTTACATCAAACCAATGACTATGACGGTATTTGTTACTTCTCTGGTTACATCAAACCAATGACTATGACGGTATTTGTTGCTTCTCTGGTTGCATCAAACCAATGACTATGACGGTATTTGTTGCTTCTCTGGTTACATCAAACCAATGACTATGATGGTATTTGTTACTTCTCTGGTTACATCAAACCAATGACTATGACGGTATTTGTTACTTCTCTGGTTACATCAAACCAATGACTATGACGGTATTTGTTGCTTCTCTGGTTACATCAAACCAATGACTAAGACGTTGCTTCTCTGGTTACATCAAACCAATGACTGACGGTATTTGTTGCTTCTCTAGTTACATGAAACTAATGAATATGACGGTATTTTTTACTTCTCTGGTTACATGAAACCAATGACTATGACGGTATTTGTTACTTCTCTGGTTACATCAAACCAATGACTATGACGTTACTTCTCTGGTTACATCAAACCAATGACTATGACGGTATTTGTTGCTTCTCTGGTTGCATCAAACCAATGACTATGACGGTATTTGTTGCTTCTCTGGTTACATCAAACCAATGACTATGACGGTATTTGTTACTTCTCTGGTTACATCAAATCAATGATTATGACAGTATTTTTGCTTCTCTGGTTACATCAAACCAATGACTATGACGGTATTTGTTACTTCTCTGGTTACATCAAACCAATGACTATGACGGTATTTGTTACTTCTCTGGTTACATCAAACCAATGACTATGACGGTATTTGTTGCTTCTCTGATTACATCAAACCAATGACTATGACGTTGCTTCTCTGGTTACATCAAACCAATGACTGACGGTATTTGTTGCTTCTCTGGTTACATCAAACCAATGAATATGACGGTATTTGTTACTTCTCTGGTTACATGAAACCAATGACTATGACGGTATTTGTTACTTCTCTGATTACATCAAACCAATGACTATGACGTTACTTCTCTGGTTACATCAAACCAATGACTATGACGTTGCTTCTCTGGTTACATCAAACCAATGACTATGACGGTATTTGTTACTTCTCTGGTTACATAAAACCAATGACTATGACGGTATTTGTTACTTCTCTGGTTACATCAAACCAATGACTATGACGGTATTTGTTACTTCTCTGGTTACATCAAACCAATGACTATGACGGTATTTGTTGCTTCTCTGGTTGCATCAAACCAATGACTATGACGGTATTTGTTGCTTCACTGGTTACATCAAACCAATGACTATGACGGTATTTGTTACTTCTCTGGTTACATCAAACCAATGACTATGACGGTATTTGTTGCTTCTCTGGTTACATGAAACCAATGACTATGACGGTATTTGTTACTTCTCTGGTTACATCAAACCAATGACTATGACGTTACTTCTCTGGTTACATCAAACCAATGACTATGACGGTATTTGTTACTTCTCTGGTTACATCAAACCAATGACTATGACGGTATTTGTTGCTTCTCTGGTTACATCAAACCAATGACTATGACGGTATTTGTTACTTCTCTGGTTACATCAAACCAATGACTATGACGGTATTTGTTACTTCTCTGGTTACATCAAACAAATGACTATGACGGTATTTGTTGCTTCTCTGGTTACATCAAACCAATGACTATGACGTTACTTCTCTGGTTACATGAAACCAATGACTATGACAGTATTTTTGCTTCTCTGGTTACATCAAACCAATGACTATGACGGTATTTGTTACTTCTCTGGTTACATCAAACCAATGACTATGACGGTATTTGTTACTTCTCTGGTTACATCAAACCAATGACTATGACGGTATTTGTTACTTCTCTGGTTACATCAAACCAATGACTATGACGTTGCTTCTCTGGTTACATCAAACCAATGACTATGACGGTATTTGTTACTTCTCTGGTTACATCAAACCAATGACTATGACGGTATTTGTTGCTTCTCTGGTTGCATCAAACCAATGACTATGACGGTATTTGTTGCTTCTCTGGTTACATCAAACCAATGACTATGATGGTATTTGTTACTTCTCTGGTTACATCAAACCAATGACTATGACGGTATTTGTTACTTCTCTGGTTACATCAAACCAATGACTATGACGGTATTTGTTGCTTCTCTGGTTACATCAAGCCAATGACTAAGACGTTGCTTCTCTGGTTACATCAAACCAATGACTGACGGTATTTGTTGCTTCTCTAGTTACATGAAACTAATGAATATGACGGTATTTTTTACTTCTCTGGTTACATGAAACCAATGACTATGACGGTATTTGTTACTTCTCTGGTTACATCAAACCAATGACTATGACGTTACTTCTCTGGTTACATCAAACCAATGACTATGATGGTATTTGTTACTTCTCTGGTTACATCAAACCAATGACTATGACGGTATTTGTTACTTCTCTGGTTACATCAAACCAATGACTATGACGGTATTTGTTGCTTCTCTGGTTACATCAAACCAATGACTAAGACGTTGCTTCTCTGGTTACATCAAACCAATGACTGACGGTATTTGTTGCTTCTCTAGTTACATGAAACTAATGAATATGACGGTATTTTTTACTTCTCTGGTTACATGAAACCAATGACTATGACGGTATTTGTTACTTCTCTGGTTACATCAAACCAATGACTATGACGTTACTTCTCTGGTTACATCAAACCAATGACTATGACGGTATTTGTTGCTTCTCTGGTTGCATCAAACCAATGACTATGACGGTATTTGTTGCTTCTCTGGTTACATCAAACCAATGACTATGACGGTATTTGTTACTTCTCTGGTTACATCAAACCAATGATTATGACAGTATTTTTGCTTCTCTGGTTACATCAAACCAATGACTATGACGGTATTTGTTACTTCTCTGGTTACATCAAACCAATGACTATGACGGTATTTGTTACTTCTCTGGTTACATCAAACCAATGACTATGACGGTATCTGTTACTTCTCTGGTTACATCAAACCAATGACTATGACGTTGCTTCTCTGGTTACATCAAACCAATGACTATGACGGTATTTGTTACTTCTCTGGTTACATCAAACCAATGACTATGACGGTATTTGTTGCTTCTCTGGTTGCATCAAACCAATGACTATGACGGTATTTGTTGCTTCTCTGGTTGCATCAAACCAATGACTATGACGGTATTTGTTGCTTCTCTGGTTACATCAAACCAATGACTATGACGGTATTTGTTACTTCTCTGGTTACATCAAACCAATGACTATGACGGTATTTGTTGCTTCTCTGGTTGCATCAAACCAATGACTATGACGGTATTTGTTGCTTCTCTGGTTACATCAAACCAATGACTATGATGGTATTTGTTACTTCTCTGGTTACATCAAACCAATGACTATGACGGTATTTGTTACTTCTCTGGTTACATCAAACCAATGACTATGACGGTATTTGTTGCTTCTCTGGTTACATCAAACCAATGACTAAGACGTTGCTTCTCTGGTTACATCAAACCAATGACTGACGGTATTTGTTGCTTCTCTAGTTACATGAAACTAATGAATATGACGGTATTTTTTACTTCTCTGGTTACATCAAACCAATGACTATGACGGTATTTGTTACTTCTCTGGTTACATCAAACCAATGACTATGACGTTACTTCTCTGGTTACATCAAACCAATGACTATGACGGTATTTGTTGCTTCTCTGGTTGCATCAAACCAATGACTATGACGGTATTTGTTGCTTCTCTGGTTACATCAAACCAATGACTATGGCGGTATTTGTTACTTCTCTGGTTACATCAAACCAATGATTATGACAGTATTTTTGTTTCTCTGGTTACATCAAACCAATGACTATGACGTTGCTTCTCTGGTTACATCAAACCAATGACTATGACGTTACTTCTCTGGTTAAATCAAAACAATGAGTATGACGGTATTTGTTACTTCTCTGGTTACATCAAACCAATGACTACGACGGTATTTGTTACTTCTCTGGTTACATCAAACCAATGACTATGACGGTATTTGTTACTTCATCTGGTTACATCAAACCAATGACTATGATGGTATTTCTTGCTTTTCTGGTTACATCAAACCAATGACTATGACGGTATTTGTTGCTTCTCTGGTTGCATCATTCCAATGATTATGACGGTATTTGTTACTTCTCTGGTTACATCAAACCAATGACTATGACGGTATTTGTTACTTCTCTGGTTACATCAAACCAATGACTATGACGGTATTTGTTGCTTCTCTTGTTACATCAAACCAATGACTATGACGGTATTTGTTGCTTCTCTGGTTACATCAAACCAATGACTATGACGTTGCTTCTCTGGTTACATCAAACCAATGACTATGACGGTATTTGTTACTTCTCTGGTTACATCAAACCAATGACTATGACGGTATTTGTTACTTCTCTGGTTACATCAAATCAATGACTAAGACGATATTTGTTACTTCTCTGGTTACATCAAACCAATGACTATGACGGTATTTGTTACTTCTCTGGTTACAACAAACCAATGACTATGATGGTATTTGTTACTTCTCTGGTTACATCAAACCAATGACTATGACGGTATTTGTTGCTTCTCTGGTTACATCAAACCAATGACTATGACGGTATTTGTTGCTTCTCTGGTTACATCAAACCAATGACTATGACGTTACTTCTCTGGTTACATCAAACCAATGACTATGACGGTATTTGTTACTTTTCTGGTTACATCAAACCAATGACTATGACGGTATTTGTTACTTCTCTGGTTACATCAAACCAATGACTATGACAGTATTTGTTGCTTCTCTGGTTACATCAAACCAATGACTATGACGTTGCTTCTCTGGTTACATCAAACCAATGACTATGAAGGTATTTGTTGCTTCTCTGGTTACATCAAACCAATGAGTATGACGGTATTTGTTGCTTCTCTGGTTACATCAAACCAATGACTGACGGTATTTGTTGCTTCTCTGGTTACATCAAACCAATGACTGACGGTATTTGTTGCTTCTCTGGTTACATCAAACCAATGAATATGACGGTATTTGTTACTTCTCTGGATACATCAAACCAATGACTATGACGGTATTTGTTACTTCTCTGGTTACATCAAACCAATGACTATGACGTTACTTCTCTGGTTACATCAAACCAATGACTATGACGGTATTTGTTACTTCTCTGGTTACATCAAACCAATGACTATGACGGTATTTGTTACTTCTCTGGTTACATCAAACCAATGATTATGATGGTATTTGTTACTTCTCTGGTTACATCAAACCAATGACTATGACGTTGCTTCTCTGGTTACATCAAACCAATGACTGACGGTATTTGATGCTTCTCTGGTTACATCAAACCAATGAATACGACGTATTTGTTACTTCTCTGATTACATGAAACCAATGACTATGATGGTATTTGTTACTTCTCTGGTTACATCAAACCAATGACTATGACAGTATTTGTTACTTCTCTGGTTACATCAAACCAATGACTATGACGGTATTTGTTACTTCTCTGGTTACATCAAACCAATGACTATGACGGTATTTGTTGCTTTTCTGGTTACATCAAACCAATGACTATGACGGTATTTATTGCTTCTCTGGTTACATCAAACTAATGACTATGACGTTGCTTCTCTGGTTACATCAAACCAATGAATATGACGGTATTTGTTGCTTCTCTGGTTACATCAAACCAATGACTATGACGTTGCTTCTCTGGTTACATCAAACCAATGACTATAACGTTGCTTCTCTGGTTACATCAAACCAATGACTATGATGGTATTTGTTGCTTCTCTGGTTACATCAAACCAATGACTATGACGTTACTTCTCTGGTTACATCAAACTAATGACTATGACGTTACTTCTCTGGTTACATCAAACCAATGACAATGACGGTATTTGTTGCTTCTCTGGTTGCATCAAACCAATGACTATGACGGTATTTGTTACTTCTCTGGTTACATCAAACCAATGACTATGACATTACTTCTCTGGTTACATCAAACCAATGACTATGACGGTATTTGTTGCTTCTCTAGTTACATCAAACCAATGACTATGATGGTTTTTGTTGATTCTCTGGTTACATCAAACCAATGACTATGACGTTACTTCTCTGGTTACATCAAACCAATGACTATGACGTTGCTTCTCTGGTTACATCAAACCAATGACTATGACGTTACTTCTCTGGTTACATCAAACCAATGACTATGACGTTACTTCTCTGGTTACATCAAACCAATGACTATGACGTTACTTCTCAGGTTACATCAAACCAATGACTATGACGGTATATGTTGTTTCTCTGGTTACATCAAACCAATGACTATGACGTTACTTCTCTGGTTACATCAAACCAATGACTATGACGTTACTTCTCTGATTACATCAAACCAATGACTATGACGGTATATGTTGTTTCTCTGGTTACATCAAACCAATGACTATGACAGTATTTGTTACTTCTCTGGTTACATCAAACCAATGACTATGACGGTATTTGTTGCTTTTCTGGTTACATCAAACCAATGACTATGATGTTATTTGTTGCTTCTCTGGTTACATCAAACCAATGACTATGACGTTGCTTCTCTGGTTATATCAAACCAATGAATATGACGGTATTTGTTGCTTCTCTGGTTACATCAAACCAATGACTGACGTTGCTTCTCTGGTTACATCAAACCAATGACTATGACGTTACTTCTCTGGTTACATCAAACCAATGACTATGACGGTATATGTTGTTTCTCTGGTTACATCAAACCAATGACTATGACGTTGCTTCTCTGGTTACATAAAACCAATGACTGACGGTATTTGTTGCTTCTCTGGTTACATCAAACCAATGAATATGACGGTATTTGTTACTTCTCTGGTTACATCAAACCAATGACTATGACGTTACTTCTCTGGTTACATCAAACCAATGACTATGACGTTACTTCTCTGGTTACATCAAACCAATGACTATGACGTTACTTCTCTGGTTACATCAAACCAATGACTATGACGGTATATGTTGTTTCTCTGGTTACATCAAACCAATGACTATGACAGTATTTGTTACTTCTCTGGTTACATCAAACCAATGACTATGACGGTATTTGTTGCTTCTCTGGTTACATCAAACCAATGACTATGACGGTATTTGTTACTTCTCTGGTTACATCAAACCAATGACTATGAAGGTATTTGTTGCTTCTCTGGTTATATCAAACCAATGACTATGACGGTATTTGTTGCTTCTCTGGTTACATCAAACCAATGACTATGACGTTGCTTCTCTGGTTACATCAAACCAATGACTATGAAGGTATTTGTTGCTTCTCTGGTTACATCAAACCAATGACTATGACGGTATTTGTTGCTTCTCTGATTACATCAAACCAATGACTATGACGTTGCTTCTCTGGTTACATCAAACCAATGACTGACAGTATTTGTTGCTTCTCTGGTTACATCAAACCAATGAATATGACGGTATTTGTTACTTCTCTGGTTACATGAAACCAATGACAATGACGGTATTTGTTACTTCTCTGATTACATCAAACCAATGACTATGACGTTACTTCTCTGGTTACATCAAACCAATGACTATGACGTTGCTTCTCTGGTTACATCAAACCAATGACTATGACGGTATTTGTTACTTCTCTGGTTACATAAAACCAATGACTATGACGGTATTTGTTACTTCTCTGGTTACATCAAACCAATGACTATGACGGTATTTGTTACTTCTCTGGTTACATCAAACCAATGACTATGACGGTATTTGTTGCTTCTCTGGTTGCATCAAACCAATGACTATGACGGTATTTGTTGCTTCACTGGTTACATCAAACCAATGACTATGACGGTATTTGTTACTTCTCTGGTTACATCAAACCAATGACTATGACGGTATTTGTTGCTTCTCTGGTTACATGAAACCAATGACTATGACGGTATTTGTTACTTCTCTGGTTACATCAAACCAATGACTATGACGTTTCTTCTCTGGTTACATCAAACCAATGACTATGACGGTATTTGTTACTTCTCTGGTTACATCAAACCAATGACTATGACGGTATTTGTTGCTTCTCTGGTTACATCAAACCAATGACTATGACGGTATTTGTTACTTCTCTGGTTACATCAAACCAATGACTATGACGGTATTTGTTACTTCTCTGGTTACATCAAACAAATGACTATGACGGTATTTGTTGCTTCTCTGGTTACATCAAACCAATGACTATGACGTTACTTCTCTGGTTACATGAAACCAATGACTATGACAGTATGTTTGCTTCTCTGGTTACATCAAACCAATGACTATGACGGTATTTGTTACTTCTCTGGTTACATCAAACCAATGACTATGACGGTATTTGTTACTTCTCTGGTTACATCAAACCAATGACTATGACGGTATTTGTTACTTCTCTGGTTACATCAAACCAATGACTTTGACGTTGCTTCTCTGGTTACATCAAACCAATGACTATGACGGTATTTGTTACTTCTCTGGTTACATCAAACCAATGACTATGACGGTATTTGTTGCTTCTCTGGTTGCATCAAACCAATGACTATGACGGTATTTGTTGCTTCTCTGGTTGCATCAAACCAATGACTATGACGGTATTTGTTGCTTCTCTGGTTACATCAAACCAATGACTATGACGGTATTTGTTACTTCTCTGGTTACATCAAACCAATGACTATGACGGTATTTGTTGCTTCTCTGGTTGCATCAAACCAATGACTATGACGGTATTTGTTGCTTCTCTGGTTACATCAAACCAATGACTATGATGGTATTTGTTACTTCTCTGGTTACATCAAACCAATGACTATGACGGTATTTGTTACTTCTCTGGTTACATCAAACCAATGACTATGACGGTATTTGTTGCTTCTCTGGTTACATCAAACCAATGACTAAGACGTTGCTTCTCTGGTTACATCAAACCAATGACTGACGGTATTTGTTGCTTCTCTAGTTACATGAAACTAATGAATATGACGGTATTTTTTACTTCTCTGGTTACATCAAACCAATGACTATGACGGTATTTGTTACTTCTCTGGTTACATCAAACCAATGACTATGACGTTACTTCTCTGGTTACATCAAACCAATGACTATGACGGTATTTGTTGCTTCTCTGGTTGCATCAAACCAATGACTATGACGGTATTTGTTGCTTCTCTGGTTACATCAAACCAATGACTATGACGGTATTTGTTACTTCTCTGGTTACATAAAACCAATGATTATGACAGTATTTTTGCTTCTCTGGTTACATCAAACCAATGACTATGACGGTATTTGTTACTTCTCTGGTTACATCAAACCAATGACTATGACGGTATTTGTTACTTCTCTGGTTACATCAAACCAATGACTATGACGGTATTTGTTACTTCTCTGGTTACATCAAACCAATGACTATGACGTTGCTTCTCTGGTTACATCAAACCAATGACTATGACGGTATTTGTTACTTCTCTGGTTACATCAAACCAATGACTATGACGGTATTTGTTGCTTCTCTGGTTGCATCAAACCAATGACTATGACGGTATTTGTTGCTTCTCTGGTTGCATCAAACCAATGACAATGACGGTATTTGTTGCTTCTCTGGTTACATCAAACCAATGACTATGACGGTATTTGTTACTTCTCTGGTTACATCAAACCAATGACTATGACGGTATTTGTTGCTTCTCTGGTTGCATCAAACCAATGACTATGACGGTATTTGTTGCTTCTCTGGTTACATCAAACCAATGACTATGATGGTATTTGTTACTTCTCTGGTTACATCAAACCAATGACTATGACGGTATTTGTTACTTCTCTGGTTACATCAAACCAATGACTATGACGGTATTTGTTGCTTCTCTGGTTACATCAAACCAATGACTAAGACGTTGCTTCTCTGGTTACATCAAACCAATGACTGACGGTATTTGTTGCTTCTCTAGTTACATGAAACTAATGAATATGACGGTATTTTTTACTTCTCTGGTTACATGAAACCAATGACTATGACGGTATTTGTTACTTCTCTGGTTACATCAAACCAATGACTATGACGTTACTTCTCTGGTTACATCAAACCAATGACTATGACGGTATTTGTTACTTCTCTGGTTACATCAAACCAATGACTATGACGGTATTTGTTATTTCTCTGGTTACATCAAACCAATGACTATGATGGTATTTGTTACTTCTCTGGTTACATCAAACCAATGACTATGACGTTACTTTTCTGGTTACATCAAACTAATGACTATGACGTTACTTCTCTGGTTACATCAAACCAATGACTATGACGGTATTTGTTGCTTCTCTGGTTGTATCAAACCAATGACTATGACGGTATTTGTTACTTCTCTGGTTACATCAAACCAATGACTATGACGGTATTTGTTGCTTCTCTAGTTACATAAAACCAATGACTATGATGGTTTTTGTTGCTTCTCTGGTTACATCAAACCAATGACTATGACGTTTCTTCTCTGGTTACATCAAACCAATGACTATGACGTTGCTTCTCTGGTTACATCAAACCAATGACTATGACGTTACTTCTCTGGTTACATCAAACCAATGACTATGACGTTACTTCTCTGGTAACATCAAACCAATGACTATGACGTTACTTCTCTGGTTACATCAAACCAATGACTATGACAGTATTTGTTACTTCTCTGGTTACATCAAACCAATGACTATGACGGTATTTGTTACTTCTCTGGTTACATCAAACCAATGACTATGACAGTATTTGTTGCTTCTCTGGTTACATCAAACCAATGACTATGACGGTATTTGTTGCTTTTCTGGTTACATCAAACCAATGACTATGACGTTGCTTCTCTGGTTACATCAAACCAATGACTATGACGTTGCTTCTCTGGTTACATCAAACCAATGACTATGACGGTATTTGTTACTTCTCTGGTTACATCAAACCAATGACTATGACGGTATTTGTTGCTTCTCTGGTTACATCAAACCAATGACTATGACAGTATTTGTTACTTCTCTGGTTACATCAAACCAATGACTATGACGGTATTTGTTACTTCTCTGGTTACATCAAACCAATGACTATGACGTTGCTTCTCTGGTTACATCAAGCCAATGACTATGACGATATTTGTTACTTCTCTGGTTACATCAAACCAATGACTATGACGGTATTTGTTCCTTCTCTGGTTGCATCAAACCAATGACTATGACGGTATTTGTTGCTTCTCTGGTTACATCAAACCAATGACTATGATGGTATTTGTTACTTCTCTAGTTACATCAAACCAATGACTATGACGGTATTTGTTACTTCTCTGGTTACATCAAACCAATGACTATGCCGGTATTTGTTGCTTCTCTGGTTACATCAAACCAATGACTATGACGTTGCTTCTCTGGTTACATCAAACCAATGACTATGACGTTACTTCTCTGGTTAAATCAAAACAATGAGTATGACGGTATTTGTTACTTCTCTGGTTACATCAAACCAATGACTACGACGGTATTTGTTACTTCTCTGGTTACATCAAACCAATGACTATGACGGTATTTGTTACTTCATCTGGTTACATCAAACCAATGACTATGATGGTATTTCTTGCTTCTCTGGTTACATAAAACCAATGACTATGACGGTATTTGTTGCTTCTCTGGTTGCATCATTCCAATGATTATGACGGTATTTGTTACTTCTCTGGTTACATCAAACCAATGACTATGACGGTATTTGTTACTTCTCTGGTTACATCAAACCAATGACTATGACGGTATTTGTTGCTTCTCTGGTTACATCAAACCAATGACTATGACGGTATTTGTTGCTTCTCTGGTTACATCAAACCAATGACTATGACGTTGCTTCTCTGGTTACATCAAACCAATGACTATGACGGTATTTGTTACTTCTCTGGTTACATCAAACCAATGACTATGACGGTATTTGTTACTTCTCTGGTTACATCAAACCAATGACTAAGACGATATTTGTTACATCTCTGGTTACATCAAACCAATGACTATGACGTTGCTTCTCTGGTTACATCAAACCAATGACTATGACGGTATTTGTTACTTCTCTGGTTACAACAAACCAATGACTATGATGGTATTTGTTACTTCTCTGGTTACATCAAACCAATGACTATGACGGTATTTGTTGCTTCTCTGGTTACATCAAACCAATGACTATGACGGTATTTGTTGCTTCTCTGGTTACATCAAACCAATGACTATGACGTTACTTCTCTGGTTACATCAAACCAATGACTATGACGGTATTTGTTACTTCTCTGGTTACATCAAACCAATGACTATGACGGTATTTGTTACTTCTCTGGTTACATCAAACCAATGACTATGACAGTATTTGTTGCTTCTCTGGTTACATCAAACCAATGACTATGACGTTGCTTCTCTGGTTACATCAAACCAATGACTATGACGTTGCTTCTCTGGTTACATCAAACCAATGACTATGATGGTATGTGTTGCTTCTCTGGTTACATCAAACCAATGAATATGACGTTGCTTCTCTGGTTACATCAAACCAATGAATATGACGGTATTTGTTACTTCTCTGGTTACATCAAACCAATGAATATGACGGTATTTGTTGCTTCTCTGGTTACATCAAACCAATGACTGACGTTGCTTCTCTGGTTACATCAAACCAATGACTATGACATTACTTCTCTGGTTACATCAAACCAATGAATATGACGGTATTTGTTACTTCTCTGGTTACATCAAACCAATGACTATGACGTTGCTTCTCTGGTTACATCAAACCAATGACTATGACGTTACTTCTCTGGTTACATCAAACCAATGACTATGACGTTACTTCTCTGGTTACATCAAACCAATGACTATGACGGTATTTGTTGCTTCTCTGGTTACATCAAACCAATGACTATGACAGTATTTGTTACTTCTCTGGTTACATCAAACCAATGACTATGACGGTATTTGTTACTTCTCTGGTTACATCAAACCAATGACTATGACGGTATTTGTTGCTTCTCTGGTTTCATCAAACCAATGACTATGACGGTATTTGTTGCTTCTCTGGTTACATCAAACCAATGACTATGACAGTATTTGTTGCTTCTCTGGTTACATCAAACCAATGAATATGACGGTATTTGTTACTTCTCTGGTTACATGAAACCAATGACTATGACGGTATTTGTTACTTCTCTGGTTACATCAAACCAATGACTATGACGTTGCTTCTCTGGTTACATCAAACCAATGACTATGATGGTATTTGTTGCTTCTCTGGTTACATCAAACCAATGACTATGACGGTATTTGTTACTTCTCTGGTTACATCAAACCAATGACTATGACGGTATTTGTTACATCTCTGGTTACATCAAACCAATGACTATGACGTTACTTCTCTGGTTACATCAAACCAATGACTATGACGTTACTTCTCTGGTTATATCAAATCAATGACTATGACGGTATTTGTTGCTTCTCTGGTTACATCAAACCAATGACTATGATGGTATTTGTTGCTTCTCTGGTTACATCAAACCAATGACTATGACGTTACTTCTCTGGTTACATCAAACCAATGACTATGACGTTACTTCTCTGGTTACATCAAACCAATGACTATGACGGTATTTGTTGCTTCTCTGATTACATCAAACCAATGACTATGACAGTATTTGTTACTTCTCTGGTTACATCAAACCAATGACTATGACGGTATTTGTTACTTCTCTGGTTACATCAAACCAATGACTATGACGGTATTTGTTACTTCTCTGGTTACATCAAACCAATGACTATGACGGTATTTGTTACTTCTCTGGTTACATCAAACCAATGACTATGACAGTATTTGTTGCTTCTCTGGTTACATCAAACCAATGACTATGACGTTGCTTCTCTGGTTACATCAAACCAATGACTATGACGTTGCTTCTCTGGTTACATCAAACCAATGACTATGATGGTATGTGTTGCTTCTCTGGTTACATCAAACCAATGAATATGACGTTGCTTCTCTGGTTACATCAAACCAATGAATATGACGGTATTTGTTACTTCTCTGGTTACATCAAACCAATGAATATGACGGTATTTGTTGCTTCTCTGGTTGTATCAAACCAATGACTATGACGGTATTTGTTACTTCTCTGGTTACATCAAACCAATGACTATGACGGTATTTGTTGCTTCTCTAGTTACATAAAACCAATGACTATGATGGTTTTTGTTGCTTCTCTGGTTACATCAAACCAATGACTATGACGTTTCTTCTCTGGTTACATCAAACCAATGACTATGACGTTGCTTCTCTGGTTACATCAAACCAATGACTATGACGTTACTTCTCTGGTTACATCAAACCAATGACTATGACGTTACTTCTCTGGTAACATCAAACCAATGACTATGACGTTACTTCTCTGGTTACATCAAACCAATGACTATGACGGTATATGTTGTTTCTCTGGTTACATCAAACCAATGACTATGACAGTATTTGTTACTTCTCTGGTTACATCAAACCAATGACTATGACGGTATTTGTTACTTCTCTGGTTACATCAAACCAATGACTATGACAGTATTTGTTGCTTCTCTGGTTACATCAAACCAATGACTATGACGGTATTTGTTGCTTTTCTGGTTACATCAAACCAGTGACTATGACGTTGCTTCTCTGGTTACATCAAACCAATGACTATGACGTTGCTTCTCTGGTTACATCAAACCAATGACTATGACGGTATTTGTTACTTCTCTGGTTACATCAAACCAATGACTATGACGGTATTTGTTGCTTCTCTGGTTACATCAAACCAATGACTATGACAGTATTTGTTACTTCTCTGGTTACATCAAACCAATGACTATGACGGTATTTGTTACTTCTCTGGTTACATCAAACCAATGACTATGACGTTGCTTCTCTGGTTACATCAAGCCAATGACTATGACGATATTTGTTACTTCTCTGGTTACATCAAACCAATGACTATGACGGTATTTGTTCCTTCTCTGGTTGCATCAAACCAATGACTATGACGGTATTTGTTGCTTCTCTTGTTACATCAAACCAATGACTATGATGGTATTTGTTACTTCTCTGGTTACATCAAACCAATGACTATGACGGTATTTGTTACTTCTCTGGTTACATCAAACCAATGACTATGCCGGTATTTGTTGCTTCTCTGGTTACATCAAACCAATGACTATGACGTTGCTTCTCTGGTTACATCAAACCAATGACTATGACGTTACTTCTCTGGTTAAATCAAAACAATGAGTATGACGGTATTTGTTACTTCTCTGGTTACATCAAACCAATGACTACGACGGTATTTGTTACTTCTCTGGTTACATCAAACCAATGACTATGACGGTATTTGTTACTTCATCTGGTTACATCAAACCAATGACTATGATGGTATTTCTTGCTTCTCTGGTTACATCAAACCAATGACTATGACGGTATTTGTTGCTTCTCTGGTTGCATCATTCCAATGATTATGACGGTATTTGTTACTTCTCTGGTTACATCAAACCAATGACTATGACGGTATTTGTTACTTCTCTGGTTACATCAAACCAATGACTATGACGGTATTTGTTGCTTCTCTGGTTACATCAAACCAATGACTATGACGGTATTTGTTGCTTCTCTGGTTACATCATTCCAATGATTATGACGGTATTTGTTACTTCTCTGGTTACATCAAACCAATGACTATGACGGTATTTGTTACTTCTCTGGTTACATCAAACCAATGACTAAGACGACATTTGTTACTTCTCTGGTTACATCAAACCAATGACTATGACGTTGCTTCTCTGGTTACATCAAACCAATGACTATGACGGTATTTGTTACTTCTCTGGTTACAACAAACCAATGACTATGATGGTATTTGTTACTTCTCTGGTTACATCAAACCAATGACTATGACGGTATTTGTTGCTTCTCTGGTTACATCAAACCAATGACTATGACGGTATTTGTTGCTTCTCTGGTTACATCAAACCAATGACTATGACGTTACTTCTCTGGTTACATCAAACCAATGACTATGACGGTATTTGTTACTTCTCTGGTTACATCAAACCAATGACTATGACGGTATTTGTTACTTCTCTGGTTACATCAAACCAATGACTATGACAGTATTTGTTGCTTCTCTGGTTACATCAAACCAATGACTATGACGTTGCTTCTCTGGTTACATCAAACCAATGACTATGAAGGTATTTGTTGCTTCTCTGGTTACATCAAACCAATGAGTATGACGGTATTTGTTGCTTCTCTGGTTACATCAAACCAATGACTGACGGTATTTGTTGCTTCTCTGGTTACATCAAACCAATGACTGACGGTATTTGTTGCTTCTCTGGTTACATCAAACCAATGAATATGACGGTATTTGTTACTTCTCTGGATACATCAAACCAATGACTATGACGGTATTTGTTACTTCTCTGGTTACATCAAACCAATGACTATGACGTTACTTCTCTGGTTACATCAAACCAATGACTATGACGGTATTTGTTACTTCTCTTGTTACATCAAACCAATGACTATGACGGTATTTGTTACTTCTTTGGTTACATCAAACCAATGATTATGATGGTATTTGTTACTTCTCTGGTTACATCAAACCAATGACTATGACGTTGCTTCTCTGGTTACATCAAACCAATGACTGACGGTATTTGTTGCTTCTCTGGTTACATCAAACCAATGAATACGACGGTATTTGTTACTTCTCTGATTACATGAAACCGATGACTATGATGGTATTTGTTACTTCTCTGGTTACATCAAACCAATGACTATGACGTTACTTCTCTGGTTACATCAAACCAATGACTATGACGTTACTTCTCTGGTTACATCAAACTAATGACTATGACGTTACTTCTCTGGTTACATCAAACCAATGACAATGACGGTATTTGTTGCTTCTCTGGTTGCATCAAACCAATGACTATGACGGTATTTGTTACTTCTCTGGTTACATCAAACCAATGACTATGACATTACTTCTCTGGTTACATCAAACCAATGACTATGACGGTATTTGTTGCTTCTCTAGTTACATCAAACCAATGACTATGATGTTTTTTGTTGATTCTCTGGTTACATCAAACCAATGACTATGACGTTACTTCTCTGGTTACATCAAACCAATGACTATGACGTTGCTTCTCTGGTTACATCAAACCAATGACTATGACGTTACTTCTCTGGTTACATCAAACCAATGACTATGACGTTACTTCTCTGGTTACATCAAACCAATGACTATGACGTTACTTCTCTGGTTACATCAAACCAATGACTATGACGGTATATGTTGTTTCTCTGGTTACATCAAACCAATGACTATGACGTTACTTCTCCGGTTACATCAAACCAATGACTATGACGTTACTTCTCTGGTTACATCAAACCAATGACTATGACGCTATATGTTGTTTCTCTGGTTACATCAAACCAATGACTATGACAGTATTTGTTACTTCTCTGGTTACATCAAACCAATGACTATGACGGTATTTGTTGCTTTTCTGGTTACATCAAACCAATGACTATGATGGTATTTGTTGCTTCTCTGGTTACATCAAACCAATGACTATGACGTTGCTTCTCTGGTTATATCAAACCAATGAATATGACGGTATTTGTTGCTTCTCTGGTTACATCAAACCAATGACTGACGTTGCTTCTCTGGTTACATCAAACCAATGACTATGACGTTACTTCTCTGGTTACATCAAACCAATGAATATGACGGTATTTGTTACTTCTCTGGTAACATCAAACCAATGACTATGACGTTGCTTCTCTGGTTACATCAAACCAATGACTATGACGTTACTTCTCGGGTTACATCAAACCAATGACTATGACGGTATTTGTTGCTTCTCTGATTACATCAAACCAATGACTATGACAGTATTTGTTACTTCTCTGGTTACATCAAACCAATGACTATGACGTTACTTCTCTGGTTACATCAAACCAATGACTATGACGGTATGTGTTGCTTCTCTGGTTACATCAAACCAATGACTATGACAGTATTTGTTACTTCTCTGGTTACATCAAACCAATGACTATGACGGTATTTGTTACTTCTATGGTTACATCAAACCAATGACTATGACGGTATTTGTTACTTCTCTGGTTACATCAAACCAATGACTATGACGGTATTTGTTACTTCTCTGGTTACATCAAACCAATGACTATGACGGTATTTGTTGCTTCTCTGGTTACATCAAACCAATGACTATGACGGTATGTGTTGCTTCTCTGGTTACATCAAACCAATGACTATGACGTTGCTTCTCTGGTTACATCAAACCAATGACTATGACGTTGCTTCTCTGGTTACATCAAACCAATGACTATGACGTTGCTTCTCTGGTTACATCAAACCAATGACTATGACGTTGCTTCTCTGGTTACATCAAACCAATGACTATGACGGTATTTGTTGCTTCTCTGGTTGCATCAAACCAATGACTATGACGGTATTTGTTGCTTCTCTGGTTACATCAAACCAATGACTATGACGGTATTTGTTGCTTCTCTGGTTACATCAAACCAATGACTATGACAGTATTTGTTGCTTCTCTGGTTACATCAAACCAATGAATATGACGGTATTTGTTACTTCTCTGGTTACATGAAACCAATGACTATGACGGTATTTGTTACTTCTCTGGTTACATCAAACCAATGACTATGACGTTGCTTCTCTGGTTACATCAAACCAATGACTATGATGGTATTTGTTGCTTCTCTGGTTACATCAAACCAATGACTATGACGGTATTTGTTACTTCTCTGGTTACATCAAACCAATGACTATGACGGTATTTGTTACATCTCTGGTTACATCAAACCAATGACTATGACGTTACTTCTCTGGTTACATCAAACCAATGACTATGACGTTACTTCTCTGGTTACATCAAACCAATGACTATGATGGTATTTGTTGCTTCTCTGGTTACATCAAACCAATGACTATGATGGTATTTGTTGCTTCTCTGGTTACATCAAACCAATGACTATGACGTTACTTCTCTGGTTACATCAAACCAATGACTATGACGTTGCTTCTCTGGTTACATCAAACCAATGACTGTGATGTTACTTCTCTGGTTACATCAAACCAATGACTATGACGTTACTTCTCTGGTTACATCAAACCAATGACTATGACGGTATTTGTTGCTTCTCTGGTTACATCAAACCAATGACTATGACAGTATTTGTTACTTCTCTGGTTACATCAAACCAATGACTATGACGGTATTTGTTACTTCTCTGATTACATCAAACCAATGACTATGACGGTATTTGTTTCTTTTCTGGTTACATCAAACCAATGACTATGACGGTATTTGTTGCTTCTCTGGTTACATCAAACCAATGACTATGACGTTGCTTCTCTGGTTACATCAAACCAATGAATATGACGGTATTTGTTGCTTCTCTGGTTACATCAAACCAATGACTATGACGTTGCTTCTCTGGTTACATCAAACCAATGACTATAACGTTGCTTCTCTGGTTACATCAAACCAATGACTATAACGGTATTTGTTACTTCTCTGGTTACATCAAACCAATGACTATGACGGTATTTGTTGCTTCTCTGGTTACATCAAACCAATGACTATAACGGTATTTGTTGCTTCTCTTGTTACATCAAACCAATGACTATGACGTTACTTCTCTGGTTACATCAAACCAATGACTATGACGTTACTTCTCTGGTTACATCAAACCAATGACTATGACGTTACTTCTCTGGTTACATCAAACCAATGACTATGACGGTATTTGTTACTTCTCTGGTTACATCAAACCAATGACTATGACGGTATTTGTTACTTCTCTGGTTACATCAAACCAATGACTATGACGGTATTTGTTGCTTCTCTGGTTACATCAAACCAATGACTATGACGTTGCTTCTCTGGTTACATCAAACCAATGAATATGAAGGTATTTGTTGCTTCTCTGATTACATCAAACCAATGACTATGACGGTATTTGTTACTTCTCTGGTTACATCAAACCAATGACTATGACGGTATTTGTTACTTCTCTGGTTACATCAAACCAATGACTATGACGGTATTTGTTGCTTCTCTGGTTACATCAAACCAATGACTATGACGTTACTTCTCTGGTTACATCAAACCAATGACTGACGGTATTTGTTGCTTCTCTGGTTACATCAAACCAATGACTATGACGTTACTTCTCTGGTTACATCAAACCAATGAATATGACGGTATTTGTTACTTCTCTGGTTACATCAAACCAATGACTATGACGTTGCTTCTCTGGTTACATCAAACCAATGACTATGACGTTACTTCTCTGGTTACATCAAACCAATGACTATGACCTTGCTTCTCTGGTTACATCAAACCAATGACTATGACGTTACTTCTCTGGTTACATCAAACCAATGACTATGACGGTATTTGTTGCTTCTCTGGTTACATCAAACCAATGACTATGACAGTATTTGTTACTTCTCTGGTTACATCAAACCAATGACTATGACGGTATTTGTTACTTCTCTGGTTACATCAAACCAATGACTATGACGGTATTTGTTACTTCTCTGGTTACATCAAACCAATGACTATGACGGTATTTGTTACTTCTCTGGTTACATCAAACCAATGACTATGACGGTATTTGTTGCTTCTCTGGTTACATCAAACCAATGACTATGACGGTATGTGTTGCTTCTCTGGTTACATCAAACCAATGACTATGACGTTGCTTCTCTGGTTACATCATACCAATGACTATGACGTTGCTTCTCTGGTTACATCAAACCAATGACTATGACGTTGCTTCTCTGGTTACATCAAACCAATGACTATGACGGTATTTGTTGCTTCTCTGGTTGCATCAAACCAATGACTATGACGGTATTTGTTGCTTCTCTGGTTACATCAAACCAATGACTGACGGTATTTGTTGCTTCTCTGGTTTCATCAAACCAATGACTATGACGGTATTTGTTGCTTCTCTGGTTACATCAAACCAATGACTATGACAGTATTTGTTGTTTCTCTGGTTACATCAAACCAATGAATATGACGGTATTTGTTACTTCTCTGGTTACATGAAACCAATGATTATGACGGTATTTGTTACTTCTCTGGTTACATCAAACCAATGACTATGACGTTGCTTCTCTGGTTACATCAAACCAATGACTATGATGGTATTTGTTGCTTCTCTGGTTACATCAAACCAATGACTATGACGTTACTTCTCTGGTTACATCAAACCAATGACTATGACGTTACTTCTCTGGTTACATCAAACCAATGACTATGACGGTATTTGTTACTTCTCTGGTTACATCAAACCAATGACTATGACGGTATTTGTTACATCTCTGGTTACATCAAACCAATGACTATGACGTTACTTCTCTGGTTACATCAAACCAATGACTATGACGTTACTTCTCTGGTTACATCAAACCAATGACTATGACGGTATTTGTTGCTTCTCTGGTTACATCAAACCAATGACTATGGTGGTATTTGTTGCTTCTCTGGTTACATCTAACCAATGACTATGACGTTACTTCTCTGGTTACATCAAACCAATGACTATGACGTTGCTTCTCTGGTTACATCAAACCAATGACTATGATGTTACTTCTCTAGTTACATCAAACCAATGACTATGACGTTACTTCTCTGGTTACATCAAACCAATGACTATGACGGTATTTGTTGCTTCTCTGGTTACATCAAACCAATGACTATGACAGTATTTGTTACTTCTCTGGTTACATCAAACCAATGACTATGACAGTATTTGTTACTTCTCTGATTACATCAAACCAATGACTATGACGGTATTTGTTTCTTTTCTGGTTACATCAAACCAATGACTATGACGGTATTTGTTGCTTCTCTGGTTACATCAAACCAATGACTATGACGTTGCTTCTCTGGTTACATCAAACCAATGAATATGACGGTATTTGTTGCTTCTCTGGTTACATCAAACCTATGACTATAAGGTTTCTTCTCTGGTTACATCAAACCAATGACTATAACGGTATTTGTTACTTCTCTGGTTACATCAAACCAATGACTATGACGGTATTTGTTGCTTCTCTGGTTACATCAAACCAATGACTATAACGGTATTTGTTGCTTCTCTTGTTACATCAAACCAATGACTATGACGTTACTTCTCTGGTTACATCAAACCAATGACTATGACGTTACTTCTCTGGTTACATCAAACCAATGACTATGACGTTACTTCTCTGGTTACATCAAACCAATGACTATGACGGTATTTGTTACTTCTCTGGTTACATCAAACCAATGACTATGACGGTATTTGTTACTTCTCTGGTTACATCAAACCAATGACTATGACGGTATTTGTTGCTTCTCTGGTTACATCAAACCAATGACTATGACGTTGCATCTCTGGTTACATCAAACCAATGAATATGAAGGTATTTGTTGCTTCTCTGATTACATCAAACCAATGACTATGACGGTATTTGTTACTTCTCTGGTTACATCAAACCAATGACTATGACGGTATTTGTTACTTCTCTGGTTACATCAAACCAATGACTATGACGGTATTTGTTGCTTCTCTGGTTACATCAAACCAATGACTATGACGTTACTTCTCTGGTTACATCAAACCAATGACTGACGGTATTTGTTGCTTCTCTGGTTACATCAAACCAATGACTATGACGTTACTTCTCTGGTTACATCAAACCAATGAATATGACGGTATTTGCTACTTCTCTGGTTACATCAAACCAATGACTATGACGTTGCTTCTCTGGTTACATCAAACCAATGACTATAACGTTACTTCTCTGGTTACATCAAACCAATGACTATGACGTTGCTTCTCTGGTTACATCAAACCAATGACTATGACGTTACTTCTCTGGTTACATTAAACCAATGACTATGATGGTATTTGTTGCTTCTCTGGTTACATCAAACCAATGACTATGACGTTACTTCTCTGGTTACATCAAACCAATGACTATGACGTTACTTCTCTGGTTACATCAAACCAATGACTATGACGTTGCTTCTATGGTTACATCAAACCAATGACTATGATGTTACTTCTCTGGTTACATCAAACCAACGACTATGACGTTACTTCTCTGGTTACATCAAACCAATGACTATGACGGTATTTGTTGCTTCTCTGGTTACATCAAACCAATGACTATGACAGTATTTGTTACTTCTCTGGTTACATCAAACCAATGACTATGACAGTATTTGTTACTTCTCTGATTACATCAAACCAATGACTATGACGGTATTTGTTGCTTTTCTGGTTACATCAAACCAATGACTATGACGGTATTTGTTGCTTCTCTGGTTACATCAAACCAATGACTATGACGTTACTTCTCTGGTTACATCAAACCAATGAATATGACGGTATTTGTTACTTCTCTGGTTACATCAAACCAATGACTATGACGTTGCTTCTCTGGTTACATCAAACCAATGACTATGACGTTACTTCTCTGGTTACATCAAACCAATGACTATGACGTTGCTTCTCTGGTTACATCAAACCAATGACTATGACGTTACTTCTCTGGTTACATCAAACCAATGACTATGACGGTATTTGTTGCTTCTCTGGTTACATCAAACCAATGACTATGACAGTATTTGTTACTTCTCTGGTTACATCAAACCAATGACTATGACGGTATTTGTTACTTCTCTGGTTACATCAAACCAATGACTATGACGGTATTTGTTACTTCTCTGGTTACATCAAACCAATGACTATGACGGTATTTGTTACTTCTCTGGTTACATCAAACCAATGACTATGACGGTATTTGTTGCTTCTCTGGTTACATCAAACCAATGACTATGACGTTACTTCTCTGGTTACATCAAACCAATGACTATGACGTTACTTCTCTGGTTACATCAAACCAATGACTATGACGTTACTTCTCTGGTTACATCAAACCAATGACTATGACGGTATTTGTTACTTCTCTGGTTACATCAAACCAATGACTATGACGGTATTTGTTACTTCTCTGGTTACATCAAACCAATGACTATGACGGTATTTGTTGCTTCTCTGGTTACATCAAACCAATGACTATGACGTTGCATCTCTGGTTACATCAAACCAATGAATATGAAGGTATTTGTTGCTTCTCTGATTACATCAAACCAATGACTATGACGGTATTTGTTACTTCTCTGGTTACATCAAACCAATGACTATGACGGTATTTGTTACTTCTCTGGTTACATCAAACCAATGACTATGACGGTATTTGTTGCTTCTCTGGTTACATCAAACCAATGACTATGACGTTACTTCTCTGGTTACATCAAACCAATGACTGACGGTATTTGTTGCTTCTCTGGTTACATCAAACCAATGACTGACGGTATTTGTTGCTTCTCTGGTTACATCAAACCAATGACTATGACGTTACTTCTCTGGTTACATCAAACCAATGAATATGACGGTATTTGTTACTTCTCTGGTTACATCAAACCAATGACTATGACGTTGCTTCTCTGGTTACATCAAACCAATGACTATAACGTTACTTCTCTGGTTACATCAAACCAATGACTATGACGTTGCTTCTCTGGTTACATCAAACCAATGACTATGACGTTACTTCTCTGGTTACATTAAACCAATGACTATGATGGTATTTGTTGCTTCTCTGGTTACATCAAACCAATGACTATGACGTTACTTCTCTGGTTACATCAAACCAATGACTATGACGTTACTTCTCTGGTTACATCAAACCAATGACTATGACGTTGCTTCTATGGTTACATCAAACCAATGACTATGATGTTACTTCTCTGGTTACATCAAACCAACGACTATGACGTTACTTCTCTGGTTACATCAAACCAATGACTATGACGGTATTTGTTGCTTCTCTGGTTACATCAAACCAATGACTATGACAGTATTTGTTACTTCTCTGGTTACATCAAACCAATGACTATGACAGTATTTGTTACTTCTCTGATTACATCAAACCAATGACTATGACGGTATTTGTTGCTTTTCTGGTTACATCAAACCAATGACTATGACGGTATTTGTTGCTTCTCTGGTTACATCAAACCAATGACTATGACGTTACTTCTCTGGTTACATCAAACCAATGAATATGACGGTATTTGTTACTTCTCTGGTTACATCAAACCAATGACTATGACGTTGCTTCTCTGGTTACATCAAACCAATGACTATGACGTTACTTCTCTGGTTACATCAAACCAATGACTATGACGTTGCTTCTCTGGTTACATCAAACCAATGACTATGACGTTACTTCTCTGGTTACATCAAACCAATGACTATGACGGTATTTGTTGCTTCTCTGGTTACATCAAACCAATGACTATGACAGTATTTGTTACTTCTCTGGTTACATCAAACCAATGACTATGACGGTATTTGTTACTTCTCTGGTTACATCAAACCAATGACTATGACGGTATTTGTTACTTCTCTGGTTACATCAAACCAATGACTATGACGGTATTTGTTACTTCTCTGGTTACATCAAACCAATGACTATGACGGTATTTGTTGCTTCTCTGGTTACATCAAACCAATGACTATGACGGTATGTGTTGCTTCTCTGGTTACATCAAACCAATGACTATGACGTTGCTTCTCTGGTTACATCAAACCAATGACTATGACGTTGCTTCTCTGGTTACATCAAACCAATGACTATGACGTTGCTTCTCTGGTTACATCAAACCAATGACTATGACGGTATTTGTTGCTTCTCTGGTTGCATCAAACCAATGACTATGACGGTATTTGTTGCTTCTCTGGTTACATCAAACCAATGACTGACGGTATTTGTTGCTTCTCTGGTTTCATCAAACCAATGACTATGACGTTTTTGTTGCTTCTCTGGTTACATCAAACCAATGACTATGACAGTATTTGTTGTTTATCTGGTTACATCAAACCAATGAATATGACGGTATTTGTTACTTATCTGGTTTCATGAAACCAATGACTATGACGGTATTTGTTACTTCTCTGGTTACATCAAACCAATGACTATGACGTTGCTTCTCTGGTTACATCAAACCAATGACTATGATGGTATTTGTTGCTTCTCTGGTTACATCAAACCAATGACTATGACGTTACTTCTCTGGTTACATCAAACCAATGACTATGACGTTACTTCTCTGGTTACATCAAACCAATGACTATGACGTTGCTTCTCTGGTTACATCAAACCAATGACTATGATGTTACTTCTCTGGTTACATCAAACCAATGACTATGACGTTACTTCTCTGGTTACATCAAACCAATGACTATGACGGTATTTGTTGCTTCTCTGGTTACATCAAACCAATGACTATGACAGTATTTGTTACTTCTCTGGTTACATCAAACCAATGACTATGACAGTATTTGTTACTTCTCTGATTACATCAAACCAATGACTATGACGGTATTTGTTGCTTTTCTGGTTACATCAAACCAATGACTATGACGGTATTTGTTGCTTCTCTGGTTACATCAAACCAATGACTATGACGTTGCTTCTCTGGTTACATCAAACCAATGAATATGACGGTATTTGTTGCTTCTCTGGTTACATCAAACCAATGACTATGACGTTGCTTCTCTGTTTACATCAAACCAATGACTATAACGTTGCTTCTCTGGTTACATCAAACCAATGACTATGACGGTATTTGTTACTTCTCTGGTTACATCAAACCAATGACTATAACGGTATTTGTTGCTTCTCTTGTTACATCAAACCAATGACTATGACGTTACTTCTCTGGTTACATCAAACCAATGACTATGACGTTACTTCTCTGGTTACATCAAACCAATGACTATGACGGTATTTGTTACTTCTCTGGTTACATCAAACCAATGACTATGACGGTATTTGTTACTTCTCTGGTTACATCAAACCAATGACTATGACGGTATTTGTTGTTTCTCTGGTTACATCAAACCAATGACTATGACGTTGCTTCTCTGGTTACATCAAACCAATGACTATGAAGGTATTTGTTGCTTCTCTGGTTACATCAAACCAATGACTATGACGGTATTTGTTACTTCTCTGGTTACATCAAACCAATGACTATAACGGTATTTGTTGCTTCTCTTGTTACATCAAACCAATGACTATGACGTTACTTCTCTGGTTACATCAAACCAATGACTATGACGTTACTTCTCTGGTTACATCAAACCAATGACTATGACGGTATTTGTTACTTCTCTGGTTACATCAAACCAATGACTATGACGGTATTTGTTACTTCTCTGGTTACATCAAACCAATGACTATGACGGTATTTGTTGCTTCTCTGGTTACATCAAACCAATGACTATGACGGTATGTGTTGCTTCTCTGGTTACATCAAACCAATGACTATGACGTTGCTTCTCTGGTTACATCAAACCAATGACTATGACGTTGCTTCTCTGGTTACATCAAACCAATGACTATGACGTTGCTTCTCTGGTTACATCAAACCAATGACTATGACGGTATTTGTTGCTTCTCTGGTTGCATCAAACCAATGACTATGACGGTATTTGTTGCTTCTCTGGTTACATCAAACCAATGACTGACGGTATTTGTTGCTTCTCTGGTTTCATCAAACCAATGACTATGACGGTATTTGTTGCTTCTCTGGTTACATCAAACCAATGACTATGACAGTATTTGTTGTTTCTCTGGTTACATCAAACCAATGAATATGACGGTATTTGTTACTTCTCTGGTTACATGAAACCAATGACTATGACGGTATTTGTTACTTCTCTGGTTACATCAAACCAATGACTATGACGTTGCTTCTCTGGTTACATCAAACCAATGACTATGATGGTATTTGTTGCTTCTCTGGTTACATCAAACCAATGACTATGACGTTACTTCTCTGGTTACATCAAACCAATGACTATGACGTTACTTCTCTGGTTACATCAAACCAATGACTATGACGTTGCTTCTCTGGTTACATCAAACCAATGACTATGATGTTACTTCTCTGGTTACATCAAACCAACGACTATGACGTTACTTCTCTGGTTACATCAAACCAATGACTATGACGGTATTTGTTACTTCTCTGGTTACATCAAACCAATGACTATAACGGTATTTGTTGCTTCTCTTGTTACATCAAACCAATGACTATGACGTTACTTCTCTGGTTACATCAAACCAATGACTATGACGTTACTTCTCTGGTTACATCAAACCAATGACTATGACAGTATTTGTTACTTCTCTGATTACATCAAACCAATGACTATGACGGTATTTGTTGCTTTTCTGGTTACATCAAACCAATGACTATGACGGTATTTGTTACTTCTCTGGTTACATCAAACCAATGACTATGACGGTATTTGTTACTTCTCTGGTTACATCAAACCAATGACTATGACGGTATTTGTTGTTTCTCTGGTTACATCAAACCAATGACTATGACGTTGCTTCTCTGGTTACATCAAACCAATGACTATGAAGGTATTTGTTGCTTCTCTGATTACATCAAACCAATGACTATGACGGTATTTGTTACTTCTCTGGTTACATCAAACCAATGACTAAGACGGTATTTGTTACTTTTCTGGTTACATCAAACCAATGACTATGACGGTATTTGTTGCTTCTCTGGTTACATCAAACCAATGACTATGACGTTACTTCTCTGGTTACATCAAACCAATGACTATGACGTTGCTTCTCTGGTTACATCAAACCAATGACTATGACGTTGCTTCTCTGGTTACATCAAACCAATGACTATGATGGTATTTGTTGCTTCTCTGGTTACATCAAACCAATGAATATGACGTTGCTTCTCTGGTTACATCAAACCAATGAATATGACGGTATTTGTTACTTCTCTGGTTACATCAAACCAATGAATATGACGGTATTTGTTGCTTCTCTGGTTACATCAAACCAATGACTGACGTTGCTTCTCTGGTTACATCAAACCAATGACTATGACGTTACTTCTCTGGTTACATCAAACCAATGAATATGACGGTATTTGTTACTTCTCTGGTTACATCAAACCAATGACTATGACTTTGCTTCTCTGGTTACATCAAACCAATGACTATGACGTTACTTCTCTGGTTACATCAAACCAATGACTATGACGTTACTTCTCTGGTTACATCAACCCAATGACTATGACGGTACTTGTTGCTTCTCTGGTTACATCAAACCAATGACTATGACGGTATGTGTTGCTTCTCTGGTTACATCAAACCAATGACTATGACGTTGCTTCTCTGGTTACATCAAACCAATGACTATGATGTTGCTTCTCTGGTTACATCAAACCAATGACTATGACGTTGCTTCTCTGGTTACATCAAACCAATGACTATGACGGTATTTGTTGCTTCTCTGGTTTCATCAGACCAATGACTATGACGGTATTTGTTGCTTCTCTGGTTACATCAAACCAATGACTATGACGTTGCTTCTCTGGTTACATCAAACCAATGACTATAACGTTGCTTCTCTGGTTACATCAAACCAATGACTATGACGGTATTTGTTACTTCTCTGGTTACATCAAACCAATGACTATAACGGTATTTGTTGCTTCTCTTGTTACATCAAACCAATGACTATGACGTTACTTCTCTGGTTACATCAAACCAATGACTATGACGTTACTTCTCTGGTTACATCAAACCAATGACTATGACGGTATTTGTTACTTCTCTGGTTACATCAAACCAATGACTATGACGGTATTTGTTACTTCTCTGGTTACATCAAACCAATGACTATGACGGTATTTGTTGTTTCTCTGGTTACATCAAACCAATGACTATGACGTTGCTTCTCTGGTTACATCAAACCAATGACTATGAAGGTATTTGTTGCTTCTCTGGTTACATCAAACCAATGACTATGACGGTATTTGTTACTTCTCTGGTTACATCAAACCAATGACTATAACGGTATTTGTTGCTTCTCTTGTTACATCAAACCAATGACTATGACGTTACTTCTCTGGTTACATCAAACCAATGACTATGACGTTACTTCTCTGGTTACATCAAACCAATGACTATGACGGTATTTGTTACTTCTCTGGTTACATCAAACCAATGACTATGACGGTATTGTTACTTCTCTGGTTACATCAAACCAATGACTATGACGGTATTTGTTGCTTCTCTGGTTACATCAAACCAATGACTATGACGGTATGTGTTGCTTCTCTGGTTACATCAAACCAATGACTATGACGTTGCTTCTCTGGTTACATCAAACCAATGACTATGACGTTGCTTCTCTGGTTACATCAAACCAATGACTATGACGTTGCTTCTCTGGTTACATCAAACCAATGACTATGACGGTATTTGTTGCTTCTCTGGTTGCATCAAACCAATGACTATGACGGTATTTGTTGCTTCTCTGGTTACATCAAACCAATGACTGACGGTATTTGTTGCTTCTCTGGTTTCATCAAACCAATGACTATGACGGTATTTGTTGCTTCTCTGGTTACATCAAACCAATGACTATGACAGTATTTGTTGTTTCTCTGGTTACATCAAACCAATGAATATGACGGTATTTGTTACTTCTCTGGTTACATGAAACCAATGACTATGACGGTATTTGTTACTTCTCTGGTTACATCAAACCAATGACTATGACGTTGCTTCTCTGGTTACATCAAACCAATGACTATGATGGTATTTGTTGCTTCTCTGGTTACATCAAACCAATGACTATGACGTTACTTCTCTGGTTACATCAAACCAATGACTATGACGTTACTTCTCTGGTTACATCAAACCAATGACTATGACGTTGCTTCTCTGGTTACATCAAACCAATGACTATGATGTTACTTCTCTGGTTACATCAAACCAACAACTATGACGTTACTTCTCTGGTTACATCAAACCAATGACTATGACGGTATTTGTTGCTTCTCTGGTTACATCAAACCAATGACTATGACAGTATTTGTTACTTCTCTGGTTACATCAAACCAATGACTATGACAGTATTTGTTACTTCTCTGATTACATCAAACCAATGACTATGACGGTATTTGTTGCTTTTCTGGTTACATCAAACCAATGACTATGACGGTATTTGTTGCTTCTCTGGTTACATCAAACCAATGACTATGACGTTACTTCTCTGGTTACATCAAACCAATGAATATGACGGTATTTGTTACTTCTCTGGTTACATCAAACCAATGACTATGACGTTGCTTCTCTGGTTACATCAAACCAATGACTATGACGTTACTTCTCTGGTTACATCAAACCAATGACTATGACGTTGCTTCTCTGGTTACATCAAACCAATGACTATGACGTTACTTCTCTGGTTACATCAAACCAATGACTATGACGGTATTTGTTGCTTCTCTGGTTACATCAAACCAATGACTATGACAGTATTTGTTACTTCTCTGGTTACATCAAACCAATGACTATGACGGTATTTGTTACTTCTCTGGTTACATCAAACCAATGACTATGACGGTATTTGTTGCTTCTCTGGTTACATCAAACCAATGACTATGACGGTATTTGTTACTTCTCTGGTTACATCAAACCAATGACTATGACGGTATTTGTTGCTTCTCTGGTTACATCAAACCAATGACTATGACGTTACTTCTCTGGTTACATCAAACCAATGAATATGACGGTATTTGTTACTTCTCTGGTTACATCAAACCAATGACTATGACGTTGCTTCTCTGGTTACATCAAACCAATGACTATAACGTTGCTTCTCTGGTTACATCAAACCAATGACTATGACGGTATTTGTTACTTCTCTGGTTACATCAAACCAATGACTATAATGGTATTTGTTGCTTCTCTTGTTACATCAAACCAATGACTATGACGTTACTTCTCTGGTTACATCAAACCAATGACTATGACGTTACTTCTCTGGTTACATCAAACCAATGACTATGACGGTATTTGTTACTTCTCTGGTTACATCAAACCAATGACTATGACGGTATTTGTTACTTCTCTGGTTACATCAAACCAATGACTATGACGGTATTTGTTGTTTCTCTGGTTACATCAAACCAATGACTATGACGTTGCTTCTCTGGTTACATCAAACCAATGACTATGAAGGTATTTGTTACTTCTCTGGTTACATCAAACCAATGACTATGACGGTATTTGTTGCTTCTCTGGTTACATCAAACCAATGACTATGACGTTACTTCTCTGGTTACATCAAACCAATGACTATGACGTTGCTTCTCTGGTTACATCAAACCAATGACTATGACGTTGCTTCTCTGGTTACATCAAACCAATGACTATGATGGTATTTGTTGCTTCTCTGGTTACATCAAACCAATGAATATGACGTTGCTTCTCTGGTTACATCAAACCAATGAATATGACGGTATTTGTTACTTCTCTGGTTACATCAAACCAATGAATATGACGGTATTTGTTGCTTCTCTGGTTACATCAAACCAATGACTGACGTTGCTTCTCTGGTTACATCAAACCAATGACTATGACGTTACTTCTCTGGTTACATCAAACCAATGAATATGACGGTATTTGTTACTTCTCTGGTTACATCAAACCAATGACTATGACTTTGCTTCTCTGGTTACATCAAACCAATGACTATGACGTTACTTCTCTGGTTACATCAAACCAATGACTATGACGTTACTTCTCTGGTTACATCAAACCAATGACTATGACGGTACTTGTTGCTTCTCTGGTTACATCAAACCAATGACTATGACGGTATGTGTTGCTTCTCTGGTTACATCAAACCAATGACTATGACGTTGCTTCTCTGGTTACATCAAACCAATGACTATGACGTTGCTTCTCTGGTTACATCAAACCAATGACTATGACGTTGCTTCTCTGGTTACATCAAACCAATGACTATGACGGTATTTGTTGCTTCTCTGGTTTCATCAAACCAATGACTATGACGGTATTTGTTGCTTCTCTGGTTACATCAAACCAATGACTATGACGTTGCTTCTCTGGTTACATCAAACCAATGACTATAACGTTGCTTCTCTGGTTACATCAAACCAATGACTATGACGGTATTTGTTACTTCTCTGGTTACATCAAACCAATGACTATAACGGTATTTGTTGCTTCTCTTGTTACATCAAACCAATGACTATGACGTTACTTCTCTGGTTACATCAAACCAATGACTATGACGTTACTTCTCTGGTTACATCAAACCAATGACTATGACGGTATTTGTTACTTCTCTGGTTACATCAAACCAATGACTATGACGGTATTTGTTACTTCTCTGGTTACATCAAACCAATGACTATGACGGTATTTGTTGTTTCTCTGGTTACATCAAACCAATGACTATGACGTTGCTTCTCTGGTTACATCAAACCAATGACTATGAAGGTATTTGTTGCTTCTCTGGTTACATCAAACCAATGACTATGACGGTATTTGTTACTTCTCTGGTTACATCAAACCAATGACTATAACGGTATTTGTTGCTTCTCTTGTTACATCAAACCAATGACTATGACGTTACTTCTCTGGTTACATCAAACCAATGACTATGACGTTACTTCTCTGGTTACATCAAACCAATGACTATGACGGTATTTGTTACTTCTCTGGTTACATCAAACCAATGACTATGACGGTATTTGTTACTTCTCTGGTTACATCAAACCAATGACTATGACGGTATTTGTTGCTTCTCTGGTTACATCAAACCAATGACTATGACGGTATGTGTTGCTTCTCTGGTTACATCAAACCAATGACTATGACGTTGCTTCTCTGGTTACATCAAACCAATGACTATGACGTTGCTTCTCTGGTTACATCAAACCAATGACTATGACGTTGCTTCTCTGGTTACATCAAACCAATGACTATGACGGTATTTGTTGCTTCTCTGGTTGCATCAAACCAATGACTATGACGGTATTTGTTGCTTCTCTGGTTACATCAAACCAATGACTGACGGTATTTGTTGCTACTCTGGTTTCATCAAACCAATGACTATGACGGTATTTGTTGCTTCTCTGGTTACATCAAACCAATGACTATGACAGTATTTGTTGTTTCTCTGGTTACATCAAACCAATAAATATGACGGTATTTGTTACTTCTCTGGTTACATGAAACCAATGACTATGACGGTATTTGTTACTTCTCTGGTTACATCAAACCAATGACTATGACGTTGCTTCTCTGGTTACATCAAACCAATGACTATGATGGTATTTGTTGCTTCTCTGGTTACATCAAACCAATGACTATGACGTTACTTCTCTGGTTACATCAAACCAATGACTATGACGTTACTTCTCTGGTTACATCAAGCCAATGACTATGACGTTGCTTCTCTGGTTACATCAAACCAATGACTATGATGTTACTTCTCTGGTTACATCAAACCAACGACTATGACGTTACTTCTCTGGTTACATCAAACCAATGACTATGACGGTATTTGTTGCTTCTCTGGTTACATCAAACCAATGACTATGACAGTATTTGTTACTTCTCTGGTTACATCAAACCAATGACTATGACAGTATTTGTTACTTCTCTGATTACATCAAACCAATGACTATGACGGTATTTGTTGCTTTTCTGGTTACATCAAACCAATGACTATGACGGTATTTGTTGCTTCTCTGGTTACATCAAACCAATGACTATGACGTTACTTCTCTGGTTACATCAAACCAATGAATATGACGGTATTTGTTACTTCTCTGGTTACATCAAACCAATGACTATAACGGTATTTGTTGCTTCTCTTGTTACATCAAACCAATGACTATGACGTTACTTCTCTGGTTACATCAAACCAATGACTATGACGTTACTTCTCTGGTTACATCAAACCAATGACTATGACGGTATTTGTTACTTCTCTGGTTACATCAAACCAATGACTATGACGGTATTTGTTACTTCTCTGGTTACATCAAACCAATGACTATGACGTTGCTTCTCTGGTTACATCAAACCAATGACTATGACGTTACTTCTCTGGTTACATCAAACCAATGACTATGACGGTATGTGTTGCTTCTCTGGTTACATCAAACCAATGACTATGACAGTATTTGTTACTTCTCTGGTTACATCAAACCAATGACTATGATGGTATTTGTTACTTCTCTGGTTACATCAAACCAATGACTATGACGGTATTTGTTACTTCTCTGGTTACATCAAACCAATGACTATGACGGTATTTGTTACTTCTCTGGTTACATCAAACCAATGACTATGACGGTATTTGTTGCTTCTCTGGTTACATCAAACCAATGACTATGACGTTACTTCTCTGGTTACATCAAACCAATGAATATGACGGTATTTGTTACTTCTCTGGTTACATCAAACCAATGACTATGACGTTGCTTCTCTGGTTACATCAAACCAATGACTATAACGTTGCTTCTCTGGTTACATCAAACCAATGACTATGACGGTATTTGTTACTTCTCTGGTTACATCAAACCAATGACTATAACGGTATTTGTTGCTTCTCTTGTTACATCAAACCAATGACTATGACGTTACTTCTCTGGTTACATCAAACCAATGACTATGACGTTACTTCTCTGGTTACATCAAACCAATGACTATGACGGTATTTGTTACTTCTCTGGTTACATCAAACCAATGACTATGACGGTATTTGTTACTTCTCTGGTTACATCAAACCAATGACTATGACGGTATTTGTTGTTTCTCTGGTTACATCAAACCAATGACTATGACGTTGCTTCTCTGGTTACATCAAACCAATGACTATGAAGGTATTTGTTGCTTCTCTGATTACATCAAACCAATGACTATGACGGTATTTGTTACTTCTCTGGTTACATCAAACCAATGACTAAGACGGTATTTGTTACTTCTCTGGTTACATCAAACCAATGACTATGACGGTATTTGTTGCTTCTCTGGTTACATCAAACCAATGACTATGACGTTACTTCTCTGGTTACATCAAACCAATGACTATGACGTTGCTTCTCTGGTTACATCAAACCAATGACTATGACGTTGCTTCTCTGGTTACATCAAACCAATGACTATGATGGTATTTGTTGCTTCTCTGGTTACATCAAACCAATGAATATGACGTTGCTTCTCTGGTTACATCAAACCAATGAATATGACGGTATTTGTTACTTCTCTGGTTACATCAAACCAATGAATATGACGGTATTTGTTGCTTCTCTGGTTACATCAAACCAATGACTGACGTTGCTTCTCTGGTTACATCAAACCAATGACTATGACGTTACTTCTCTGGTTACATCAAACCAATGAATATGACGGTATTTGTTACTTCTCTGGTTACATCAAACCAATGACTATGACTTTGCTTCTCTGGTTACATCAAACCAATGACTATGACGTTACTTCTCTGGTTACATCAAACCAATGACTATGACGTTACTTCTCTGGTTACATCAAACCAATGACTATGACGGTACTTGTTGCTTCTCTGGTTACATCAAACCAATGACTATGACGGTATGTGTTGCTTCTCTGGTTACATCAAACCAATGACTATGACGTTGCTTCTCTGGTTACATCAAACCAATGACTATGACGTTGCTTCTCTGGTTACATCAAACCAATGACTATGACGTTGCTTCTCTGGTTACATCAAACCAATGACTATGACGGTATTTGTTGCTTCTCTGGTTTCATCAAACCAATGACTATGACGGTATTTGTTGCTTCTCTGGTTACATCAAACCAATGACTATGATGGTATTTGTTGCTTCTCTGGTTACATCAAACCAATGACTATGACGGTATTTGTTACTTCTCTGGTTACATCAAACCAATGACTATGACGGTATTTGTTACATCTCTGGTTACATCAAACCAATGACTATGACGTTACTTCTCTGGTTACATCAAACCAATGACTATGACGTTACTTCTCTGGTTACATCAAACCAATGACTATGACGGTATTTGTTGCTTCTCTGGTTACATCAAACCAATGACTATGATGGTATTTGTTGCTTCTCTGGTTACATCAAACCAATGACTATGACGTTACTTCTCTGGTTACATCAAACCAATGACTATGACGTTGCTTCTCTGGTTACATCAAACCAATGACTATGACGTTACTTCTCTGGTTACATCAAACCAATGACTATGACGGTATTTGTTGCTTCTCTGGTTACATCAAACCAATGACTATGACAGTATTTGTTACTTCTCTGGTTACATCAAACCAATGACAATGACAGTATTTGTTACTTCTCTGATTACATCAAACCAATGACTATGACGGTATTTGTTGCTTTTCTGGTTACATCAAACCAATGACTATGACGGTATTTGTTGCTTCTCTGGTTACATCAAACCAATGAATATGACGGTATTTGTTGCTTCTCTGGTTACATCAAACCAATGACTATGACGTTGCTTCTCTGGTTACATCAAACCAATGACTATAACGTTGCTTCTCTGGTTACATCAAACCAATGACTATGACGGTATTTGTTGCTTCTCTGGTTACATCAAACCAATGACTATGACGGTATTTGTTGCTTCTCTGGTTACATCAAACCAATGACTATAACGGTATTTGTTGCTTCTCTTGTTACATCAAACCAATGACTATGACGTTACTTCTCTGGTTACATCAAACCAATGACTATGACGTTACTTCTCTGGTTACATCAAACC
Source organism: Bathymodiolus brooksi (assembly GCA_963680875.1). Taxonomy (NCBI): domain Eukaryota; kingdom Metazoa; phylum Mollusca; class Bivalvia; order Mytilida; family Modiolidae; genus Bathymodiolus; species Bathymodiolus brooksi. Next base: position 7,308,929 of record OY804580.1, on the reverse strand, counting down.
AATGACTATGACGTTACTTCTCTGGTTACATCAAACCAATGACTATGACGGTATTTGTTACTTCTCTGGTTACATCAAACCAATGACTATGACGGTATTTGTTACTTCTCTGGTTACATCAAACCAATGACTATGACGGTATTTGTTGCTTCTCTGGTTACATCAAACCAATGACTATGACGTTGCTTCTCTGGTTACATCAAACCAATGACTATGAAGGTATTTGTTGCTTCTCTGATTACATCAAACCAATGACTATAACGGTATTTGTTACTTCTCTGGTTACATCAAACCAATGACTATGACGGTATTTGTTACTTCTCTGGTTACATCAAACCAATGACTATGACGGTATTTGTTGCTTCTCTGGTTACATCAAACCAATGACTATGACGTTACTTCTCTGGTTACATCAAACCAATGACTGACGGTATTTGTTGCTTCTCTGGTTACATCAAACCAATGACTATGACGTTACTTCTCTGGTTACATCAAACCAATGACTATGACGTTGCTTCTCTGGTTACATCAAACCAATGACTATGACGTTACTTCTCTGGTTACATCAAACCAATGACTATGACGTTACTTCTCTGGTTACATCAAACCAATGACTATGACGGTATTTGTTGCTTCTCTGGTTACATCAAACCAATGACTATGACAGTATTTGTTACTTCTCTGGTTACATCAAACCAATGACTATGATGGTATTTGTTACTTCTCTGGTTACATCAAACCAATGACTATGACAGTATTTGTTACTTCTCTGGTTACATCAAACCAATGACTATGACAGTATTTGTTACTTCTCTGATTACATCAAACCAATGACTATGACGGTATTTGTTGCTTTTCTGGTTACATCAAACCAATGACTATGACGGTATTTGTTGCTTCTCTGGTTACATCAAACCAATGACTATGACGTTGCTTCTCTGGTTACATCAAACCAATGAATATGACGGTATTTGTTGCTTCTCTGGTTACATCAAACCAATGACTATGACGTTGCTTCTCTGGTTACATCAAACCAATGACTATAACGTTGCTTCTCTGGTTACATCAAACCAATGACTATGACGGTATTTGTTACTTCTCTGGTTACATCAAACCAATGACTATGACGGTATTTGTTGCTTCTCTGGTTACATCAAACCAATGACTATAACGGTATTTGTTGCTTCTCTTGTTACATCAAACCAATGACTATGACGTTACTTCTCTGGTTACATCAAACCAATGAATATGACGTTACTTCTCTGGTTACATCAAACCAATGACTATGACGTTACTTCTCTGGTTACATCAAACCAATGACTATGACGGTATTTGTTACTTCTCTGGTTACATCAAACCAATGACTATGACGGTATTTGTTACTTCTCTGGTTACATCAAACCAATGACTATGACGGTATTTGTTGCTTCTCTGGTTACATCAAACCAATGACTATGACGTTGCTTCTCTGGTTACATCAAACCAATGACTATGAAGGTATTTGTTGCTTCTCTGATTACATCAAACCAATGACTATGACGGTATTTGTTACTTCTCTGGTTACATCAAACCAATGACTATGACGGTATTTGTTACTTCTCTGGTTACATCAAACCAATGACTATGACGGTATTTGTTGCTTCTCTGGTTACATCAAACCAATGACTATGACGTTACTTCTCTGGTTACATCAAACCAATGACTATGACGTTGCTTCTCTGGTAACATCAAACCAATGACTATGACGTTGCTTCTCTGGTTACATCAAACCAATGACTATGATGGTATTTGTTGCTTCTCTGGTTACATCAAACCAATGAATATGACGTTGCTTCTCTGGTTACATCAAACCAATGAATATGACGGTATTTGTTACTTCTCTGGTTACATCAAACCAATGAATATGACGGTATTTGTTGCTTCTCTGGTTACATCAAACCAATGACTGACGTTGCTTCTCTGGTTACATCAAACCAATGACTATGACGTTACTTCTCTGGTTACATCAAACCAATGACTATGACGGTAATTTTTGCTTCTCTGGTTACATCAAACCAATGACTATGACAGTATATGTTACTTCTCTGGTTACATCAAACCAATGACTATGACGGTATTTGTTACTTCTCTGGTTACATCAAACCAATGACTATGACGGTATTTGTTACTTCTCTGGTTACATCAAACCAATGACTATGACGTATTTGTTGCTTCTCTGGTTAAATCAAACCAATGACTATGACGGTATGTGTTGCTTCTCTGGTTACATCAAACCAATGACTATGACGTTGCTTCTCTGGTTACATCAAACCAATGACTATGACGTTGCTTCTCTGGTTACATCAAACCAATGACTATGACGTTGCTTCTCTGGTTACATCAAACCAATGACTATGACGGTATTTGTTGCTTCTCTGGTTGCATCAAACCAATGACTATGACGGTATTTGTTGCTTCTCTGGTTACATCAAACCAATGACTATGACGGTATTTGTTGCTTCTCTGGTTTCATCAAACCAATGACTATGACGGTATTTGTTGCTTCTCTGGTTACATCAAACCAATGACTATGATGGTATTTGTTGCTTCTTTGGTTACATCAAACCAATGACTATGACGGTATTTGTTACTTCTCTGGTTACATCAAACCAATGACTATGACGTTGCTTCTCTGGTTACATCAAACCAATGACTATGAAGGTATTTGTTGCTTCTCTGATTACATCAAACCAATGACTATGACGGTATTTGTTACTTCTCTGGTTACATCAAACCAATGACTATGACGGTATTTGTTACTTCTCTGGTTACATCAAACCAATGACTATGACGGTATTTGTTGCTTCTCTGGTTACATCAAACCAATGACTATGACGTTACTTCTCTGGTTACATCAAACCAATGACTATGACGTTGCTTCTCTGGTTACATCAAACCAATGACTATGATGGTATTTGTTGCTTCTCTGGTTACATCAAACCAATGAATATGACGTTGCTTCTCTGGTTACATCAAACCAATGAATATGACGGTATTTGTTACTTCTCTGGTTACATCAAACCAATGAATATGACGGTATTTGTTGCTTCTCTGGTTACATCAAACCAATGACTGACGTTGCTTCTCTGGTTACATCAAACCAATGACTATGACGTTGCTTCTCTGGTTACATCAAACCAATGACTATGACGTTACTTCTCTGGTTACATCAAACCAATGACTATGACGGTATTTGTTGCTTCTCTGGTTACATCAAACCAATGACTATGACAGTATTTGTTACTTCTCTGGTTACATCAAACCAATGACTATGACGGTATTTGTTACTTCTCTGGTTACATCAAACCAATGACTATGACGGTATTTGTTACTTCTCTGGTTACATCAAACCAATGACTATGACGGTATTTGTTGCTTCTCTGGTTACATCAAACCAATGACTATGACGGTATGTGTTGCTTCTCTGGTTACATCAAACCAATGACTATGACGTTGCTTCTCTGGTTACATCAAACCAATGACTATGACGTTGCTTCTCTGGTTACATCAAACCAATGACTATGACGTTGCTTCTCTGGTTACATCAAACCAATGACTATGACGGTATTTGTTGCTTCTCTGGTTGCATCAAACCAATGACTATGACGTATTTGTTGCTTCTCTGGTTACATCAAACCAATGACTATGACGGTATTTGTTGCTTCTCTGGTTTCATCAAACCAATGACTATGACGGTATTTGTTGCTTCTCTGGTTACATCAAACCAATGACTATGATGGTATTTGTTGCTTCTTTGGTTACATCAAACCAATGACTATGACGGTATTTGTTACTTCTCTGGTTACATCAATCCAATGACTATGACGGTATTTGTTACATCTCTGGTTACATCAAACCAATGACTATGACGTTACTTCTCTGGTTACATCAAACCAATGACTATGACGTTACTTCTCTGGTTACATCAAACCAATGAATATGACGGTATTTGTTGCTTCTCTGGTTACATCAAACCAATGACTATGATGGTATTTGTTGCTTCTTTGGTTACATCAAACCAATGACTATGACGTTACTTCTCTGGTTACATCAAACCAATGACTATGACGTTGCTTCTCTGGTTACATCAAACCAATGACTATGATGTTACTTCTCTGGTTACATCAAACCAATGACTATGACGTTACTTCTCTGGTTACATCAAACCAATGACTATGACGGTATTTGTTGCTTCTCTGGTTACATCAAACCAATGACTATGACAGTATTTGTTACTTCTCTGGTTACATCAAACCAATGACTATGACAGTATTTGTTACTTCTCTGATTACATATAACCAATGACTATGACGGTATTTGTTGCTTTTCTGGTTACATCAAACCAATGACTATGACGGTATTTGTTGCTTCTCTGGTTACATTAAACCAATGACTATGACGTTACTTCTCTGGTTACATCAAACCAATGACTATGACGGTATTTGTTGCTTCTCTGGTTACATCAAACCAATGACTATGACAGTATTTGTTACTTCTCTGGTTACATCAAACCAATGACTATGACAGTATTTGTTACTTCTCTGATTACATATAACCAATGACTATGACGGTATTTGTTGCTTTTCTGGTTACATCAAACCAATGACTATGACGGTATTTGTTGCTTCTCTGGTTACATCAAACCAATGACTATGACGTTGCTTCTCTGGTTACATCAAACCAATGAATATGACGGTATTTGTTGCTTCTCTGGTTACATCAAACCAATGACTATGACGTTGCTTCTCTGGTTACATCAAACCAATGACTATAACGTTGCTTCTTTGGTTACATCAAACCAATGACTATGACGGTATTTGTTACTTCTCTGGTTACATCAAACCAATGACTATGACGGTATTTGTTGCTTCTCTGGTTACATCAAACCAATGACTATAACAGTATTTGTTGCTTCTCTTGTTACATCAAACCAATGACTATGACGTTACTTCTCTGGTTACATCAAACCAATGACTATGACGTTACTTCTCTGGTTACATCAAACCAATGACTATGACGTTACTTCTCTGGTTACATCAAACCAATGACTATGACGGTATTTGTTACTTCTCTGGTTACATCAAACCAATGACTATGACGGTATTTGTTACTTCTCTGGTTACATCAAACCAATGACTATGACGGTATTTGTTGCTTCTCTGGTTACATCAAACCAATGACTATGACGTTGCTTCTCTGGTTACATCAAACCAATGACTATGAAGGTATTTGTTGCTTCTCTGATTACATCAAACCAATGACTATGACGGTATTTGTTACTTCTCTGGTTACATCAAACCAATGACTATGATGGTATTTGTTACTTCTCTGGTTACATCAAACCAATGACTATGACGTATTTGTTGCTTCTCTGGTTACATCAAACCAATGACTATGACGTTACTTCTCTGGTTACATCAAACCAATGACTGGCGGTATTTGTTGCTTCTCTGGTTACATCAAACCAATGACTATGACGTTACTTCTCTGGTTACATCAAACCAATGAATATGACGGTATTTGTTACTTCTCTGGTTACATCAAACCAATGACTATGACGTTGCTTCTCTGGTTACATCAAACCAATGACTATGACGTTGCTTCTCTGGTTACATCAAACCAATGACTATGACGTTACTTCTCTGGTTACATCAAACCAATGACTATGACGTTACTTCTCTGGTTACATCAAACCAATGACTATGACGGTATTTGTTGCTTCTCTGGTTACATCAAACCAATGACTATGACAGTATTTGTTACTTCTCTGGTTACATCAAACCAATGACTATGATGGTATTTGTTACTTCTCTGGTTACATCAAACCAATGACTATGACAGTATTTGTTACTTCTCTGGTTACATCAAACCAATGACTATGACAGTATTTGTTACTTCTCTGATTACATCAAACCAATGACTATGACGGTATTTGTTGCTTTTCTGGTTACATCAAACCAATGACTATGACGGTATTTGTTGCTTCTCTGGTTACATCAAACCAATGACTATGACGTTGCTTCTCTGGTTACATCAAACCAATGACTATGATGATATTTGTTGCTTCTCTGGTTACATCAAACCAATGACTATGACGGTATTTGTTACTTCTCTGGTTACATCAAACCAATGACTATGACGGTATTTGTTACATCTCTGGTTACATCAAACCAATGACTATGACGTTACTTCTCTGGTTACATCAAACCTATGACTATGACGTTACTTCTCTGGTTACATCAAACCAATGACTATGACGGTATTTGTTGCTTCTCTGGTTACATCAAACCAATGACTATGACGTATTTGTTGCTTCTCTGGTTTCATCAAACCAATGACTATGACGGTATTTGTTGCTTCTCTGGTTACATCAAACCAATGACTATGATGGTATTTGTTGCTTCTTTGGTTACATCAAACCAATGACTTTGACGGTATTTGTTACTTCTCTGGTTACATCAAACCAATGACTATGACGGTATTTGTTACATCTCTGGTTACATCAAACCAATGACTATGACGTTACTTCTCTGGTTACATCAAACCAATGACTATGACGTTACTTCTCTGGTTACATCAAACCAATGACTATGACGGTATTTGTTGCTTCTCTGGTTACATCAAACCAATGACTATGATGGTATTTGTTGCTTCTCTGGTTACATCAAACCAATGACTATGACGTTACTTCTCTGGTTACATCAAACCAATGACTATGACGTTGCTTCTCTGGTTACATCAAACCAATGACTATGATGTTACTTCTCTGGTTACATCAAACCAATGACTATGACGTTACTTCTCTGGTTACATCAAACCAATGACTATGACGGTATTTGTTGCTTCTCTGGTTACATCAAACCAATGACTATGACAGTATTTGTTACTTCTCTGATTACATCAAACCAATGACTATGACAGTATTTGTTGCTTTTCTGGTTACATCAAACCAATGACTATGACGGTATTTGTTGCTTCTCTGGTTACATCAAACCAATGACTATGACGTTGCTTCTCTGGTTACATCAAACCAATGAATATGACGGTATTTGTTGCTTCTCTGGTTACATCAAACCAATGACTATGACGTTGCTTCTCTGGTTACATCAAACCAATGACTATAACGTTGCTTCTCTGGTTACATCAAACCAATGACTATGACGGTATTTGTTACTTCTCTGGTTACATCAAACCAATGACTATGACGGTATTTGTTGCTTCTCTGGTTACATCAAACCAATGACTATAACGGTATTTGTTGCTTCTCTTGTTACATCAAACCAATGACTATGACGTTACTTCTCTGGTTACATCAAACCAATGAATATGACGTTACTTCTCTGGTTACATCAAACCAATGACTATGACGTTACTTCTCTGGTTACATCAAACCAATGACTATGACGGTATTTGTTACTTCTCTGGTTACATCAAACCAATGACTATGACGGTATTTGTTACTTCTCTGGTTACATCAAACCAATGACTATGACGGTATTTGTTGCTTCTCTGGTTACATCAAACCAATGAATATGACGGTATTTGTTACTTCTCTGGTTACATCAAACCAATGACTATGACGTTGCTTCTCTGGTTACATCAAACCAATGACTATGACGTTGCTTCTCTGGTTACATCAAACCAATGACTATGACGTTACTTCTCTGGTTACATCAAACCAATGACTATGACGTTACTTCTCTGGTTACATCAAACCAATGACTATGACAGTATTTGCTGCTTCTCTGGTTACATCAAACCAATGACTATGACAGTATTTGTTACTTCTCTAGTTACATCAAACCAATGACTATGATGGTATTTGTTACTTCTCTGGTTACATCAAACCAATGACTATGACAGTATTTGTTACTTCTCTGGTTACATCAAACCAATGACTATGACAGTATTTGTTACTTCTCTGATTACATCAAACCAATGACTATGACGGTATTTGTTGCTTTTCTGGTTACATCAAACCAATGACTATGACGGTATTTGTTGCTTCTCTGGTTACATCAAACCAATGACTATGACGTTGCTTCTCTGGTTACATCAAACCAATGACTATGATGATATTTGTTGCTTCTCTGGTTACATCAAACCAATGACTATGACGGTATTTGTTACTTCTCTGGTTACATCAAACCAATGACTATGACGGTATTTGTTACATCTCTGGTTACATCAAACCAATGACTATGACGTTACTTCTCTGGTTACATCAAACCAATGACTATGACGTTACTTCTCTGGTTACATCAAACCAATGACTATGACGGTATTTGTTGCTTCTCTGGTTACATCAAACCAATGACTATGATGGTATTTGTTGCTTCTCTGGTTACATCAAACCAATGACTATGACGTTACTTCTCTGGTTACATCAAACCAATGACTATGACGTTGCTTCTCTGGTTACATCAAACCAATGACTATGATGTTACTTCTCTGGTTACATCAAACCAATGACTATGACGTTACTTCTCTGGTTACATCAAACCAATGACTATGACGGTATTTGTTGCTTCTCTGGTTACATCAAACCAATGACTATGACAGTATTTGTTACTTCTCTGGTTACATCAAACCAATGACTATGACAGTATTTGTTACTTCTCTGATTACATCAAACCAATGACTATGACGGTATTTGTTGCTTTTCTGGTTACATCAAACCAATGACTATGACAGTATTTGTTGCTTCTCTGGTTACATCAAACCAATGACTATGACGTTGCTTCTCTGGTTACATCAAACCAATGAATATGACGGTATTTGTTGCTTCTCTGGTTACATCAAACCAATGACTATGACGTTGCTTCTCTGGTTACATCAAACCAATGACTATAACGTTGCTTCTCTGGTTACATCAAACCAATGACTATGACGGTATTTGTTACTTCTCTGGTTACATCAAACCAATGACTATGACGGTATTTGTTGCTTCTATGGTTACATCAAACCAATGACTATAACGGTATTTGTTGCATCTCTTGTTACATCAAACCAATGACTATGACGTTACTTCTCTGGTTACATCAAACCAATGACTATGACGTTACTTCTCTGGTTACATCAAACCAATGACTATGACGTTACTTCTCTGGTTACATCAAACCAATGACTATGACGTTACTTCTCTGGTTACATCAAACCAATGACTATGACGGTATTTGTTGCTTCTCTGGTTACATCAAACCAATGACTATGACAGTATTTGTTAATTCTCTGGTTACATCAAACCAATGACTATGACGGTATTTGTTACTTCTCTGGTTACATCAAACCAATGACTATGACGGTATTTGTTACTTCTCTGGTTACATCAAACCAATGACTATGACGGTATTTGTTACTTCTCTGGTTACATCAAACCAATGACTATGACGGTATTTGTTGCTTCTCTGGTTACATCAAACCAATGACTATGACGGTATGTGTTGCTTCTCTGGTTACATCAAACCAATGACTATGACGTTGCTTCTCTGGTTACATCAAACCAATGACTATGACGTTGCTTCTCTGGTTACATCAAACCAATGACTATGACGTTGCTTCTCTGGTTACATCAAACCAATGACTATGACGGTATTTGTTGCTTCTCTGGTTGCATCAAACCAATGACTATGACGGTATTTGTTGCTTCTCTGGTTACATCAAACCAATGACTATGACGGTATTTGTTGCTTCTCTGGTTTCATCAAACCAATGACTATGATGGTATTTGTTGCTTCTCTGGTTACATCAAACCAATGACTATGACGGTATTTGTTACTTCTCTGGTTACATCAAACCAATGACTATGACGGTATTTGTTACATCTCTGGTTACATCAAACCAATGACTATGACGTTACTTCTCTGGTTACATCAAACCAATGACTATGACGTTACTTCTCTGGTTACATCAAACCAATGACTATGACGGTATTTGTTGCTTCTCTGGTTACATCAAACCAATGACTATGATGGTATTTGTTGCTTCTCTGGTTACATCAAACCAATGACTATGACGTTACTTCTCTGGTTACATCAAACCAATGACTATGACGTTGCTTCTCTGGTTACATCAAACCAATGACTATGACGTTACTTCTCTGGTTACATCAAACCAATGACTATGACGTTACTTCTCTGGTTACATCAAACCAATGACTATGACGGTATTTGTTGCTTCTCTGGTTACATCAAACCAATGACTATGACAGTATTTGTTACTTCTCTGGTTACATCAAACCAATGACTATGACAGTATTTGTTACTTCTCTGATTACATCAAACCAATGACTATGACGGTATTTGTTGCTTTTCTGGTTACATCAAACCAATGACTATGACGGTATTTGTTGCTTCTCTGGTTACATCAAACCAATGACTATGACGTTGCTTCTCTGGTTACATCAAACCAATGACTATAACGTTGCTTCTCTGGTTACATCAAACCAATGACTATGACGTTGCTTCTCTGGTTACATCAAACCAATGAATATGACGGTATTTGTTGCTTCTCTGGTTACATCAAACCAATGACTATGACGTTGCTTCTCTGGTTACATCAAACCAATGACTATAACGTTGCTTCTCTGGTTACATCAAACCAATGACTATGACGTTATTTGTTACTTCTCTGGTTACATCAAACCAATGACTATGACGGTATTTGTTGCTTCTCTGGTTACATCAAACCAATGACTATAACGGTATTTGTTGCTTCTCTTGTTACATCAAACCAATGACTATGACGTTACTTCTCTGGTTACATCAAACCAATGACTATGACGTTACTTCTCTGGTTACATCAAACCAATGACTATGACGTTACTTCTCTGGTTACATCAAACCAATGACTATGACGGTATTTGTTACTTCTCTGGTTACATCAAACCAATGACTATGACGGTATTTTTTACTTCTCTGGTTACATCAAACCAATGACTATGACGGTATTTGTTGCTTCTCTGGTTACATCAAACCAATGACTATGACGTTGCTTCTCTGGTTACATCAAATCAATGACTATGAAGGTATTTGTTGCTTCTCTGATTACATCAAACCAATGACTATGACGGTATTTGTTACTTCTCTGGTTACATCAAACCAATGACTATGACGGTATTTGTTACTTCTCTGGTTACATCAAACCAATGACTATGACGTATTTGTTGCTTCTCTGGTTACATCAAACCAATGACTATGACGTTACTTCTCTGGTTACATCAAACCAATGACTGGCGGTATTTGTTGCTTCTCTGGTTACATCAAACCAATGACTATGACGTTACTTCTCTGGTTACATCAAACCAATGAATATGACGGTATTTGTTACTTCTCTGGTTACATCAAACCAATGACTATGACGTTTCTTCTCTGGTTACATCAAACCAATGACTATGACGTTACTTCTCTGGTTACATCAAACCAATGACTATGACGTTACTTCTCTGGTTACATCAAACCAATGACTATGACGGTATTTGTTGCTTCTCTGGTTACATCAAACCAATGACTATGACAGTATTTGTTACTTCTCTGGTTACATCAAACCAATGACTATGACAGTATTTGTTACTTCTCTGGTTACATCAAACCAATGACTATGACAGTATTTGTTACTTCTCTGATTACATCAAACCAATGACTATGACGGTATTTGTTGCTTTTCTGGTTACATCAAACCAATGACTATGACGGTATTTGTTGCTTCTCTGGTTACATCAAACCAATGACTATGACGTTGCTTCTCTGGTTACATCAAACCAATGACTATGATGGTATTTGTTGCTTCTCTGGTTACATCAAACCAATGACTATGACGGTATTTGTTACTTCTCTGGTTACATCAAACCTATGACTATGACGGTATTTGTTACATCTCTGGTTACATCAAACCAATGACTATGACGTTACTTCTCTGGTTACATCAAACCAATGACTATGAAGTTACTTCTCTGGCTACATCAAACCAATGACTATGACGGTATTTGTTGCTTCTCTGGTTACATCAAACCAATGACTATGATGGTATTTGTTGCTTCTCTGGTTACATCAAACCAATGACTATGACGTTACTTCTCTGGTTACATCAAACCAATGACTATGACGTTGCTTTCTCTGGTTACATCAAACCAATGACTATGATGTTACTTCTCTGGTTACATCAAACCAATGACTATGACGTTACTTCTCTGGTTACATCAAACCAATGACTATGACAGTATTTGTTACTTCTCTGATTACATCAAACCAATGACTATGACGGTATTTGTTGCTTTTCTGGTTACATCAAACCAATGACTATGACAGTATTTGTTGCTTCTCTGGTTACATCAAACCAATGACTATGACGTTGCTTCTCTGGTTACATCAAACCAATGAATATGACGGTATTTGTTGCTTCTCTGGTTACATCAAACCAATGACTATGACGTTGCTTCTTTGGTTACATCAAACCAATGACTATAACGTTGCTTCTCTGGTTACATCAAACCAATGACTATGACGGTATTTGTTACTTCTCTGGTTACATCAAACCAATGACTATGACGGTATTTGTTGCTTCTCTGGTTACATCAAACCAATGACTATAACGGTATTTGTTGCTTCTCTTGTTACATCAAACCAATGACTATGACGTTACTTCTCTGGTTACATCAAACCAATGACTATGACGTTACTTCTCTGGTTACATCAAACCAATGACTATGACGTTACTTCTCTGGTTACATCAAACCAATGACTATGACGGTATTTGTTACTTCTCTGGTTACATCAAACCAATGACTGACGGTATTTGTTACTTCTCTGGTTACATCAAACCAATGACTATGACGGTATTTGTTGCTTCTCTGGTTACATCAAACCAATGACTATGACGTTGCTTCTCTGGTTACATCAAACCAATGACTATGAAGGTATTTGTTGCTTCTCTGATTACATCAAACCAATGACTATGACGGTATTTGTTACTTCTCTGGTTACATCAAACCAATGACTATGACGGTATTTGTTACTTCTCTGGTTACATCAAACCAATGACTATGACGGTATTTGTTGCTTTTCTGGTTACATCAAACCAATGACTATGACGTTACTTCTCTGGTTACATCAAACCAATGACTGGCGGTATTTGTTGCTTCTCTGGTTACATCAAACCAATGACTATGACGTTACTTCTCTGGTTACATCAAACCAATGAATATGACGGTATTTGTTACTTCTCTGGTTACATCAAACCAATGACTATGACGTTGCTTCTCTGGTTACATCAAACCAATGACTATGACGTTACTTCTCTGGTTACATCAAACCAATGACTATGACGTTACTTCTCTGGTTACATCAAACCAATGACTATGACGGTATTTGTTGCTTCTCTGGTTACATCAAACCAATGACTATGACAGTATTTGTTACTTCTCTGGTTACATCAAACCAATGACTATGATGGTATTTGTTACTTCTCTGGTTACATCAAACCAATGACTATGACGTTGCTTCTCTGGTTACATCAAACCAATGACTATAACGTTGCTTCTCTGGTTACATCAAACCAATGACTATGACGGTATTTGTTACTTCTCTGGTTACATCAAACCAATGACTATGACGGTATTTGTTGCTTCTCTGGTTACATCAAACCAATGACTATAACGGTATTTGTTGCTTCTCTTGTTACATCAAACCAATGACTATGACGTTACTTCTCTGGTTACATCAAACCAATGACTATGACGTTACTTCTCTGGTTACATCAAACCAATGACTATGACGTTACTTCTCTGGTTACATCAAACCAATGACTATGACGGTATTTGTTACTTCTCTGGTTACATCAAACCAATGACTGACGGTATTTGTTACTTCTCTGGTTACATCAAAACCAATGACTATGACGGTATTTGTTGCTTCTCTGGTTACATCAAACCAATGACTATGACGTTGCTTCTCTGGTTACATCAAACCAATGACTATGAAGGTATTTGTTGCTTCTCTGATTACATCAAACCAATGACTATGACGGTATTTGTTACTTCTCTGGTTACATCAAACCAATGACTATGACGGTATTTGTTACTTCTCTGGTTACATCAAACCAATGACTATGACGGTATTTGTTGCTTTTCTGGTTACATCAAACCAATGACTATGACGTTACTTCTCTGGTTACATCAAACCAATGACTGGCGGTATTTGTTGCTTCTCTGGTTACATCAAACCAATGACTATGACGTTACTTCTCTGGTTACATCAAACCAATGAATATGACGGTATTTGTTACTTCTCTGGTTACATCAAACCAATGACTATGACGTTGCTTCTCTGGTTACATCAAACCAATGACTATGACGTTACTTCTCTGGTTACATCAAACCAATGACTATGACGTTACTTCTCTGGTTACATCAAACCAATGACTATGACGGTATTTGTTGCTTCTCTGGTTACATCAAACCAATGACTATGACAGTATTTGTTACTTCTCTGGTTACATCAAACCAATGACTATGATGGTATATGTTACTTCTCTGGTTACATCAAACCAATGACTATGACAGTATTTGTTACTTCTCTGGTTACATCAAACCAATGACTATGACAGTATTTGTTACTTCTCTGATTACATCAAACCAATGACTATGACGGTATTTGTTGCTTTTCTGGTTACATCAAACCAATGACTATGACGGTATTTGTTGCTTCTCTGGTTACATCAAACCAATGACTATGACGTTGCTTCTCTGGTTACATCAAACCAATGAATATGACGGTATTTGTTGCTTCTCTGGTTACATCAAACCAATGATTATGACGTTGCTTCTCTGGTTATATCAAACCAATGACTATAACGTTGCTTCTCTGGTTACATCAAACCAATGACTATGACGGTATTTGTTACTTCTCTGGTTACATCAAACCAATGACTATGACGGTATTTGTTGCTTCTCTGGTTACATCAAACCAATGACTATAACAGTATTTGTTGCTTCTCTGGTTACATCATACCAATGACGATGACGTTACTTCTCTGGTTACATCAAACCAATGACTCTGACGTTACTTCTCTGGTTACATCAAACCAATGACTATGACGTTACTTCTCTGGTTACATCAAACCAATGACTATTACGGTATTTGTTACTTCTCTGGTTACATCAAACCATTGACTATGACGGTATTTGTTACTTCTCTGGTTACATCAAACCAATGACTATGACGGTATTTGTTGTTTCTCTGGTTACATCAAACCAATGACTATGACGTTGCTTCTCTGGTTACATCAAACCAATGACTATGAAGGTATTTGTTGCTTCTCTGATTACATCAAACCAATGACTATGACGGTATTTGTTACTTCTCTGGTTACATCAAACCAATGACTATGACGGTATTTGTTACTTCTCTGGTTACATCAAACCAATGACTATGATGGTATTTGTTGCTTCTCTGGTTACATCAAACCAATGACTATGATGGTATTTGTTACTTCTCTGGTTACATCAAACCAATGACTATGACGGTATTTGTTACATCTCTGGTTACATCAAACCAATGACTATGACGTTACTTCTCTGGTTACATCAAACCAATGACTATGACGTTACTTCTTTGGTTACATCAAACCAATGACTATGACGGTATTTGTTGCTTCTCTGGTTACATCAAACCAATGACTATGATGGTATTTGTTGCTTCTCTGGTTACAACAAACCAATGACTATGACGTTACTTCTCTGGTTACATCAAACCAATGACTATGACGTTGCTTCTCTGGTTACATCAAACCAATGACTATGATGTTACTTCTCTGGTTACATCAAACCAATGACTATGACGTTACTTCTCTGGTTACATCAAACCAATGACTATGACGGTATTTGTTGCTTCTCTGGTTACATCAAACCAATGACTATGATGGTATTTGTTGCTTCTCTGGTTACAACAAACCAATGACTATGACGTTACTTCTCTGGTTACATCAAACCAATGACTATGACGTTGCTTCTCTGGTTACATCAAACCAATGACTATGATGTTGCTTCTCTGGTTACATCAAACCAATGACTATGACAGTATTTGTTACTTCTCTGGTTACATCAAACCAATGACTATGACAGTATTTGTTACTTCTCTGATTACATCAAACCAATGACTATGACGGTATTTGTTGCTTTTCTGGTTACATCAAACCAATGACTATGACGGTATTTGTTGCTTCTCTGGTTACATCAAACCAATGACTATGACGTTGCTTCTCTGGTTACATCAAACCAATGAATATGACGGTATTTGTTGCTTCTCTGATTACATCAAACCAATGACTATGACGGTATTTGTTACTTCTCTGGTTACATCAAACCAATGACTATGACGGTATTTGTTACTTCTCTGGTTACATCAAACCAATGACTATGACGTTACTTCTCTGGTTACATCAAACCAATGACTATGACGTTACTTCTCTGGTTACATCAAACCAATGACTATGACGTTGCTTCTCTGGTTACATCAAACCAATGACTATGACGTTGCTTCTCTGGTTACATCAAACCAATGACTATAACGTTGCTTCTCTGGTTACATCAAACCAATGACTATGACGGTATTTGTTACTTCTCTGGTAACATCAAACCAATGACTATGACGGTATTTGTTGCTTCTCTGGTTACATCAAACCAATGACTATAACGGTATTTGTTGCTTCTCTTGTTACATCAAACCAATGACTATGACGTTACTTCTCTGGTTACATCAAACCAATGACTATGACGTTACTTCTCTGGTTACATCAAACCAATGACTATGACGTTACTTCTCTGGTTACATCAAACCAATGACTATGACCGTATTTGTTACTTCTCTGGTTACATCAAACCAATGACTATGACGGTATTTGTTACTTCTCTGGTTACATCAAACCAATGACTATGACGGTATTTGTTGCTTCTCTGGTTACATCAAACCAATGACTATGACGTTGCTTCTCTGGTTACATCAAATCAATGACTATGAAGGTATTTGTTGCTTCTCTGATTACATCAAACCAATGACTATGACGGTATTTGTTACTTCTCTGGTTACATCAAACCAATGACTATGACGGTATTTGTTACTTCTCTGGTTACATCAAACCAATGACTATGACGTATTTGTTGCTTCTCTGGTTACATCAAACCAATGACTATGACGTTACTTCTCTGGTTACATCAAACCAATGACTGGCGGTATTTGTTGCTTCTCTGGTTACATCAAACCAATGACTATGACGTTACTTCTCTGGTTACATCAAACCAATGAATATGACGGTATTTGTTACTTCTCTGGTTACATCAAACCAATGACTATGACGTTTCTTCTCTGGTTACATCAAACCAATGACTATGACGTTACTTCTCTGGTTACATCAAACCAATGACTATGACGTTACTTCTCTGGTTACATCAAACCAATGACTATGACGGTATTTGTTGCTTCTCTGGTTACATCAAACCAATGACTATGACAGTATTTGTTACTTCTCTGGTTACATCAAACCAATGACTATGACAGTATTTGTTACTTCTCTGGTTACATCAAACCAATGACTATGACAGTATTTGTTACTTCTCTGATTACATCAAACCAATGACTATGACGGTATTTGTTGCTTTTCTGGTTACATCAAACCAATGACTATGACGGTATTTGTTGCTTCTCTGGTTACATCAAACCAATGACTATGACGTTGCTTCTCTGGTTACATCAAACCAATGACTATGACGGTATTTGTTACTTCTCTGGTTACATCAAACCTATGACTATGACGGTATTTGTTACATCTCTGGTTACATCAAACCAATGACTATGACGTTACTTCTCTGGTTACATCAAACCAATGACTATGACGTTACTTCTCTGGCTACATCAAACCAATGACTATGACGGTATTTGTTGCTTCTCTGGTTACATCAAACCAATGACTATGATGGTATTTGTTGCTTCTCTGGTTACATCAAACCAATGACTATGACGTTACTTCTCTGGTTACATCAAACCAATGACTATGACGTTGCTTTCTCTGGTTACCTCAAACCAATGACTATGATGTTACTTCTCTGGTTACATCAAACCAATGACTATGACGTTACTTCTCTGGTTACATCAAACCAATGACTATGACAGTATTTGTTACTTCTCTGATTACATCAAACCAATGACTATGACGGTATTTGTTGCTTTTCTGGTTACATCAAACCAATGACTATGACAGTATTTGTTGCTTCTCTGGTTACATCAAACCAATGACTATGACGTTGCTTCTCTGGTTACATCAAACCAATGAATATGACGGTATTTGTTGCTTCTCTGGTTACATCAAACCAATGACTATGACGTTGCTTCTCTGGTTACATCAAACCAATGACTATAACGTTGCTTCTCTGGTTACATCAAACCAATGACTATGACGGTATTTGTTACTTCTCTGGTTACATCAAACCAATGACTATGACGGTATTTGTTGCTTCTCTGGTTACATCAAACCAATGACTATAACGGTATTTGTTGCTTCTCTTGTTACATCAAGCCAATGACTATGACGTTACTTCTCTGGTTACATCAAACCAATGACTATGACGTTACTTCTCTGGTTACATCAAACCAATGACTATGACGTTACTTCTCTGGTTACATCAAACCAATGACTATGACGGTATTTGTTACTTCTCTGGTTACATCAAACCAATGACTGACGGTATTTGTTACTTCTCTGGTTACATCAAACCAATGACTATGACGGTATTTGTTGCTTCTCTGGTTACATCAAACCAATGACTATGACGTTGCTTCTCTGGTTACATCAAACCAATGACTATGAAGGTATTTGTTGCTTCTTTGATTACATCAAACCAATGACTATGACGGTATTTGTTACTTCTCTGGTTACATCAAACCAATGACTATGACGGTATTTGTTACTTCTCTGGTTACATCAAACCAATGACTATGACGGTATTTGTTGCTTTTCTGGTTACATCAAACCAATGACTATGACGTTACTTCTCTGGTTACATCAAACCAATGACTGGCGGTATTTGTTGCTTCTCTGGTTACATCAAACCAATGACTATGACGTTACTTCTCTGGTTACATCAAACCAATGAATATGACGGTATTTGTTACTTCTCTGGTTACATCAAACCAATGACTATGACGTTGCTTCTCTGGTTACATCAAACCAATGACTATGACGTTACTTCTCTGGTTACATCAAACCAATGACTATGACGTTACTTCTCTGGTTACATCAAACCAATGACTATGACGGTATTTGTTGCTTCTCTGGTTACATCAAACCAATGACTATGACAGTATTTGTTACTTCTCTGGTTACATCAAACCAATGACTATGATGGTATTTGTTACTTCTCTGGTTACATCAAACCAATGACTATGACAGTATTTGTTACTTCTCTGGTTACATCAAACCAATGACTATGACAGTATTTGTTACTTCTCTGATTACATCAAACCAATGACTATGACGGTATTTGTTGCTTTTCTGGTTACATCAAACCAATGACTATGACGGTATTTGTTGCTTCTCTGGTTACATCAAACCAATGACTATGACGTTGCTTCTCTGGTTACATCAAACCAATGAATATGACGGTATTTGTTGCTTCTCTGGTTACATCAAACCAATGATTATGACGTTGCTTCTCTGGTTACATCAAACCAATGACTATAACGTTGCTTCTCTGGTTACATCAAACCAATGACTATGACGGTATTTGTTACTTCTCTGGTTACATCAAACCAATGAATATGACGGTATTTGTTGCTTCTCTGGTTACATCAAACCAATGACTATAACGGTATTTGTTGCTTCTCTTGTTACATCAAACCAATGACGATGACGTTACTTCTCTGGTTACATCAAACCAATGACCATGACGTTACTTCTCTGGTTACATCAAACCAATGACTATGACGTTACTTCTCTGGTTACATCAAACCAATGACTATTACGGTATTTGTTACTTCTCTGGTTACATCAAACCAATGACTATGACGGTATTTGTTACTTCTCTGGTTACATCAAACCAATGACTATGACGGTATTTGTTGTTTCTCTGGTTACATCAAACCAATGACTATGACGTTGCTTCTCTGGTTACATCAAACCAATGACTATGAAGGTATTTGTTGCTTCTCTGATTACATCAAACCAATGACTATGACGGTATTTGTTACTTCTCTGGTTACATCAAACCAATGACTATGACGGTATTTGTTACTTCTCTGGTTACATCAAACCAATGACTATGACGGTATTTGTTGCTTCTCTGGTTACATCAAACCAATGACTATGACGTTACTTCTCTGGTTACATCAAACCAATGACTATGACGTTGCTTCTCTGGTTACATCAAACCAATGACTATGACGTTGCTTCTCTGGTTACATCAAACCAATGACTATGATGGTATTTGTTGCTTCTCTGGTTACATCAAACCAATGAATATGACGTTGCTTCTCTGGTTACATCAAACCAATGAATATGACATTGCTTCTCTGGTTACATCAAACCAATGAATATGACGGTATTTGTTACTTCTCTGGTTACATCAAACCAATGAATATGACGGTATTTGTTGCTTCTCTGGTTACATCAAACCAATGACTGACGTTGCTTCTCTGGTTACATCAAACCAATGACTATGACGGTATTTGTTGCTTCTCTGGTTGCATCAAACCAATGACTATGACGGTATTTGTTGCTTCTCTGGTTACATCAAACCAATGACTATGACGGTATTTGTTGCTTCTCTTGTTTCATCAAACCAATGACTATGACGGTATTTGTTGCTTCTCTGGTTACATCAAACCAATGACTATGACAGTATGTGTTGCTTCTCTGGTTACATCAAACCAATGAATATGACGGTATTTGTTACTTCTCTGGTTACATGAAACCAATGACTATGACGGTATTTGTTACTTCTCTGGTTACATCAAACCAATGACTATGACGTTGCTTCTCTGGTTACATCAAACCAATGACTATGATGGTATTTGTTGCTTCTCTGGTTACATCAAACCAATGACTATGACGGTATTTGTTACTTCTCTGGTTACATCAAACCAATGACTATGACGGTATTTGTTACATCTCTGGTTACATCAAACCAATGACTATGACGTTACTTCTCTGGTTACATCAAACCAATGACTATGACGTTACTTCTCTGGTTACATCAAACCAATGACTATGACGGTATTTGTTGCTTCTCTGGTTACATCAAACCAATGACTATGATGGTATTTGTTGCTTCTCTGATTACATCAAACCAATGACTATGACGTTACTTCTCTGGTTACATCAAACCAATGACTATGACGTTGCTTCTCTGGTTACATCAAACCAATGACTATGATGTTACTTCTCTGGTTACATCAAACCAATGACTATGACGTTACTTCTCTGGTTACATCAAACCAATGACTATGACGGTATTTGTTGCTTCTCTGGTTACATCAAACCAATGACTATGACAGTATTTGTTACTTCTCTGATTACATCAAACCAATGACTATGACAGTATTTGTTGCTTTTCTGGTTACATCAAACCAATGACTATGACGGTATTTGTTGCTTCTCTGGTTACATCAAACCAATGACTATGACGTTGCTTCTCTGGTTACATCAAACCAATGAATATGACGGTATTTGTTGCTTCTCTGGTTACATCAAACCAATGACTATGACGTTGCTTCTCTGGTTACATCAAACCAATGACTATAACGTTGCTTCTCTGGTTACATCAAACCAATGACTATGACGGTATTTGTTACTTCTCTGGTTACATCAAACCAATGACTATGACGGTATTTGTTGCTTCTCTGGTTACATCAAACCAATGACTATAACGGTATTTGTTGCTTCTCTTGTTACATCAAACCAATGACTATGACGTTACTTCTCTGGTTACATCAAACCAATGACTATGACGTTACTTCTCTGGTTACATCAAACCAATGACTATGACGTTACTTCTCTGGTTACATCAAACCAATGACTATGACGGTATTTGTTACTTCTCTGGTTACATCAAACCAATGACTATGACGGTATTTGTTACTTCTCTGGTTACATCAAACCAATGACTATGACGGTATTTGTTGCTTCTCTGGTTACATCAAACCAATGACTATGCCGTTGCTTCTCTGGTTACATCAAACCAATGACTATGAAGGTATTTGTTGCTTCTCTGATTACATCAAACCAATGACTATGACGGTATTTGTTACTTCTCTGGTTACATCAAACCAATGACTATGACGGTATTTGTTACTTCTCTGGTTACATCAAACCAATGACTATGACGGTATTTGTTGCTTCTCTGGTTACATCAAACCAATGACTATGACGTTGCTTCTCTGGTTACATCAAACCAATGACTATGAAGGTATTTGTTGCTTCTTTGATTACATCAAACCAATGACTATGACGGTATTTGTTACTTCTCTGGTTACATCAAACCAATGACTATGACGGTATTTGTTACTTCTCTGGTTACATCAAACCAATGACTATGACGGTATTTGTTGCTTTTCTGGTTACATCAAACCAATGACTATGACGTTACTTCTATGGTTACATCAAACCAATGACTGGCGGTATTTGTTGCTTCTCTGGTTACATCAAACCAATGACTATGACGTTACTTCTCTGGTTACATCAAACCAATGAATATGACGGTATTTGTTACTTCTCTGGTTACATCAAACCAATGACTATGACGTTGCTTCTCTGGTTACATCAAACCAATGACTATGACGTTACTTCTCTGGTTACATCAAACCAATGACTATGACGTTACTTCTCTGGTTACATCAAACCAATGACTATGACGGTATTTGTTGCTTCTCTGGTTACATCAAACCAATGACTATGACAGTATTTGTTACTTCTCTGGTTACATCAAACCAATGACTATGATGGTATTTGTTACTTCTCTGGTTACATCAAACCAATGACTATGACAGTATTTGTTACTTCTCTGGTTACATCAAACCAATGACTATGACAGTATTTGTTACTTCTCTGATTACATCAAACCAATGACTATGACGGTATTTGTTGCTTTTCTGGTTACATCAAACCAATGACTATGACGATATTTGTTGCTTCTCTGGTTACATCAAACCAATGACTATGACGTTGCTTCTCTGGTTACATCAAACCAATGAATATGACGGTATTTGTTGCTTCTCTGGTTACATCAAACCAATGATTATGACGTTGCTTCTCTGGTTACATCAAACCAATGACTATAACGTTGCTTCTCTGGTTACATCAAACCAATGACTATGACGGTATTTGTTACTTCTCTGGTTACATCAAACCAATGACTATGACGGTATTTGTTGCTTCTCTGGTTACATCAAACCAATGACTATGACAGTATTTGTTACTTCTCTGGTTACATCAAACCAATGACTATGATGGTATTTGTTACTTCTCTGGTTACATCAAACCAATGACTATGACAGTATTTGTTACTTCTCTGGTTACATCAAACCAATGACTATGACAGTATTTGTTACTTCTCTGATTACATCAAACCAATGACTATGACGGTATTTGTTGCTTTTCTGGTTACATCAAACCAATGACTATGACGGTATTTGTTGCTTCTCTGGTTACATCAAACCAATGACTATGACGTTGCTTCTCTGGTTACATCAAACCAATGAATATGACGGTATTTGTTGCTTCTCTGGTTACATCAAACCAATGATTATGACGTTGCTTCTCTGGTTATATCAAACCAATGACTATAACGTTGCTTCTCTGGTTACATCAAACCAATGACTATGACGGTATTTGTTACTTCTCTGGTTACATCAAACCAATGACTATGACGGTATTTGTTGCTTCTCTGGTTACATCAAACCAATGACTATAACGGTATTTGTTGCTTCTCTGGTTACATCATACCAATGACGATGACGTTACTTCTCTGGTTACATCAAACCAATGACTATGACGTTACTTCTCTGGTTACATCAAACCAATGACTATGACGTTACTTCTCTGGTTACATCAAACCAATGACTATTACGGTATTTGTTACTTCTCTGGTTACATCAAACCATTGACTATGACGGTATTTGTTACTTCTCTGGTTACATCAAACCAATGACTATGACGGTATTTGTTGTTTCTCTGGTTACATCAAACCAATGACTATGACGTTGCTTCTCTGGTTACATCAAACCAATGACTATGAAGGTATTTGTTGCTTCTCTGATTACATCAAACCAATGACTATGACGGTATTTGTTACTTCTCTGGTTACATCAAACCAATGACTATGACGGTATTTGTTACTTCTCTGGTTACATCAAACCAATGACTATGATGGTATTTGTTGCTTCTCTGGTTACATCAAACCAATGACTATGATGGTATTTGTTACTTCTCTGGTTACATCAAACCAATGACTATGACGGTATTTGTTACATCTCTGGTTACATCAAACCAATGACTATGACGTTACTTCTCTGGTTACATCAAACCAATGACTATGACGTTACTTCTCTGGTTACATCAAACCAATGACTATGACGGTATTTGTTGCTTCTCTGGTTACATCAAACCAATGACTATGATGGTATTTGTTGCTTCTCTGGTTACAACAAACCAATGACTATGACGTTACTTCTCTGGTTACATCAAACCAATGACTATGACGTTGCTTCTCTGGTAACATCAAACCAATGACTATGATGTTACTTCTCTGGTTACATCAAACCAATGACTATGACGTTACTTCTCTGGTTACATCAAACCAATGACTATGACGGTATTTGTTGCTTCTCTGGTTACATCAAACCAATGACTATGATGGTATTTGTTGCTTCTCTGGTTACAACAAACCAATGACTATGACGTTACTTCTCTGGTTACATCAAACCAATGACTATGACGTTGCTTCTCTGGTTACATCAAACCAATGACTATGATGTTGCTTCTCTGGTTACATCAAACCAATGACTATGACAGTATTTGTTACTTCTCTGGTTACATCAAACCAATGACTATGACAGTATTTGTTACTTCTCTGATTACATCAAACCAATGACTATGACGGTATTTGTTGCTTTTCTGGTTACATCAAACCAATGACTATGACGGTATTTGTTGCTTCTCTGGTTACATCAAACCAATGACTATGACGTTGCTTCTCTGGTTACATCAAACCAATGAATATGACGGTATTTGTTGCTTCTCTGATTACATCAAACCAATGACTATGACGGTATTTGTTACTTCTCTGGTTACATCAAACCAATGACTATGACGGTATTTGTTACTTCTCTGGTTACATCAAACCAATGACTATGACGTTACTTCTCTGGTTACATCAAACCAATGACTATGACGTTACTTCTCTGGTTACATCAAACCAATGACTATGACGTTGCTTCTCTGGTTACATCAAACCAATGACTATGACGTTGCTTCTCTGGTTACATCAAACCAATGACTATAACGTTGCTTCTCTGGTTACATCAAACCAATGACTATGACGGTATTTGTTACTTCTCTGGTAACATCAAACCAATGACTATGACGGTATTTGTTGCTTCTCTGGTTACATCAAACCAATGACTATAACGGTATTTGTTGCTTCTCTTGTTACATCAAACCAATGACTATGACGTTACTTCTCTGGTTACATCAAACCAATGACTATGACGTTACTTCTCTGGTTACATCAAACCAATGACTATGACGTTACTTCTCTGGTTACATCAAACCAATGACTATGACCGTATTTGTTACTTCTCTGGTTACATCAAACCAATGACTATGACGGTATTTGTTACTTCTCTGGTTACATCAAACCAATGACTATGACGGTATTTGTTGCTTCTCTGGTTACATCAAACCAATGACTATGACGTTGCTTCTCTGGTTACATCAAATCAATGACTATGAAGGTATTTGTTGCTTCTCTGATTACATCAAACCAATGACTATGACGGTATTTGTTACTTCTCTGGTTACATCAAACCAATGACTATGACGGTATTTGTTACTTCTCTGGTTACATCAAACCAATGACTATGACGTATTTGTTGCTTCTCTGGTTACATCAAACCAATGACTATGACGTTACTTCTCTGGTTACATCAAACCAATGACTGGCGGTATTTGTTGCTTCTCTGGTTACATCAAACCAATGACTATGACGTTACTTCTCTGGTTACATCAAACCAATGAATATGACGGTATTTGTTACTTCTCTGGTTACATCAAACCAATGACTATGACGTTTCTTCTCTGGTTACATCAAACCAATGACTATGACGTTACTTCTCTGGTTACATCAAACCAATGACTATGACGTTACTTCTCTGGTTACATCAAACCAATGACTATGACGGTATTTGTTGCTTCTCTGGTTACATCAAACCAATGACTATGACAGTATTTGTTACTTCTCTGGTTACATCAAACCAATGACTATGACAGTATTTGTTACTTCTCTGGTTACATCAAACCAATGACTATGACAGTATTTGTTACTTCTCTGATTACATCAAACCAATGACTATGACGGTATTTGTTGCTTTTCTGGTTACATCAAACCAATGACTATGACGGTATTTGTTGCTTCTCTGGTTACATCAAACCAATGACTATGACGTTGCTTCTCTGGTTACATCAAACCAATGACTATGACGGTATTTGTTACTTCTCTGGTTACATCAAACCTATGACTATGACGGTATTTGTTACATCTCTGGTTACATCAAACCAATGACTATGACGTTACTTCTCTGGTTACATCAAACCAATGACTATGACGTTACTTCTCTGGCTACATCAAACCAATGACTATGACGGTATTTGTTGCTTCTCTGGTTACATCAAACCAATGACTATGATGGTATTTGTTGCTTCTCTGGTTACATCAAACCAATGACTATGACGTTACTTCTCTGGTTACATCAAACCAATGACTATGACGTTGCTTTCTCTGGTTACATCAAACCAATGACTATGATGTTACTTCTCTGGTTACATCAAACCAATGACTATGACGTTACTTCTCTGGTTACATCAAACCAATGACTATGACAGTATTTGTTACTTCTCTGATTACATCAAACCAATGACTATGACGGTATTTGTTGCTTTTCTGGTTACATCAAACCAATGACTATGACAGTATTTGTTGCTTCTCTGGTTACATCAAACCAATGACTATGACGTTGCTTCTCTGGTTACATCAAACCAATGAATATGACGGTATTTGTTGCTTCTCTGGTTACATCAAACCAATGACTATGACGTTGCTTCTCTGGTTACATCAAACCAATGACTATAACGTTGCTTCTCTGGTTACATCAAACCAATGACTATGACGGTATTTGTTACTTCTCTGGTTACATCAAACCAATGACTATGACGGTATTTGTTGCTTCTCTGGTTACATCAAACCAATGACTATAACGGTATTTGTTGCTTCTCTTGTTACATCAAGCCAATGACTATGACGTTACTTCTCTGGTTACATCAAACCAATGACTATGACGTTACTTCTCTGGTTACATCAAACCAATGACTATGACGTTACTTCTCTGGTTACATCAAACCAATGACTATGACGGTATTTGTTACTTCTCTGGTTACATCAAACCAATGACTGACGGTATTTGTTACTTCTCTGGTTACATCAAACCAATGACTATGACGGTATTTGTTGCTTCTCTGGTTACATCAAACCAATGACTATGACGTTGCTTCTCTGGTTACATCAAACCAATGACTATGACGGTATTTGTTACTTCTCTGGTTACATCAAACCAATGACTATGACGGTATTTGTTACTTCTCTGGTTACATCAAACCAATGACTATGACGGTATTTGTTGCTTTTCTGGTTACATCAAACCAATGACTATGACGTTACTTCTCTGGTTACATCAAACCAATGACTGGCGGTATTTGTTGCTTCTCTGGTTACATCAAACCAATGACTATGACGTTACTTCTCTGGTTACATCAAACCAATGAATATGACGGTATTTGTTACTTCTCTGGTTACATCAAACCAATGACTATGACGTTGCTTCTCTGGTTACATCAAACCAATGACTATGACGTTACTTCTCTGGTGACATCAAACCAATGACTATGACGTTACTTCTCTGGTTACATCAAACCAATGACTATGACGGTATTTGTTGCTTCTCTGGTTACATCAAACCAATGACTATGACAGTATTTGTTACTTCTCTGGTTACATCAAACCAATGACTATGATGGTATTTGTTACTTCTCTGGTTACATCAAACCAATGACTATGACAGTATTTGTTACTTCTCTGGTTACATCAAACCAATGACTATGACAGTATTTGTTACTTCTCTGATTACATCAAACCAATGACTATGACGGTATTTGTTGCTTTTCTGGTTACATCAAACCAATGACTATGACGGTATTTGTTGCTTCTCTGGTTACATCAAACCAATGACTATGACGTTGCTTCTCTGGTTACATCAAACCAATGAATATGACGGTATTTGTTGCTTCTCTGGTTACATCAAACCAATGATTATGACGTTGCTTCTCTGGTTACATCAAACCAATGACTATAACGTTGCTTCTCTGGTTACATCAAACCAATGACTATGACGGTATTTGTTACTTCTCTGGTTACATCAAACCAATGAATATGACGGTATTTGTTGCTTCTCTGGTTACATCAAACCAATGACTATAACGGTATGTGTTGCTTCTCTTGTTACATCAAACCAATGACGATGACGTTACTTCTCTGGTTACATCAAACCAATGACTATGACGTTACTTCTCTGGTTACATCAAACCAATGACTATGACGTTACTTCTCTGGTTACATCAAACCAATGACTATTACGGTATTTGTTACTTCTCTGGTTACATCAAACCAATGACTATGACGGTATTTGTTACTTCTCTGGTTACATCAAACCAATGACTATGACGGTATTTGTTGTTTCTCTGGTTACATCAAACCAATGACTATGACGTTGCTTCTCTGGTTACATCAAACCAATGACTATGAAGGTATTTGTTGCTTCTCTGATTACATCAAACCAATGACTATGACGGTATTTGTTACTTCTCTGGTTACATCAAACCAATGACTATGACGGTATTTGTTACTTCTCTGGTTACATCAAACCAATGACTATGACGGTATTTGTTGCTTCTCTGGTTACATCAAACCAATGACTATGACGTTACTTCTCTGGTTACATCAAACCAATGACTATGACGTTGCTTCTCTGGTTACATCAAACCAATGACTATGACGTTGCTTCTCTGGTTACATCAAACCAATGACTATGATGGTATTTGTTGCTTCTCTGGTTACATCAAACCAATGAATATGACGTTGCTTCTCTGGTTACATCAAACCAATGAATATGACGTTGCTTCTCTGGTTACATCAAACCAATGAATATGACGGTATTTGTTACTTCTCTGGTTACATCAAACCAATGAATATGACGGTATTTGTTGCTTCTCTGGTTACATCAAACCAATGACTGACGTTGCTTCTCTGGTTACATCAAACCAATGACTATGACGGTATTTGTTGCTTCTCTGGTTGCATCAAACCAATGACTATGACGGTATTTGTTGCTTCTCTGGTTACATCAAACCAATGACTATGACGGTATTTGTTGCTTCTCTTGTTTCATCAAACCAATGACTATGACGGTATTTGTTGCTTCTCTGGTTACATCAAACCAATGACTATGACAGTATGTGTTGCTTCTCTGGTTACATCAAACCAATGAATATGACGGTATTTGTTACTTCTCTGGTTACATGAAACCAATGACTATGACGGTATTTGTTACTTCTCTGGTTACAT
Source organism: Bathymodiolus brooksi (assembly GCA_963680875.1). NCBI lineage: Eukaryota > Metazoa > Mollusca > Bivalvia > Mytilida > Modiolidae > Bathymodiolus > Bathymodiolus brooksi. The sequence goes on along the minus strand of OY804580.1, from coordinate 7,278,958 downwards.
CAAACCAATGACTATGACGTTGCTTCTCTGGTTACATCAAACCAATGACTATGATGGTATTTGTTGCTTCTCTGGTTACATCAAACCAATGACTATGACGGTATTTGTTACTTCTCTGGTTACATCAAACCAATGACTATGACGGTATTTGTTACATCTCTGGTTACATCAAACCAATGACTATGACGTTACTTCTCTGGTTACATCAAACCAATGACTATGACGTTACTTCTATGGTTACATCAAACCAATGACTATGACGGTATTTGTTGCTTCTCTGGTTACATCAAACCAATGACTATGATGGTATTTGTTGCTTCTCTGGTTACATCAAACCAATGACTATGACGTTACTTCTCTGGTTACATCAAACCAATGACTATGACGTTGCTTCTCTGGTTACATCAAACCAATGACTATGATGTTACTTCTCTGGTTACATCAAACCAATGACTATGACGTTACTTCTCTGGTTACATCAAACCAATGACTATGACGGTATTTGTTGCTTCTCTGGTTACATCAAACCAATGACTATGACAGTATTTGTTACTTCTCTGATTACATCAAACCAATGACTATGACAGTATTTGTTGCTTTTCTGGTTACATCAAACCAATGACTATGACGGTATTTGTTGCTTCTCTGGTTACATCAAACCAATGACTATGACGTTGCTTCTCTGGTTACATCAAACCAATGAATATGACGGTATTTGTTGCTTCTCTGGTTACATCAAACCAATGACTATGACGTTGCTTCTCTGGTTACATCAAACCAATGACTATAACGTTGCTTCTCTGGTTACATCAAACCAATGACTATGACGGTATTTGTTACTTCTCTGGTTACATCAAACCAATGACTATGACGGTATTTGTTGCTTCTCTGGTTACATCAAACCAATGACTATAACGGTATTTGTTGCTTCTCTTGTTACATCAAACCAATGACTATGACGTTACTTCTCTGGTTACATCAAACCAATGACTATGACGTTACTTCTCTGGTTACATCAAACCAATGACTATGACGTTACTTCTCTGGTTACATCAAACCAATGACTATGACGGTATTTGTTACTTCTCTGGTTACATCAAACCAATGACTATGACGGTATTTGTTACTTCTCTGGTTACATCAAACCAATGACTATGACGGTATTTGTTGCTTCTCTGGTTACATCAAACCAATGACTATGCCGTTGCTTCTCTGGTTACATCAAACCAATGACTATGAAGGTATTTGTTGCTTCTCTGATTACATCAAACCAATGACTATGACGGTATTTGTTACTTCTCTGGTTACATCAAACCAATGACTATGACGGTATTTGTTACTTCTCTGGTTACATCAAACCAATGACTATGACGGTATTTGTTGCTTCTCTGGTTACATCAAACCAATGACTATGACGTTGCTTCTCTGGTTACATCAAACCAATGACTATGAAGGTATTTGTTGCTTCTTTGATTACATCAAACCAATGACTATGACGGTATTTGTTACTTCTCTGGTTACATCAAACCAATGACTATGACGGTATTTGTTACTTCTCTGGTTACATCAAACCAATGACTATGACGGTATTTGTTGCTTTTCTGGTTACATCAAACCAATGACTATGACGTTACTTCTCTGGTTACATCAAACCAATGACTGGCGGTATTTGTTGCTTCTCTGGTTACATCAAACCAATGACTATGACGTTACTTCTCTGGTTACATCAAACCAATGAATATGACGGTATTTGTTACTTCTCTGGTTACATCAAACCAATGACTATGACGTTGCTTCTCTGGTTACATCAAACCAATGACTATGACGTTACTTCTCTGGTTACATCAAACCAATGACTATGACGTTACTTCTCTGGTTACATCAAACCAATGACTATGACGGTATTTGTTGCTTCTCTGGTTACATCAAACCAATGACTATGACAGTATTTGTTACTTCTCTGGTTACATCAAACCAATGACTATGATGGTATTTGTTACTTCTCTGGTTACATCAAACCAATGACTATGACAGTATTTGTTACTTCTCTGGTTACATCAAACCAATGACTATGACAGTATTTGTTACTTCTCTGATTACATCAAACCAATGACTATGACGGTATTTGTTGCTTTTCTGGTTACATCAAACCAATGACTATGACGATATTTGTTGCTTCTCTGGTTACATCAAACCAATGACTATGACGTTGCTTCTCTGGTTACATCAAACCAATGAATATGACGGTATTTGTTGCTTCTCTGGTTACATCAAACCAATGATTATGACGTTGCTTCTCTGGTTACATCAAACCAATGACTATAACGTTGCTTCTCTGGTTACATCAAACCAATGACTATGACGGTATTTGTTACTTCTCTGGTTACATCAAACCAATGACTATGACGGTATTTGTTGCTTCTCTGGTTACATCAAACCAATGACTATAACGGTATTTGTTGCTTCTCTTGTTACATCAAACCAATGACGATGACGTTACTTCTCTGGTTACATCAAACCAATGACTATGACGTTACTTCTCTGGTTACATCAAACCAATGACTATGACGTTACTTCTCTGGTTACATCAAACCAATGACTATTACGGTATTTGTTACTTCTCTGGTTACATCAAACCAATGACTATGACGGTATTTGTTACTTCTCTGGTTACATCAAACCAATGACTATGACGGTATTTGTTGTTTCTCTGGTTACATCAAACCAATGACTATGACGTTGCTTCTCTGGTTACATCAAACCAATGACTATGAAGGTATTTGTTGCTTCTCTGATTACATCAAACCAATGACTATGACGGTATTTGTTACTTCTCTGGTTACATCAAACCAATGACTATGACGGTATTTGTTACTTCTCTGGTTACATCAAACCAATGACTATGACGGTATTTGTTGCTTCTCTGGTTACATCAAACCAATGACTATGACGTTACTTCTCTGGTTACATCAAACCAATGACTATGACGTTGCTTCTCTGGTTACATCAAACCAATGACTATGACGTTGCTTCTCTGGTTACATCAAACCAATGACTATGACGTTGCTTCTCTGGTTACATCAAACCAATGACTATGATGGTATTTGTTGCTTCTCTGGTTACATCAAACCAATGAATATGACGTTGCTTCTCTGGTTACATCAAACCAATGAATATGACGTTGCTTCTCTGGTTACATCAAACCAATGAATATGACGGTATTTGTTACTTCTCTGGTTACATCAAACCAATGAATATGACGGTATTTGTTGCTTCTCTGGTTACATCAAACCAATGACTGACGTTGCTTCTCTGGTTACATCAAACCAATGACTATGACGGTATTTGTTGCTTCTCTGGTTGCATCAAACCAATGACTATGACGGTATTTGTTGCTTCTCTGGTTACATCAAACCAATGACTATGACGGTATTTGTTGCTTCTCTTGTTTCATCAAACCAATGACTATGACGGTATTTGTTGCTTCTCTGATTACATCAAACCAATGACTATGACAGTATTTGTTGCTTCTCTGGTTACATCAAACCAATGAATATGACGGTATTTGTTACTTCTCTGGTTACATGAAACCAATGACTATGACGGTATTTGTTACTTCTCTGGTTACATCAAACCAATGACTATGACGTTGCTTCTCTGGTTACATCAAACCAATGACTATGATGGTATTTGTTGCTTCTCTGGTTACATCAAACCAATGACTATGACGGTATTTGTTACTTCTCTGGTTACATCAAACCAATGACTATGACGGTATTTGTTACATCTCTGGTTACATCAAACCAATGACTATGACGTTACTTCTCTGGTTACATCAAACCAATGACTATGACGTTACTTCTCTGGTTACATCAAACCAATGACTATGACGGTATTTGTTGCTTCTCTGGTTACATCAAACCAATGACTATGATGGTATTTGTTGCTTCTCTTGTTACATCAAACCAATGACTATGACGTTACTTCTCTGGTTACATCAAACCAATGACTATGACGTTGCTTCTCTGGTTACATCAAACCAATGACTATGATGTTACTTCTCTGGTTACATCAAACCAATGACTATGACGTTACTTCTCTGGTTACATCAAACCAATGACTATGACGGTATTTGTTGCTTCTCTGGTTACATCAAACCAATGACTATGACAGTATTTGTTACTTCTCTGATTACATCAAACCAATGACTATGACAGTATTTGTTGCTTTTCTGGTTACATCAAACCAATGACTATGACGGTATTTGTTGCTTCTCTGGTTACATCAAACCAATGACTATGACGTTGCTTCTCTGGTTACATCAAACCAATGAATATGACGGTATTTGTTGCTTCTCTGGTTACATCAAACCAATGACTATGACGTTGCTTCTCTGGTTACATCAAACCAATGACTATAACGTTGCTTCTCTGGTTACATCAAACCAATGACTATGACGGTATTTGTTACTTCTCTGGTTACATCAAACCAATGACTATGACGGTATTTGTTGCTTCTCTGGTTACATCAAACCAATGACTATAACGGTATTTGTTGCTTCTCTTGTTACATCAAACCAATGACTATGACGTTACTTCTCTGGTTACATCAAACCAATGACTATGACGTTACTTCTCTGGTTGCATCAAACCAATGACTATGACGTTACTTCTCTGGTTACATCAAACCAATGACTATGACGGTATTTGTTACTTCTCTGGTTACATCAAACCAATGACTATGACGGTATTTGTTACTTCTCTGGTTACATCAAACCAATGACTATGACGGTATTTGTTGCTTCTCTGGTTACATCAAACCAATGACTATGCCGTTGCTTCTCTGGTTACATCAAACCAATGACTATGAAGGTATTTGTTGCTTCTCTGATTACATCAAACCAATGACTATGACGGTATTTGTTACTTCTCTGGTTACATCAAACCAATGACTATGACGGTATTTGTTACTTCTCTGGTTACATCAAACCAATGACTATGACGGTATTTGTTGCTTCTCTGGTTACATCAAACCAATGACTATGACGTTACTTCTCTGGTCACATCAAACCAATGACTGACGGTATTTGTTGCTTCTCTGGTTACATCAAACCAATGACTATGACGTTACTTCTCTGGTTACATCAAACCAATGAATATGACGGTATTTGTTACTTCTCTGGTTACATCAAACCAATGACTATGACGTTGCTTCTCTGGTTACATCAAACCAATGACTATGACGTTACTTCTCTGGTTACATCAAACCAATGAGTATGACGTTACTTCTCTGGTTACATCAAACCAATGACTATGATGGTATTTGTTACTTCTCTGGTTACATCAAACCAATGACTATGACAGTATTTGTTACTTCTCTGGTTACATCAAACCAAAGACTATGACAGTATTTGTTACTTCTCTGATTACATCAAACCAATGACTATGACGGTATTTGTTGCTTTTCTGGTTACATCAAACCAATGACTATGACGGTATTTGTTGCTTCTCTGGTTACATCAAACCAATGACTATGACGTTGCTTCTCTGGTTACATCAAACCAATGAATATGACGGTATTTGTTGCTTCTCTGGTTACATCAAACCAATGACTATGACGTTGCTTCTCTGGTTACATCAAACCAATGACTATAACGTTGCTTCTCTGGTTACATCAAACCAATGACTATGACGGTATTTGTTACTTCTCTGGTTACATCAAACCAATGACTATGACGGTATTTGTTGCTTCTCTGGTTACATCAAACCAATGACTATAACGGTATTTGTTGCTTCTCTTGTTACATCAAACCAATGACTATGACGTTACTTCTCTGGTTACATCAAACCAATGACTATGACGTTACTTCTCTGGTTACATCAAACCAATGACTATGACGTTACTTCTCTGGTTACATCAAACCAATGACTATGACGGTATTTGTTACTTCTCTGGTTACATCAAACCAATGACTATGACGGTATTTGTTACTTCTCTGGTTACATCAAACCAATGACTATGACGGTATTTGTTGCTTCTCTGGTTACATCAAACCAATGACTATGACGTTGCTTCTCTGGATACATCAAACCAATGACTATGAAGGTATTTGTTGCTTCTCTGATTACATCAAACCAATGACTATGACGGTATTTGTTACTTCTCTGGTTACATCAAACCAATGACTATGACGGTATTTGTTACTTCTCTGGTTACATCAAACCAATGACTATGACGGTATTTGTTGCTTCTCTGGTTACATCAAACCAATGACTATGACGTTACTTCTCTGGTTACATCAAACCAATGACTATGACGTTGCTTCTCTGGTTACATCAAACCAATGACTATGACGTTGCTTCTCTGGTTACATCAAACCAATGACTATGATGGTATTTGTTGCTTCTCTGGTTACATCAAACCAATGAATATGACGTTGCTTCTCTGGTTACATCAAACCAATGAATATGACGGTATTTGTTACTTCTCTGGTTACATCAAACCAATGAATATGACAGTATTTTTTGCTTCTCTGGTTACATCAAACCAATGACTGACGTTGCTTCTCTGGTTACATCAAACCAATGACTATGACGTTACTTCTCTGGTTACATCAAACCAATGAATATGACGGTATTTGTTACTTCTCTGGCTACATCAAACCAATGACTATGACGTTGCTTCTCTGGTTACATCAAACCAATGACTATGACGTTACTTCTCTGGTTACATCAAACCAATGACTATGACGTTACTTCTCTGGTTACATCAAACCAATGACTATGACGTTGCTTCTCTGGTTACATAAAACCAATGACTATGATGTTACTTCTCTGGTTACATCAAACCAATGACTATGACGTTACTTCTCTGGTTACATCAAACCAATGACTATGACAGTATTTGTTACTTCTCTGGTTACATCAAACCAATGACTATGACAGTATTTGTTACTTCTCTGATTACATCAAACCAATGACTATGACGGTATTTGTTGCTTTTCTGGTTACATCAAACCAATGACTATGACGGTATTTGTTGCTTCTCTGGTTACATCAAACCAATGACTATGACGTTGCTTCTCTGGTTACATCAAACCAATGACTATGACGTTGCTTCTCTGGTTACATCAAACCAATGACTATAACGTTGCTTCTCTGGTTACATCAAACCAATGACTATGACGGTATTTGTTACTTCTCTGGTTACATCAAAGCAATGACTATGACGGTATTTGTTGCTTCTCTGGTTACATCAAACCAATGACTATAACGGTATTTGTTGCTTCTCTTGTTACATCAAACCAATGACTATGACGTTACTTCTCTGGTTACATCAAACCAATGACTATGACGTTACTTCTCTGGTTACATCAAACCAATGACTATGACGGTATTTGTTACTTCTCTGGTTACATCAAACCAATGTCTATGACGGTATTTGTTACTTCTCTGGTTACATCAAACCAATGACTATGACGGTATTTGTTACTTCTCTGGTTACATCAAACCAATGAATATGACGGTATTTGTTACTTCTCTGGTTACATCAAACCAATGACTATGACGTTGCTTCTCTGGTTACATCAAACCAATGACTATGACGTTACTTCTCTGGTTACATCAAACCAATGACTATGACGTTACTTCTCTGGTTACATCAAACCAATGACTATGACGGTATTTGTTGCTTCTCTGGTTACATCAAACCAATGACTATGACGGTATTTGTTGCTTCTCTGGTTACATCAAACCAATGACTATGACAGTATTCGTTACTTCTCTGGTTACATCAAACCAATGACTATGATGGTATTTGTTACTTCTCTGGTTACATCAAACCAATGACTATGACAGTATTTGTTACTTCTCTGGTTACATCAAACCAATGACTATGACAGTATTTGTTACTTCTCTGATTACATCAAACCAATGACTATGACGGTATTTGTTGCTTTTCTGGTTACATCAAACCAATGACTATGACGGTATTTGTTGCTTCTCTGGTTACATCAAACCAATGAATATGACGTTGCTTCTCTGGTTACATCAAACCAATGAATATGACGTTGCTTCTCTGGTTACATCAAACCAATGACTATGACGTTGCTTCTCTGGATACATCAAACCAATGACTATGAAGGTATTTGTTGCTTCTCTGATTACATCAAACCAATGACTATGACGGTATTTGTTACTTCTCTGGTTACATAAAACCAATGACTATGACGGTATTTGTTACTTCTCTGGTTACATCAAACCAATGACTATGACGGTATTTGTTGCTTCTCTGGTTACATCAAACCAATGACTATGACGTTACTTCTCTGGTTACATCAAACCAATGACTATGACGTTGCTTCTCTGGTTACATCAAACCAATGACTATGACGGTATTTGTTACTTCTCTGGTTACATCAAACCAATGACTATGACGGTATTTGTTACTTCTCTGGTTACATCAAACCAATGACTATGACGGTATTTGTTGCTTCTCTGGTTACATCAAACCAATGACTATGCCGTTGCTTCTCTGGTTACATCAAACCAATGACTATGAAGGTATTTGTTGCTTCTCTGATTACATCAAACCAATGACTATGACGGTATTTGTTACTTCTCTGGTTACATCAAACCAATGACTATGACGGTATTTGTTACTTCTCTGGTTACATCAAACCAATGACTATGACGGTATTTGTTGCTTCTCTGGTTACATCAAACCAATGACTATGACGTTACTTCTCTGGTCACATCAAACCAATGACTGACGGTATTTGTTGCTTCTCTGGTTACATCAAACCAATGACTATGACGTTACTTCTCTGGTTACATCAAACCAATGAATATGACGGTATTTGTTACTTCTCTGGTTACATCAAACCAATGACTATGACGTTGCTTCTCTGGTTACATCAAACCAATGACTATGACGTTACTTCTCTGGTTACATCAAACCAATGAGTATGACGTTACTTCTCTGGTTACATCAAACCAATGACTATGATGGTATTTGTTACTTCTCTGGTTACATCAAACCAATGACTATGACAGTATTTGTTACTTCTCTGGTTACATCAAACCAAAGACTATGACAGTATTTGTTACTTCTCTGATTACATCAAACCAATGACTATGACGGTATTTGTTGCTTTTCTGGTTACATCAAACCAATGACTATGACGGTATTTGTTGCTTCTCTGGTTACATCAAACCAATGACTATGACGTTGCTTCTCTGGTTACATCAAACCAATGAATATGACGGTATTTGTTGCTTCTCTGGTTACATCAAACCAATGACTATGACGTTGCTTCTCTGGTTACATCAAACCAATGACTATAACGTTGCTTCTCTGGTTACATCAAACCAATGACTATGACGGTATTTGTTACTTCTCTGGTTACATCAAACCAATGACTATGACGGTATTTGTTGCTTCTCTGGTTACATCAAACCAATGACTATAACGGTATTTGTTGCTTCTCTTGTTACATCAAACCAATGACTATGACGTTACTTCTCTGGTTACATCAAACCAATGACTATGACGTTACTTCTCTGGTTACATCAAACCAATGACTATGACGTTACTTCTCTGGTTACATCAAACCAATGACTATGACGGTATTTGTTACTTCTCTGGTTACATCAAACCAATGACTATGACGGTATTTGTTACTTCTCTGGTTACATCAAACCAATGACTATGACGGTATTTGTTGCTTCTCTGGTTACATGAAACCAATGACTATGACGTTGCTTCTCTGGATACATCAAACCAATGACTATGAAGGTATTTGTTGCTTCTCTGATTACATCAAACCAATGACTATGACGGTATTTGTTACTTCTCTGGTTACATCAAACCAATGACTATGACGGTATTTGTTACTTCTCTGGTTACATCAAACCAATGACTATGACGGTATTTGTTGCTTCTCTGGTTACATCAAACCAATGACTATGACGTTACTTCTCTGGTTACATCAAACCAATGACTATGACGTTGCTTCTCTGGTTACATCAAACCAATGACTATGACGTTGCTTCTCTGGTTACATCAAACCAATGACTATGATGGTATTTGTTGCTTCTCTGGTTACATCAAACCAATGAATATGACGTTGCTTCTCTGGTTACATCAAACCAATGAATATGACGGTATTTGTTACTTCTCTGGTTACATCAAACCAATGAATATGACAGTATTTTTTGCTTCTCTGGTTACATCAAACCAATGACTGACGTTGCTTCTCTGGTTACATCAAACCAATGACTATGACGTTACTTCTCTGGTTACATCAAACCAATGAATATGACGGTATTTGTTACTTCTCTGGCTACATCAAACCAATGACTATGACGTTGCTTCTCTGGTTACATCAAACCAATGACTATGACGTTACTTCTCTGGTTACATCAAACCAATGACTATGACGTTACTTCTCTGGTTACATCAAACCAATGACTATGACGTTGCTTCTCTGGTTACATAAAACCAATGACTATGATGTTACTTCTCTGGTTACATCAAACCAATGACTATGACGTTACTTCTCTGGTTACATCAAACCAATGACTATGACAGTATTTGTTACTTCTCTGGTTACATCAAACCAATGACTATGACAGTATTTGTTACTTCTCTGATTACATCAAACCAATGACTATGACGGTATTTGTTGCTTTTCTGGTTACATCAAACCAATGACTATGACGGTATTTGTTGCTTCTCTGGTTACATCAAACCAATGACTATGACGTTGCTTCTCTGGTTACATCAAACCAATGACTATGACGTTGCTTCTCTGGTTACATCAAACCAATGACTATAACGTTGCTTCTCTGGTTACATCAAACCAATGACTATGACGGTATTTGTTACTTCTCTGGTTACATCAAAGCAATGACTATGACGGTATTTGTTGCTTCTCTGGTTACATCAAACCAATGACTATAACGGTATTTGTTGCTTCTCTTGTTACATCAAACCAATGACTATGACGTTACTTCTCTGGTTACATCAAACCAATGACTATGACGTTACTTCTCTGGTTACATCAAACCAATGACTATGACGGTATTTGTTACTTCTCTGGTTACATCAAACCAATGTCTATGACGGTATTTGTTACTTCTCTGGTTACATCAAACCAATGACTATGACGGTATTTGTTACTTCTCTGGTTACATCAAACCAATGAATATGACGGTATTTGTTACTTCTCTGGTTACATCAAACCAATGACTATGACGTTGCTTCTCTGGTTACATCAAACCAATGACTATGACGTTACTTCTCTGGTTACATCAAACCAATGACTATGACGTTACTTCTCTGGTTACATCAAACCAATGACTATGACGGTATTTGTTGCTTCTCTGGTTACATCAAACCAATGACTATGACGGTATTTGTTGCTTCTCTGGTTACATCAAACCAATGACTATGACAGTATTCGTTACTTCTCTGGTTACATCAAACCAATGACTATGATGGTATTTGTTACTTCTCTGGTTACATCAAACCAATGACTATGACAGTATTTGTTACTTCTCTGGTTACATCAAACCAATGACTATGACAGTATTTGTTACTTCTCTGATTACATCAAACCAATGACTATGACGGTATTTGTTGCTTTTCTGGTTACATCAAACCAATGACTATGACGGTATTTGTTGCTTCTCTGGTTACATCAAACCAATGAATATGACGTTGCTTCTCTGGTTACATCAAACCAATGAATATGACGTTGCTTCTCTGGTTACATCAAACCAATGACTATGACGTTGCTTCTCTGGATACATCAAACCAATGACTATGAAGGTATTTGTTGCTTCTCTGATTACATCAAACCAATGACTATGACGGTATTTGTTACTTCTCTGGTTACATAAAACCAATGACTATGACGGTATTTGTTACTTCTCTGGTTACATCAAACCAATGACTATGACGGTATTTGTTGCTTCTCTGGTTACATCAAACCAATGACTATGACGTTACTTCTCTGGTTACATCAAACCAATGACTATGACGTTGCTTCTCTGGTTACATCAAACCAATGACTATGACGTTGCTTCTCTGGTTACATCAAACCAATGACTATGAAGGTATTTGTTGCTTCTCTGGTTACATCAAACCAATGAATATGACGTTGCTTCTCTGGTTACATCAAACCAATGAATATGACGGTATTTGTTACTTCTCTGGTTACATCAAACCAATGAATATGACAGTATTTGTTGCTTCTCTGGTTACATCAAACCAATGACTGACGTTGCTTCTCTGGTTACATCAAACCAATGACTATGACGTTACTTCTCTGGTTACATCAAACCAATGAATATGACGGTATTTGTTACTTCTCTGGCTACATCAAACCAATGACTATGACGTTGCTTCTCTGGTTACATCAAACCAATGACTATGACGTTACTTCTCTGGTTACATCAAACCAATGACTATGACGTTACTTCTCTGGTTACATCAAACCAATGACTATGACGTTGCTTCTCTGGTTACATCAAACCAATGACTATGATGTTACTTCTCTGGTTACATCAAACCAATGACTATGACGTTACTTCTCTGGTTACATCAAACCAATGACTATGACAGTATTTGTTACTTCTCTGGTTACATCAAACCAATGACTATGACAGTATTTGTTACTTCTCTGATTACATCAAACCAATGACTATGACGGTATTTGTTGCTTTTCTGGTTACATCAAACCAATGACTATGACGGTATTTGTTGCTTCTCTGGTTACATCAAACCAATGACTATGACGTTGCTTCTCTGGTTACATCAAACCAATGAATATGACGGTATTTGTTGCTTCTCTGGTTACATCAAACCAATGACTATGACGTTGCTTCTCTGGTTACATCAAACCAATGACTATAACGTTGCTTCTCTGTTTACATCAAACCAATGACTATGACGGTATTTGTTACTTCTCTGGTTACATCAAAGCAATGACTATGACGGTATTTGTTGCTTCTCTGGTTACATCAAACCAATGACTATAACGGTATTTGTTGCTTCTCTTGTTACATCAAACCAATGACTATGACGTTACTTCTCTGGTTACATCAAACCAATGACTATGACGTTACTTCTCTGGTTACATCAAACCAATGACTATGACGGTATTTGTTACTTCTCTGGTTACATCAAACCAATGACTATGACGGTATTTGTTACTTCTCTGGTTACATCAAACCAATGACTATGACGGTATTTGTTGCTTCTCTGGTTACATCAAACCAATGACTATGACGTTGCTTCTCTGGTTACATCAAACCAATGACTATGAAGGTATTTGTTGCTTCTCTGATTACATCAAACCAATGACTATGACGGTATTTGTTACTTCTCTGGTTACATCAAACCAATGACTATGACGGTATTTGTTACTTCTCTGGTTACATCAAACCAATGACTATGACGGTATTTGTTGCTTCTCTGGTTACATCAAACCAATGACTATGACGTTACTTCTCTGGTTACATCAAACCAATGACTGGCGGTATTTGTTGCTTCTCTGGTTACATCAAACCAATGACTATGACGTTACTTCTCTGGTTACATCAAACCAATGAATATGACGGTATTTGTTACTTCTCTGGTTACATCAAACCAATGACTATGACGTTGCTTCTCTGGTTACATCAAACCAATGACTATGACGTTACTTCTCTGGTTACATCAAACCAATGACTATGACGTTACTTCTCTGGTTACATCAAACCAATGACTATGACGGTATTTGTTGCTTCTCTGGTTACATCAAACCAATGACTATGACAGTATTTGTTACTTCTCTGGTTACATCAAACCAATGACTATGATGGTATTTGTTACTTCTCTGGTTACATCAAACCAATGACTATGACAGTATTTGTTACTTCTCTGGTTACATCAAACCAATGACTATGACAGTATTTGTTACTTCTCTGATTACATCAAACCAATGACTATGACGGTATTTGTTGCTTTTCTGGTTACATCAAACCAATGACTATGACGGTATTTGTTGCTTCTCTGGTTACATCAAACCAATGACTATGACGTTGCTTCTCTGGTTACATCAAACCAATGAATATGACGGTATTTGTTGCTTCTCTGGTTACATCAAACCAATGACTATGACGTTGCTTCTCTGGTTACATCAAACCAATGACTATAACGTTGCTTCTCTGGTTACATCAAACCAATGACTATGACGGTATTTGTTACTTCTCTGGTTACATCAAACCAATGACTATGACGGTATTTGTTACTTCTCTGGTTACATCAAACCAATGACTATGACGGTATTTGTTACTTCTCTGGTTACATCAAACCAATGACTATGACGGTATTTGTTACTTCTCTGGTTACATCAAACCAATGAATATGACGGTATTTGTTACTTCTCTGGTTACATCAAACCAATGACTATGACGTTGCTTCTCTGGTTACATCAAACCAATGACTATGACGTTACTTCTCTGGTTACATCAAACCAATGACTATGACGTTACTTCTCTGGTTACATCAAACCAATGACTATGACGGTATTTGTTGCTTCTCTGGTTACATCAAACCAATGACTATGACGGTATTTGTTGCTTCTCTGGTTACATCAAACCAATGACTATGACAGTATTCGTTACTTCTCTGGTTACATCAAACCAATGACTATGATGGTATTTGTTACTTCTCTGGTTACATCAAACCAATGACTATGACAGTATTTGTTACTTCTCTGGTTACATCAAACCAATGACTATGACAGTATTTGTTACTTCTCTGATTACATCAAACCAATGACTATGACGGTATTTGTTGCTTTTCTGGTTACATCAAACCAATGACTATGACGGTATTTGTTGCTTCTCTGGTTACATCAAACCAATGAATATGACGTTGCTTCTCTGGTTACATCAAACCAATGAATATGACGTTGCTTCTCTGGTTACATCAAACCAATGACTATGACGTTGCTTCTCTGGATACATCAAACCAATGACTATGAAGGTATTTGTTGCTTCTCTGATTACATCAAACCAATGACTATGACGGTATTTGTTACTTCTCTGGTTACATAAAACCAATGACTATGACGGTATTTGTTACTTCTCTGGTTACATCAAACCAATGACTATGACGGTATTTGTTGCTTCTCTGGTTACATCAAACCAATGACTATGACGTTACTTCTCTGGTTACATCAAACCAATGACTATGACGTTGCTTCTCTGGTTACATCAAACCAATGACTATGACGTTGCTTCTCTGGTTACATCAAACCAATGACTATGAAGGTATTTGTTGCTTCTCTGGTTACATCAAACCAATGAATATGACGTTGCTTCTCTGGTTACATCAAACCAATGAATATGACGGTATTTGTTACTTCTCTGGTTACATCAAACCAATGAATATGACAGTATTTGTTGCTTCTCTGGTTACATCAAACCAATGACTGACGTTGCTTCTCTGGTTACATCAAACCAATGACTATGACGTTACTTCTCTGGTTACATCAAACCAATGAATATGACGGTATTTGTTACTTCTCTGGCTACATCAAACCAATGACTATGACGTTGCTTCTCTGGTTACATCAAACCAATGACTATGACGTTACTTCTCTGGTTACATCAAACCAATGACTATGACGTTACTTCTCTGGTTACATCAAACCAATGACTATGACGTTGCTTCTCTGGTTACATCAAACCAATGACTATGATGTTACTTCTCTGGTTACATCAAACCAATGACTATGACGTTACTTCTCTGGTTACATCAAACCAATGACTATGACAGTATTTGTTACTTCTCTGGTTACATCAAACCAATGACTATGACAGTATTTGTTACTTCTCTGATTACATCAAACCAATGACTATGACGGTATTTGTTGCTTTTCTGGTTACATCAAACCAATGACTATGACGGTATTTGTTGCTTCTCGGGTTACATCAAACCAATGACTATGACGTTGCTTCTCTGGTTACATCAAACCAATGAATATGACGGTATTTGTTGCTTCTCTGGTTACATCAAACCAATGACTATGACGTTGCTTCTCTGGTTACATCAAACCAATGACTATAACGTTGCTTCTCTGTTTACATCAAACCAATGACTATGACGGTATTTGTTACTTCTCTGGTTACATCAAACCAATGACTATGAAGGTATTTGTTGCTTCTCTGATTACATCAAACCAATGACTATGACGTATTTGTTACTTCTCTGGTTACATCAAACCAATGACTATGACGGTATTTGTTACTTCTCTGGTTACATCAAACCAATGACTATGACGGTATTTGTTGCTTCTCTGGTTACATCAAACCAATGACTATGACGTTACTTCTCTGGTTACATCAAACCAATGACTGGCGGTATTTGTTGCTTCTCTGGTTACATCAAACCAATGACTATGACGTTACTTCTCTGGTTACATCAAACCAATGAATATGACGGTATTTGTTACTTCTCTGGTTACATCAAACCAATGACTATGACGTTGCTTCTCTGGTTACATCAAACCAATGACTATGACGTTACTTCTCTGGTTACATCAAACCAATGACTATGACGTTACTTCTCTGGTTACATCAAACCAATGACTATGACGGTATTTGTTGCTTCTCTGGTTACATCAAACCAATGACTATGACAGTATTTGTTACTTCTCTGGTTACATCAAACCAATGACTATGATGGTATTTGTTACTTCTCTGGTTACATCAAACCAATGACTATGACAGTATTTGTTACTTCTCTGGTTACATCAAACCAATGACTATGACAGTATTTGTTACTTCTCTGATTACATCAAACCAATGACTATGACGGTATTTGTTGCTTTTCTGGTTACATCAAACCAATGACTATGACGGTATTTGTTGCTTCTCTGGTTACATCAAACCAATGACTATGACGTTGCTTCTCTGGTTACATCAAACCAATGAATATGACGGTATTTGTTGCTTCTCTGGTTACATCAAACCAATGACTATGACGTTGCTTCTCTGGTTACATCAAACCAATGACTATAACGTTGCTTCTCTGGTTACATCAAACCAATGACTATGACGGTATTTGTTACTTCTCTGGTTACATCAAACCAATGACTATGACAGTATTTGTTGCTTCTCTGGTTACATCAAACCAATGACTATAACGGTATTTGTTGCTTCTCTTGTTACATCAAACCAATGACTATGACGTTACTTCTCTGGTTACATCAAACCAATGACTATGACGTTACTTCTCTGGTTACAACAAACCAATGACTATGACGTTACTTCTCTGGTTACATCAAACCAATGACTATGACGGTATTTGTTACTTCTCTGGTTACATCAAACCAATGACTATGACGGTATTTGTTACTTCTCTGGTTACATCAAACCAATGACTATGACGGTATTTGTTGCTTCTCTGGTTACATCAAACCAATGACTATGACGTTGCTTCTCTGGTTACATCAAACCAATGACTATGAAGGTATTTGTTGCTTCTCTGATTACATCAAACCAATGACTATGACGGTATTTGTTACTTCTCTGGTTACATCAAACCAATGACTATGACGGTATTTGTTACTTCTCTGGTTACATCAAACCAATGACTATGACGGTATTTGTTGCTTCTCTGGTTACATCAAACCAATGACTATGACGTTACTTCTCTGGTTACATCAAACCAATGACTATGACGTTGCTTCTCTGGTTACATCAAACCAATGACTATGACGTTGCTTCTCTGGTTACATCAAACCAATGACTATGACGTTGCTTCTCTGGTTACATCAAACCAATGACTATGATGGTATTTGTTGCTTCTCTGGTTACATCAAACCAATGAATATGACGTTGCTTCTCTGGTTACATCAAACCAATGAATATGACGGTATTTGTTACTTCTCTGGTTACATCAAACCAATGAATATGACGGTATTTGTTGCTTCTCTGGTTACATCAAACCAATGACTGACGTTGCTTCTTTGGTTACATCAAACCAATGACTATGACGGTATTTGTTGCTTCTCTGGTTACATCAAACCAATGACTATGATGGTATTTGTTGCTTCTCTGGTTTCATCAAACCAATGACTATGACGGTATTTGTTGCTTCTCTGGTTACATCAAACCAATGACTATGACAGTATTTGTTGCTTCTCTGGTTACATCAAACCAATGAATATGACGGTATTTGTTACTTCTCTGGTTACATGAAACCAATGACTATGACGGTATTTGTTACTTCTCTGGTTACATCAAACCAATGACTATGAAGTTGCTTCTCTGGTTACATCAAACCAATGACTATGATGGTATTTGTTGCTTCTCTGGTTACATCAAACCAATGACTATGACGGTATTTGTTACTTCTCTGGTTACATCAAACCAATGACTATGACGGTATTTGTTACATCTCTGGTTACATCAAACCAATGACTATGACGTTACTTCTCTGGTTACATCAAACCAATGACTATGACGGTATCTGTTGCTTCTCTGGTTACATCAAACCAATGACTATGATGGTATTTGTTGCTTCTCTGGTTACATCAAACCAATGACTATGACGTTACTTCTCTGGTTACATCAAACCAATGACTATGACGTTGCTTCTCTGGTTACATCAAACCAATGACTATGATGTTACTTCTCTGGTTACATCAAACCAATGACTATGACGTTACTTCTCTGGTTACATCAAACCAATGACTATGACGGTATTTGTTGCTTCTCTGGTTACATCAAACCAATGACTATGACAGTATTTGTTACTTCTCTGGTTACATCAAACCAATGACTATGACAGTATTTGTTACTTCTCTGATTACATCAAACCAATGACTATGACGGTATTTGTTGCTTTTCTGGTTACATCAAACCAATGACTGACGGTATTTGTTGCTTCTCTGGTTACATCAAACCAATGACTATGACGTTGCTTCTCTGGTTACATCAAACCAATGAATATGACGGTATTTGTTGCTTCTCTGGTTACATCAAACCAATGACTATGACGTTGCTTCTCTGGTTACATCAAACCAATGACTATAACGTTGCTTCTCTGGTTACATCAAACCAATGACTATGACGGTATTTGTTACTTCTCTGGTTACATCAAACCAATGACTATGACGGTATTTGTTGCTTCTCTGGTTACATCAAACCAATGACTATAACGGTATTTGTTGCTTCTCTTGTTACATCAAACCAATGACTATGACGTTACTTCTCTGGTTACATCAAACCAATGACTATGACGTTACTTCTCTGGTTACATCAAACCAATGACTATGACGTTACTTCTCTGGTTACATCAAACCAATGACTATGACGGTATTTGTTACTTCTCTGGTTACATCAAACCAATGACTATGACGGTATTTGTTACTTCTCTGGTTACATTAAACCAATGACTATGACGGTATTTGTTGCTTCTCTGGTTACATCAAACCAATGACTATGACGTTGCTTCTCTGGTTACATCAAACCAATGACTATGAAGGTATGTGTTGCTTCTCTGATTACATCAAACCAATGACTATGACGGTATTTGTTACTTCTCTGGTTACATCAAACCAATGACTATGACGGTATTTGTTACTTCTCTGGTTACATCAAACCAATGACTATGACGGTATTTGTTGCTTCTCTGGTTACATCAAACCAATGACTATGACGTTACTTCTCTGGTTACATCAAACCAATGACTGACGGTATTTGTTGCTTCTCTGGTTACATCAAACCAATGACTATGACGTTACTTCTCTGGTTACATCAAACCAATGAATATGACGGTATTTGTTACTTCTCTGGTTACATCAAACCAATGACTATGACGTTACTTCTCTGGTTACATCAAACCAATGACTATGACGTTACTTCTCTGGTTACATCAAACCAATGACTATGACGGTATTTGTTGCTTCTCTGGTTACATCAAACCAATGACTATGACAGTATTTGTTACTTCTCTGGTTACATCAAACCAATGACTATGATGGTATTTGTTACTTCTCTGGTTACATCAAACCAATGACTATTACAGTATTTGTTACTTCTCTGGTTACATCAAACCAATGACTATGACAGTATTTGTTACTTCTCTGATTACATCAAACCAATGACTATGACGGTATTTGTTGCTTTTCTGGTTACATCAAACCAATGACTATGACGGTATTTGTTGCTTCTCTGGTTACATCAAACCAATGACTATGACGTTGCTTCTCTGGTTACATCAAACCAATGAATATGACGGTATTTGTTGCTTCTCTGGTTACATCAAACCAATGACTATGACGTTGCTTCTCTGGTTACATCAAACCAATGACTATAACGTTGCTTCTCTGGTTACATCAAACCAATGACTATGACGGTATTTGTTACTTCTCTGGTTACATCAAACCAATGACTATGACGGTATTTGTTGCTTCTCTGGTTACATCAAACCAATGACTATAACGGTATTTGTTGCTTCTCTTGTTACATCAAACCAATGACTATGACGTTACTTCTCTGGTTACATCAAACCAATGACTATGACGTTACTTCTCTGGTTACATCAAACCAATGACTATGACGTTACTTCTCTGGTTACATCAAGCCAATGACTATGACGGTATTTGTTACTTCTCTGGTTACATCAAACCAATGACTATGACGGTATTTGTTACTTCTCTGGTTACATCAAACCAATGACTATGACGGTATTTGTTGCTTCTCTGGTTACATCAAACCAATGACTATGACGTTGCTTCTCTGGTTACATCAAACCAATGACTATGAAGGTATTTGTTGCTTCTCTGATTACATCAAACCAATGACTATGACGTTACTTCTCTGGTTACATCAAACCAATGAATATGACGGTATTTGTTACTTCTCTGGTTACATCAAACCAATGACTATGACGTTGCTTCTCTGGTTACATCAAACCAATGACTATGACGTTACTTCTCTGGTTACATCAAACCAATGACTATGACGTTACTTCTCTGGTTACATCAAACCAATGACTATGACGGTATTTGTTGCTTCTCTGGTTACATCAAACCAATGACTATGACAGTATTTGTTACTTCTCTGGTTACATCAAACCAATGACTATGATGGTATTTGTTACTTCTCTGGTTACATCAAACCAATGACTATGACAGTATTTGTTACTTCTCTGGTTACATCAAACCAATGACTATGACAGTATTTGTTACTTCTCTGATTACATCAAACCAATGACTATGACGGTATTTGTTGCTTTTCTGGTTACATCAAACCAATGACTATGACGGTATTTGTTGCTTCTCTGGTTACATCAAACCAATGACTATGACGTTGCTTCTCTGGTTACATCAAACCAATGAATATGACGGTATTTGTTGCTTCTCTGGTTACATCAAACCAATGACTATGACGTTGCTTCTCTGGTTACATCAAACCAATGACTATAATGTTGCTTCTCTGGTTACATCAAACCAATGACTATGACGGTATTTGTTACTTCTCTGGTTACATCAAACCAATGACTATGACAGTATTTGTTGCTTCTCTGGTTACATCAAACCAATGACTATAACGGTATTTGTTGCTTCTCTTGTTACATCAAACCAATGACTATGACGTTACTTCTCTGGTTACATCAAACCAATGACTATGACGTTACTTCTCTGGTTACATCAAACCAATGACTATGACGTTACTTCTCTGGTTACATCAAACCAATGACTATGACGGTATTTGTTACTTCTCTGGTTACATCAAACCAATGACTATGACAGTATTTGTTACTTCTCTGGTTACATCAAACCAATGACTATGACGGTATTTGTTGCTTCTCTGGTTACATCAAACCAATGACTATGACGTTGCTTCTCTGGTTACATCAAACCAATGACTATGAAGGTATTTGTTGCTTCTCTGATTACATCAAACCAATGACTATGACGTTACTTCTCTGGTTACATCAAACCAATGAATATGACGGTATTTGTTACTTCTCTGGTTACATCAAACCAATGACTATGACGTTGCTTCTCTGGTTACATCAAACCAATGACTATGACGTTACTTCTCTGGTTACATCAAACCAATGACTATGACGTTACTTCTCTGGTTACATCAAACCAATGACTATGACGGTATTTGTTGCTTCTCTGGTTACATCAAACCAATGACTATGACAGTATTTGTTACTTCTCTGGTTACATCAAACCAATGACTATGATGGTATTTGTTACTTCTCTGGTTACATCAAACCAATGACTATGACAGTATTTGTTACTTCTCTGGTTACATCAAACCAATGACTATGACAGTATTTGTTACTTCTCTGATTACATCAAACCAATGACTATGACGGTATTTGTTGCTTTTCTGGTTACATCAAACCAATGACTATGACGGTATTTATTGCTTCTCTGGTTACATCAAACCAATGACTATGACGTTGCTTCTCTGGTTACATCAAACCAATGAATATGACGGTATTTGTTGCTTCTCTGGTTACATCAAACCAATGACTATGACGTTGCTTCTCTGGTTACATCAAACCAATGACTATAATGTTGCTTCTCTGGTTACATCAAACCAATGACTATGACGGTATTTGTTACTTCTCTGGTTACATCAAACCAATGACTATGACAGTATTTGTTGCTTCTCTGGTTACATCAAACCAATGACTATAACGGTATGTGTTGCTTCTCTTGTTACATCAAACCAATGACTATGACGTTACTTCTCTGGTTACATCAAACCAATGACTATGACGTTACTTCTCTGGTTACATCAAACCAATGACTATGACGGTATTTGTTACTTCTCTGGTTACATCAAACCAATGACTATGACGGTATTTGTTACTTCTCTGGTTACATCAAACCAATGACTATGAAGGTATTTGTTGCTTCTCTGATTACATCAAACCAATGACTATGACGGTATTTGTTACTTCTCTGGTTACATCAAACCAATGACTATGACGGTATTTGTTACTTCTCTGGTTACATCAAACCAATGACTATGACGGTATTTGTTGCTTCTCTGGTTACATCAAACCAATGACTATGACGTTACTTCTCTGGTTACATCAAACCAATGACTATGACGTTGCTTCTCTGGTTACATCAAACCAATGACTATGACGTTGCTTCTCTGGTTACATCAAACCAATGACTATGACGTTGCTTCTCTGGTTACATCAAACCAATGACTATGATGGTATTTGTTGCTTCTCTGGTTACATCAAACCAATGAATATGACGTTGCTTCTCTGGTTACATCAAACCAATGAATATGACGGTATTTGTTACTTCTCTTGTTACATTAAACCAATGAATATGACGGTATTTGTTGCTTCTCTGGTTACATCAAACCAATGACTGACGTTGCTTCTCTGGTTACATCAAACCAATGACTATGACGGTATTTGTTGCTTCTCTGGTTGCATCAAACCAATGACTATGACGGTATTTGTTGCTTCTCTGGTTACATCAAACCAATGACTATGATGGTATTTGTTGCTTCTCTGGTTTCATCAAACCAATGACTATGACGGTATTTGTTGCTTCTCTGGTTACATCAAACCAATGACTATGACAGTATTTGTTGCTTCTCTGGTTACATCAAACCAATGAATATGACGGTATTTGTTACTTCTCTGGTTACATGAAACCAATGACTATGACGGTATTTGTTACTTCTCTGGTTACATCAAACCAATGACTATGACGTTGCTTCTCTGGTTACATCAAACCAATGACTATGATGGTATTTGTTGCTTCTCTGGTTACATCAAACCAATGACTATGACGGTATTTGTTACTTCTCTGGTTACATCAAACCAATGACTATGACGGTATTTGTTACATCTCTGGTTACATCAAACCAATGACTATGACGTTACTTCTCTGGTTACATCAAACCAATGACTATGACGTTACTTCTCTGGCTACATCAAACCAATGACTATGACGGTATCTGTTGCTTCTATGGTTACATCAAACCAATGACTATGATGGTATTTGTTGCTTCTCTGGTTACATCAAACCAATGACTATGACACTATGACGTTACTTCTCTGGTTACATCAAACCAATGACTATGACGTTGCTTCTCTGGTTACATCAAACCAATGACTATGAAGGTATTTGTTGCTTCTCTGATTACATCAAACCAATGACTATGACGGTATTTGTTACTTCTCTGGTTACATCAAACCAATGACTATGACGGTATTTGTTACTTCTCTGGTTACATCAAACCAATGACTATGACGGTATTTGTTGCTTCTCTGGTTACATCAAACCAATGACTATGACGTTACTTCTCTGGTTACATCAAACCAATGACTGACGGTATTTGTTGCTTCTCTGGTTACATCAAACCAATGAATATGACGGTATTTGTTACTTCTCTGGTTACATGAAACCAATGACTATGACGGTATTTGTTACTTCTCTGGTTACATCAAACCAATGACTATGACGTTACTTCTCTGGTTACATGAAACCAATGACTATGACGTTGCTTCTCTGGTTACATCAAACCAATGAATATGACGGTATTTGTTACTTCTCTGGTTACATGAAACCAATGTCTATGACGGTATTTGTTACTTCTCTGGTTACATCAAACCAATGACTATGACGGTATTTGTTGCTTCTCTGGTTACATCAAACCAATGACTATGACGTTGCTTCTCTGGTTACATCAAACCAATGACTGACGGTATTTGTTGCTTCTCTGGTTACATCAAACCAATGAATATGACGGTATTTGTTACTTCTCTGGTTACATGAAACCAATGACTATGACGGTATTTGTTACTTCTCTGGTTACATCAAACCAATGACTATGACGTTACTTCTCTGGTTACATCAAACCAATGACTATGACGGTATTTGTTACTTCTCTGGTTACATCAAACCAATGACTATGACGGTATTTGTTACTTCTCTGGTTACATCAAACCAATGACTATGATGGTATTTGTTACTTCTCTGGTTACATCAAACCAATGACTATGACGTTGCTTCTCTGGTTACATCAAACCAATGAATACGACGGTATTTGTTACTTCTCTGATTACATGAAACCAATGACTATGATGGTATTTGTTACTTCTCTGGTTACATCAAACCAATGACTATGACGTTACTTCTCTGGTTACATCAAACCAATGACTATGACGTTACTTCTCTGGTTACATCAAACTAATGACTATGACGTTACTTCTCTGGTTACATCAAACCAATGACTATGACGGTATTTGTTGCTTCTCTGGTTGCATCAAACCAATGACTATGACGGTATTTGTTACTTCTCTGGTTACATCAAACCAATGACTATGACGTTACTTCTCTGGTTACATCAAACCAATGACTATGACGGTATTTGTTGCTTCTCTAGTTACATCAAACCAATGATTATGATGGTTTTTGTTGCTTCTCTGGTTACATCAAACCAATGACTATGACGTTACTTCTCTGGTTACATCAAACCAATGACTATGACGTTGCTTCTCTGGTTACATCAAACCAATGACTATGATGTTACTTCTCTGGTTACATCAAACCAATGACTATGACGTTACTTCTCTGGTTACATCAAACCAATGACTATGACGTTACTTCTCTGGTTACATCAAACCAATGACTATGACGGTATATGTTGTTTCTCTGGTTACATCAAACCAATGACTATGACAGTATTTGTTACTTCTCTGGTTACATCAAACCAATGACTGACGGTATTTGTTACTTCTCTGGTTACATCAAACCAATGACTATGACGGTATTTGTTGCTTCTCTGGTTACATCAAACCAATGACTATGACGTTGCTTCTCTGGTTACATCAAACCAATGACTATGAAGGTATTTGTTGCTTCTCTGGTTACATCAAACCAATGACTATGACGGTATTTGTTGCTTCTCTGGTTACATCAAACCAATGAATATGACGGTATTTGTTACTTCTCTGGTTACATAAAACCAATGACTATGACGGTATTTGTTACTTCTCTGGTTACATCAAACCAATGACTATGACGGTATTTGTTGCTTCTCTGGTTACATCAAACCAATGACTATGACGTTGCTTCTCTGGTTACATCAAACCAATGACTGACGGTATTTGTTGCTTCTCTGGTTACATCAAACCAATGAATATGACGGTATTTGTTACTTCTCTGGTTACATGAAACCAATGACTATGATGGTATTTGTTACTTCTCTGGTTACATCAAACCAATGACTATGATGGTATTTGTTGCTTCTCTGCATTATTAAGGAGAAGGAACACAGTTGGCTCACAATCAGCATAATGTCTCCAAGTGTGCTGCAATTTTTTTCATGCGTGATTTGGTTTATTGTTTTTTTTTTCATTTTCTTCCACTATTTGATTTATTAGGAATGATATGCTCATGAGTTATGGTTAATAACTTTGTCTCCTGCAGACCTCAAATGGCCAGACACCTTACGTATTATTGCCAAGCAAAAAGGAAAGGAATTGCAAATCAAGAATTAGAATCCATGTCATGGGAAGAAAAAACCTCGCTACTTCGATCTGACCCAGTGTCTATTTTTAGTAACAGCATCCATCTTTAATAAATTAATGTAATACGGTGTTGTCAGAAAAACATTTGAATAAAAATCGTCCATGGACCCTTATAGCCAAGTTTGGAAGTAGATTTTCTGTTTTTAGTTATTGTGGCCATATTTGAAGGTGGGCTGACCTGTTGGACACAATTTTAAAGAGATGTCAAAAGTAGATATTTTTAATTTTAGTAATGGCGACCATAGACGATGATGGAAAATTTGGTTGAAATTGGCCAAAAGGGTGGGGTTAAGGTTATGGTGTTTAATGCCACTTAAACAATATTTCAGTTATATCGTGGCGAGGCCCAAAGGGTTTGGATGATCTGTCAAAGATATGAAAGTTGACGAACCAACCACAGACAATGGATGCAAAGTGATAGCGATAGCTCACATAACCATTTGGGTCAAGTGAAGTAAAAATGCAATGTTTATGACAAATATGACTTTTATTAATGAACTGTTAATGATGATTTTCACTATCTTCTTATAAATGTACTGAGTTTCACACAAAGGTGTACTCTTGATTCTAGCAACATAAAATGTGAAGAAGCTATTTTTATAATATATCCAGTCTGCACCAATAATCACTAGCCCTAGGCACCAGTCTAGTGAAAATTCATTTGGGCTAGTGCAAAATTGCATGAAATTTACTTATTCAAATAGAAAAAAATCTTCTAAAATACATATCGGACAGATTGTTATAGCTTCACAGAAGTTGATATCTATTTATAGAAATTGTCTTCTATAAAAGTCACAATATTACACCATTATTAATATCAATACCAAGACAATGACAAACAGGAAGTAGGAATCAAAAAACGCTTCCCATGATATGGGGTACCTATATGAAGCTTGTGACCAAATATCAGATTTCTGCCATCAATAGTTGCTGAGAAAAATGCGACTAAAAATGGGCATATACAAAATGTATGTTCAATGTGTATAAAAATCAACAAAGTCGCCAAACAGGAAGTAGGAATCTGATGGGTCCAAAAACGCTTCCCACGATATGGGGTACCTATATGAAGCTTGTGACCAAATATCAGATTTCTGCCATCAATAGTTGCTGAGAAAAATGTGACGAAAAATGAGCATATATGTTCAATGTGTATGAAAAATATCTTGCACAGACGGACAGAGGTAAAACAGTATAACCCCCTCCCCCTTCGGGGAGCGGGGGTATAATAATAAATTTCAAATATTTATAATAATCAACATCTAAACAGCAAATACCACATATTGACGTTAGATAACATGATTTTATATAAACACCAACCAGTTCAAAGGAAACAAACACTTTTTGAACTATAAGAACATATAAATACAATTGGTAATTAAAGCTCCATAAACAAGCATTTATATTGAGCCCAAATTTGACTGGATTTATTTGTATCTTAATATGGAGGTCTTGATGTGTGACATATAAATACTGAATTTCTGGAGATGACAGTTCTATTGGTAAAATAGGGTTGTCAATGATCTTATCATTTCACAGCAAGATTTCAAACATGCCATAATAATCTGACAGAATGTAGAATTTTTTTTCTTCTGTAAATATCTCAATATAGAATATCCTACGATGACTGTTCCTTTACTTTTAATTTGTCTTTACACCTCAATACTAGACACTGCACAGAATTATTTTGTTCAATCTGAGTCAGATCCTGATCCTTTGTGTGATGATTCAGGGGTACCCAAAATCTCCTCTTCTGATGGTAACTGAAAGATAAATCAGGAGTACTAAGGCATTAAAAATTATCTTTCATAAGGAAATAACCATGTTTACTTCAAATCAATTACAACAAGGGCAACGCAAAGCGTGGTGTATCCCCTCGCCTTAAAATTAGACCCTGTGACCTTGACCTTTGACCTTGAAAATCAATAGGGTTCCAGATTCTCTTAAGGTCTAAGTATGTACCAAGTTTAGTCAAAATCCATTGAAGGTTGTTGATTCTAGAGTGTTCACAATGATGTTATGCAGTAAAAATTTGACCCCTTGACCTTTGACCTTGAAAATCAATAGGGTTCTAGACTCTCCTAAGGACTAAGTCTGTACCAAGATTGGTCAAAATCCATTGAAGGATGTTGATTCTAGAGTTTTCACAAGGATGTTATGTGGTAAAAATTTGACCCCTTGACCTTTGACCTTGAAAATCAATAGGGTTCTAGACTCTCCTAAGGACTAAGTCTGTACCAAGATTGGTCAAAATCCATTGAAGGATGTTGATTCTAGAGTTTTCACAAGGATGTTATGTGGTAAAAATTTGACCCCTTGACCTTTGACCTTGAAAATCAATAGGGTTCTAGACTCTCCTAAGGACTAAGTATGTACTATGTTTGGTCAAAATCCATTGAAGGATGTTGATTCTAGAGTTTTCACAAAGATGTTATGCAGTAAAAATTTGACCCTTTGACCTTGAAAATCAATAGGGTTCTAGACTCTCCTTAAGGACTAAGTATGTACCAAGTTTGGTCAACATCCATTGAAGGATGTTGATTCTAGAGTGTTCACAAGGATGTTACACGGTACAATTTTTACCCGGTGACATTGACCTTTGACCTATGACCTTGAAAATCAATATGGTTCCAGATTCTCCTAAGGACTAATTATGTACCAAGTTTAGTCAAAATCCATTGAAGAATGTTGATTCTAGAGTGTTCACAAGGATGTTATGCAGTAAAAATTTGACCCGGTGACCTTGACCTTTGACCTTGAAAATCAATAGGGTTCCATATTCTCTTAAGGACTAAATATGTACCAAGTTTGGTCAAAATCCATTGAAGGATGTTGATCCTAGAATGTTCACAAGGATGTGACGGACGACGGAAGGACGGTAGCGTTACTATATCCCTTCGCAACTTCGTTGGCGAGGGGATAAAAATTGAAAAATCTACTCTACCCTTCTACAGGACATTCCACTCATTTTCAAGTAGGAGGTGATAATTATAAAGTAGAAGGCCAGGAATTTTTCTAGCCTTCCCCAAGGTCTGGTAAAAGGACCCTTTTCCAATGAAAAATATTCTAAAATCATGCAAATTTCCTAAAATTTTCATTCTTACCCCTTATTTCGATTCCCAATTTGAGCAATTTAGATTTCAAAAGATAATACAGTATACAAAACAAAGCCATTTTTTACATTTACTTTGACATTTTTATTACCCAGGGAAAAATTTGCCCAGTGCTGCTGTAGAATGCCTTGATCATACCCACTCAAGCCTGTATCCCTCACCTGGTTATTCATGCAGTTTGTGTCCAAACAAGTTTGCAGTTTTTGTTAAATAGGTACTCGCCTGTTATTAATGCACACACAGTTCAATCAAGTTTTTGAGAAACATTATGTATTCATTTTCACATCAGGTCCATTTATATATATAAAACCATATACAAATGTAGATATCTATTTTACTGTGTTTATAACTGACTTAAAATAACCCCGTCATCGTTGTCTTTTCTATTTATCAGTGTACTGTTTATTAGCCTCTACTATATAGATGGAAGTAAGTAACTCCAGTCTACTTTCTTGCTTCATGTAAATTTTCTATTTTTGCCTTTTTTAAATTCACAAGTAGAAAACACTTCTATGAGCAAATAAAATTAAATTAAATTACCGAATACATTTAGAATGCAAAAAATTAACAGATTAAAACATAAAGTATCAGCTTATAATTATAACCTGTCAAACCAATACCATTTATTTCAAGTTTATATAAAGTTTGTCAGTCACTTGCGGCAGGTTGATGGTTTTCCCCGGGTACTGACCACCACGATATAACTGAAATATTGTTGAAATTGGCGTTAAACACCATAACCCTAATTAAGCCCTTTCATGTTTACAAAGGAAATTAAAGTGAATCTTTGCAAAATAAAGAGGAATGTTTCCATCATTTTTATTTTACCGTTAAATTCTTATCTGACACTGTTAGACACCTGGACTGGATTGCACAAACCTTACTTCAATTAAAACTTAATTGACACTTAAATATATTTGAAATGTACATAGAATTAATTTACACTTAAGGTTTAATTGAGACTTAAATTTAATTGACGTTTGTGCAAATTATAGGGTTTTATCTAATGCTGTTTGTCATTACAATTTACATGTATGAAATGTCTTTGAAAAATGAATAACAATCATATTTTTTTTGTGTAAAAATTAGACTGTCATCATCAAAAAGGCACAACAATATCTTCCATATGTCTCTAACAATGTGTATAAAGGTTTGAATTCACTTGGTTGTAACCTGTAAGAGAAGTTGATTACACAAAGAAGGTCTCCTTTTCTCCTGTCCACCATTTCATAATACCTTAACCCCAATTTATTATTAGAACTAGCTGCCGGTCGATTTGACCACTTCAAATGTCAAATGGCCGTTAGATTCCATGTAAATACACCAAAAAATTGAGTTAAACATTTCATTTTGGTTGCTTTAACATTCAGGTTGAGTAGGGGCAAATCTGAATTTCCATGTGTTTTCATACGACCGCAAAAAGCGTTGTGGTCCTTAGACAGAATGGTTTCCAAGCGATAACTTAAATTGTAATTGACACATTCTTTGGAATTTTTTAAACAATGATCCTACAGAATAAAGGTTGGTATTGATTTGAGGTATTGTAACCATACCTATTTCCAAACAAGAAGTCCTAAGGTGCCAACATTGATGTTTCTGTTATTTGTATATTTTGTAGTTGATCTTTATAGTTAATAATAATGTTTACCTCTCCAGCACTACTAGACTAATAATAATGTTTACCTCTCCAGCACTACTAGACTAATAATAATGTTTACCTCTCCTGCACTACTAGACTAATAATAATGTTTACCTCTCCTGCACTACTAGACTAATAATAATGTTTACCTCTCCAGCACTACTAGACTAATAATAATGTTTACCTCTCCAGCACTACTAGACTAATAATAATGTTTACCTCTCCTGCACTACTAGACTAATAATAATGTTTACCTCTCCTGCACTACTAGACTAATAATAATGTTTACCTCTCCAGCACTACTAGACTAATAATAATGTTTACCTGTCCAGCACTACTAGACTAATAATAATGTTTACCTCTCCTGCACTACTAGACTAATAATAATGTTTACCTCTCCAGCACTACTAGACTAATAATAATGTTTACCTCTCCTGCACTACTAGACTAATAATAATGTTTACCTCTCCAGCACTACTAGACTAATAATAATGTTTACCTCTCCAGCACTACTAGACTAATAATAATGTTTACCTCTCCAGCACTACTACTACTAGACTAATAATAATGTTTACCTCTCCAGCACTACTAAACTAATAATAATGTTTACCTCTCCAGCACTACTAGACTAATGATAATGTTTACCTCTCCTGCACTACTAGACTAATAATAATGTTTACCTCTCCAGCACTACTAGACTAATAATAATGTTTACCTCTCCAGCACTACTAGACTAATAATAATGTTTACCTCTCCTGCACTACTAGACTAATAATAATGTTTACCTCTCCTGCACTACTAGACTAATAATAATGTTTACCTCTCCAGCACTACTAGACTAATAATAATGTTTACCTCTCCAGCACTACTAGACTAATAATAATGTTTACCTCTCCTGCACTACTAGACTAATAATAATGTTTACCTCTCCAGCACTACTAGACTAATAATAATGTTTACCTCTCCTGCACTACTAGACTAATAATAATGTTTACCTCTCCAGCACTACTAGACTAATAATAATGTTTACCTCTCCAGCACTACTAGACTAATAATAATGTTTACCTCTCCAGCACTACTAGACTAATAATAATGTTTACCTCTCCAGCACTACTAAACTAATAATAATGTTTACCTCTTCAGCACTACTAGACTAATAATAATGTTTACCTCTCCAGCACTACTAGACTAATAATAATGTTTACCTCTCCTGCACTACTAGACTAATAATAATGTTTACCTCTCCAGCACTACTAGACTAATAATAATGTTTACCTCTCCAGCACTACTAGACAAATAATAATGTTTACCTCTCCAGCACTACTAGACTAATAATAATGTTTACCTCTCCAACACTACTAGACTAATAATAATGTTTATCTCTCCTGCACTACTAGACTAACAATAGTGTTTACCTCTCCAACACTACTAGACTAATAATAATGTTTACCTCTCCTACACTACTAGACTAATAATAATGTTTACCTCTCCAGCACTACTAGACTAACAATAATGTTTACCTCTCCAGTACTACTAGACTAATAATAATGTTTACCTCTCCAGCACTACTAGACTAATAATAATGTTTACCTCTCCTGCACTACTAGACTAATAATAATGTTTACCTCTCCAACACTACTAGACTAATACTAATGTTTACCTCTCCAGCACTACTAGACTAATAATAATGTTTACCTCTCCAGCACTAGACTAATAATAATGTTTACCTCTCCTGCACTACTAGACTAATAATAATGTTTGCCTCTCCTGCACTACTAGACTAATAATAATGTTTACCTCTCCAACACTACTAGACTAATAATAATGTTTACCTCTCCAGCACTACTAGACTAATAATAATGTTTACCTCTCCTGCACTACTAGACTAATAATAATGTTTACCTCTCCAGCACTACTAGACTAATAATAATGTTTACCTCTCCAGCACTACTAGACTAATAATAATTTTTACCTCTCCAGCACTACTAGACTAATAATGTTTACCTCTCCAACACTACTAGACTAATAATAATGTTTACCTCTCCAGCACTACTAGACTAACAATAATGTTTACCTCTCCAACACTACTAGATTAATAATAATGTTTACCTCTCCAGCACTACTAGACTAATAATAATGTTTACCTCTCCTGCACTACTAGACTAATAATAATGTTTACCTCTCCAACACTACTAGACTAATAATAATGTTTACCTCTCCAGAACTACTAGACTAATAATAATGTTTACCTCTCCAGCACTACTAGACTAATAATAATGTTTACCTCTCCAGCACTACTAGACTAATAATAATGTTTACCTCTCCAGCACTACTAGACTAACAATAATGTTTACCTCTCCAACACTACTAGACTAATAATAATGTTTACCTCTCCTGCACTACTAGACTAATAATAATGTTTACCTCTCCAACACTACTAGACTAATACTAATGTTTACCTCTCCAGCACTACTAGACTAATAATAATGTTTACCTCTCCAACACTACTAGACTAATAATAATGTTTACCTCTCCAGCACTACTAGACTAATAATAATGTTTACCTCTCCAGCACTAGACTAATAATAATGTTTACCTCTCCTGCACTACTAGACTAATAATAATGTTTACCTCTCCTGCACTACTAGACTAATAATAATGTTTACCTCTCCAACACTACTACACTAATAATAATGTTTACCTCTCCAGCACTACTAGACTAATAATGTTTACCTCTCCTGCACTACTAGACTAATAATAATGTTTACCTCTCCAGAACTACTAGACTAATAATAATGTTTACCTCTCCAGCACTACTAGACTAATAATAATGTTTACCTCTCCAGCACTACTAGACTAATAATAATGTTTACCTCTCCAGCACTACTAGACAAACAATAATGTTTACCTCTCCAACACTACTAGACTAATAATAATGTTTACCTCTCCTGCACTACTAGACTAATAATAATGTTTACCTCTCCAACACTACTAGACTAATAATAATGTTTACCTCTCCAGCACTACTAGACTAATAATAATGTTTACCTCTCCAACACTACTAGACTAATAATAATGTTTACCTCTCCTGCACTACTAGACTAATAATAATGTTTACCTCTCCAGCACTACTAGACTAATAATATTGTTTACCTCTCCAACACTACTAGACTAATAATAATGTTTACCTCTTCTGCACTACTAGACTAATAATAATGTTTACCTCTCCTGCACTACTAGACTAATAATAATGTTTACCTCTCCAGCACTACTAGACTAATAATAATGTTTACCTCTCCAGCACTACTAGACTAATAATAATGTTTACCTCTCCAGCACTACTAGACTAATAATAATGTTTACCTCTCCAACACTACTAGACTAATAATAATGTTTACCTCTCCAGCACTACTAGACTAATAATAATGTTTACCTCTCCTGCACTACTAGACTAATAATAATGTTTACCTCTCCTGCACTACTAGACTAATAATAATGTTTACCTCTCCAGCACTACTAGACTAATAATAATGTTTACCTCTCCAACACTACTAGACTAATAATAATGTTTACCTCTCCAGCACTACTAGACTAATACTAATGTTTACCTCTCCTGCACTACTAGACTAATAATAATGTTTACCTCTCCAACACTACTAGACTAATAATAATGTTTACCTCTCCAGCACTACTAGACTAATAATAATGTTTACCTCTCCAGCACTAGACTAATAATAATGTTTACCTCTCCTGCACTACTAGACTAATAATAATGTTTACCTCTCCTGCACTACTAGACTAATAATAATGTTTACCTCTCCAACACTACTAGACTAATAATAATGTTTACCTCTCCAGCACTACTAGACTAATAATGTTTACCTCTCCAGCACTACTAGACTAACAATAATGTTTACCTCTCCAACACTACTACACTAATAATAATGTTTACCTCTCCAGCACTACTAGACTAATAATGTTTACCTCTCCTGCACTACTAGACTAATAATAATGTTTACCTCTCCAGAACTACTAGACTAATAATAATGTTTACCTCTCCAGCACTACTAGACTAATAATAATGTTTACCTCTCCAGCACTACTAGACTAATAATAATGTTTACCTCTCCAGCACTACTAGACAAACAATAATGTTTACCTCTCCAACACTACTAGACTAATAATAATGTTTACCTCTCCTGCACTACTAGACTAATAATAATGTTTACCTCTCCAACACTACTAAACTAATAATAATGTTTACCTCTCCAGCACTACTAGACTAATAATAATGTTTACCTCTCCAACACTACTAGACTAATAATAATGTTTACCTCTCCAGCACTACTAGACTAATAATAATGTTTACCTCTCCAACACTACTAGACTAATAATAATGTTTACCTCTCCTGCACTACTAGACTAATAATAATGTTTACCTCTCCAGCACTACTAGACTAATAATATTGTTTACCTCTCCAACACTACTAGACTAATAATAATGTTTACCTCTTCTGCACTACTAGACTAATAATAATGTTTACCTCTCCTGCACTACTAGACTAATAATAATGTTTACCTCTCCAGCACTACTAGACTAATAATAATGTTTACCTCTCCAACACTACTAAACTAATAATAATGTTTACCTCTCCAGCACTACTAGACTAATAATAATGTTTACCTCTCCAACACTACTAGACTAATAATAATGTTTACCTCTCCAGCACTACTAGACTAATAATAATGTTTACCTCTCCAACACTACTAGACTAATAATAATGTTTACCTCTCCTGCACTACTAGACTAATAATAATGTTTACCTCTCCAGCACTACTAGACTAATAATATTGTTTACCTCTCCAACACTACTAGACTAATAATAATGTTTACCTCTTCTGCACTACTAGACTAATAATAATGTTTACCTCTCCTGCACTACTAGACTAATAATAATGTTTACCTCTCCAGCACTACTAGACTAATAATAATGTTTACCTCTCCAGCACTACTAGACTAATAATAATGTTTACCTCTCCAGCACTACTAGATTAATAATAATGTTTACCTCTCCAGCACTACTAGACTAATAATAATGTTTACCTCTCCTGCACTACTAGACTAATAATAATGTTTACCTCTCCTGCACTACTAGACTAATAATAATGTTTACCTCTCCAGCACTACTAGACTAATAATAATGTTTACCTCTCCAACACTACTAGACTAATAATAATGTTTACCTCTCCTGCACTACTAGACTAATAATAATGTTTACCTCTCCAGCACTACTAGACTAATACTAATGTTTACCTCTCCTGCACTACTAGATTAATAATAATGTTTACCTCTCCAACACTACTAGACTAATAATAATGTTTACCTCTCCAGCACTACTAGACTAATAATAATGTTTACCTCTCCAGCACTAGACTAATAATAATGTTTACCTCTCCTGCACTACTAGACTAATAATAATGTTTACCTCTCCTGCACTACTAGACTAATAATAATGTTTACCTCTCCAACACTACTAGACTAATAATAATGTTTACCTCTCCAGCACTACTAGACTAATAATGTTTACCTCTCCAGCACTACTAGACTAACAATAATGTTTACCTCTCCAACACTACTACACTAATAATAATGTTTACCTCTCCAGCACTACTAGACTAATAATGTTTACCTCTCCTGCACTACTAGACTAATAATAATGTTTACCTCTCCAGAACTACTAGACTAATAATAATGTTTACCTCTCCAGCACTACTAGACTAATAATAATGTTTACCTCTCCAGCACTACTAGACTAATAATAATGTTTACCTCTCCAGCACTACTAGACAAACAATAATGTTTACCTCTCCAACACTACTAGACTAATAATAATGTTTACCTCTCCTGCACTACTAGACTAATAATAATGTTTACCTCTCCAACACTACTAAACTAATAATAATGTTTACCTCTCCAGCACTACTAGACTAATAATAATGTTTACCTCTCCAACACTACTAGACTAATAATAATGTTTACCTCTCCAGCACTACTAGACTAATAATAATGTTTACCTCTCCAACACTACTAGACTAATAATAATGTTTACCTCTCCTGCACTACTAGACTAATAATAATGTTTACCTCTCCTGCACTACTAGACTAATAATAATGTTTACCTCTCCAGCACTACTAGACTAATAATATTGTTTACCTCTCCAACACTACTAGACTAATAATAATGTTTACCTCTTCTGCACTACTAGACTAATAATAATGTTTACCTCTCCAGCACTACTAGACTAATAATAATGTTTACCTCTCCAGCACTACTAGACTAATAATAATGTTTACCTCTCCAGCACTACTAGACAAACAATAATGTTTACCTCTCCAACACTACTAGACTAATAATAATGTTTACCTCTCCTGCACTACTAGACTAATAATAATGTTTACCTCTCCAACACTACTAAACTAATAATAATGTTTACCTCTCCAGCACTACTAGACTAATAATAATGTTTACCTCTCCAACACTACTAGACTAATAATAATGTTTACCTCTCCAGCACTACTAGACTAATAATAATGTTTACCTCTCCAACACTACTAGACTAATAATAATGTTTACCTCTCCTGCACTACTAGACTAATAATAATGTTTACCTCTCCAGCACTACTAGACTAATAATATTGTTTACCTCTCCAACACTACTAGACTAATAATAATGTTTACCTCTTCTGCACTACTAGACTAATAATAATGTTTACCTCTCCTGCACTACTAGACTAATAATAATGTTTACCTCTCCAGCACTACTAGACTAATAATAATGTTTACCTCTCCAACACTACTAAACTAATAATAATGTTTACCTCTCCAGCACTACTAGACTAATAATAATGTTTACCTCTCCAACACTACTAGACTAATAATAATGTTTACCTCTCCAGCACTACTAGACTAATAATAATGTTTACCTCTCCAACACTACTAGACTAATAATAATGTTTACCTCTCCTGCACTACTAGACTAATAATAATGTTTACCTCTCCAGCACTACTAGACTAATAATATTGTTTACCTCTCCAACACTACTAGACTAATAATAATGTTTACCTCTTCTGCACTACTAGACTAATAATAATGTTTACCTCTCCTGCACTACTAGACTAATAATAATGTTTACCTCTCCAGCACTACTAGACTAATAATAATGTTTACCTCTCCAGCACTACTAGACTAATAATAATGTTTACCTCTCCAGCACTACTAGATTAATAATAATGTTTACCTCTCCAGCACTACTAGACTAATAATAATGTTTACCTCTCCTGCACTACTAGACTAATAATAATGTTTACCTCTCCTGCACTACTAGACTAATAATAATGTTTACCTCTCCAGCACTACTAGACTAATAATAATGTTTACCTCTCCAACACTACTAGACTAATAATAATGTTTACCTCTCCTGCACTACTAGACTAATAATAATGTTTACCTCTCCAGCACTACTAGACTAATACTAATGTTTACCTCTCCTGCACTACTAGATTAATAATAATGTTTACCTCTCCAACACTACTAGACTAATAATAATGTTTACCTCTCCAGCACTACTAGACTAATAATAATGTTTACCTCTCCAGCACTAGACTAATAATAATGTTTACCTCTCCTGCACTACTAGACTAATAATAATGTTTACCTCTCCTGCACTACTAGACTAATAATAATGTTTACCTCTCCAACACTACTAGACTAATAATAATGTTTACCTCTCCAGCACTACTAGACTAATAATGTTTACCTCTCCAGCACTACTAGACTAACAATAATGTTTACCTCTCCAACACTACTACACTAATAATAATGTTTACCTCTCCAGCACTACTAGACTAATAATGTTTACCTCTCCTGCACTACTAGACTAATAATAATGTTTACCTCTCCAGAACTACTAGACTAATAATAATGTTTACCTCTCCAGCACTACTAGACTAATAATAATGTTTACCTCTCCAGCACTACTAGACTAATAATAATGTTTACCTCTCCAGCACTACTAGACAAACAATAATGTTTACCTCTCCAACACTACTAGACTAATAATAATGTTTACCTCTCCTGCACTACTAGACTAATAATAATGTTTACCTCTCCAACACTACTAAACTAATAATAATGTTTACCTCTCCAGCACTACTAGACTAATAATAATGTTTACCTCTCCAACACTACTAGACTAATAATAATGTTTACCTCTCCAGCACTACTAGACTAATAATAATGTTTACCTCTCCAACACTACTAGACTAATAATAATGTTTACCTCTCCTGCACTACTAGACTAATAATAATGTTTACCTCTCCAGCACTACTAGACTAATAATATTGTTTACCTCTCCAACACTACTAGACTAATAATAATGTTTACCTCTTCTGCACTACTAGACTAATAATAATGTTTACCTCTCCTGCACTACTAGACTAATAATAATGTTTACCTCTCCAGCACTACTAGACTAATAATAATGTTTACCTCTCCAGCACTACTAGACTAATAATAATGTTTACCTCTCCAGCACTACTAGACTAATAATAATGTTTACCTCTCCAACACTACTAGACTAATAATAATGTTTACCTCTCCAGCACTACTAGACTAATAATAATGTTTACCTCTCCAACACTACTAGACTAATAATAATGTTTACCTCTCCAACACTACTAGACTAACAATAATGTTTACCTCTCCAACACTACTAGACTAATAATAATGTTTACCTCTCCAACACTACTAAACTAATAATAATGTTTACCTCTCCAGCACTACTAGACTAATAATAATGTTTACCTCTCCAACACTACTAGACTAATAATAATGTTTACCTCTCCAGCACTACTAGACTAATAATAATGTTTACCTCTCCAACACTACTAGACTAATAATAATGTTTACCTCTCCTGCACTACTAGACTAATAATAATGTTTACCTCTCCAGCACTACTAGACTAATAATATTGTTTACCTCTCCAACACTACTAGACTAATAATAATGTTTACCTCTTCTGCACTACTAGACTAATAATAATGTTTACCTCTCCTGCACTACTAGACTAATAATAATGTTTACCTCTCCAGCACTACTAGACTAATAATAATGTTTACCTCTCCAGCACTACTAGACTAATAATAATGTTTACCTCTCCAGCACTACTAGACTAATAATAATGTTTACCTCTCCAGCACTACTAGACTAATAATAATGTTTACCTCTCCTGCACTACTAGACTAATAATAATGTTTACCTCTCCTGCACTACTAGACTAATAATAATGTTTACCTCTCCAGCACTACTAGACTAATAATAATGTTTACCTCTCCAACACTACTAGACTAATAATAATGTTTACCTCTCCTGCACTACTAGACTAATAATAATGTTTACCTCTCCAGCACTACTAGACTAATACTAATGTTTACCTCTCCTGCACTACTAGACTAATAATAATGTTTACCTCTCCTGCACTACTAGACTAATAATAATGTTTACCTCTCCTGCACTACTAGACTAATAATAATGTTTACCTCTCCAGCACTACTAGACTAATAATATTGTTTACCTCTCCAACACTACTAGACTAATAATAATGTTTACCTCTTCTGCACTACTAGACTAATAATAATGTTTACCTCTCCTGCACTACTAGACTAATAATATTGTTTACCTCTCCAACACTACTAGACTAATAATAATGTTTACCTCTTCTGCACTACTAGACTAATAATAATGTTTACCTCTCCTGCACTACTAGACTAATAATAATGTTTACCTCTCCAGCACTACTAGACTAATAATAATGTTTACCTCTCCAGCACTACTAGACTAATAATAATGTTTACCTCTCCAGCACTACTAGACTAATAATAATGTTTACCTCTCCAACACTACTAGACTAATAATAATGTTTACCTCTCCAGCACTACTAGACTAATAATAATGTTTACCTCTCCTGCACTACTAGACTAATAATAATGTTTACCTCTCCTGCACTACTAGACTAATAATAATGTTTACCTCTCCAGCACTACTAGACTAATAATAATGTTTACCTCTCCAACACTACTAGACTAATAATAATGTTTACCTCTCCAGCACTACTAGACTAATACTAATGTTTACCTCTCCTGCACTACTAGACTAATAATAATGTTTACCTCTCCAACACTACTAGACTAATAATAATGTTTACCTCTCCAGCACTACTAGACTAATAATAATGTTTACCTCTCCAGCACTAGACTAATAATAATGTTTACCTCTCCTGCACTACTAGACTAATAATAATGTTTACCTCTCCTGCACTACTAGACTAATAATAATGTTTACCTCTCCAACACTACTAGACTAATAATAATGTTTACCTCTCCAGCACTACTAGACTAATAATGTTTACCTCTCCAGCACTACTAGACTAACAATAATGTTTACCTCTCCAACACTACTACACTAATAATAATGTTTACCTCTCCAACACTACTAGACTAATAATAATGTTTACCTCTCCTGCACTACTAGACTAATAATAATGTTTACCTCTCCAGCACTACTAGACTAATAATATTGTTTACCTCTCCAACACTACTAGACTAATAATAATGTTTACCTCTTCTGCACTACTAGACTAATAATAATGTTTACCTCTCCTGCACTACTAGACTAATAATAATGTTTACCTCTCCAGCACTACTAGACTAATAATAATGTTTACCTCTCCAGCACTACTAGACTAATAATAATGTTTACCTCTCCAGCACTACTAGACTAATAATAATGTTTACCTCTCCAGCACTACTAGACTAATAATAATGTTTACCTCTCCTGCACTACTAGACTAATAATAATGTTTACCTCTCCTGCACTACTAGACTAATAATAATGTTTACCTCTCCAGCACTACTAGACTAATAATAATGTTTACCTCTCCAACACTACTAGACTAATAATAATGTTTACCTCTCCAGCACTACTAGACTAATACTAATGTTTACCTCTCCTGCACTACTAGACTAATAATAATAATGTTTACCTCTCCAACACCACTAGACTAATAATAATGTTTACCTCTCCTGCACTACTAGACTAATAATAATGTTTACCTCTCCAGCACTACTAGACTAATAATATTGTTTACCTCTCCAACACTACTAGACTAATAATAATGTTTACCTCTTCTGCACTACTAGACTAATAATAATGTTTACCTCTCCTGCACTACTAGACTAATAATATTGTTTACCTCTCCAACACTACTAGACTAATAATAATGTTTACCTCTTCTGCACTACTAGACTAATAATAATGTTTACCTCTCCTGCACTACTAGACTAATAATAATGTTTACCTCTCCAGCACTACTAGACTAATAATAATGTTTACCTCTCCAGCACTACTAGACTAATAATAATGTTTACCTCTCCAGCACTACTAGACTAATAATAATGTTTACCTCTCCAACACTACTAGACTAATAATAATGTTTACCTCTCCAGCACTACTAGACTAATAATAATGTTTACCTCTCCTGCACTACTAGACTAATAATAATGTTTACCTCTCCTGCACTACTAGACTAATAATAATGTTTACCTCTCCAGCACTACTAGACTAATAATAATGTTTACCTCTCCAACACTACTAGACTAATAATAATGTTTACCTCTCCAGCACTACTAGACTAATACTAATGTTTACCTCTCCTGCACTACTAGACTAATAATAATGTTTACCTCTCCAACACTACTAGACTAATAATAATGTTTACCTCTCCAGCACTACTAGACTAATAATAATGTTTACCTCTCCAGTACTAGACTAATAATAATGTTTACCTCTCCTGCACTACTAGACTAATAATAATGTTTACCTTTCCTGCACTACTAGACTAATAATAATGTTTACCTCTCCAACACTACTAGACTAATAATAATGTTTACCTCTCCAGCACTACTAGACTAATAATGTTTACCTCTCCAGCACTACTAGACTAACAATAATGTTTACCTCTCCAACACTACTACACTAATAATAATGTTTACCTCTCCTGCACTACTAGACTAATAATGTTTACCTCTCCTGCACTACTAGACTAATAATAATGTTTACCTCTCCAGAACTACTAGACTAATAATAATGTTTACCTCTCCAGCACTACTAGACTAATAATAATGTTTACCTCTCCAGCACTACTAGACTAATAATAATGTTTACCTCTCCAGCACTACTAGACAAACAATAATGTTTACCTCTCCAACACTACTAGACTAATAATAATGTTTACCTCTCCTGCACTACTCGACTAATAATAATGTTTACCTCTCCAACACTACTAAACTAATAATAATGTTTACCTCTCCAGCACTACTAGACTAATAATAATGTTTACCTCTCCAACACTACTAGACTAATAATAATGTTTACCTCTCCAGCACTACTAGACTAATAATAATGTTTACCTCTCCAACACTACTAGACTAATAATAATGTTTACCTCTCCTGCACTACTAGACTAATAATAATGTTTACCTCTCCAGCACTACTAGACTAATAATATTGTTTA
The DNA here is from genome assembly GCA_963680875.1 of Bathymodiolus brooksi. Taxonomy (NCBI): domain Eukaryota; kingdom Metazoa; phylum Mollusca; class Bivalvia; order Mytilida; family Modiolidae; genus Bathymodiolus; species Bathymodiolus brooksi. Next base: position 7,234,981 of record OY804580.1, on the reverse strand, counting down.
CCTCTCCAACACTACTAGACTAATAATAATGTTTACCTCTTCTGCACTACTAGACTAATAATAATGTTTACCTCTCCTGCACTACTAGACTAATAATAATGTTTACCTCTCCAGCACTACTAGACTAATAATAATGTTTACCTCTCCAGCACTACTAGACTAATAATAATGTTTACCTCTCCAGCACTACTAGACTAATAATAATGTTTACCTCTCCAGCACTACTAGACTAATAATAATGTTTACCTCTCCTGCACTACTAGACTAATAATAATGTTTACCTCTCCTGCACTACTAGACTAATAATAATGTTTACCTCTCCAACACTACTAGACTAATAATAATGTTTACCTCTCCAACACTACTAGACTAATAATAATGTTTACCTCTCCTGCACTACTAGACTAATAATAATGTTTACCTCTCCAGCACTACTAGACTAATACTAATGTTTACCTCTCCTGCACTACTAGACTAATAATAATGTTTACCTCTCCAACACTACTAGACTAATAATAATGTTTACCTCTCCAGCACTACTAGACTAATAATAATGTTTACCTCTCCAGCACTAGACTAATAATAATGTTTACCTCTCCTGCACTACTAGACTAATAATAATGTTTACCTCTCCTGCACTACTAGACTAATAATAATGTTTACCTCTCCAACACTACTAGACTAATAATAATGTTTACCTCTCCAGCACTACTAGACTAATAATGTTTACCTCTCCAGCACTACTAGACTAACAATAATGTTTACCTCTCCAACACTACTACACTAATAATAATGTTTACCTCTCCAGCACTACTAGACTAATAATGTTTACCTCTCCTGCACTACTAGACTAATAATAATGTTTACCTCTCCAGAACTACTAGACTAATAATAATGTTTACCTCTCCAGCACTACTAGACTAATAATAATGTTTACCTCTCCAGCACTACTAGACTAATAATAATGTTTACCTCTCCAGCACTACTAGACAAACAATAATGTTTACCTCTCCAACACTACTAGACTAATAATAATGTTTACCTCTCCTGCACTACTAGACTAATAATAATGTTTACCTCTCCAACACTACTAAACTAATAATAATGTTTACCTCTCCAGCACTACTAGACTAATAATAATGTTTACCTCTCCAACACTACTAGACTAATAATAATGTTTACCTCTCCAGCACTACTAGACTAATAATAATGTTTACCTCTCCAACACTACTAGACTAATAATAATGTTTACCTCTCCTGCACTACTAGACTAATAATAATGTTTACCTCTCCAGCACTACTAGACTAATAATATTGTTTACCTCTCCAACACTACTAGACTAATAATAATGTTTACCTCTTCTGCACTACTAGACTAATAATAATGTTTACCTCTCCTGCACTACTAGACTAATAATAATGTTTACCTCTCCAGCACTACTAGACTAATAATAATGTTTACCTCTCCAGCACTACTAGACTAATAATAATGTTTACCTCTCCAGCACTACTAGACTAATAATAATGTTTACCTCTCCAACACTACTAGACTAATAATAATGTTTACCTCTCCAGCACTACTAGACTAATAATAATGTTTACCTCTCCAACACTACTAGACTAATAATAATGTTTACCTCTCCAACACTACTAGACTAACAATAATGTTTACCTCTCCAACACTACTAGACTAATAATAATGTTTACCTCTCCAACACTACTAAACTAATAATAATGTTTACCTCTCCAGCACTACTAGACTAATAATAATGTTTACCTCTCCAACACTACTAGACTAATAATAATGTTTACCTCTCCAGCACTACTAGACTAATAATAATGTTTACCTCTCCAACACTACTAGACTAATAATAATGTTTACCTCTCCTGCACTACTAGACTAATAATAATGTTTACCTCTCCAGCACTACTAGACTAATAATATTGTTTACCTCTCCAACACTACTAGACTAATAATAATGTTTACCTCTTCTGCACTACTAGACTAATAATAATGTTTACCTCTCCTGCACTACTAGACTAATAATAATGTTTACCTCTCCAGCACTACTAGACTAATAATAATGTTTACCTCTCCAGCACTACTAGACTAATAATAATGTTTACCTCTCCAGCACTACTAGACTAATAATAATGTTTACCTCTCCAGCACTACTAGACTAATAATAATGTTTACCTCTCCTGCACTACTAGACTAATAATAATGTTTACCTCTCCTGCACTACTAGACTAATAATAATGTTTACCTCTCCAGCACTACTAGACTAATAATAATGTTTACCTCTCCAACACTACTAGACTAATAATAATGTTTACCTCTCCTGCACTACTAGACTAATAATAATGTTTACCTCTCCAGCACTACTAGACTAATACTAATGTTTACCTCTCCTGCACTACTAGACTAATAATAATGTTTACCTCTCCAACACTACTAGACTAATAATAATGTTTACCTCTCCAGCACTACTAGACTAATAATAATGTTTACCTCTCCAGCACTAGACTAATAATAATGTTTACCTCTCCTGCACTACTAGACTAATAATAATGTTTACCTCTCCTGCACTACTAGACTAATAATAATGTTTACCTCTCCAACACTACTAGACTAATAATAATGTTTACCTCTCCAGCACTACTAGAATAATAATGTTTACCTCTCCAGCACTACTAGACTAACAATAATGTTTACCTCTCCAACACTACTACACTAATAATAATGTTTACCTCTCCAGCACTACTAGACTAATAATGTTTACCTCTCCTGCACTACTAGACTAATAATAATGTTTACCTCTCCAGAACTACTAGACTAATAATAATGTTTACCTCTCCAGCACTACTAGACTAATAATAATGTTTACCTCTCCAGCACTACTAGACTAATAATAATGTTTACCTCTCCAGCACTACTAGACAAACAATAATGTTTACCTCTCCAACACTACTAGACTAATAATAATGTTTACCTCTCCTGCACTACTAGACTAATAATAATGTTTACCTCTCCAACACTACTAAACTAATAATAATGTTTACCTCTCCAGCACTACTAGACTAATAATAATGTTTGCCTCTCCAACACTACTAGACTAATAATAATGTTTACCTCTCCAGCACTACTAGACTAATAATAATGTTTACCTCTCCAACACTACTAGACTAATAATAATGTTTACCTCTCCTGCACTACTAGACTAATAATAATGTTTACCTCTCCAGCACTACTAGACTAATAATATTGTTTACCTCTCCAACACTACTAGACTAATAATAATGTTTACCTCTTCTGCACTACTAGACTAATAATAATGTTTACCTCTCCTGCACTACTAGACTAATAATAATGTTTACCTCTCCAGCACTACTAGACTAATAATAATGTTTACCTCTCCAGCACTACTAGACTAATAATAATGTTTACCTCTCCAGCACTACTAGACTAATAATAATGTTTACCTCTCCAACACTACTAGACTAATAATAATGTTTACCTCTCCAGCACTACTAGACTAATAATAATGTTTACCTCTCCAACACTACTAGACTAATAATAATGTTTACCTCTCCAACACTACTAGACTTCTCCTCGGTTTCTTCCTTCTTCTTCTTTTTCTTTTCTCCTTTTGGTTTGTCCTTTTTTTCACCTTTAGATTTTTCCTTCTTCAATTTTTTCTTCAACGGTTCGTCTGAGTCAGAACTGCTGTCACTAGATATGTATTCTTTACTCTTATAATTCAGTCCTGATCCTGCCTTACTGTCTAAAGCTTTTTTAGGACTTAGTTTCTTGGAGGTACTCTTCTTTTTACTTTTGATTGATCTGAAGAAGAAAATTAATACAATATACTTTCTTCTTTTACGGAAAAACCTTTTTTTCCAAACACACAAAGTGAACAAAACTTTTGATACAGCAATACAAGTAACAAAACTATCTGTCTTCTGACACTGCAATAAATTAACAAAACTTATCTGTCTTCTGACACTGCAATAAATTAACAAAATTATCTGTCTTCTGACACTGCAATAAATTAACAAAACTATCTGTCTTCTGACACTGCAATAAATTAACAAAACTTTCTGTCTGCAGAGATGCAGCTAACCGTCGGCCCTGTCGGACCTAGGGGGCAGAATTTTAGAGGGTCCGGCAAATGACGTCTTTGTGTCAGACCTAATGACCGGCAAACATTTTTACTGCTTGGGGCTGTCAAAAATCAAATTTCTGTCTGTCCTGGTTACCTCTTAGACCCCTAAGCGAAGGATCTTTGATTATCGTTAATAAAGTCAAAAGTCGTAAACAAATCGGTAAAAATTTCTGTTCCTTTCTGTTTATGAACCAGTTCCCATTCCGGATTTTATTTCGTATCCTATCGGTAATCGTTGTAAATTGTAATTTGATCATTTCCGTTATGGCTGCACGGCCAATTAAGTTTACGGAGGGGTCTAAATCTGGAAAAAAGCACCCACTACCTATCGATTTATCTACAGAGAATAAAAAAGCCAAAAGGTCGTCATATGAAAAGGAGAGGCGACCGGGGCAGTCCTTTAATCGAAAATGAAAGGACAAAATGAACAAACAAATGACGACTTGATATCAAAATTAAAGTTTGTTTTTGCCCGCAAAAACGTATGTCTCCCCCCATCCCACAAACTGTAGTCATAGGTAAAAAATCTATTTGGGTAACAAATAAAATTAAGCTTCAATGAATAACAAAAAAAAACTGTTTTTAATCCATGAAACACAAAAAAAATTTGATCAAAAGTGCTAAAGCAAGGGTTACAGGTACTATTCCATATTGTCATGGCAAAGTTCCCCATTCCAGAAAATTAGTCAGCCCATGTTCCAATGATTTTAAAGGAGTTTTGTTCTTCTAAAATCAATGGATTGGTGATGAAAACTTTTTCAGGGAAATAGTGACATCATGATAGACTTGTACATATATATATATATATATATACAAGTTTCAGTGAGGGATATTACACTAGAGTGTTTGATAATAACTTCCACAAAATTTAGGGGATCAACATTTCCTGGTAATATGCACAACTACATATGGTGTCCTTACTACCTACCAAGTTTCATGAAATTCTGTTCAGTAGTTTCAGAGGAGTTGTGCTGACAAGCTGCTTCAGAAGTATATTTCGGGAAATTTCAAGTTCAAAGGGGCATAACTCCCACAAAATTTAGGGGATCAACATTTCCTGGTAATATACACCACTACATCTGGTGTCCTTACTACCTACCAAGATTCATGAAATTCTGTTCAGTAGTTTCAGAAGAGTTGGTTGCACTGACAAGCTGCTTCAGAAGTATATTTGGGGAAATTTTGAAGTTCAAAGGGGCATAACTCCCACAAAATTTAGGGGATCAAAATTTCCTGGTAATATGCACAACTACATATGGTGTCCTTACTACCTACCAAGTTTCATGAAATTCTGTTCAGTAGTTTCAGAGAAGTATTGATTATTCGATGTTGCAGGGCTATCTAAATTGAATGTGGTCTCAGTCAATAACCCCCATTTGGCAATATCTTTAATCTGATTCTGGTCGTAGTAGTCGTTAGCTGTGTCAAGGCTTTAAGATTGTCCCTTTAATCATACTGTATTGAAAGTGAAATATTAAAACGTTTCTAAAAAAAAAAAAGTAGGTCTGGCAAAAAGTTGATAGGTCTGGCAAAACTCTCTTACTTGCAGGACCCAATGTCTGACAGGAATTTTTTTTTATCTGCAACTCTGTGTCTGTCTTCTGGACACTGCAATAAATTAACAAAACTATCTGTCTTCTGACACTGCAATAAATTAACAAAACTATCTGTCTTCTGACACTGCAATAAATTAACAAAACTGTCCATCTTCTGACACTGCAATAAATTAACAAAACTATCTGTCTTCTAACACTGCAATAAATTAACAAAACTAGGTCTTCTGACACTGCAATAAATTAACAAAACTATCTGTCTTCCGACACTGCAATAAATTAACAAAACTATCTGTCCTCTGACACTGCAATAAATTAACAAAACTATCTGTTTTCTGACACTGCAATAAATTAACAAAACTAGGTCTTCTGACACTGCAATAAATTAACAAAACTATCTGTCTTCTGACACTGCAATAAATTAACAAAACTATCTGTCCTCTGACACTGCAATAAATTAACAAAACTATTTGTCTTCTGACACTGCAATAAATTAACAAAACTATCTGTTTTCTGACACTGCAATATATTAACAAAACTATGTCTTCTGACACTGCAATAAATTAACAAACCTATCTCTCTTCTGACACTGCAATATATTAACAAAACTATCTGTCTTCTGACACTGCAATAAATTAACAAAACTATTTGTCTTCTGACACTGCAATAAATTAACAAAACTATCTGTTTTCTGACACTGCAATAAATTAACAAAACTATGTCTTCTGACACTGCAATAAATTAACAAACCTATCTCTCTTCTGACACTGCAATATATTAACAAAACTATCTGTCTTCTGACACTGCAATAAATTAACAAAACTGTCCGTCTTCTGACACTGCAATAAATTAACAAAACTATCTGTCTAATCTGACACTGCAATAAATTAACAAAACTATCTCTCTTCTGACACTGCAATATATTAACAAAACTATCTGTCTTCTGACACTGCAATAAATTAACAAAACTGTCCGTCTTCTGACACTGCAATAAATTAACAAAACTATCTGTTTTCTGACACTGCAATAAATTAACAATACTATCTGTCTTCTGACACTGCAATAAATTAACAAAACTATCTGTCTTCTGACACTGCAATATATTAACAAAACTATCTGTCTTCTGACACTGCAATAAATTAACAAAACTATCTGTCTTCTGACACTGCAATAAATTAACAAAACTATCTGTCTTCTGACACTGCAATAAAAAAAGAAGAAACTATCTGCCTTCTGATTTGGTTTTATGGTGTTTAACGCCACTTTCAACAATATTTCAGTTATATCGTGGCAGTCAGTTTTATTGGTGGAGGACCAGGACATAAAGATTGGTGGCAACTGGCTTTCTACCGGATTTTAAAATATGTTTTTTGACAATAATTTTCTATTTTTTGTAACAGTGACGGCCACGTTGGATGACAGCCGGAGGTCTTCAATCAAAATTTTGAAAGAAGACCACATATGCATTCTTTCCACATGGTTTGATTGCATTTGATTCTTTACAGGATTTTAAAATAATTTTTTAATGAATTTTTTCACTAATTTTCTATTTATAGTAACGATGGTGGCCATGTTTGATGGGGGATGGGGTTCTCAACCGTAATTCTGAGAGAATATTACATATGTATCAAATTTAATTGCAATATACTCTAAAGGATTTTTCTGGATTTTTTAATTTATTTTTTTGCTGATTTTACCCCCTATGTTCTATTTATAGACATGGCGACCATGATGGTTGGTCGGTAGGGTCATCGGACATAACTTTTAAATGAAACCCCCTAAGGATGATTCAGGCCAAGTTTGGTTTAAATTGGCCCAGTGGTTTCCGAGGAGAAGATTTTGAAAAAGTTTACAGACGGACAACGGACGCCAAGTGATGGCAATAGCTCATACAGGTGAGCTAAAAATTGCAGTGTAGGTAGATCTTGACAGGCTGAACATGTTTGCAGTTTAAACTTAACATCTATCTCTTATAGTTTTTTAAATAAAGGACGAAAAGTATTAAAATTTTGAAATTTTGATGAAAAAAGGACAATAACTCCAAAATGGGTAATAGGATTTACTTAAAAATTGCAGGGTAGGTAGACCTCGACATGCTGCATATTTTTGCTATTTAAATTTAACATCTATCTCTTATAGTTTTTGAAATAAAGGATGAAAAGTATTAAAATTTTGAAAATTTGATGAAACCAGAGGCTCCCAGGAGCCTGTAATCGCTCACCTGGATCAAAGCTGCTTTCAATAACAACGCAACTGCACTGTGGCGGCCATCTTGGCGGGAGAGCGCAACTGCCGGACACACTTTTGGAAGAGGACCATCCAATGACTATTCCATCAAAGTTTGGTTTTAATTGAGCTACTGGTTCCAGACAAGATGGTTTTTATGTGAATTTCCCATAGGGTCCTATGTTAAACTAAGTACAGCTGTGCAGCCATCTTGGTCAGAGGGCGGGACCACCAGACACAATTTTGGAAGAGGACCATCCAATGACTATTTTATCAAAGTTTGGTTCCAATTGAGCAACTGGTTCCAGACAAGAAGATTTTTATGTGAATTTCCCATAGGTTCCTATGTTAAACTAAGTTTGGCTGTGGGGGCCATCTTGGTCGAAGGACCGAACTGCCTGACATATTTTTGGAAGAGAACCATCCAATGACTATTTCATCAACATTTAATTCTTATTGAACAAATGGTTTCAAACAAGAAGATTTTTATGGGAATTTCCCATAGGGTCCTATGTTAAATTAAGATCAGCTGTGGTGGCCATCTTGGTCGGAGGTCTCTGAAATGCCAGACATAAATTTGGAAGGGAACCATCCAAGGATCATTTCAGCAAATTTGGTTGAAATTGGCTCAGTAGCTTCAGAGGAGAAGTTTTTTTTAAAATTTCATCCCCCCTTTTTTCTATTTTTAGCTTGGTGACCATCTTGGTTGGAAGTCGGGATCACCGGACACAATTTTGGAAGGGGGCCATCCAAGGACTATTCCACCAAAGTTTGGTTGCAATTGGCCCAGTGGTTTCTGAATAGAAGATTTTTATGTGAATTTCCCATAGGGTCCTATGTTAAGCTAAGTTCGGCTGTGGGGGCCATCTTGATCGAAGGGCCGAACCGCCGCACACATTTTTGGAAGAGAACCATACAATGACTATCTCATCAAAATTTTGTTCTTATTGAGCAAATGGTTTCAGAGAAGAAGATTTTTATGGGAATTACCCATAGGGTTCTATGTTAAATTAAGTTCGGCTGTGGTGACCATCTTGGTCGGAGTTCTGAAATGCCGGACACAATTTTGGAAGAAGAACCACCCAAGAATCATTTCAGCAAAGTTTGGTTGAGATTAGCCAGTAGTTTCAGAGGAGGATTTTTTTTAAATTTCATCCCCCCTTTTTTCTAATTTGCATAATCAGTCAAAATCGGCAAAAGTTCAAAGTTCATAAAAAATCCTGTAATACATGTTAAAAAGCTCATCATTATGCTTATACAGTTCAAATTTGGCAAGTTTTGGTTCAGCGGTTTCAGAGGAGAAGATTTAAATGTGATCTTTTATCAAAATATGCCTAATTTGCATAATCGGTATATATCGGCTGAAAGAAAAATTTAACAGAAAAAACCGGAATATATGCTAGACTACTTCTTGCCATGTAGCTGCAGTTAAAATTTGAGCTCATTTTGACTTACACTAAAGCAGCAATGGACAATTAAAATTTCATCCCCCCTTTTTTCTATTTTGAGCTTGGCGGCCATTTTGGTTGGAAGTCGGGATCACCGGACACAATTTGGAAGGGGGCCATCCAAGAATCATTTCAGCAAAGTTTGGTTGAGATTGGCTCAGTAGTTTCCGAGGAGAAGATTTTTTTTAAATTTCATCCCCCCTTTTTTTTAATTTGCATAATCGGTCAAAATCGACAAAAGTTCAAAGTTCATAAAAAATCATGTAATACATGTTAAAAAGGTCATCATTATGCTTATACAGTTCAAATTTGGGCACATTCTGGCTTAAAATAGAGCAGTTTTGGCCATTTGAAGAAATTTCTATTTTTAGTAACAGCGGCCATCTTGAATGGAGGGCGGAGCTGTCGGACACAATTTTGAAAGGGACCCACCCAGGGACCATCCCTGCCAGGTTTGGTTTAATTTAGTTCGGCGGTTTCAGAGGAGAAGATTTAAATGTGATCTTTTATCAAAATATGCCTAATTTGCATAATCGGTATATATCGGCTGAAAGAAAAATTTCACAGAAAAACCCGCAATATATGCTAAACTACTTCTTGCCATGTAGCTGCAGTTAAAATTTGAGCTCATTTTGAATTACACTAAAGCAGCAGTGGACAATTAAAATTTCATCCCCCCTTTTTCTATTTTGAGCTTGGCGGCCATCTTGGTTGGAAGTCGGGATCACCGGACACAATTTTGGAAGGGGACCATCCAAGAATCATCTCAGCAAAGTTTGGTTGATATTGGCTTGGTAGTTTCCGAGGAGAAGATTTTTTAAAAATTTCATCCCCCCTTTTTTCTAATTTGCATAATCGGTCAAAATCAGCAAAAGTTCAAAGTTCATAAAAAATCCTGTCATACATACTAAAAAGCTCATCATTATGCTTATACAGTTCAACTTTGGGCACATTCTGGCTTAAAATAGAGCAGTTTTGGCCATTTGAAGAAATTTCTATTTTTAGTAACAGCGGCCATCTTGAATGGAGGGCGGGGCTGTCGGACACAATTTTGAAAGGGACCCACCCAGGGACCATCCCTGCCAGGTTTGGTTTAATTTGGTTCAGCGGTTTCAGAGGAGAAGATTTAAATGTGATCTTTTATCAAAATATGCCTAATTTGCATAATCGGTATATATCAGCTGAAAGAAAAATTTCACAGAAAAACCCGGAATATATGTTAAACTACTCCTTGCCATGTAGCTGCAGTTAAAATTTGAGCTCATTTTGACTTACACTAAAGCAGCAATGGACAATTAAAATTTCATCCCCCCTTTTTTCTATTTTTAGCTTGGCGGCCATCTTGGTTGGAAGTCGGGATCACCGGACACAATTTTGAAAGGGGGTCATCCAAGGACCATTCCACCAAAGTTTGGTTGCAATTGGCCCAGTGGTTTCTGAGGAGAAGATTAAAATGTGAAATGTTGAAGGACGGACGACAGACGACGGACGAAAAGTGATGACAATAGCTCACATGCCCTAAAGGCCAGGTGAGCTAAAAAGGGCAATAACTCCAAAATGGGTCATGGGATTTACTTCAAAATTGCAGGGTAGTTAGATTTTGACATGCTGCACATTTTTGCAATTTAAACTTAACATCTATCTCTTATAGTTTCTGAAATATAAGACGAAAAGTATTATTATTTTTTAAATCTGATGAAAAAAGGCCAATAACTCCAAGATGGGTAATCAGATTTACTTCAAAATTGCAGGGTAGGTAGATCTTGCTGTGCTGATGATTTTTACTCCATATCTGATTTCTGTTTTTATTAACGGTTTTTGAGTTATTACCCAAAAACCTGCAATTTTACCATATGTTCTATTTATAGACATGGCAGCCATGATGGTTGGTCGGCAGGGTCATCGGACATAAATTTTAAAGGGAACCCCCTAAGGATGATTCAGGCCAAGTTTGGTTTAAATTGGCCCAGTGGTTTCAGAGGAGAAGATTTTTGAAAAAGTTTACAGACGGACGACAAGTGATGGCAATAACTCACACAGGTGAGCTAATAAAAGAACTAGAGGCTCCCTGGAGCCTGCAATTGCTCACCTGATTTTCAATTTGACTTCAAATTTTATTAAAAAAAACCAAGATGAACTGTGAGCTAATGCTCACTTATGATACCCCTGCTCTTCGGCAAACAGGAAGTAGGAATCTGACGGGTCATAAAACACTTCCCACCATATGGGGTACCTATATGAAGCTTGTGACCAAATATCAGATCTCTGCCATCAATAGTTGCTGAGAAAAATGTGACGAAAAATGTGCATATACGTTCAATGTGTATAAAAACCAACTAAGTCGGCAAACAGGAAGTAAGAATCTGACGGTTCAAAAACGCTTCCCACAATATGGCATACCTATATGAAGCTTGTGACCAAATATCAGATTCCTGTCATCAATAGTTGCTTAGAAAAATGCAATGAAATATGAGCATATATGTTCAATGTGTATAAAAATCAACTAAGTCGGCAAACAGGAAGTAGAAATCTGATGGGTCCAAAAACGTTTCCCACGATATGGGGTACCTATATGAACTATATGAAGCTTGTGACCAAATATCAGATTTCTGCCATCAATAGTTGCTGAGAAAAATGCGACGAAAAATGAGCATATATGTTCAATGTGTATAAAAATCAACAAAGTCGCCAAACAGGAAGTAGGAATCTGATGGGTCCAAAAACGCTTCCCACAATATGGTATACCTATATGACGCTTGTGACCAAATATCAGATTTCTGCCATCAACAGTTACTGAGAAAAATGCGACAAAATATTTCTTGGACGGACAGAGGTAAAACAGTATACCCCCCTCCCCCTTCGGGGAGCGGGGGTATAATAATTTCAGCAGATTCTTTTTCTTCTTTTTTTTTTGCAATTTAATGACATTTCTACTAACAATAATGCTAGCCATCTTGGATGGAGGATGGAGGGTGTCACACATGATTTCATAAAGCATGGAAGATATGCTGAACTACTCAATGCCATGTAGCTGCAGTTAAAATAGGACCTCATTTTGAAACCAGCAAGACAATAAAAGAAATTTTGAAATGGAACCACCCGTGGACAATCCCAGCCAAAGTAGGTTTAATTTGGTGCAGCGGTTTCAGAGGAGAAGATTCAAATGTGATCTTTTATCAAAATATTGCACAGAAACCATTTGTCTACAGACGAAGACAGACCCATAACATACTATGACAGCAATATTTTTTTTACTTTCATATAAAAAGCCTCTACACATATTTTGCAAGGGTTCAAATTCCTCTCAGGTGATGTGTACTCAATACAACATTATGTGATAAAGCTTGTAAGTGGTTTTCTCCGGTTTACTCCACCAATAAAACTGACTGCCACGATATAACTAAAATATTGTTGAAAGTGGCATTAAGCACCATAACCCCCCTCCCCTCCCCTCCCCCATAAAGTGGCATTAAGCACCATAACCCCCCTCCCCTCCCCTCCCCCATAAAGTGGCATTAAGCACCATAACCCCCCCTCCCCTCCCCTCCCCCATAAAGTGGCATTAAGCACCATAACCCCCTCCCCTCCCCTCCCCCATAAAGTGGCATTAAGCACCATAACCCCCCCCCCTCCCCTCCCCCATAAAGTGGCATTAAGCACCACAACCCCCCTCCCCTCCCCTCCCCCATAAAGTGGCATTAAGCACCATAACCCCCTCCCCTCCCCTCCCCCATAAAGTGGCATTAAGCACCATAACCCCCTCCCCTCCCCTCCCCCATAAAGTGGCATTAAGCACCATAACCCCCCCTCCCCTCCCCTCCCCCATATTTTGCTTATGTACTTTTCTTCCTCCTCTTCATTACTTCCAGCCTCTGGTTTATTTTTTAAATATTCTTCCATTGCTACGTTAAACTCCTCTTTAGCTGCTTTTGCTTTTTCTTCCCATTCCTGAGAGAAAAAAAAGAAATTTCATTAGATAAACACAAATATTAAGTTAAAGACTTACTGTAAAGAAAACATTTTTAAATGAAATGTTTATAAAATCTTGTTATTGAAAATTAGATTTGATTGTATTTTTTTTTTATATTCAAGAAGATAATAGTAATTTTGTAATTTTGTATGAAATACTAGTTCTAATGTGCAGTATTCAACAATTAAACTTTTCCCTATTTTTAGCAACAGTGGCTCCCTTAAATGGAGGGTGAGGATTTCGGAACAAATTTTGAAAGGGGATCAACCTAGTACCATCCCAGCCAAGTTTTTGAGGGAAGATTTCAAAATGAATTTTGTTATATAAATATGCCTCATTTGCATAATCAGCATAAATCAGCTGAAACAAAAAATTCCCAGATAAATCCAGTATATATGTTAAACTACCTAATTGCCATACAACTGCTGATAAAATTTGAGTTCATTTGGAATTATATAAGCAGATATGGACTATTGCATATATATCTATTTTAAGTAATGGGTGCCATCTTGAATGGAGGGTGGAGCTGTCTGACACCCAATGAATTTCCCAGCCAAGATTGAATTATTTTTACATAGTGGGTTTTTAGGGAGGAGAAAATTTAAATGTCATTTTTTTTTTATCAAAATATGCAAAAACTGCTCATTCTGTATAAATCGGCTGAAGCCAGTGAAATAAAACTTTCTCTGAAAAAAAGCCGGTGTTTGTTGAACTACTCATTGCTATGAATTTTTTTATGGTCCATCAATAAAGATGATCATTTTGCAAAATACTGGAGTAAAATGCAGTGAAAACGAAATACCGTCGGACAAGTCCGGTAAAATGACCGCTGGTCCGATATAAACCCTTGGATTTCAGGACCGATTGTCCGGTATTGCTCTGTCATTTGATTTCTTCAATTTCGGCTATAACGATTGATTTGTCAGCATAGGATTTCATAAAAACTAAAGTGAAACGCCAAATCTTATTTATTGTATCATTTTTCGTTGTTCCATGCTATGATGAAGTTCAAGGACATTGACAAAAAAGTCACAATCTCAGAAACGCTTTAATGAAAATTATCGGATATCAATTTGGTGCCAATTTAAACTTGTCTGTTGTGCAAAATATGATAGAGGACTTGATTTAGGATTTTGGGAAATATTGAAACCTTTGAAATGGACAAATATTACAAGCTTTTTCCTGATTAAGACAAATGATTGAAAAGATATCCACTAAACATTTATTTCCCTGTGAATTTAAATAAAATACTTTGTTGTATTTATATAAAAAAAAAATTATACAAAATGTTTACTTCAAATCCAAATTCTTTATTGATATGAAATCCAAGAGGATTGTCATCAGCAACAATACAATCAACAGACATACACAAAACATGAAACAATTAAAAACAAAAAGTAGCATGAGGGCTGAGGAGGCAAAAAGTCACTATAACCAACTTATAACAAATACAATATAAATACACTAATATGAAAGTAACACAAATATTAAGGTTACTTTGCATTGCTCTTAAGTAACTTATTTCTCTCACTGCACATTTCAGAGATACCTATTGCACATATTTTCATAATATCGTAATCATTACTGTTAAGAATATATTTAAATTTATCTGAATCAGACATAACCAAAAAATTAGGAACAATTTCAGTGACCTTACTATACAGTTTAGATCGAGATGAAGTCAATTTATTACACTGAATAACAAAGTGGTATTCATTTTTTATTTCTAATTTACATATTGGGCAGTCTATTTTCTAAAGGAATATTTTGGTGACGACCTTGTTCAATTAAAAGATTACTATTACTAATCTGCAGTTTGACAAAGTTAGATACAATATTTTTCTGAATATTCAGTAACAAAAAATTTTCCAAAACATATTCAGATTTTAGTTCCCTATAAGTTCTTAATTTATTCTTATTTGTTTTATTATCATCATTATAAAGCTCTCTCTTCCAGTAACTGATGAAATTGTCACTAAGCTTGTTATAGACGGCTTAGTTTATTTTTGGAAAATGTGTTTTGATTCTCCCAAACATGACAAAATCCCAACTTTTTTAATAACAGTCTTATCTTGGAAGTGCTTAAAGTTAAATTTGTAGGCCTGTTCAATTAAGCTTACCTCATCTGAATTAACTAGATGATTCCAAAAACCAACTGACAGTTTAATGACATCAATAGAAATTAGAATTACTCCAAGCTCTGAGAAGACAGCCAAATTGACAGCTCCTCTATTAACACCTAATAGGTGTTTTATAAATTTAGTTGTTTAGTCTGGTGGAAAGGAAAAATATCTATCTTCAAAGTTAGCATTTTCTTTCACTAATATATCTAGTGACCAAAGTTCTGAACAATATACTTCAAAGCAGACTTGTTTTAACAAACAATGTTCAGAAAAATATATATACAGTTAATTTGCATTGCTAAAACGAGAAATGGAAAATTGGTAGCCCTTGCTTGAAAGCAACCACTACAGGAAAAGCTTAATATTGACTGAGGAAAGTGACCTTCATGCACTAAATATTATATGTGACACAGACAAGGACAATGATGACTTTTGTGTTGATTTTATTGATGAAGAAGATAATTGGAGAGAAGTTTTCCTTCTCTCGGAGAGAGAATGTTAACAATAAAACTATTCAGAATATATATTCTTATGAAAATTTTTCTTCCCATACCATTCTTCTCCTTATTGGTTTCATATGACATGGGTATATGAAATAAGAAAACAACCCTAATTAAAAGGGCTTTATACAAAGTAAAGGAAACTACAGGCCAGCCATCAACAATGAAATATTTAAAAAATTACGATTTTCTTTCGGTCTGGTAAAAGTTGATTCGGTCTGGTGAATCACCTTGGTTCACCAGACCGAATGTTCTGTAATTTTTTTTACAATTTCGCATTCACTGAAAATGTTTCAGAAAGAGACTACTCAAACGAATTTATTTAAAAAAAACCCATCAAAATCAGATGAAAAATTAGCTCTCCATGCACAAATTAAATATGAGATAGCATTAAGGCCATAAAATTCAGAGAAACTCCGACAAAATCAGGGTTGTTGGCATCTCTGTATCCAGGGGGATTGATTTATTGGATGAAGCAAAGATACAAAATAAAAAAAAAATTAAAAATATGCAAATACATTGTAAATGTAAACCATATAATTTTTTTCCCATTTACTTACAGCTTTCTCACTGGCTTCCAGAGCTCTCCACAAATCTCCACCAATCTTTGATATATCTAAGAAGGCAGCATCAGGATTTTTCTCCTTTATGTCGTTCCTGTTTGCATTGAACCACATCATGTAAGATGACATTGGACGCTTAGGTTTATTAGGATCAGAGTCCTTCTTTTTCTTTTTTCTAGAGCCACCTTCTTTCTGAAAGAATGAGTGAGTGATTGTTGCTTAGCGCCAACTCAGCAATTTTTCAGCTATATCATAGCAAGAACAAGTTTTGTTTTCAATGAAATTATGACGAGGTCTGCTTTGTACTAGACCAACATGCTTAGATGGATTTTCATAGTGCTAGTTCACTGAAACAACAGTCCATGGATAGACATGTCGCAACACTCCGACATATTACCCTGTTTCCAAGCCAACCAGTCTTTGCTCTTTCTTCTTAATGCTGCATACTTAGTGAGAAGCAACAATTTTATAGTCTTTGGTTTGTCCCGATCAGGCCTCGAACCCATGATCTACCACACTCTAGGCAAGCACGCTAACCATTAGGGAGATAACTCCTACACTAGAGGCTCACTCGAGTCAGGTGAGCTAAAAGTACAATGTGCCTGTCATTAGGGAGATAACCCTTACACTAGAGGCTCACTCGGGTAAGGTGAGCTAAAAGTACAATGTGCCTGTCATTAGGGAGATAACTCTTACACTAGAGGTTCACTCAGGTCAGGTGAGCTAAAAGTACAATGTGCTTGTCATTAGGGAGATAACTCTTACACTAGAGGCTCACTCGGGTCAGGTGAGCTAAAAGTACAATGTTCCGGTCATTAGGGAGATAACTCTTACACTAGAGGCTCCCTCGGGTCAGGTGAGCTAAAAGTACAATGTGCCTGTCATTAGGGAGATAACTCTTACACTAGAGGCTCACTCGGGTCAGGTGAGCTAAAAGTACAATGTGCCTGTCTCGGGTCCGGTGAGCTAAAAGTACAATGTGCCTGTCATTAGGGAGATAACTCTTACACGAGAGGCTCACTCGGGTCAGGTGAGCTAAAAGTACAATGTGCCTGTCATTAGGGAGATAACTCTTACACTAGAGGCTCACTCGAGTCAGGTGAGCTAAAAGTACAATGTCCCTGTCATTAGGGAGATAACTCTTACACTAGAGGCTCACTTGAGTCAGGTGAGCTAAAAGTACAATGTGCCTGTCATTAGGGAGATAACTCTTATACACTAGAGGCTCACTCGGGTCAGGTGAGCTAAAAGTACTATGTGCCTGTCATTAAGGAGATAACATCTACACTAGAGGCTCACTCGGGTCAGGTGAGCTAAAAGTACAATGTGCCTGTCATTACGGAGATAACTCCTATACTAGAGGCTCACTTGGGTCAGGTGAGCTAAAAGTACAATGTGCCTGTCATTAGGGAGATAACTCTTACACTAGAGGCTCACTCGGGTCAGGCGAGCTAAAAGTACAATGTGCCTGTCATTAGGGGAGATAACTCCTACACTAGAGGCTCACTCGGGTCAGGTGAGCTAAAAGTACAATGTGCTTGTCATTAGGGAGATAACTCTTACACTAGAGGCTCACTCGGGTCAGGTGAGCTAAAAGTACAATGTGCCTGTCATTAGGGAGATAACTCTTACACTAGAGGCTCACTCGGGTCAGGTGAGCTAAAAGTACAATGTGCCTGTCATTACGGAGATAACACTTACACTAGAGGCTCACTCGGGTCAGGTGAACTAAAAGTACAATGTGCCTGTCATTACTGAGAAAACTCCTATACTAGAGGCTCACTCGGGTCAGGTGAGCTAAAAGTACAATGTGCCTGTCATTAGGGAGATAACTCTTACACTAGAGGCTCACTCGGGTCAGGTGAGCTAAAAGTACAATGTGCCTTTCATTAGGGAGATAACTCTTACACTAGAGGTTCACTCGGGTCAGGTGAGCTAAAAGTACAATGTGCCTGTCATTAGGGAGATAACTCTTACACTAGAGGCTCACTCGGGTCAGGTGAGCTAAAAGTACAATGTGCCTGTCATTAGGGAAATAACTCTTAAACTAGAGGCTCACTCGGGTCAGGTGAGCTAGAACTACAATGTGCCTGTCATTAGGGAGATAACTCTTACACTAGAGGCTCACTTGGGTCAAGTGAGCTAAAAGTACAATGTGACTGTCATTAGGGAGATAACTCTTACACTAGAGGCTCACTCGAGTCAGGTGAGCTAAAAGTACAATGTGCCTGTCATTACGGAGATAACTCTTATACTAGAGGCTCACTCGGGTCAGGTGAGCTAAAAGTACAATGTGCCTGTCATTAAGGAGATAACTCTTACACTAGAGGCTCACTCGGGTAAGGTGAGCTAAAAGTACAATGTGCCTGTCATTAGGGAGATAACTCTTACACTAGAGGTTCACTCGGGTCAGGTGAGCTAAAAGTACAATGTGTCTGTCATTAGGGAGATAACTCTTACACTAGAGGCTCACTCGGGTCAGGTGAGCTAAAAGTACAATGTGCCTGTCATTAGGGAGATAACTCTTAAACTAGAGGCTCACTCGGGTCAGGTGAGCTAGAAGTACAATGTGCCTGTCATTAGGGAGATAACTCTTACACTAGAGGCTCACTCGAGTCAGGTGAGCTAAAATTACAATGTGCCTGTCATTAGGGAGATAACTCTTACACTAGCGGCTCACTCGGGTCAGGTGAGCTAAAAGTACAATGTGCCTGTCATTAGGGAGATAACTCTTAAACTAGAGGCTCACTCGGGTCAGGTGAGCTAGAAGTACAATGTGCCTGTCATTAGGGAGATAACTCTTACACTAGAGGCTCACTCGAGTCAGGTGAGCTAAAATTACAATGTGCCTGTCATTAGGGAGATAACTCTTACACTAGAGGCTCACTCGGGTCAGGTGAGCTAAAAGTACAATGTGCCTGTCATTACGGAGATAACTCCTATACTAGAGGCTCACTTGGGTCAGGTGAGCTAAAAGTACAATGTGCCTGTCATTAGGGAGATAACTCTTACACTAGAGGGTCACTCGGGTCAGGTGAGCTAAAAGTACAATGTGCCTGTCATTAGGGAGATAACTCTTACACTAGAGGCTCACTCGGGTCAGGTGAGCTAAAAGTACAATGTGCCTGTCATTAGGGAGATAACTCTTACACTAGAGGCTCACTCGGGTCAGGTGAGCTAAAAGTACAATGTGCCTGTCATTAGGGAGATAACTCCTATACTAGAGACTCACTCGGGTCAGGTGAGCTAAAAGTACAATGTGCCTGTCTCGGGTCAGGTGAGCTAAAAGTACAATGTGCCTGTCATTAGGGAGATAACTCTCACACTAGAGGCTCACTCGGGTCAGGTGAGCTAAAAGTACAATGTGCCTGTCATTAGGGAGATAACTCTTACATTAAGAGGCTCACTCGGATAAGGTGACCTAAATGTACAATGTGCCTGTCATTAGGGAGATAACTCTCACACTAGAGGCTCACTTGGGTCAGGTGAGCTAAAAGTACAATGTGCCTGTCATTAGGGAGATAACTCTTACACTAGAGGGTCACTCGGGTCAGGTGAGCTAAAAGTACAATGTGCCTGTCATTAGGGAGATAACTCTTACACTAGAGGCTCACTCGGGTCAGGTGAGCTAAAAGTACAATGTGCCTGTCATTAGGGA
This sequence comes from Bathymodiolus brooksi, assembly GCA_963680875.1. Classification (NCBI taxonomy): domain Eukaryota; kingdom Metazoa; phylum Mollusca; class Bivalvia; order Mytilida; family Modiolidae; genus Bathymodiolus; species Bathymodiolus brooksi. Next base: position 7,214,774 of record OY804580.1, on the reverse strand, counting down.
GATAACTCCTATACTAGAGGCTCACTCGGGTCAGGTGAGCTAAAAGTACAATGTGCCTGTCTCGGGTCAGGTGAGCTAAAAGTACAATGTGCCTGTCATTAGGGAGATAACTCTCACACTAGAGGCTCACTCGGGTCAGGTGAGCTAAAAGTACAATGTGCCTGTCATTAGGGAGATAACTCTTACATTAAGAGGCTCACTCGGATAAGGTGACCTAAATGTACAATGTGCCTGTCATTAGGGAGATAACTCTCACACTAGAGGCTCTCGGGTCAGGTGAGCTAAAAGTACAATGTGCCTGTCATTAGGGAGATAACTCTAACACTAGAGGCTCACTCGGGTCAGGTGAGCTAAAAGTACAATGTGCCTGTCATTAGGGAGATAACTCTTACACTAGAGGCTCACTCGGGTCAGGTGAACTAAAAGTACAATGTGCCTGTCTCGGGTCAGGTGAGCTAAAAGTACAATGTGCCTGTCATTACGGAGATAACTCCTATACTAGAGGCTCACTCTGGTCAGGTGAGCTAAAAGTACAATGTGCCTGTCATTAGGGAGATAACTCTTACACTAGAGGCTCACCCGGGTCAGGTGAGCTAAAAGTACAATGTGCCCGTCATTACGGAGATAACTCTTACACTAGAGGTTCACGCGGGTCAGGTGAGCTAAAAGTACAATGTGCCTGTCATTAGGTAGATAACTCTTACACTAGAGGCTCACTCGGGTCAGGTGAGCTAAAAGTACAATGTGCCTGTCATTAGGGAAATAATTCTTAAACTAGAGGCTCACTCGGGTCAGGTGAGCTAGAACTACAATGTGCCTGTCATTAGGGAGATAACTCTTACACTAGAGGCTCACTCGGGTCAGGTGAGCTAAAAGTACAATGTGCCTGTCATTAGGGAGATAACTCTTACACTAGAGGCTCACTCGGGTCAGGTGAGCTAAAAGTACAATGTGCCTGTCATTACGGAGATAACTCCTATACTAGAGGCTCACTCAGGTAAGGTGAGCTAAAAGTACAATGTGCCTGTCATTAGGGAGATAATTCTTACACTAGAGGTTCACTTGGGTCAGGTGAGCTAAAAGTACAATGTGCCTGTCATTAGGGAGATAACTCTTACACTAGAGGCTCACTCGGGTCAGGTGAGCTAAAAGTACAATGTGCCTGTCATTAGGGAGATAACTCTTACACTAGAGGTTCACTCGGGTCAGGTGAGCTAAAAGTACAATGTGCCTGTCATTAGGGAGACAACTCCTACACTAGAGGCTCACTCGGGTCAGGTGAGCTAAAAGTACAATGTGCCTGTCATTAGGGAGATAACTCTTACACTAGAGGCTCACCCGGGTCAGGTGAGCTAAAAGTACAATGTGCCTGTCATTAGGGAGATAACTCTTACACTAGAGGCTCACTCGGGTTAGGTGAGCTAAAAGTACAATGTGCCTGTCATTACAGAGATAACTCTTACACTAGAGGCTCACTCGAGTCAGGTGAGCTAAAAGTACAATGTGCCTGTCATTAGGGAGATAACTCCTATACTAGAGGCTCACTTGGGTCAGGTGAGCTAAAAGTACAATGTGCCTGTCATTAGGGAGATAACTCTTACACTAGAGGCTCACTCGGGTCAGGTGAGCTAAAAGTACAATGTGCCTGTCATTGGGGAGATAACTCCTACACTAGAGGCTCACTTGGGTCAGGTGAGCTAAAAGTACAATGTGCCTGTCATTAGGGAGATAACTCTTACACTAGATGTTCACGCGGGTCAGGTGAGCTAAAAGTACAATGTGCCTGTCATTAGGGAAATAATTCTTAAACTAGAGGCTCACTCGGGTCAGGTGAGCTAGAACTACAATGTGCCTGTCATTAGGGAGATAACTCTTACACTAGAGGCTCACTCGGGTCAGGTGAGCTAAAAGTACAATGTGCCTGTCATTAGGGAGATAACTCCTATACTAGAGGCTCACTCGGGTCAGGTGAGCTAAAAGTACAATGTGCCTGTCATTACGGAGATAACTCTTACACTAGAGGCTCACTCGGGTCAGGTGAGCTAAAGTAAAATGTGCCTGTCATTAGGGAGATAACTCTTACACTAGAGGCTCACTTGGGTCAGGTGAGCTAAAAGTACAATGTGCCTGTCATTAGGGAGATAACTCCTACACTAGAGGCTCACTCGGGTCAGGTGAGCTAAAAGTACAATGTGCCTGTCATTAGGGAGATAACTCTTACACTAGAGGCTCACTCGGGTCAGGTGAGCTAAAAGTACAATGTGCCTGTCATTAGGGAGATAACTCTTACACTAGATGTTCACGCGGGTCAGGTGAGCTAAAAGTACAATGTGCCTGTCATTAGGGAAATAATTCTTAAACTAGAGGCTCACTCGGGTCAGGTGAGCTAGAACTACAATGTGCCTGTCATTAGGGAGATAACTCTTACACTAGAGGCTCACTCGGGTCAGGTGAGCTAAAAGTACAATGTGCCTGTCATTAGGGAGATAACTCCTATACTAGAGGCTCACTCGGGTCAGGTGAGCTAAAAGTACAATGTGCCTGTCATTACGGAGATAACTCTTACACTAGAGGCTCACTCGGGTCAGGTGAGCTAAAGTAAAATGTGCCTGTCATTAGGGAGATAACTCTTACACTAGAGGCTCACTTGGGTCAGGTGAGCTAAAAGTACAATGTGCCTGTCATTAGGGAGATAACTCCTACACTAGAGGCTCACTCGGGTCAGGTGAGCTAAAAGTACAATGTGCCTGTCATTAGGGAGATAACTCTTACACTAGAGGCTCACTCGGGTCAGGTGAGCTAAAAGTACAATGTGCCTGTCATTAGGGAGATAACTCTTACACTAGAGGCTCACTCGGGTTAGGTGAGCTAAAAGTACAATGTGCCTGTCATTACAGAGATAACTCCTACACTAGAGGCTCACTCGAGTCAGGTGAGTTAAAAGTACAATGTGCCTGTCATTAGGGAGATAACTCCTATACTAGAGGCTCACTCGGGTCAGGTGAGCTAAAAGTACAATGTGCCTGTCATTAGGGAGATAACTCTTACACTAGAGGCTCACTCGGGTCAGGTGAGCTAAAAGTACAATGTGCCTGTCATTGGGGAGATAACTCCTACACTAGAGGCTCACTCGGGTCAGGTGAGCTAAAAGTACAATGTGCCTGTCATTAGGGAGATAACTCTTACACTAGAGGCTCACTCGGGTCAGGTGAGCTAAAAGTACAATGTGCCTGTCATTAGGGAGATAACTCCTATACTAGAGGCTCACTCGGGTCAGGTGAGCTAAAAGTACAATGTGCCTGTCATTAGGGAGATAACTCTTACACTAGAGGCTCACTCGGGTCAGGTGGGCTAAAGTAAAATGTGCCTGTCATTAGGGAGATAACTCTTACACTAGAGGCTCACTTGGGTCAGCTGAGCTAAAAGTACAATGTGCCTGTCATTAGGGAGATAACTCTTACACTAGAGGCTCACTCGGGTCAGGTGAGCTAAAAGTATAATGTGCCTGTCATTGGGGAGATAACTCCTATACTAGAGGCTCACTCGGGTCAGGTGAGCTAAAAGTACAATGTGCCTGTCATTAGGGAGATAACTCTTACACTAGAGGCTCACTCGGGTCAGGTGGACTAAAGTAAAATGTGCCTGTCATTAGGGAGATAACTCTTACACTAGAGGCTCACTTGGGTCAGGTGAGCTAAAAGTACAATGTGCCTGTCATTAGGGAGATAACTCTTACACTAGAGGCTCACTCGGGTCAGGTGAGCTAAAAGTACAATGTGCCTGTCATTAGGGAGATAACTCTTACACTAGAGGCTCACTTGGGTCAGGTGAGCTAAAAGTACAATGTGCCTGTCATTAGGGAGATAATTCTTACACTAGAGGCTCACTCGGGTCAGGTGAGCTAAAAGTACAATGTGCCTGTCATTGGGGAGATAACTCCTATACTAGAGGCTCACTCGGGTCAGGTGAGCTAAAAGTACAATGTGCCTGTCATTAGGGAGATAACTCTTACACTAGAGGCTCACTCGGGTCAGGTGAGCTAAAAGTACAATGTGCCTGTCATTAGGGAGATAACTCTTACACTAGAGGCTCACTTGGGTCAGGTGAGCTAAAAGTACAATGTGCCTGTCATTAGGGAGATAACTCTTACACTAGAGGCTCACTCGGGTCAGGTGAGCTAAAAGTACAATGTGCCTGTCATTAGGGAGATAACTCTTACACTAGAGGCTCACTTGGGTCAGGTGAGCTAAAAGTACAATGTGCCTGTCATTAGGGAGATAATTCTTACACTAGAGGCTCACTCGGGTCAGGTGAGCTAAAAGTACAATGTGCCTGTCATTAGGGAGATAACTCTTACACTAGAGGCTCACTCGGGTCAGGTGAGCTAAAAGTACAATGTGCCTGTCATTAGGGAGATAACTCTTACACTAGAGGCTCACTCGGGTCAGGTGAGCTAAAAGTACAATGTGCCTGTCATTAGGGAGATAACTCTTACACTAGAGGCTCACTCGGGTCAGGTGAGCTAAAAGTACAATGTGCCTGTCATTAGGGAGATAACTCTTACACTAGAAGCTCACTCGGGTCAGGTGAGCTAAAAGTACAATGTGCCTGTCATTAGGGAGATAACTCTTACACTAGAGGCTCACTCGGGTCAGGTGAGCTAAAAGTACAATGTGCCTGTCATTAGGGAGATAACTCTTACACTAGAGGCTCACTCGGGTCAGGTGAGCTAAAAGTACAATGTGCCTGTCATTAGGGAGATAACTCTTACACTAGAGGCTCACTCGGGTCAGGTGAGCTAAAAGTACAATGTGCCTGTCATTAGGGAGATAACTCTTACACTAGAGGCTCACTCGGGTCAGGTGAGCTAAAAGTACAATGTGCCTGTCATTAGGGAGATAACTCTTACACTAGAAGCTCACTCGGGTCAGGTGAGCTAAAAGTACAATGTGCCTGTCATTAGGGAGATAACTCTTACACTAGAGGCTCACTCGGGTCAGGTGAGCTAAAAGTACAATGTGCCTGTCATTAGGGAGATAACTCTTATACTAGAGGCTCACTCGGGTCAGGTGAGCTAAAAGTACAATGTGCCTGTCATTAGGGAGATAACTCTTACACTAGAGGCTCACTCGGGTCAGGTGAGCTAAAAGTACAATGTGGCTGTCATTAGGGAGATAACTCTTACACTAGAGGCTCACTCGGGTCAGGTGAGCTAAAAGTACAATGTGCCTGTCATTGGGGAGATAACTCTTACACTAGAGGCTCACTCGGGTCAGGTGAGCTAAAAGTACAATGTGCCTGTCATTAGGCAGATAACTCCTACACTAGAAGCTCACTCGGGTCAGGTGAGCTAAAAGTACAATGTGCCTGTCATTAGGGAGATAACTCTTACACTAGAAGCTCACTCGGGTCAGGTGAGCTAAAAGTACAATGTGCCTGTCATTAGGGAGATAACTCTTACACTAGAGGCTCACTCGAGTCAGGTGAGCTAAAAGTACAATGTGCCTGTCATTAGGGAGATAACTCTTACACTAGAGGCTCACTCGGGTCAGGTGAGCTAAAAGTACAATGTGCCTGTCATTAGGGAGATAACTCTTATACTAGAGGCTCACTCGGGTCAGGTGAGCTAAAAGTACAATGTGCCTGTCATTAGGGAGATAACTCTTACACTAGAGGCTCACTCGGGTCAGGTGAGCTAAAAGTACAATGTGGCTGTCATTAGGGAGATAACTCTTACACTAGAGGCTCACTCGGGTCAGGTGAGCTAAAAGTACAATGTGCCTGTCATTGGGGAGATAACTCTTACACTAGAGGCTCACTCGGGTCAGGTGAGCTAAAAGTACAATGTGCCTGTCATTAGGGAGATAACTCCTACACTAGAGGCTCACTCGGGTCAGGTGAGCTAAAAGTACATACCACTGTCTTAGCAGTTTTTGATTTCTTTTTCTCCTTTTTCTTTTCTTTCTCTCTCCTTTTATCTTCTCTTCTTTCTTTGGTCTCACTGTCCTCTTCTTTCTCCTTACCACTTGCACCATCATCATGTGAATCATATTCATAATCTGAATCATCGCTATCAGATGTTGGTGGATTACTATCATATCTGCAATAAACATGTGATCAATTATGTCTCATGGCAGACAATTATTAAAATTTTAATACGTCAATCAAACATGATAATGAATTTTTAGGCAATATATGCAAGAACTGCTGGACTGTTTTAGTGAACTAAAACATATGTTTAACCTTCACTTGGTCCCAGGATTCTACCATTGACAAAAATAACTTATTTGAAGTTAACATGTAAGATCCATCAAATATTATTTGACATTGTGGTGAAGGTCACAGTGACTTCATTTTAAGATGTAACATTCTATCATGTCCTGAAGTATATATCCATCACACAATTAGAAGGCTGTAAAGTTTGGCCCTGAGAGCCTATCACTAACAAAAATATCAAAAACAAGATATGATTATAATCTAACGATTATGAAGTATAATCAAACGATTATCAAGTCTCAAGTCTCCCAAACCGGCCACTGACAACAGGTTTAAAAAATAAATCAAAAGCTACCTTTGAAATCGAACAATGTTGAATTTTTGCGGTATTGTGGCGTCCATTTTGAAAATGGAGACCGGTAGAAATTTTTCGTTGTCGGGAATACATTCAGGACATCATAATCTACCCACATATGAAATGTCGTTGAAATCTGACAATGTTGAATTTGTGCAGAATTGTGGTGGCCATTTTGAAAATGGCGACCGCTAGAAATTTTCCAATGCTGGGAATCAATTTGGGACATCATTATCTACCCACATCTCAAATTTTGATGATATCTGACAATGTTGAATTTTTACCCCCCATTTTTTATGCCGTGTTTTGGCAGCCATTTTGAAAATGGCAGACATCTCGATAATTTTGTAAACACAGAATTGCTCATCTAATAGTGACCTATCACTATGTTAAATTTTATGTCTCTATCATTATCCAGTTAGAAGTTATCAACATTAATGTACGAAATTTCAAGTTTCCCATAGGATTCTATAGTAACCCCCACCCCCTTTGAACCCCCAAAAATATGGCTTTGACCCCCTTTACCACAAATCTGAAAACTTTAGGATCAACTAGAAACATATATCTATAACTCCACCAAGTTTCATGAAATTCTGTCCTGTAGTTCCTGAGATCTGCCGTGGACAAGTTCATGCTTTGCGGAAAGAAAGAATAATAATAATAATAATAAAAATAAAAATAAAAATAAGAAACGGAGCAAAAACAATAAGTCTCCAAACGTTGTTTGGGAGACTTAATAATAATAAGATATGATTATAATCTAATGATTATGAAGTCTCCCAAATCGGCCACTGACAACAGGTTTAAAAAATAAATTAAAAGGTACCTTTGAAATCAAACAATGTTGAATGTTTGTGGTATTGCGGCGGCCATTTGAAAATGGAGACCGGTAGAAATTTTTCGATGTCGGGAATCAATTCAGGACGTTGAAATCGAACAATGTTGAATTTGTGCGGTATTGTGGTGGCCATTTTGAAAATGGCGACAATTAGAAATGTTTCGATGTCAGGAATCAATTCGGGACATCATAATCTACCGACATATGAAATGGCGTTGAAATCGGACAATGTTGAATTTGTGCGGTATTGTGGTGGCCATTTTGAAAATGGCGACCGGTAGAAATTTTTCAATGTCGGGAATCAATTCTGGACATCATTATCTACCCACATATCAAATTTTGATGATATCGGACAATGTTGAATTTGTGCGGTATTGTGGCGGCTATTTTGAAAATGGCGACTGGTAGAAATTGTTCAATGTCGGGAATCAATTCAGGACATCATTATCTACCCACATATCAAATTTTGATGATATCAGACAATGTTGAATTTGTGCGGTATTGTGGCGACCATTTTGAAAATGGCGACTGGTAGAAATTTTTCAATGTCGGGAATCAATTTGGGACATCATTATCTACCCACATATCAAATTTTGATGATATCGGACAATGTTGAATTTGTGCGGTATTGTGGTGGCCATTTTGAAAATGGCGACCAGTAGAAATGTTTCGATGGAAGGAATCAATTCGGGACATCATAATCTACCGACATATGAAATGGCGTTGAAATCGGACAATGTTGAATTTGTGCGGAATTGTGGTGGCCATTTTGAAAATGGCGACCAGTAGAAATTTTTCAATGTCGGGAATCAATTCGGGACATCATTATCTACCGACATATCAAATTTTGATGATATCGGACAATGTTGAATTTTTGTGGCATTGTGGCGACCATTTTGAAAATGGCGACCGGTAGAAATTGTTCAATGTCGGGAATCAATTCGGGACATCATTATCTACCCACATATCAAATTTTGATGATATCGGACAATGTTGAATTTGTGCGGTTTTGTGGTGGTCATTTTGAAAATGGCGACTGGTAGAAATTTTTCAATGTCGGGAATCAATTCGGGACATCATTATCTACCCACATATCAAATTTTGATGATATCGGACAATGTTGAATTTGTGCGGTATTGTGACGGCCATTTTGAAAATGGCGACCGGTAGAAATTTTTCAATGTCGAATCAATTCGGGACATCATTATCTACCCACATATCAAATTTTGATGATATCGGACAATGTTGAATATTTGCGGTATTGTGGCAGCCATTTTGAAAATGGCGACCGGTAGAAATTTTTCAATGTCGAGAATCAGTTCTCCAGAAATACCCCTCTCCCCCTTATATTGTAATGAACTGACAAAATGAATTAAGACAATTTACTTACTCTTCTGCAACTTCACTGCCACTATCTCCTGGGTTGAAGGATTCATCTGTAAATAAATTACAACCCTATTAATTCTGAAAGTGGAACACATGTAAGGCATATGCTAATTTAAATTGCGTCTATTTGCCATGATCACCAGAGAAATTGCAAGTGAGATCTCAGGAGATGACTGTGATATGTGGGATGCACATGTGTCAAACAAGATGTATGTCAGACAAATGGGATAAGGGTTTTGCCTCCATGCTTAAAATGTCACCTGTGATAAACTTCTAATGTCAAATAAAATGTCGATTAGATCTATAATATAGAGTACCTTAGAGATATGTGTCATGTTAAAACCAAACACATATTTTTGTGACTGGTTAATGCTTCAGTATTAGTCTCACAAACACAATGATATTCTTATAGAAATCATGTATAAAGGAAATTTAAAATCTTTTCCATAATTTTTGATTTCTCTTTTCACATGAAGATAATAATGAAAATATAGTGGAACATGTGCAATCAGACACCTTCGTTTTCCGACATCCTGTGACATCCGACAAAAATTTATGGTCCCAAAGTATTTCTGTTAGCTAAAATAAAACTAGAGTATTCCGACATCCTGTACAATGCGACACATTTCCCTGATCCCTTGGTGTGTTGGATTAGACAGGTTCTGACATCCTGTACAATGCGACACATTTCCCTGATCCCTTGGTGTGTTGGATTAGACAGGTTCTGACATCCTGTACAATGCGACACATTTCCCTGATCCCTTGGTGTGTTGGATTAGACAGGTTCTGACATCCTGTACAATGCGACACATTTCCCTGATCCCTTGGTGTGTTGGCTTAGACAGGTTCTGACATCCTGTACAATGCGACACATTTCCCTGATCCCTTGGTGTGTTGGATTAGACAGGTTCTGACATCCTGTACAATGCGACACATTTCCCTGATCCCTTGGTGTGTTGGATTAGACAGGTTCTGACATCCTGTACAATGCGACACATTTCCCTGGTCCCTTGGTGTATTGGATTAGACAGGTTCTGACATCCTGTACAATGCGACACATTTCCCTGGTCCCTTGGTGTGTTGGATTAGACAGGTTCTGACATCCTGTACAATGCGACACATTTCCCTGATCCCTTGGTGTGTTGGATTAGACAGGTTCCACTGTAATACAAAATATACATATGGGTTTGGGGCAATGTGGGCTAATTAATAATCCAACCTGAACTGTCACTGTCATCATCTTCATCACCACTGAATCTGTCCTTTCCTTCCTGTTTCATACGTTCTAAGTAGTGATCTGTGTTTGTATCTTCATTATCAGAAGCAAGAATGTCTTCATCATACTTTTGCTTCTGAACAAAAAATATGAAAGAATTGTTTAATAAATTTATGAAAAGTTTACAATATATGGAAGGACAGACAGACAACAGACATTTTTCTATCAGAAAAGCTCAGGTGAGCTAAACAAGCAATGAAATGTAATCAGTTGTTCATTTAGAAGTAGTTTCAGACAGATTTGGGACAAAACACACCATTCGCGTAATAATGTTTATTTGGGAAACGCTTAGTCACTTTAAATGAGAGGAAAATTTTACAATATTTTGAGTAAAACTTTCATAAAGAAAACAGCAACAATTTGCATTATAAGCATCAATTCTTTAAAATAAAATGATACACTATGGTATAATGGTATTAGTCCATGACTCTGTATAATGGTATTAGTCCATGACTCTGGTGGGAAAAACCAATATTCCTGTTCTGTGCCATTTGAGAGCCCTTCTGTTACCTTTAAAATACTGAATATCGTTTTTGAAAGAGTGGGGTTGTTCCCCCCAATATCACCTTCCAGGGCTTTGTCCTGGACCCACAACAGATGTCTAGGTGGCCCCTATGACACCGGCCTGGTCAAAATCACATGATCCGTGTTACTCCAATAATCATGGAATACTCTGCATGATGGCCACAGTATAGTTAGGTGTACTTGATATAACATTATGTGACTTAATTATCAAAATTCCACTGATCTTTAGAAACAAAAGTAAATTATTCAAACCAAGTTATATACAGGAAATAATGAAATATCTCTATTACATTTGGTTTATGAACCTAACTTACTACTGTTTCTCATTACCAAGATTAGGGCTATATCTTGTGGTCAGTTTTATTGGTGGAGGAAACTGGAGTGCCCAGAGAACACCGCCAACCTGTTGCAAGTCACTGACAAACTTTATCACATAATGTTGTATCAAGTACACCTCACCTGAGCAGGATTCAAACTCAAAACTAGAGAGGTGTCTCATTACTAGAAATAACAGCTAAACTGCTAATTCAAATCACCTTATTCTATACTAGTGAAAAATAGACTGTTATCTTCTGTATATGTATGTTAATGTTGATTATATCACCTTATTCTATACTAGTGAAAAATAGACTGTTATCTTCTGTTATATGTATGTTAATGTTGATTATATCACCTTATTCTATACTAGTGAAAAATAGACTGTTATCTTCTGTTATATGTATGTTAATGTTGATTATATCACCTTATTCTATACTAGTGAAAAATAGACTGTTATCTTCTGTATATGTATGTTAATGTTGATTATCTTCAATGCAAATTCATATTTCCCATATGATTAAAAACAAATCTTACCGTCTTTCCTCCAATGTTTTTGACAGATAATTTCTTCTGCGATACAAAATCATACAATTTACCATATTCATCTCTGCAAAAATATAACAATAATTACAATAGTAAATGGGAAAAATTTATCATCTTAACTTTTCTTTTTTGAGTTTCTAAAAAGCATTGATAGCGATAAATTGAATATATTCTTTTATAATTCAGCTTCACTTTATACTAGCTAGTGTACCTTTATACGTTTTTTTTACTTTTACATCACACAGTACACCAATCTTTTTTTTTCTTATTGTTTATATTCATGTCCATTTTAAAGGCATACAGGCTGTCAGAATTGAATTTATATTAAAAGTTGCCAATATTCGATGTTTTATACTATTAAAATGTTCTGAACAAGAAGCCAGGTTTAAAAAATGTTATAATGTCGTAATTAGTGAAAAGAATTTGAATGTCTGTTGGTAAAATCGCCATTAACACGACCTAATTCTGTGTTAGCGGTAGACATTTTTTTGTAATAGCCACTGTGGCTAATGGGTAATAATATCTTTTAGCCACACTCAATTTCAGTTAGCCACACTAAATATAAACAAAGAGCATAACACAGTTGAAAGTTCAAAACTTTGTTATTTAATTAACTAACAATAATAATTCATATATTATCATGATAAACAACAAACTTTGTACATTAGATAAACAGAACATTCAATATTCGTACGATTTTGTTGTTTTTTGCTGTGTGGGGTCGTTGGCATTGCCAAAAAAGGATAAAATAGATCCTTGGCGCTTGACCATGCTTGGTATCGGGTCCGTTCGCCCTAAAAATGGGTCCGTTCACCCTGATAATTAAAAAGTATCTTAATGAACATAATAAATATTGTAATTGAAATTAAAGAAGTAACGATATTGAAAAGTTTTAATTAAAAAAATAAGCTTTTGTTTAAGAAATTAAGCAGCTATTAGAAATTGTTTGAAATGAATGATTGTTGATTTCATCATTACAATTAATTGAAGTAAGCTTGGTTTGAGTAAAACAAATTTAAACATAAAAGAATTATTTACTTTACAGCTTGTGTTCTTTGATCTTGTGTGTGTTTTGATAAACTTTTTTTATTATCAAAATACTCTTTTTAGCCACAGGGGCTAGGTGCGTCCGAAAAAAAATAAAAAATAAAAAATACTATATAGTATTATATAACATTTTTTATTTTTATTTTCGGATGCACCTAGCCCCCTAATCTCGTTGAGATTAGGATTCCGAAGAAATTTTCTGTCTGTTCTTCTTTAAGAGAACAGACAGAAAATTTCTTCGGAGTCCTAATCTCAACGAGATTACTAGCCCCCGTGTTTTTAGCATGTCAACGCCATATTTAAAATTTCTAAATTTTTAAACCATCAAATATCATTAATACTTCATTTAGTTTCAATAACTTTCATATATATAATTATCAGGACGAATGGACCAACTTTTAGGGCGAACATGTATTAATTAGGGTGAACGTGAATTAGTCATGCTTGACCTTCTCGTTGTCAAATAATTTACTGGTTTTAGATTTAAGCGTAGACAGAAGGACAGACAGAATAAAGCGTAATTTAGGAAACCAGTCAGTCAGTGACTAAATTCGAAACTATTTCCGGAATGGGACCCGGATAATGTTATTTCAACTGAAATAACTACCGGAAATAATCAATTTGACCCGCTTTTTAAAATCATTTTGGATATTATACATCGATCAAATCATTGTCTATAACGTGTTTTATTCGACTTGACTTTCTACATAATAAAAGATCGTTGTCAGATGCACGCTCTAAAAGTTTTTCGTTCGCCAGTGTGGCTACTGCTACACAAATTATCCTCGCCACACTACCGTTATATTCGCAAAATGCGACGTGGCGATCGTCTACCGTTAACACAGTAATTATAGGTCGGCTGCTCTTCCGAAGTTTGCCGAATACCGATAACTGCTATAAATAGAACTGTGAGTGACCTCACTGAGTGATACCCCCCCGCTTGCAATACTATGATGTTCAAACTTTGGAATACAGGTATATTAGCAAGTTACCTATGAAAAAAGAACGGATATGGAGTAATGTCAAGGAGACAACATCCCATCTTCAAAATAATCTTAACCAAGAACATACATCTAGGGGTCGCCACAAGGTCTTCAACAAAGTTGGATTGTTTAAAACCAATACGCTTTCATCAGTATACATGAGGATTACAACATTTCCTAACGTTTTTACAAGAGGATATAGGTCACATCAAATGTTATTGATTCAAAATTAATTATTCAATCTTGAGTAGTTTTTATATTGCAAATATCCAGATGTGAAAAGGTCAATTAAAATTTTATTTCATTAAGGAATAGTTATGCTTACATCACCTTCCAAATTTTTTACAGGAACCATATTCCTTCATGCACATCTGCAGGTAGTGTATTACAACTGTGTAAAGTTTCATTTAAATCCAATGAGCCGTTTGGGAGGATTTGCGCTTACAAGCTCATCTCTCCATACAGAATGTATTTCAGAGTATAAGTTAAATTATCTCCCCTTCCAAATTTTGGACAGCAACCATATTCCTTCATGCACATCTGCAGGTAGTGTATTACAACTGTGTAAAGTTTCATTTAAATCCAATGAGCCGTTTAGGAGGAGTTGCGCTTACAAGCCCATCTCTCCATACAGAATGTATTTCAGAGTATAAGTTAAATAATCTCCCCTTCCAAATTTTGGACAGCAACCATATTTCTTCATGCACATCTGCAGGTAGTGTATTACAACTGTGTAAAGTTTCATTTAAATCCAATGAGCCGTTTAGGAGGAGTTGCGCTTACAAGCCCATCTCTCCATACAGAATGTATTTCAGAGTATAAGTTAAATTATCTCCCCTTCCAAATTTTGGCTAACAGTTGAATAAATAAAACATTGCTGCTGGTTAAAGAACAAAAATGGTTATCCGAATTCTGTGTAAAAATTCATAGGGTCGCTAGCAAAAATTAGGGTCGGTCGGGTGACCGTAAACACACATATTTTTTTTTTTGGCCATATAAAATAGATCGTGAACAAAGTTGAAAAAATGTTTCTAAGGAACATTTGAAGATACCAATGAGGTATTCAGAAGCCGTAGTCTTTGAGAACTGTCTAAAGGATTAAATATTTGCTTACGATAAAGGCTCACTTTACTATGCATCAGTTATCATAGCGTAATGAAACTGCTGGGGTCAGAACCAGATTTTTTTCTCTCTAAAATTACGCGACCACGGTGGCTTGAACTACCGATAGCTAGAACAGATTTTGACAGTCCCTTCGAGTTCGAGCCAGCAAAGTTCTACTGTACAATTTTCAAAAGGGGAGGTAATTCTACATTGTTTCTCTTATAACGAACGATGCCTATAACGAACTAAGATCGAGAGTCCCCTGGACTTCGCTATAAACGAACTCTACTGTAATGGTATTTAGTAAGAATGACACTTAAAATCGGAAATACGTGATGAAATCAATAAAAACAAACCCAAACTCTGCAAAGGGGCCTGATAAAGGGAAAATTGTAAACAAATTGTATTGCATATTATTGACAACACTTGAGTTGACTTGATTATATCATTTTAGTCTCTAATTTAAACTAGAGGCTCAGCCCACTGAGCCTGTATCGCTCACCTGACAATAGAATGATACTGAAGCAAATTTGAAAGGGAGATAATCATTACCTTAAACCAGAGGCTCTCAAGAGCCTGTATCGTTCACCTGGTTATAAAAAAAAACCAATTGGTCCTATGTAAAAACTATGTCCTGCAGTGGTAGTCATCTTGGAATTACGATCAACATAAAAAACACAAAGTTTGTAAAGGACCTTCCAATGATTGATGCATAGTTTAGGTTCAATCAGTGCAATAGCTTCAGAGAAGAAGATATTTCTCTATTTTCCCGATATGGTCCTGTGTTAATACTATGACCTGTGGTGGCAGCCATCTTGGATTTCCGATCATAGATTAACATTGGACCCTATGGGAAAATGTTCAAATGCCTTCTTCTCAGAAACTACAAATATTATTAAAGCCAAACTGTACATGAATGTTCATTAGATGGTCCTCTACAAACTTTACGTTTTTTGTTCCGATATGAAATTCAAAATGGCGGCTACGGCAGGACTTAGTTTAACATTGGACCCTATGGGAAAAATGTTTCAAAACGCTTCTTCTCTGAAACCACTTGGACAATAGAAACCAAACTGCCCAGGAATAGTCATTGGAAGGTCCTCTACAAAGTTTATGTTATTTTTATGCCGATCGAAAATTCAAGATGGCCACCACCGCAGGACATAGATTAACATTGGTCCCTATGGGAAAATATTCAAATGCTTTCTTCTCAGAAACTACAAATATGATTAAAGCCAAACTGTACATGAATGTGCATTAGATGGTCCTCTACAAATTTTACGTTTTTTGTTCTGGTATGAAATTCAAAATGGCGGCTATGGCAGGACTTAGTTTAACATTGGACCCTATGGGAAAAATGTTTCAAAACGCTTCTTCTCTGAAACCACTTGGACAATAGAAACCAAACTGCCCAGGAATAGTCATTGGAAGGTCCTCTACAAAGTTTATGTTATTTTTATGCCGATCGAAAATTCAAGATGGCCACCACCGCAGGACATAGATTAACATTGGTCCCTATGGGAAAATATTCAAATGCTTTCTTCTCAGAAACTACAAATATGATTAAAGCCAAACTGTACATGAATGTTCATTAGATGGTCCTCTACAAATTTTACGTTTTTTGTTCTGGTATGAAATTCAAAATGGCGGCTATGGCAGGACTTAGTTTAACATTGGACCCTATGGGAAAAATGTTTCAAAACGCTTCTTCTCTGAAACCACTTGGACAATTGAAACCAAACTGCCCAGGAATGATCATTGGAAGGTTCTCTACAAATTTATGATTTTTATGCCGATCGGAAATCCAAGATGGCCACCACCGTAATACATAGATTAACATTGGACCCTATGGGAAAATGTTCAAATGCCTTCTTCTCAGAAACTACAAATATTATTAAAGCCAAACTGTACATGAATGTTCATTAGATGGTCCTCTACAAACTTTACGTTTTTTGTTCCGATATGAAATTCAAAATGGCGGCTACGGCAGGACTTAGTTTAACATTGGACCCTATGGGAAAAATGTTTCAAAACGCTTCTTCTCTGAAACCACTATGACAGTTGAAACCAAACTGCCCAGGAATGATCATTGGAAGGTTCTCTACAAATTTATGTTTTTTATGCCGATCGGAAATCCAAGATGGCCGCCACCGTAATACATAGATTAACATTGGACCCTTATGGGAAAATGTTCAAATGCCTTCTTCTCAGAAACTACAAATATTATTAAAGCCAAACTGTACATGAATGTTCATTGGATGGTCCTCTACAAACTTTATGTTTTTTGTTCCGATATGAAATTCAAAATGGCGGCTACGGCAGGACTTAGTTTAACATTGGACCCTATGGGAAAAATGTTTCAAAACGCTTCTTCTCTGAAACCACTTGGACAATAGAAACCAAACTGCCCAGGAATAGTCATTGGAAGGTCCTCTACAAAGTTTATGTTATTTTTATGCCGATCGAAAATTCAAGATGGCCACCACCGCAGGACATAGATTAACATTGGACCCTATGGGAAAATATTCAAATGCTTTCTCCTCAGAAACTACAAATATGATTAAAGCCAAACTGTACATGAATGTTCATTAGATGGTCCTCTACAAACTTTACGTTTTTTGTTCCGGTATGAAATTCAAAATGGCGTCTACGGCAGGACTTAGTTTAACATTGTACCCTATGGGAAAAATGTTTCAAAACGCTTCTTCTCTGAAACCACTAAGACAGTTGAAACCAAACTGCCCAGGAATGATCATTGGAAGGTTCTCTACAAATTTATGTTTTTTATGCCGATCGGAAATCCAACATGGCCACCACCGTAATACATAGATTAACATTGGACCCTATGGGAAAATGTTCAAATGCCTTCTTCTCAGAAACTACAAATATTATTAAAGCCAAACTGTACATGAATGTTCATTGGATGGTCCTCTACAAACTTTATGTTTTTTGTTCCGATATGAAATTCAAAATGGCGGCTACGGCAGGACTTAGTTTAACATTGGACCCTATGGGAAAACTGTTTCAAAACGCTTCTTCTCTGAAACCACTTGGACAATAGAAACCAAACTGCCCAGGAATAGTCATTGGAAGGTCCTCTACAAAGTTTATGTTATTTTTATGCCGATCGAAAATTCAAGATGGCCACCACCGCAGGACATAGATTAACATTGGACCCTATGGGAAAATATTCAAATGCTTTCTTCTCAGAAACTACAAATATGATTAAAGCCAAACTGTACATGAATGTTCATTAGATGGTCCTCTACAAACTTTACGTTTTTTGTTCCGGTATGAAATTCAAAATGGCGTCTACGGCAGGACTTAGTTTAACATTGGACCCTATGGGAAAAATGTTTCAAAACGCTTCTTCTCTGAAACCACTAAGACAGTTGAAACCAAACTGCCCAGGAATGATCATTGGAAGGTTCTCTACAAATTTATGTTTTTTATGCCGATCGGAAATCCAAGATGGCCGCCACCGTAATACATAGATTAACATTGGACCCTATGGGAAAATGTTCAAATGCCTTCTTCTCAGAAACTACAAATATTATTAAAGCCAAACTGTACATGAATGTTCATTGGATGGTCCTCTACAAACTTTACGTTTTTTGTTCAGATATGAAATTCAAAATGGCGGCTACGGCAGGACTTAGTTTAACATTGGACCCTATGGGAAAAATGTTTCAAAACGCTTCTTCTCTGAAACCACTTGGACAATTGAAACCAAACTGCCCAGGAATGATCATTGGAAGGTCCTCTACAAACTTTAAGTTTTTTATGTCGATCGGAAATCCAAGATGGCCGCCACCACAATACATAGATTAACATTGGACCCTATGGGAAATGTAGTTTCTGAGAAGAAGGCATATGAACATTTTCCCATAGGGTCCAATGTTAATCTATGTCCTGCGGTGGCGGCCATCTTGAATTTTCGATCGGCATAAAAAAACAGAAACTTTGTAGAGGACCTTCCAATGATCATTCCTGGGCAGTTTGGTTTCAATTGTCCAAGTGGTTTCAGAGAAGAAGCGTTTTGAAACATTTTTCCCATAGGGTCCAATGTTAAACTAAGTCCTGCCGTAGCTGCCATTTTGAATTTCATATCGGAACAAAAAACCTTGAGATTGTAGAAGACCATCCAATGAACATTCATGTACAGTTTGGCTTTAATAATATTTGTAGTTTCTGAGAAGGCATTTGAACATTTTCCCATAGGGTCCAATGTTAATCTATGTATTGCGGTGGCGGCCATCTTGAATTTCCGATCGACTTAAAAAACATAAAGTTTGTAGAGGACCTTCCAATGATCATTCCTGGGCAGTTTAGTTTCAATTGTCCAAGTGGATTCAGAGAAGAAGCGTTTTGAAACATTTTTCCCATAGGGTCCAATGTTAAACTAAGTCCTACCGTAGCCGCCATTTTGAATTTCATATCGGAACAAAAAACGTAAAGTTTGTAGAGGACCATCTAATGAACATTCATGTACAGTTTGGCTTTAATCATATTTGTAGTTTCTGAGAAGAAGGCATTTGAACATTTTCCCATAGGGTCCAATGTTAATCTATGTCCTGCGGTGGCGGCCATCTTGAATTTTCGATCGGCATAAAAAAAACATAAACTGTGTAGAGGACCTTCCAATGACTATTCCTGGGCAGTTTGGTTTCAATTGTCCAGGTGGTTTCAGAGAAGAAGCGTTTTGAAACATTTTCCCCATAGGGTCCAATGTTAAACTAAGTCCTACCGTAGCTGCCATTTTGAATTTCATATCGGAACAAAAAATGTAAAGTTTGTAGAGGACCATCCAATGAACATTCATGTACAGTTTGGCTTTAATAATATTTGTAGTTTCTGAGAAGAAGGCATTTGAACATTTTCCCATAGGGTCCAATGTTAATCTATGTATTGCGGTGGTGGCCATCTTGGATTTCCGATCGGCATAAAAAACAGAAACTTTGTAGAGGACCTTCCAATGATCATTCCTGGGCAGTTTGGTTTCAATTGTCCAAGTGGTTTCAGAGAAGAAGCATTTTGAAACATTTTCCCCATAGGGTCCAATGTTAAACTAAGTCCTGCCGTAGCCGCCATTTTGAATTTCATATCGGAACAAAAAACCTTGAGATTGTAGAAGACCGTCCAATGAACATTCATGTACAGTTTGGCTTTAATCATATTTGTAGTTTCTGAGAAGAAGGCATTTGAACATTTTCCCGTAGGGTCCAATGTTAATCTATGTACTGCGATGGCGGCCATCTTGGATTTCCGATCGGCATAAAAAACAGAAACTTGGTAAAGGACATTCCAATGATCATTCATTTACAGTTTGAGTTCAGTCAGTTCATTAGTTTCAGAGAAGAAGATCTTTGAAATTTCAGCCAATCAGAGCATATTATTGGCCCTGGCAGCCATATTGAATATCCGACTGGAACGAAAAACAGTAACTTTGTAGAGGACCATCCAAGGAACATTCCTGCTAAGTTTGGTTCCAATCGGCCCAGTGGTTTCGGAGAAGAAGCTTGAAATGTGAAAAGTTTACAGACGACAGACGACAGACGACAGACAACAGACGACGGACGACGGATGCCAAGTGATGGCAATAGTTCACCTGGACCTTTGGTCCAGGTGAACTAAAAACGAAAAGTATTAAAATTTTGAAAATTTGATGAAAAAAGGGCAATAACTCCAAGATAGGTAATCAGATTCTCTTCAAAATTTCAGGGTAGTTAGATCTTCCTGTGCTGAACATTTTTTTCCATGTCCGATATCTGATATTATTAACGGTTTTTTAGTTGTTACCAAAAACGTGCAATTTTACCATATGTTCTATTTTTAGTAACAGTGGCCATGTTTGTTGGCCGAATGGAACTAAATGAAGAAGTTCTATAGAGGATCTTACATACATGCTTCCTGCCAAGTTTGGCTCCATTTGGCCAAGCAGTTTCAGAGGAGAAGATTTTTTTAACATTAGCCAATCAGAAACAAGAATTGCCCTTGGCGGCCATATTTGTTGGCGGAATGGGACGAAATGAAGAAACTTTATAGAGGACCTTATATAGATGCTTTCTGCTAAGCTTGGTTCCATTTGGTCCAGTTGTTTCAGAGTAGATTAAAATATGAAAAGTTAACAGACGCCAAGCGATGGCACTACCTCACATGACCCTTTGGGTCAGGTGAGCTAAAAAGATATCACCTAGCGTTTTCTCCCGAAAAAAAGAATATATAAAAAAACTACGATGCAATTCTACTGTTAAAATATGATTCGGCCGAAAAAAGCTACTAGATTATGCTTACGTGTTGAAAAATGGAGTAGGTCGGTATAACATCTTTTTTTTATTTTTACACAAAGCTTGCTGAATCCTCCTTCTTGTGTCGTTTTTGTATAGAATCCGTCAATGTTTTTGTTCTCCCACGATTCGATTTGTGCCATGTACTTTCTTCATCAACAAACAATTTCACACATACGCAAATGCTTTCCGGAATGAGTTCACTGTCAGGTCGTATGAATATTGTGCAGGTAACCATTGGATTCTTTACTGGATTCAAGAAAATAAAACAGCGACGTATTTCCTTCGTTCTAGGCTATTTACGTATGATATTATGAAAAATTTCAACTGCAATTAGTATAAAACATCGAATATTGGCAACTTTTAATATAAAAAAAAATTCAATTCTGACAGCCTTTAAATTCCTGTGTCAAATATTGTTCTGTAAATGCAAGAAATTGCAAACATGATATTTAGGTTGGTTTATGGTGTTTAACGCCACTTTCAACAATATTTCAGTTATATCGTGGCTCAGTTTTATGGGTGGAGGAAACCTGAGTACCAGGAGAAAACCTGTCGCAAGTCACTCACAAACTTTATCACATAATGTTGTATTGAGTACACCTCGCCATGAACGAGGTTCAAACTCACAAATTTAGTGGTGATAGGCACTGATTGAACAGGTAGTTGTAAATCCCTAATGTAAATACAACACGATCACAACCCTGAAGGCCCCTAAATATTGCATTGTAAATGCAAGAAATTGCAAACACGATCTTTAACATAAACTTACTTTTCAATACCAACAAAATTGTAGACAGTTCCAGACTTCGTTTCTACATCAAAGTCAAAAGATCTCGTACTTCCAGCACTTCTGGCAAAGTTGACATTACTTATTTCATCAAATCGTATGTGCATTGGTGGTTTGTGAACAAAGATGAATCCTCGCTCTAATGGATAAAGGAAACCTGTAGCAGCTTTGTATGAACAGCCAATAGCTTGTGCACCAGAATTCCTGTACAATAAGTAAAAATGTCATAATTCAAAATATGTCCTCAAATTTGTAAGTTTTCAGTATGAACAGCCAATAGCTTGTGCACCAGAATTCCTGTATAATAAGTAAATATCATTTATTCAAAATATGTCCTCAAATTTGCAATTTTCCAGAAGATCTTCATTGATAAAATCCACAATTAATATTATATAAATGACATGTGAATGACCAGTGATTTTTCTAGCCTTTCTCAGTGTAAAAGGATACTTTACCAACCAGGCCTCTACATTAACATATTTTTCAACTTGTCCCTTCGGACAACTAACTAAAAAAAGTACTTGTCCGACTCAATCTTTTAGTTGTCCGAAAAAATTAATAAAAATTACAAAAACTAGAGAATAATTATCCGGGGCTCCCACTACTTTCAAATTAGAGGGAGAAGTGACTTCTCTTTCAGAGAGCTCACAGAGAGAAGTGGGAGACAACAGAGAGAAGTCAATTGCGATTAATCGAAACATTGTTTCGCGACCCCTCTGACGTTATCCTGCCCAAATTTAGTAAATAATTAAAGCTGCCTGAACTGATTTGTTCTGGGTTTTTTTTCATTCATAGCTACCTTAAGGACATATATATTCAATGTCACATTTTTATTTCTGTCTACCTTGATTGGAGTCTTGCATAGCAGTGATTCTTATATGTACACCCCTCCCCCTTTTCCTTTTGAAATATTACTGTGTTGTGATCCAATACCACACAAATTGTAATAACTCATATTTGTGTTATATAAATCCTTGTTTCTGGTAAAAAAAATATATACCTAGATACTATATATACCAGTATCTAGGTATATTTTTTTTACCAGAAACAAGTGTATAAATAAAGCAAAGTATTTTATTTAAATTCACAAAGAAATAAAAATTTTAGTGGATCTTTTCAACCAGATCAGGAAAAAGCTTGTAATATTTGTGCATTTCAAAGGTTTCAATATTTCCCAAAAGCCTAAATCAAGTCCTCTATCATATTTTGCACAAAAGACAAGTTTAAATTTGGC
The DNA here is from genome assembly GCA_963680875.1 of Bathymodiolus brooksi. Taxonomy (NCBI): domain Eukaryota; kingdom Metazoa; phylum Mollusca; class Bivalvia; order Mytilida; family Modiolidae; genus Bathymodiolus; species Bathymodiolus brooksi. Next base: position 7,191,872 of record OY804580.1, on the reverse strand, counting down.
GCCAAATTGATATCCGATAATTTTTATGTGTCCATTCCGGAGTGATTCTTATTCTTATATTTCAAATATTGATATTTCCGTTCTTTAAAGCGTTTCTGAGATTGCGAATTTAATTTTGTCAATGTCCTTGAACTTCATCAAAGCGAACAATAAAAGAGTTTTCATCTGGCATTTCACTTCAGTTTTAATCAAAATAAATTATGGACAAATTGGAGATCAAACAGGGCTCTTTTATGCAACAAACCCAGTATTTTATACCAGTGGAAATAGATTTGTCCGTCGTACCGGCACGTTTGGGAATCTCTGATTTTTTCACTTGTCCCGTCGGACAACTGTAATACAAGATCTACTTGTCCGACGTCAGTTTTCACTGGTACCGGACAATCGGACAAACGTTAATGTCAAGGCCTGCCAACGAAAAATATTCTAAAATCATGCAATATTCCCAAAATTTTCATTCTTACCCCCGTTATTTTGATTCCAAAATGGCCAATTGGTCGACTAAAAATTTCCCAAGATGGTACCAAAAGTAACATTCCAAAACATCTTGATAAACCCCTGATGACAGACATCAAGTAAACCCCTGATGACAGACATCTTGATAAACCCCTGATGACAGACATCAAGTAAACCCCTGATGACAGACATCAAGTAAACCCCTGATGACAGACATCAAGTAAACCCCTGATGACAGACATCAAAGTAAACCCCTGATGACAGACATCAAGTAAACCCCTGATGACAGACATCAAAGTAAACCCCTGATGACAGACATCAAGTAAACCCCTGATGACAGACATCAAGTAAACCCCTGATGACTGACATCAAGTAAACCCCTGATGACAGACATCAAGTAAACCCCTGATGACTGACATCAAGTAAACCCCTGATGACAGACATCAAGTAAACCCCTGATGACTGACATCAAGTAAACCCCTGATGACAGACATCAAGTAAACCCCTGATGACAGACATCAAGTAAACCCCTGATGACAGACATCAAGTAAACCCCTGATGACAGACATCAAAGTAAACCCCTGATGACAGACATCAAGTAAACCCCTGATGACAGACATCAAGTAAACCCCTGATGACAGACATCAAGTAAACCCCTGATGACAGACATCAAGTAAACCCCTGATGACAGACATCAAGTAAACCCCTGATGACAGACATCAAGTAAACCCCTGATGACAGACATCAAGTAAACCCCTGATGACAGACATCAAGTAAACCCCTGATGACAGACATCAAAGTAAACCCCTGATGACAGACATCAAGTAAACCCCTGATGACAGACATCAAGTAAACCCCTGATGACAGACATCAAGTAAACCCCTGATGACAGACATCAAGTAAACCCCTGATGACAGACATCAAGTAAACCCCTGATGACAGACATCAAGTAAACCCCTGATGACAGACATCAAGTAAACCCCTGATGACAGACATCAAGTAAACCCCTGATGACTGACATCAAGTAAACCCCTGATGACTGACATCAAGTAAACCCCTGATGACAGACATCAAGTAAACCCCTGATGACAGACATCAAGTAAACCCCTGATGACAGACATCAAGTAAAACCCCTGATGACAGACATCAAGTAAACCCCTGATGATAGACATCAAGTAAACCCCTGATGACAGACATCAAGTAAACCCCTGATGACAGACATCAAAGTAAACCCCTGATGACAGACATCAAGTAAACCCCTGATGACAGACATCAAAGTAAACCCCTGATGACAGACATCAAGTAAACCCCTGATGACAGACATCAAGTAAACCCCTGATGACAGACATCAAGTAAACCCCTGATGACAGACATCAAGTAAACCCCTGATGACAGACATCAAGTAAACCCCTGATGACTGACATCAAGTAAACCCCTGATGACAGACATCAAAGTAAACCCCTGATGACAGACATCAAGTAAACCCCTGATGACAGACATCAAGTAAACCCCTGATGACTGACATCAAGTAAACCCCTGATGACTGACATCAAGTAAACCCCTGATGACTGACATCAAGTAAACCCCTGATGACAGACATCAAGTAAACCCCTGATGACAGACATCAAGTAAACCCCTGATGACAGACATCAAGTAAACCCCTGATGACAGACATCAAGTAAACCCCTGATGACAGACATCAAGTAAACCCCTGATGACTGACATCAAGTAAACCCCTGATGACAGACATCAAGTAAACCCCTGATGACAGACATCAAGTAAACCCCTGATGACTGACATCAAGTAAACCCCTGATGACTGACATCAAGTAAACCCCTGATGACAGACATCAAGTAAACCCCTGATGACAGACATCAAGTAAACCCCTGATGACAGACATCAAGTAAAACCCCTGATGACAGACATCAAGTAAACCCCTGATGACTGACATCAAGTAAACCCCTGATGACTGACATCAAGTAAACCCCTGATGACAGACATCAAGTAAACCCCTGATGACAGACATCAAGTAAACCCCTGATGACAGACATCAAGTAAACCCCTGATGACAGACATCAAGTAAACCCCTGATGACAGACATCAAGTAAACCCCTGATGACAGACATCAAGTAAACCCCTGATGACAGACATCAAAGTAAACCCCTGATGACAGACATCAAGTAAACCCCTGATGACAGACATCAAAGTAAACCCCTGATGACTGACATCAAAGTAAACCCCTGATGACAGACATCAAGTAAACCCCTGATGAGACATCAAAGTAAACCCCTGATGACAGACATCAAGTAAACCCCTGATGACAGACATCAAGTAAACCCCTGATGACAGACATCAAGTAAACCCCTGATGACAGACATCAAGTAAACCCCTGATGACAGACATCAAGTAAACCCCTGATGACAGACATCAAAGTAAACCCCTGATGACAGACATCAAGTAAACCCCTGATGAGACATCAAAGTAAACCCCTGATGACAGACATCAAGTAAACCCCTGATGACAGACATCAAGTAAACCCCTGATGACAGACATCAAGTAAACCCCTGATGACTGACATCAAGTAAACCCCTGATGAGACATCAAAGTAAACCCCTGATGACAGACATCAAGTAAACCCCTGATGACAGACATCAAGTAAACCCCTGATGACTGACATCAAGTAAACCCCTGATGACAGACATCAAGTAAACCCCTGATGACTGACATCAAGTAAACCCCTGATGACAGACATCAAGTAAACCCCTGATGACAGACATCAAGTAAACCCCTGATGACAGACATCAAGTAAACCCCTGATGACTGACATCAAGTAAACCCCTGATGACAGACATCAAGTAAACCCCTGATGACTGACATCAAGTAAACCCCTGATGACAGACATCAAGTAAACCCCTGATGACAGACATCAAGTAAACCCCTGATGACAGACATCAAGTAAACCCCTGATGACAGACATCAAGTAAACCCCTGATGACAGACATCAAGTAAACCCCTGATGACTGACATCAAGTAAACCCCTGATGACAGACATCAAGTAAAACCCCTGATGACAGACATCAAGTAAACCCCTGATGACAGACATCAAAGTAAACCCCTGATGACAGACATCAAGTAAACCCCTGATGACAGACATCAAGTTTTAGCAAAAGCATGTTGTAATCACCAGTTCTCAAATTGAATTCTATATTTTGATTGTTCTCTCAGATAAACACTTTTAATTTGACCTATGTCAGTTGCTGGATTTTTCTTTTCGCATCTGTGCAACATATAGACTACTTGGAAGAAAAGTTTGAAGATACCACATGGGTAATCAGAATCCGTAAATCTAAGAAGAACAGACAACACAATGGCTAACAGAAACAAGAAGTGCCTATGGTGGCCATGTTTGTTAATGGATCAGGACAAAATGAGAAATCTTTATAGAGGACCTTCCATAGATGAAGATCAAAATGTAAAAAGTTAACAAAATAAAGTGATCTATAGGTTGCCCTTCAACTACAAACAATCTAGTGTTTTATCTAAAGAAAAATAGAATGACGTGGCACCATGCCCCTTTTTCACGACGCCATGCCCCTTTCGATTAAAAAAACGTGGCGCCATGTATTGCTGATGTGCCCTTTTTCATTTCTTCAAACGATCCGCAAGATCGCTTGGTCGAAGGGCGACAACTCTAGCGAACTATCAAATTTTGACGCCATTGTGAAAATAAAAAAAATACCGACTGAAGGAAAAGAAAAAGGGAGGAGATGAGGAAGGCAGAAGCAGCCTCATGCTGAAACCTAATGACATTCTTCAGCAGGTATATAAAATGTTTCACCCACCGTAAAATTGTGTGAATTTGTAATGAAGTGTCAATTTTTAATCACCATTCATCGGCAGTGGTGATGTTTACCTGAGCTTGGTAATCTGTCAACAATGTTTTGATAGCAGTTTATATGGATTCCCCCAAAACACCTGTAGGCCTTTACTATTCAACATTTGTATAAACATTAATTATTGCAGATGTTTTGAAAGCAGTTCTCTTTGAACCACCCCACATGTATCTGTGTTGTGTGTATGAATAAGGCCAGAAAAAAATATATCTCTGTTCAAGGTTTCCATACAGTACCGTCCCTATTTTTTCTGCCTACCCTTGCACATTTTATTGGTATTTTTTGTAAAACGCATTTTGGTTCAGCAGTCAAGAAATCAAAATAATTTTGAAAAATAAAATGGTTTTACCTACCTTATTTTTTCTATGTGCCCTTTTTGGTAAATTCTACATGCAAAGTGCCCTTTAAAAAAAAAAATACCATGCCCCTTTTCAGTCCTAGATAAAACACTACAATCTTTTTAAATTAGTTACGATTTAAATGTTCCTGGTACAGTTATCTTCCTGGTTGTGACTGCTTTAAATACCCTGCTAACAAGTTCAAATTCTGGACCAGACATCTCCTTTTGCAACTTCCCGTCAAATTTAGATTCCAACTCTTCACTGCAATCAAAGAGATCATTTAATGAAAAATCATATATCAAAGTTCTATGGTTGGTTTATGGTGTTTAATGCCACTTTCAACAATATTTCAGTTATAACGTGCCAGTCAGTTTTATTGGTGGAAGAAACACGAGTACCGGGAGAAAACCACCCACCTGCTGCAAATCACTGAAAAACTTTATCACATAATGTTGTATTGAGTACACCTCGCCCGAGTGGGATTTGAACTCATAACGTTAGTGGTGATAGGCACTAATTGCATAGGTAGTCATAAATTCCACTACCATACGATCACGACCAAGACGGCCCAAGAAAATCATATATCAGAGTTCTAGTAGTCAATGATTTGAAGTCTGCATTGGTTTGTTAGACTCAGGGTTTCCGTTTGCCGTCGGTCATCGGTCATTGGCCGATAATTTTCGTACATGACAGGAAATAATTTGACATTGCTGTCAAAATGACCGCTTGTTTCAAAATAAGTGGCCAAAAAGACCGACACATGCTACGTATGCATTGGACACGTGATCAAGTATTCTCCAATTTGTCCATAATTTATCTTGATTAAAATAAAGTGAAATGCCAGATCAAAACTATTTTATTGTATCATTTTTCGTTCCTCCATGCTTTGATGAAGTTCAAGAACATTGACAATAGAAACGCTTTAATGAACGAAAATATCAATATTTGAAATATAAGAACAAGAATCACTCCGGACCGGACACGTAAAGATTATCGGATATCAATTTGGCGCCAAATTTAAACTTGTCTTTTGTGCAAAATACAATAGAGGACTTGATTTAGGTTTTTGGGAAATATTGAAACCTTTGAAATGGACAAATATTACAAGCTTTTTCCCGATTAAGACAAATGGTTGAAAAGATCCACTAAAATTGTTATTTCTCTGTGAATTTAAATGTAAAAAAAAATAATCTACAAAATGTTTATTTCAAAGCAGACTTTTTTGTAACCTATTTAGGGTAGCTTTCTCTTAAGTCTTTGACTCATTCCTCATTGGGGAATTTGATTTTAATTTCTATTTATTTTCACTTAAGTTTAACTTTTTTTTTGGAAAGAGATGGTGACCTCTGAAAACCTGTCTGGTTGTCAATTCCAAATATCATAATAAGTATGCAAGTTTGAAACAAATGAATATTAAATTAAGCTCCAGCTGCATCTTAATGAATCAAGCCACACCTTAATATATTATTAAATGACCTTTAAGTTTTAGACAAATTAGGACACAATTGACTTATTGAATAAGTACCTTTCAGAACAAAAGGCCTGAGGAATTTATATGAGTTAGGTCATTTGACCTTAGTATAATAAAATCCAGCTGAAACCCTGAGACTAGTCTTTATTCTATTATCTGGTCTAAAACTATAGAAACAATAAAATTATAGAAGAATGTATTTATATCAGCTGATCATGAGATACTTCTTTTTAATTTACATTATATTTTGAAATACAATTGTTCCATGTCACAGTTATTGTTCTGAGAGTTTGCCAGAATTTAATAAAACATTTCAGATCAAAATTTCCATGTCACAGCTTTTCAAACAAGAAATAGGTAGGAAATATGTGGACCAAATATGACAAATTTTTTATAATTCCGATCATAAAAAACCCCATAAACAATGAACATTCTTACCAAGTTTGGTTCTAAGAGAAGATTATAAAAATATAGACAACCTTTTAGACACATTTAGGCCTCTTATTTCTTTCAAAGACAAGATGAACTGTGAGCTAATGCTCACTTATGATACCCCCGCTCTTCGGAAAACAGGAAGTAGGAATCAAGATTTACATGTATATTTTTATTTCCAAATCTGTATCTAATGGTTCGATATGTTTCTGGGTATTATTTCAGCGTCAACTTCCACTTTACCCCATCATTAATTTTCAGTTGACAATATGAATTTGTTGCCATCTTCAATACACAAAATGATATATAAGCATCTTAAAACAAATTTAACTTATATAAGGTCAAATAGAAAGATATGTGTGTTTTGGGTTTCCCGACCAGCACTATTTTTTTACCCTGACAGTAAGGTTTTAATTGATGAAAAAAGAATTCACAAAAAAAGTGGCAATTTCCAGAACAGAAACATGTTTTCTCCAACTTTATTTAAATACTGTATCAGTTAATTTGGTCCTCTATTTTCTAAAACTATATGAGTAAAAACTTTGATTGACATTCCTAGCCTATTACTATATCATAACACAGAGAGTAATTCACACCATATTACCATAACACAGAGAGTAATTCACACCATATTACCATAACACAGAGAGTAATTCACACCATATTACCATAACACAGAGAGTAATTCACACCATATTACAACCATAAAAATGTGCATGCAATAACATCTTTTGAAAGAAAAAAAGCCTTAATGGATCATTGATAGAACTACACTGATTTTTTTATAATGTACAGCAATTGCAGGGCTTTAAATATTTTTCCAAGTCTACCAACACTCTTTAAAATCAGGAGGTACCAAAATCCATTTTATGTGGGTAAAAGTACCTAGTACTGCATCTTATTGAAAGGCCTGGATATATTCTAATACAATTCAGTTATACTTACTCTGATAATCCAAGTTCTATTGTCATTTCATCCTCTTGGTTAAATAGTAAAATCAAGAAATGATATCTTGTCTGTCCCTGCTTTATAGGAGGATCTAAACTGACCTGCAATAGAAATAGAAATGATATTTTGTCTGTCCCTGCTTTATAGGAGGATCTAAACTGACCTGCAATAGAAATAGAAATGATATCTTGTCTGTCCCTGCTTCATAGAAGGATCTAAACTGACCTGCAATAGAAATAGAAATGATATCTTGTCTGTCCCTGCTTTATAGGAGGATCTAAACTGACCTGCAATAGAAATAGAAATGATATCTTGTCTGTCCCTGCTTTATAGGAGGATCTAAACTGACCTGCAATAGAAATAGAAATGATATCTTGTCTGTCCCTGCTTTATAGGAGGACCTAAATGACCTGCAATAGAAATAGAAATGATATCTTGTCTGTCCCTCCTTCATAGGAGGATCTAAACTGACCTGCAATAGAAATAGAAATGATATTTTGTCTGTCCCTGCTTCATAGGAGGATCTAAACTGACCTGCAATAGAAATAGAAATGATATCTTGTCTGTCCCTGCTTTATAGGAGGATCTAAACTGACCTGCAATAGAAATAGAAATGATATCTTGTCTGTCCCTGCTTCATAGGAGGATCTAAACTGACCTGCAATAGAAATAGAAATGATATCTTGTCTGTCCCTCCTTCATAGGAGGATCTAAACTGACCTGCAATAGAAATAGAAATGATATTTTGTCTGTCCCTGCTTCATAGGAGGATCTAAACTGACCTGCAATAGAAATAGAAATGATATCTTGTCTGTCCCTGCTTTATAGGAGGATCTAAACTGACCTGCAATAGAAATAGAAATGATATTTTGTCTGTCCCTGCTTTATAGGAGGACCTAAACTGACCTGCAATAGAAATAGAAATGATATCTTGTCTGTCCCTCCTTCATAGGAGGATCTAAACTGACCTGCAATAGAAATAGAAATGATATTTTGTCTGTCCCTGCTTCATAGGAGGATCTAAACTGACCTGCAATAGAAATAGAAATGATATCTTGTCTGTCCCTGCTTTATAGGAGGATCTAAACTGACCTGCAATAGAAATAGAAATGATATCTTGTCTGTCCCTCCTTCATAGGAGGATCTAAACTGACCTGCAATAGAAATAGAAATGATATTTTGTCTGTCCCTGCTTCATAGGAGGATCTAAACTGACCTGCAATAGAAATAGAAATGATATCTTGTCTGTCCCTGCTTTATATGAGGATCTAAACTGACCTGCAATAGAAATAGAAATGATATCTTGTCTGTCCCTGCTTTATAGGAGAACCTAAACTGACCTGCAATAGAAATAGAAATGATATCTTGTCTGTCCCTCCTTCATAGGAGGATCTAAACTGACCTGCAATAGAAATAGAAATGATATCTTGTCTGTCCCTGCTTCATAGGAGGATCTAAACTGACCTGCAATAGAAATAGAAATGATATTTTGTCTATCCCTGCTTCATAGGAGGATCTAAACTGACCTGCAATAGAAATAGAAATGATATCTTGTCTGTCCCTGCTTTATAGGGGAATCTAAACTGACCTGCAATAGAAATAGAAATGATATCTTGTCTGTCCCTGCTTCATAGGAGGATCTAAACTGACCTGCAATAGAAATAGAAATGATATCTTGTCTGTCCCTGCTTTATAGGAGGATCTAAACTGACCTGCAATAGAAATGATATCTTGTCTGTCCCTGCTTTATAGGAGGATCTAAACTGACCTGCAATAGAAATAGAAATGATATCTTGTCTGTCCCTGCTTTATAGGAGGACCTAAACTGACCTGCAATAGAAATAGAAATGATATCTTGTCTGTCCCTGCTTCATAGGAGGATCTAAACTGATCTGCAATAGAAATAGAAATAATATCTTGTCTGTCCCTGCTTTATAGGAGGATCTAAACTGACCTGCAATAGAAATAGAAATGATATTTTGTCTGTCCCTGCTTCATAAGAGGATCTAAACTGACCTGCAATAGAAATAGAAATGATATTTTGTCTATCCCTGCTTCATAGGAGGATCTAAACTGACCTGCAATAGAAATAGAAATGATATCTTGTCTGTCCCTGCTTCATAGGAGGATCTAAACTGATCTGCAACAGAAATAGAAATGATATCTTGTCTGTCCCTGCTTTATAGGAGGATCTAAACTGACCTGCAATAGAAATAGAAATGATATTTTGTCTGTCCCTGCTTTATAGGAGGTTCTAAACTGACCTGCAATAGAAATAGAAATGATATCTTGTCTGTCCCTGCTTCATGGGAGGATCTAAACTGACCTGCAATAGAAATAGAAATGATATCTTGTCTATCCCTGCTTCATAGGAGGATCTAAACTGACCTGCAATAGAAATAGAAATGATATCTTGTCTGTCCCTGCTTTATAGGAGGATCTAAACTGACCTGCAATAGAAATAGAAATGATATCTTGTCTGTCCCTCCTTCATAGGAGGATCTAAACTGACCTGCAATAGAAATAGAAATGATATCTTGTCTGTCCCTGCTTTATAGGAGGACCTAAACTGACCTGCAATAGAAATAGAAATGATATCTTGTCTGTCCCTGCTTCATAGGAGGATCTAAACTGATCTGCAATAGAAATAGAAATGATATTTTGTCTGTCCCTGCTTTATAGGAGGATCTAAACTGACCTGCAATAGAAATAGAAATAATATTTTGTCTGTCCCTGCTTTATAGGAGGATCTAAACTGACCTGCAATAGAAATAGAAATGATATCTTGTCTGTCCCTGCTTCATAGGAGGATCTAAACTGACCTGCAATAGAAATAGAAATGATATTTTGTCTGTCCCTGCTTTATAGGAGGACCTAAACTGACCTGCAATAGAAATAGAAATGATATCTTGTCTGTCCCTGCTTTATAGGAGGATCTAAACTGACCTGCAATAGAAATAGAAATGATATCTTGTCTGTCCCTCCTTCATAGGAGGATCTAAACTGACCTGCAATAGAAATAGAAATGATATCTTGTCTGTCCCTGCTTTATAGGAGGACCTAAACTGACCTGCAATAGAAATAAAAATAATATCTTGTCTGTCCCTGCTTTATAGGAGGACCTAAACTGACCTGCAATAGAAATAGAAATGATATCTTGTCTGTCCCTGCTTTATAGGAGGATCTAAACTGACCTGCAATAGAAATAGAAATAGAAATGATATCTTGTCTGTCCCTGCTTCATAGGAGGATCTAAACTGACCTGCAATAGAAATAGAAATGATATCTTGTCTGTCCCTGCTTTATAGGAGGATCTAAACTGACCTGCAATAGAAATAGAAATGATATTTTGTCTGTCCCTGCTTCATAGGATCTAAACTGACCTGCAATAGAAATAGAAAAGATATTTTGTCTGTCCCTGCTTTATAGGAGGATCTAAACTGACCTGCAATAGAAATAGAAATGATATTTTGTCTGTCCCTGCTTTATAGGAGGATCTAAACTGACCTGCAATAGAAATAAAAATGATATCTTGTCTGTCCCTGCTTCATAGGAGGATCTAAACTGATCTGCAATAGAAATAGAAATGATATTTTGTCTGTCCCTGCTTTATAGGAGGATCTAAACTGACCTGCAATAGAAATAGAAATGATATTTTGTCTGTCCCTGCTTTATAGGAGGATCTAAACTGACCTGCAATAGAAAATAGAAATAGAAATGATATCTTGTCTGTCCCTGCTTCATAGGAGGATCTAAACTGACCTGCAATAGAAATAAAAATGATATCTTGTCTGTCCCTGCTTCATAGGAGGATCTAAACTGATCTGCAATAGAAATAGAAATGATATTTTGTCTGTCCCTGCTTTATAGGAGGATCTAAACTGACCTGCAATAGAAATAGAAATAATATTTTGTCTGTCCCTGCTTTATAGGAGGATCTAAACTGACCTGCAATAGAAATAGAAATAATATTTTGTCTATCCCTGCTTCATAGGAGGATCTAAACTGACCTGCAATAGAAATAGAAATGATATCTTGTCTGTCCCTGCTTTATAGGAGGATCTAAACTGACCTGCAATAGAAATAGAAATGATATCTTGTCTGTCCCTGCTTTATAGGAGGATCTAAACTGACCTGCAATAGAAATAGAAATGATATCTTGTCTGTCCCTGCTTCATAGGAGGATCTAAACTGACCTGCAATAGAAATAGAAATGATATCTTGTCTGTCCCTGCTTTATAGGAGGATCTAAACTGACCTGCAATAGAAATAGAAATGATATCTTGTCTGTCCCTGCTTTATATGAGGATCTAAACTGACCTGCAATAGAAATAGAAATGATATTTTGTCTGTCCCTGCTTTATAGGAGGATCTAAACTGACCTGCAATAGAAAATAGAAATAGAAATGATATCTTGTCTGTCCCTGCTTCATAGGAGGATCTAAACTGACCTGCAATAGAAATAAAAATGATATCTTGTCTGTCCCTGCTTCATAGGAGGATCTAAACTGATCTGCAATAGAAATAGAAATGATATTTTGTCTGTCCCTGCTTTATAGGAGGATCTAAACTGACCTGCAATAGAAATAGAAATGATATTTTGTCTGTCCCTGCTTTATAGGAGGATCTAAACTGACCTGCAATAGAAAATAGAAATAGAAATGATATCTTGTCTGTCCCTGCTTCATAGGAGGATCTAAACTGACCTGCAATAGAAATAAAAATGATATCTTGTCTGTCCCTGCTTCATAGGAGGATCTAAACTGATCTGCAATAGAAATAGAAATGATATTTTGTCTGTCCCTGCTTTATAGGAGGATCTAAACTGACCTGCAATAGAAATAGAAATAATATTTTGTCTGTCCCTGCTTTATAGGAGGATCTAAACTGACCTGCAATAGAAATAGAAATAATATTTTGTCTATCCCTGCTTCATAGGAGGATCTAAACTGACCTGCAATAGAAATAGAAATGATATCTTGTCTGTCCCTGCTTCATAGGAGGATCTAAACTGATCTGCAATAGAAATAGAAATGATATTTTGTCTGTCCCTGCTTTATAGGAGGATCTAAACTGACCTGCAATAGAAATAGAAATAATATTTTGTCTGTCCCTGCTTTATAGGAGGATCTAAACTGACCTGCAATAGAAATAGAAATAATATTTTGTCTATCCCTGCTTCATAGGAGGATCTAAACTGACCTGCAATAGAAATAGAAATGATATCTTGTCTGTCCCTGCTTTATAGGAGGATCTAAACTGACCTGCAATAGAAATAGAAATGATATCTTGTCTGTCCCTGCTTTATAGGAGGATCTAAACTGACCTGCAATAGAAATAGAAATGATATCTTGTCTGTCCCTGCTTCATAGGAGGATCTAAACTGACCTGCAATAGAAATAGAAATGATATCTTGTCTGTCCCTGCTTTATAGGAGGATCTAAACTGACCTGCAATAGAAATAGAAATGATATCTTGTCTGTCCCTGCTTTATATGAGGATCTAAACTGACCTGCAATAGAAATAGAAATGATATCTTGTCTGTCCCTGCTTCATAGGAGGATCTAAACTGACCTGCAATAGAAATACACGATTATTTCTTTTTAAACAGTAATGCAATAATCCAATAAAGGGCTACACAGAGTAAAGTGTTTCAGCTAGACTTTGAAATCTTCAGTACAATTGCCAGTTTTATCAAAATTTCTTCAAGCCATTCTTTAATAATTAAACTACATGTACTTTTCATAAAGTTCTTCAGGTCAATTTGAGAAAGAGGTGGGCAGATGTCCTGAGAAACGGTGCCTAGCTGAATCACTGAGAGAAGCATGATACAAATAAAAGCTGTTGACATGAGAAAGTTGAACAATTGTATATATTAAAAGGAAGTTGGACACATTATTTTGCTTGTGACAGTAAATTGCTGGACTCATTGTATTTTGGACATTTGTTTAACTATTTCGAGTGTTAAATGTCTGAAATTTCAAAATTTGGGTCCCCTTTAGACCTCTTTTTAAAAAAAAATAGCACAAATTTTTATGGTCCATCAATAACCTATAAAAAAGATCATTTTGCAAAAAAACTGCATTAAAATTGCATGTAAAATAAGACATAAAATTTTGTAATTTTGTTGTCCCCTATTGATTGAGATTATCTCTGAAACCGTAATAGAGGAAATCAGTTGGTATACTACCGAAAGCTCTTGGAGTAATCAGTTCAAAGAAATGAACTGCATCAAAATTGGACAAAAAATAACAATTCTATATACCATCCTAATATGCAAACATTTTTAATTTGGGCCATGACTACGGTAGACCACTTTTTGGAACAAAATACCCAAATTTTTATTAAGCTCATCAATAATCTGTTAAAATGATCATTTTCCATTAAATTTGGATATCAAAATGGTACTACTACTAGTTAAAAAATAATGCTATGCACCTTAGGGCCTCTTGTTTTGGAAACAGGAAGGATTACAATATCCTAAATCAATACAAAATGTCCTAACCTTCATTGAGTGCCAAGGATCATTAGGATCCATCAACTACAGTTATCACACAGTAAGCATTCTGTCTACAGACGTACGATAACAACATAACATAATACAACCATGTTAAACATCTAGAGGACATCAGCCCTGTGTTTGTTTCTTATTTGTATTTCTTGGATTGTGATGCTAGGCATAATGATTACATTGTTTGTAAGATTATTCATATTAAATAATTTTTCTGATATCTGTGAGATAAGAAACAAAGATCTAGTATGCATTCTCACTGAGATTACATGTATACTCAACATTGAAGACTTGATGATGTGTGTCAGATGATGGTTTGGTTTGGTTTATGGTGCTTAATGCCACTTTCAACAATATTTCAGTTATATCATGGCGGTCAGTTTTATTGGTGGAGGAAACCTGTGTGCCCGGAGAAAACTACAGACCTGTTGCAAGTCACTGACAAACTTTATCACATAATATTGCATCAAATGAGTACACCTCACCATGAACAGGGTTTGAACCAGCAACTTTAGTGGTGATAGGCACCGATTGCAAAGGTAGTTGTAAATCCAACTACTATACGACCACGACGGCCCCCTCTCAACATTGAAGACTTGATGATGTGTGTCAGATGAAGAACAACAACAGGCCTCTACATTAACATATTTTTCAACTTGTCCCTTCGGACAACTAACTAAAACAAGGGCATATCCCCTCGCCTAAAAATTAGACCCTGTGACCTTAACCTTTGACCTTGAAAATCAATAGGGTTCCAGATTCTCTTAAGGTCTAAGTATGTACCAAGTTTGGTCAAAATCCATTGAAGGATGTTGATTCTAGAGTGTTCACAAGGATGTTACGCAGTAAAAATTTGACCTGGTGACATTGACCTTTGACCTATTACCTTGAAAATCAATAGGGTTCCAGACTCTCCTAAGGACTAAGTATGTACCAAGCTTGGTCAAAATCCATTGAAGGATCTTGATTCTAGAGTGCTCACAAGGATGTTATGTGGTAAAATTTTTACCCCTTGACCTTTGACCTTGAAAATCAGTAGGGTTCCAGACTCTCATAAGGACTATGTATGTACCAAGTTTGGTCAAAATCCATTGAAGGATGTTGATTCTAGAGTGTTCACAAGGATGTTACACGGTAAAAATGTGACCCGGTGACATTGACCGTTGACCTTGAAAATCAGTAGGGTTCCAGATTCTCCTAAGGACTAAGTATGTAACAAGTTTGGTCAAAATCCATTGAAGGATCTTGATTCTAGAGTGTTCACAAGGGTGCTATGTGGTAAAAATTTGATCTGGTGACCTTGACCTTTGACCTTGAAAATCAATAAGGTTCCAGACTCTCATAAGGACTATGTATGTACCAAGTTTGGTCAAAATCCATTGAAGGATGTTGATTCTAGAGTGTTCACAAGGATGTTACACGGTAAAAAAAAATATACCCAGTGACCTTGACCTTTGACCTATGACCTTGAAAATCAATAGGGTTCCAGACTCTTCTAAGGACTCAGTATGTACCAAATTTAGTCAAAATCCATTGAAGGATGTTGATTCTATAGTGTTCACAAGGATGTTATGCGGTAAAAATTTGATCTGGTGACCTTGACCTTTGACCTTGAAAATCAATAGGGTTCCAGATTCTCTTAAGGACTAAATATGTACCAAGTTTGGTCAAAATCCATTGAAGGATGTTGATCATAGTGTTCACAAGGATGTGACGGACGGACGGAAGGACGGACGGTAGCGTTACTATATCCCTTCGCAACTTCGTTGTCGAGGGGATAAAAAGTACTTGTCCGACTCAATCTTTTAGTTGTCCGAAAAAATTAATAAAAATTACAAAAACTAGAGAATAATTATCAGCAATTTGTGTAAAATGTTTTGGTTATTGTCTCGCAAACATAATCACATCCTGTCATTATTAATACTAACAGAAATTATGATTATGACATCTTTAATCAACAACATACACTTTAAAGACATAAGGCATAAAGTCATTGGTATCAAACGATGCCATCATGGTATGAGTGTTTAATCGTCAATTTCTAAGTTTGGCTCTCGAATAACAGGCCCATCTAAGCGGTAATCGTATAATGTGGATTGAATCCAGGATGCTTTGAACATCGTTGTTCACCGTCGTGTCTATTGAATGCAGATTGCGTATCAAAATCAGCTACTGAATGTCCCTCAATGGAAAATTAACATCAGACGCCTTAACATTTTTGGTTGAATTGATCTCCGACGTTTGTTGTAAATCCGTACTTTCTAAGATCAGGGGATATAGATCCATACTGGTGGACATTTTATTTACGTTTCCAGGGAATTATTGTGTAGGGGAAGAAAACACTATAAACAAATCTGTTTCTATTCCATTATAAATACTTAATGCCATTTGTCGCTTAATCAAATCACTGAAAAGATACGGATCATGTATATGTTCGGAATATATCTTGGTTCACCGTTATAATTAGAGATAGTGTACTTCAATGGAAACCAATATTTTTAAACATATTAAAATAACAAGGGCAACGCAAAGCGTGGCGTATCCCCTCGCCTAAAAATTAGACCCTGTGACCTTGAAAATCAATAGGGTTCCAGATTCTCTTAAGGTCTAAGTATGTACCAAGTTTGGTCAAAATCCATTGAAGGATGTTGATTCTAGTGTTCACAAGGATGTTACGCAGTAAAAATTTGACCCGATGACATTGACCTTTGACCTATGACCTTGAAAATCAATAGAGTTCCAGACTCTCCTAAGGACTACGAATGTACCAAGTTTGGTCAAAATCCATTGAAGGATTTTGATTCTAGAGTGTTCACAAGGATGTTATGCGATAAAAATTTGACCCTGTGACCTTGACCTTTGACCTTGAAAATCAATACGGTTTCAGACTCTCGTAAGGACTAAGTATGTACCAAGTTTGGTCAAAATCCATTGAAGGATGTTGATTCTAGAGTGTTCACAAGGATGTTACGAGGTAAAAATTTGACCCGGTGACATTGACCTTTGACCTATGACCTGGAAAACCAATAGGGTTCCAGATTCTCCTAAGGACTAAGTATGTACCAATTTTGGTCAAAATCCATTGAAGGATGTTGATTCTAGAGTGTTCACAAGGATGTTACACTGTAAAAAATTTACCCAGGGACCTTGACCTTTGACCTTGAAAATCAATAGGGTTCCAGACTCTCCTAAGGACTAATTATGTACCAAGATTAGTCAAAATCCATTGAAGGATGTTGATTCTAGAGTGTTCACAAGAATGTTATGCAGTAAAAATTTGACCCTGTGACCTTGACCTATGACCTTGAAAATCATAAGGGTTCCGGATTCTCTTAAGGACTAAATGTGTACCAAGTTTGGTAAAAATCCATTGAAGGATGTTGATCCTAGAGTGTTCATAAGGATTGTGACGGACGAACGGAAGGACGGACGGTAGCGTTACTATATCCCCTCGCAACTTCGTTGGCGAGGGGATAATTATTTACGAAGTTTTTGTCTGTCAAAATGACAAAGCAACACATTTTTATCATTGAAATTAACCTCCAAAAGGTAGGACAGTCCTTTTCTTTACTTATCCAGTCGGACAACCATGATAGATCTACTTGTCCGACGTCAGTTTTAACTGGTACCGGACAATCGGACAAACGTTAATGTCAAGGCCTGAACAATAAAGGTGCTTGTTGTTAGTTATTTAACGTTTTATACCAATTTCATGTCTGTTTTCATCCAGGTCCTTTTAAGTGAATACATCATACTCACCACAAAAAATACTTGTCTGCCATCTTTGTGCGGGAGTAAAAACAGTCGCAATACTGTTGTATATGGTATTTTGTAATCAAATGTTTTGCCATGAAGCTGCAGGAAGGATTGATAAATCTTAATATCATAGCGACCCCTGTCAAAAAAAGAAAAAACCCACAAATGTTAATAATTTCATCAATATCTATATTAAGATTTTAATATTTTTTCTCATACAAAAAGAAACTCCATTATAATAGTCAAACTTGTATATAAGGGCAGACAAGGGAACCCGAAAATATGGCCTGTATGAGCAGTTGTCCATTATATACAGGTTAAAATCATTTGCGCTATTCATTAATGGTTAATGGAGAAAATGAAACTGCCCTTTATAGACAGTGATTTGTTATATAGAGGTCCGACTGTATTTTGTCTCTTTCATTTTAATTACTTTATTTAAGGTAACCTTCAATATACACATCACCATGATGCAGTCTTCGAAATTAGGTGGTAGTCTGAAGCCTGTGGCGTGTAAAATTGTACACAGGCGTATAAAATGAGTAGTTCCACAAGTCCGACGGGCCTGTGAAAAAAAAGTCATATAGGCCTAGTTTCAAAAGTTGATTTCATAAGATATTCTAAATATTTAGTTTATTGTTCTCCGTTCTCAGTCAATGCAAAAAAATGGGTAGGCATACAAGTCCTTTTAAGAATTTCCGATATTCGAAATAAATTTAGGTGTGTCTGTTTTTTGCAATTTGATTGGTTGATATTTTTACCATCATGTAGGTTTTAAAAAAGACGAGAAGCAGGGCTCACGTTAGAGGGAGAAGTAGTTGCCTTGTGAAGGTTGACTTTGATTTCTCGTTGGTCAAAAGCGAAGTTCAAGTAGCCTTGTAATTTTGATGTCACCCTAGGCTATGTTGCCCGCATATTTTTGCCACGTGCCATTTATGAAAATATCGACATCGTGTTTATTGAATTCTATGGTATTCATTAAGTATTTTGAAAGTGACTTTCTTGAAAAGTAATCCATTTCGGTTTAAAGAAACTTTAATTTCATTCAATATCAAATAAAAATGGTACCACGAGTAAGGGGGCGCAATCAGACACTGTGCTACGGGAAATGTTGATCGAAGCTACTTTCAACCAAACAAACTGTTGATTAATTTTGTTCTCAATCCTGTGACATAAAGTCTGAGTTCTCATATATAATATGTTCATATTTGAGAAGGTTGGTCATTCAAAATTCGTTGAAATGCACTTCAGATTTTTTTCGATCCGCTTCCAAATCCGATCGGTATTTTTTATTAATTGAGATCTATTTATAGAACTGTTGCTGACACCTGTGTCTACGTTAATACCTCTGCAGTTAGAAAATAGACTGAAAAACAGTAGTTTTGTTCCATTGTTGCACTCTGATCTGAGGTCTGACAAATAATAATTACAATCTTTACTTGCTTCAGTTTATGACTGTTAGTGTCAATATACATTCATGCTATATTTGCATTCCCTAGCTATCTATATATAGTTGAACCATTGAGCAAATTGGCATATACACATGTACTGTACATATTTCTTCTGCTGAAGGCTACACAAATATGACTTTTTGCATTGTGTGTGGTATTAATTCAAAGCAGTGATATTTTTTTTTAAAAAGGGGGTACATATTATAAATTATCACAAAATTATATGTCTCACGCAATGATGACACCACAAGTTCTTGTTATAAGAGTCTGATGATGAGGATGAGGATGAGGAGGAGGAGGAGGACAGTGATGATGATATGGAATATACTGAGGATGCTATTGACAATATGATTTAAGAATTTTCAGGAGATTAATATAAACATGAATCCAAAATAGAGTGTCTTTTTGGTTTTTTTTACTTGCATTCTGGTCTTACCTAATGCATAATTGACATGTCCACATAATATTTGGTACATCATCATGTTTTGAGTTTTGGTGGTTTAATTATTTTATGGTCATTAATGTAGTTTTCAAATTCGGGCCTGTAGAATTGATGGTGGGCCTGTAAATATTTGAACTTACAGGCCCGGTGGGCTTGTAAGGTAAAAAGTTAAGCGTGAAGACTGATGACGAGTCATGTCAATTGAATTTTCATATAACGTGATTTTTAATCAAATCCCCATCAGCATTCTTCGAAAATTTAGTACCAAAAGTTGTATATAGTGTATTGTATGGAGTTAGTGAGTGATTGTTGCTTAAGGCCAAGTCAGCAATTTTTCAGCGATATCATGGCGAGAATAAGTTAATTTTCAATGAAATGATGATAAGGTCCGCTTTGTACTAGACCAACACGCTTAGCTGGATTTTTATAGTGCTAGCTCACTGAAACAACAGTCCATGGATAGACATACACATTATCCTGATTACAAGCCAACCAGTCTTTGCTCTTTCTCCTTAATGCTGCATGCTTAGCAGAGAAGCAACAAATACCAAATTTATAGTCTTTGGTTTTACCCAATCGGGTCTTGAACCCACAATCTACACTAGAGGCGAGCATGCGAACTATTACTTCACCGTTGCGGTTCATGTCAATTGAATTTCCATATAACGTGATTCTTAATCAAAACATTCATCAGTATTATGGCGTTAATTTAGAACCAAAAGAGGTATATAGTGTATTGATATATCAGTATAGATTTAATTTGGTGGTTGCTACTGTATACATAAAAAAAAATGGAATGAAAAAGAAAAATTATATAGGCCTTTCAATATTGCAAAATTTCGATATTTTGATCCCTTATAGAAATAATATACCCAATTTTAATAGCCCATCAATAACCCATATAAGATGATCATTTTACAGTAATCTGCATTAAAATTAGATGAAAAATATAATAGGAGCAGAGAGGGGAAAAAATAACATAAAAGCCATTCACTTTGCAATGTGACAAATAAAGTTGAGAGAAAGTCATAAAATCAGATATTACATTACCTGGGTGTTAAGCACTGTACTTCTGACAGATTAGCAATAGCATCACCTGTAGCTTGTATAATGTCTGCCTTATCAACTACTTGGTTGTAAAATTCCTGAAAATAAAATATTATTATTATCACACAATATTTATGATATATTTGTTTATCACTTAAAGTAAAAATCAACCTCATTTCCACTAGTAGAAATATTCCAGGATAATTATCCCCTCGCCAACGAAGTTGCGAAGGGATATAGTAATGCTACCGTCTGTCCTTCCGTACGTAACATCCTTGTGAACACTCTAGGATCAACATCCTTCAATGGATTTTGACCAAACTTGGTACATATTTAGTCCTTAAGAGAATCTGGAACACTATTGATTTTCAAGGTCATAGGTCAAAGGTCAAGGTCACCAGGCCAAATATTTGGATTTTGACCAAACTTGGTACATACTTAGACCTTAAGAGAATCTGGAACCGTATTGATTTTCAAGGTCAAAGGTCAAGGTCACAGGGTCTAATTTTTAGGCGAGGGGATACGCCACGCTTTGCATTGCCCTTGTTGTTATAAATTTGCTACAAACTTAATTTTTATATACACATTTGAATAAATAACTGAAAATTGGTATCAGTGATAAATTTTTTATTTTCTTTTTAACTTGCTACTTTCCCCATTAGAAAGAAATTGTTTTTTTCTTTTCATTTCTGAACTGTGGTTATAAAATCGAACACACAAACCATTTAATTTTTTTCTAGGCAGAAACTCTGCCAAAATCAGGGTGGTTGGTTTCTCTGCAAACATATATTAATATTCAATATTTAGATAGACAGATAGATACCGAGGTAGATAGATACTTTTATTGACCAATTATGGGTCCACGCGGGGCATGAATATTCACATATATAATTATTTAAAATAACATATGTTTAACAAAGACAAAGATACAATAACATATACTTACTAGTATTACTGTGATTACTGTGAGCACAGCTCACTAAGATATACCCCCCGCTCCCCACATCTCTCCAACCTATTTCCATAACCAAAACATTACTGATTGTTGCGACCAAAAATGAAAGGGACCCTCCTCTCTTCACCAGTAAGCTGCTGATAAAATTTCAAAACATTCTGAGAAACACTTCTCAAGTTATCATACGACATAGGGTAAAAATCCTATTTTCCATCATATCAAGTCCAATAACTCTGGAACGGCAAAAGTGAAAATCGTCAAAAATGAAAGGGATTCTCCTCTCTTCACCGGTAAGCTGCTAATAAAATTTCAAAACATTCTGAGAAACACTACTTAAGTTATCATACGACATAGAGTAAAAATCCTATTTTCCGTCATATCAAGTCCAATAACTCTGGAACGGCAAAAATGAAAATTGTCAAAAATGAAAGGGATCCTCCTCTCTTCACCAGTAAACAGCTGATAAAATTTTAAGATTCTAAGAAACACAACTCAAGTTATCGTACGACATAGGATTTGTCTACAGACGGACGGACATGGTGAAACCAGTATATCCCCCTACAACTTCGTTGTGGGGGTATAATAACATGTCATTTATATGCTCAATGTGGTTGATATGTTTTAATACATCCAGCTACATGTATGATATATGTATCATATAAATACGATGATAAATAAATAGATAGAGCCGACTATTTGTATCCTACCCGTGTCTGAAGCAGAGAGGCAAACACAATGATAACCTCTCTGCAGGAGACACCAGGTGACGGTGCTAAAAGGATGATAGTCAACCCTTAATTTTGAGGAATGAGCCATGTATATACTCCCTGTGTCTAAGTGTTTGTTGTTTATCCAGAATTTTGGATTCAAGATATCTATAGATAAAAAAAAACAACACTCGGTAACAGGGTGATTTTACTCTCTTTCAGAGGACGTAAGAGTGAAGAAAGTGAGAGAAAATATCGGGGACTTCCGAAAGCTTGCAATTATTTTAACGTTTCTTTCCCTGCTACAGGATGTTCCCCTAACTTTCACAAAACAAATGTGTTGCTGAATGATCTTTGAAAGGAATGCAAGCACAAAATAGGAATAAAATATTAATTCTCAAACCCTTTATATGATAGAATGCACATGATTGATGTAAAAATGAACCGAAACTCATTGTTCAACTACGTGGGCGATTTTCGATAATAAATCTTGTCATCGATTAATATGAGAAGGCGCAGCCTTTGAAGAGGACGGAATTATATTTGAAATTAAATGATGCTAAAAATAACTTTATGGAACTTATTCTATTATATACTCAAAAATATATTTAAAAAAAAACTGTATCTGAATATTGATAATTTTCAGTAAAAGAAAATAAAATCTCACATAATTATTTATTCCTGTCCAACAACCATTAATATTGAAATGATACTTTTATTAATTATGTTATGAATGTTATTTATTCATATTCATTGAAATTATACTGATAATCATATTTATTTTATATCCATGCCCTTTATGGGATGTTCAAGGCTGGTCATTGGTGAAGGTTCCCATGGTTCAAACCCACAGAGCTGCTCAGTGCATCCCCCCCGATGCCAGATATAAGGGGAGCTCTCTCGATGCGGTTTGTCCTATATTCTATATTTGTCCAACTTTATTTACAAAAAAATCCTATATTTGTCCTATTTTTAGATAAAATATCCTAATTGTCCTCTAAGTCAATATGAGTATGACCCATGATATTGTTATCACTATGAGTCTGATGTCATCGTCTCATTCTCCATCATCGGTAAACTTTTACATTTCAATATTCTTCTCTGAAACATGATCACTGAATTAAAAAGCCAAAATTGGTAGGAATGCTCTGTAAGTGGTGCTCTATTTCTTTAGAAATCGGAAATCCATCACAGAAACAAACAGGGAGTGTTATGTTGTTGTTTTATGTGTATGTGTGTGGAGTGTTTATTTTTCAACCAATTTTGAATATTTTTTCTTTACATTCCTTATACTATTCTTTATAGAGAATGGCGATATATTTTTATGGCTCTTACCGATTTCATGATACAAAGGATCAAAATGGAGCCCACCATTCACTAAATAATTCTAGGTTCGGTGAGTTTGTTGATCGCATCTATCTCATTGAGTTTGAAATAAAGGATACCACAGATACAGATAGGTCTGCTTCATACCTTGACCTACACCTCAAAATCGACAGTGAGGATCGGTTAAGAACAAAACTTTACGACAAAAGAGATGATTTCAATTTTCCCATTGTGAACTTTTCATTTATATGTAGCAACATTCCAGCAGCACCTGCATATGGAGTATATATCTCTCAGATGATACGATATTCCAGAGCTTGTGGTTCCTATCAGAATTTCTTTGATAGGTGGTTGCTGTTAACAAGGAAGCTACTGAACCAAGGGTTCCTTTTGGTAAAGTTGAAGTCATCACTTCGAAACTTTTACGGTCGCCGATATGACTTGGTTGACCGTTATGGAATATCTGTGTCACAAATGACCACGGATATGTTCCACTTGTCGTAAACACTTCCCGGTCCTTTCGGTTTCCTCATTCACGACTTATTACCGGGTTTGTAACTAGATTAACACAATGGGCACCACTAGTGGAGCAGGAACTGCTTACCCTTCTGGAGTTCACCCCCGGTTTTTAGTGGGGTTCGCGTTACTCGATCTTTAGTTTTATATGTACAGTCAAACCTGTCTTAGGCGGTTACTCATGGGGAATGTCAAAAGTGATCTCTCAAAAGAGGTTCAGTAAAAACGGACCAAAGTTGTCATCAGATGGATTGCCAAGCACTTTCATGTAATACATTTTGTACATGTATTTATGGATGTAAATGAACATAAGTTATGTTGAATAATGTAGTTCAAAGTTTATTTTTTAAATGCATATGCATTAACATTTACACATACATTTGTCTGTATGTAAATAAACAGTTCGATAGATCGTAATATTAACCCGCCGTCAAGTATAAAATAACAATGCGGATCGATAAAAATCTTAAGCATCCCCGTGCATTTAAACGAATTTTGAATGGCCAACCTTCGCATATATGAACATATTAAATACGAGAGCTAGGATTTTATGCAACAGAAATGAGAAAATAATAAATCAAAAGTTTGTTCTGCTGAAAGTAGCTTCGGACAAAAAGTTTGGTCAACATTTCTCATAGTACAGATGTCGGATTTTGTTCACTTTCCAATGGGCCATTGTTGTTTGTTATTGAACGAAATTAAAGTTTCTTTAACTAGAGGCTCTCAGGAGCCTGTAATCGCTCACCTGGTTTTCAATTTTACATCTAAAGTTAATAGAAAATGGGGGTGTTACACATAATTTTGAAAGTGGGCCATCCAAAGATCATTTCAACTCAAATTTCTGAGCAAAAGATTTAGATGTGATTTTTATCTCATAATATTCCTAAATGGAATAAACTGGCTGAAAAAATCTCACAGAAAAACCCAGAATATGTTAAACTACTCATTGCCATGTAGCTTCAGTTAAAATTTGAGCTCATTTTGATTTATACTAAAGCAGCAATGGACAATTGAAGAAATTTCTATTTCTAGTAACAGCAGCCATCTTGAATGGAAGGTGGGGCTGTCGGACACAAAGGGACCCACCCAGGGACCATCCCTGCCAGGTTCGGTTTAATTTGGTTCAGCGGTTTCAGAGGAGAAGATTTAAATGTGATGTTTTATCAAAATATGCCTAATTTGCATAATCGGTATAAATCGGCTGAAAGAAAATTTCACAGAAAAACCCGGAATACATGTTAAACTACTCCTTGCCATGTAGCTGCAGTTAAAATTTGAGCTCATTTTGACTTATACTAAAGCAGCAATGGACAATTAAAATTTCATCCCCCCTTTTTTCTATTTCAAAATATACCTATTTTGCATAATCGGTATAAATCGGCTCACAGAAAAAAATGGAATATATGTTAAACTACTCCTTCCCCAGTTAAAATTTGAGCTCATTTTGACTTATACTAAAGCAGCAATGGACAATTGAAGAAATTTCTATTTTTAGTAACAGCAGCCATCTTTAATGGAGGGCGGGGCTGTCAGACACAATTTTGAAAAGGACCCACCCAGGGGCCATCCCTGCCAGGTTTGGTTTAATTTGGTTCAGCGGTTTCAGAGAATATTTAAATGTGATCTTTTATCAAAATATACCTAATTTGCATAATCGGTATAAATCGGCTGAAAGAAAAATTTCACAGAAAAACCCGTAATATATGTTAAACTAATCCGTGCCATGTAGCTGCAGTTAAAATTTGAGCTCATTTTGACTTATACTAAAGCAGCAATGGACAATTAAAATTTCATCCCTCTTTTTCTATTTTTAGCTTGGCGGTCATCTTGGTTGGAAGTCGGGATCACCGGACACAATTTTGGAAGGGGGCCATCCAAGGACCATTCCACCAAAGTTGGTTGCAATTGGCCCAGTGGTTTCTGAGGAGAAGATTAAAATATGAAAGTTTACGACGTGCGGCGGACGGACGGAGGACGCCAAGTGATGGCAAAAGCTCACTTGGCCTTTGGCCAGGTGAGCTAAAAACCGTAATGTATTACTTTTCAACAAAATCACTTTCAAAATACTTAACGCCACTTTTTCCACTTTGCATTTTTTAATAGCTTCATGTTTCTAATTTAACGTTAAAATACGGCTTTGAAACATCTTGTCTCCGACAAACTTTTAATTTTATTGCACCTGTTTTCATAAAGATTATTTTAATGAGCCTCAATGAACACTGTTTACACCTATTCAATTGTTTATTAGGATCTCTTTTTATCTATGTTTATTTAACATTTAAATTACCAACTCAATTAGTTGTATTTCCCTTCGGCAATTATTTATTATCTTAAAAATAACCGTATCACGTGATCGATCGTACACATTATGTCATGTGATAAGATGTCCAAAATGGTCGTTATTAGAAGAAGATCTCACAATTCACGCATGAAATAGGTGACCGTTGGCCGCGTTAATAGAGGTGACCGTTGAAAAGAGTTAAATTGCATAGTAATATTAGTTGGGCGGGTCTCAAAGTGAACGTTTATTTGAAGTGACCGGTAAGGCAGGTTAGACTGTATGTTTTGTCGATCGTTGTTTGTTCTTTTGTACTTTTTCTTTTGGCCATTGTGTTGTCTGTTCTTCGATATACGGTTTCTGATTGCCCCTTGGTATCGTCAAACTCTTCTTAATTTTTTTAAGTTTTAAGTCTAATTTTTCTGCTTCTTGCGATTTATCATCTCATTGAAAATTAACATGTTCTCACCATGATATGCCTGAAAAATTGCTGCGTTGGTGCTAAACAACAAGCACTTACTCACTCTTCTTGCGATTCCTTGTGAAATATCTTGCATGCATTTTCAAACTCTTAATGTTTCTGAGATAAAAAGGGTCAAACGGAGATAAAACGCACCAACACCTAAAATAATTTTAATAAAAACATTTCAAGACTTTTTTCTATGTACAGTAGAGTTCGTTTATAACGAACAGGCTTGTAATAGTACTGCAAATTATTTCTGTAGGCCTTCTAGTTTTCGAGTTTAATGTACCGAGATAACATACGGCTAAAAATGAGTTCAAATCATAGATAAATGCTTGTATTTTCATATTCGTTTGTTCGTACGATGTTTCTGTGGTCACATTTTTAGCTATCTAGGTGTTATTGTAGGTACCCCTTGATACAAACATTTAGTAGCTATTTTCAAATACGACCTATTCCTTTTTATCAACATTCGTGAGCATGTGTCGCATTATTTTTCGAAAGACGAAGCATAAAATATTAACACCAGATAGTACAAATCTGTTGATAATGATTCTTTTTAAAGATTTCGAATAATAAATTTTGTTATTTTTCTATGCATTTTTTTACATAATTTTCATTGATAATCTGAACAATTGTTATGAAATTGCGCTTTGTTATAATAAAAAGACAATTATATGTTGTAACGCTGCTCCGTGTCAAATTTCACAATTTTATACAGTGTTATTTAGAAATAAATCGAAAAAAAACCTCTACCTACAAAGGCGGCTTTTAATGCGGAAATATTACCAATCCGATAATTGATAAGAGTGTTACTGTGTTCGGTCACTAAATAGGACAATTCACTCGATAAATGAGTTTTTGAAACGGCGTGTCATAAGCAAATATTGACGACTAGTTATATTTACTTGTTATTTTATTATAAATGAAATGCATTTGAGGTCAACGAGTGCTTCTCTTTAGTAACTTTTGTTGTAAATAGTTATTATTTTCGACTGTTTGTAATACACAAACCGAACCCTTTGGGATACGATATTTTCCAGTTTTTACTGGTATTTTGTAAATAACTGATTTGTTTCTATTTTTCGGTTTTCGTTGTTTTTATTTTGCTAGAGAAATAGAGAGTTGGTATTAAGTTGATTTTGTTTCAAAATGTGATCAGTTCTGAGCTACGGAGTTTTACACAATTTTGTGTACATATTGAATTTGTTAATTTGTGTTCTTCATATATTATATTGGTTATTAGTTTTGACAACCAAGTTTATTAAGATATTATGGCTAGTTTTGAGAGTCCAGTAAAACTCGACCCCTCTAACCCCAAAAAGAAAAGAGAAAACATTTCATGGGACAAATGCATCGTTTGTCAACGCGTTTCACTTGAGCAGAGAGTAAATATGAGAGATGTTGGGAAGAGCAGTTTTGTAGAGGCAATGTTTACATGCAAAAATTCCGTTTTTGAGAAAGTGATTCAAGAATTGACTTGTCTCGAAAACGTTTATTCTACCGATGTGAAGATTGTTTATCATCCATCTTGTTTTCGATCTTATACGAGTAAACGAAATTGTCGAGTGTTTAAAGTTGAGCATAATCTGACGGATCCAGCTGAATATCCTTATGACAAACAATATGAAAATAAGCTTAATAAAGTTCAAACTCGCTCGCTATTACCAACTGTCACTGTGGATATTAACACATGTTTCTTATGTAAAAAAAAGACATTTAAAAAGGACAGAAAGCTGCACAAAATGGAATCACGCGACCGCGTAAAGAAAATAGCGAAATGTGCTGAGGAAAGTAATGATTTATCAATGATGAAAATCATTGAAAGTGATGGTTTTATTGAACGTGCTGCTTATCATAATGGATGCGCAACGAATTATTTACTGAAGTTGAAACCGGAGAAAACGAGTAAAAACAACGACGAAAGTGTTCATGGCATTGCTTTTAGTTCTCTCGTTTCTAGTATTCACGACGACCTGTTTCTGCACAAGAAAGCATTTCTTATATCACATTTACTAGACAAATATCGATCATTTTTGCCTAATGACGTGCCAGATACCTACCCTTCAGCAAAACTTCAGGCAAAATTATTGGGTCACTTTGGTGACAGAATTACAATTCAGTCACAGCGCGGTCAAGGCATGTCAAATATCATGTTCAGCTCGTGCTTAACAATAGGTGATGCTATTGCTGCAGCGGGTAAGTTAAAATCAATGTTAAGGCTGACTGAGATAGAACATGAGTTGGCCACAGAAACTTCTCAAGAGAGTCAAGAACACATACTTCATTCAGCTGCAAGCATTTTAAGACATGTTATTCAGAGTTTTTTTCATCAACAACGAAGATTATCCAAATGCAAACGAAGTTTCACTTGCCATTTCCGTCGAAAAAATGCCTCAATCACTTCTTAAATTTATCTGTTGGCTAATAGATGAAAAGGCATACAAAGCTGCATCTGAACCGTACACTGTACCAATCGATAAAATCAGAAAGATTCTTGGAATTACAGAGTTGATAGTTTCGCTTTTCAAACATACTTTTACCCCTTTCCATCTAGGGTTGGCTGTACAGTTGTATCACGAGTTTGGTTCACGTGGATTGGTTGACAACTTGAATTCTCATGGTTTCTGTGCTTCCTATTCAGAGGTGAGACGGTTCCTTACAAGTTTTGCTTTGAAAGAGGAAGAAAGCATCAAAGAGGGCGTTTATGTACCAGATGGCATTGTTCCTGTCTGTCAAGGTGGATGTCTCATACAAGAGGGTGCTGACAATATAGATATCAATACAGAGATAATAGATGGCAAGGACACTTTCCATTCTATGGCAAGGGCAGTCTTTCAAGCACGCCCATCACCTATAGACTCATGTATGAGACAGGTGTCTATCAAAAAGAGCAACGATAGAACCTTTCAGATGACTAATGATGCTTCTTCACAAACGTCATGCCTACCGTTCTCAAAGCCAAAGGTACGAGGAATTCCAAAACGTTTTCCCAAAGCTTTTGAAATAATTTCAAATTGTGCCGGACAAATGGAAAACGTTTCTGAAATTCTTTGGGTTATTTTGAGGTCACTTTCAAGAGATATTGAAAATTTTCCAATGTCTGTAACTGATGTCGAATGTCAAGTTATACCATTTTGGACTGGATATAACAGTTCTCTTTCGGAATACAGACCTGAGTATTCTGTTGTGTCGTATGCTCCAATTGTAGACGCAAAGGCAAGTGACATGTCAACGGTATATACAACCATGCGTAGGTGTCAAGGAATGACAAAATCTTTGGGACAAGCATATTCTATCCAAACATTCGACCAACAACTATATGCAATCGTGAAACAGGTTGAATGGGCTAAACAGGACACATTTAAAACTCATATTCTCCGGTTAGGAGGCTTTCATACAATGTCGTGCTTTGTTGCGTCAATTGGTAAACTTTGGGGTGATAGTGGATTGAAAGATCTGTTGATTGAATCTTCCGTGTATGCAGCTGGATCAGTTGAGCAGATGATGACCGGCAAACAATTAAATAGTGCTGTACGGGCATTGCCATTAGTATATGAAGCCTTATCCTCACTGTCCTGGCTTCGCCTCGATTTTTTATAATTAATTATTTTTTGTTTAAATGTTTCTATGACTTACTCAACCCATCTTCAGCACCGTTAGAGCATCAAACAAATGTTTCCAAGAAGGACGACTGCTAATTGTAAATGTTTGATTGCACACAAAATTCTCGTTATTTATGGTCAACAGGAAGTCGGAAATTAAGACACTATAGCTTATGCATGATAGCTTTGAAAATAACTTTGACTTATCAGCTACCAAATTATTGTAGAAAAAATGAAAATACAAAAACCTGTTTGGATGTAGGTACCGTTTAAATTTTTGTTGTTAATTTTTAGGAAAATTAGATAGTTCAAGATTGACGCCATCTTAACATGGGTTGTATAAACATAACGATAAAAATAGACCACAATCGTATCATTTGTAACATTATCGTAAAAAATATATCCATTTTGTTTTCATTTAGCAAAGGATTTTTTTTTAAAAATAGGCAATTTAATTTTATTGTAATTTTTTTTTGATTTTGAGATTTGACCTTTAACCCTGATTTTAGAAAAACGTGACCATTTCTCATTCATACGAACAAAATTTTCCGATGCTCCCCATTATCCTCTTTCCAACGCTGGATAAAAATGCAATAATCTTATTTACCACCTTAGCCAGGCTTGACTCATCCATCGAAAAAGACATACTCATATGGGAAATGGAAAATTCAAAAGAAGAAGACAGATTTTTCATCTGTAGAATTAGGAAGACGCTCCAGAAATATAATCTGCCATCTCCAGAAGAAATACTAGAAAATCCTCCAAAGAAACAGCAGTGGAAAAATGCAATGAAAAAGGCCATTAACAGCTTTTGGTACGATAAATGGACAAACGAAAAGCAAATAAAATCTACATTAGAATATCTAGAAATTCAACAAAATCCAATAGGAACACCACATAACATATTACGAAGTGTGAAAAATCGAAAGTACGACATACAAAAAGCAGAAATCAAATTACGATTAATTACTGATACTTATATGCTACAATACCACCACGCTAAGTTCAGCCGTAACAAAATATCTCCGATCTGTAAACTATGTGGGGAGGAAGATGAAGATAGAGTGCATTTTTTACTTGAATGTAAAACTCTAGAAGAAAACAGAAAAACACAAATGGTGAAACTAGGTGAAGCTCTAGAAGAGGCAAGGGGGGGGTGGTACACGGACTATAGAACAAAATGGGCTGCTTATGCAAATCATCTTGGACTGCACCTCATATAAAATAAACCAACTGATTCCATATTCAAACCAGGATTTAGTGCAAATCGAAAGAGCCACGCAACACTATTGCTTTGTGCTACACCAAAAGAGAACTGAAATATTGAAGAGCATTACATGTATGTAGAAAGGCAGATAGTCAATAGCTGATAGTACTTTTATAGAACTGTTTCCTTTTATAAGTAAGCTAATATAATATCTTTCTTACTGTGTCCAGCACCCGATCCGTTCATTAAAGAGATCGTTTTACCTTTAAAAGTCTATACGCATACTTAAATGATGATTTTACCTTTTATGAGTCAATTTGTTTTAACAACGGAAGAATTGCTGTATTCGGAGAGTGCGTGAAGGAAAGAACATTGTATAAATTACGATTGCGCTTTTATCTTTTAGTGCTGTGTGTATATACGTTTTTACTAATATGAATAATTAAACAACAGAATGGACTTTTAACAACGCTATCAATTATAATACTACTGAAACAACTATTTTACAACACACGTTTTATACTTTTTAGTAATTGATGTAAATACGTTTTTATGCCACTAACCAAATTTATACAACATGGAAATGATGAACTTTTAACTACTACGTATATTTGATCTTAACTGTAAATACGTATCTTTTTAAGTATGTGCCCGTTAAGTTAGGTTTTATAATTTTATCCTTAATTGGAGTGCTCCGAATCCCGGAGGAATTTTACCTGTACAAAGACAAAAGATGTTGTTAATGATATCAATCAAGACTTTTCTTTAAAATATTCAAACAATAAAATGGGTATTAATGATTAACAAGTTGTCAATTAATAACACACACACTAATTTATTGCATTAAAATTAATAAAACGTAATCTAAATTTTAATGAATGGATGCACAAGCTAAAGAAATTAAAAACAAAGTCATGTGTGAGATTAATTCATTCGCTATTGTTTATGTTTTCTTTGATGATAGACTCTTTAATTAAACAACAAAGCGGCTTTTAAATTTTAATTCTACCGTTGTTTTTAACGCTGCAACCCAAACATTGTCATAAATATGGTAATCAGTATGGCTAGCAGAAAGAGAAAGGCAATAGATCTTGATACAAAATATCAGATCAGATCAGTTTTATTTTAACTGCTGAATTAATAAATTTTATTCAACAATTCTCGTTTTTGTTTTTCTCTATTCAGAAAAACGATATCATATTTTAACAGTGTAGGTCACGTTAATTTATTCCTCAACATAGCTTGCATTATGAATCAGTGCCTGAAATAAGGGTTAGCCTTTGGCTAAAAAATTAAGAGTCACTGGTACAAATGGCAGAATGGTGGCCGATTTTGTGACATTTTTTTGAAAAAAAGACATCAGATATCAATATATAAACAGTTCAGTCTCACGAGTGTTTGGGGGGGGGGGGGGGGGGGGGGGGTCTTCAAGGTAATTTTGGTAGGTACAGGTGTGCAGCTGAAATTGCGAAAACACCCCAATGCATATATTGCTATCTAATGAAACCTGAATTTACTTGTTATAACCTTTTTGACAACCTTGACGCCATTGGCTAGGGTGATCTTAAAAAACGATGCTAGTCCTTCGGATGGGGACAATAGAAGGCTGGTTTGTGTAAGGGGAGATCAATGCCATGATCACATTAAAGACATCCGGAAAAGAGTAGACTAATGCCACTACAAGGACCGCTCTTGCACTCCCCAGAGTGACATCACTTGTTTCAATCCACTATGAAGAAGTGATTTTACAGTTCGGGGTAACGTCAGTTGGTTATTCATTCCAAACAAGTATCTCACCAGTTTGTTGAAATAACAAATGGTGCTGTCATTTTCTGTTATATATTAAACAACAGTTAACTTTTCCTGGTTTTTTTTAATTTGTAAACAAAAGTTCTGGTTCCAAAAAAGAAAACCACTCCTAATTGTCATTAAAATGTAGCAGTGTACACATGAACTATGAAAAGTTTAAAAGATGTGACAGGCCAGATCGTTTCCGTAGTTTGACATTACTGTCAACGATTTTCTCTCCGTTGTTGGGGAAAAGTTTTTCAATGATTACCTAAGGATTGACACAAAATGGTTTTCGATTTCTGTAAAATGAAATTCGTACATGTTGTATGATGTACATTTTGCAGCAGATTGAATGAAGAAATTTCCGAACCGTGGTCGTGGATACCAGATCGCATACATTATAAGTTGACAGAATTCTCTTTATTGTTCACAATTTTCCACTTCGTCTGTGATTTTTAACAATTTTAATAATTAAATCATAAAGAAACAAAAAAACATGTTTCTTTTCTAATATTTAGTGAATACTTGTGTATTACATGAAAACGTGTAGGAAACGTGTATTGATTGGCTCGATAAAAATACATAATTGGAGAGAACAGTAAATTACATTAGCTGTGCATTCATTGGCTACAAAAATGTATTTGGACCAATCGCTGTGCTCGTAACAAACTGTTTTCGACTAGAACAGAAGAGTTATCTACCGTTACAGTTTATGTCGGGTTTCGGAAAAACAACAATTTTTAACGGTCTAATAGGCAATCGCCCAAACGTTTTTTGTTGGGCCAGTGACTACCTAATTTGGAGCAGCTTTTGGTCGCCCGAATAAGATATTAGTCGCATTTGGCGACTGGGCAACCATCCATTTCAGGCACTGTGAATGGTGTTACAAAAAAACAAAGACTCACAAAACAAAATCTGCTGAAAGTATTTTATTACAACAAAATCATCGAAGTAAAAACATTATTATCTGTCAAACAATAACAAAACAGTTACACATCACTTGAAATAATTTTTTTTAAATACATCATTTTGCAAAAGGGGAGGTAATTCTACCATTATTTCTCTTATAGCGAACGATGCCTATAACGAAATAAGATCGAGAGTCCCCTGGACTTCGCTATAAACGAATTCTACTGTAGTTTGTTTTCTGTGTAAGTTTTCTATGCAGTTTGATTCTTTTGATACAGTCTTCTCTCAAATGTTTCAACAAAATTGTTGTAATTTTTATCATTTCAAAGATACAAGAGGTCAAAGAGGTCTACACCCAAAATTATGTTTTTTTTTTATTTCGAGTCTGATATTCCTAAGATTTTTCCTTTAGACATACCTGTAGTTGAAATAAAGTGAACAAATATCAAACTTGGCTGAACAACATATATGTATGGGATCTCCTCATTCTAGTTAGTGTGTGTACTATATATGCAATTTAAAGTTTTTCACACTCCTGACAAATTTGACCAGATTTTTGGAAGATAACTTTGTAACCAGAAGAGCAATCCGTGAAACTTTGAATGATGATATAAACTGTTATCATTGTGCTTGTATTAAGATATCACTTAAAATTCAAAAAATTCTCTGAAAATTTAGAAGTCTTCATTTTTTTTTTTAAATCATTCAATTAGACTTTTAAAAAATAACACGAACATTAGAATGTTATGTGACAAAGACATTTGAAGAGATTAAATTTTATGTCGACATTGTCATCTTTGCGTTCACAGTTATGACATTATAACAGGTGTCAGTTGTGATCCAAATATGATTGCAACGTTGTCCTTGACCTGTTGTAAGGTAATGACATGATTACTTTCTTTATTAACATGGTTGGTGGCGAGTTTTCATTTTAATACGTAATTATTGCAAAACTTCAGGAATATCATAGTACAAATAATCTTGGATAATTAGACAGGAATTATGTTTAAATTTCTTTTAAACTGGTAAGTCATATGACGAAATGTCACTTATTTGGAGTTCGACAGTGAAATGCAAGTTGGCGTGACATCCATACGTAAAAAATACCAGTCATTTTCGGTTCGAAAAATCGAACACGAGTTGTCCATAAAGGTAGTCTCTGTTGACCTTAAGTCACTTCAGTATGTCCGTGTTGTATTGGTCAGAGTTTTGCACGATTCGAGTTATCCGTGTATTTTCTACAAAAAACCCACACAAACCAAGGTGAGTTTTTCTAGGTCCTAGCTTTCACAAATTTGTTTGATTTTTTTCTGAAAATATCTATGCATTGTAGTTCTAAATTAAGTCAAATTTATTCTATATCCATCTTTTACTAATCCGTTAGAAAGGTGTTTGTCAGGACACACTAGAAAAAGGTGATGTGCTTGTTTACACGTGACGTCACCATTTTACGAAATTGACATAGATGCCAGTTGATGAGTTGTCAATGAAATAAATGTGGTTTTGAAATTTCTTGACTTTGACACGAAAATACAGTATTTTATTTTCTGACAATACATTTTTTTTGTATCTATGTATTGTTGTTCTAAACTGAGTTACATTTATTCTATATTCATCGTTTATTATTCCGCTGGAATGTTGTTTTTCTTGACACATTTCTTGAAAAGGGTGCTGTGTTTGTTTACAGATGACCTCACGATTTTACGAAATTGACAAAGGGTGATAGTTGTCAATGAAATATATGTTATTTTGAAATTATTGACTTGGGCACAGAAATACAATATTTTATTTCATAAAAATAAAACAATTTTGCTATTATTTAAATCTTTTTTCGTGAAAGTATTTACTTTCATATCTATGTTGGCTTTCCACATCCGGGTTTAAATGTCAGCGCCCGAACATTTTTAGTCTCGCGAGACCGACGCGAGAAATAGTCCATCAGTATGTAATATACCGTAATGAGGACTTACGTCCTCTATTAGCATCGTTGCTCTTTAAACGACCGACAATAGTTTCATCACAATGTTTGTGTGATCATTCATACCTGGACTGTGTCCTTTTCCGAATCTTTTGGATCATTTGGAACATGAAATCTAATTTCTGTCAATGAAACTGCGGCATCGTCATTCATGTGAAATTCTATGGTCACTTCATTTTTAGCCGTTGTTGAGTGGGATACATTATTTAATGGTATTTCAAATGCTAATTTATTGTCTATATCAAATTCCAATGCATTGCCTGAAAAATAAACAGCAACATTAAATGCAGTTAAAGATAACGATAAGATAAAGAGCTACATGTGTATAGTGAGCACAGCATGATATGACCGCAGCATGTCAACAATGGAATGTTAAACAAGTGTTACATGCATATTAAATTCAAGTGTGGGCAGAGTCTTTTGGGACACAGTAATCTGCTTGACCTACTGTATATAATGCATTGGTCTCGTCTTTCTATTTGGTTCCTATTAACCTATTTAATTGAAAACTAGAGGCTACCAAGAGCCTGTAAACATTCAATTTGACTTCTAAATTTCATAGAAAAATTCTTTTTTTACCATTTACCATAAACGGCCTTATATTACCGCATTATCAGCACCCCTTTTAACTCCGATAATCTCAGGAGAAAAATGCCTAGTTCGGGTATATAATCTGTATCAACTTTTAACCTGTTACATGTGGATGACAAATGTGTGAACAAAGCTTAAAATTTGGCAAGAAAAATGTGTTATGCAATGAAAAACTATACAGGAAACAGAAATATCTCCTGGGAACCAGTACTTCATAAAAACTATAAAGGAATGTATAAGAGAAATATCTCCTGGGAACCAGTACTTCATAAAAACTATAAAGGAATGTATAAGAGAAATATCTCCTGGGAACCAGTACTTCATAAAAACTATAAAGAATGTATAAGAGAAATATCTCCTGGGAACCAGTACTTCATAAAAACTATAAAGGAATGTATAAGAGAAATATCTCCTGGGAACCAGTACTTCATAAAAACTATAAAGAATGTATAAGAGAAATATCTCCTGGGAACCAGTACTTCATAAAAACTATAAAGAATGTATAAGAGAAATATCTCCTGGGAACCAGTACTTCATAAAAACTATAAAGGAATGTATAAGAGAAATATCTCCTGGGAACCAGTACTTCATAAAAACTATAAAGAATGTATAAGAGAAATATCTCCTGGGAACCAGTACTTCATAAAAACTATAAAGGAATGTATAAGAGAAATATCTCCTGGGAACCAGTACTTCATAAAAACTATAAAGGAATGTATAAGAGAAATATCTCCTGGGAACCAGTACTTCATAAAAACTATAAAGGAATGTATAAGAGAAATATCTCCTGGGAACCAGTACTTCATAAAAACTATAAAGGAATGTATAAGAGAAATATCTCCTGGGAACCAGTACTTCATAAAAACTATAAAGAAATGTATAAGAGAAATATCTCCTGGGAACCAGTACTTCATAAAAACTATAAAGAATGTATAAGAGAAATATCTCCTGGGAACCAGTACTTCATAAAAACTATAAAGGAATGTATAAGAGAAATATCTCCTGGGAACCAGTACTTCATAAAAACTATAAAGAATGTATAAGAGAAATATCTCCTGGGAACCAGTACTTCATAAAAACTATAAAGAATGTATAAGAGAAATATCTCCTGGGAACCAGTACTTCATAAAAACTATAAAGGAATGTATAACAGAAATATCTCCTGGGAACCAGTACTTCATAAAAACTATAAAGGAATGTATAAGAGAAATATCTCCTGGGAACCAGTACTTCATAAAAACTATAAAGAATGTATAAGAGAAATATCTCCTGGGAACCAGTACTTCATAAAAACTATAAACGAATGTATAAGAGAAATATCTCCTGGGAACCAGTACTTCATAAAACTATAAACGAATGTATAAGAGAAATATCTCCTGGGAACCAGTACTTCATAAAAACTATAAAGGAATGTATAAC
The DNA here is from genome assembly GCA_963680875.1 of Bathymodiolus brooksi. Classification (NCBI taxonomy): domain Eukaryota; kingdom Metazoa; phylum Mollusca; class Bivalvia; order Mytilida; family Modiolidae; genus Bathymodiolus; species Bathymodiolus brooksi. Next base: position 7,153,379 of record OY804580.1, on the reverse strand, counting down.
AGAAATATCTCCTGGGAACCAGTACTTCATAAAAACTATAAAGAATGTATAAGAGAAATATCTCCTGGGAACCAGTACTTCATAAAAACTATAAAGGAATGTATAACAGAAATATCTCCTGGGAACCAGTACTTCATAAAAACTATAAAGGAATGTATAAGAGAAATATCTCCTGGGAACCAGTACTTCATAAAAACTATAAAGGAATGTATAAGAGAAATATCTCCTGGGAACCAGTACTTCATAAAAACTATAAACGAATGTATAAGAGAAATATCTCCTGGGAACCAGTACTTCATAAAAACTATAAAGGAATGTATAAGAGAAATATCTCCTGGGAACCAGTACTTCATAAAAACTATAAAGAATGTATAAGAGAAATATCTCCTGGGAACCAGTACTTCATAAAAACTATAAAGGAATGTATAAGAGAAATATCTCCTGGGAACCAGTACTTCATAAAAACTATAAAGGAATGTATAAGAGAAATATCTCCTGGGAACCAGTACTTCATAAAAACTATAAAGGAATGTATAAGAGAAATATCTCCTGGGAACCAGTACTTCATAAAAACTATAAAGAATGTATAAGAGAAATATCTCCTGGGAACCAGTACTTCATAAAAACTATAAAGGAATGTATAAGAGAAATATCTCCTGGGAACCAGTACTTCATAAAAACTATAAAGAATGTATAAGAGAAATATCTCCTGGGAACCAGTACTTCATAAAAACTATAAAGGAATGTATAAGAGAAATATCTCCTGGGAACCAGTACTTCATAAAAACTATAAAGGAATGTATAAGAGAAATATCTCCTGGGAACCAGTACTTCATAAAAACTATAAAGGAATGTATAAGAGAAATATCTCCTGGGAACCAGTACTTCATAAAAACTATAAACGAATGTATAAGAGAAATATCTCCTGGGAACCAGTACTTCATAAAAACTATAAAGGAATGTATAAGAGAAATATCTCCTGGGAACCAGTACTTCATAAAAACTATAAAGAATGTATAAGAGAAATATCTCCTGGGAACCAGTACTTCATAAAAACTATAAAGGAATGTATAACAGAAATATCTCCTGGGAACCAGTACTTCATAAAAACTATAAAGAATGTATAAGAGAAATATCTCCTGGGAACCAGTACTTCATAAAAACTATAAAGGAATGTATAACAGAAATATCTCCTGGGAACCAGTACTTCATAAAAACTATAAAGGAATGTATAAGAGAAATATCTCCTGGGAACCAGTACTTCATAAAAACTATAAAGGAATGTATAAGAGAAATATCTCCTGGGAACCAGTACTTCATAAAAACTATAAAGGAATGTATAAGAGAAATATCTCCTGGGAACCAGTACTTCATAAAAACTATAAAGGAATGTATAACAGAAATATCTCCTGGGAACCAGTACTTCATAAAAACTATAAAGAATGTATAAGAGAAATATCTCCTGGGAACCAGTACTTCATAAAAACTATAAAGGAATGTATAAGAGAAATATCTCCTGGGAACCAGTACTTCATAAAAACTATAAAGAATGTATAAGAGAAATATCTCCTGGGAACCAGTACTTCATAAAAACTATAAAGGAATGTATAAGAGAAATATCTCCTGGGAACCAGTACTTCATAAAAACTATAAAGGAATGTATAAGAGAAATATCTCCTGGGAACCAGTACTTCATAAAAACTATAAAGAATGTATAAGAGAAATATCTCCTGGGAACCAGTACTTCATAAAAACTATAAAGGAATGTATAAGAGAAATATCTCCTGGGAACCAGTACTTCATAAAAACTATAAAGGAATGTATAAGAGAAATATCTCCTGGGAACCAGTACTTCATAAAAACTATAAAGGAATGTATAACAGAAATATCTCCTGGGAACCAGTACTTCATAAAACTATAAAGGAATGTATAACAGAAATATCTCCTGGGAACCAGTACTTCATAAAAACTATAAAGGAATGTATAACAGAAATATCTCCTGGGAACCAGTACTTCATAAAAACTATAAAGAATGTATAAGAGAAATATCTCCTGGGAACCAGTACTTCATAAAAACTATAAAGGAATGTATAACAGAAATATCTCCTGGGAACCAGTACTTCATAAAAACTATAAAGGAATGTATAAGAGAAATATCTCCTGGGAACCAGTACTTCATAAAAACTATAAAGGAATGTATAAGAGAAATATCTCCTGGGAACCAGTACTTCATAAAAACTATAAAGGAATGTATAAGAGAAATATCTCCTGGGAACCAGTACTTCATAAAAACTATAAAGGAATGTATAAGAGAAATATCTCCTGGGAACCAGTACTTCATAAAAACTATAAAGGAATGTATAAGAGAAATATCTCCTGGGAACCAGTACTTCATAAAAACTATAAAGGAATGTATAAGAGAAATATCTCCTGGGAACCAGTACTTCATAAAAACTATAAAGGAATGTATAAGAGAAATATCTCCTGGGAACCAGTACTTCATAAAAACTATAAACGAATGTATAAGAGAAATATCTCCTGGGAACCAGTACTTCATAACCAGAGGCTCTCAAGAGCCTGTATCGTTCACCTGGTAATAAAAAAAAACAATTGGTCCTATGTAAAAACTATGTCCTGCAGTGGTAGTCATCTTGGAATTACGATCAACATAAAAAACACAAAGTTTGTAAAGGACCTTCCAATGATTGATGCACAGTTTAGGTTCAATCAGTGCAATAGCTTCAGAGAAGAATATATTTCTGTATTTTCCCCATATGGTTCTGTGTTAATACTATGACCTGTGGTGGCAGCCATCTTGGATTTCCGATCGGCATAAAAAAAACACACCTTGTAGAGGACCTTCCAATGATCATTCCTGGGCAGTTTGGTTTCAACTGTCCAAGTGGTTTCAGAGAAGAAGCATTTTGAAACATTTTTCCCATAGGGTCCAATGTTAAACTAAGTCCTGCCGTAGCCGCCATTTTGAATTTCATATCAGAATAAAAAACGTAAATTTTGTAGAGGACCATTCAATGAACATTCATGTACAGTTTGGCTTTAATCATATTTGTAGTTTCTGAGAAGAAGGCATTTGAACATTTTCCCATAGGGTCCAATGTTAATCTATGTCCTGCGGTGGTGGCCATCTTGGATTTACGATCGGCATAAAAAACACACACCTTGTAAAGGACCTTCCAATGATCATTCCTGGGCAGTTTGGTTTCAATTATCCAAGTGGTTTCAGAGAAGAAGCGTTTTGAAACATTTTTCCCATAGGGTCCAATGTTAAACTAAGTCCTGCCGTAGCCGCCATTTTGAATTTCATATCGGAACAAAAAACGTAAATTTGTAGAGGACCATCCAATGAACGTTCATGTACAGTTTGGCTTTAATCATATTTGTAGTTTCTGAGAAGAAGGCATTTGAACATTTTCCCATAGGGTCCAATGTTAATCTATGTCCTGCGGTGGCGGCCATCTTGGATTTCCGACCGGCATAAAAAACAGAAAATTTGTAGAAGACCTTCCAATGATCATTCCTGGGCAGTTTGGTTTCAACTGTCCTAGTGGTTTCAGAGAAGAAGCATTTTGAAACATTTTTCCCATAGGGTCCAATGTTAAACTAAGTCCTGCCGTAGCCGCCATTTTGAATTTCATATCGGAACAAAAAACCTTAAGATTGTAGAGGACCATCCAATGAACATTCATGTACAGTTTGGCTTTAATCATATTTGTAGTTTCTGAGAAGAAGGCATTTGAACATTTTCCCATAGGGTCCAATGTTAATCTATGTATTGCGGTGGCGGCCATCTTGGATTTCCGATCGGCATAAAAAACATAAAATTTGTAGAGGACCTTCCAATGATCATTCCTAGGCAGTTTGGTTTCAATTATCCAAGTGGTTTCAGAGAAGAAGCGTTTTGAAACATTTTTCCCATAGGGTCCAATGTTAAACTAAGTCCTGCCGTAGCCGCCATTTTGAATTTCATACCGGAACAAAAAACGTAAAGTTTGTAGAGGACCATCTAATGAACATTCATGTACAGTTTGGCTTTAATCATATTTGTAGTTTCTGAGTAGAAGGCATTTGAATATTTTCCCATAGGGTCCAATGTTAATCTATGTATTGCGGTGGCGGCCATCTTGGATTTCCGATCGGCATAAAAAACATAAAATTTGTAGAGGACCTTCCAATGATCATTCCTAGGCAGTTTGGTTTCAATTATCCAAGTGGTTTCAGAGAAGAAGCGTTTTGAAACATTTTTCCCATAGGGTCCAATGTTAAACTAAGTCCTGCCGTAGCCGCCATTTTGAATTTCATACCGGAACAAAAAACGTAAAGTTTGTAGAGGACCATCTAATGAACATTCATGTACAGTTTGGCTTTAATCATATTTGTAGTTTCTGAGTAGAAGGCATTTGAATATTTTCCCATAGGGTCCAATGTTAATCTATGTCCTGTGGTGGCAGCCATCTTGGAATTCCGACCGGCATAAAAAACAGAAAATTTGTAGAGGACCTTCCAATGATCATTCCTGGGCAGTTTGGTTTCAACTGTCCAAGTGGTTTCAGAGAAGAAGCATTTTGAAACATTTTTCCCATAGGGTCCAATGTTAAACTAAGTCCTGCCGTAGCCGCCATTTTGAATTTCATATCGGAACAAAAAACCTTAAGATTGTAGAGGACCATCCAATGAACATTCATGTACAGTTTGGCTTTAATCATATTTGTAGTTTCTGAGAAGAAGGCATTTGAACATTTTCCCATAGGGTCCAATGTTAATCTATGTATTGCGGTGGCGGCCATCTTGGATTTCCGATCGGCATAAAAAACATAAAATTTGTAGAGGACCTTCCAATGATCATTCCTAGGCAGTTTGGTTTCAATTATCCAAGTGGTTTCAGAGAAGAAGCGTTTTGAAACATTTTTCCCATAGGGTCCAATGTTAAACTAAGTCCTGCCGTAGCCGCCATTTTGAATTTCATACCGGAACAAAAAACGTAAAGTTTGTAGAGGACCATCTAATGAACATTCATGTACAGTTTGGCTTTAATCATATTTGTAGTTTCTGAGTAGAAGGCATTTGAATATTTTCCCATAGGGTCCAATGTTAATCTATGTCCTGCGGTGGCGGCCATCTTGGATTTCCGATCGCCATAAAAAACAGAAAATTTGTAGAGGACCTTCCAATGATCATTCCTGGGCAGTTTGGTTTCAACTGTCCAAGTGGTTTCAGAGAAGAAGCATTTTGAAACATTTTTCCCATAGGGTCCAATGTTAAACTAAGTCCTACCGTAGCCGCCATTTTGAATTTCATATCGGAACAAAAAACCTTAAGATTGTAGAGGACCATCCAATGAACATTCATGTACAGTTTGGCTTTAATCATATTTGTAGTTTCTGAGAAGAAGGCATTTGAACATTTTCCCATAGGGTCCAATGTTAATCTATGTATTGCGGTGGCGGCCATCTTGGATTTCCGATCGGCATAAAAAACATAAAATTTGTAGAGGACCTTCCAATGATCATTCCTAGGCAGTTTGGTTTCAATTATCCAAGTGGTTTCAGAGAAGAAGCGTTTTGAAACATTTTTCCCATAGGGTCCAATGTTAAACTAAGTCCTGCCGTAGCCGCCATTTTGAATTTCATACCGGAACAAAAAACGTAAAGTTTGTAGAGGACCATCTAATGAACATTCATGTACAGTTTGGCTTTAATCATATTTGTAGTTTCTGAGAAGAAGGCATTTGAATATTTTCCCATAGGGTCCAATGTTAATCTATGTCCTGCGGTGGCGGCCATCTTGGATTTCCGACCAGCATAAAAAACAGAAAATTTGTAGAGGACCTTCCAATGATCATTCCTGGGCAGTTTGGTTTCAACTGTCCAAGAGGTTTCAGAGAAGAAGCATTTTGAAACATTTTTCCCATAGGGTCCAATGTTAAACTAAGTCCTGCCGTAGCCGCCATTTTGAATTTCATATCGGAACAAAAACCCTTAAGATTGTAGAGGACCATCCAATGAACATTCATGTACAGTTTGGCTTTAATCATATTTGTAGTTTCTGAGAAGAAGGCATTTGAACATTTTCCCATAGGGTCCAATGTTAATCTATGTCCTGCGATGGCGGCCATCTTGGATTTACGATCGGCATAAAAAACAGTAACTTGGTAAAGGACATTCCAATGATCATTCCTTTACAGTTTGGGTTCAGTCAGTTCATTAGTTTCAGAGAAGAAGATCTTTGAAATTTCAGCCAATCAGAGCATATTATTGGCCCTGGCAGCCATATTGAATATCCGACTGGAACGAAAAACAGTAACTTTGTAGAGGACCATCCAAGGAACATTCCTGCTAAGTTCGGTTTCAATCGGCCAAGTGGTTTCGGAGAAGAAGCTTGAAATGTGAAAAGTTTACAGACGACAGACGACAGACGACAGACTACAGACGACAGACGACGGACGCCAAGTGATGGCAATAGTTCACATGGACCTTTGGTCCAGGTGAACTAAAAACTATAAACGAATGTATAAGAGAAATATCTCCTGGGAACCAGTACTTCATAAAAACTATAAAGGAATGTATAACAGAAATATCTCCTGGGAACCAGTACTTCATAAAAACTATAAACGAATGTATAAGAGAAATATCTCCTGGGAACCAGTACTTCATAAAAACTATAAAGGAATGTATAAGAGAAATATCTCCTGGGAACCAGTACTTCATAAAAACTATAAAGGAATGTATAAGAGAAATATCTCCTGGGAACCAGTACTTCATAAAAACTATAAAGGAATGTATAAGAGAAATATCTCCTGGGAACCAGTACTTCATAATTCAATAATTACTTTTCTATGTATAACAGAAATATCTCCTGGGAACCAGTACTTCATAATTCAATAATTACATTTCTATGTATAGCAGAAATATCTCTTGGGAACCAGTACTTCATAATTCAATAATTACATTTCTATGTATAACAGAAATATCTCCTGGGAACCAGTACTTCATAATTCAATAATTACTTTTCTATGTATAACAGAAATATCTCCTGGGAACCAGTACTTCATAATTCAATAATTACTTTTCTATGTTTAACAGAAATATCTCCTGGGAACCAGTACTTCATAATTCAATAATTACTTTTCTATGTATAACAGAAATATCTCCTGGGAACCAGTACTTCATAATTCAATAATTACTTTTCTATGTATAACAGAAATATCTCCTGGGAACCAGTACTTCATAATTCAATAATTACTTTTCTATGTATAACAGAAATATCTCCTGGGAACCAGTACTTCATAATTCAATAATTACTTTTCTATGTATAACAGAAATATCTCCTGGGAACCAGTACTTCATAATTCAATAATTACTTTTCTATGTAGTGTTTTGTAGATCATTGTTTGTCATTTTTGGCCATTGTGTTGTCAGTCCTTCTTCGATTTACGGATTCTGATTATCCCTTTGTATCTTTAAACTCTTCTTATCAAAATTAGAATTAATAATTAATAAAATGTCGACTTACAGGATCTATGCCAATAGAAATCAAAGCACTATTCATATTATTGTACAAATACCAACTTAAACATACAAAAAAAGAAGAAATTTGAAACATGATCCCAAATATCCTCGTCTGACAATAAGTCGGTCAGTCATTGGATAATGTTTGATTATTTTTTTCATGTTTGAAAAGTAAACATTTTTTTCTTTTTAATTACGTTCCTCATCTATTCTTGCTCACATGTGTAAAGTTCCACGGAAAAAAGATCGATAATAATTACATACTGACCCAAATTTGTTTACCCTCCCTTTTCCAAATGGCGTCGTATGACGTCACATAAAGTCGGTCAAAGTTCAATAAAGCACATGATTTTGTCATAGGCCAACCAAACTTAAAAAGTAAACCAGATTAAGAAAATACAGTATTTTAGCTTTTTCAGTGTAATTGATTTGTCTGAAAAATTTCAAAAGATGTTTTTCTTAAATAGTTTGAAATTGAAGTATTAAAAATTAATTATTTGATGCAAATATTAAACTTGCTTACCCACATAAAAAGTATTTAATCCAGTGAATTTGGTGTTTTTGCTTTTGTCAATACAATCTATTAGACCAACATATTTTGGTAAAACAATTAATGACTGATTTCAATTTATTTTAATCACATTTATTATCACAGAGTGGTAACAATACAGTTTTGTTGATGCTATTTGTAATAATGACAGGTTTTTTTTACCCAGACAATCTCATTTTTCTGTCTGGTTTAATTTAATTCTCTGTTCAATTTATGCTATAAATTTTGATTATTGCTGTTAAATTAATTCTTTTTCTATCTTCTCTGTGAACTTTATTTCATTACCCCAAGAAGTAAGGGGTATATTTGTTATTAAAGCAGCAGTGGAAATGCAAAATAATCTGCCATTTTGTGACCAATGGAGAGCACTTGCATGTATTTTCCTGGTAAAATCGGCCATTTTCTAGAAAATGGTGGAATCTGAATGATCAATCATCATATTTTCAAAGTATTTTAAAATACAATTTGCTTGGCCTACATTCCAGAAACGGTCATGAACTGTGATATCGATTATGTCAACAAACCGGAAAAATACAAATGTTTGGGGAATACCATCGATGGAAACATATTTAACAAGCATAATGATCAGGAAAAAAAGACATTAGTAAAAAGGATCTTTTTTACTTGCATGGAATTTATTCAATTCAAACTTCTCTGTTTTAATCTCATCTTGTAATTTTGACTTTGAAAAGTATTCCCTCTGTGTTTATGTACGCTATGAATATACAGAATGACGTCATTGGCCTCGTGCTGCGCGAGAATTGTAAATCAAAACAAATGACCGACATTATTGCATGACCGAGCAGATGTCACGGTAGGATATAGAAGTAACATAGCAAATTTGAATATCAATTAATTGGTTGTCATGACATTAAATGAAATCAGTAATGTAGTCGTTTACATTTCAAAGGTAACTGTAATTTAATCATGAAAATTGAAAAGCAAACATTTTGGAATGTACATGTAATCAATTACATTTCAAAGTAATTGACCCTCAGTCTGCCAGGCACTGTCGTGGTCGTGATCGTATGGTAGTTGGATTTACAACTATCTATGCAATCAGTGCCTATCATCTCTAACATTGTAAGTTTAAATAACACTCAAGCGAGGTGTACTCGATACAACATTATGTGGTCAGTGATTTATGCAGGTCTGTGGTTTTCTCCAGGTGCTTCGGTTTCCTCCACCAATAAAACTGGCCACCACGATATAACTGAAATATTGTTGAAAGTGGCATTAAACACAATAACCCTAACCCTAACCCAAGTCTGCCCTTGACTTGTGGTCTAGGAAGAAAATTGCAAGATAACTTAGGTGATTTGAAAGGAATATTTGACTATCCCTCAAGATCTTATTTTATAAACCTACTGTTCAATTATTGAAAGAACAACCTTTACAAAGGAGCTTGTAACAAATAATCAACTTGTGTACATACCTTCAAATTTGACCAAACCCCAATTCCATCCTTTGACAGAAACATCCTTTTTCTCCAAACTAACACTGTAATACTTCGAGATAAAAGATGCAAGTTTTTCAAAATCCTGAAATTAAACAGAAAAAAAATACCTCACATTGCAATACATTGATAAAAAATGAAAGTTTTTCTGTTAAATTGAAAATAAAAATTAGTATTGAAGATATGTGCAGAAACCCCAATATCCCATGTCACAGCTTATTCTTCTGGTTCTAAACCCCAATATCCCATGTCACAGCTTATTCTTCTGGTTCTAGAACTGTATGGTTGCAAGGTACTTTTCCACAAAGTTGGAATTCAATATTTTTTATGCTTAATGGAATTGAAGAATATATCCCTCAAATAAAATGAGGCCATTTCAAAACTACAATAAAGTTTGAGTCTGGACAACATAAAATAGGTAAAAATTAATTTATAAGACCTTGACATCAAAGGTCAAGGTCACAGTGATGTCATTCTCATATTTTGCATTCTGTCCATTCTTAGCACATTTACATATAAAATACATGTACAATAGAAAGGATCATTTTGTGATGATACATTGTATACATTGTATGTATCAGATTCACATAATAAAACTGAAAATAATAATTTAATTTATCCCATTTACACGACTACCTATGTCCTAAATCATAATGTCTTGATTATGCAAAAAAAATCTTTTGGGGAATTTCCAGTGAACATTTTGGAGAGAAAAACATGCCACTTCGCTAGGTAAGTCAATCAGATTCTTTCATATTTATATTAATTTTACCCCTGTTTATGAAAATTGGGGAATGTAGTCAACTGTAAAAATGATCAAAATACACGAAATAACCACAATTACCATTATTTATTATGGCAAGATGACACAATTTGATTTTTACCAAGAGTAGGAAGGGGTTGAATTTAGAATATTCGTCACAACCTTCGATTGTCAGGTCCAATATCGGCTAAATCAGGGAACCAGTGGAAGTAATTTGACCACTCGGGATGATTTGTTTAGATGAAAATAGTCTACTTTTGGTGTGTTAGTGTTTGTATTTTGTCAAAATTCTAATCAAATCGGGACAGCTGACTACATTCCCCAATTTTCATAAACAGGGGTAAATTTAAATATGAAAGAATCAGATTGACTTACCTGGCGAAGCGGCATGTTTTTCTCTCCAAAATCGTCACCGGAAATTCCCCAAAAGATTTTTTTGGCATAACCAAGACATTATGATTAAGGACATAGGTAACCGTGATTTAACTCACTTAAACATGAACAAGGAACTGCTGCATATATGCAAGCTCAGTGGGGAGTTAACAATGATAACAATTATCAAGGTCTGGTCAAACTAATGTGGTTATATCCAAAACTTAATAATGATAACAATTATCAACTAAAATTTGGGTCTACTACTGGGGTAGAATTTAAGCAAAAATTTCAACTAGCCAGCATGACTAGTAGATATAAAAATCAACTAGCCCTCCAGATATTCTACTAGCCCGACCATCATGGGGACAATTACTAACCAGAGGCTCTCAAGAGCCTGTATCGTTAACCTGGTTATAAAAAGAACCAATTGGTCCTATGTAAAAACTATGTCCTGCAGTGGTAGTCATCTTGGAATTACGATCAACATAAAAAAACACAAAGTTTGTAAAGGACCTTCCAATGATTGATGCAGTTTAGGTTCAATCAGTGCAATAGCTTCAGAGAAGAATATATTTCTGTATTTTCCCCATATGGTCCTGTGTTAATACTACATAGATGCCAACCCCTTTCTGGTGCAATCAGTAACAAAAAGTTGAGATGTCAGTAATTTGTGATTTTTTTCAGTAATCATAATTTTTCATAAAATTTTACCATAATCGTACTACAGACTAGGCACAAAGTGATGAGCAAATGATTTCCTTTATTTGTGACAACTAGATGTAAAATTGATGAGCAACAAAAAGAAATAAAAAGTTAAGTTTTAATACATGTATGTTCACTTACAAATGTATTCTATGTTTCAACTTACTGTCAATAGAAATGAAAATTTCCTGAAGTGGCCCTCCCTCACCCTCCCATGGAATAATTAATGTCTAATTCTGGAGTGCCTGACATGTTGTTGACTTGGCACTTTTGAACTGTTTTGTTGTATATGTGTGTTCATCCCGACCACCGTGCTGAATGGACAAGTCTTGTTTGCAATATTTGCAATAGGCATAATGTTCCCGTGTCAATTTCATAAGGCAAGAGAAGAATATTCGGGACGAAATCGTTGTCCCAATTTTCTTTTCTTCGCTGCAGAAGCTTCACTTTTTCCCTCAGACATCGCGAAATTGACAAAAACGTGCTGTGTTCATTAACTACTCGGGATCAAACAAGAAATGGATAGATCGTTTTCTACTATAGATAGTCCCGAGAATCCCTAAAGGATTAAATAATCGAAATCCCTCAAGCGCTTATCATTACGCGATTTTAACATACAATGAAGCGTATAAATGATCACAATGATATTTAAATGGGGAACGGTTTCGGGCCGGCAATAATCGGAAATCCGTAACAAGTAGACTGTTGACCGTAACACCGTAATTTTGGCCGAAATTCGTAAGAATTACAGAAAAATCGTAATGGTTGGCATCTATGATACTATGACCTGTGGTGGCAGCAATCTTGGATTTCCGATCGGCATAAAAAACAGAGGACCTTCCAATGATCATTCCTGGGCAGTTTGGTTTCAACTGTCCTAATCATATTTGTAGTTTCTGAGAAGAAGGCATTTGAACATTTTCCCATAGGGTCCAATGTTAATCTATGTCCTGCGGTGGTGGCCATCTTGAATTTTCGATCGGCATAAAAAACACACACTTTGTAGAGGACCATCCAATGATCATTCCTGGGCAGTTTGGTTTCAATTATCCAAGTGGTTTCAGAGAAGAAGCGTTTTGAAACATTTTTCCCATAGGGTCCAATGTTAAACTAAGTCCTGCAGTAGCCGCCATTTTGAATTTCATATCGGAACAAAAAACGTAAATTTTGTAGAGGACCATCCAATGAACATTCATGCACAATTTGGCTTTAATCATATTTGTAGTTTCTGAGAAGAAGGCATTTGAACATTTTCCCATAGGGTCCAATGTTAATCTATGTATTGCGGTGGCAGCCATCTTGGATTTCCGATCGGCATAAAATACACACCTTGTAGAGGACCTTCCAATGATCATTCCTGGGCAGTTTGGTTTCAATTATCCAAGTGGTTTCAGAGAAGAAGCATTTTGAAACATTTTCCCCATAGGGTCCAATGTTAAACTAAGTCCTGCCGTAGCCGCCATTTTGAATTTCATATCGGAACAAAAAACGTAAAGTTTGTAGAGGACCATCCAATGAACATTCATGTACAGTTTGGCTTTGATCATATTTGTAGTTTCTGAGAAGAAGGCATTTGAACATTTTCCCATAGGGTCCAATGTTAATCTATGTCCTGCGGTGGTGGCCATCTTGAATTTTCGATCGGCATAAAAAAACAGAAACTTTGTAGAGGACCTTCCAATGATCATTCCTGGGCAGTTTGGTTTCAATTGTCCAAGTGGTTTCAGAGAAGAAGCGTTTTGAAACATTTTTCCCATAGGGTCCAATGTTAAACTAAGTCCTGCCGTAGCCGCCATTTTGAATTTCATATCGGAACAAAAAACGTAAAGTTTGTAGAGGACCATCCAATGAACATTCATGTACAGTTTGGCTTTAATCATATTTGTAGTTTCTGAGAAGAAGGCATTTGAACATTTTCCCATAGGGTTCAATGTTAATCTATGTATTGCGGTGGCGGCCATCTTGGATTTCCGATCGGCATAAAAAACAGTAACTTGGTAAAGGACATTCCAATGATCATTCGTTTACAGTTTGGGTTTAGTCAGTTCATTAGTTTCAGAGAAGAAGATCTTTGAAATTTCAGCCAATCAGAGCACATTATTGGCCCTGGCAGCCATATTGAATATCCGACTAGAACGAAAAACAGTAACTATGTAGAGGACCATCCAAGAAACATTCCTGCTAAGTTTGGTTCCAATCGGCCCAGTGGTTTCGGAGAAGAAGCTTGAAATGTGAAAAGTTTACAGACGACGGACACCAAGTGATGGCAATAGTTCACCTGGACCTTTGGTCCAGGTGAACTAAAAATTATATAATGATTTTATTTGAGATAGAATGTAATGTAATGTGCAGAGTTAACGACCTGTTTTTCATTTCTATATGTTTCCCCAATGTCAACACCTTTAATCTCATCAAGTTCACACATCCATATAAAGTCTGTGAATGGACGTCTCTTTTTTATCAAAGCATGGACATTACGAAATAGATTTGTCATTCTGTTAAATACATTTTTATTCAATGACTGTACAATCTTTGCAGCTGCAGAGTTTACGGTCAAATTTTCTTTTGCCGATTGTTTACCAACTGACCTTAGATGTTGCTCTGAAGTTTCATGGGAAATCACAGATTCCAGCTTGAAGTTGGAAGACACCATCACAAAGACTGCCTTTTTGTCTAAATCGGAAGAAGCAATTATTGTATGCAAACTAAACATGTCATTCGGTCTATTTCACTGTTGTGAACTAACCAGTTGCAGTTTTTCTGCCAGGTACCGGTAAACTGAGAAACGAAACGAAAACAAAATGCAACGAAATCTGTAAAGTAAGAAAACAAAATCCAACAAAAGAAATGAAATCTGCAAAGTAAGAAAACGAAATCCAACGAAAAGAAACGACGAAATCTGTAAAGTAAGAAAACAAAATATAGCGAAAAGAAACGAAATCTACAAATTAAGAAAGCAATATCAAATGAAACAAGGGCAACGCAAAGCGTGGTGTATCCCCTCGCATAAAAATTAGACCCTGTGACCTTGACCTCTGATCTTGAAAATCAATAGGGTTCCAGACTCTCCTAAGGACCAAGTATGTACCAAGTTTGGTCAAAATTCATTGAAGGATGTTGATTCTAGAGTGTTCACAAGGATGTTATGCGGTAAAAATTTGACCCCTTGACCATTGACCTTTGACCTTGAAAATCAATAGGGTTCCAGACTCTCCTAAGAACTAAGTATGTACCAAGTTTAGTCAAAATCTATTGAAGAATGTTGATTCTAGAGTGCTCACAAGGATGTTATGCGGTAAAAATTTGACCCGGTGACCTTGACCTTTGACCTATGACCTTGAAAATCAATAGGGTTCCAGATTCTCTTAAGGACTAAATATGTACCAAGTTTGGTCAAAATCCATTGAAGGATGTTGATCCTAGAGTGTTCTCAAGGATGTGACGGACGGACGGAAGGACGGACGGCAGCGTTACTATATCCCTTCGCAACTTCGTTGGCGAGGGAATAAAAAAGAACGAATTCTGTAAAGTAAGACAAGAATCGAAACGAAATAAACGTTTATTCCTTGTAAGCACTACTAGATATATCCAATAAAATTACATAACTCGAGTTACTAGACCTAAGCTACCTATCGAGACGTATCTTCACCTATAGTCACGAAGCATGATGCACGGGATCCTACATTTAAGTTTGATTGAAAATTAAAATAACATTTAGCATTCATTCAAATACTAGTATTCCACATCTCAGTATTTTCTATTTGATACCGACTGGATGTGCACTTCGGATTGATTTATTTATTGTTGCTTGTTTAATGTTCAGTCGTTATTATTTCATGCATAATCGGGACGAGAACAAAATTTTGCCATCTGTAGCGGTCCCAAGGTAGCAAAGGGGCATACTCTTACGAAATCTACAGATGGGATCTTTTACGTGCATGAAGAGTGGCACCCTCCACACACATTGGCCTACTATGGTCCCCAGTAAGATTTTCCTCTAATAGACTCAAAACTCCCGAAGCGAGGGCTACCCTATTTAGCCATCGAGTCACCTAAGGTACACACCTTAGTTGTTCGGGGGGCTGAACATCCGACCCCCGGCCAGACTCTAGGTAATCTTAGTTTGCTTTTACGACAAGCCGAGATCTGCTTCAGGCCTATCAAGTTCTTTATGACGCCCGGTACTCGCACAGGTCTTTCGGAAAACACTGACCATCTTGAAAAATGTCCTCTGTCAAAATTATGCACATTAGCTATATAATTTCATCATATTACATCTTGAATATTTTTTGTAACGGGACAAGTCAGTAAGTGCACATTTTGGGAGTTAAGTGCCCTAAGCACAGGCTGTTCGGTAGTTAGGGACCAGGCAAAATTTATCAGGGGTTGGGACTGATGCATTTCAATTTTGCCTCTTAAAAAGTCCCATGCCTAATTTCAATAAAAATAATATAGGTTTTACCAAATTCTGCCAAGAAAACGTGACTGAGGTCCCATGAAAAAAAATAAGTTGCAAAAATATCTTTGTCCCATGGCCTTTTGCACTGGTCCCTTAGATGCGAAGTTTTGTTTCAGATACATGTCGTATGAGAAAAACTAAGGCAAAAATTTAAAACATGATTGATTGATTGGTGTTTAACGTCCAGCGAGCAATTTTTCAGCTATATTCAACAAGACGTCAGAAGGTTTAACTATCTGAAAGTTTTATAGATAACGTATGTACATGTACATTTGTTTTTTTAAACCATTCCACCAAAACATTGATAAACATTGTTTTATTTGAATAAACAACCTCCCCCCCCCCTCAGTTAAGAGCATATTAAATCTGTAGAGAAAATTCACTAAAATCCAATTTTCCATAGGAATCACACCCATTTGAAAATGTCTGGACACAGGCACGTAGACCTAGAATAGATCAGTAAAGTATCTATATTGTCTTAAAGCATAAATTATTGTCCTTAGAAATAATATGGAGTTTGAATGGAACTCATTGACATTTGGCGGACATTGAGGCCTTGAATCTAATCCAACTGATTACTACCTAAAAGTTAGAATTTTTGTTTTGTAAATGAATGGTTCAAAATATCCTAATAGATATATGGATTACTAGTCAGGCAGGGGTTTGGGGCGTATGCCCCCCTACAAATAGAAAAAATATGATTTTTGCATGAAATCTTGATACCAAAAAATATTCTCGCCTCGCTCAGTCCGCCGATTATTATTATTTTTTACTCTATAACCTGAAATCCTGGATACGCCCCTGTATCTTAAAAACATATTGCTGAGAAATACAGTGTATGAGAAAACCATGAAAAATTTAGTCCAGAAACCATGGCCACTTTATTTTTGTAAACTATTAGTGTTATTGATATAGGACCCAATATGAAACTTATTTTGGCAAGAAATATAAAGTATATAAATGAGGCTTTGTATTTTGTTGTTTTGTCGGATCGTTGTCTCGTGGACATTTATTCAGCATCTCAGTATTTCGATTATTTTGGCAAAATAGTATTTTCGACAAACCTAAGACGGCCGAGCTATGAATTGTTATTGGAAAAATAATGATTTCGACAAATCAGGTGCACTACTAATGTAGAATTTGAATAGATTCTGCTCTAATAACAACCTCATTCTTTATATAGGGAAAATGTCATACTATCAGATTAGTTTTCAACCGAAAGAGGGTGCATTTTACATCTGGAAGCTATTTTGGTCTTTGTGAAAAGATATTTTCTCCATTTTCCCAAAGGTTTAAAAAATCAAAAGCTAGATAAAAATATATTTGGACATAATGAAATAAAAGTTGAACAGGTAACTCCAAAATCGAAAAAGTTATGACTTGTCATTCATTTGTGATAAGAAACAACATCCCTCCTCCCCCTGGATACCCACCGAACATCGATTTCCAACACCACATTTCTTCGTCGGAAAACTGCCCACAAATGCAACCCTGAAATTTGATGATACTGCCTTATACATATGCACATCGGGTAGTATTGTGAGAGAAGGTCGTTCCGCTATTGAGATATACAAATGTAGGCTTGCAAAAAAACCACCCCCCATAAAAAGGAAAAATTAACGACATACTACTCCATCAAAACAACAAATACTCATGGATGGAAATTAGCAGGGGCCCAGTTGCCCAAGGCCCCTACAAATTTAGCTGGGCTACTATAAATTGAGGTTTATTTTAGTTACTTAGATAGGATTGGGCTACTAAAAATGTTGTTTGTCTAGCAACTGATATCAGTATTTCCCTGTGTCTTTCCGTGAACTACTATGGGCGTTGGTGTTGTTGTGCATGGGGTATATACCCATCTGAGTATTTTGCAAATTGATTTTTTTCAACTTGTTCTCGTCCCGATTATGCATGAAATATTAGCGACTGAACGTTAAACAAACAACAATAAAAAAAATCAATCCGAAGTGCGCATCCAGTCGGTATCAAATAGAAAATACTGAGATGTGGAATACTAGTATTTGAATGAATGCTGAATGTTATTGTAATTTTCAATCATTACATGTATGTAAATTCATAGGTAAAGATACGTCTCGATAGGTAGCTTAGGTCGAGTTACGTAATTTTATTGGATATCTCTAGTAGTGCTTACAAAGAATAAACATTTATTTCGTTTCGATTCTTGTCTTACTTTACAGAATTCGTTCTTTTTTTCATTTGATACTGTTTTCTTACTTTACAGATTTCGTCATTTCTTTTCATTGGATTTCGTTTTCTTACTTTACAGATTTCGTTTCATTTCGTTGGATTCCGTTTTCTTACTTTAAAGATTTCATTGGATTCCGTTTTCTTACTTTAAAGATTTCATTGGATTTTGTTTTCGTTTCGTTTCTTTTCGTTTCTCAGTTTACCGGTACCCTTTTCTGCCAGCTTGTTTAAAATTTTGTTTTTCTTTTGACCTGATCATACGTCCTTTTTCTTTCCAATTTTTCATTATTATCTAATTAAATTTTTTTCGCTGTTTGCTTTACGCCGGTAATGTGACGCCACATTTCTTGATCCTTAGATTATGTTGTTAAGAACACTTACTGAGTTAACTGTATTATCGAGTAATTTGATCAATTCGTATACCACCCTCTAGGATCTAATTGCTATCGAGGGAATTCCCCACAGGTAAATTGTGTACAGCGTAAACAAACACAGTAATACATGTATGAATGACTAATTATGATTTTCAATTATGTCATTAAAATTAATGAAGTGGAAATAATAATTGACAATTGGAAATTTTAACTAGCCCATCGGACTAGCTTCTAAGAGAGTTCTTCTAGCCCGACGCTGATTTTACTAGCCTAGGGCTAGCGGACCAACGTTAATTTCGTGACCTGCTACTAGTCTGAATGGACAAGTTGGTAAAAAAAACTAGAGGCTCCCAGGAGCCTGTAATCGCTCACCTGGTTTTCAATTTGACATCTAAAGTTGATAGAAAATGGGGGTGTTACACATAATTTTGAAAGTGGGCCACCCAAAGATCATTTCAACTCAAATTTCTGAGCAAAAGATTTTGATGTGATTTTTATCTCATAATATTCCTTAACAGAATAAACTGGCTGAAAAAATCTCACAGAAAAACCCAGAATATATGTTAAACTACTCATTGCCATATAGCTGCAGTTAAAATTTGAGTTCATTTTGATTTGTAATAGAGCTGAAATTGACAACTAAAGAAATTTCTTTTTTAGCTCATTTTGACTTATACTAAAGCAGCAATGGACAATTGAAGAAATTTCTATTTTTAGTAACAGCAGCCATCTTGAATGGAGGGCGGGGCTGTCGTACACAATTTTGAATGCGACCCACCCAAGGACCATCCCTGCCAGATTTAGTGTAATTTGGTTCAGCGGTTTCAGAGGAGAAGATTTAAATGTGATCTTTTATCAAAATATGCCTAATTTGCATAATCGGTATAAATCGGCTGAAAGAAAAATTTCACAGAAAAATGCGGAAAATATGTTAAACTACTCCTTACCATGTAGCTGCAGTTAAAATTTGAGCTCATTTTGACTTATGCTAAAGCAGCAATGGACAATTGAAGAAATTTCTATTTTTAGTAACAGCAGCCATCTTGAATGGAGGGCAGGGCTGTCGGACACATTTTGAAAGAGACCCACCCAGGGACCATCCCTGCCAGGTTTGGTTTAATTTGGTTCAGCGGTTTCAGAGGAGAAGATTTAAATGTGATCTTTTATCAAAATATGCCTAATTTGCATAATCGGTATAAATCGGCTGAAAGAAAAATTTCACAGAAAAACCCGGAATATTTGTTAAACTACTCCTTGCCATGTAGCTGCAGTTAAAATTTGAGCTCATTTTGACTTATACTAAAGCAGCAATGAACAATTAAAATTTCATCCCCCCTTTTTTCTATTTTTAGCTTGGCGACCATCTTGGTTGGAAGTCGGGATCACCGGACACAAATTTGGAAGAGGGCCATCCAAGGACCATTCCACCATAGTTTGGTTCAAATTGGCCCAGCGGCTTCAGAGGAGTTGATTAAAATGTGAAAAGTTAACGGACGGACAGACGACGGACGCTCAGTGGTGACAATAGCTCACCTGACCCGTCGGGTCAGGTGAGCTAACTAGAGGTTCCCAGGAGCCTGTAATCGCTCACCTGGTTTTCAATTTGACATCTAAAGTTGATAGAAAATGGGGGTGTTACACATAATTTTGAAAGTGGGCCACCCAAAGATCATTTCAACTCAAATTTCTGAGCAAAAGATTTTGATGTGATTTTTATCTCATAATATTCCTAAACGGAATAAACTGGCAGAAAAAAATCTCACAGAAAAACCCAGAATATATGTTAAACTACTCATTGCCATATAGCTGCAGTTAAAATTTGAGTTCATTTTGATTTGTAATAAAGTGGAAATTGACAACTAAAGAAATTTCTATTTTTAGTAACAGCAGCCATTTTGAATGGAGGGCGGGGCTGTCGGACACAATATTGAAAGGGGACCACCCAGGGACCATCCCAGTCAAATTTGCTTTAATTTGGTTCAGCGGTTTCAGAGGAGAAGATTTAAATGTGATCTTTTATCAAAATATGCCTAATTTGCATAATCGGTATATATCGGCTGAAAGAAAAATTTCACAGAAAAACCCAGAATATATGTTAAACTACTCCTTGCCATGTAGCTGCAGTTAAAATTTGAGCTCATTTTGAATTATACTAAAGCAGCAATGAAAAATCAAAATTTCATCCCCCCTTTTTTTCTATTTTTAGCTTGGCGACCATCTTGGTTGGAAGTCGGGATCACCGGACACAATTTTGGAAGAGGGCCATCCAAGGACCATTCCACCATAGTTTGGTTCAAATTGGCCCAGCGGCTTCAGAGGAGTTGATTAAAATGTGAAAAGTTAACGGACGGACGGACGACGGATGCTCAGTGGTGACAATAGCTCACCTGACCCGTTGGGTCAGGTGAGCTAACTAGAGGTTCCCAGGAGCCTGTAATCGCTCACCTGGTTTTCAATTTGACATCTAAAGTTGATAGAAAATGGGGGTGTTACACATAATTTTGAAAGTGGGCCACCCAAAGATCATTTCAACTCAAATTTCTGAGCAAAAGATTTTGATGTGATTTTTATCTCATAATATTCCTTAACAGAATAAACTGGCTGAAAAAATCTCACAGAAAAACCCAGAATATATGTTAAACTACTCATTACCATATAGCTGCAGTTAAAATTTGAGTTCATTTTGATTTGTAATAGAGCTGAAATTGACAACTAAAGAAATTTCTTTTTTAGCTCATTTTGACTTATACTAAAGCAGCAATGGACAATTGAAGAAATTTCTATTTTTAGTAACAGCAGCCATCTTGAATGGAGGGCGGGGCTGTCGTACACAATTTTGAATGCGACCCACCCAAGGACCATCCCTGCCAGATTTAGTGTAATTTGGTTCAGCGGTTTCAGAGGAGAAGATTTAAATGTGATCTTTTATCAAAATATGCCTAATTTGCATAATCGGTATATATCGGCTGAAAGAAAAATTTCACAGAAAAACCCAGAATATATGTTAAACTACTCCTTGCCATGTAGCTGCAGTTAAAATTTGAGCTCATTTTGACTTATACTAAAGCAGCAATGAAAAATCAAAATTTCATCCCCCCTTTTTTCTATTTTTAGCTTGGCGACCATCTTGGTTGGAAGTCGGGATCACCGGACACAATTTTGGAAGGGGGCCATCCAAGGACCATTCCACCATAGTTTGGTTCAAATTGGCCCAGCGGCTTCAGAGGAGTTGATTAAAATGTGAAAAGTTAACGGACGGACGGACGGATGACGGACGACAGACGCTCACATGACCCTTTGGGTCAGGTGAGCTAAAAAGGTAATGTCGAAACCTGCTCAGTTTTAAAAATCCTCTGCAGGTAGTGTAGGTCTAGATCTAATCTCCAGAAAAATACATACATCATCCTTGAAGCCATCAAATCTATGAACATTCCCACTGTTTAATCTGAACTTAAGACAGTGTCCTCTTGCCCTTTTTAACCATTCTGATGTTTCAACTTCTATTCCAGGGAACTGTTCAACTTTTCCTGTCTTATTATTCTTAAATATAACACTATTACTCTGCAACTTTAATCTTCCTGGATTCTGAAAAAAAAAATTTAAATTAAAGCTCATTTTCATACACAAAAACCAATGCAAACCAATGCTGTGCCCCCAACCTTAATAAGAGGTTCAACTTGGCCCAGTGGCTTCCGAGGAGTTGATTAAAATGTGAAAAGTTAACGGACGGACGGACGCTCAGTGGTGACAATAGCTTACATGTTTCATGCACAGAATGGGTTCATTCAGCTCAGTAGTTTTTAAGAAAAAGATTTTTTCTATATTTTCCAATATGGTACTGTGTTAAAACTATGTCCTGCATAGGCAGCCATCTTGGATTTCGGATTGGCATAAAAAAACCAAACTTTTTAGAGGACCTTCAAATGATTATTCCTGGGCAGTTTGGTTTCAATTGTCTAAGTGGCTTAAGAGAAGAAGTGTTTTGAAACATTTTCCCCATAGGGTCCAATGTTAAACTAAGTCCTGCCGTAGCCGCCATTTTCAATTTCATATCGGAAAAAACTAGAGGTATTGCTGGACACAGGAGTCCCGCATTGATACATAAATGGTATAACTTAACTGTCCGCTACGCGGGACTAATACCCCCGCGTCCCCATCATCTTAATAACTTTTAGACTCATAATTCTCGGAAAACTTGATGGACCAGGATATCCTACTAATGTGCACATCTTCACATTAGGATCTTGCAATGTACAAAGTTTCATGAACTCTGATTAATCATGTGACATGTAGGAGAATTTGCAATGACAAAGTGAATACTGAACTGTCTCAAAATTTCTAAGTCCAAAGAAGCATAACAGGGGTAAAACTCAATGGACCAGGATATCCTACTGATGTGCACATCTTCATATTAGGATCTTGCAATGTACAAAGTTTCATGAACTTCGGATTAAGGCCAAAAAAAAATATACATGTATGTGTGTTTATGGTCACCCGACCGACCCTAATTTTTGCTAGCGACCCTATGAATTTTTACACAGAATTCGGATAACCATATTTGTTGTTTAACCAGCAGCAATGTTTTATTTATTCAACTGCTAGCTTTCTGTCGAAATTGAGAGCAAAGAAGGTAGAAAAACTGCATACATGTAATTCGTCATAAAACAGCTTCAATAAATGACGGCTTACAGGAAATTTCGAAAATGAAATACCGAAATCGGATTCCGGAAACGACTATTTCCGGTTTTCCCATAGGGTCCAATGTTAATCTATGTCCTGCGGTGGTGGCCATCTTGGATTTCCGAGCGGCATAAAAAACAGAAACTTGGTAAAGGACATTCCAATAATCATTCATTTACAGTTTGGGTTCAGTCAGTTCATTAGTTTCAGAGAAGAAGATCTTTGAAATTTCAGCCAATCAGAGCATATTATTGGCCATGGCAGTCATGTTGAATATCCGACTGGAACGAAAAACAGAAACTTTGTATAGGACCATCCAAGGAACATTCCTGCTAAGTTTGGTTCCAATTGGCCCAGTGGTTTCGGAGAAGAAGCTTGAAATGTGAAGTGATGGCAATAGTTCCCATGACCTTTGGTTCAGGTGAACTAAAAAGCTAATTACCAACTCAGAAGATCATGCCAATGGTCATCAACAGCGATATTCAGCATATCAATACAACCAGATTAAAGTAATCTGATATGGTGCAAATCCATGCTGAATATGATGCTGATAACCACCAAGATGTCTTCTGAGAAATACATTAATTCAACATATTCATTATTTGAAACTATACTAAGGCTAGATTTCATTAATTCCAACACTAATTTTATGTTGCATTTATCAAAAATTTTCACAATTTGAAAATTTAGAATTTTCACCAAAAAATTAGGGCTTTTTTAGGATTTTGAAGCTTTAATGAGGAATATTAGGGCTGCTGTCAAAAAATAAGGGCCCGCTTGAAAGCCTGTTACAGTACAGAAAGGGACATACCGTGATTAAAATTTTAAATTCATGTCGGTGATCAGGGGGCAATAAAACACCAGGTGTTAAGCTAGTAATCAAGCAGTCTGCGAATTTAGCCACAAGTCCGACGCCAATGGCTTGTGCAATTTATTAGGGACTTGTGAAATTTGAAATATGAGAAGTCCTACTGGCTTCTGACAATTTTTTCAGCTATGAAACTGTAAAATGAGATAAATAATATAATAAAAGTGTCAAGTCATGGTAAACAACAGGTATGTCTAAGTAAATCTCAGCCATGAGCTTTTTACGATATGTCGAGGGGTCTATCCCCAACAAAAAAATGAAAAGACCGGCATCCGGGCGGACGAAAGACATGTGGCAAAAAAAAGTATGATAAAGAATCCAGGGAAAGAAAATTTCTTCCTCAATGGACGAAAGATCGTTCTTGGTTGGCCTACGAGGAATACAAGCAATTGATGTTCTGCAACTGGTGCAGAAATCATGAAGTCGACAGAGTGTTTGTCAAAGAAACAAATAAGTTCAAACTTGATGCTGTCAAACAGCACGAAAGTTAAGTAAGCCACACCAGTATTATCAATCTAGGTACATTGTACAACCATACATCTCAAACCCAACTGAACCTATTTATTTCAGTCGTTGATCTAAACCTTGGACAAAATTGTCTTGATATGGGGGGACCCCCTGGCTGGTAAGTTAAAAAGTTTATTGTGAAGACTGATCAAGTGTGTCGTTTTACAGGTAAACTAGTCAGATAAGATTAGTTCTAATAATAAAACCCTTAAATGCTCGTTTACTTGCGAGGGTTTTAACGGGATGCCATTACACATAATGGAGCAGCCGCCGAGATTTTTTGCACTCGCTTACAGAGTTTCTGATGCCTGCATTTATCAATAATAAGACATAACCTTTCCTTTTGTCCACTATTATAACAAGTTTTTATCACCTACCAGTATTTTAGAATGCAATTCTCACAAATAAAAATCCATGTTTACTTTCTCTGGACATTTTGAATTTCATCATTTCCGGCGTCACTTTGGTATTTTCCTTATTTGGATGTCGATACCATATTTGGCGATTTGAGGCGTGAATGTTTACATCAGCCGTAGTAAGCATTGTAGTAAGAAATACCATATTAAGAAAAGCTCTGCCTTCCGTAGTTTCCGATTATGGCGAACGATCGATAAATTTGAACAAGGTTGTTGCTACCTTTGAAAAGCATACATTTCTCAGCCAAACCGATTTAACAAGGACTGGGATCATCAGTAATAGTTATAATGAAATGTTTGAAGCGTAAATAGTGGGTTTTTATGTTTCAACTGCAATTTATTTTTTGCTCCATTGTGACGAATGGGACCGCTTTGTAGCTCTGCCGAGACACAAGTTTGTCACAGGAGCTACATTATTGCAGCTAAGATAAGATGTACAGGTGAAATTACGTTTTTATATCGCCTATATTTTTTTTTCAGGTACTGTCTCAGATTCCCATCAGAATTTAAAAAAAAACATTTTTATTTCTTTCCTCAAAACGTAAAACATCCTTGAACGTAATCCCGAGATCGAGAAAATAGCACGAGAACGGAAAGTTCATTTGAATTGATGAATAAAATGTAAATAATAAATGATTATTCAACTTCAATTCAGTGAAATCATGGATTGTGCAAATTTGTTTCAAAGATTTTTAAACTTGGCTGTGTATCGCGTATCTACACCTAGTATTTTATTGACACGCGTACACCTGGCTTGTGCACAAATGAAATTTCATAAACACTGCGCGATATGCATGATTTGTTACATTTTAAAGCGTATTTCCAGTTCAATGTTACATTTTAGTTCAATAATATTTTTTATACGTTCAGTAATTTTTTTTATTTTAATCTTCATAGAAAACCCAGTTAAAACCCTTTTCGTTGTAGAAATACGTACTAAATAATTTTTAAACGGTCATTCAAGGATTTATATAGTAAGACTTACTATATAAATCCTTGGGTCATTGAAGAAATTGATTAAAAATTAACCAAACAAATATTTATAAACAGATCGTTCAAAGAAGTACTACATGTCCAAAAGTCACTAAATTTACGGATATATTTTGGAAATTAGTGGCTAATCTGCAGAAAGTTTAGAAACGTGAAAGGAAATAAGGAATTAACCTTTATCATGATTACCCCTACAAATGTTTGACATTACACAATATCTGATCAAAATCAAATGTCAACAGTTTATTTATTTATTCAAATTCAAATCTTAATTGGCTTTCAACCCAATAGATTTGTGACAAAATACAGCCAAAAAAAACCCCAAAGTTTATGGAACAAATTAAAAGCATGCACTTCGTTTTTCACTTTTTTTTCATTTTGTAGCCATTAGGCTACGTAAATTTGGATTGTTATAGGTTTTTGTTTGCAATTTTAAAGAAAATTATTTTCATCTATAACGGAATTACGTACCAAGCCAAGTGTGTAAAACAGTTTACTTGAATTGTTAATATTTTTTTCAATACGAGAGGTAAAAGTCCAAAACACAAAATAAACCAATAATCAATTTTAAGTCTGCTCTTTACCAACTAAACACTACAAAACCCGCACTTGCAAAGTCTGTGCTTCAAAAACCTGCGCCTGCGGTTTAACTTATAAACAAAAAATACATTGATGAAGTAGCCCGTATTTATGAATAATTCAATACATACTGAATTCAACCCAACAGAAGAAAAAAAATGAGAAATTAAAATTAAACCACATAAAATACAGTTGCGGTTTCAACAAATTCTTAATATAGAACTCGAGGTCATAAAGTAGAACTTTCTAAAACCAGAGGCTCTCAAGAGCCTGTATCGTTCACCTGGTTATAAAACTAGAGGCTCAGGTGAGCCTGTATCGCTCACCTGACATAAATAAGTCCTCTTAAGAATGTCTGCATGCTGAATACAAATGTACATCTACGTTACTATTCAAATCCCATACTGCCATAGGGTTCTATGTTAAAACTATGTCTGCTCATGGCAGCCATCTTGGATGGAGGTCGTGGTCACCGGACACAATTTTGAAAGTATACTACCCAAGGACCATCCATGCCATGTTTGCTTTAAATTGGCTGACTGGTTTCAGAAGAGAAGACTTTTAAACAATTTTCCCATAGGGTCCTATGTTAAAACTATGTCTGCTGACGGCGGCCATTTTGAACCGAGATCGGGATCACTGAACACAATTTTGGAAGTTGACCACCTAAGGTCCATCGATGACATGTTTGCTATATTGGCTTACTAGTTTCAGAGGAGAAGATTTTAAAACATTTTTTCCCATAGGGTCCTATGTTAAAACTACAGTATGTCTGCTGAAGGTGGCCATCTTGGATGGAGGTCAGGGTCACTGGACACAATTTTGAAAATTGACCACTAAAGGACCATCCATGCCATGTTTGCTTTAAATTGGCTTACTGGTTTCAGAGAAGAAGATTTTAAAATATATTTCCCATAGGGTCCTATGTTAAAACTATGTTCGCTGATGGTTGCCATCTTGGATGGAGGTCGGGGTCACAGGACATAATTTTGAAAGTTGACCACCTAAGGACCATTCATCCCATGTTTGCTTTAAACTGACTTACTGGTTTCAGAGGAGAAGACTTTTAAACATTTTTTTCATAGGGTCCTATGTTAAAATTAAGTTGAGTCATGGTGGCCATCTTGAATTTCCGATCAGCAAACGATTCACAAGTTTAGTACAGGACCACCCAATGATCATTCCTGCAAAGCCACAATTCAATTGGCTTAGTGGTTTCTAACAAGAAGATTTTTAAAATTTCGACCAATCAGAACACATTATAGGCCCTGGCAGCCATGTTGGATTTCCGATCAGCACCAAAAACAAAAATCTTGTATATGACCATCCAATGAACATTTCTGCCAAGTTTGGTTCAAATCTGTTTTGTGGTTTCAGAAAAAAAGATGAAAATGTGAAATTCCCATAGGGTCCAATGTTAAACTAAGTCGAGTCATGGCGGCCATCTTGAATTTCCGATCTGCAAACGATTCACAAGTTTAGTACAGGACCACCCAATGATCATTCCTGCAAAGTCACAATTCAATTGGCTTAGTGGTTTCTAACAAGAAGATTTTTAAAATTTCAACCAATCAGAACACATTATGGGCCCTGGCAGCCATGTTGGATTTCCGATCAGCGCCAAAAACAAAAATCTTGTATATGACCATCCAATGAACATTTCTGCCAAGTTTGATTCAAATCTGTTTTGTGGTTTCAGAAAAAAAGATGAAAATGTGAAATTCCCATAGGGTCCTATGTTAAACTAAGTCGAGTCATGGTGGCCATCTTGAATTTCCGATCGGCAAACGATTCATAAGTTTAGTACAGGACCACCCAATGATCATTCCTGCAAAGTCACAATTCAATTGGCTTAGTGGTTTCTAACAAGAAGATTTTTAAAATTTCGACCAATCAGAACACATTATGGGCCCTGGCAGCCATGTTGGATTTCCGATCAGCGCCAAAAACAAAAATCTTGTATATGACCATCCAATGAACATTTCTGCCAAGTTTGGTTCAAATCTGTTTTGTGGTTTCAGAAAAAAAGATGAAAATGTGAAATTCCAATAGGGTCCTATGTTAAACTAAGTCGAGTCATGGCGGCCATCTTGAATTTCCGATTGGCAAACGATTCACAATTTAGTACAGGACCACCCAATGATCATTCCTGCAAAGTCACAATACAATTGGCTTAGTGGTTTCTAACAAGAAGATTTTTTAAATTTTGACCAATCAGAACACATTATGGGCCCTGGCAGCCATGTTGGATTTCCGATCAGCACCAAAAACAAAAATCTTGTATATGACCATCCAATGAACATTTCTGCCAAGTTTGATTCAAATCTGTTTTGTGGTTTCAGAAAAAAAGATGAAAATGTGAAATTCCCATAGGGTCCAATGTTAAACTAAGTCGAGTCATGGTGGCCATCTTGAATTTCCGATCGGCAAACGATTCACAAGTTTAGTACAGGACCACCCAATGATCATTCCTGCAAAGTCACAATTCAATTGGCTTAGTGGTTTCTAACAAGAAGATTTTTTAAATTTCGACCAATCAGAACACATTATGGGCCCTAGCAGCCATGTTGGATTTCCGATCAGCGCCAAAAACAAAAATCTTGTATATGACCATCCAATGAACATTTCTGCCAAGTTTGGTTCAAATCTGTTTTGTGGTTTCAGAAAAAAAGATGAAAATGTGAAATTCCCATAGGGTCCAATGTTAAACTAAGTCGAGTCATGGCGGCCATCTTGAATTTCCGATTGGCATAAAAAACACACACCTTGTAGAGGACCTTCCAATGATCATTCCTGGGCAGTTTGGGTTCAATTATCCAAGTGGTTTCAGAGAAGAAGCGTTTTGAAACATTTTCCTCATAGGATCCAATGTTAAACTAAGTCCTGCCGTAGCCGCCATTTTTAATTTCATATCGGAACAAAAAAACGTAAAGTTTGTAGAGGACCATCCAATGAACATTCATGTACAGTTTGGCTTTAATCGTATTTGTAGTTTCTGAGAAGAATGCATTTGAACATTTTCCCATAGGGACCAATGTTAATTTATGTCCTGCGGTGGCGGCCATCTTGAATTTTCGATCGGCATAAAAAAACAGAAACTTTGTAGATGACCTTCCAATGATCATTCCTGGGCAGTTTGGTTTCAATTGTCCAAGTGGTTTCAGAGAAGAAGCGTTTTGAAACATTTTTCCCATAGGGTCCAATGTTAAACTAAGTCCTGCCGTAGCCGCCATTTTGAATTTCATATCGGAACAAAAAACGTGAAATTTGTAGAGGACCATCCAATGAACATTCATGTACAGTTTGGCTTTAATCATATTTGTAGTTTCTGAGAAGAAGGCATTTGAACATTTTCCCATAGGATCCAATGTTAATCTATGTATTGCGGTGGCGGCCATCTTGGATTTCCGATCAGCATAAAAAACATAAAATTTGTAGAGGACCTTCCAATGATCATTCCTGGGCAGTTTGGTTTCAATTATCCAAGTGGTTTCAGAGAAGAAGCGTTTTGAAACATTTTTCCCATAGGATCCAATGTTAAACTAAGTCCTGCCGTAGCCGCCATTTTGAATTTCATATCGGAACAAAAAAACGTAAAGTTTGTAGAGGACCATGCAATGAACATTCATGTACAGTTTGGCTTTAATCATATTTGTATTTTCTGAGAAGAATGCATTTGAACATTTTCCCATAGGGTCCAATGTTAATTTATGTATTGCGGTGGTGGCCATCTTGAATTTTCGATCGGCATAAAAAAACAGAAACTTTGTAGAGGACCTTCCAATGATCATTCCTGGGCAGTTTGGTTTCAATTGTCCAAGTGGTTTCAGAGAAGAAGCGTTTTGAAACATTTTTCCCATCGGGTCCAATGATAAACTAAGTCCTGCCGTAGCCGCCATTTTGAATTTCATATCGGAACAAAAAACGTGAAGTTTGTAGAGGACCATCCAATGAACATTCATGTACAGTTTGGCTTTAATAATATTTGTAGTTTCTGAGAAGAAGGCATTTGAACATTTTCCCATAGCCTATAGGGTCCAATGTTAATCTATGTCCTGTAGTGGTGGCCATCTTGGATTTCTGATCGGCATAAAAAACACACACCTTGTAGAGGACCTTCCAATGATCATTCCTGGGCAGTTTGGTTTCAATTGTCCAAGTGGTTTCAGAGAAGAAGCGTTTTGAAACATTTTTCCCATAGGGTCCAATGTTAAACTAAGTTCTGCCGTAGCCGCCAGTTTGAATTTCATATCGGAACAAAAAACGTAAAGTTTGTAGAGGACCATCCAATGAACATTCATGTACAGTTTGGCTTTAATAATATTTGTAGTTTCTGAGAAGAAGGCATTTGAACATTTTCCCATAGGGTCCAATGTTAATCTATGTCCTGCGGCGGTGGCCATCTTGGATTTCCGATCGGCATAAAAAACACACACCTTGTAGAGGACCTTCCAATGATCATTCCTCGGCAGTTTGGTTTCAATTGTCCAAGTGGTTTCAGAGAAGAAGCGTTTTGAAACATTTTTCCCATAGGGTCCAATGTTAAACTAAGTTCTGCCGTAGCCGCCATTTTGAATTTCATATCGGAACAAAAAACCTAAAGTTTGTAGAGGACCATCTAATGAACATTCATGTACAGTTTGGCTTTAATAATATTTGTAGTTTCTGAGAAGAAGGCATTTGAATATTTTCCCATAGGGTCCAATGTTAATCTATGTCCTGCGGTGGTGGCCATCTTGGATTTCCGATTGGCATAAAAAACAGAAACTTTGTAGAAGACCTTCCAATGATCATTCCTGGGCAGTTTGGTTTCAACTGTCCAAGTGGTTTCAGAGAAGAAGCGTTTTGAAACATTTTTCCCATGGGGTCCAATGTTAAACTAAGTTCTGCCGTAGCCGCCATTTTGAATTTCATATCGGAAGAAAAAACGTAAGGTTGGTAGAGGACCATCCAATGAACATTCATGTACAGTTTGGCTTTAATAATATTTGTAGTTTCTGAGAAGAATGCATTTGAACATTTTCCCATAGGGACCAATGTTAATTTATGTCCTGCGGTGGCCGCCATCTTGAATTTTCGATCGGCATAAAAAAACAGAAACTTTGTAGAGGACCTTCCAATGATCATTCCTGGGCAGTTTGGTTTCAATTGTCCAAGTGGTTTCAGAGAAGAAGCGTTTTGAAACATTTTTCCCATCGGGTCCAATGATAAACTAAGTCCTGCCGTAGCCGCCATTTTGAATTTCATATCGGAACAAAAAACGTGAAGTTTGTAGAGGACCATCCAATGAACATTCATGTACAGTTTGGCTTTAATAATATTTGTAGTTTCTGAGAAGAAGGCATTTGAACATTTTCCCATAGGGTCCAATGTTAATCTATGTCCTGCGGCGGTGGCCATCTTGGATTTCCGATCGGCATAAAAAACACACACCTTGTAGAGGACCTTCCAATGATCATTCCTCGGCAGTTTGGTTTCAATTGTCCAAGTGGTTTCAGAGAAGAAGCGTTTTGAAACATTTTTCCCATAGGGTCCAATGTTAAACTAAGTTCTGCCGTAGCCGCCATTTTGAATTTCATATCGGAACAAAAAACCTAAAGTTTGTAGAGGACCATCTAATGAACATTCATGTACAGTTTGGCTTTAATAATATTTGTAGTTTCTGAGAAGAAGGCATTTGAATATTTTCCCATAGGGTCCAATGTTAATCTATGTCCTGCGGTGGTGGCCATCTTGGATTTCCGATTGGCATAAAAAACAGAAACTTTGTAGAAGACCTTCCAATGATCATTCCTGGGCAGTTTGGTTTCAACTGTCCAAGTGGTTTCAGAGAAGAAGCGTTTTGAAACATTTTTCCCATGGGGTCCAATGTTAAACTAAGTTCTGCCGTAGCCGCCATTTTGAATTTCATATCGGAAGAAAAAACGTAAGGTTTGTAGAGGACCATCCAATGAACATTCATGTACAGTTTGGCTTTAATAATATTTGTAGTTTCTGAGAAGAATGCATTTGAACATTTTCCCATAGGGACCAATGTTAATTTATGTCCTGCGGTGGCGGCCATCTTGAATTTTCGATCGGCATAAAAAAACAGAAACTTTGTAGAGGACCTTCCAATGATCATTCCTGGGCAGTTTGGTTTCAATTGTCCAAGTGGTTTCAGAGAAGAAGCGTTTTGAAACATTTTTCCCATCGGGTCCAATGATAAACTAAGTCCTGCCGTAGCCGCCATTTTGAATTTCATATCGGAACAAAAAACGTGAAGTTTGTAGAGGACCATCCAATGAACATTCATGTACAGTTTGGCTTTAATAATATTTGTAGTTTCTGAGAAGAAGGCATTTGAACATTTTCCCATAGCCTATAGGGTCCAATGTTAATCTATGTCCTGTAGTGGTGGCCATCTTGGATTTCTGATCGGCATAAAAAACACACACCTTGTAGAGGACCTTCCAATGATCATTCCTGGGCAGTTTGGTTTCAATTGTCCAAGTGGTTTCAGAGAAGAAGCGTTTTGAAACATTTTTCCCATAGGGTCCAATGTTAAACTAAGTTCTGCCGTAGCCGCCAGTTTGAATTTCATATCGGAACAAAAAACGTAAAGTTTGTAGAGGACCATCCAATGAACATTCATGTACAGTTTGGCTTTAATAATATTTGTAGTTTCTGAGAAGAAGGCATTTGAACATTTTCCCATAGGATCCAATGTTAATCTATGTATTGCGGTGGCGGCCATCTTGGATTTCCGATCGTCATAAAAAACATAAAATTTGTAGAGGACCTTCCAATGATCATTCCTAGGCAGTTTGGTTTCAACTGTCCTAGTGGTTTCAGAGAAGAAGCGTTTTGAAACATTTTCCCCATAGGGTCCAATGTTAAACTAAGTCCTGCCGTAGCCGCCATTTTGAATTTCATATCGGAACAAAAAACGTAAAGTTTGTAGAGGACCATCCAATGAACATTCATGTACAGTTTGGCTTTAATAATATTTGTAGTTTCTGAGAAGAAGGCATTTGAACATTTTCCCATAGGGTCCAATGTTAATCTATGTCCTGCGGCGGTGGCCATCTTGGATTTCCGATCGGCATAAAAATCACACACCTTGTAGAGGACCTTCCAATGATCATTCCTCGGCAGTTTGGTTTCAATTGTCCAAGTGGTTTCAGAGAAGAAGCGTTTTGAAACATTTTTCCCATAGGATCCAATGATAAACTAAGTTCTGCCGTAGCCGCCATTTTGAATTTCATATCGGAACAAAAAACCTAAAGTTTGTAGAGGACCATCTAATGAACATTCATGTACAGTTTGGCTTTAATAATATTTGTAGTTTCTGAGAAGAAGGCATTTGAATATTTTCCCATAGGGTCCAATGTTAATCTATGTCCTGCGGTGGTGGCCATCTTGGATTTCCGATTGGCATAAAAAACAGAAACTTTGTAGAAGACCTTCCAATGATCATTCCTGGGCAGTTTGGTTTCAACTGTCATAGTGGTTTCAGAGAAGAAGCGTTTTGAAACATTTTTTCCATAGGGTCCAATGTTAAACTAAGTCCTGCCGTAGCCACCATTTTGAATTTCATATCGGAACAAAAAACCTTAAGATTGTAGAGGATCATCCAATGAACATTCATGTACAGTTTGGCTTTAATCATATTTGTAGTTTCTGAGAAGAGGGCATTTGAACATTTTCCCATAGGGTCCAATGTTAATCTATGTCCTGTGGTGGTGGCCATCTTGGATTTCCGATCAGCATAAAAAACAGAAACTTGGTAAAGGACATTCCAATGATCATTCATTTACAGTTTGGGTTCAGTCAGTTCATTAGTTTCAGAGAAGAAGATCTTTGAAATTTCAGCCAATCAGAGCATATTATTGGCCCTGGCAGCCATATTGAATATCCGACTGGAACGAAAAACAGTAACTTTGTAGAGGACCATCCAAGGAACATTCTTGCTAAGTTTGGTTCCAATCGGCCCTGTGGTTTCGGAGAAGAAGCTTGAAATGTGAAAAGTTTACAGACGACAGACAACAGACGACGGACGCCAAGTGATGGCAATAGTTCACCTGGACCTTTGGTCCAGGTGAACTAATAATCGGTATAAATCGGCTGAAAGAAAAATTTCAAAAAAAAAACCCGAACATATGCAAAACTACTCCTTGCCATGTAGCTGCAGTTCAAATTTGAGCTCATTTTGACTTATACTAAAGCAGCAATGGACAATTGAAGAAATTTCTATTTTCAGTAACAGCAGCCATCTTGATTGGAGGGTGGGGCTGTCGGACACAGTTTTGAAAGGGAACCACCCAGGGACCATCCCTGCCAGGTTTGGTTTAATTTGGTTCAGTGGTTTCAGAGGAAAAGATTTAAATGCGATCTTTTATCAAAATATGCCTAATTTGCATAATCGGTATATATATCGGCTGAAAGAAACCCGCTAAACTACTTCTTGCCATGTAGCTGCAGTTAAAATTTGAGGTCATCTTGACTTACACTAAAGCAGCAATGGACAATTAAAATTCCATCCCCCCTTTTTTCTATTTTGAGCTTGGTGGCCATCTTGGTTGGAAGTCGGGATCACCGGACACAAATTTGGAAGGGGGCCATCCAAGATTCATTTCAGCAAAGTTTGGTTGAGATTGGCTCAGTAGTTTCCGAGGAGAAGATTTTTTTTAAATTTCATCCCCCCTTTTTTCTAATTTGCATAATCGGTCAAAATCGACAAAAGTTCAAAGTTCATAAAAAATCCTGTAATATATGCTAAAAAGCTCATCATTATGCTTACACAGTTCAAATTTGGGCACATTCTGGCTTAAAATAGAGCAGTTTTGGCCATTTGAAGAAATTTCTATTTTTAGTAACAGTGGCCATCTTGAATGGAGGGTGGGGCTGTCGGACACAATTTTGAAAGGGACCCACCCAGGGACCATCCCTGCCAGGTTTGGTTTAATTTGGTTCCGCGGTTTCAGAGGAGAAGATTTAAATGTGATCTTTTATCAAAATATGCCTAATTTGCATAATCGGTATATATCGGCTGAAAGAAAAATTTCACAGAAAAACCCAGAATATATGTTAAACTATTCCTTGCCATGTAGCTGCAGTTAAAATTTGAGCTCATTTTGACTTACAATAAAGCAGCAATGGACAATTAAAATTTCATCCCCCCTTTTTTCTATTTTGAGCTTGGCGGCCATCTTGGTTGGAAGTCGGGATCAACGGACACAATTTTGGAAGGGGGACATCCAAGAATCATTTCAGCAAAGTTTGGTTGATATTGGCTCAGTAGTTTCAGAGGAGAAGATTTTTTTTTAATTTCATCCCCCCTTTTTTCTAATTTGCATAATCGGTCAAAATCGGCAAAAGTTCAAAGTTCATAAAAAATCCTGTAATATACGCTAAAAAGCTCATCATTATGCTTACACAGTTCAAATTTGGGCACATTCTGGCTTAAAATAGAGCAGTTTTGGCCATTTGAAGAAATTTCTATTTTTAGTAACAGTGGCCATCTTGAATGGAGGGTGGGGCTGTCGGACACAATTTTGAAAGGGACCCACCCAGGGACCATCCCTGCCAGGTTTGGTTTAATTTGGTTCAGCGGTTTAGAGGAGAAGATTTAAATGTGATCTTTTATCAAAATATGCCTAATTTGCATAATCGGTATATATCGGCTGAAAGAAAAATTTCACAGAAAAACCCAGAATATATGTTAAACTATTCCTTGCCATGTAGCTGCAGTTAAAATTTGAGCTCATTTTGACTTACAATAAAGCAGCAATGGACAATTAAAATTTCATCCCCCCTTTTTTCTATTTTGAGCTTGGCGGCCATCTTGGTTGGAAGTCGGGATCAACGGACACAATTTTGGAAGAGGGACATCCAAGAATCATTTCAGCAAAGTTTGGTTGATATTGGCTCAGTAGTTTCCGAGGAGAAGATTTTTTTTTAATTTCATCCCCCCTTTTTTCTAATTTGCATAATCGGTCAAAATCGGCAAAAGTTCAAAGTTCATAAAAAATCCTGTAATATACGCTAAAAAGCTCATCATTATGCTTACACAGTTCAAATTTGGGTACATTCTGGCTTAAAATAGAGCAGTTTTGGCCATTTGAAGAAATTTCTATTTTTAGTAACAGTGGCCATCTTGAATGGAGGGCGGGGCTGTCGGACACAATTTTGAAAGGGACCAACCCAGGGACCATCCCTGCCAGGTTTGGTTTAATTTGGTTCAGCGGTTTCAGAGGAGAAGATTTAAATGTGATCTTTTATCAAAATATGCCTAATTTGCATAATCGGTATATATCGGCTGAAAGAAAAATTTCACAGAAAAACCCGGAATATATGTTAAACTACTCCTTGCCATGTAGCTGCAGTTTTGACTTACACTAAAGCAGCAATGGACAATTAAAATTTCATCCCCCCTTTTTTCTATATTTAGCTTGGCGGCCATCTTGGTTGGAAGTCGGGATCACCGGACACAATTTTGAAAGGGGGCCATCCAATGACCATTCCACCAAAGTTTGGTTGCAATTGGTCCTGAGGAGAAGATTAAAATGTGAAATGTTGACGGACGACGGACGAAAAGTGATGACAATAACTCACCTGGCCTAAAGGCCAGGTGAGCTAAAAAACGTAGAATACACTAATCAAATATTATTTCACTTATATCAGGACTGCCAATTTTCAAGAAAAAAAACCAGGATTTACGGATTTATGACCCATTCGCCATCAACAAAATAAAACTTAAATTTTACTAATTAATTTTAATCCAAATTTGCCTTTAAAGAAATAAATGTATAAATTAGAATTATTTACCTGGGTTCGTTCGCTCTACATTTGGCAAACACGTAGAAGAGCAAACGCACCCGATATCGTAAACCGGCAACTGTCTGCAGCAAGTGAAAGGGCCTTGGCATCGATTGTCGCGAGTACATAGGGACATATTAATATTCACTTCTAGTGCATTTAAAACATGGGTACTGCATGTTAATACATTTTATTCATGGATATTATGGTATATATCGCCCGTGACGGCCGTTAACATATCTATACTTTCCGTACTGTATATCACTCATTTACTTCAGCTTTACTAAGATACGCATGTTTCTTTATGCACAAATTTATTGGTTAGCAGAATTTGGGGACGTTTCCTGTTTACAGTTTAACTATTTGAGAGTGGAGACTCACTCCGACCTGGGAGGATTTTGTCGGACATTTGTCGGACAATTTTAAGAGTGAAGTATATCAGATACATTGGAATATTCTTTAAAAAAAATCAAAAATTTGTAATTTGTAATATGTATGATTGAAAATATTTTGTTATTCTACTATATAATTTACATTTTGCTTTTTATATAATATATTTATTGAAATTTAGATCTCTTTTTAAACTTGTATAAGAAATCTTCATGAGATACCTATGTTTTGGTTAATATAAAATATTTCTTTATCTTATGGGAATCATGAGGACATGGTGATAGTCTTTCATAGAAGCAATTTCATATATGAAATCTTGAAAGTTGTGTCAGATAATTTAAAATTTTAGAGCTTGTTGTGTTTTACACAGGCTGACAAACTGTTTTCACTGAAATTTTGAAATCCTAAAGTAATTGAAATTAAGATATTATTTGTTTGGATATCAAGTCTTTGAAGACATAATTAATACATAATATTTTTTGTACCTGTGATAGTTTTGATTGCAATTAAACATAGAATAATATCTTTTGATCATGTTGTGATTGCCACTTAATTTTAATAGATTTTTTGGGGGAATTTTTAACAATTGAATTTCATAACATATTTTTTTATTTAGATGTCAATAAACTTTATATTTTTTCTAGTAAACCATTCTACATTATTTGTTTAATAAATTTCATGAAGAAAATTCATTTCCATTAATCATACATTAATTACAGTGATTTAGCTAGCGTTCGTAACTTTCATCATTGACGATTGATTTTCGAAAGTGACGAGTATTTCCCGTACCCAATTCGTCACTTGAATTTTCAAAAAATTGTAGAAAAATATTTGTAACAATCCATTCTTCTTCATTTTCTGATTAAAACTAATTAGTCACTGATAATGACAATTTTATTACATGTTACAAGCCAATCAACGGATTATAGAATTTTTGTTTTGATTGCGTAATCTTTGATCTCAGCTTGATTTACCTGGACAAAGAATTCAATCAACGATAATAATTTTTTTATAGTTATGATATGTACTCAAAATGCCACAGTATGTATTTAAAGTGGACATATTTTTGTAATCGTCAATATTATGGGCACAATTTCGCATTGGGAAAGTTGCCGTCAAAATAGTAATCGTCATTCATTGCATGATTCGTCTCTGCAATGTCTGCCATAACGAACTATTTTTACCAAATTTATGAAAATGTCGATATCATGTTTATTGAAATCTATCGTGTCCATTAAGTATTTTGAAAGTCATTTTCTCGAAAAGTAATAAACTTTGGTTAAAGAAACCAAGGACATGTATACACGTCCTTTGAAGAAACTATAAAAAAAAAACAGCGCGATCAACAGAAGTTCGCAATCCACCGAAGCTACATTTAACCAAACAAACTTTTGATGTATTTATTCTCATTTCTGTGAAATGAAATCTTAGTTCTCATATTTAATATGGTCATTTATATGCAAAGGTTGGCCATTCAATTCGTTGAAATGCACTGCACGAGGACGCATAAGTTTTTTTTATATATTGATCAGCATCCGATTGCGTTCTATTTATAGAACTATTTACAAACAGACACGTGTCTGCAATTAAAAAAAATAACTACAGTATTTTTATTCCAATTGACAGAATTGTTGCAATTTGATTATGAGGTCTGAGAAATAATTATTTATTTTACAACTTGCTTCAGTTTTTGACTTTGTTCTATACTGATTACCTACAAAGAATCTAGATAGAAGTTGGACCATTGGGAAAACTGGCAGAATTTTTTTTTCTGCTGAAGACTACACAAATATGAGTTATTACAATTGTTGTGGTATTAGACCAAAGCACAGTAACATTTCAAAAAGGGTGGGGGAGGGGGTTACTACAATTTGTGTGGTATTGGACCAAAGCACAGTAATATTTCAACCAGAGGCTCTCAAGAGCCTGTATCGTTCACCTGGTAATAAAAAAAACCAATTGGTCCTATGTAAAAACTATGTCCTGCGTCATCTTGGAATTATGATCAACATAAAAAACACAAAGTTTGTAAAGGACCTTCCAATGATTGATGCACAGTTTAGGTTCAATCAGTGCAATAGCTTCAGAGAAGAATATATTTCTGTATTTTCCACATATGGTTCTGTGTTAATACTATGACCTGTGGTGGCAGCCATCTTGGATTTCCGATCGGCATAAAAAACAGAGGACCTTCCAATGATCATTCCTGGGCAGTTTGGTTTCAATTATCCAAGTGGTTTCAGAGAAGAAGCGTTTTGAAACATTTTTCCCATAGGATCCAATGTTAAACTAAGTCCTGCCGTAGCCGCCATTTTGAATTTCATATCGGAACAAAAAACGTAAAGTTTGTAGAGGACCATCCAATGTACACACATATGGACAGTTTGACTTTAATCATATTTGTAGTTTCTGAGAAGAAGGCATTTGAACATTTTCCCATAGGGTCCAATGTTAATCTATGTCCTGCGGTGGTGGCCATCTTGGATTTCCGATCGGCATAAAAAACACACACCTTGTAGAGGACCTCCCAATGATCATTCCTGGGCAGTTTGGTTTCAATTATCCAAGTGGTTTCAGAGAAGAAGCGTTTTGAAACATTTTTCCCATAGGATCCAATGTTAAACTAAGTCCTGCCGTAGCCGCCATTTTGAATTTCATATCGGAACAAAAAACGTAAAGTTTGTAGAGGACCATCCAATGTACACACATATGGACAGTTTGGCTTTAATCATATTTGTAGTTTCTGAGAAGAAGGCATTTGAACATTTTCCCATAGGGTCCAATGTTAATCTATGTCCTGCGGTGGTGGCCATCTTGAATTTTCGATCGGCATAAAAAAACAGAAACTTTGTAGAGGACCTTCCAATGATCATTCCTGGGCAGTTTGGATTCAATTGTCCAAGTGGTTTCAGAGAAGAAGCGTTTTGAAACATTTTCCCCATAGGGTCCAATGTTAAACTAAGTCCTGCCGTAGCCGCCATTTTGAATTTCATATCGGAACAAAAAACCTAAAGTTTGTAGAGGACCATCCAATGAACATTCATGTACAGTTTGGCTTTAATAATATTTGTAGTTTCTGAGAAGAAGGCATTTGAACATTTTCCCATAGGGTCCAATGTTAATCTATGTATTGCGGTGTCGGCCATCTTGGATTTCCGAGCGGCATAAAAAACATAAAATTTGTAGAGGACCTTCCAATGATCATTCCTGGGCAGTTTGGTTTCAACTGTTCTAGTGGTTTCAGAGAAGAAGCGTTTTGAAACATTTTCCCCATAGGGTCCAATGTTAAACTAAGTCCTGCCGTAGCCGCCATTTTGAATTTCATATCGGAACAAAAAACGTAAAGTTTGTAGAGGATCATCCAATGAACATTCATGTACAATTTGGCTTTAATCATATTTGTAGTTTCTGAGAAGAAGGCATTTGAACATTTTCCCATAGGGTCCAATGTTAATCTATGTCCTGCGGTGGCGGCCATCTTGAATTTCCGATCGGCATAAAAAAACGGATAATTGAAACCAAACTGCCCAGAACTTTGTAGAGGACCTTCCAATGATCATTCCTGGGCAGTTTGGTTTCAATTATCCAAGTGGTTTCAGAGAAGAAGCGTTTTGAAACATTTTTCCCATAGGGTCCAATGTTAAACTAAGTCCTGCCGTAGCTGCCATTTTGAATTTCTTATCGGAACAAAAAACGTAAAGTTTGTAGAGGACCATCTAATGAACATTCATGTACAGTTTGGCTTTAATAATATTTGTAGTTTCTGAGAAGAAGGCATTTGAACATTTTCCCATAGGGTCCAATGTTAATCTATGTATTGCGGTGGTGGCCATCTTGGATTTCCGATCGGCATAAAAAACATAAAATTTGTAGAGGACCTTCTAATGATCATTCCTAGGCCGTTTGGTTTCAATTATCCAAGTGGTTTCAGAGAAGAAGCGTTTTGAAACATTTTTCCCATAGGGTCCAATGTTAAACTAAGTCCTGCCGTAGCCGCCATTTTGAATTTCATACCAGAACAAAAAACGTAAAGTTTGTAGAGGACCATCTAATGAACATTCATGTACAGTTTGGCTTTAATCATATTTGTAGTTTCTGAGTAGAAGGCATTTGAATATTTTCCCATAGGGTCCAATGTTAATCTATGTCCTGCGGTGGCGGCCATCTTGGATTTCCGACCGGCATAAAAAACAGAAAATTTGTAGAGGACCTTCCAATGATCATTCCTGGGCAGTTTGGTTTCAACTGTACAAGTGGTTTCAGAGAAGAAGCATTTTGAAACATTTTTCCCATAGGGTCCAATGTTAAACTAAGTCCTGCCGTAGCCGCCATTTTGAATTTCATATCGGAACAAAAAACCTTAAGATTGTAGAGGACCATCCAATGAACATTCATGTACAGTTTGGCTTTAATCATATTTGTAGTTTCTGAGTAGAAGGCATTTGAATATTTTCCCATAGGGTCCAATGTTAATCTATGTCCTGCGGTGGCGGCCATCTTGGATTCCCGACCGGCATAAAAAACAGAAAATTTGTAGAGGACCTTCCAATGATCATTCCTGGGCAGTTTGGTTTCAACTGTACAAGTGGTTTCAGAGAAGAAGCATTTTGAAACATTTTTCCCATAGGGTCCAATGTTAAACTAAGTCCTGCCGTAGCCGCCAATTTGAATTTCATATCGGAACAAAAAACCTTAAGATTGTAGAGGACCATCCAATGAACATTCATGTACAGTTTGGCTTTAATAATATTTGTAGTTTCTGAGTAGAAGGCATTTGAATATTTTCCCATAGGGTCCAATGTTAATCTATGTCCTGCGGTGGCGGCCATCTTGGATTTCCGATCGGCATAAAAAACAGAAAATTTGTAGAGGACCTTCCAATGATCATTCCTGGGCAGTTTGGTTTCAACTGTACAAGTGGTTTCAGAGAAGAAGCATTTTGAAACATTTTTCCCATAGGGTCCAATGTTAAACTAAGTCCTGCCGTAGCCGCCATTTTGAATTTCATATCGGAACAAAAAACCTTAAGATTGTAGAGGACCATCCAATGAACATTCATGTACAGTTTGGCTTTAATCATATTTGTAGTTTCTGAGTAGAAGGCATTTGAATATTTTCCCATAGGGTC
This sequence comes from Bathymodiolus brooksi, assembly GCA_963680875.1. Taxonomy (NCBI): domain Eukaryota; kingdom Metazoa; phylum Mollusca; class Bivalvia; order Mytilida; family Modiolidae; genus Bathymodiolus; species Bathymodiolus brooksi. Next base: position 7,110,608 of record OY804580.1, on the reverse strand, counting down.
CAATGTTAATCTATGTCCTGCGGTGGCGGCCATCTTGGATTCCCGACCGGCATAAAAAACATAAAATTTGTAGAGGACCTTCCAATGATCATTCCTGGGCAGTTTGGTTTCAATTATCCAAGTGGTTTCAGAGAAGAAGCGTTTTGAAACATTTTTCCCATAGGGTCCAATGTTAAACTAAGTCATGCCGTAGCCGCCATTTTGAATTTCATACCGGAACAAAAAACGTAAAGTTTGTAGAGGACCATCTAATGAACATTCATGTACAGTTTGGCTTTAATCATATTTGTAGTTTCTGAGTAGAAGGCATTTGAATATTTTCCCATAGGGTCCAATGTTAATCTATGTCCTGCGGTGGCGGCCATCTTGGATTTCCGACCGGCATAAAAAACAGAATATTTGTAGAGGACCTTCCAATGATCATTCCTGGGCAGTTTGGTTTCAACTGTCCAAGTGGTTTCAGAGAAGAAGCATTTTGAAACATTTTTCCCATAGGGTCCAATGTTAAACTAAGTCCTGCCGTAGCCGCCATTTTGAATTTCATATCGGAACAAAAAACCTTAAGATTGTAGAGGACCATCCAATGAACATTCATGTACAGTTTGGCTTTAATCATATTTGTAGTTTCTGAGTAGAAGGCATTTGAATATTTTCCCATAGGGTCCAATGTTAATCTATGTCCTGCGGTGGCGGCCATCTTGGATTCCTGACCGGCATAAAAAACAGAAAATTTGTAGAGGACCTTCCAATGATCATTCCTGGGCAGTTTGGTTTCAATTATCCAAGTGGTTTCAGAGAAGAAGCGTTTTGAAACATTTTTCCCATAGGGTCCAATGTTAAACTAAGTCCTGCCGTAGCCGCCATTTTGAATTTCATACCGGAACAAAAAACGTAAAGTTTGTAGAGGACCATCTAATGAACATTCATGTACAGTTTGGCTTTAATCATATTTGTAGTTTCTGAGTAGAAGGCATTTGAATATTTTCCCATAGGGTCCAATGTTAATCTATGTCCTGTGGTGGCGGCCATCTTGGATTTCCCACCGGCATAAAAAACAGAATATTTGTAGAGGACCTTCCAATGATCATTCCTGGGCAGTTTGGTTTCAACTGTCCAAGTGGTTTCAGAGAAGAAGCATTTTGAAACATTTTTCCCATAGGGTCCAATGTTAAACTAAGTCCTGCCGTAGCCGCCATTTTGAATTTCATATCGGAACAAAAAACCTTAAGATTGTAGAGGACCATCCAATGAACATTCATGTACAGTTTGGCTTTAATAATATTTGTAGTTTCTGAGAAGAAGGCATTTGAACATTTTCCCATAGGGTCCAATGTTAATCTATGTATTGCGGTGGTGGCCATCTTGGATTTCCGATCGGCATAAAAAACATAAAATTTGTAGAGGACCTTCCAATGATCATTCCTAGGCAGTTTGGTTTCAATTATCCAAGTGGTTTCAGAGAAGAAGCGTTTTGAAACATTTTTCCCATAGGGTCCAATGTTAAACTAAGTCCTGCCGTAGCCGCCATTTTGAATTTCATACCAGAACAAAAAACGTAAAGTTTGTAGAGGACCATCTAATGAACATTCATGTACAGTTTGGCTTTAATCATATTTGTAGTTTCTGAGTAGAAGGCATTTGAATATTTTCCCATAGGGTCCAATGTTAATCTATGTCCTGCGGTGGTGGCCATCTTGGATTCCCGACCGGCATAAAAAACAGAAAATTTGTAGAGGACCTTCCAATGATCATTCCTGGGCAGTTTGGTTTCAATTATCCAAGTGGTTTCAGAGAAGAAGCGTTTTGAAACATTTTTCCCATAGGGTCCAATGTTAAACTAAGTCCTGCCGTAGCCGCCATTTTGAATTTCATACCGGAACAAAAAACGTAAAGTTTGTAGAGGACCATCTAATGAACATTCATGTACAGTTTGGCTTTAATCATATTTGTAGTTTCTGAGTAGAAGGCATTTGAATATTTTCCCATAGGGTCCAATGTTAATCTATGTCCTGCGGTGGCGGCCATCTTGGATTTCCCACCGGCATAAAAAACAGAATATTTGTAGAGGACCTTCCAATGATCATTCCTGGGCAGTTTGGTTTCAACTGTCCAAGTGGTTTCAGAGAAGAAGCATTTTGAAACATTTTTCCCATAGGGTCCAATGTTAAACTAAGTCCTGCCGTAGCCGCCATTTTGAATTTCATATCGGAACAAAAAACCTTAAGATTGTAGAGGACCATCCAATGAACATTCATGTACAGTTTGGCTTTAATAATATTTGTAGTTTCTGAGAAGAAGGCATTTGAATATTTTCCCATAGGGTCCAATGTTAATCTATGTATTGCGGTGGTGGCCATCTTGGATTTCCGATCGGCATAAAAAACATAAAATTTGTAGAGGACCTTCCAATGATCATTCCTAGGCAGTTTGGTTTCAATTATCCAAGTGGTTTCAGAGAAGAAGCGTTTTGAAACATTTTTCCCATAGGGTCCAATGTTAAACTAAGTCCTGCCGTAGCCGCCATTTTGAATTTCATACCAGAACAAAAAACGTAAAGTTTGTAGAGGACCATCTAATGAACATTCATGTACAGTTTGGCTTTAATCATATTTGTAGTTTCTGAGTAGAAGGCATTTGAATATTTTCCCATAGGGTCCAATGTTAATCTATGTCCTGCGGTGGTGGCCATCTTGGATTCCCGACCGGCATAAAAAACATAAAATTTGTAGAGGACCTTCCAATGATCATTCCTGGGCAGTTTGGTTTCAACTGTCCAAGTGGTTTCAGAGAAGAAGCATTTTGAAACATTTTCCCATAGGGTCCAATGTTAAACTAAGTCCTGCCGTAGCCGCCATTTTGAATTTCATATCGGAACAAAAAACCTTAAGATTGTAGAGGATCATCCAATGAACATTCATGTACAGTTTGGCTTTAATCATATTTGTAGTTTCTGAGAAGAAGGCATTTGAACATTTTCCCATAGGGTCCAATGTTAATCTGGCGGCCATCTTGGATTTCCGATCGGCATAAAAAACAGTAACTTGGTAAAGGACATTCCAATGATCATTCATTTACAGTTTGGGTTCAGTCAGTTCATTAGTTTCAGAGAAGAAGATCTTTGAAATTTCAGCCAATCAGAGCATATTATTGGCCCTGGCAGCCATATTGAATATCCGACTGGAACGAAAAACAGTAACTTTGTAGAGGACCATCCAAGGAACATTCCTGCTAAGTTCGGTTCCAATCGGCCAAGTGGTTTCGGAGAAGAAGCTTGAAATGTGAAAAGTTTACAGACGACAGACGACAGACGACGGACGCCAAGTGATGGCAATAGTTCACATGTACCTTTGGTCCAGGTGAACTAAAAAGGGGGGGGGGGGGGGGTATTACAATTTGTATTGAGATCAAAATAGTGGCAATGTTATGTTTTATCAGTTGGTTGCTAATTTGCAGAGTATGTTCCCATCCTAGGAGGTTTTCAATCTCCATTACTAACCATTACGGCAACATAACTGATTATAAGATTAAGCTCATTATATTCTTGTTTATTCATAATTAATCCAAAAAAAAATCTGTAAAGATGAAAGTTTATTGCTGAATTTATTGATAATACTTACAAAAAACTATATTTACAAATGCAAACTCAATGAAGCAAAGCCAAACACAATTGAGTTAAAAAATAAGATTAAGAAGTATCAATCTTTTGATCAGTATATAGCAAAGAAAAATAATACGGTTCAAGCCTATGAAAAATTTTGGGCACCTATATATATTATCCTGATATATATTATATGATAGGAACAAGAATACACTTTTTACAGTATTACTATTAGCAAATATTTGAACATGTACAAGTTGTAACAGACAGAATGTAGAGAGTAAATATGTGTATGAAAGATGGAGAGAGAGTCTACCTTTTCACTTCAATATTAATTTTTTTTTTTGTAATTCTTTTGAAATTTAATTTGTAAAAAATGAAATAGTAATTATTTTTTCACCGATTTCTTTGTAATACCCCTGTATACCCTAGTCAGGTGGTAATGTACAGGGGTTGTAAAATCCTGACTATTGAAAAATAAATAAAAAAAAAAAAATGTCTGCGCACAGGTGACCGAGAGCCATAAAATTTAATTCTCACCACCTTCTTTTATGGTCCTTTTTAGATCTATCACAGTGGGTTTATGTCCGTGATGATATGTCTAAAGGATTAAAAATTATGTCTCTCGGATTAATCAATCACGGTATGTCTATTTCTGTACTATAAGAAGGAGAAAAATAAAAATGAAACCACTGTCGACTCTGGATTACCCCAAGACAATGTGCTAGGGCCAATACTAATCCTCTGCCACGATCTACCGGATAGTGTTACATCCTCTGTTAGACTGTTTGCTATACAGGACAATCAAAACAGCAAAAGACCACCAAAAACTGCAAGCACAGACTTGGAACAACTTGAAATATGGGCAAAAGACTGGGGCATGAGATTTAACGCCAAAAATGCTATATATTATCCATCAACAAAAAATCGAATAAATTCTAGTCTCTTGATAATCACATCCTTCAAAAAGTTCAAGACAACCCAATGTACAGTACAGAAAGGGACATACCGTGATCAATCACCATGATAGTGATCATGTCTAGGAGAGTGATGGGGATTAAAATTTTAAATTCATGTCTGTGATCAGGGGGCAATAAAACACCAGGTGTTAATGTTGTAATCAAATACAGGTAAACTAGTCAAATAAGATGTACAGGTGAAATTACGTTTTTTTATCGCCTATTTTTTTTTCAGGTACTGTCTCAGATTCCCCTCAGAATTAAAAAAAAACATTTTTATTTCTTTCCTCAAAACGTAAAACATCCTTGAACGTAATCCCGGGAATGAAATCTCGAGATTGAGAAAATAGCACGAGAACGGAGAGTTCATTTGAATTGATGAATAAAATGTAAATAATAAATGATTATTCAACTTCAATTCAGTGAATTCATGGGTTGTGCAAATTTGTTTCACAGATTTTTAACCTTGGCTGTGTATTGCGTATCTACACCTAGTATTTTATTGACACACGTACACGAGACCTGGCTTGTGCACAAATGAAGTTTCATAAACACATGCGCTATTTGTTACATTTTAAAGCGTATTTCCAGTTCAATGTTACATTATAGTTCAATAATATTTTTTATACGTTCAGTAATTTTTTTTATTTTAATCTTCATAGAAAACCCAGTTAAAACCCTTTTCGTTGACGTTGTAGAAATACGTACTAAATAATTTGTATACGGTCATTGAAGAATTCGATTAAAAATTAACCAAACAAATATTTATAAACAGATCGTTCAAAGAAGTACTATACAAGTCCAAAAGTCACTAAATTTACGGATATATTTTGGAAATTAGCGGCTAATCTGCAGAAAGTTTAGAAACGTGAAAGGAAATAAGGAATTAACCTTTATCATGATTTTACCCCTACAAATGTTTGACATTACACAATATCTGATCAAAATCAAATGTCAACAGTTTATTTATCTATTCAAATTCAAATCTTAATTGGCTTTCAACCCAATAGATTTGTGACAAAAAACAGCCAAAAAAAAACCCCAAAGTGTATGGAACAAATTAAAAGCATGCTCTTCGTTTTCCACTTTTTGTTCATTTTGTAGCCATTAGGCTACGTAAATTTGGATTGTTATAGGTTTTTGTTTGCAATTTTAAAGAAAATTATTTTCATCTATAACGGAATTAAGTAACAAGCCAAGTGTGTAAAACAGTTTACTTGAATTGTTAATTTTTTTCAATACGAGAGGTAAAAGTCCAAAACACAAAATAAACCAATAATCAATTTTAAGTCTGCTCTTTACCAACTAAACACTACAAAACCCGCGCTTGCAAAGTCTGTGCTTCAAAAACCAGCGCCTGCGGTTTAACTTATAAACAAAAAATACATTGATGAAGTAGCCCGTATTTACGAATAATTCAATACATACTGAATTCAACCCAACAGAAGAAAAAAAATGAGAAATTAAAATTAAACAAGATAAAGTTCAGTTGCGGTTTCAACAAAATTCTTAATTTAGAACTTGAGGTCATAAAATAGAACTTTCTAAAACAAACGAAAACGATAACAAGACACACATTTGTTGGCAATGAAAAGCAACAAACAGTAAAATATTAACAGCAAGAGGATACAAAATTAATTGTCAAAAATACATCCTTCAGTAGCAATAATTACGGCTTACGATATTAAAAGTCAACAGGTAGAACAGGTAATGCTAATCTCTTAATTGGCGGTAAAATATCAATCGGTACAGAGGTGACCGCGAGTCATAAAATTTAATCCCCATCACCTTGTTTTATGGTCCTTTTTAGGTCTATCACAGTGGGTTTATGTCCGTGATGATATGTCTAAAGGATTAAAAATTATGTCTCTCGGAGTGATCAATCACGGTATGTCCCTTTCTGTACTGTACCTACATTGTAGGTCTACAGATATCAAACGATCTTAAATGGAGCATGCACATAAACAACATCAGTAAGAAAGCAAATGCCACCTTGGGCTTTCTTAAAGAAGGAATCTAAGAAATGTTTCAGAAACATGTAGAAAGACACTTAAACAGCCTATATATCCCTCGCAAGATCAACTATGGAGTATTGAGCAACCATCTGGAACCCATACCTAAAAGGGGATATAGATAAATTAGAAAGAATCCAAAACAGAGGAATATGTTTCATAAAAAAGGACTATAGGAGCCGGGGGCCAGGATCAATCACCACCATGAAACAACAATTAGAGCTCGAGACGCTAGAAGAAAGACGACACAATCTCCGCCTGATCCTGCTGTATAAGGTGGTTGAGGGGTTGGTGCCGGCACTACCAACTGCTGACTTCCCCACAACAGCCAAACCTAAGAGGAACATTAAAGCCAAAGTGTATAAAGACTAGTGGTGTACCGATCATCGGAATCATCGATTAATCAGTTGGACGTCATCATACGATCCGATGATCGATTCTTAAACCTTGTGGTCGATTCTGATTCTATAGTGTCTAAGATATATATGCTTAACTTTGTTCTTTGGTTGGTTGGTTTTTTTTCTGTCTCCATACTGACAAAAATATTGCAGTTTTATCCCAGCTGGGGTTTTTTTGGCCCTCATACTGACAAACATCTGGCAATTTTGTCCAAGCGTACTTTTGACACTCAGTCAATACACATATTTGGACTATTCTTAGAAATTGAAAAGGGGAGACACCAGAATATACCATTGAATGAACGAATTTGTAAACTATGCAAATTAGAAATAGAGGATGAAATACATTTGTTACTGCAGTGTCCCATTTTAAATTCATTTAGAACTGAAGCTATGCAGCAAATCTCAGATATTTGCAAAATTTTTGCATCATTCATTCATTGGATAACAAATCTAAATTTATTTGGTTACTTTCAAATGAAAATATAATTATTATTAATATAGTCATAAAACTGTTGATGTCATTAACAGAAACTAGAACTAAATTGTTATCTGGGAGTGAGGTTTGTCCTCCGGGTTCTCTTCCAAGTTCACATTGTATTATACATCCAATATAGTGGTATAATATATATTATGCATATACCTATAAGTATTTACCTATTGAATTATATGCATAACATACAAATCTAAGAAAATAATAATAATAAATTAATAAATAAATGATACATAATAATAACTATTTAATGAAAAGAATTCAAGTGTAAACTTATGTGTATGGTGTATATATATTTTTTTTATATAAATCCTCTGAAGTTCGACCATTATTATTTTACAACTGATGGGTCACTGTGCTTGTTATATAGCATACATTCGAATGCAACTATTACTATGTCAATGGTATGATTAAATTTTGATTTGTTATTGTTTCATAAAAATGTTGTCATCTTCCAATCAATGTAATCAATCCATAATTATTGTATTAAATTCTTTGTCAATTGTTCTGCCCGAAAGGGCTCCTTAATTGGAAAATAAAAATATTTGTATTTGTATTATTTATCTACTTCCCAGAATAATCCATTTTATATCAGGAAAACGATCTTTTGTTTTGTTCTAAGTTAATGTTTACAAATGGAAAAATTGTAGTTTGTAAATATATTATTTGATTTTATTCAAATCTTTACTTTTATTAAACACATATTTGGACTAGTCTATTATTTATCTATATCAGGTGTTACACATATGGAAAACGATCTTTTGTTTTGTTCTATTTTAAAGTTAATGTTTACTAATGGAAAAATTATAGTTTATAAATTTATGATACAATTTTGTTCATATCTTTACCTTTGTCAATCATACTCTTGAAATAAAGACCATTTGATTAATTATAGTCATTAAATACATTTAGCAAGCAATTGTCACCGATGATCGATCAATGTTGATATAACGATCATCGATCTTGAAAATGTTACCGATTCCCATCACTAATAAAGACTGTGAAACGACAAATATAATAGAAAGATGCTTAGTAAAGAACTCAAAGGGCCTCAAGGTCCCAGACTGTATTACATAACAATCTAAACATTCATTCTTCGTGGAAACAATTGTCCACTGGAACCAACTGCCAGACAAAGTCGTGTGTGCAGATTCCGTAGAGGCATTCAAGACAGCCCTGCAGGAATACAGCCCATAAAACCGGCGCTCTCTCTTACCGTGTATAAAAGCCTTTTTGGGATTCTACACGTACCAGAAACAGAAAAGTGGACTCTTCCGGTCCCCTAATTTTGTTTATAAGGCTTCACTATTATCGTTTATTATTGTATTAAATTGAGCATGCATTTTTCCGAGGATATCGATATGTGGATTAAACTAAAGGATGAGATATCAGTGTTAAAGGTAAGCAATTCCATATTTTACTTTATTTGTTGATTTTATTGTTATTTCCACGATAATGTTTAGGTCCACAAAAAGTGGACACACAAGGATACATTACATATATTCACATGTATTTTCCTTTGCCGGATTGCCTTTGGCTTTGGTCTAAACGAGTTTTTTTATACTCTATCGCTCACACTTGTTCTTAATATGGGACGAACAACTATGGTAGAAATAGCAATATTTTGATTCCAGATCCATATCACTAATGGCTTAAATTTCATGCACCGGAAATGACACACCGGAAACCAATACATGGCTAAATCTGCAAAAAATCGGATGCGCAGTAATCTGGAACTACTTCTGCAATCGGCAAACCTCGGGTGAGTCTGCTTCTCTCCCTCAATACCTCGGCTGTAATACGGTATTTGATATGCGTCTACGCGTCACATTTCTTTGCCGGAAGACCATATCACTTCAATCAAACATTGCACATCACGAATAACATCTAAAATGGCAACAATAGATGAGTTTGTTTTGAAAAATATTGGTCTTTGATGAAGGTACGGAATCAGCTGACATTGCGACGAATGAAAATATATTATTATTGGACGAATATTCGAAAGTGAAATTATTTTAATACCTCCTTCATTGAAGATTTCCGAAAGTAGTTCCAATGGGAGCTATCGTAATACAGACGAGGTATGATGAAGGTACGGAATCGTCCGAAGTTGCGACGAGTGACTACTTCTGTTCTGGTTGTTAATGTTAAAAGTCGTTCCCAATATATCTCGGCCCTAAAAAAAAGTCGTCCCCACTATATTTCGGCCTGAAAAATCCTCGACACTATTTTGATGCACTGAATGAGCGTGAAATTGGCAGATAATTTTCAGATTCGCGAGCATTCGTGGCCGTGCCTGTTTCAATAGATGGAAAGAGCATCCTTACATTGTACTACAGTACACTCCAAAAAGTACACAAAAATAAGCAAAATTTTTATTTCAAACATCCCAAGGATTTACATGATTTAAATATTAGATAATGTGGATTGTGCTTCGCTGGCACTACAGGTAGCACCTGTCTCACATTATTGTTTAATTTTTTTTTATTGGACTTCGTCCCAAGTTAGGTAACACCTATTATCATATTAACTAAAGAAACTAACCAACGCTCCCCTGATTTCTTGAACCACGTCAGCGTATTCCTGAAAATCGCTCATTATTTAACCAATATTCAACAACTGTTGCTGTTAATCTATGATATTTTCATGTGCAATTTTCCCACAAAATAAAGAACTTCCGGTATTACTAGCCAGGAAAAGATTCCCCGATTACTCGGCCTAAAACAAACTCGGATCATAACAAATCGGCCTACACAAATATTGGTTATATTGGTGGACTTACTATTAATTTCTTTAAGCTTAATGCAAGATTTCTGGTTTCAGTGAAAGAGAATCAAAGAAGGTATATAATACTAATCTAGTAAGATAATGTCCAAATTAATTAAACAATAGACTAACCAAACATTACACTGTACATATTTTATTTATGACATCATAAACAAATAACATTATTTAATTAAATAAATTCACGATCGACAAAGATACAATCATACACAATTTAACACAAACATTCATAATGTATGCCCTATAATTGTAGAAGTTCTAATCACAACGTAGTTAACATTTAATCGTTTGATGGACCATACACATTGGCACACTCAATGCCGGATTTACGGTTCGACAGACTGAAGCCTAGTGTCTCAATATTTAAGGAACCTCCGGCCTAGGTGTATTATATTTTTAACACTGTTTTTGGACGTTAACACTTATGCTGTCATATCGTATTGTACTTTCTAAACAACCCTTCAGTAAATTTCCTTACACACTTGCACTCCATTTCAGAATATTCAGTGCAGAATTTTAAACACACTTCCATCTTCCTCCAGTCGTGAAGGTGGGGAATTGGGATGGGCCTCACAAGTGGAATAGCCTTGGACCTTTCTTTATCTGGGCACACTCGCGAAGAAGCTGTGGTGTAGTTAGGTCGACATCTTGATAAATTTATAGTTACGATTTTTTTTTAATCCAATACCGGTATATTATATAGTATTATAATATAAAACAAACCAGTAAAAATATATTTTGTTGATGTAAATTATATATTATAATGTTTATCTTTAAAATTTTAATGCAAATCTATCAAAATCACAAAAAATGCAAAAAATATATTGTATGTCGAGTTGTACACGTTATTCCTTTATATAAATAATGGTGGGCCGATTTTGTCATGGGCCGAGTTTCTTACGGTCCGAGTTATCCAGTAACGCGGGAAAATAATACTGCTCCCGGGAGTTTCTAATGTACGGAAAGGTTGTCTACTTCTACTCTTATACGATGTTCCATCAATACTGATGATTATACATCGACGAGAACAGACAAGATAAATTCTTAAAATAAATATAACATGTATATACACTGTACAGAAAAAAAGGGGATTTCAGAATTTGTCACGGCAACCTTGTATCAGAGTTTAAACTGGTCTGGCACAAAAATGCTGGCTGATACTGTGGTAGTGAGTTCCAGATGCGTATTTTCTGTGGAAAGAAACTGTATATTTAAAGTAGTCTTTAGTTGTGCTGTAAGTTTGGAACTGAAGTTTGTTGGTGAACCTGGTTATTTTCTGTTGAGTGACATACTGGTTAGGATCAATGGCCAATCCGGTCGGATACAGAATGTTAATATAACGGGGTCAGGACATTATTCCGACAGCCTATTGCTCCGACGGCCCATTATTCCGACAGCCCATTGCTCCGACAGCCCATTTCTCCGACAACCCATTATTCCGTCAAAAATGGTCAAAATTAGTATAATTATCTTAAAACCTGTTGTTTTTCTTCTATACCTAACACGGCTGGTAATCGGCACAAGCAGAACAGTTGGTTCTGCAAAGAAATTCGTGAGGATAACTTCCGGTTTTGGTGGAGGAGAGTTCACGAAGACGCTTCGCAAGATATGTACATGTCAAAAATTGAAATTTTCTTTTTTAATGCTCGAATATTGCAAAATCAGAGAATGCTATGCTGTGGCGAATGCTTTCACGATTAGAAACATGCATAGTTTATTCTTGTATATGAAGTGTAACTCTCGCAAAATCAATCGTCCCACGAAAAACATGACGAAAATTGTGACACTCGTGCATTTCTAAGTTGTTCTTGACAAAGATGCAAGTTAAATTTTCAATATTTTTTCATCATGGGAGTCTAAATGTAATCGGGGATAAATTCCGATTCGTCAGAAGTAAATTGAAGTCTAGATAAATCTACAAACTGTCAATTTTCTCGTTTTCCTGCTTGAGGAGATCGGTTTTGATAGACCACATTGCGAATGCATGAGGAGATTTTCAAGTTTTGGTAATTGTTTTCTGCAAAATTGATAAATTGACACTTTTAAACACAAAACTGATAAATACTCTAATCAAAATAAACTATTTTCTGTCCACTTTCAGGAGATGCCAGGATTCAAGGGAAAGAGGAAAAGGGGACTGACATTGACTCTATACAAAAAACCATTTCGATATAGATTGCCTGTATCACCGCCAAGGAAACGAACAAAAACAAGTAGCTATGTATAGCAGTACACCAAATTTAAAATCCCCATCAATCAGGACACCAAGTTTATTAAAAAAAAATCTCTTTCAATTTCAAAATATTTATATTCTTTCAAACGGGTTTCCACATCTATTCGGCGCAACCTTTTTACTAAAGATGACGGAAACTTCACCGCAGATCTACATAAGTTATAATATTACATGATTTCAGCACATACATAGGTCTAACGTAAATACACATTCACGTAGTGATAGCTAGTCATGAATAAATTATACACAAGATGTCAACTGTGGACATATCCTTAAAATCGGTAAAGCGCTTTACATCTTGTAACCACTACTAACAGAGATCTTTTTTATTTACAAGTGTGTACACATAACACACTACATAATAGAAAAACAAACCACAAATTAATATTATTCTCAACTGTATGATATTTAATTTAGAGAGTATCATTTGTATTAAAAATTATAAAGAATGATTCACATTAAGTTTAATTATTCTTGATTATAAAATTATCTTACAGTGCATTTTCAATTTTTTCCAATGTAATGGAAGTTAATCTTGTGTATCCAATACACAATGGAAGTTGTCACAAACAACAAATGATCAATAATTACAAGTTAAATCATGGGAAACCGCAGATACAATTATGAATTGATTCCTTAAATGAAATGTTTCTTTCTAGGTGGACAGCCCATGAACATGAAATATTACTTTTATACTTTTAAAAACCAGACGGGAAGAAGGGCATTAGTTCGTGAATTTATTACCAGACAGACATGCAAAATTTGTAATTATACAGTGGATTACATGTGTCGTACCAAAACTAGCAAATCTCCTCATGCATTCGCAATGTGCTCTATCAGAACCGATCTCCTCAAGCAGGAAAACGAGAAAATTGACAGTTTGTAGATTTATCTAGACTTCAATTTACTTCTGACGAATCGGAATTTATCCCCGATTACATTTAGACTCCCATGATGAAAAAATATTGAAAATTTAACTTGCATCTTTGTCAAGAACAACTTAGAAATGCACGAGTGTCACAATTTTCGTCATGTTTTTCGTGGGACGATTGATTTTGCGAGAGTTACACTTCATATACAAGAATAAACTATGCATGTTTCTAATCGTGTAAGCATTCGCCACAGCATAGCATTCTCTGATTTTGCAATATTCGAGCATTAAAAAAGAAAATTTCAATTTTTGACATGTACATACCTTGCGAAGCGTCTTCGTGAACTCTTCTCCACCAAAACCGGAAGTTATCCCCACGAATTTCTTTGCAGAACCAACTGTTCTTGCTTGTGCCGATTACCAGCCGTGCCTAATGGAAGACTGACTTTAATCTTTATACTCACTGGGTGGATTGTTTCTGTATTAAACTAAAGGGTAAATATGGGGTCAAAGTCAAATGTCATGGTGCTAGCAGATTCCTTACATCATGACGACATGAGAAATAGCAGTTCCAATTTCGGATGGTCTAACACTGCTACATTTTGGATTTAATCATGAAAAGTTTACACCGCCACCGTTAGGCGAGACGACATAAAAATTATTGGGGGGAGGGGGGGGGGGGTAATTTCTTGCCCTAATTTTTACCGAAAAAAAATCTGTCCGGACGAAAATCCCAGCCGCCGCCGCCGTCCGTCCATAAACCTTGTAACCCTTCAAAACCGTCCAAAGTATATATTTTTTATAAAACTTTACACAAAGGAGTACACCATATGTAGATGTGCATGAAATAATTATAAAGGTTTGTTCTGACATTAACGGTTGCATTTAGGATACATAGGGCGGAGGTAACCACTGTGAGTGAGCTAGTCTAGTTTGATCCTGGATCTGGAGAAAAAAAAATGCCATTACCGTACATTATGATTAATACAATAAAAAAATTCCATAAACTCCAGGAGGGGGGCTAAAATTGAATAATAAAGATTTAATTTTAAGCAAAATTCGGTTGTTGTCGGGGAGTATCACGTCTAGACTCCCACAATTTGTGACCGGAGAGACACTACCTGATGCTGTTCAACCGTATTACGTTTTATAATACGTTTTAGATACATTGTAAACCGATGAATGCCTCCTTCACATGTACATTTAATACCCATTAAATGCGCATCGCATGCTCTAAACGCTTCACACCTATGACAAGGAGTTTTCAGTTGGCATAAGTTACGACTGTAATAATACTATTTTTTGCATACATGTAGAGAAAATGTAAATATTTTCACGTAAATAATGGAAATCGCAAACGTTTTGACGTACGTGTGAAGGCATTAACCGTGTTGGATGCGCATTCAATTCGCATTAAACGTACGTGGGAACTCAGAATAAATGAACGTATGTGGAAGCGGCATAATGCATATGGAAGGCATTCTATTAGCCGCATATGTTGGTTGCCAATCGTGCTTTTTTCATTCTTCTGCATGTACATTGTGCTCCCTTTCTCTCCTTTTCTACTATATACGTCCTTCTTCAATTCTTAACTCTCCTCGCTTCCATGCGTATTGCTATCTTCCGTCATTTTGTCTTTCTCATGCTTCTCCCGGTTCACACTTTTTTCCTTCACTCCTCTTTTCTGGCTCCTTTGTGCAATATGCACAACTTTTTCTTCAATTTTTAACTTTCCCCATACCAGGTTGGTCGATCATAATTGCCTTGAGAGGAGGTGTACAGCCTAGGATAAAAGCCCCTTTTCCTTTCGAGAACATTCTGTCGAGGCCATAGTCCGTCAAGATTAGCCTGACCGACGGACCATCCTGTTGGATACACCTGGTTAAACCATGGATTTGTGGATTGAGTTCTATTTTGCATTGGGCCGTCGGAGTAATGGGCTGTCGGAATAATGGGTTGTCGGAATAATGGGTCGTCGGAATAATGGGCCGTCGAAATAACGTGCTGTCGGAGCAATGATACGCACCCAATATAACACGTACGGGAAAATAAAATGTCAGAGGAGAAGAATATAATTACTTATCCAGTGGCGTAGCAAGGGTAAAATGAAGTGAATGCACAAAGTAAGTCACCAGGGCCCGGTTGTTCAAAATACTGGATAAAGTTATCCATTGGATAAGGTTGTTCACTGGACAATTACTTATCCAGTGGACATCTAGCCATTGGATAAAATTGGTTGTTCAAAAGCAAAGACAAGGGTTGGCTAGATATCCACTGGATAACTCCCATAATTCTTTGCATTTCCTGTGTAAAAGCAATCCAGACCACAAATTAAAAAACAAGGGTCTGCTTTAAAGTTCAGCGACATTTCAAGTTATTTTTCAGGCAGTTCAATTTATTTGTTGCGATCTTCAAATGATTTATGATCAATCATTGTGCTGTCTTTGTGTTGGAGCTGGAAATGTATGTCTCCATAGAATTTTTTTTCAAGTCATATGGTAATCAAATTTTTGTTAGACAAATTGTGATTAATCACACATTTGTTTTCTAATTAGTTTTACTTACACAGTGTATTAGACAAGTGTTTTTTATGCGAAACCTTTTTTTCTTTCTTTTTCAGATCATGAAATAATAATCCAAAGTAAATAATTGTTTAAATAAATTGAAGCTAGTTACTTCATTTCTTTCCTAAAAGATTTATCGGTATTGAGACAAGGACAAGAGTAATAAAAGGGTGCGTCATTTTGTCATTCATGTCTTGTAGAATAATTCGGGTGGGGGGGGGATGTATGTAGATAAAAATATGAAGATATATTTATTTTACGAAAAACACAATTTTACAATTTTACAAATCGTTAGAAATATTTTATAATGATCCAGTTCAATTAGTGTACTTAATGATGTAGTGATATGGAATCTTACAACAATTAAATCCAAATTGTGTTCTGGAAAACATGGAATCTATTGAAGTGGGCTGGCCTGCATTAATTGACATTTTTGGGACTACGCGCTACTCCCTATATATATGTAAATATAACGGTTTACAAAATATGTTGGTTGGATCTTGGGACATTTAACGTACATGTCCTAGGATCGGATATTTTCATAGAAATCTACACACGTACACTGAATGACATTTTTCATACTATTGTCAAAAACAAATAAAATATAAATAATACATGTATTTAAATCCAATTTTTGAGAGACAAAAAAAAAAGAATTATCAATTAAAATCGATCCCAAGTCTAAATCCAAAAACAACAAACAGATCTAGTAAACAATTTTCCAGCACAAATATCATAATTAGCCATTCTTCTAACTTTGAGGTTAAAAAAAGGGGGGGGGGGGGAGAGTCCTCGTCACGGTTCATCAAAAGTATTTCTTACGGTTAAATAAATTCTTCTGATCACATTTCACAAAACTATGTAACCCAATGTAATTGATAATGTATATTTTTTTACCATTTCTACATACTCACTAGTCGGGTCTATTTTGTCAACAATTGAACGGTGTATGTGTCCAGTAATTCATGTAATATTGACATCGGGTTGAGAGAGAAAACAAAATCAACAAAGAACAAACACAGAAGACCGCATTGAATAAAAAGGTTCATAAAAACGTAGACGAGAGACGTAGTATATCATAAAAACGTAGACGAGAGGCGTAGTATATCATAAACACGTAGACGAGAGGCGTAGTATATCATAAAAACGTAGACGAGAGGCGTAGTATATCATAAAAATGTAGACGAGAGACGTAGTATATCATAAAAACGTAGACGAGAGGCGTAGTATATCATAATCACGTAGACGAGAGACGTAGTATATCATAAACACGTAGACGAGAGGCGTAGTATATCATAAAAACGTAGACGAGAGGCGTAGTATATCATAAACACGTAGACGAGAGACGTAGTATATCATAAACACGTAGACGAGAGGCGTAGTATATCATAAAAACGTAGACGAGAGGCGTAGTATATCATAAAAACGTAGACGAGAGACGTAGTATATCATAAAAACGTAGACGAGAGACGTAGTATATCATAAAAACGTAGACGAGAGACGTAGTATATCATAAAAACGTAGACGAGAGACGTAGTATATCATAAAAACGTAGACGAGAGACGTAGTATATCATAAAAACGTAGACGAGAGACGTAGTATATCATAAAAACGTAGACGAGAGGCGTAGTATATCATAAAAACGTAGACGAGAGGCGTAGTATATCATAAAAACGTAGACGAGAGACGTAGTATATCATAAAAACGTAGACGAGAGACGTAGTATATCATAAAAACGTAGACGAGAGGCGTAGTATATCATAAAAACGTAGACGAGAGGCGTAGTATATCATAAAAACGTAGACGAGAGACGTAGTATATCATAAAAACGTAGACGAGAGACGTAGTATATCATAAAAACGTAGACGAGAGGCGTAGTATATCATAAAAACGTAGACGAGAGGCATAGTATATCATAAAAACGTAGACGAGAGGCGTAGTATATCATAAAAACGTAGACAAGAGGCGTAGTATATCATAAAAACGTAGACGAGAGGCGTAGTATATCATAAAGAATGTAAAATAAATTTGACTGAAAACGATTCACGGACAATGTCCCCATCAAAATTGACAGCAAACAAAAACAACAAAAAATATTGGGGAAGAAAAATCCACGAATACGGAAAACCAAAAACACCCACCAGTCCCTACAATTACACCTCTCTTTAATTTACTTGCACTGCGCAACAAACATTTGTATTTAAAAATCTGTCTATTCATCTTAGTTCTTGTTATGTGTCATCTATTTCCAAAAGGAGGAAATGATATTTTTGAAATTGAATAGAGGAAAATTTCATGACGACAAACAAAAAATCTACTGTAATTTCAATTGGCGATCATACCGGTATTTATCCACTGGATAAAACTTTATCCGTACCAAATTAGATTGGACAAAGTTGTCCTGGATAAATCATATTTGTCCAGTGGATAACTTTTGAACAACCACATTTATCCAGTGGACAGAAGTTGTCCAGGATAAATCATATTTGTCCAGTGGATAACTTTATCCATTGTTTTGAACAACCGGGCCCAGGGGTTTGATATATATGTACATTTGTACGTCTATGGCAGTGGAGTCTTTATGTTTGTACGTCTATGGCAGTGGAGTGTTTACATTTGTACGTCTATGGCAGTGGAGTGTTTACGTTTGTACGTCTATGGCAGTGGAGTGTTTACATTTGTACGTCTATGGCAGTGGAGTGTTTACATTTGTACGTCTATGGCAGTGGAGTGTTTACATTTGTACGTCTATGGCAGTGGAGTGTTTACATTTGTACGTCTATGGCAGTGGAGTGTTTACATTTGTACGTCTATGGCAGTGGAGTGTTTACATTTGTACGTCTATGGCAGTGGAGTGTTTACATTTGTACGTCTATGGCAGTGGAGTGTTTACATTTGTACGTCTATGGCAGTGGAGTGTTTACATTTGTGCGTCTATGGCAGTGGAGTGTTTACGTTTGTACGTCTATGGCAGTGGAGTGTTTACATTTGTACGTCTATGGCAGTGGAGTGTTTACATTTGTACGTCTATGGCAGTGGAGTGTTTACATTTGTACGTCTATGGCAGTGGAGTGTTTACATTTGTACGTCTATGGCAGTGGAGTGTTTACATTTGTACGTCTATGGCAGTGGAGTGTTTACATTTGTACGTCTATGGCAGTGGAGTGTTTACATTTGTACGTCTATGGCAGTGGAGTGTTTACGTTTGTACGTCTATGGCAGTGGAGTGTTTACATTTGTACGTCTATGGCAGTGGAGTGTTTACGTTTGTACGTCTATGGCAGTGGAGTGTTTACATTTGTACGTCTATGGCAGTGGAGTGTTTACGTTTGTACGTCTATGGCAGTGGAGTGTTGACGTTTGTACGTCTATGGCAGTGGAGTGTTTACATTTGTACGTCTATGGCAGTGGAGTGTTTACGTTTGTACGTCTATGGCAGTGGAGTGTTTACATTTGTACGTCTATGGCAGTGGAGTGTTTACGTTTGTACGGCTATGGCAGTGGAGTGTTTACATTTGTACGTCTATGGCAGTGGAGTGTTTACGTTTGTACGTCTATGGCAGTGGAGTGTTTACGTTTCTCCTACTTATGATTTTTGGGAATGCCAACATTTTGCAAGATCAAAGAATGTTGAAAAGGGGATTTATGAAATTTACCTGTAATCCAGTGTAGATAAAACTTAATTCATATATGTTTAAATAATAAAGAAAATATTTATTATAAATAAGCACAAGAAAAGTCGACAAATGTACAACATTTCACAATTAGATATGTAATTACTAGTATTATGCACATACACAAATGGGTATAGATAGTATTCATACAAATTAAACCAAAGTAATACACGATTAAAATAATAAATGTGATATGAAAATAAATGAGTACAAGAAAATGTAAATAAACATTAATTCTATAGATAAATTCAGATCACAATAGAATTGCACATTTTGTCTTATAAGAGTCCACTACTGTATAATTTCCATGGACTTCCATGTGGAAAAGGAATGTGGTTGGACGACGTTGGCTTCCGTCAGTGTTAGCTTGTGTTTCCCGTGGAAGTTCTTTCAGGATCGACGAAGTTGTTGGGATGTGTATGGTGTGCGAAAGCTGTTGTGTTGATGACAATCTCTTCGATGTCTTCCAGTGCATTGAACCATATACATGTTCAACTAGTACCAGTGGTAGAACTGCTGCTCATCTTACGAATAGGCAGATGTTGTCGTTGTCTCTGTAGGCACTGCGTAGTTTGGCACTCGCATCGTCGTAGATGATGGGTATTGGTGTGATCAGAGTCTCTTTGATGCAGCGTTCTTTGAGGGTGAGAGTTATGGTATTTAACGCCCCTTTCAACAATATTTCAGTTATATCGTGGCGGTCAGTTTTATTGATGGAGGAAACAGGTGTACCAGGAGAAAACCACCGACCTGTCGCAAGTCAATGACAAACTTTATCACATAATGTTGTACCGGGTACAACTCGCCTGGGCGGGATTCGAACTCACCGTTCTTTGATGATGTTGGGTACCGCCTGAGAGTTTACTCTTGCTGAATTTGGTGCGTGTGTATGGTAATTGGTAACTTTGGTGATGCATTTAAGATAACGTCTGTCACCTGTTTTATTTTTTATGAAAGTTGCATATGGGAATCTTATACAAATTAATTCTGTTCAGGTTGATAGATTTGGCTTTGGTGAGTGAGTGATTGTTGTTTAACGCCAACTCAGCAATTTTCCAGCTAAATCATGGCGAGAACATGTTAAATTTCAATGAAATGATGATCAATGAGGTCCGCTTTGTACTAGACCAATACACTTAGTTGGCTTTGTATAGTGCTAGCTCACTGAAACAAGACATGTCGCCCACTTGGACACATTATCCTGATTCCGAGCCAATCAATCAGTCTTTGCTCTTTTCTCCTTAATGCTGCGTGCTTAACGGAGAAGCAACAAATACCAATTTGATAGTCTTTGGACTCGAACCACGATATACCACACTCGAGACGAGCACGATAACCATTACACCACCGATGCGGTTGACTTGGCTTTAGTAAGTAATATTGTAGCATAAATACGTATTTTTCCTTTGATGTTTTTATGCAATAATCAACTTAAAAATAGTGAACTTTAACAAACCATGGTCTAACATGAAGATCTTGATGTTATTCCATGATGTTGACGTCATAGATCTGTTATTCCATGATTTTGACGTATTAGATCTGTTATTCCATGATTTTGACGTCATAAATCTGTCAATCATGTAATTTCTGTTGCAAAACATATATACCATGGATCTTACTCATGAACTTATTAAAACTAACTCATCGTTGTGATTCGTTAGATTAAATAAGTTAATTCGTAAGATCCATGATGTATATAATACTTATACCACGGTTTTCCGAGCTAAACGGGTTAAAGAATCGAAAGCGAAGCGTGAGATTGTTTAACAGTTTAACGAGGAGGGCGTGGTATAAATGATTTGTAACATGAATTGACAGGTATCAATTTTAGAAAACCTGTATTGTGCCGTCAATAAAGGATTCCCTGCACGTGACGAGCTCGGAAAACGTAGGATGTTGTTTTTTTAAATTTCTTTATTGTCTTATTCTGCCTGTTAACAAATGTCATCTTGGCACGGGCTTCCAAGTGATTAAATTACAATATTGAAATAACATCAAAATATATTTCCATTTACAATTAACAATAAATTAATTTTAGAGTCACATGTCATTGTATACGTGTTTTGATTTGGTTTAAAAAGTTGAGTACATTTTCGTATACATGAATCTGAAAATAGACGTCGTTCCCAAGGCGTCGCCAGCCGTTGTCATCAGACGATTTTCTTTAAATGAGGCACCTTTGGGGTTATTTAAATTTATTTCCGATTACTTGCTTTATTTTGAAAAAATAAATATATTTTTCATTATCAGAGCAAACAAAATTTGAATTAATTTATAAAGATTGATCGCAATTTTTGTTCGGTTCATTCGAAATAACCTCAATCAGGTTGATTCGACATAATTTGTAGGAGTTATGGGACTTTAACATTTTTCCCTATAGTGGACTATGAGGAAATTTTGTGAACGTAACTCCTCTGAAACCGCTCGATCAATTTTGATGTAACTTTGCAGGATTGTTACACAAGATTTGTAGCTGTGCAAATTATACCACCATATTGATTCGACATTCTTAGGAGTGGTGGGACTTAGTTATTTTCTGCCAAAGTGCCTTGGCGGGGGACATGAACTATGTGTAGCAATCTTGTTTATCATAAAAATGGGCGTTAATGTCCTAATTTAAGGAATTATTAACCCTCAAGATGTCACGACAACGATAGTACTGTTCAATTCAAAACAAGTGTGTGTACAGTTATCATTTTTATTTAAGATGTTTCAGTACCGAACCATCAATAAGTTCTTGAAGACAGAACATACCCCGTGACCGAAACCTCTCATCCTCTCTTAATTTCAACTCTTACATATGTATGTGCTATTAAGTATTGCTCCAGGTCAATGCTTAATGAGTTTCCTGCTTAGTGTGACATTTTTTTCTGGTGTATATTCAGTTACATTGTATTTTCATGGTTTCAATTTAAAATTTTCTTGTGTGAATAATTTACAGAACTTAAAAGTCTTTACTCCAAGAAAGATTAATTATACAGTACTGTCTTTGTTCTGGTTCTAGAAGGTAATTTTGTTATATGTCGGGGAACGGGGAAAATGAGCCTGTAATGAACCAACGTTGCTCGCCTGGTGATTAGCTAAGTTGGAAACCGATCAAGATTGATTGATTGATTGATTGATTGATTGATTGATTGATTGATTGATTGATTGATTGATTGATTGATTGTAGTTTAACGTCCATTGGCAGATATTTCATGCATTTCAGGAGGAGAACGTTTAATCAATCGAACAGACCCTGTGTACTAGACCGACACGCTGAGCCGGACTTTTAATGTGCTACAGAAGCAACAGCCCACAGAAAGACATGTCACCCCCATTCGGACACATTATTCTAACACCGAACCAACCAGTCGTCACTACCTATAAATATGACGTGCGCTTGGCGGAGAAGCAGCGAATACCAATTTTAAAAGTCTTCGGTATGACTCAGCCAGGTTTGTTTGAAGAGGTGCTCTGCATGTTACTCGCCAACATCTCCAATGAATTGTTGTAGAAGTTACTTTGTTTTTATGAAACCTGTAATTGTTGTACACCAATACTGTACCACCCCGGTTTCCTGGCATGGTGTAAGCCATCTTTGACACGTCCGTTGAGAATAACGACTTACAAAGACTGCGGTATTCGCGGGAAACCGAAGACGTATGCTTTGAGTTTTGGTGGCTCAAAAAGGGAAACTCATGTCCCCCCACCCCAAATAAATAACCTATTTATGGAATGATAAAGGTAAATTTACACCTACTGTTTATCCCCAAAAGACCTGACCCCATCAGTAGTGTATCGGGTCCGTATAGACCTATTACCCCTATGTTAAACCATTTTTGGCTCCTCAATTGTGCAGTCAGCCGTGACTAATTACACCTTTTCATCGTGTTTCACGTTTGTACGAGTTTTTGTCGTATTGTTTGCGCGTGTTTCACGTTTTCACGTTCATTTAACTCTTTAATGGCTATTTGTTCGTTGTGTTAACGTTTTTTTGTTTACGTTTTTCGTGTTTTGGGCGGCGGCGGCGGCGGGCGGCGGACGGAGGTGGTGGGTGGCGGACGGCGGCGGTGGCTGCTGCTGCTGGATGGTGATGGTGGTGATGGTGTCAGTGGTGGTGGTGGTGTCAGTGGTGGTGGTGGTGTCAGTGACGATGGTGGAAAAGGGAGGGAAGGAGGAGGTGGGAGGTAGGAGGAGGAGGAGGAAGAGGGAGGGAAAAAATTGGTGGTATTGTGACGTGAAGTAGAAATTAGAAACAGAAGGAAAACATAAAACAAACGGAGATAAACGAAAAGACAAAACACAAGAGACAAAGAGAATTAAATAGACCGTGTCGAATGTCACAGCACTTCGATGACTCATCGATCTATTTTTAGTAACATGCCGTCACCTATAAAAGCCGCATCGACGCGAAACATTCTCATTCTGCGCCCAGACGTGTTTAGAGCTCAGAGCAAACGCCAATTAGACAGATCAGATGTAAGTCATACATATAGTTTTAACAAATAATTAACATGTAGTTGAACTGTTTGATTCATGTTGTAAATATACATTTGCCTTTTACAGATGCATTCCTGTGTATATTGTCAGCAAACTTTTACCAAGAAGAGTCAGTTAATGGAGCACCACCGTCGAAGCAAACACCACACTACCTTTACCTGCGGAGTATGCCAGAAGCGTTTTACTAGAAAGAAAAATCTCGATAGACACGAGAGAAAACACAACAACGACAGCTTCTTTCCATGTAGCGAATGCGGATTGTTGTACAGACGAAAGGATAACCTGTATCGCCATCTGAAGGAGAAACATCAGAGTGGAGCCGGTTTACAAAATCCACCCGTGGATATCAACGACCCCGATCAGTATTACACTATTACTAAGGAGAAGGGAAAGAAGATGCCTCGATTTAACACCGAATCCAACGAGTACAGAGTTACGTTCAATGAATTAAACGTCCAGAGTGTACCAGACATATTGAAAACCCTACAGAACCTATTTGACTCCATTTTAACAGATGTCACCAAAGGAATGCAGGAAGAGGATTTAGTCCAAATTACCCTTGAATGTCCCGATTTGGATTTTCACATCAGATTACCTTTTATGCAGATGAATCAACTGATCAGTGAACTACTACTAACCGAAATAGAAAGAGTGCTACAGTCCAACGAACAGTTCGTCCTGGACCATTGTGTACAACTGAATATAACACACGTCCGCCTTCCTAAGGGTGGAACTGGAAAGAGATGTGATTACGTGGACACGGAGAGGTTCCTGAAAGATAAACGTTGCATCATCCAGATACAAAACAAAGATGACATGTGTTGTGCCAGGGCCATCGCAACGGCGAAAGCTAAGATCGACGGACACGAACAATGGAATTATATTCGACAAAGTCGTCGTATTAGTGTTAGGTGAGCTAAAAACAACCTATAATGCTCCATTAAGAATGGTAAACTAAGAGGATTGCAGGCCAAAGGATATCTCTATTGAAAAACTGACAAAATCTTGAAAACTAAACTTGTGCAATAAAAATAAAATTGAGGTTAAGGTTATAGTGCTGGTGCAAGACTGACTTGTACAGCACAAGTATCAAATACCCTTGAAGTATCTCTGATAGTCCATGGCAAGTTGACCTAGTCACAAAAACTTGAACACTCAATTGTTGACTCTGTTATTAGCATAATAACATAACCTATGTTATTAGCATAGCTATGTCTCGCCTTTGCTGTGTCTCAGCCAAAACAATACCAACAAAAGGCAATACATGTTTTGGATATATTTTTTGCTGAATGAAAAACGCAACAAAGAAAAAACTTCATAAATTGTAACTTTCTGTAAGAAATTTTTATACAATAATATACAGGCAATTTTGATAAATTAAGTACTTGTGGACACACACGCACACATCTAAATACAAATGGTGACAAAGAACAAATGTTATAACATATACCAAAATATGAATTGTAAGGAACACATTACAAAAGAAATAGATGACAACATATAGTATTTGTCGTGTCAACTTATTATGACAAAAATAAAAAGATATGGAGTAGATGCACACACAAGACATAATTCTAATATTTACACATCAAAATAGCAAAGGAACCACAAATAAGTTACTGTTTCACCTTGAAAATAAAAGAGGGGTCTCCTATCTTCAAGAGAATATATGCACAGTTTATCTATTCCTATAGCATTGATCAAAATCTGCATCACACTGGTAAAAAGGAATTAATGCCCAGTCCATGTGTAATCAATGGTTGTGTCCATATCTTCTATAGATACTCTTGATCTCTTCTCTTCTATACTTTCTGCAGTTGGTGGTGGGGGAATATGATCTATTGTAGCTGACAGTCGCCTTCGATCATCTCTCTCTAAAATAACTTTTCGGTTCATTCCCACTGCATCTCCGAAGCGAGCTTCTATTATACCTCTCATTATGGATGGTACATGAGGGTAAGATTTTTTCTGTTTTTACTTCATAGGCTGACCATCTAGATCCTTTTTTACTGTAATGTTTATGAGTCCTGAAATATAGATACTGCATATTAAGTATGAAATTGAGACCTAATGCCCCTATTTTCTCATTTTCTTATAGAAATATTTGTAAATTTTGGTGTGCTGAAAAGGGGGACAGTTGCCTATCCCAACTCTGGATAATTGTTTTTTTTTATGCTTAGATCAGATGGTGTAAGTGTTTTTCACATATTTCTAGCTTATGAACCATAAAGAGCCCACTTGACGATGTGGGTGTGAGACCATAAAGAGCTCACTTGACAATGTGGTTGAGGACATTGTTGGAGTGTACTCATTTTGAAGGCTGTTTGGTGACATTTTTGTGTAGTTTGTTCCGGCCTTGTCAGTTTTGGGGTCGTCTCATTGACATTTACCATACACTTCCTTTTGTTCTATCTATGCAAAAGCAATCAATATCTATAGGCAGTTTACTTTGTACAAGAATATCTGTTACCATTATATACTAATGAAATTTACCTGATTGTTCCATCTTTATTTGTCATGACTGCACGACTTTGTGCACTATGGTCTAGGGCAGCCAATTCATTCCTCGCTCGGTACGCTGGAGGCTTGTACGAATTCCTTTTTGAAGCATACTTGAGGATCAAATTTTGAAAGTTTTCCAACTTTGATGTACTTCTGAAATTAAACATTTACAAAATATTATTATATGATGCTTACCATATTTGCGGGGTAAAACGTCTTGTGATATCTCAATCCTCCCCTATACCTTCATCATACTCTAATGAAACAATGCCAAATGCAGAGCAATTCATGCTTACCCTTTCTGAGCACCAAACGATACAACCTGTTCTTGTGGGATTTTACATGGCTCGTGCTTTAGTTTTGGTCGTGTTTGTGTCAAATTATGTGGTTGTTTTATTTTCTTTCGATATTGTTACAAATGTACTAATTTCGCCATGTATTTTTCTACTTATATTATTCGACATTTACCCAATATCTTTTTTTCGCAAAATCTGAACATGAGTATTTATAATTGTGTGTCAAACTGTCAAGAATACTCACTCAAATGGATTACAAAAACTGCTGGATTTGTCAAATGCTTTCTTAGTGGAATATTTGCTGACAGCAATATCTTCTATGCCCGACATTTCAACTTCTGTCCTAAAACAAAAAAAAATATAAAACTGACATGTGTAGCTGTTACAAAATAGCCCGGCTTTGTAAATTACAAAAAAGGGTGCACTCGACTCGCAGCCGCAAGTGATAACGTTTACCAGTTGCTTGCCCATGGTTCTCTCCGGCTTCCTCCACCACTAAAACGGGTCGTCATGATATAGCTGAAATACTGTTGAAAGTGGTGTTAAAACACCAAAAATCAAAACCATGTTACACAATACTTGCATTTTACTTAAATCTTTATTTTATTCAATGTAATGAAATATTGTCAGATTTGTCAAAACTAAAGTGCATATATGAAAATTAAAAGCATCATTCATGGTGTAAATATATAGATTACAAAACAAGACCCTGTTGATTTATACCGTATTTTATTAATATAATTATCTCCCACGAGCAAAGCTCTGTACTTAGGCTTAGATAAATTTGGCATTACTGTCCAGGCCCTTAATTGTTCTCTCTGAGTCTCAGTCTTTCAACTGCTTTTGTTTTTCAATTTTTCAAATGTTTTGATTCTAGCTGTACGAAATAAAGGTAATAACAAAATTACCGAACTCCGAACAATCTTACAAAGGGAAAGTCAAAACTCATAATTATATAAACAGACAAAATCAGTCAACAACCGGAAAACTGTGAAAACCGTAATGACCCTGACTTGGTACAGGCATTTCTAAAGAAATGGTGGGTTGAATCAGATTTTAAGGCGCCAAACCTCCCGCTCTCATTACGGTTCAAAGGTTCCGGCTGTCACTGTAACAGTATTTAAATA
This sequence comes from Bathymodiolus brooksi, assembly GCA_963680875.1. Classification (NCBI taxonomy): domain Eukaryota; kingdom Metazoa; phylum Mollusca; class Bivalvia; order Mytilida; family Modiolidae; genus Bathymodiolus; species Bathymodiolus brooksi. The sequence continues at coordinate 7,082,615 of OY804580.1, read as the reverse complement.
CAGGAACAAAATAGGTAAAATAGTTGTCAAAGCAGTACCATATTCGGTGACGTAAATGTCAAAAATACTTTTACGTCACACATTGACAAAAAAATTCTTGACATCTGCGACTTCTTTATCTTTATACATTTTCACTATATGAAAATGCATCGCTTATAATTTTTTCTGCAGAGACATAAATTGTTTAAAATACCATAAACAGCAATAACATTTATATATACTTTCACTACTACAGTGTGTATGTTGTTTTATTAAACTTACATTCTACCAATCTCATGTTCTGATGCTGAAATTTCAGAAACATCTGCAACAGTAATGTTGGGCTTCTGATGGGCACGTTCTGGAGTGGACGTTAATGCAGCACATGCTGTATTATCAGACAATGGCACACGTGTGGCAAACACACTATCATGGTGTAATCTAAGTTGTTTTGCTGTTTGTGTCTCCTGAGTTTTCTCATCATAGCTGAAATTGACAATAGTCTAGGAATATTGCAAAATTGTAAAATGACAAAAGTAATGAAGATCTGTGATAGATATATAGTGTGACTACTAGTACAGTTAGGAGCAGAAGCCCGTTTCCGGGATGCCTTGATTGTGGAGCAAATACTTTACTTTACACTAATTTGGGACTTACATTGTACTCTGTTACTGATTATATTCACAACAATAACCCCCCTCAAAGGTTGTTAGAATATATGCTTAAATAAAATACTCAAGAATTAAAGCAAAATTCGATACAAAACACTAAAGAACTTTGTTTGCAATTTAGGACGCCGTATTAAAAGCGATTATTTGTATTCTAAAAAATCCCTTTGACTGGCCTCAATATTTTCGTCTCGATTTTACCGTTGGTATTTGACAGGTTTTATCACCTATTTCGAAGTAAATAACATACATTTATGATATAGATGATACATAAATATATATTTCCTTCGATGTTTTCACCTACGGAATAAATTTATAACTTCTATCAGCCACAATGTACGATTTATTTTCATCGTTAAAATGTACACATTGCACTTACCAGTCCAAAAGTATTTTCGCCACTTCAGCGTTGGTTTTCACTCGTAGAACAGATCTGAGCTCATTCCAACGATCACACTGGTCTCCAATCCATATCCTGCTCAGATTACTCAATTTAGCATTCGATTCTGTTTTCCGGTGTTTTCTTTCTGAATCTGTAAATCTTCTCTTTGGACCACAAGCACTTGACCGATGGACCTTAATTCCCCCGTGTTTGCCACGGGGGTACGTATTTTCAGGGCTAGTAACGATGTAAGGCCTCTATTTCTGGGTCCTGGGTCCACACGAATACTAGAAATAAACACAAGGTAAGCAACAAAATGGCGGGGCACTGCTAAATTTCTTATTATTGTCCACAGTGTATAACCGGACAGTTTTGAAAAACGGAAGTTGCTGTACTGTTCGACCTGGTAAGGTTAGTTGCTTGCAGAAATTTCGACATTTTTGGATGATTATCCGTGATTTATTCTTTGAAAGTGGATCAACTGAAGCAACGAAAATAAAAAGAAATACTGCAAAGGTATGTCATTTATATTTCTGATCAAATAACAGTGCCCTATTTGAACACTGAAACTGGAAATCGTCGTTTAAACATCGTGGATGGTATGTTTTCGCTCGAAGAAAGGAAGCAAAAATCTAATTTTGCTCCACTTATTCTTTAAATTATGTCAAATATGTTCTCACTATCTGATGAAATAGACATCGACGTTTTCAATGCAAGGAAAATATGACCGTAAACGCACTCATTTTCCTTACGACGGGTGCATTTAACATCGTTCTTCATTCTACGTCACTGTATGCCTAATTGCCACTGTACGCTATCATTAATTGTTGAATCTTAAAACCCATCTGTCCGCCTAATTGTTTTCTGTTAAAGTTGATCGAGAACTTTTCTACAGTCTAATCCTTTACAAATTTAGCTTACCGAAAATTAAGATAGTTTATGTGTTGCCTGCATTACACGAGTCTCTATATTTTCAAATAATATTAACCGAGTTCACCACTAGGTAGTACATCGCAGTTATTGGATGTATACTCCCATTACTCAAGCGTTAAAGATCGTGGAAACACAACAACTCGTTCCTTTTTTCTTTTTTTTTCTTTTTTGCCAACCCGTACCATATTTTTACCAACTCGTACCTTATATTTACCAACCCGTACCTTATTTTTACCCACTCGTACCTCCGAAAAGATATGCCTTTTAGAATTCTATATTTGTGAGAAAAACAAGAAATTGTTGATTTGATTTCTTAATTAATTACCTGTGACAGGCCTAGGGTGTATTTTACCATAGTAATAGTTTTATTTCATAATTTTGTATTCAGTAATTAATAACTTCGCGTATGTTTTAAATAAAATATTTCAACTTGTATATATAATTACTTTTATATATTATATTAATAAATTATATTAAATGAGCTCAAATTATCGATCTCATTAAAACAACTCTAGTATATTGATTATTTGACGACACACCTGGATTAACATGCTTGGTATGTCACATGCCTTGAAATCATTTCTTTCCTTGGATATTCTTATCATGCTTTCTATTAGTTCAAATTAAAGTTTCCAAAATTCTGAATTCAGTCCTTCTGATTGGATCTTTGCTTTTGAATTAGATTAAAACTGATATTGGCCTTAATGGCTTTGGAAGGTCTACGACGCTCTACAAATTCCTGTATACTGATTCCTCGGAATTAGGATAGCCTTATTTTCAAAGTCCTAGATTGTATTGTATTCCAATTGATTATAACTGAAGGATGAGAACTACCACTATGATTATATTTTGGTGAATTCTGGTCCCATAGACAGGGTTGAAACTTTTTAGTTGGTGAAATAAATGATATACATTGTTGTATTACTTGGATCAGCTCTTTATTTATCCGCCCAACTGAGCAGCCGGTTTTATACATACAGAGGTGTAGGAGTGGATCGGAAAGTGGGGGAGTTTTGTGAGGGTGACCTGAAAGTGAGAGAGCAAGTTTTGTAAGTAGACTGGTAATAAACTGGGGGCAAGCTTTCAAAACCGGTCATACTTAAATACGCCTGTACACGCCTACATGTAAATACATGTATATATATATACATTGTACGCCTGCAATGAAAAAGTGTACACTATATGGTCCATTTTTATTAATGTATTTTTAACTAGTAAAAAGAATATATCATTTTATTTTCAGTTTTTATATCTATACGTATATTAGCCCATACTTTCTTTGTCTTGTGTTATTGAGTATTTTTCATATACCACATATGTTGTAATGGAGACCATTTACCCATTTCCCCCCCAGGTGGTGTCGCTGTACCAACGGTGGTTAGGAAAACGTTTGTTTTCCGATAAACGCTTGTAACCAATGTAATCAAATGGCAATATCATTACCTACGCGGTGTCCTTGATCTGAACACAGTATCTTGACGTTTTATCTGGCGAAATAGAGAAAAATCTGTATAAAATCTGTATATTATATATATAAAGACACAAGTAATGAACCAAGTTTTATTTAGTCGATGTGGTCATAACTTCCGGTTCGGCAGCAAATAAAGTTGACAATAAAACTATTCCAAAAACGGAAATGACCTGAAAAATTTTCCGGGTTCAGGAGCTGACACAACATGCTTTTATGCATCCCCTTCCTTTTGCAACCTTCTGCCATTCTTTTTCTTAAAGGCAGTATGCAATAGAAATAGTTGACACTATGTGTACACATACCAAGCTGGTAGGTCCAAATATTTAGACATTTCATTTCATTTCAATCTACCAATTTGAAGTGGCCGCCAAATTTTTTTTGTTATTACCTCCCTTTCCGGTAAATGCTAGAGTATTGTTACAGTTGGTATCTTACAAAATTATATACAAAAAACATTAAGTAAAAATAAACTACGAATGTTACTTACCGTCAATTATTTTTTGATAGACGTAAAGCAAATAATTTATTTGTCAACTTTATTTGCTGCCGAACCGGAAGTTATGACCACATAGGTTAAATTTTAAAAACAAGAACGTCTGTCTGCTGTGAAAAAAGACAAATAGGTAGGGAACAAAGTAATGTTTGATACAAATAAACTATGCATGAAAGGGATTTACCTTCCAACATTCCAACGTAGCATTATTTTACGGGCGAACGAAGGTTACAAACAATTTACACAGTTATTTACACAGTTAGACAACCTTTGGAGGGAAAAACTTGTTTCATTACTTGTGTCTTTATATATATAATATACAGATTTTATACAGATTTTTCTCTATTTCGCCAGATAAAACGTCAAGATACTGTGATCTGAAGCGTTGCGTAATATGACGGTAGGCACGGCCTATAGAGAGAACGGAAGTGAACATAATAGATTTTAATTTGATATTTCCAATACCTTTTTTTCTAGTTTATTTCACAGTGACCGGTAACAATCATAGCTTATAGGGCCCAAAGCCTGCAATGGCAATGTAAAATTGCATGTACGTGTTTTTTTTTACTTCATTTGGTGTCTAATGACGTAAAATTGCACACGAGTTTTTTTTGCTTCATTTGTTGTCTAATGACATAAAATTGCACACGAGTTTTCAGGCTAAATTGAACCCGATTGAAAATTGTACACGTATTTTTTTCACACTGTATAGGGTCTAACCATGTAAATTTGCGTACTCGCTTTTGCTTCAAAAACAATGCAAGAAGAATTTTAAGATCCCCAAGCGCAAGGGCAGGCAATACAATGGCCAAAAGAAAAAGGACAATCACTGATCTACAAAACACTACACAGAATACTATCATTTCCCCCACAGCAATATATTTTTTCACAGAAAACAAAAATCAGATTTGTATTTTTTGGACATAAAAAAAAAATCAGTAATTTCCCTTCAAATTTTTAGCATAAATTTCTCGTTGAGAACTGTAGGGCCGGATTAATGATATTTTTGCATCTTTCGTGTCAATTTATTTTGTTTCTTTAAAATTTCACCACATAATTAATATATTTTTTTTCAGAAAAAAACATCCTAAAAGTTAAATGGTCGTCCCCTTAATGACATGAATGTGTGTCTCGGCCGCGTCCATGCAGCTTCGTATAATACGAACCGCATCGGTGGCGTAATGGTTAGAGGGCTCGCCTCGAGTGCGGTAGATCGTGGATTCGAGCCCCGGTCGGGTCATACCAAAGACTATACAAATTGATATTTTTGCTTCTCTGGTAAGTACGCAGCACTAAGGAAAAAGAGCAAAGACTGGTCGGCTCGGAATCAGGATAATGTGTCCGAGTGGGGCGACATGTCTATCCGCGGACTGTTGTTTTAGTGAGCTAGCACTATAAAAATCCAACTCAGTGTGTTGGTCTAGTACAAAGCGGACCTCATCATCATCTCATTGAAAATTAACTTGTTCTCGCCATGATATAACTGAAAAATTGCTGAATTGACGTTAAACAACAACAATCACTCGTATAATACGTGTCCGGATTTCAAGAACCTTATGCAAGAAAGTTCAACAGTTTAATTATTGCTTCTAATTCGCGGATTTGTCCCGATAAGATTGATTCCTTAAAAAGTAAACCTTCAAAGAGATAAGTTGCATTTTAATGCTTGGTGCTTTAATCATTCATATGCTTTTTTTCTATTATCATATGTAGCACTATCATGTAATTTAATCAACACCGCCCAAATATATTTTGTATTTAGTTGTTAAATAGCTTGTATTACCGTTGAAATGAAACAGTGCACTTCTTGTTTCGTGACGGCCAGTTTTATTCGGCCCGTTTTATTGGTGGAGGAAACCGGAGTTCCCTGAAAAAACCACCGACCTGCCACAAGTCACTGACAAACTTTATCATATAGAAATCACATTAGTATTATTACCAACCAATAATAGTCAAGCGACTGTTGATGAAAACTAAAATCCACACATGACTGTTGATGAAAATAAAATGTACACATGACTGTTCATGAAAAAAAATCAACATTATCTATAATACGACCCAGGTATTCACGTTTGAATTTTATTTATCAAAATCTTCAGAATGTTTGATGCCTTTATTTGAATGGCTTAAGATAAAGCTGAAATCGTAAAAACTTTTAATTTTGCTTTTTCAATTTTCGCAAAATTAGAGCCCACGCGAACAGTTTAACTAAAAAACGCAAAATTAACACCCCTTCGAAAATAACCACTTAAATAGTAGATTAATAAATGTAGATATTTATGTTTGAGACAGAATATGTTTTTAACATCATGTTGGGGATCAGTGAGTAATTGTTGTTTACGGCAATTTTTCAGCTATATCACGACGAACAAGTTAATTTTCAATGAGATGAAGATGAGGTCCCAACACGCTTAGTTGTTGGTTTTTTTTATAATATATATATGTAATATACAGGGGCGGATTTAGAGGGGGCGTGCGGGGCGTGCGTCCCCCCTAAAATTCGCAAAGCATATGTTATACAACGTTAATAAAGCAGTTCAACAAACAACTTTTTCATGAATGGTTAACTCGTGACCTGTAGTAAAATATTCCTACACATTGTAAATACACGTTGGGTGTGTTCGTTGGTTCATATATGGATTCGCCGACAATTTCCGCTTTTGTTTGTCTATAAACAAGAACGGTCGACTCATATGTTTTCAATGAATGAATCAAACGACGAAAAGAAAAGCTCCATCCGGACGGGCAGTATTAATTAGAACCACCCGAAAGGACAAGCACCGAAAGTACAGACCAATTAGTGAAATGAGGAATGCGTTAAAACTAAACCAATAGTTCTTTGAAGGGTTACAATATCGTGATCGATCAGTCATGAGTTGAACAATTCGCATCACGGTTGTTCAAAAAAAGTTTTACTTTAGGTTCTTATAATCTGACCAAAATATACTGTTAACAATTATCCGACAAAATTAACCCAAAATCAAGTTTTTTTGGTCTGATAAAAATGGTGTGGTTGGTTCAAAATTGTCGTTCAAATAAATGTCTGTAATTCCTAAAATCCCCAGAGCTTCAGGGGGCAAAGCCCTCGCCTACTCACGCCCCCCCTAACCATAAATCCTGGATCCGCCCCTGATATATATATATATCTTAAAAATGATATAGGGGTGCATATTTTTTATTATTAATGTTATATGTCTTAAAGACAAGCCACTGTGGTTGGAATCCGGGACAGAACAGTACATAAAATTCGCCAAGAATAATTAATGTACGTGAAATTGATCGAAATTATTTGATTCTAACCATTAATAAACGATTATTTACCATGAAAGTAGAAAATCACGATACAACAAAACTAGGAAACCAACACGAAAATCTTTTAAAAAGGGAAATACAAAGAATGTGAACAAACATCAAACTTTGTTTAACAACGTACGTACACGTGTACTATAGTTTCCTCATTCTACAGTTATTGTACGTATGCTTTGCGTATTTACTAATTACAAAATTATTGAAAATATTGATTTTTGCTCATGGGGAACATAAGAAAAAAATAATAAGAATGTATTCAATTTTATTTTATGTTCGCATTCACAGTTATAGTAACAGGTGCCCGTGACGCAGATATGATTGCAACGTTGTCCTTGTCTTATTTCAACGTAATGACGTGATCACATTAGTAATTTATGATGCATTTGTTGTTAACTTGAGGAATATTGTTATACAAAAAAACAAGAAAACTGCAGCAGAGCTGCGAAAGGAGTCGATTAAAAAAAAACATAAATTAAATCAAAGTATCCAATATCTCATTTTATTTAACTAAAGATTTTTCGTCGTATTTCAAGATTATATAGGATTAAACACTGTTTCTTAGGAAATTATCTATGTATAAACTCCGGCAGCTCACTCACAAACATAATTTTCTAAAAAACACAGTGTTTAATCCTTATAGTTCTTATTCTTGGACATCGTGTTTGTTTTCGACGCTAAATACTATTAAAGAAATACCCAAGGAGAGCCTCAAACAATGGACATACAATACACATACGATTGCGAGTAAACTGAAAAAAATCCGCGAAATGTTATTGACGACTTTGGAACATAATCAACATGACGTCATTGACGTCACATGAAGACTTCCAGTTTGAAACGTAAAGATTAGACGTTATTTGGCCTCGTGTACGCTTCAAGTTTGATAAAGGACGAAGTCCTTCTAATGGTAAGCTGTCCGATTTTTCCTTCTATATTGATGGCTAAAAATCTGCTCACCGGAAGTTTAAAAAATAGATCAATTGATAATTTAGAAACGCAAAAGAAATCTATTTCAATGAAAAATTCCCAATTCTTTGATTATTTACTCTATGCAAAATCGAAATAAACTTTTAATAAAATTCTAATAAAAAAATCTCTTTCTACGAAACTCCCGATGGAATAGACTGACTCAATCTGTCTCAATCTAGCCGAGGTACGAGTCAGGGGACAGAACTCGTCAGTTTACCGATGGAAGAACGGCGTAGGTAAAATGAACGCCATAACAAATCGGCTACACAATTCATTCAAAATAAAAGATAATAGCCTCACCGGACGCAATTACGATCGAAATAAAAAGTATGTCCCCTAATTGTTCCTTCAAAACATGAATTAAAAAAATGCTTTTATAAATAGATACCCCGCTAAATTACTCGTGTTTTGGGAGAAAATTATTCATGCGCAGTTGTTGAATGTTGCAGACGACGGGTTTTCATATTTGTAAACAGAAAACGATCGACAATTGCACTTGGAATCTATCGCTAAAATTCATTGAGGTACGCATATTTTGTTATCTTATACCTGTAATTGGAAAGAATATGATCTCCTGGTTCTATGCATATGTAGAACATATTGAAATTAAAACAAAAACAGTCAATATAATACATTTTCCTTACCTTGATCTATCCCAAAATGTCAAAATCCGTGATGTACCTTATTCCTTGAAGAGTCCAAGGAATTCCGAATGCAAACTGGCACACATTTATGGTATGAATAAAGGAAAGGTTTTTATGTCATGTGTATTATATACAAATAGATATGTGAACGTAAATGAATGAATGCTCTTTCAATTTTAACAGTTGTCATTAAATAATTTACACTAGAAAGGTTATTATGATGTCGTTCGAAATTGTGTCCGGATCTAGGTCACAGAGTGACTAGAACGGGGTCATGCAAATCTGTTCCAAGTTAAAACCCGTAACAATGCATTGAATAATATATGGGCTATGATTCAAAAGGAATATTGGTGTTTAATCTGAAATATGAACATGCAATCAGCTTCATCAATTTGGTCAAATTTATAAATTATTATCAAATGCCACGGTCAATCACAGGCGCTTGTGTAGAGTCAAAAATATGCTCGCTATGTACCTAAAATACCATTATTTTAGGTACATAGCAGCATATTGTTGACTCTACACAAGCGCCTGTGGGTCAATATCATCGAAATTGTTCGTAATTGCGTTCGGTGGCGGTGAGGCTAACGTGTACGGATCATCGTATTATTGAAATTTTAGGACTCCGTCCTTCAAACAGGTTGCCTGTCTCATATTGCAATTTAACTAAAATAAAATTTCAAGGTAAGCTTTTTAATTATTTTTGTGTATTGTTGTAAATATGACATGTAGGATTTCACTTGATAAATACCAGTTACAATTAACTTCCGGCAATGTGTTGCCATGGGATCCATTCCAACTATACTGTTTTCGTGCCTTAGGCACGAAGACTTTTGAAATTTTGTTCGTAATGGTCGTGCCTTCGGCACGACTAGTAAATTAATTTTATTATATCAATATAAGATATGCCTTCGGAACGAAAATTTAATGTTTCTTTGTCTATGAAAATAAAGGGCGAATCAACTTCCGTCAAGGTGTTGCCATGGGACCCATTTGCAACATTTAATGTGGCCGTGCTGATTCATTCTTTTGTTCATATCGGGTGTGCCTTCGGCACGACGATTTTATTTCTTTATTCGTAGTGTTTGTGCCTTCGGCACGACACAAAGTTTATTATTTATTTCATTTACGAAACCTTCAATGACAACTCTGCCTTCTTCAAGTTCGAAAGTAAAACTCTGTTTTCTATTTGAATGATATAGTCGTGCCCAAGGCACGAAAACGTAAGTTTTAATTCTCAATACAATTTTATAAAGTCATTATTTTATTTTATTTGTTTCGTGTTGGTCGCGCCTTCGGCACGACAAAGATGTTCAATTACGAAAACAGACAAATGGCTTAAGCTCCTCACACTTCCGCTTCCGATTTCAAAGTGTTTACAAGTATCAACCATGTTCGCTTCGCTCACAGCTGGGTTGATAAAAAATAATTATTGTTGGATAATTAGATAGAATTTGTGTTATAGTTTACACAGGTTACAAACGTCTAAGCGATAATAAAACGCTCCGCTAACCACCGTTGGTACTCGAGCGACACCTGTTGAGTAAATTTGGGTGAATGGTCTCCATTTAAGGAAATGCTTTTGAGCTGATACTCATTCAATCTAATCTGGCTTAGACTACCTAAATTAGTAATAATTGGTAATCATGACACTCGACAAAAAAGTATGGGCTAAATTGATTATACAATACCTGGTCATTAGTATATGACCAGGTATAGACCTATTTCACATTAACCTATTTTTGTTGTAAGCGGCCTTAGTCCAAAGTCCAATCGGAGTAAAATCCGGGTGGTAAGCGGCCTTTCTGTTTGGATTATACTATGATTTTCTATATCCACATCATTTTTCAACCTTTTCGAATTTTACTATGCATCTACAAATGGATCCTGGTGATCAACTCTACACTCTAGATGAGCTTCGATGTTGGAAAGTCGAGAATCTCGGAGTTCTAACGAAATCGGGAACGAAGGAGGAGCTAGCGGCCTTGCGTTTTTCGGCATGCAAGTTGAACTTGCCTTTGGTGCCATCACAAGATGATGTTTTGAAGGACAACAAGAGATGCTACGACAACATTTTGAGTGAGTGTGGAATTACAGACCCCCTTCAGATTTATTCTGGTTGACTTGATGAACATGATCATGGTATGCAGTTTGGCCACCAAATTTTTTGACAGACATAACACAGTTCTTGTTAGCCCATGGTGATGTAGCATTGACAAATGACATGCTGAAAGACTATAAGGTTGGCAAGGCCTATGAATATTTTTCAAGTGGGTGGCTACAGGAGGGATATTTCTTAAAGACTACATTTGTAAGTCGAACAACAACAACAACTTGTGTATTTTAAGAACAAAGTGTTCACCACCACAGACACCGGATGATGACCCCCACAATGTATAGATATTGCGCCAAAGAAGATGATGGTTTGACAGAAGGAGCTTATTGTTCTTGCACTGCAGGGTATGAAATTTATGCATGTTTTTTTAAATTCTCTATCGTGTCTATGCAGTGCCAATTCAGGACCATTAGATAATAACAGAAGGGATTGCAATCAATGATGGGCAATCTTGGCTGAAATGTTCCTAACAAATTCATGACAAAATGTTGTAGTTACTATGGTGTCAGTGAATCAGTACATTTCAATAATGTTTGAGAGATGTCAGTTCAAATCTCTCTGGAAGCTAATGATTGGAGTACTGTATTAGGTTTGTCAACTACTAACAATTACAATACATGTATATAGCTTCTAGAGTACAAGGTAGTACATTTCAATATTGTTGAAAAGATGTCAGTTCAAATCTGACTGGAAGCTACAATGTAATCTATGGGTTTATTTTAATATATGCTTGATCATGTTGACTGCATTAACTAACTTGGACACAAGTCCCTAGCTTAATGAACGTTTTGAAGAACTACTCCTTTTTCAGTGTGATTTTTACACGACTGCAAAAATGTTGTGTAATGGTTAGCATGCTCACCTTGAATGTGGTAGATCCATGGGTTCTAGCCCCTGTCTAGTCAAACCAAAGATTATAAAATTGGTAAGAATGCAGTATTAAGGACTAAGAACAAAGAATTGTCGGGTCAGAATCAGAATAATGTTTCAGTGTGGAACGACATATCTACCCACAGACTGTTGCTTCAATGAACTAGCTCTCTAAAAATCCAACTAAGGTTGTTGGTCTTTTCATTTTTTGTATCTAAATGTGTTTCCTGTTGCTCATGCTTAAATAGTTTACACATCACATGTTATAGTTTATGTTTCTTGTTGTTTATTGTTTAAAAATTCTATGAATAGAATGTTTTTATCCCCCATATGAGTGTTGTTTTTCATGTAAAATTATTGAATATTATGGGCTTTGTTCATTTACCTGAGAAAGTCTTAGACAAATATTTTGAAATTAAAGGAGTTTTGAACCTTATTACATGTAGTATGTTTTGGGGGGGGGGGGGGGGGGGGGGGGGGGGTGGAACTTTAGTCAGATTTTTTAACTTCTCAATTCAATAACTAAAGGATAGAGAAAATTGTATAGTGTCCCCCAATATTAACTTTTTGATGTTAAAAGCAATATAATTTTCATTCAATCATTAACTTAAAACTTCACCAGGATGAGGGGAATGTGTTTTAATTTATTACCCATTCTTCAATGTTCCAGTTCATAGTTTTGTTATTTTACAATATTGTTATTATACATGTAGCTGACCTTTTAATAATGTTTTGTTTTTGCAATAAATATTTCTTGTTAATGAGTATTTGTTTAATTTTTGTGCTCTATGATTTACAAAAGTTATCGAATTGAATAATTTACAAAGTACATGTGCATGTACATATTTTGCCCAACAAAGACTGACTTGTTCCTGAATATAGCACTTTTTCCATACTAATCCTTATATGCTATTATTGTTCTCCTGATATTGGCATAAACAAGAAAGGATGGAGTGCCTCGCAAACAGAAACCACAGCATAATAATGTGCTTGACATACATGTAAGAATGGAACATGACTGTTAATGTATAGCCCTGTATCAGGGCATACTATTTAACTCCTGTCTGTCCCTCCCTATAGTTTTGAGCAGTAGAGTTTTTGTAATATTTTGTAGTGTGTTTAATGTACAAATACTAAAGGTGTGCATTCTTACAGGATTTTGACTTCTAAAAAATCATAAAATGATATATAGTTGAACCAAGTCATTTTTAAGTTAGTACATCAAAAGTGTCTTACACGCACAGACTTTATACATTCTCTAACAAAAGGGGCATTCCAGTTTTAAGTTGGGCCTTTTAAAAAGTTTATTTGATGCTCCATAATTTAAACATAACAAATAAAAATTGACTTTGATTTTCCTATATATTTCAACTAAAATTAAATCCTAAAAACTCACAATCCTGTTTAAATTATGTACAAATAAAAACCACTCATATAAACATAATGAGCAAATAAACAATCAAAATATAGACAATTCTGAATGTTTTGGTGTAAAATTTGTTAAAATCTATCCAAAAATGACTTCACAATAAAAAAAATTAAAAATATGGTTTTGGTTGATTTATATAGGGATTTTTTTTTACATGTGGCAATACTTTTGGCCACATACTGTATAGCTGAATATTCACACGATTTCTCATTATTTTCAAGATCTACGGGATACATGTAGTCATAAATTATTTTCCTAACCAACAAATTCACGAAAACTTCCTTACGACCGTGACGATATGTGCATAACTGCCACGATTAATAAACTGCGTCACCGTGTTTACAAATGCAATGACGTCTTGTTTACGTTTTTTACTCCGATTGACCTTTGAACCATAATGGCGGCGGTAACGTGAAATTGGTCTATTGAATAACCTATACCTATTGAGGGTGTCATTTTCTTGAATGTCAAATGAAATGGTCATACTAAAATAATATTTCTTTAGAATCGAGTAATCACTTAATATTTGCAGTTGAACAAAAGAATTTTAAATCATAGTCGATACATTTTGAATATTTATTTTAGTTTATTATCAAATAACAATATAAACGTGGTTCAAACATATCTATTTATTTTCAATATTATGCTGTTAAAGCAAATCAATAGTTAGTCACAGACAAACATAAAATCATCACACCTTACTCCCATTCTCACTTGTGTGGCATACTTTAATTCATACATGCCAACTCTACCGATTTACGCGGTAGTCTACTACCAATTTTTTAAGTCTTCTACCGCCTACCGATTTTAGATGTTTTCCTACCGATTTAAAAAAAAATGTATCGTGAATTGTTCACATGTTGATTATTCTTGTAGATTTCTAAGACGTATACATGTGTACAAATCCAAATTATTTAGGCCCTTTCCGTAATCGTTTCCCTCTTAAATTTGTACCGTAATTTTAGACAGAAAAAAATCTTGTTCTGACCCGGGACAGTTTCATTACCTATATATGATAACTGATGCACAGTAAAACTGGCCTTTCTCGTAAAAAATATTTAATCATTTAAGTTCAAGTTCAAGTTCTTTATTCACTCGGACACATATATACAAGTGTAACAAGAGGAATATTATACAAAATATTTTACATAATGACGGATATAACTAACCTAAAATAATACAGCCTCAGAATATAATTACAAAACATTTTGCAATTTAGATATAAATAAGACAATTTTTTCAGAACCTTAACATTACACAAAGATAACAGGCCTTTCATTTTGTACATGTTTGCATATATCTAGTATAATAAATTGGAATAAATTTACATCTAAGCCTTTGTACATCAGCAAGAGGTACATTCAAATAAAAAATGAAATTCAGTACCTAAACCAACATTACACAGATGACAAATACGTTCTTCTCTGGGAGTATTCGACCATCTTCCAGTTTCTATTGGAAGCTTAATGTTATTGCATCTAAACTTTGTTATCATGTTTCTCTCATGTGGTAATGATTTTAATAAGTATTTCTCTAAATTAAATTCATTTTTAAATATGCCATAAAATTCTCCCCTAGAAGAGTTCTCAATTTGGTTAAACCAGTTTTGAATATATTGATCAGTCAGATTTTGCTTAACAATAAATTTTAGTTACACTGAATGAACTGGCTGTTGTTGGTTCCATAGATAATTAAGCCCAGTTTTCTCAAAAATTGATTTGATAAAATTTAGCCACTTAAATTGAACATTATCAATAATACTCAAATTAAATATAATCTTATATGAAATACAACTAAGTTTCTTCTTGTTTGAAATAAGTCTATTCCAAAAATTTACAATCCTTAATTCTATACATAATATATCTATAGGTGTTACCAAGTTCTCCGTATGTCATAAAATTTGGAGTAGTAGTTCTAACACCTAAAATATTTCTATAGAACTGAAGATGAAGTTTTTCTAGTTGCTTAGTGTTCTCATAACCCCATATTTCAGAGCCATAAGTAAGTATTGGAAGTATAAGTGTATCAAACAATTTAAATTGTAAATCTATTGGAATCGATATATTTCTCAATTTTCTATACAAACAATATAAAGCTTTGCGAGCTTGATCCATCAATTTAGCTCTTGCCTTCACAAAAGAGCCGTTATAATTATAAATATAACACCTAGATATGAATAAGAGTCTTCAATTTGTAAATTCTCTCCACATAGCTTAAAAAAAAAAATAGGTTGATTTTTTTATTTTCTTTTACAAAATATTATTACTTTAGTCTTTTGCAAGTTAACCTTCAATTTCCAATGATGACAATACTTTTCAAATATAGCCAAAGCAGACTTACACATTTCTAAAAGTTTTCGTCCAAAATTGTTTGGTCTGCATTCACACTGAGTATATCTTTTTAAGGAAATATTATTATCAAGCAAAACTTGGTAGTCATAGCAATATGATATCTAAATAGGCCATCTTCTACATTTACATCCATAACATTCAAAAAAGTTTCATCTGGTTCTGAAAAAATCTTCAAAAAAAATCCAGTTTTAGCATTAAAATCTCCAACAAGTGCACATTTCATGTCTTTTTCTATAAAATTTACTAATTCATTTTCAATATCTAAAAATGCATTTATTGACGAATATAGAGAGTTTTCAGGTAGGGTGTATGCACATCCCAATAAAAGGTCATTATTAAATACTTAAATTTAATATGATTTTTAAGATTATTTTTATATACAACAATACCTCCAGATTTATGCTTAAATATTTTCTATTTTTTGCAACATAGCTAAAACCATCTGGGATATTTAAAATGTCATATTTGTCAGTTTTTGTCTCTATAAAAATACATACTGTATATCATGTGTTGTAATTAACTGTATAAATTTAAGTAATACAAGTTTTGACTTGATACCACAAACATTTTATTTCTGAAAAATTAAGTTTCTGTTTTTTAGACCTTGGGGTATTTTCATCAGTCGCTTCTCTTGCTTGCCTGTCCTATTGATAGTGGTTGTCCGGGTTTCTAGGAGAGGGAAAGCGCATATGAGGTTCTCCGTTTCCAGGTTGAAGCGCATCTTTACAATTTCATATGTGAATATTAGCATGTTTTTTTATCAACTTAGCTGTGAATGTGAAAAAATTGTGAAAAATAAGTGATTTAAGTCTCAAATATATTAGTAAATCTTCCTTGTTTTCAACAATAAACCAGGAAATGTTTTTTTCCGCTTTAATAGTAAAACATACTCGACAATAGGCACTCATAATTGATGATATCTTATTGTAACACACACAAGAGATGACGTGGATTAAATGATTTTAAGTAACATAACCCCGCTATTTTATATTGAAGTGTATTTATCAAGCCAGTAGATTGATTAATCATATATATATATGTACATTTGTATGTAAGCACATTCAACGTACATCTGTCAATTAAATTGCGATGTTCGAGTTTGATATGGTAAAACTCGTGATTTTATTATGATTCTCTATTATAGATGGGACCATTTATTAAGTTCGACTGTTCGAGGTATCAGTGTTCGAGCGAAAGATTTTTTTTAGCTTAGAAATATATGGAAAATTGGCGGGACTTTCAAATAAGTTCGAGCCATCCATGGTATTCGACCCATCCGAGTTCGAGGGACCGAGGTTTGACTTGTATATATGTAAAATGCTAATTTCCATTTTTTCATGTTTTTTTCATACTATATTTAAAGATTTGACTGAACAGATTTTATATCCAAAATGCAACAGAATGCACCATTTTGCGTCCTTCTGAAATTTTTTTTTCTGGTGTGTGTGTGGGGGGGGGGGGGGTTGTGGCAAACCCTAGACCCTCTACCGCTTTTAGTCTTTCGAGGGTTGGCATGTATGCTTTATCATTGCATCTTCATTTAAATGAACGCCGTCAACTAAAACGTTCTTCTTCGATCGCATATGTCCACGAAACTACCAGAAGTTTACTTTTATACTGTTTTTGGTAAATGGTAGGCTTTTGAGTTACCTTTTTCCGTAATTATTTCTCTAGGTTTGTTTCTGTAAAATATGCTGGCCTATGATGATATGCTGGACACCTTCTATAAGTCTGTCTACAATAGACCTAATTCCTTTAAAAACGTCAACATATGTAGTGTTCTTATTTCTGTCATTACCATTGAGTTACAAATACACCGTCACTGGTCTACAGTCAATACAATCTTGACCGGGGTGTGGCTTAATAGCTTTATTAGGCTAATGTGAAAAGTGTTATTATGACACTGTCACAATAAAGCAACAGTTTATTTCAACCCATTTAGTATGACACAAATAACCCAATTGCAGGATAAAGCCTGGCAAACTGTTACTGCATCCTTGTTTTTCAAGGGGTACGAAATAAAAATCTACTGAACATGTCCACCACTGTAAAAAAAAGAAAAAACGAATGCCCCTTAACGGATACAGGACAATGGCCACTCAAGTATCCCCGTATGACAATAAGTCGGCCAGTCATTGGATAATGTTTGATTATTTTTTTCATGTTTGAAAAGTAAACATTTTTTTCTTTATAATTATGTTCCTCATCTACTCTTGCTCACATGTGTAAAGTTCCATAGAAAAAAGATTGATAACAATGACACACTGAGCTATATTTTTTACTACCCTTTTTGTAAATGGCGTCGTATAACGTGACATAAGGCCGGTCAGTGGTAAATAAATCACATGATTTTGTCATAGGCCAACCAAACTTAAAAAGTAAACCAGATTAAGAAAGTACAGTATTTTAGCTTTTTCTGTGTAATTGTTTTGTCTGGAGAATTTCAAAAGATGTTTTTTTTTTAAATAGCTTGAAATTGAAGTATTAAAAATTAATTATTTGATGCAAACACTAAAATTGCTTACCCATATAATGAAATATTTAATCCAGTGAATTTGGTGTTTTTTTTGTTTTTGTCAATGCAATATATATATTAGACTGATTACATGCTACCATATTTTTGACGTCATCAGTCTCGTGCTGCGCGAGAATTGTAAATCAAAACAAATGACCGACTTTATTGCATGGCCGAGCAGATGTCACGACATGATATATCTTCCAGACCTGAAATGGTTCTGCTGGTGTAGTGGAAGACAAAATCGCTTGCTTGATTTTCTTTGTAGAAACCTTCATTGTTTGGCAAATTCATATGACAAAATTGTATGTAATTTTCTTACTCAAAAGACATGTTAATAAATGTTCTATTTACTGGTTAAACAACAGTATTTAGAAAAAAACTGCTGGAACCTGCTAATCTGGGTCACGGGTCACTGTAATCGGGCGGCTGTATCGAGAAACATATACGGTGTTGGAAAAACTGTTGACACTCATAAAATATTGATAAATGCAATAAAATTTTATGTTTGTCTTCAAGAAATATGATAGACAAAACCATGTGTGAAGTTTTATGACGAAATATCTCCGATTTCTATGTAAATTTAAAATAAAAACGCAGGACCGGATTTTAAGCAAAAATAATAATCCAGGATTAGTTTTTTATTAAAAAAAAATCCAGGACCCTGTGTCCATGATTTTTTTTTTTAAAGTTAATAATATGTAATATTGACATCCTCACTTGCCTTTTGGACAGCACATTTCTGTGTCCACACTTGTATATTTAAGAAAATAATTCATGAAAGCCAAAGTTTGTATCTAGTTTAACATGGGCAACATTATTATCGGAAAACAAAATGCAACGAAAATTGCCCATGTTAAAACGTTAAACAAACTATAGGATATAGGTAAAATCTTAATTATTTTTTGAAGTGGAAGGGGATAATGCGTGTCATAACAAAATCCACTAACCTTCATGTTTACAATGTTTTTAATACATAGATAACTAGGTCACTTATATTTTCCAATTTGATGGCATTTTTATTTTAGGAACTTAAACAAGTAAGATTTTCACAAAGTCGTAAAATAAATCATTAACCAGCTTATGTCAATGCTACCAGCGTTTCCTGTTTACTACGTCACCGGAAGAAGACAAATTACAAATGTCAAAGTCGATAGATGGTTGTCTACAGTATTTTTTTCAACAAATAAATAAATATGTAAAGAAACAAAACCAGCATTTTTATGTTTGTATGCATCACACTCCTGTATGAATACATGAAATCACTTAAGAATGATTTTAATAATTTGTTCGACAATACGCCTGTGCGAAGTCAAATATAGCTGCAATTAATCACGGCATTATTTATATAGCCAATGAAGGACGTCATATTATACTTAAGAAATAATTCACGGAAGCCAGAGATTGTATCCAGTTTTAACATGGGCAACATTATTTTCGTAATTTTTTTTTTATCCAGGGCGATAGCGAGGGATAAAATGCACCGAAAATAATGTTACCCATGTTAAACCATGATGCAAACTATGGCTTCTATTAATTATTTCGATTCTAGTAGGAAGAATCTAACTTATTTTTTTAAGTGGAAGTCATTAATGGAAATGCATTTCATAACAAAATCCACTAACCTTCATGCTTACAATTGTTTTTCTTTTATGCATAACTAGACTGTGATACAATTACGCTACTGATATTTTCCAATTTGATGGCATTTCGAATTTAGCAACTTAAAAAAGTAAAATGCTAAAAAAAAATCGTAAAATAAACCAGTAACCAGCTTGTGTTAATGTCATCAGCGTTCCTTGTTAACAATGTCACCGGAAGACGTTAAATTACAAATGTCAATAGATGGTTGTCTTAAGTATTTATTCGGGAAAACAATTGTAGGTAAAAAAAAAAAACAATAGGGCATTTTTATGTTTGTATGCACCACGGTCCTGTATGAATACATGAATTCAGCAAGGAATGATGTTATTAATTTGTTCGTCAATACGCATGTGCGAATTAAAATATATCGTGAGTATTATCATTGTATTGTTTATATAGCCAATGAAAGAATTCATGTTAGAATATGTAATGAAGTATTTTAACAGACTATTCACATCTCATGTGCTATTCACCAAAGACGCGATATATTTTTCGCGGAATTTTAATCCTTTTGATTCATTGGCGCAAACACGGTAATGGACATTACAAATTCTCGTGATTTTTCTTATGCTAAGCAAAAATCTCGAAACCCTCAGACGACACAACAAACATGGCGAGCAGACTCTCTGTCTGTCCATGGCATTATTGTCACTTATGCTATTCGGTATAAAACACTTATTGACTGGATATCCAGGTAATAACAAGTTTGTTGTTCCCCTCGACAATAGTTGGTACTTACTTTTATCCTCATACCTGTCAATAAGTGTGCAATATATGAGAATAGCTTGTTTTATTTGTGAATAACTTTTGTTTCATTTGATAATAGCTGATTTTGTTTGACAATCGAATAGTTCCTTATGCAAATGATGTTTAATTCAGATTTTTTTTTAATTAAGCAGACACTTGAAGAATAGGTTCTGTGGGATGATTAAAACAAAACTCTACGACGAACGTGATGATTTCACTTTTCCAATAGGCAACTTCCCCTTTATTAGTAGCAATATTACATCATCACCAGCATATGAAGTTTACATTTCACAACTCCCATACGTTATTCTAAAGCTTGTGCTCAGTACAATGATGTTCTGGACAGAGCTCAGCTGCTGACGCAAAAGCTACTCAAACAAGGCTACGTTGCTCCTAAGTTGAAGTCATCGCTACAAAAATTGTACGGTCGTCATCACGATTTGGTTGACCGTTACGAAAGATTCATATCTCAAATCACAATGGATCTTTTGCTTTTTGCGTAGATTCTTTCTTTCCTCTATCACTGCCAAGACTTTTGACGGACTTGACTGTATATATGAGTAACACGGCGGTTTTCTTATAAGAAGTAGGAACTGCTTATCCTTCGCGAGCTCCTGAATTCATTCTGGTTTTGCTAGATGGGGTCCGTGTTGCTAATCATTTTGTGTGTGTGTGTGTTGTATTATGTGTCCTTGCGTTCTTAGTTCAATGTTGTGATGTTCGTTACCATTTCCGCAACGATGTTCGGTTCGTCTTTACCTTCAGTTGTTTTTGGAGGGCTCATGTCTTATTGTATTTTTTTTGTGTATGCTTGCATATAGTGATGTTGTTCTATCAAATGTCTTTACGTTCTGATTTCCGCGTTCGGATATCCTGTACAATTTCTGCATAAAACGATGTTCGGTTTGGTATTTACCTCAAGATATGTGTAGGAGGGCTCATATCTGATTTACCTTATTTTTGTTTGTTTGCGTATAGTGTTGCCCAACACATATTGTGTTGTGTATTTTTGTTTTGTTAGTCTTTCGTCTTGTGTCTTGTGTAACCAATGTTGGCAGATTTTCTGGATTGTCCATTCTTGATTGCCCCTTCGGTTTTCTAATACGGACAAGTAGGACATACCTTATCAACTGCAAATGAAATAAAATAAAAAAAAAACCATGTATTGACCTTCTATAATTATCTCGTTCTACTTATAAATCGCTATAAGAAATGGTTTGTCTTTCATGAAATACAAAAATCAATCTACCATCTACCTGATCGTATTCAGTAGCCCTGCTCTTATGAATCCACCCCTTCTGCAATGGAAAAGTGGCCTTATCAGAAGGGTGGCATATCTTGAAGGTGACAACTTAGTTTTTATGCTATTTCAGTGCTTCTAACAGATGCCGGGCCTTTAGAGTGTCCTTATAAGAGAGAGGCTACTGTATTTCTTTCATAATTACGTTCGGGCGTTTTCCATCGTTCAATGATAAGTAATAACTATATTTATAAATATGTTATTGTCTCCGCCGACAAGACCCCTAACATTATTGTTTTTGTGTGTAAATCACATTACATAGACTGCTTGATAAAGGAATTAGGTATTCTCAATTCACTTGGCAACCCTACATCTACCCGACGACACTTACAAAAGAGGAAATTCTGGGAAATCATAGGTCTGTTTTATGTTCCTTTGGAATTTCAATCAAAGATGAAGAACTGGATCTACCATCACTACTGGATTCCTAAATTACACAAGTGTCCTTTCAAGCAACGTTATATTGCTGGGCCTGCCAAATGCTCCACGAAACCTCTTTCCAAATTATTAACATGTATTCTATCAGTGGTCAAAACCTGGCTTCAGAGTTACTGTGACACTAGCTATTCGAGGGGTGGTGAGAATCAGATGTGGATTCGGAAGACATCTAAATATCTGTTAGAGTACATACAATCTAGATCCCTCTCCTCCTGCAATAGCATTAAAACATTTGTCTTCTCTACACAACTATTCCTCACTCTAAGCTGAAGGACAGATTAAGGGAGTTGGTCCAACAGTGTTTCATAAAAAAGAATGGCCAACGTAGATACAAATACCTTGTGCCAGGTAAGGACAGATCTTATTTTATAGAAAAAACACTCTGATCCTACCAAAAGTTCTCTGAAACTGATATCATCAACATGCTCGAGTTTTTTTTATTGACAACACATTTGCTATGTTTGGTGTACAGTCGGCATACTTATAGGTACAAACTGGGCTCCTCTTCTCGCCGACTTAATACGTACGAGACAGACTTCATACAAAGTCTTCTCAAGAAAAACGAAAAGAAGCTAGCCCGATCCTTTAATTTCACGTTCCGTTATATAGATGACGTCCTTTCACTAAATAATTCTAGGATTTGTGATTTTGTTGATCGCATATATCTCATTGAGGTTGAAATAAAGGATACCACAGATACAGATAGGTCTGCTTCATACCTTGACCTACATCTCAAAATTGACAGTGAAGGACGGTTAAGAACGAAACTTTACGACAAAAGAGATGATTTCAATTTTCCTATTGTGACCTTTTCATTTATATGTAGCAACATTCAAGTAGCACCTGCATATTGAGTATGTATCTCTCAGTTGATACGATATTCCAGAGCTTGTGGTTGCTATCAGGATTTCATTGATAGAGGGTTGCTGCTAACAAGGAAGCTACTGAACCAAGGGTTCCTCTTGGTTAAGTTGAAGTCATCACCTCGAATATTTTACGGTCGTCACCATGACTTGGTTGACCGTTATGAAATATCTGTGACACAAATGAACACGGATACGTTCCACTTGTAGTAAACACCTCCCATTGTGTTGTCTGTTCTTCTTAGATATACGGATTCTGATTACCCTTTTTGTATCTTCAAACTCTTATATTTCTGTAAATATTTATTGGATATAAGGAAAAGCTCATAAAATAATGAAATAAGATCTAATTTTGATCGATTGTTTATGGATACTGTCAATGAAAATTCAAAGTTTAATATATATTTGGCCACACTATCAAATTCTAAGGTAAATACCTTGCTATGCTAATATTTTCTATAAAAGTAAAATTTGAACTCCTCCATGGTTTCCATATGGCATACATATTGCGCAGGATGCAGGTATTGAAATAAAGCAACTAAAATAATTTCATTATTATAAAGAAATAAATAAGAAAACATTAATCTCATATATAACAAAGTTTTTAGTGAAGATAGTTTTTACAATAAATATAAAATCTTAGAACACAACAAACTGAAATGAAAACCGACTTCAATATATAAAAATATTTGATATCAACAATTGTTTTAAAAGAGAAACTTCCCATGTAAAATAAAGTTAAGGAGACATAATCATAATCTCTTTACAGAAAAGGGACCGTATTGGTCGTGATCGTATGGTAGTTGGATTTACATCTACCTGTTCAATCAGTGCCTATCAGTAGTATATGGGTAGAGCTTAAGCCACATTTGAGGTGGATCGTGTGGTGGACCGGACCATTGCGCATGACCGGAAGTGACATGACCGGAAGTGACGTCAGTCACGTGACAGGAAGTGACATCAGTCACGTGCCACGTCCGGAAGTTGTGTCATATCCGCCCTAGTGGGGCCTTTTGACAGGAAGTGACAAAGTCACGTGACCGGAAGAGGCCCTGTCCGGAAGTAGCCCTGACCGGGAGTAGGTTCTGCGTATGCCCGGCTTTTTCCCGCGCTTTTTTCTTAGTAGTAGTAACATGGCTACCGAAGATCACTTGACAGCCTTCGGGGTTCCCTTGGGTGTGCGCATGCGCAACCGGAAGTTGTGCAACACCCGTAGTGACCGAAGGTCACGTGACCCCGGTGGAAATGTCCATGGGGTGTTCTCTACGACGTCCGCGTCTTATATTTAGCATGGTTACTGGAACTAACCACCCGCGTCCTATATTTAGCATGGTTACCGGAACTAGCCCTGATTATCTGCCCCTTTTATTTTCATATAGTGTCTACAAGGCTGTCTCCGTTCTCACTGTGGTATTTCTAAGAGTCAATCAGTAAACATGACGTTCTCCGTCCAACTGCTTAGTCGTGACGTCCTATTTATAAACTTTGTGTAAAACCGCATTCATCGATGACGTCACAGTAAACATGACGTCACAACGTTGCATGAGACGTTCTCTGCCAAATTACTTAGTCATGACGTCATATCATTGGAATGTGAAGCAAAACATACTAACCTGACGTTGGTGAATGAACGACAAAATAACGTGACGTCATGCACGAATTGTCCCTACCCTATTTCTACGTTTATTCCATTGGATGTCGATAAATTTGGGTAAGTTTTTTTTTTTATTGTTTTTCAACTTTTTGTCAGATGAAAGTTTTTTTCAAAAACGCGTTACTGGTTTGAAATTCAACAAATTTTTTTTTCGAGTACCGTAAATATTTCATTCGCCAAAGACCCCAACGTCACTCGAGGCATAACTTCGTATTCTTTTCGTACCTTTTTCGTAACTTCGTACCTTTTTCGTAATTTCGTACCTTTTTCGTAACTTCAGACCTTTTTTGGAGCTTAGTACCTTTTTCTTACCCTTTTCGTAACTTGTAGCCCTTGCATTTATCTATCGATCTATGGTACTTTCAAATCGATCTTCCTCATTGATAGTATTAGAATTAACTGTTAAGAATAGACCCTCACCCAGACACTTGTTTTTAGTACGAACTCTCGCGCCATTGGAGCTCGCCTAACTTCGTAGTGAACCCTAACCCCTGTTGGCCTAGGCGGAGGAGGAGGAGGTCTCTTTGGGTGTAATTATGACTAACACATAAATCTTCCATAATTTCCATATCATTTCACTATACAACTTGCCTTTTTTCCATATTTTCCATATCTTTTCACTTTTCAACTTACTTTTCTTCCATATTTTCCATATCATTTCACATTTCAACATGCCTTTCTTCCATGTTGGCCATATCTTATCACTATTCGACTTACTTTTCTTCTGTATTTTCCAAATCTTTTCACTATTCAACTTACTTTCCATATTTTCCCCATCATTTCACAATTTTCTTCTGTAGTTTCCAAATTTTATCACTATTCAACTTGGGTTTCTTCCTTATTTTTCATATCATTTCACAATTCAACCTACTTTTCTTCCGCATTTTCCAAATATTTTCACTTTTCAACTTGGCTTTCTTCCATATTTTTCATATCATTACACAATTCAACCTACTTTTCTTCAGCATTTTCCATATCTTTTCACTATTCAACTTACTTTTCTTCCATATTTTCCCTATCAATTCACAATTTTCTTCTGTATTTTCCAAATCATTTCACTATTCAACTTGGCTTTCTTCCATATTTTTCATACCATTTCACAAGTCAACCTACTTTTCTTCTGCATTTTCCATATCTTTTCACTATTCAACTTACTTTTCTTCCATATTTTCCATATCATTTCACATTTCAACATGCCTTTCTTCCATGTTGGCCATATCTTATCACTATTCGACTTACTTTTCTTCCATATTTTCCAAATCATTTCACTATTCAACTTATCTTTCCAATGTTTTCCAGTTATCAGAAACAAGCATTAATAGTTATGATATCTCCTTTATGTACAAACGGCCATGATATATCTGTAATATTGTTGAATGTGGTATTAAACACCAACAACCTAACCCTTTATTTACAAAAAAATATACCTACCTACCTATCTATCTACATTTTTATCAGAATTATAGATTTTATTCAATTTTTTGCTAGTTATTTTCCTATCTTGATGAGTTTCAAATTTCCACAATCAAATTTGTTTTACATAACAGCCTAACACAGTGTTCCATTGTTAGAGCAGTAAGAAAACTTACTTCCTGAACAGGGGTTTTAATATATATTTATCTGCCAATGATAAGCAAATATCTGTATATAAGTTTAAATATATCTATTTTCCTGCTAAGGGCAAGTAACTCTCTGTATATAAGTGTCCCTCCGGCAGTGCTACCCCCCGCATAAATAGTTATGCCCCTTCTGCAGTGTTAAACCTCCGCATAAAGAGTTATTCCCCCTACTTTAATATTATCCTTGCACATACAGAGTGGTAACTTATTCCCCACATAAAGAGTTATGTCCCCTATTACAGAGTTACCCCTTCAGATACAGAGTTATTCCTCCCCCTTATTGTAGGGCATAATGTAAACTTAAATAAATTACATGCAGTATTAATTGTTTTGTTAAAAAAACCCAAACTTTTCTTCCATATTTTCCATATTTTTCATATCTTTTCACAATTTTCTTCTGTATTTTCCAAATCTTTTCACTATTCGACTTGCCTTTCTTCCATATTTTCCATATCATTTCACATTTCAACTTACCTTTCTTCCATATTTTTCATATCTTTTCACTATTCAACTTACTTTTCTTCCATATTTTCCATATCATTTCACTATTCAACCTACTTTTCTTCCATATTTTTCATATCTTTTCACAATTTTCTTCTGTATTTTCCAAATCTTTTCACTTTTCAATTTCCTTTTCTTCCATATTTTTCGTATCTTTTCACTTTTCAACTTACTTTTCATCCGTATTTTTCATATCTTTTCACTATTCAACTTGCCTTTCTTCCATATTCTCCATATCATTTCACAATTCAACCTACTTTTCTTCCGCATTTTCCATATCTTTTCGCTATTCAACTTTTCTTCCATATTTTCCCTATCTTTTCACTATTTAACTTACTTTTCTTCCATATTTTCCCTATCTTTTCACTATTCAACTTACTTTTCTTCCATATTTTCCCTATCTTTTCACTATTTAACTTACTTTTCTTCCATATTTTCCCTATCTTTTCACTATTTAACTTACGTTTCTTCCATATTTTCCCTATCTTTTCACTATTTAACTTACTTTTCTTCCATATTTTCCCTATCTTTTCACTATTTAACTTACGTTTCTTCCATATTTCCCCTATCTTTTCACTATTTAACTTACTTTTCTTCCATATTTTCCCTATCTTTTCACTATTTAACTTACTTTTCTTCCATATTTTCCCTATCTTTTCACTATTTAACTTACTTTTCTTCCATATTTTCCCTATCTTTTCACTATTTAACTTACTTTTCTTCCATATTTTCCCTATCTTTTCACTATTTAACTTACTTTTCTTCCATATTTTCCCTATCTTTTCACTATTTAACTTACTTTTCTTCCATATTTTCCCTATCTTTTAACTATTCAACTTACGTTTCTTCCATATGTTCCATCTCTTTTTTTCATTGTTTCTAATGATTCTTTCAAATCAGAATTTTCTTCTCTCCATGTTTGCTGATTTTCCAAGATTAATTCTGTTTTGCTAATTCTGGAAATATAAAAGAATGATTAAAATCCTAACTTCATAAGCCATGACTGATATTGCGGTGTTTACTCTCAGAACAGTGATTTTTTTCCATTGTACTGTCTGTCCTACTTCGATAACCTCTTTGGCATCTTCAAACTTGTCTTACATAAATAGATCCAGAATTCCATTCATGATAATATTGAAAACCGAGATATTTTAATCTGCAAACGACCAAGTGTGAATTGACATTATAAAATACAATCGTAAGTGCATGACACAATTCAATACCAGACATTGACGTCATAAGACATTTCATTTTACCATACTTTTTTCAAACCGCAACGTTTGAAATGCAACGTTACTTGTTTTCCGCGTACGTGACGTCATTTTTCGCGTACGTGACGTCATTTTTCCGCGTATCATTTTCCCGTACTTTAAAAAAAAATAAAATCATTTTCGTCACAGAATCTATTTTTTACAAGTTTTATTATTTTCCTAAATTTTCGTTTTCGGCCCAGAATCTATTTTTACTATTAATACTACAGCATGTTATAGCTTCTAAAGGCAACCACATTAATACAATGTTTCCCAATGAGATGGTCTTAGCTCCTTTACAAAAGCTGAAGATTAAATATGAATTGTCTTACCAATCTACTACCAGGCTGAAATATATTGATAGATTTGACCAATTGCTGATCATCCACCAGTGAACATCTACGGTTGATAACACTGTACGATCGTTGATACATTCCACCATTTTTATCTGATACTATGTAGTAAAACATTTCCCATCATTTATAAAATCATCATTAAATAACAGGTGTCCAATTAAAATGTTTATAATATTACATGTGTGGATCCTGTTTACGTGACGCAGACAACAATAGCAGTGACTATATTTCATAAAATACATTACAGTATAGAGGTTCCCAAAACAAAACAAAAACGGATTATTGGTTTTCAAAATATAATAGGGTTCTTCATCATTACTCTGTGAGTATTGCGGCAGTCGCATGTTAGGGGTATGATCAGTACTTCGACTGGTTTGAGGACCTATAGGCCATCATAATTTGGGGAAAGGTGTGCTACCGGAAGTGACGTCACCGGAAATGACGTCACCAGAAATCACGTGATCGGAAGTGACGTCAGTCACATGACCGGAAATGACGTCAGAAGTAGTAGTACAAAAGGCAAACAACACAATGACCAAAACATACCAAAGGAATAATCAGAAACCGTAAATCGAATGAAAAACAACAATGGGACATTTTGTACTACTACTCTAGTAAGAAAAAAGTGCGAGAAAATGACATCACTTCCGGTCACGCGACTGACGTCATTTCCGATCATGTGACTGACGTCACTTCCGATCACGTGACTTCTGGTGACGTCATTTCCGGTGACGTCACTTCCGGTAGCACACTTTTCTCCAAATTATGATGGCCTATAGGTCCTCAAACCAGTCGAAGTACTGATCATACCCCTAACATGCGACTGCCGCAATACTCACAGAGTAATGATGAAGAACCCTATTATATTTTGAAAACCAATAATCCGTTTTTGTTTTGTTTTGGGAACCTCTATACTGTAATGTATTTTATGAAATATAGTCACTGCTATTGTTGTCTGTGTCACGTAAACAGGATCCACACATGTAATATTATAAACATTTTAATTGGACACCTGTTATTTAATGATGATTTTATAAATGATGGGAAATGTTTTACTACATAGTATCAGATAAAAATGGTGGAATGTATCAACGATCGTACAGTGTTATCAACCGTAGATGTTCACTGGTGGATGATCAGCAATTGGTCAAATTTATCAATATATTTTAGCCTGGTAGTAGATTGGTAAGACAATTCATATTTAATCTTCAGCTTTTGTAAAGGAGCTAAGACCATCTCATTGGGAAACATTGTATTAATGTGGTTGCCTTTAGAAGCTATAACATGCTGTAGTATTAATAGTAAAAATAGATTCTGGGCCGAAAACGAAAATTTAGGAAAATAATAAAACTTGTAAAAAATAGATTCTGTGACGAAAATGAATTTCTTTTCTTTTAAAAGTACGGGAAAATGATACGTGGAAAAATGACGTCACGTACGCGGAAAATAAGTAACGTTGCATTTCAAACGTTGCGGTTTGAAAAAAGTATGGTAAAATGAAATGTCTTATGACGTCAATGTCTGGTATTGAATTGTGTCATGCACTTACGATTGTATTTTATAATGCCAATTCACACTTGGTCGTTTGCAGATTAAAATATCTCGGTTTTCAATATTATCATGAATGGAATTCTGGATCTATTTATGTAAGACAAGTTTGAAGATGCCAAAGAGGTTATCGAAGTAGGACAGACAGTACAATGGAAAAAAAATCACTGTTCTGAGAGTAAACACCGCAATATCAGTCATGGCTTATGAAGTTAGGATTTTAATCATTCTTTTATATTTCCAGAATTAGCAAAACAGAATTAATCTTGGAAAATCAGCAAACATGGAGAGAAGAAAATTCTGATTTGAAAGAATCATTAGAAACAATGAAAAAAAGAGATGGAACATATGGAAGAAACGTAAGTTGAATAGTGAAAAGATAGGGAAAATATGGAAGAAAAGTAAGTTAAATAGTGAAAAGATAGGGAAAATATGGAAGAAAAGTAAGTTAAATAGTGAAAAGATAGGGAAAATATGGAAGAAAAGTAAGTTAAATAGTGAAAAGATAGGGAAAATATGGAAGAAAAGTAAGTTAAATAGTGAAAAGATAGGAAAATATGGAAGAAAAGTAAGTTGAATAGTGAAAAGATAGGGAAAATATGGAAGAAAAGTAAGTTGAATAGTGAAAAGATAGGGAAAATATGGAAGAAAAGTAAGTTGAATAGTGAAAAGATAGGGGAAATATGGAAGAAAAGTAAGTTAAATAGTGAAAAGATAGGGAAAATATGGAAGAAACGTAAGTTAAATAGTGAAAAGATAGGGAAAATATGGAAGAAAAGTAAGTTAAATAGTGAAAAGATAGGGAAAATATGGAAGAAACGTAAGTTAAATAGTGAAAAGATAGGGAAAATATGGAAGAAAAGTAAGTTAAATAGTGAAAAGATAGGGAAAATATGGAAGAAAAGTAAGTTGAATAGTGAAAAGATAGGGAAAATATGGAAGAAAAGTAAGTTGAATAGTGAAAAGATAGGGAAAATATGGAAGAAAAGTAAGTTGAATAGTGAAAAGATAGAGGAAATATGGAAGAAAAGTAAGTTGAATAGTGAAAAGATATGGAAAATACAGAACAAAGGCCAGCTGAATAGCAAAAAGATGTGGAAAATGCGGAAGAAAAGTAGGTTGAATTGTGATATGATATGGAAAATATGGAAGAAAGGCAAGTTGAATAGTGAAAAGATAGGGAAAATACGAAAGAAAAGTAAGTTGAAAAGTGAAAAGATACGAAAAATATGGAAGAAAAGGAAATAGAAAAGTGAAAAGATTTGGAAAATACAGAAGAAAATTGTGAAAAGATATGAAAAATATGGAAGAAAAGTAGGTTGAATTGTGAAATGATATTGAAAATATGGAAGAAAAGTAAGATGAAAAGTGAAATGATATGAAAAATATGGAAGAAAGCCATGTTGAATAGTGAATAAATATGGAAAATATGGAAGAAAGCCAAGTTGAATAGTGAAAAGATATGAAAAATATGGAAGAAAGGTAAGTTGAAATGTGAAATGATATGGAAAATATGGAAGAAAGGCAAGTCGAATAGTGAAAAGATTTGTAAAATACAGAAGAAAATTGTGAAAAGATATGAAAAATATGGAAAATATGGAAGAAAAGTTTTTTTTTTTTAACAAAACAATTAATACTGCATGTAATTTATTTAAGTTTACATTATGCCCTACAATAAGGGGGGGGGGGTATAACTCTGTATCTGAAGGGGTAACTCTGTAATAGGGGACATAACTCTTTATGTGGGTAATAAGTTACCACTCTGTATGTGCAAGGATAATATTAAAGTAGGGGGAATAACTCTTTATGCGGAGGTTTAACACTGCAGAAGGGGCATAACTATTTATACGGGGGGTAACACTGCCGGAGGGACACTTATATACAGAGAGTTACTTGCCCTTAGCAGGAAAATAGATATATTTAAGCTTATATACAGATATTTGCTTATCATTGGCAGGTAAATATATATTAAAACCACTGTTCAG
Organism: Bathymodiolus brooksi; assembly: GCA_963680875.1. NCBI lineage: Eukaryota > Metazoa > Mollusca > Bivalvia > Mytilida > Modiolidae > Bathymodiolus > Bathymodiolus brooksi. Next base: position 7,050,581 of record OY804580.1, on the reverse strand, counting down.
GAAGTAAGTTTTCTTACTGCTATAAAAATAGAACACTGTGTTAGGCTGTTATGTAAAACAAATTTGATTGTGGAAATTTGAAACTCATCAAGATAGGAAAATAACTAGCAAAAAATTGAATAAAATCTATAATTCTGATAAAAATGTAGATAGATAGGTAGGTAGGTATATTTCTTTGTAAATAAAGGGTTAGGTTGTTGGTGTTTAATACCACATTCAACAATATTACAGATATATCATGGCCGTTTGTACATAAAGGAGATATCATAACTATTAATGCTTGTTTCTGATAACTGGAAAAAATTGGAAAGATAAGTTGAATAGTGAAATGATTTGGAAAATATGGAAGAAAAGTAAGTCGAATAGTGATAAGATATGGCCAACATGGAAGAAAGGCAAGTTGAAATGTGAAATGATATGGAAAATATGGAAGAAAAGTAAGTTGAATAGTGAAAAGATATGGAAAATGCTGAAGAAAAGTAGGTTGAATTGTGAAATGATATGAAAAATATGGAAGAAAGCCAAGTTGAAAAGTGAAAATATTTGGAAAATGCGGAAGAAAAGTAGGTTGAATTGTGAAATGATATGAAAAATAAGGAAGAAACCCAAGTTGAATAGTGATAAGATTTGGAAAATACAGAAGAAAATTGTGAAATGATGGGGAAAATATGGAAAGTAAGTTGAATAGTGAAAAGATTTGGAAAATACAGAAGAGAATTGTGAAAAGATAGGAAAAATATGGATGAAATGTGAAATGATATGGAAAATATGGAAGAAAAGTAAGTTGAAAAGTGAAAAGATATGGAAAATATGGAAAAAAGGCAAGTTGTATAGTGAAATGATATGGAAAATATGGAAGATTTATGTGTTAGTCATAATTACACCCAAAGAGACCTCCTCCTCCTCTACCGCCGCCGCCGCCGCCGCCGCCGCCCTCCTCCCTTTATACATGTATATACATTGTTTTTCAGAATTGAGAAGAATCATCCTGAAATAGTTTTTTTTTACTAGAGACTCTGCAAGTAGGGATCAAATTTACCATTTGACTTTTAGAAATACCACAGTGAGAACGCAGACACCCTTGGCGTACTACACAACCTATATATATATATATACACACTATATGAAAATAAAAAGGGGCAGATAACCAGGGCTAGTTCCAGTAACCATGCTAAATATAGGACGCGGGTGGTTAGTTTCCTATGGTTATAGGACGCATATTATTTAATATGGGAGCGAAGCTCCCATAGGCGGAAGATCACTAGGCCAACAGGGGTTAGGGTCCACTACGAAGTTAGGCGAGCTCCAATGGCGCAAGAGTTCGTACTAAAAACAAGTGTCTGGGAGAGGGTCTATTCTTAACAGTTAATTCTAATACTATCAATGAGGAAGATCGATTTGAAAGTACCATAGATCGATAGATAAATGCAAGGGCTACAAGTTACGAAAAAGGTAAGAAAAAGGTACTGAGCTCCAAAAAAGGTCTGAAGTTACGAAAAAGGTACGAAATTACGAAAAAGGTACGAAGTTACGAAAAAGGTACGAAAAGGATACGAAGTTATGAAAAATGTACGAAGTTACGAAAAAGTTACGAAGTTACGAACATCGTACGAAGTTACGAAAAAGGTACGAAGAGGTTACGAGATAGTAACGCCACCTATTGGGATAATTTATTATGACGTATAGTGATGCATTATGGGGAAATGCCTCGAGTGACGTTGTGGTCAAGTGACCTTCGGTCACAGGCAGCCATCTTTGGCAAATGAAATATTTACGGTACTCGAAAAATTCTGTTGTTGAATTTCAAACCAGTAACGCGTATTTGAAAAAAACGTTCATCTGACAAAAAGTTGAAAAACAATAAAAAAAACAAACTGCCCCAAATTTATCGATATCCAATGGAATAAACGTAGAAATAGGGTAGGAACAATTCGTGCATGACGTCACGTTATTTTGTCGTTCATTCACCAACGTCATGTTAGTATGTTTTGTTTCACATTCCAATGATATGACGTCATGACTAAGTAATTTGGCAGAGAACGTCTCATGCAACGTTGTGACGTCATGTTTACTGTGACGTCATCGATGAATGCGGTTTTACACAAAGTTTATAAATAGGACGTCACGACTAAGCAGTTGGACTGAGAACGTCATGTTTACTGATTGACTCTTAGAAATACCACAGTGAGAACGGAGACACCCTTGTAGACACTATATGAAAATAAAAGGGGCAGATAACCAGGGCTAGTTCCGGTAATCATGCTAAATATAGGACGCGGGTTGTTAATTCCAGTAACCATGCTAAATATAAGACGCGGACGTCGTAGAGAACACCCCATGGACATTTCCAAAGGGGGTCACGTGACCTTCGGTCACTACGGGTGTTGCACAACTTCCGGTTGCGCATGCGCACACCCAAGGGAACCCCGAAGGGGTTCAAGTGACCTTCGGTAGCCATGTTACTACTACTAAGAAAAAAGCGCGGGAAAAGGCCGGGTATGCGCAGAACCTACTTCCGGTCACGTGACTTTGTCACTTCCTGTCAAAAGGCCGCACTAGGGCGGATATGACGCAACTTCCGGTTGCGCATGCGCAGAATATACTTCCGGACTTGGCACTTGACTGATGTCACTTCCTGTCACGTGACTGACGTCACTTCCGGTCATGTCAATTTCGGTCATGCGCAATGGTCCTATCCACCGCACGATCCACCTCAAATGTGGCTTGAGCTGTACCCATATACTACTCCTATCACCACTAAAGTTGTGAGTTGGAGCCCCGCTCATGGCGATCGAGATATATTCGATACTACATGTGATAAAGTTTTCCAGTGGCTTGCGGCATGTGGGTGGTTTTCTCTGGTTACCCTGGTTTCCTCCACCATAAAACTGACCTCCAAGATATAACTGAAATATACCATAGCTCTCATCCTAACCCCTTAACAGGAAAGGGAAAAATAAAATAATAATTGATATCTACGTTTTTATTATCTGTAATACTAATGAAGACGAAAACATGTTCATCCTTTCTGTAGTAAAAATGTAGATAGGCATACCATTCATATTCGATTTTTTGCTATGTACAATATATTTTATGTCCTGTCGCTGTACGATAAAGTCTTCGTCATCCAATACAATATATATATTAAAATTGCTGAGTTAGATTGCTGTCAAGTGTATGCATCCACACACGCTTAAACACGTGTTATATTCGCCATATGAGACAAAGTAATACTTCCGCTTTTGAAATTATAGTGGGTATGACTATAGAATATAAAGCTATATCGAGTTTCACTGATAGACACAAAGGTATAGCGTGTATTACCGCTGAACATAAAGTTATAATGGGTATGACCGCTGCACATAACACTGCAGCAGATATGACTGCTGGACATAAATGTATAAGCGATTGGTACTGACACTGACAAAATTTAGATTTATATTTTCTTACTTGAGGTGTTCGTTTTTTCCACGATTCTGTTGGATTAATGGCAAAAACATTTTGAATATCTGACGATGAATGCATTCAAAACATAACAGACAATTCGCGCCAAATTATCTTTCTATCATTCTTTAATTCATCGTCAAATTACAGAAAACGCATGAGAGACCTCGAACGAAACAGTTTTCGAAACATCAGAACTGTGAAAATGGAGATGTTTTGATGTAAAATTTGCATCTATTGATAAAACTAATTTTGAAACGCAAATTACAACTTGAACGAGAAACTACAGACGGTAAATATTTTATTTTAGTTTTTTTAAAACTCGCAGTAGACGAGGCATGGCTTGACAAATGGTCCAGATTCCATAATTCAAGTTATTTGTGTCGTTGACAGTATACAATAAAATTAGCATGCCAGACTCCTTCTAATCTGTAGCTATAATGATATTTTTAATAATCAATTCAATCATGTTAAGCTGATTAAAAAATACGCATTCTAAGTTGTGCATCCATTTCAATGTTTATCTATTTTCCAAATTTATAACCCCTGCTACTACCGATTACAAATGGCCGCTTCCCAATTTTTGATCTGAAGCCGCCACCACTCGTCATGAACGGTCGCTTCATTGGATAGAACGGTAAATAAGACATTCCTTGTTCAGGGTTAAGTGTATCATATTCGCCTTGTTGTTCGTCATTGCGTTTGTTATTGACATACCCGCCTCTATCTGAGAACTTCTCTGTCTCATTATTTCTGTAATTAACAGAAAATGGCCTATCAAGATAAATTGGACGCTTATCATTATATGTCTTTGATTGTTGTCTAAGTTTGTTGAAGTGGTAATCGTTTCTGAAACTAAATGATCTTCTTTCGAATTTAGTTGGCATTTCTATCATTTCCCGTTCTCTTTTGCCAAAATTCATTACAAACCGTCGTTTCTGCTTAAAATTATCAAAATGATATATTTCTGACCCTGTATCATCACGTTTTCCAAACCGGAAGCCACTTCCAACTCTCATTGGGAGTTTCCATGAATTACTTACAAGAATGGGTCGTTTTATATGTCTTTGGTATAAACCACTCATTATGAATGGTCTTTTATTTATGTGGTCGTCCTTGTTTAAAAGAGAGATGTCGTCTCCTTCACCATTCTCTAATTGAGAAATGTCGTCTCCTTCACCATTCTCTAATTGAGAAATGTCGTCTCCTTCACCATTCTCTAATTGAGAGATGTCGTCTGCTTGACCATCCTCTAATTGTGTCGTCTGCTTGTCCATTACTATTGAATTTTCTATATCAGTCTGTATATTAACAGAAGGGCTGTTGTCTTTGTCATCAAACAATAATTCGGAAGGATTACTTTCTTTGCTATCTATAGAAATTTCGGAGTTATAAATAGGATCTTTTTCCCAATGTTGTCTCTTCCCAAACCGGAAACCACTTCCAATGAAAATTGGATTCTTTCTATATGAAGTTCTTCTACTAAATGGTCTCTTTTTGTGTGTACTGTAACCTCCGGACATGACAAAGGGTCTCTTTTCTAAATGTTTGTTATTTCCGGAAGGTTTATTTTCTATTGAAAGATCATTAGATTGTGATCTTTTATCGGTGAAGATCAGATTCCCTCCGTCATAAGGTATAAACGGTATTAAACCATCTCTTACACTGCGTTTCCCAAATTGATAACCACCACTGAAAACAAATGGTCGTTTTCTTTCATCAAAGAATTCGCCATCACCATGGAATCGTTTCCCAAATTGATTACTACCACTGAATACAAATGGTCGTTTTCTTTCATCAAAGAATTCGCCTTCACCATGAGATCGTTTTCCAAATTTATATCCACCACTGCTGAATACAAATGGCCTTTTTCTTTCAACGGTGAAATCATGGTCACCATGGAATCGTTTTCCAAATTTATATCCTTTATATCCACCACTGAGTACAAATGGTCGTTTTCTTTCAACGGTGAAATCATGGTCACCATGGAATCGTTTCCTAAGTTTATATCCTTTATATCCACCACCGAGTACAAATGGTCGTTTTCTTTCGTCGAAAAATTCACCAGCATACTTTGATCGTTTTCCGAATTTGTATCCACTGCTGAAAACAAAAGGTCTTTTTGTCTCCTTCAACAGTTGGGCATTGTTGAATCGTTTTTCAAAATTATAATCAATACTAAAAGGTCGACCTACCTTAGAAATCATACCGTCACCAACATTGAATTCATTATTACCAATATCTCGTTTATCAAAGGGATCAGATTGAATTCTTACATCGCGAAAACCGTCACCAGTTCTTAAATCTGAGTGTGAAAGTGAAGTATCATAAACCTTTCTGTCTTTTGCGTTAGAGATCATTCGTTTTCCAAAGCTATATCCCCCAGTCATAAATGGTCTTTTTCTGTCTTTTGCATCAAAGGTCATTCGTTTTCCAAAGCTATTTCCCCCAGTCATAAATGGTCTTTTTCTGTCTTTTGCGTTAGAGATCATTCGTTTTTCAAAACTATATCCCCCAGTCATAAATGGTCTATCTACCTCTCCTTCTTCTTCATTGGTGTCACTTGTCGGGTTCATTTCGGACCTCTCTTGATGTATATCATTTAATTTTGTCGCCTCGTGTTGTATATAATTTTGCAGCTGGCTCAACGCGTCTTTGAAAGTTTTTACGTATTCTTCACTGTTTTCTCTTGAGTTTTTGTTACTGCTTAAGATTTGTGGTTTGTTGTTTCGAATTTCGTCATCTGTGAAAATATATTTGCATACATGATGGTTCAATAGAAACAGAAAAGAAAAATGACATTATCTTTTTTCAATATAACATTTTGATCCCTTTTTTGTTCCACGCTGTTAGAATTAAATACGTCGGTCGTCAGTGAACATTTGACAAGGCATTAATTAACGGAATAAAGAGATTTTGTAAAGAGTGACCACGTTTGTAAAATGTTATTTTTAACCTTTTATGCAAAGCATTTCTTTCTAGAAGATAAATTTTTGTACAAACATGGAATTTTTTTTAGTGAGGTTTGTGTTGCTCGATCTTTAGTTTTCTGAGTAACATTTTGTAGATCGTTGTTTGTCCTTTTTCTTTTGGCCATTGTATTGTCTGTCCTTCTTCGATTTACGACTTCTGATTACCCCTTTGTTATCTTCAAACTTTCTTAACTCCAAGATAATATTTTTCAATTGTGATTTTAAATTAAATATATAGAAGAAAACTACAGTGGCGAATACTTTGCATGTCTCAATATAATCAGTTCCTTAAAAAACGAGTCCGCCGCAAATATCGACACAAATCGTGACTATTGTATTATATATATGTGCATATAGGCTGTTCTCTGAAAACAAGAATTAAGTTTTGATTTTTATTTGGTAAAGAACTTGCATAAACGTGAGTTTCACAGTTAACAAAGATCTATCTGTACATCATTTCCTCGTAAAAACTATGTCTTTTTTATACTATTTGTTTTTATTTATAGGTAAAACACGATTTCCATCTCAGTTTATGTTCGTGTCGTTTAAAAGTAACACAACGGATGTCATTAGTGAATACTGTTTATCTTTCCAGAGCTAAAGCTTCAGTTTTCTATGTAATATTTTTGTAGACCACTGCTTATCGTTTTGTTCTTTTAATTTTGGCCATTGCATTGTCTGTTCTTCTTCGATTTATGGTATCTTATTACCCCTATGGTTTCTTCAAACTCAAAATTTTGAAGTACTAGCGTAATATAAAATGACAATACTAAATGACAGGAAACTTATTTGAAATTGAAAAATGGTTACAAAAGCTCTGATACTGAAAATCATCGGTAATCTGAAATTCTTTTCCTTTGACCTCACTGATTGATATTTTCAGTATCAAGAACTGGCTCTGGTGCGGAAAATAATCGATCAGTATCATCTGACTGATAAAACAATACCGTCAGTTTTGAAGTACTCGACATACATTATCACTAGTATCGCAGCTAATCAGAAAGAAAGCTAAACCTTTATTAGTTTGGTTTATGGTGTTTAACGCCACTTTTAACATTATTTCAGTTATATGTGGCGGTCAGTTTTATTAGTGGAAGAAACCGGAGTACCCGGAGAAAACCACCAACATATCGCGAGTTATTGACAAACTTTTCCACATAATTTTGCATCGAGTACACCTCGCCATGAACGGGGTTCGAACTCACAACTTTAGTGGCTAAAACTAAAACTTGTAATTACCCGAATCTGATACTGAACTGTATGCAACCGGTACATTTACAAGCAATACAATCGTCAGAAAGGTCATTATACTCATCTTCACTGTGAAAATAAAATGACAATACAATAGATACATTAATAATATAAATGTCTATACGTTGATTTATTCAATATTAATATGATTGGGTGAAATTTATTACATTCTTTTCACATCTTCACAATATTTGTTATACGGAGACCATTAAAATATGCCGTACTAGCAATTTCTCAAACATCTATCGGAATCAACATTCCAATCTGTTTTAAATCTAATGAATGACATCCGAGAAACAGGCGACATGCCATACCTCTGGAAATTAGCAAATGCCATGCCTATTCCAAAGCCTGGTAAAAACCTTACCGAACTGTCAAATTATCGGCACATAGCACTAACTAGTTGCGTTGTAAAGACCACAGAGACGATGGTTAATGCACCCAATTGTATAGTTTGTTGAATCCAATGGACTTTTGTCCAATATACAATGTGGATTCCGTCAATTCAGATGCACTGCCTACCCTTCCGGAACACCTGAGTTGACCCCCGGTTTTTAGTGGGGTTCGTGTTACTCGATCTTTAGTTTTATGTGTGGTGTTTTGTAGATCGTCGTTTGTCCTGTTGTCCTTTTCTTCTTTGGCCATTGTGTTGTCTGTCCTTTTCTTCTTTGGCCATTGTGTTGTCTGTCCTTTTCTTCTTTGGCCATTGTGTTGTCTGTCCTTTTCTTCTTTGGCCATTGTGTTGTCTGTCCTTTTCTTCTTTGGCCATTGTGTTGTCTGTCCTTTTCTTCTTTGGCCATTGTGTTGTCTGTCCTTTTCTTCTTTGGCCATTGTGTTGTCTGTCCTTTTCTTCTTTGGCCATTGTGTTGTCTGTCCTTTTCTTCTTTGGCCATTGTGTTGTCTGTCCTTCGATTTACGGATTCTGATTCTTCAAACTCTTATTAGATCATCTTAACAGTTTGAAACGTTTATTCGAAATGTTTTTGCCATAAAAGGAGCTTGATGTGTCTATCTTTTTCGATATTTCAAAAGCATATGACACAACATGGAAAAATCGCATTTTCAAAGACGTCTTTGCTATGATGTTGAAGGAAAACTACATACTTTAATTTCTAAATTGTGTCAGAAAGAGAATTTAAGTTAGAATCAAATCAGTTTATTCTGATATCATGTCCTTGGACAAGAGATAGGAATTCCCGAGGGAAGAATTCTTTAGTATTATGATAAACAGCCTAACTTAAGTTTTACATGATAGCATTAAAAGTTCTCTTTATTTCGATGTATACTTGATGTGTTATCATAGTAATTAAAAATAAGAACAATATTGAAATACAATCACTGTTGGGGCCCGGGTGGCTCAATGACTAACAACTCATACAAGCCTATCACCAATACGGCGTGGGTTCGCGCCCCGCTTTGTAAATTACAAAAAAGGGTGCACTCGACTCGCAGCCGCATGTGATAAAGTTTACCAGTTGCTTGCCCATGATCGGTGGTTCTATCCGGGTACTCCAGCTTCCTCCACCACTAAAACTGGTCGTCATGATATAGCTGAAATTTTGTTGAAAGTGGCGTTAAAACACAAAAAATCAAATCAACATTTACAGTTAAATAAAATATCAAAACGTGGGCGATGGAGATTGGAGTTAAATTCTTTTGTTCAAAAACTGTTGTTATGCACTTTTGCAATAACAGAAAATTCGTCCCAGAACTGGAGCTAAAATTGCATAACACCCATAGTAAAATAGGTAAAATAATAAAACGTTTAGGTCTTATATTTTAGTTAAAAATGTCACAGCTCTCAGTCTGAAGTGTACATTATTACTCTTCGCGAGCATCCGAGTTCACCCTCTGTTTTTGATGAGATTCGTGTTACTCATCTTTTTAGTTTTTTGTGTTGTCCTGTTATGCGTCTTTACGTTCTTAGTGATGTTTGTTACGATTTCCGCATAAAAACGATGTTCTGTTCGTCTTTACCTCCAGTTGTTTGTAGGAGGTTCGTCTTTACCTCCAGTTGTTTGTAGGAGGGCTCATGTTTTATTTACGTTATTTGTGTTTGTAGGAGGTTTGTCTTTACCTCCAGTTGTTTGTAGGAGGTTCGTCTTTACCTCCAGTTGTTTGTAGGAGGTTCGTCTTTACCTCCAGTTGTTTGTAGGAGGCTCATGTTTTATTTAGGATATTCTGTTCGTCTTTACCTCCAGTTGTTTGTAGGAGGTTCGTCTTTACCTCCAGTTGTTTGTAGGAGGTTCGTCTTTACCTCCAGTTGTTTGTAGGAGGTTCGTCTTTACCTCCAGTTGTTTGTAGGAGGTTCGTCTTTACCTCCAGTTGTTTGTAGGAGGGCTCATGTTTTATTTACGTAATTTGTGTTTGTAGGAGGTTTGTCTTTACCTCCAGTTGTTTGTAGGAGGTTCGTCTTTACCTCCAGTTGTTTGTAGGAGGTTCGTCTTTACCTCCAGTTGTTTGTAGGAGGGCTCATGTTTTATTTAGGATGTTCTGTTCGTCTTTACCTCCAGTTGTTTGTAGGAGGTTCGTCTTTACCTCCAGTTGTTTGTAGGAGGTTCGTCTTTACCTCCAGTTGTTTGTAGGAGGTTCGTCTTTACCTCCAGTTGTTTGTAGGAGGTTCGTCTTTACCTCCAGTTGTTTGTAGGAGGTTCGTCTTTACCTCCAGTTGTTTGTAGGAGGGCTCATGTTTTATTTACGTTATTTGTGTTTGTAGGAGGTTTGTCTTTACCTCCAGTTGTTTGTAGGAGGTTCGTCTTTACCTCCAGTTGTTTGTAGGAGGTTCGTCTTTACCTCCAGTTGTTTGTAGGAGGTTCGTCTTTACCTCCAGTTGTTTGTAGGAGGTTCGTCTTTACCTCCAGTTGTTTGTAGGAGGTTCGTCTTTACCTCCAGTTGTTTGTAGGAGGTTCGTCTTTACCTCCAGTTGTTTGTAGGAGGTTCGTCTTTACCTCCAGTTGTTTGTAGGAGGTTCGTCTTTACCTCCAGTTGTTTGTAGGAGGTTCGTCTTTACCTTTAGTTGTTTGTAGGAGGTTCGTCTTTACCTCCAGTTGTTTGTAGGAGGTTCGTCTTTACCTCCAGTTGTTTGTAGGAGGTTCGTCTTTCCCTCCAGTTGTTTGTAGGAGGTTCGTCTTTACCTCCAGTTGTTTGTAGGAGGTTCGTCTTTTACCTCCAGTTGTTTGTAGGAGGTTCGTCTTTTACCTCCAGTTGTTTGTAGGAGGTTCGTCTTTACCTCCAGTTGTTTGTAGGAGGTTCGTCTTTACCTCCAGTTGTTTGTAGGAGGTTCGTCTTTACCTCCAGTTGTTTGTAGGAGGTTCGTCTTTACCTCCAGTTGTTTGTAGGAGGTTCGTCTTTACCTCCAGTTGTTTGTAGGAGGTTCGTCTTTACCGTCAGTTGTTTGTAGGAGGTTCGTCTTTACCTCCAGTTGTTTGTAGGAGGTTCGGCTTTACCTCCAGTTGTTTGTAGGAGGTTCGTCTTTACCTCCAGTTGTTTGTAGGAGGTTCGTCTTTACCTCCAGTTGTTTGTAGGAGGTTCGTCTTTACCTCCAGTTGTTTGTAGGAGGTTCGTCTTTACCTCCAGTTGTTTGTAGGAGGTTCGTCTTTACCTCCAGTTGTTTGTAGGAGGTTCGTCTTTACCTCCAGTTGTTTGTAGGAGGTTCGTTTTTACCTCCAGTTGTTTGTAGGAGGTTCGTCTTTACCTCCAGTTGTTTGTAGGAGGTTCGTCTTTACCTCCAGTTGTTTGTAGGAGGTTCGTCTTTACCTCCAGTTGTTTGTAGGAGGTTCGTCTTTACCTCCAGTTGTCTGTAGGAGGTTCGTCTTTACCTCCAGTTGTTTGTAGGAGGTTCGTCTTTACCGTCAGTTGTTTGTAGGAGGTTCGTCTTTACCTCCAGTTGTTTTTAGGAGGTTCGTCTTTACCTCCAGTTGTTTGTAGGAGGTTCGTCTTTACCTCCAGTTGTTTGTAGGAGGTTCGTCTTTACCTCCAGTTGTTTGTAGGAGGTTCGTCTTTACCTCCAGTTGTTTGTAGGAGGTTCGTCTTTACCTCCAGTTGTTTGTAGGAGGTTCGTCTTTACCGTCAGTTGTTTGTAGGAGGTTCGTCTTTACCTCCAGTTGTTTGTAGGAGGTTCGTCTTTACCTCCAGTTGTTTGTAGGAGGTTCGTCTTTACCTCCAGTTGTTTGTAGGAGGTTCGTCTTTACCTCCAGTTGTTTGTAGGAGGTTCGTCTTTACCTCCAGTTGTTTGTAGGAGGTTCGTCTTTACCTCCAGTTGTTTGTAGGAGGTTCGTCTTTACCTCCAGTTGTTTGTAGGAGGTTCGTCTTTACCTCCAGTTGTTTGTAGGAGGTTCGTCTTTACCTCCAGTTGTTTGTAGGAGGTTCGTCTTTACCTCCAGTTGTTTGTAGGAGGTTCGTCTTTACCTCCAGTTGTTTGTAGGAGGTTCGTATTTACCTCCGTTTGTAGGAGGGCTCATGTTTTATTTACGTTATTTGTATTTATTTGCGCATAGTGTAGTCCAACACATATTGTGTTGTGATTTTTGTGTTGTTTGTCTTCGTCTTATGTCCCCAATGTTGCAATTTTCTCTGGATTTTCAATTCTTGATTGCCCTTTGGTTTTCTCTGACATTTATCTAAGTTCATAATTTGGCACCATCCTCATATCACATTTTGGCTAAGAAGAGCTTGAAGATACCAAAGGGGTAATCAGAATCCATTAATCGAAGAAGGACTGACAACACAATGGCCAAAAGAAAAAGTACAAAAGGACAAACAACGATCTTCAAAACACACACACACAACTAAAGATCGAGTAACACGAACCCCACTAAAAACCGGGGTGAACTCAGGTGCTCCGGAAGGGTAGGCAGTTCCTGCTCCACTAGTGCGACCCGTCGTATGGTAGCATAATCATCATTGGGCAGTTCAATCTAACACCCCAAAAAAACAGCTCTTCCCTTACAAGACACATCAATTCAATATAGACAAATCAACAGTTTATTGTGAGGTCAGGACAAGATGAAATAAGAGCTTCCGTCGTCTTCTGGGTGTCTTCAACCTATGCCAACATTTTGAAATATCATATTCAAGGTATGCCAACAAACATTATATTACAGGTGTTTATATAGCAATTAATTACATTTACAGGTAAGTAAATTTGGAAATGCAGGTCTCAAAAGTGAAATTTATTATTTAAAAAAAAACAAAGCAAAACAAAAAACAATTTAAAAATATAAGAATAAGTCTGTCATTTAATAACTTGAAATTTTTTTTTTTAATTTTTGTGAAAATTTATATATCAAAATAAAAATCTGGTAAAATTACACAAAAATCTGTAAATAAAAAAGATGAAAATATAAAATATTTGAATAATTTAAATAAACAATTATTAAAAAAAAACAAAAACAAAAAACAATTTAAAGATATAAGAATAAGTCTGTTAAAATTTAATAACTTGAACAAAAAAAGATTAAACTTTGTAAAAAATTATATATAAAATAAAAATCTTGTAAAATTACACAAAAATCTGTAAATAAAAAAGATGAAAATATAAAATTTTAGAATAATTTAAATAAACATTGTTATCCAAAATCTAAGACAATTGTATTTTTAGCAATTTGTAATGTGATTGTGCATACTGATTGTTTTTGGTTATTTTGATAAAGTATGATAAAAAAAATATCTGTGCCTATAATATCTTTAATTTATTTTCATGAAATATGATAAAAAAAAATATCTGTGCTTGTAATATCCTAATTTATTTTCATGATGTATGACATAAAAATATATATGTTTATAATATCCTATTTTATTTTCATAATGATTGATGTTAAAATATATGTGCTTATAATAATATCCTAATTATTTTTATAAAGTTTGATATTGAATTTATGTGCTGATATACTGATTTTTTGTTTGTTATATTCCATAAAATATGATTTTAAATACTTACTTTCTACTTACTATTCATTAAAAATTAATTGTGGACTTGGAGTACATTGACATCTTCCCCGATTTTACGGGCGCATTTCATTTGCGCAGATTTGGGGATTAACTACCCTTTCATTTGCGCGACTAAAGTGCCCTACATTTGCGCCGATTTTTTACCTGTTGCAATCCTTCAATTGCGCGAAAAAAAAATAATTATATTTAATATTTGTAACTTTACATATTAAATGTACATAAATGTATAAAAATTTAGAATTTCAATTTTAATAAGAAAAATCTAAAAAAAAAAATATTTCCGAGTTTAATTGATGAAAAAGCATTTTGGCTTAAATAAATAATTATAATCTTAATTTATGTTTTAAGCAGAAATATAAACTTTATTATTTTAATGTAAAAATACAACTGAATAAGAAATGACAATTTGAAACATAGCTGAACAGATTTATACGTAGCGAGCTTCAGACAGGAGAGGAGCAACATTTGACGGACAATGACCTGAAAAGTCTGTCACTAGCGATATATAGGCAGCGAAGGAAGAGACATCCGACTTTACCAAAATGCATAATAGACGTTCATGAGGCATTAAGTATACTATGACAGTTAAAACATCAAAGTCTGAGGATATGTGCTTAGTAAATGATGTAGATTCGCATATCATTATTTTCTCCTGAACTTCGAATCTTCGTGTACTCTGTACTCAAGTGAAGGAACTTTTCATTGATGGGACATTCAAATGCTGTCTGAAATTCTTTGAACAGTTGTATACTATACATGGGTACAGCAATAGTCACTACATACCACTTGTCTTCGCTTTGTTAGTTTCGAAATCAGAAGATCCGCGATGTACTTCAATTCGTTCGCTGATTATATATTGGAAAATTACATTATGCCGGATTCAAGGTTTCCTCCAACATTGTGGTCTTCATTACCGTCACCCAACGCAAAACGCATAACTAATGGAGCGGAGTCGTTCCATGCACACTACAACGAACAATTGTATGCAGCTCATCCCACAATATTTATTTTCTTAGATGTTCTGTCGAAAATTCAAACAACAACATATGTAAAAGTCAGAACAATCCTTATGCCAGCAATCATCCGAAGATCTGAGATGGAAAAGCTTTCTAACCTGATGGACCAATACAGCAACCTACAGGCTAACGAGATCGACAGATACCAGTTTGTGAAAGCGATAGGTTACAAATACTCATGAAAATAGGGCAATCTTGTTTAATAGATTAAAGAATTACGTAGTTACAATTGAATTGATATTAACTGGTGATGAAAATTTGACTCCTAACCAAAACATTGAAATCTTCTCTGTTGTTTATTCTTTTATTAGAAGCACCCAGCGCTTTAACTAATATACTAGCTTAATCACTCCAGTCCATGTTGTTTTTTGTTGTTTTTGTTTGTTTGAAACCTTTCTTCTTCTTCCTATCCTTCTTTCTATCCCTATGTTTTGAATATTTTATTTCACCTTATTTTTCTTTATATTTACTTTATTATTAACGTCTAAATATATCATGTTGTAAAATTTATTTGTATAATTATCGCCATTATGTACAATTATTTTTTGTTTATATCTTTGTAAAAGGGAAAGGACTTCACTAATGTTGTCATAACTTGTGTCCAATCCCATTTGCAACTTTTATGCAAATAAATTATGTTTAAACTTTAAACAAATACTCTGCTAAAGCCGACATCTAAATGTTTTGTGACTGAACTGTATTTTATGCTTTTTAAACTAGTGCTTATATATATCCTGCCCAAAATCCTACTTCCACCTCCCCGCGGTGGGCAGGGGTAACAGAAATTAATTATCAATTAACTAATTTCTGGCTGACGGAAGAAGTATTATTATAATATATATTATATAAATATTACCAAAAATACCATAATCATTATTAAAAAATTACAGGTAATCTGCGCATTTGAAGGATTGCAACAGGTAAATCTCAGGTAAAAAATCAGCGCAAATGAAAGGTGTTTTGCAGCGCAAATGAAAGATTTTTTCCGCTCAATTGTAAGGCTAATCCGCGCAAATGAAATGTACCGGATTTTACACTAATTAAACATGACTAGTCATGTTTATATAGCAATTAACCTATTCAACCTATGCCAACAATCTTTCTTACCTTTATATATAATTTTTTTTAAATGTTGGCATAGGTTGAATGAACCGTCTTCTGTGCATTGGGTTTATGTGATCACATATATTTAGACTTTATGAACACATGATAGTCTTACATTTAGCATTCTGGTAAAACATAATCAATATATTACAATGTTTGACAGATATTTCTGGGGGGTTTTGATTTATTTCATTTATCACATAATTATATTTTATTTTGTGTGAAAAGAATGTCTGGATGTAGCAGTATTTAATGATGGTTTGTTTGCTTGTGCTTAATGTCACTATCAACAATATTTCAGTTATATCGTGTCGGTCAGTTTTATTGGTGGAGGAAACCGGGGGTACGTCTAAACACCGCGTAGGACTCCTGAGTGCACTCCAATCGTAACTACTCGGCCATTCTCGCTACCCTTCAAATAACCTCGTATGCATTAGGCGTATAAATCGCACTACTTTTCACATGTCAGTTACATGAAAGTTTGATAAAGTTATATTTTAAACAATTTTCTATATTTCCATTAAAGTTTTAATTAGTTTTGCATGGTTAGATTTTACTTAGTATGTCTTCCATATTGAATTTTCGTGGACTATATTTTTGTGCGGCTTAACTTAACTTAACTTCCGGCAAACAATTTAAGAAGAATTTCTACTATGTACGTACGAGGTTATCTGCAGGGTAGCGAGAATGGCCGAGTAGTTACGATTGGAGTGCACTCAGGACCTCCAAAGTCCACTCAAGACATGATGCGGTTATTTTAGTTTGACACAGGACATGTTATTGAACTGTCAAAGTTTTGTGCAGATAACTTGAACGTTTTAGGAGTTATGAAGGATTTTCTTATATCCCTTTGACATGCCGCCCAATTACACAACCGATCGAATGATCGATCATGCATGAAAATCCTATAAACAAATTACTATCGTTTCTTGGCCAAACAAATTAGATCATAAAATGGATTTTTATATATTTTATTTAATAAATAAATTATTCATAACACAAACAGGTATACATAATAAATAGTTATATGCATGAAAAAGATGAAAAATGTTTTGTGCGTACGTAATTAGTATTAAAATCACAAAGTTTAAAAATATAAAACTTTCAGAAAACAATGGTTTGGTCTTTAAGGAGAGATTTTTTTTTTGGCGTAAATTCTATGTAACTTAAAATTATTTTAATGAGTACACACAATAAGAATTATTTTTAAATAAAAAGCATGGAATTTTTTTTTAAAGTACATAGTTTATAAAATAGAATTATTAAAGAAGAGATGATCATTTGTCTGCACATTTTTTTTAATGTACATGTACTTGTTGAATGCGTATTTAAAATAATATGACAGAAGCAAAATACAATATACAATATTTCAATTAATTCAGCTATAGTTCTAAAAACATAATGAGTTGAAGGATGGAAAAAGAAAGTTCTAATATCTTGGCTGTGTACGATTGGTTCGAAGTCGTTTGTTCTGGTGAGGTTTCTTGGCAAGTTTCTTGGGTTTCGGAACTTTGAAATTTGAACATGTAGATTTGGCGGCTGTGACTAGAGGAGTGTGGTCGTTCAACAACTTTTGAAATATGCGCTCACGCTGCTCGAGTGTCTTTGAAAACCAACACTGGTGAGAAACACTATGTCTTTTGTATCTTCCACAGAGTTCGTAGTTTCCGGTACCATAAAACGATCGTTCTAAGTCTACATGTTGAATACGAACGACGTTCAATAGTTTGGTTGTCAGCTTGGGAATGGGTCGTGGCGTCCAATCAACGGCTTTTTTGAAGACATGATTAATCGACTCACAATTGTTGTTTGTTTATAACCGTTCGTGCTGTAGTTGTGATTTTGGCTGAAGAACGTGGTCTTCTAGTCGGTCTCTTTAAGACGGCTGTTGTAATACGACTCGACTAATACCAAGCATGCATAAGAATCATCAGAAACAAGATATGATTATAATCTAACGATTATGGAGTCTCCCAAACCGGCCACTGACAACAGGTTTAAGAAATAAATCAAAAGCTACCTTTGAAATCGAACAATGTTGAATTTTTGCGGTATTGTGGCGGCCATTTTGAAAATGGAGACCGGTAGAATTTTTTCGATGTCGGGAATCAATTCAGGACGTTGAAATCGAACAATGTTGAATTTGTGCGGTATTGTGGTGGCCATTTTGAAAATGGCGACCGGTAGAAATTTTTCAATGTCGGGAATCAATTCGGGACATCATTATCTACCCACATATAAAATGTTGAAGATATCGGACAATGTTGAATTTTTACCGCCCATTTTTTATGCCGTGTTTTGGCAGCCATTTTGAAAATGGCAGAAATCTCGAAAATTTTGAAAACGCAGAATTTCTCCTCTAATGGTGACCTATCACTATGTCAAATTTTATGTCTCTATCATTATCCATTTAGAAGTTATCAACATTAATGTACGAAATTTCAACTTTCCCATAGGATTCTATAGTAACCCCTACCCCCTTTGAACCCCTCAAAATATGACTTTGACCCCCTTTACCACAAAGCTGAAAACTTTAGGACCAACTAGAAACATATATCTATAACTCCACCAAGTTTCATGAAATTCTGTCCAGTAATTCCTGAGATCTGCCGTGGACAAGTTCATGTGCCACGGATAGAAAGAAAGAAAGGAGGAGGAGGAGGAGGAGGAGGAGGAGGAGGAGGAGGAGGAGGAGGAGGAGGAGAATAATAATAATAATAATAATAATAATAATAATAATAATAATAATAATAAGAAACGGAGCAAAAACAATATTTGTTTGGGAGACTTAATAATACCTCTGCCAATCTGTCGAGAGACTCTTGATAGTTGTAACCGGATTCCGGTGATAACCATGGACGAAACATTGTGCTTAACTGTTGCGAGAAATTTCACAAATGGCTCGGAAAAGACCAGAATGGGTCTTTTTTTCCAAAATATTTCTCATTTTACTCAAATGGTTTCATTGTGTAAGATGTCTATCGTTTTCTTAGCAATTTTGTAATAAACAATAACGATTGTTTTCATTAACATTTTAACTAATTATTAGTTGTTGTAGCTGTTATGTGTGTCCACGCTTAAAAGTCTTCATCACGAACATCAAAAGACACTAGAATAATAAATGATTTGAAAACTAAAAGTTCAAACAATATGAATAATTGGGTTTTTTTTGTTTTTTTTTTTTTTTTCTCCCGCAAATTTCAATAATATTTTCTAATTTCAAACTTTATAAAAAAATTCTCATTGCAATTTAAAAATGAAAATTTCTTGTTGCAAAATGAACAGATAATTATTTTCATCTCATTTGCAATATTTGATAAAAAAAAAATCTCATGTTATAGACCTTTTTATTCTTAAAAACATGGGCGTGGCCATTATCGATTTCCGAGTGTGTCCGCCATTAGTAAAGTGCCAAAATATTATGTTCTCGGGGTTTATCGATACGCTAATGTATGGTTTCTCTAGTACAGGTGTCACAATATACTGTTATTTCGGCTTGAAATTCAATGATAACACCTGCTGTGAAGTGATTTATAAACGGAGATATAATAACAATGATATAATGACAACAAATAAATTACCTGGTATGTATTTTTTTTTTAATTACCGTTATATTCCCCATACAAAATCAGTATAAATCCTACTTGATAAAAAACAGCATGCACTTTTTTTCCTTTTTTGCTTTTTTGTTGCTTTTCAAGCATAAGAAAAAAGGGGTAATCAAATTAATATTTTGTATGAAATTAAAAAGTAAATATATAAATTATAATATACGCTTTTTGAAATTATTACTATACGATTTAAAGTGAAGTAATAATGATAAAAAGTGTGCCTAACTTATAAGAAATAACTTAACTTTGAATGTGACATCTTAAGGTGCATTTTTTAATTCTGTTTAATTTTATTTATTTTTTGTTTGTTAAATTGTAAAACAAATTAAAACTTTTTGTCGGTCAATTTCTGAAGTGAAGATGAAAAGGAATTTAAGTTTTATCAAATTAAAACATCTGAATATCTGAATTTCTTTATCTGAAAAAAAGTTTCATGAGGAATCTAATATAACTATTTGCTCCTAGGTTTCAGATACGTGAACCGGACGGGCATTTTTCACCCCATTTGTCTTCTTTTTTAAATTTCTTTGCTAGGATTTCATAGTTTTATATTGATTTATTCTTTAATTCTATATGTTTTTGAAGATTGATTAAAATTTAATATTGACGTGTTAAGGAAGTGGTAGCGCTTTCTAGACTTGTAGTCTGCTGAAGGTCGACCGTATCAACAGCGATGCGATGCTTCCCGGATTTGGCACTTAGGGGAATAGACAGTCGTGTCATTTTGTAACAAAGGTGTTAAATTCATATTGTAGAAAGATAACTATCATTATAACTGATAGTTAACTGTGTATTGCATAACAAGTTATAGCAAAGACATCACTAAAACACAAAAATTTAATTTATGTATTAGGTTGATTCTTAAATGTATTTGATTTGCAATATGACTGTTAAACTCTACCCCCTTCCCACAAAGGGTTAACAATGATAAAAATATATATAACTGAATTATAATGACAAAAAAAACCGCTGAATTTTGTTGCAGGACATCATGTCGTTCATTTTTACTTCTTACAGAATCAAGATTTATTTCAAGATTTATCTACAGAAATGTGATACCTCTTTGTAAATTGTTAATTATTTTATGCGGCTTCTACATGAAAAACAATAATTCCTACACTGCTCACTTTGTTCCCGTTTCCTTTGTTTATATTATTTAAACTTTCATTTAAGACAACATTTAACTCAGTTTTTTCCTTTCTATGTTATCCTCTACCGCATACGGAAGGAACATTTATTCCTCCACATATTTGCTACTCTATCATTGTGCAAATGATTGATTTTTTGGTCAATTGCATAAGTGCTCCCTACATCATAAAAATATGCGACTTTGTGAAGTGAAGACAATATTCGAAGGGAACTTAGTTCTTTTGTACAAAATATATACCGTTAGTAAAAAATGTGTGTTAAGGGTTTCCATAACGACCGTTTGTTGTTGTTGCGTACCCCGTTTTATATTGAAATTCTGCCACATAAGCAAGGTTAAAATCTGAATAGCTACAGATCGATCTGTTAGCCCACATCTGGCAAAATGACTAGCTAATTCTTTAATTTTGATAATATTGATGACCGTATAGATTTGTCCGACCTGGTCCTGAACTTTGTGATTCTGAACAATTTAAACAATAACCGTTTAAGTTCAATTCAATAATCCATATTTCGAAATATTCGGCCAAAATCACGGGAATAAGCCATATAATATTAACTGAAGCGTGTTTATCTAATCCAATTATGAATACTGATTAATCGTGCATATGTAAATTAAAAACAAATCACATTTTATAATGGGATAAATTCATTTAATTTAATTCCAGGATAAAGAAAATCTCGTGGAAATATGGATAAAAAAAATCAATTTCATATTGAAAAAAAAATAATACCATTTTATTTTCGTATAGATTTGAATAAGTTTTCATTGCATATCTAGTACACAACAATGTATTAATTTTATAAATATATCATTTTTCGATTCTTCGTTTTCACGTTGTCAATCTAATTATTTTGTTTATTGCGCGCTTGATGACCATCTCCGCACCAATGACTACAATAAACATGCGTTCACGCACGACTGACTACACAGCTATGGCACTTCTCGCACAAAAATGGTTACAACTTAAATAAAATATTGATACTATCGATTTCAATCCTATTGCATACGATTGCAAATCAAATTTCGAATAAGATGATCTACTTTATTATCTGATAAGCCCATTTTTTTCATGTCCTGAGTGCACTCAGGAGTCCGGAGCGGTGTTTAGACGTACCGGGAAACCAGATGACCTCAGGATGTACTTTGCTACTTCATGGTGTTAAAATCTCCATATCTAGGGATAGGAACATAAATAACATAATGTTATATGTATAAATATACTAACTAATTAATTTCTTCTTAAAATGTAGAGGTAATAATTGAAGACACCATTACCTAAGGTGTGTCAAATTAATGTAATTAATCAGTTATTGCCTGCAATGACGTCTTACATTATAGGAGACTATGAGTCTCGTCGTGACATGTCGTCACACAACTAACTCGTTGATGACATCATTACCTAAGATCAAAATCAAAACATCAAGGTTCATGGAGGGACTATCTAGTAGCAGACGACTTGCAGATCTACGTGCTACTTGTACTTTTATATGTCAGTGTGGTAATAAACGATTTTATCTTACGTTTCAGACAAATTAATCAACTACAATATTATAATAATAATCTTTATTATATACATGAACAACATAAAGAAATGTCATATATTCATAGTTAAAGTTATACATTGACCAATGTGAACCTCATTTTCGTAATTCTAACGATTGCTTTATATAGTCAACAACACTGGGCAAAAATTCTTTATCAGGAATTAACATAATTTGTACTTGGCAAAAAAAGTCCAGTTGGTCGAAATTAGCATGATACTTTTTAATATTATTTATTAAAACATTTCTAAGATTATTATTTATTTGGCATTGTAGAAAAAAATGAATCTCATCATCTAGTACTTTACAAGTTTTACAGTCTTTGATGTCTGTGAATTTTCTTGTATCTACCTGGTTAAATTTCTATTGGATGATTACTCGTCCTAAATTTAGTTAAAAGTTGTCGATTGTTAAATATTTTTGTAAGTTTTGTATAGTCTTCTAGTTTAATGTCTGTTTTTAATTTACTATATAGAAACAGTTTTGAACTATCATCTAAGTTTGATATTTTTCAAGTATTTTTTCTTCATATTTTTCTTTAATAGTTTTTTTAAACGTATTTTTTAATGTATCCTTGACAAGTAAAAAGGGTTTGCTAAAATCTTCAAAATTATTTTGATTAAGTTCTACTTCTTTAAATATTTCTGTGGCAAAGGTGTACCATGTATAAATATTTTCATTACTTATATTTTTATTTGTATTAAATGCTTCCTTAACAAGGGTGTTTATTCCATCCGACTGAATCCTGGAATAGTAGAGCATACATACCTTGTGTCTTTATAAATGAGTCTAATGGTAGTCTACCCAATTCACATTTTGCTGAGATATTACAAAATGTTTTCTTGATACCTAGAACTGCTTTACAAAATTTATGATGTAATTTTTCAAAACTAAATCTATCAACAAATGACAACTTATCACAATTACTTCCATGAGCCTTCGATCTATTCTCGGCTTTATAAATATAGTAATAGTCTTCCATATACCAAATTTCACTATTGTAAAGTATTATAGGTCTAATTAAAGAGTCAAATAATTTACAAGACAATTCAACTGGGACATGTAAAAATTCTGACAAGTATTTTTTCAACGAGAAGAATGTTTTTAGTCCTTTTTTAGAAAGTTCCTGGGATTATAGAACCTGTATTCTTACCTGTACATTATCAGTTATCTACGTGTCTACCCGTGGGTATTGATATTGTACCACCCTGAAGGGATTCTGTATAGCCTGAGGCGAAGCCGAAGGTTGTACAGTATTGCTGAAGACTGGTGAACATTGAAAATTGGTCAATTGTAGGGTGATACCAAAGTTATCTCCAAACACCTTGTCAAAATGCACCCAAATTTTCACCTGAGCTATGGCATTTCAGTCCGCAAGTACAAAAACGTTACGACTACGTTACAAAAAGAACAAGAAACTCAATTAAAAATTAGTTTTTGTTTTCAAACCGGGGATAAAATCGCTATTTACGTGTCTACCCGTAGGCATTGAGATTGTACCACCCTTCAGCAATACTGTACAACCTTCGGCTCTACCTCAGGCTATACAGAAGTGCTTCAGGGTGGTACAATCCACGGGTAGACACGTAGATAACTGATAATAACCACCGGGTAAATTTGATCCAATAATATGCAATAAAATGGTATCTTTTATTTAGGGACATACCCATTTTTCAAAATTTCTAAGTCACGTTGTTCCGCAATTTTGACAAAGAAGCTCTATTAGCTTAAAAATATAATAAAGAGAGAAATTGTCATATTTCATGATAAAATGAGATATGCAAACAAGGTGTGAAATGGAAAGGGAAAGGCGGGTATTCTAATAAGAATTGTAGGGTGATACCAAAGTTATCTCCAAACACCTTGTCAAAATGCACCCAAATGTTCAAATGATTGGTCAAAATTTAAAGGTTTGAATTCTTAAACCAACTATCGTCATCACAGTAAAGTAGTGTACATTTAATCTGTCTCCAGCTGCGTGATCACTGCTGTACAAAAAATCGGCTGACGTGAAAACTCATATACAGATATATACATGACATCGTTGACTAAAAGCTGTGGTCGTATCTTAAATTTTACGTCCTGCCATGTCCATTCTAAGGCCATGTGTTTTACACTCGGAAGAGGGAGGGTACTATAATATTTGATTGTCAGTACTTTGATGAAGTCTCCCATTCGTGCATACAAAGTCGACGAGAACGAAGCACACTTTTTAATCTCTTGCCCAAATATGAATTGGAGAGAAACCCAGTATTGGTCGGAAACTGATATATAAACATTAGGCACTGGCTACGATTACCCGGATTTACCTGGATTGGGTAATAATAACGAAAAATTAGGATTACCTGAAAGACTAAGTACCGGAATACAATTCCGGTTCAGGAACCTATTTCACGGAAAAAAATCGGGTAATCGTAATTTTATTTGTTAGAACTACCTGGTCTTATTATTACCCGGAAAAAACTAAATTAGTAAAACAAAAGAAACAGCTGAATGGAACTGTTCAATCTGAAAAATTGATGTTCATCTTTATGCATCCATAGTTTGCGATGGATGTTTAGAGTGTGCCAGAACGGTAAATCGCAAGAACTATCTTAAATGTGTTGGCCTCTAAGCGCCACCAAAATCCGGCACGTACTGGCTATGTAGACACACAGGCGCTCGTGGCACGGGTTTACCACCCCCCTTTTTTCTAACTTTCTGTTTGCAAATTTATTTTCAATAAAATTTCTTTATTTCTTTATTATTTCATCTCTTTTTCCTTATTTTAACTTGTTCGTGTCAATATTCATACAATCTTGTGTTAACATCAAATTGCATGTGTCGACCCTATAGATACTAATAATACGCAAGGCATGCAACTCGGCAGGTTTAGCAATCGTACCACTGCTCGCTTCGAGTACATTTATTGCACCCTATTTCCATTATGTCATTCAAACTAGGACATGTATCCATTCCTAAAAGACGCATCTTTTTGCCCCTGTTTTTGTTTTGTGCATACGATAACTCAGTTCTCCAGAATTTTAATATTTTCACACATTTATTGCCAAATTTTTCGTATAAGGATCCACGGCAGACGGAAGTGACGTACCACTGCATTAACTTCAACGATAGGGTCAGAAAAGTTCCAAAAAATTATTATTTAAATGTTTGGAACGTTTCTGACCCTATCGTTGAAGTTAATGCAGTGGTACGTCACTTCCGTCTGCCGTGGGTCCTTATACGAAAAATTTGGCAATAAATGTGTGAAAATATTAAAATTCTGGAGAACTGAGTTATCGAATGCACAAAACAAAAGCAGGGGCAAAAAGATGCGTCTTGTAGGAATGGATACATGTCCTAGTTTGAATGACATAATGGAAACAAGGTGCAATAAATGTACTCGAAGCGAGCAGGGGTACGATTGTTAAACCTGCCGAGTTGCATGCCTTGTGTATTATTAGTATCTATAGGGTCGACACATGCAATTTGATGTTAACATAAGATTGTATGAATATTGAAACGAACAAGTTAAAATAAGGAAAAAGAGATGAAATAATAAAGAAATAAAGAAATTTTATTGAAAATAAATTTGTAAACAGAAAGTTAGAAAAAAGGGGGGTGGTAAATCCGTGCCACGAGCGCCTGTGTGTAGACAGTGCTATAACAAAGGAAACTAACTTGATTATGTCTTATGTAATTCCATCTTTGTAAATATATTTACGAAGTATATTTCATATCTTTTTGATGTATGATTTAAGATGTAACATCAATCACAAATTGATATATAATAATAATAATTCTTTCAATTATTTATGTCCAATAATGAAATCCCTAGAACTTCCGGGTAATAATAAGACTATAATAACTCTAACAAATAAAATTACGATTACCCGCTATTTTTCCGTGAAATGGGTTCCTGAACCGGAATTGTATTCCGGCACTTAGTCTCTCAGGTAATCCTAATTTTTCGTTATTATTACCTAATCCAGGTAATCGTAGCCAGTGCCTAAACATTATATAAGCATATTGTGTTGATATAACTGTCGAGTTAGTTGTGTGACGATGTATCACGAAACTCATAGTGTGAAAAGATGCGGAGTTCACAACTGACGAGACATGATATAAGGAATTGTACTAACTCTTTTATGCATATCACATTTTCACATGGGGGTACTGACATTCAAAATAGTTTTCTATATGTCACAATTTTCATTCAAAGAGGATGGTACGGGGAGAGCACTTTAAGAAAGTAAAAAATGAAATAAAAAATTGAAACACGAAGAACGGGAAATTATTTCATCAGAAACGAAGATCAAGCACTAACATAACAACTGATTATTAATATCAATATCTTTAATGCATAATATATTTTACTTCTTGTTTGTATTACGCAGAGTCAAAGACGAACGTTCCATACACTCAGATTACACTCAGTCACATTACAAATGCTCAACAGATTGGGGCATCTTATAATTAACGATGATCTTATGAACATCTTAGACTTTAAAAGTGTAACAACAATCGATCTTAAAGTGATCATAAAGTGATTGACAACTCTTATGCAATACATCTACGACGGCCTAAAATGCGGCTTCTTAACTCTCCCTTAGAATTAAGAAGACTTCTTACGACTCTCAACAATTTACCCCTGTATCACAAAACTCTCTTATTTTTCTGATAATTCATAATATTAAGGTTGGTCCTCACCATTTTTATAAAACGTACTTTATCACTTAGCTTATAAAAGATACACAGCTTTTGCATCTCAGAAATCAAAATAGACAGTGAAACCGTAAGCTACAACTTACAAGAGGTGTATTGAGGTGTATTGCGAGATAGGAATAATACTCTACATTCCTTCTGCGATTAACAAATAAGGAATTACAAACTTGACAGAGAGAGTATATATAACTTATGTGAAGCATTTCAAACAGGTCTTGAAAGAAAAACTTCAGCATATGACAGTGGAAATCAGAAACAATAATTCGAAGAAGGACAGACAATACAATGATCAAAAGAAGGACAGACACTACAATAATCAAAAGAAGGACAGACACTACAATAATCAAAAGAAGGACAGACACTACAATGATCAAAAGAAGGACAGACACTACAATAATCAAAAGAAGGACAGACAATACAATGATCAAAAGAAGGACAGACAATACAATGATCAAAAGAAGGACAGACAATACAATGATCAAAAGAAGGACAGACAATACAATGATCAAAAGAAGGACCGACAATACAATGATCAAAAGAAGGACAGACAATACAATGATCAAAAGAAGGACAGACAATACAATGATCAAAAGAAGGACAGATAATACAATGATCAAAAGAAGGACAGACACTACAATGATCAAAAGAAGGACAGACAATACAATGATCCAAAGAAGGACAGACAATACAATGATCAAAAGAAGGACAGACAATACAATGATCAAAAGAAGGACAGGACAGACAATGCAATGATCAAAAGAAGGACAGACAATACAATAATCAAAAGAAGGACAGACAATACAATGATCAAAAGAAGGACAGATAATACAATGATCAAAAGAAGGACAGACACTACAATGATCAAAAGAAGGACAGACAATACAATGATCAAAAGAAGGACAGACAATACAATGATCAAAAGAAGGACAGACAATACAATGATCAAAAGAAGGACAGACAATACAATGATCAAAAGAAGGACAGACAATACAATGATCAAAAGAAGGACAGATAATACAATGATCAAAAGAAGGACAGGACAGACAATGCAATGATCAAAAGAAGGACAGACAATACAATAATCAAAAGAAGGACAGACAATACAATGATCAAAAGAAGGACAGATAATACAATGATCAAAAGAAGGACAGACACTACAATGATCAAAAGAAGGACAGACAATACAATGATCAAAAGAAGGACAGACAATACAATGATCAAAAGAAGGACAGACAATACAATGATCAAAAGAAGGACAGACAATACAATGATCAAAAGAAGGACAGACAATACAATGATCAAAAGAAGGACAGACAATACAATGATCAAAAGAAGGACAGACAATACAATGATCAAAAGAAGGACAGACAATACAATGATTAAAAGAAGGACAGACAATACAATGATCAAAAGAAAAAGGACAATGAACCAAGAAACACTACATAGAAAACAAAAGACAACGTGTTCCTGATCTACAACTACAAGTTGAAAGATGAACTGTAAAATACGTTTCCTAAATCACGACAGATTATCACAGGGCCAAGGTATTATGCTAGTGGAAGCTACATGCACATAATGGGTGATTTACATGCATTGAGATTAATTTCGAGCTGCGAATACTGGTAGGTTCATGAGAAATGAAAATATGCTTGCGATATCAATGCGTTTTTATGCATTTGTTCCTAATTAGTTTCCAGAATAACAGTTCGGATCATTATAAGCATGTTAATCCGTGTTCTGTTCAATTACTTGCCATCTTTGATTACAACGACACTGAACAGCATTGTATCATCTCAAAGTATGGTAGCTCAAAATGCATGACTTCCAAAATGTTAATTACAGATACGTATTTTACTAGCAATTTAACAAAAAGTCTTATTCATGTAAAACCAGAAGCTACGATGATCTGACTTGTAAATCAACAAATGCTGTCTACGGTTTAGAATGCAACTTATATGGACTAGTATATGTTGGAGAAACAAACGGGAGGCTGAACACACACATGTGTGGTCACCGATCAGTAATCAAGAACAACCTATTTCCTGAAGTTTATCATCACTTTAGACAACCCGACCACTCTAATCTTTCTATGAAAGTTCACATTCTAGACCTATTCTATACCACCCTAGTAACAACCCTAATTTAAGTACACCACTCCGTAGACAAAAACGAAGAATTAACTATTATTACGAGATGATTTCCGTATTGGCCTAGTTATTAGTCCGAGGATAGCTATATTGGCCTGAGGCGAAGCCGAAGACCAATACAGCTGCCCGAGGACTAATAACTAGGCCAATACGGAAATCATCACGTAATGATATACACCGCGTATTCATAAATTAACCATACAATTTTATCTTCATGGGTATTTATAAAATTGATATATTTATTAATGAACCATAAAATGTTATCTTATAATGGGTATTATAAAATTATAAACTCGGCCAATATAAAAAAAACTAAGCCAATATCGATATTGGTTTAGTTTTTTTATATTGGCCGAGTTTATGATTTTATATTGCAACGACAGTTTAGGTTGTATTGACAACAATAATATAGAGTTAATTAATAATACTGGGTACTACAATGTCATATTGGTGTAATGACAAAATAGATAGAATAGGTAATATATCTAGTCCATCAACGTGATGAACATTTTCAAGAACACTTCGAGACGTAAAAAATAAAAATAAAACAACAACAAAAATGAGCTCATCTAAGTCCTATATTGGCACAAGAAATCGGTCTAACTCAGAGTATATTTGAAAGTTATTATTTTTGGAGAATACTAAACAAATAAATGCGAGGTAACCCAATAATGTAGAAGTGAATTACACCATCATTCATATATGGTTTGTTGAATATCGTTCCGACATATACATCACTATAGAAACATGAAGAAAGACAATATTTACATATAAATTTGTTGCCATCTTTTTACAAATAAATCAATATTATGCTGACTAGCAATTTTATAGATGACAATCACAATACAGATTTACTTTATAAATTATATAGGAATATGTTACAAAACATAATTAATTTGTAGTCATTTGTGTTTGTTCTTGGTGTACCATGATGCCATTCTTTTCCTTTGATTCAACACCCACCATTTCTTTAGAAATGCCTGTACCAAGTCAGGGTCATTACGGTTTTCACAGTTTTCCGGTTGTTGACTGATTTTGTCTGTTTATATAATTATGAGTTTTGACTTTCCCTTTGTAAGATTGTTCGGAGTTCGGTAATTTTGTTATTACCCTTATTTATATACCAGAATGTAAGCATCAGCTAAGAACTATAAAATAATACACGCAGAGACGAAATATTGCACACTTTAAATCTGGACTGTTGTTTTATTACTCTTAGATAACCGTCCAATAATCAACGATCTAGATGTGATATTGCATGACTTCATATGCTATAAATCATTTATACCACGGTTTTCCGATTGTCTAACCGTTTAACTCGGAATCCCTTGGTATAAATATTGCTTAATCTTTTCTTTGTTAACTATACAATAACGTTTCCTGGTTCATTATTGACCATCTCCTCGAGGATCAACTTTAAATTTAGATGCTCGGTGGTTTCCTGTCATATTCATGTACTTTAGATTTAGTACAAATTCCTATCTGCCCGCTGGTTTCCTGTCATACTCATGTAATTTATATTTAGAACACATTCCTATGTGCTCGGCGGTTACCTGTCATACTCGTGTTTTTCAGATTTAGTACACATTTCTATGTGCTCGATGGTTTCCTGTCATACTCGTGTACTTTAGAATTAGTACACATTCCTATGTGCTCTGTGGCTTCCTGTCATACTCGTGTACTTTAGATTTAGTACACATTCCTATGTGCTCGATGGTTTCCTGTCATACTCATGTACATTAGATTTAGTACACATTCCTATGTACTCAGTGGTTTCCTGTCATACTCGTGTACTGTAGATTTAGTACATATTCGTATGTGCTCGATGGTTTCCTGTCATACTCGTATACTGTAGATTTAGTATACATTCCTATGTGCTCGGTGGTTACATGTCATACTCATTACTTTATATTTAGCACATATTCCTATGTGCTCGATGGTTTCCTGTCATACTCGTGTACTGTAGATTTAGTATACATTCATATGTGCTCGGTGGTTACCTGTCATACTCATTACTTTATATTTAGCACATATTCCTATGTGCTCGATGGTTTCCTGCCATATTCGTGTACTATAGATTTAGTACACATTCATATGTAGTCGGTGGTTTCCTGTCATACTCGTGTACTTTAGATTTAGTACACATTCCTATGTGCTCGATGGTTTCCTGTCATACTCATGTATTTTATATTAAGAACACATTCCTATGTGCTCGGTGGTTACCTGTCATACTCGTGTACTTTATAATTAGTACACATTCCTATGTGCTCGATGGTTACCTGTCATACTCGTGTACTGTAGACTTAGTATATATTCATATGTGCTCGGTGGATACCTGTCATACTCGTGTACTTTAGATTTAGTACACATTCCTATGTGCTCGGTGGTTTCCTGTCATACTCGTTTACTTTAGAGTTAGTACACATTCATATGTGCTCGCTGGTTTCCTGTCATACTCGAGTTCTTCAGATTTAGTACACATTCTTATGTGCACGGCGGTTACCTATCATACTCGTGTACTCTAGATTTAGTACACATTCATATGTGCTCGCTGGTTTCCTGTCATACTCGTGTACTTTAGATTTAGTACACATTTCTATGTGCTCGGTGGATACCTGTCATACTCGTGTACTTTAGATTTAGTACACATTTCTATGTGCTCGGTGGATACCTGTCATACTCGTGTACTTTAGATTTAGTACACATTCCTATGTGCTCGGTGGATACCTGTCATACTCGTGTACTTTAGATTTAGTACACATTCATATGTGCTCGCTGGTTTCCTGTCATACTCGAGTTCTTTAGATTTAGTACACATTTCTATGTGCTCGGTGGATACCTGTCATACTCGTGTACTTTAGATTTAGTACACATTCCTATGTGCTCGGTGGATACCTGGCATACTCGTGTACTTTAGATTTAGTACACATTCCTATGTGCTCGGTGGATACCTGTCATACTCGTGTACTTTAGATTTAGTACACATTCTTATGTGTACGGCGGTTAACTGTCATACACGTGTACTTTAAATTTAGTACAAATTCATATGTGCTCGGTGGATACCTGTCATACTCGTGTACTTTACATTTAGTACACATTCATATGTGCTCGCTGGTTTCCTGTCATACTCGAGTTCTTTAGATTTAGTACACATTCTTATGTGCACGGCGGTTACCTGTCATACTCGTGTACTTTAGATTTAGTACACATTCATATGTGCTCGCTGGTTTCCTGTCATACTCGTGTACTTTAGATTTAGTACACATTTCTATGTGCTCGGTGGATACCTGTCATACTCGTGTACTTTAGATTTAGTACACATTCCTATGTGCTCGGTGGATACCTGTCATACTCGTGTACTTTAGATTTAGTACACATTCTTATGTGCACGGCGGTTACCTGTCATACACGTGTACTTTAAATTTAGTACAAATTCCTATGTGCTCGGTGGATACCTGTCATACTCGTGTACTTTAGATTTAGTACACATTCATATGTGCTCGCTGGTTTCCTGTCATACTCGAGTTCTTTAGATTTAGTACACATTCTTATGTGCACGGCGGTTACCTGTCATACTCGTGTACTTTAAATTTAGTACAAATTCCTATGTGCTCGGTGGATACCTGTCATACTCGTGTACTTTAGATTTAGTACACATTCCTATGTGCTTGGTGGATACCTGGCATACTCGTGTACTTTAGATTTAGTACACATTCCTATGTGCTCGGTGGATACCTGTCATACTCGTGTACTTTAGATTTAGTACACATTCTTATGTGCACGGCGGTTACCTGTCATACACGTGTACTTTAAATTTAGTACAAATTCATATGTGCT
Source organism: Bathymodiolus brooksi (assembly GCA_963680875.1). Classification (NCBI taxonomy): domain Eukaryota; kingdom Metazoa; phylum Mollusca; class Bivalvia; order Mytilida; family Modiolidae; genus Bathymodiolus; species Bathymodiolus brooksi. Next base: position 7,017,855 of record OY804580.1, on the reverse strand, counting down.
CGGTGGATACCTGTCATACTCGTGTACTTTAGATTTAGTACACATTCCTATGTGCTCGATGGTTTCCTGTCATACTCATGTATTTTATATTAAGAACACATTCCTATGTGCTCGGTGGTTACCTGTCATACTCGTGTACTTTATAATTAGTACACATTCATATGTGCTCGATGGTTACCTGTCATACTCGTGTACTGTAGACTTAGTATATATTCATATGTGCTCGGTGGATACCTGTCATACTCGTGTACTTTAGATTTAGTACACATTCCTATGTGCTCGGTGGTTTCCTGTCATACTCGTTTACTTTAGAGTTAGTACACATTCATATGTGCTCGCTGGTTTCCTGTCATACTCGAGTTCTTCAGATTTAGTACACATTCTTATGTGCACGGCGGTTACCTATCATACTCGTGTACTCTAGATTTAGTACACATTGCTATGTGCTCGGTGGATACCTGTCATACTCGTGTACTTTAGATTTAGTACACATTCATATGTGCTCGCTGGTTTCCTGTCATACTCGTGTACTTTAGATTTAGTACACATTTCTATGTGCTCGGTGGATACCTGTCATACTCGTGTACTTTAGATTTAGTACACATTCATATGTGCTCGGTGGATACCTGTCATACTCGTGTACTTTAGATTTAGTGCACATTCCTATGTGCTCGGTGGATACCTGGCATACTCGTGTACTTTAGATTTAGTACACATTCCTATGTGCTCGGTGGATACCTGTCATACTCGTTTACTTTAGAGTTAGTACACATTCATATGTGCTCGCTGGTTTCCTGTCATACTCGAGTTCTTCAGATTTAGTACACATTCTTATGTGCACGGCGGTTACCTATCATACTCGTGTACTCTAGATTTAGTACACATTCCTATGTGCTCGGTGGATACCTGTCATACTCGTGTACTTTAGATTTAATACACATTCCTATGTGCTCGGTGGATACCTGTCATACTCGTGTACTTTAGATTTAGTACACATTCCTATGTGCTCGCTGGTTTCCTGTCATACTCGAGTTCTTTAGATTTAGTACACATTCTTATGTGCACGGCGGTTACCTGTCATACTCGTGTACTTTAAATTTAGTACAAATTCCTATGTGCTCGGTGGATACCTGTCATACTCGTGTACTTTAGATTTAGTACACATTCTTATGTGCTCGCTGGTTTCCTGTCATACTCGAGATCTTCAGATTTAGTACACATTCTTATGTGCACGGCGGTTACCTATCATACTCGTGTACTCTAGATTTAGTACACATTCCTATGTGCTCGGTGGATACCTGTCATACTCGTGTACTTTAGATTTAGTACACATTCATATGTGCTCGCTGGTTTCCTGTCATACTCGTGTACTTTAGATTTAGTACACATTTCTATGTGCTCGGTGGATACCTGTCATACTCGTGTACTTTAGATTTAGTACACATTCCTATGTGCTCGGTGGATACCTGTCATACTCGTGTACTTTAGATTTAGTACACATTCATATGTGCTCGGTGGATACCTGTCATACTCGTGTACTTTAGATTTAGTACACATTCTTATGTGCACGGCGGTTACCTGTCATACACGTGTACTTTACATTTAGAACAAATTCCTATGTGCTCGGTGGATACCTGTCATACTCGTGTACTTTAGATTTAGTACACATTCTTATGTGCACGGCGGTTACCTGTCATACACGTGTACTTTAAATTTAGTACAAATTCCTATGTGCTCGGTGGATACCTGTCATACTCGTGTACTTTAGATTTAGTACACATTCATATGTGCTCGCTGGTTTCCTGTCATACTCGAGTTCTTTAGATTTAGTACACATTCTTATGTGCACGGCGGTTACCTGTCATACTCGTGTACTTTAAATTTAGTACAAATTCCTATGTGCTCGGTGGATACCCGTCATACTCGTGTACTTTAGATTTAGTACACATTCATATGTGCTCGCTGGTTTCCTGTCATACTCGTGTACTTTAGATTTAGTACACATTTCTATGTGCTCGGTGGATACCTGTCATACTCGTGTACTTTAGATTTAGTACACATTCTTATGTGCACGGCGGTTACCTGTCATACTCGTGTACTTTAAATTTAGTACAAATTCCTATGTGCTCGGTGGATACCTGTCATACTCGTGTACTTTAGATTTAGTACACATTCATATGTGCTCGCTGGTTTCCTGTCATACTCGAGTTCTTTAGATTTAGTACACATTCTTATGTGCACGGCGGTTACCTGTCATACTCGTGTACTTTAAATTTAGTACAAATTCCTATGGGCTCGGTGGATACCTGTCATACTCGTTTACTTTAGAGTTAGTACACATTCATATGTGCTCGCTGGTTTCCTGTCATACTCGAGTTCTTCAGATTTAGTACACATTCTTATGTGCACGGCGGTTACCTATCATACTCGTGTACTCTAGATTTAGTACACATTCCTATGTGCTCGGTGGATACCTGTCATACTCGTGTACTTTAGATTTAGTACACATTCATATGTGCTCGCTGGTTTCCTGTCATACTCGAGTTCTTTAGATTTAGTACACATTCTTATGTGCACGGCGGTTACCTGTCATACTCGTGTACTTTAAATTTAGTACAAATTCCTATGTGCTCGGTGGATACCTGTCATACTCGTGTACTTTAGATTTAGTACACATTCCTATGTGCTTGGTGGATACCTGGCATACTCGTGTACTTTAGATTTAGTACACATTCCTATGTGCTCGGTGGATACCTGTCATACTCGTGTACTTTAGATTTAGTACACATTCTTATGTGCACGGCGGTTACCTGTCATACACGTGTACTTTAAATTTAGTACAAATTCATATGTGCTCGGTGGATACCTGTCATACTCGTGTACTTTAGATTTAGTACACATTCCTATGTGCTCGGTGGTTTCCTGTCATACTCGTTTACTTTAGAGTTAGTACACATTCATATGTGCTCGCTGGTTTCCTGTCATACTCGAGTTCTTCAGATTTAGTACACATTCTTATGTGCACGGCGGTTACCTATCATACTCGTGTACTCTAGATTTAGTACACATTGCTATGTGCTCGGTGGATACCTGTCATACTCGTGTACTTTAGATTTAGTACACATTCATATGTGCTCGCTGGTTTCCTGTCATACTCGTGTACTTTAGATTTAGTACACATTTCTATGTGCTCGGTGGATACCTGTCATACTCGTGTACTTTAGATTTAGTACACATTCATATGTGCTCGGTGGATACCTGTCATACTCGTGTACTTTAGATTTAGTACACATTCCTATGTGCTCGGTGGATACCTGGCATACTCGTGTACTTTAGATTTAGTACACATTCCTATGTGCTCGGTGGATACCTGTCATACTCGTGTACTTTAGATTTAGTACACATTCTTATGTGCACGGCGGTTACCTGTCATACACGTGTACTTTAAATTTAGTACAAATTCATATGTGCTCGGTGGATACCTGTCATACTCGTGTACTTTAGATTTAGTACACATCCATATGTTTTCGCTGGTTTCCTGTCATACTCGAGTTCTTTAGATTTAGTACAAATTCCTATGTGCTCGGTGGATACCTGTCATACTCGTGTACTTTAGATTTAGTACACATTCATATGTGCTCGCTGGTTTCCTGTCATACTCGAGTTCTTTAGATTTAGTACACATTCTTATGTGCACGGCGGTTACCTGTCATACTCGTGTACTTTAAACTTAGTACAAATTCCTATGTGCTCGGTGGATACCTGTCATACTCGTTTACTTTAGAGTTAGTACACATTCATATGTGCTCGCTGGTTTCCTGTCATACTCGAGTTCTTCAGATTTAGTACACATTCTTATGTGCACGGCGGTTACCTATCATACTCGTGTACTCTAGATTTAGTACACATTCCTATGTGCTCGGTGGATACCTGTCATACTCGTGTACTTTAGATTTAATACACATTCCTATGTGCTCGGTGGATACCTGTCATACTCGTGTACTTTAGATTTAGTACACATTCCTATGTGCTCGCTGGTTTCCTGTCATACTCGAGTTCTTTAGATTTAGTACACATTCTTATGTGCACGGCGGTTACCTGTCATACTCGTGTACTTTAAATTTAGTACAAATTCCTATGTGCTCGGTGGATACCTGTCATACTCGTGTACTTTAGATTTAGTACACATTCTTATGTGCTCGCTGGTTTCCTGTCATACTCGAGATCTTCAGATTTAGTACACATTCTTATGTGCACGGCGGTTACCTATCATACTCGTGTACTCTAGATTTAGTACACATTCCTATGTGCTCGGTGGATACCTGTCATACTCGTGTACTTTAGATTTAGTACACATTCATATGTGCTCGCTGGTTTCCTGTCATACTCGTGTACTTTAGATTTAGTACACATTTCTATGTGCTCGGTGGATACCTGTCATACTCGTGTACTTTAGATTTAGTACACATTCCTATGTGCTCGGTGGATACCTGTCATACTCGTGTACTTTAGATTTAGTACACATTCATATGTGCTCGGTGGATACCTGTCATACTCGTGTACTTTAGATTTAGTACACATTCTTATGTGCACGGCGGTTACCTGTCATACACGTGTACTTTACATTTAGAACAAATTCCTATGTGCTCGGTGGATACCTGTCATACTCGTGTACTTTAGATTTAGTACACATTCTTATGTGCACGGCGGTTACCTGTCATACACGTGTACTTTAAATATAGTACAAATTCCTATGTGCTCGGTGGATACCTGTCATACTCGTGTACTTTAGATTTAGTACACATTCATATGTGCTCGCTGGTTTCCTGTCATACTCGAGTTCTTTAGATTTAGTACACATTCTTATGTGCACGGCGGTTACCTGTCATACTCGTGTACTTTAAATTTAGTACAAATTCCTATGTGCTCGGTGGATACCCGTCATACTCGTGTACTTTAGATTTAGTACACATTCATATGTGCTCGCTGGTTTCCTGTCATACTCGTGTACTTTAGATTTAGTACACATTTCTATGTGCTCGGTGGATACCTGTCATACTCGTGTACTTTAGATTTAGTACACATTCATATGTGCTCGCTGGTTTCCTGTCATACTCGAGTTCTTTAGATTTAGTACACATTCTTATGTGCACGGCGGTTACCTGTCATACTCGTGTACTTTAAATTTAGTACAAATTCCTATGGGCTCGATGGATACCTGTCATACTCGTTTACTTTAGAGTTAGTACACATTCATATGTGCTCGCTGGTTTCCTGTCATACTCGAGTTCTTCAGATTTAGTATACATTCTTATGTGCACGGCGGTTACCTATCATACTCGTGTACTCTAGATTTAGTACACATTCCTATGTGCTCGGTGGATACCTGTCATACTCGTGTACTTTAGATTTAGTACACATTCTTATGTGCACGGCGGTTACCTGTCATACACGTGTACTTTAAATTTAGTACAAATTCATATGTGCTCGGTGGATACCTGTCATACTCGTGTACTTTAGATTTAGTACACATCCATATGTTTTAGCTGGTTTCCTGTCATACTCGAGTTCTTTAGATTTAGTACAAATTCCTATGTGCTCGGTGGATACCTGTCATACTCGTGTACTTTAGATTTAGTACACATTCATATGTGCTCGCTGGTTTCCTGTCATACTCGAGTTCTTTAGAGTTAGTACACATTCTTATGTGCACGGCGGTTACCTGTCATACTCGTGTACTTTAAACTTAGTACAAATTCCTATGTGCTCGGTGGATACCTGTCATACTCGTTTACTTTAGAGTTAGTACACATTCATATGTGCTCGCTGGTTTCCTGTCATACTCGAGTTCTTCAGATTTAGTACACATTCTTATGTGCACGGCGGTTACCTATCATACTCGTGTACTCTAGATTTAGTACACATTCCTATGTGCTCGGTGGATACCTGTCATACTCGTGTACTTTAGATTTAATACACATTCCTATGTGCTCGGTGGATACCTGTCATACTCGTGTACTTTAGATTTAGTACACATTCCTATGTGCTCGCTGGTTTCCTGTCATACTCGAGTTCTTTAGATTTAGTACACATTCTTATGTGCACGGCGGTTACCTGTCATACTCGTGTACTTTAAATTTAGTACAAATTCCTATGTGCTCGGTGGATACCTGTCATACTCGTGTACTTTAGATTTAGTACACATTCTTATGTGCACGGCGGTTACCTGTCATACTCGTGTACTTTAAATTTAGTACAAATTCCTATGTGCTCGGTGGATACCTGTCATACTCGTGTACTTTAGATTTAGTACACATTCTTATGTGCTCGCTGGTTTCCTGTCATACTCGAGATCTTCAGATTTAGTACACATTCTTATGTGCACGGCGGTTACCTATCATACTCGTGTACTCTAGATTTAGTACACATTCCTATGTGCTCGGTGGATACCTGTCATACTCGTGTACTTTAGATTTAGAACACATTCATATGTGCTCGCTGGTTTCCTGTCATACTCGTGTACTTTAGATTTAGTACACATTTCTATGTGCTCGGTGGATACCTGTCATACTCGTGTACTTTAGATTTAGTACACATTCCTATGTGCTCGGTGGATACCTGTCATACTCGTGTACTTTAGATTTAGTACACATTCATATGTGCTCGGTGGATACCTGTCATACTCGTGTACTTTAGATTTAGTACACATTCTTATGTGCACGGCGGTTACCTGTCATACACGTGTACTTTACATTTAGAACAAATTCCTATGTGCTCGGTGGATACCTGTCATACTCGTGTACTTTAGATTTAGTACACATTCTTATGTGCACGGCGGTTACCTGTCATACACGTGTACTTTAAATTTAGTACAAATTCCTATGTGCTCGGTGGATACCTGTCATACTCGTGTACTTTAGATTTAGTACACATTCATATGTGCTCGCTGGTTTCCTGTCATACTCGAGTTCTTTAGATTTAGTACACATTCTTATGTGCACGGCGGTTACCTGTCATACTCGTGTACTTTAAATTTAGTACAAATTCCTATGTGCTCGGTGGATACCCGTCATACTCGTGTACTTTAGATTTAGTACACATTCATATGTGCTCGCTGGTTTCCTGTCATACTCGTGTACTTTAGATTTAGTACACATTTCTATGTGCTCGGTGGATACCTGTCATACTCGTGTACTTTAGATTTAGTACACATTCTTATGTGCACGGCGGTTACCTGTCATACTCGTGTACTTTAAATTTAGTACAAATTCCTATGTGCTCGGTGGATACCTGTCATACTCGTGTACTTTAGATTTAGTACACATTCATATGTGCTCGCTGGTTTCCTGTCATACTCGAGTTCTTTAGATTTAGTACACATTCTTATGTGCACGGCGGTTACCTGTCATACTCGTGTACTTTAAATTTAGTACAAATTCCTATGGGCTCGGTGGATACCTGTCATACTCGTTTACTTTAGAGTTAGTACACATTCATATGTGCTCGCTGGTTTCCTGTCATACTCGAGTTCTTCAGATTTAGTACACATTCTTATGTGCACGGCGGTTACCTGTCATACTCGTGTACTCTAGATTTAGTACACATTCCTATGTGCTCGGTGGATACCTGTCATACTCATGTACTTTAGATTTAGTACACATTCATATGTGCTCGCTGGTTTCCTGTCATACTCGAGTTCTTTAGATTTAGTACACATTCTTATGTGCACGGCGGTTACCTGTCATACTCGTGTACTTTAAATTTAGTACAAATTCCTATGTGCTCGGTGGATACCTGTCATACTCGTGTACTTTAGATTTAGTACACATTCCTATGTGCTTGGTGGATACCTGGCATACTCGTGTACTTTAGATTTAGTACACATTCCTATGTGCTCGGTGGATACCTATCATACTCGTGTACTTTAGATTTAGTACACATTCTTATGTGCACGGCGGTTACCTGTCATACACGTGTACTTTAAATTTAGTACAAATTCATATGTGCTCGGTGGATACCTGTCATACACGTGTACTTTAAATTTAGTACAAATTCATATGTGCTCGATGGTTTCCTGTCATACTCATGTATTTTATATTAAGAACACATTCCTATGTGCTCGGTGGTTACCTGTCATACTCGTGTACTTTATAATTAGTACACATTCATATGTGCTCGATGGTTACCTGTCATACTCGTGTACTGTAGACTTAGTATATATTCATATGTGCTCGGTGGATACCTGTCATACTCGTGTACTTTAGATTTAGTACACATTCCTATGTGCTCGCTGGTTTCCTGTCATACTCGTTTACTTTAGAGTTAGTACACATTCATATGTGCTCGCTGGTTTCCTGTCATACTCGAGTTCTTCAGATTTAGTACACATTCTTATGTGCACGGCGGTTACCTATCATACTCGTGTACTCTAGATTTAGTACACATTGCTATGTGCTCGGTGGATACCTGTCATACTCGTGTACTTTAGATTTAGTACACATTCATATGTGCTCGCTGGTTTCCTGTCATACTCGTGTACTTTAGATTTAGTACACATTTCTATGTGCTCGGTGGATACCTGTCATACTCGTGTACTTTAGATTTAGTACACATTCATATGTGCTCGGTGGATACCTGTCATACTCGTGTACTTTAGATTTAGTACACATTCCTATGTGCTCGGTGGATACCTGGCATACTCGTGTACTTTAGATTTAGTACACATTCCTATGTGCTCGGTGGATACCTGTCATACTCGTGTACTTTAGATTTAGTACACATTCTTATGTGCACGGCGGTTACCTGTCATACACGTGTACTTTAAATTTAGTACAAATTCATATGTGCTCGGTGGATACCTGTCATACTCGTGTACTTTAGATTTAGTACACATCCATATGTTTTCGCTGGTTTCCTGTCATACTCGAGTTCTTTAGATTTAGTACAAATTCCTATGTGCTCGGTGGATACCTGTCATACTCGTGTACTTTAGATTTAGTACACATTCATATGTGCTCGCTGGTTTCCTGTCATACTCGAGTTCTTTAGATTTAGTACACATTCTTATGTGCACGGCGGTTACCTGTCATACTCGTGTACTTTAAACTTAGTACAAATTCCTATGTGCTCGGTGGATACCTGTCATACTCGTTTACTTTAGAGTTAGTACACATTCATATGTGCTCGCTGGTTTCCTGTCATACTCGAGTTCTTCAGATTTAGTACACATTCTTATGTGCACGGCGGTTACCTATCATACTCGTGTACTTTAGATTTAGTACACATTCCTATGTGCTCGGTGGATACCTGTCATACTCGTGTACTTTAGATTTAGTACACATTCTTATGTGCACGGCGGTTACCTGTCATACACGTGTACTTTAAATTTAGTACAAATTCATATGTGCTCGGTGGATACCTGTCATACTCGTGTACTTTAGATTTAGTACACATTCCTATGTGCTCGATGGTTTCCTGTCATACTCATGTATTTTATATTAAGAACACATTCCTATGTGCTCGGTGGTTACCTGTCATACTCGTGTACTTTATAATTAGTACACATTCATATGTGCTCGATGGTTACCTGTCATACTCGTGTACTGTAGACTTAGTATATATTCATATGTGCTCGGTGGATACCTGTCATACTCGTGTACTTTAGATTTAGTACACATTCCTATGTGCTCGGTGGTTTCCTGTCATACTCGTTTACTTTAGAGTTAGTACACATTCATATGTGCTCGCTGGTTTCCTGTCATACTCGAGTTCTTCAGATTTAGTACACATTCTTATGTGCACGGCGGTTAACTATCATACTCGTGTACTCTAGATTTAGTACACATTGCTATGTGCTCGGTGGATACCTGTCATACTCGTGTACTTTAGATTTAGTACACATTCATATGTGCTCGCTGGTTTCCTGTCATACTCGTGTACTTTAGATTTAGTACACATTTCTATGTGCTCGGTGGATACCTGTCATACTCGTGTACTTTAGATTTAGTACACATTCATATGTGCTCGGTGGATACCTGTCATACTCGTGTACTTTAGATTTAGTACACATTCCTATGTGCTCGGTGGATACCTGGCATACTCGTGTACTTTAGATTTAGTACACATTCCTATGTGCTCGGTGGATACCTGTCATACTCGTGTACTTTAGATTTAGTACACATTCTTATGTGCACGGCGGTTACCTGTCATACACGTGTACTTTAAATTTAGTACAAATTCATATGTGCTCGGTGGATACCTGTCATACTCGTGTACTTTAGATTTAGTACACATCCATATGTTTTCGCTGGTTTCCTGTCATACTCGAGTTCTTTAGATTTAGTACAAATTCCTATGTGCTCGGTGGATACCTGTCATACTCGTGTACTTTAGATTTAGTACACATTCATATGTGCTCGCTGGTTTCCTGTCATACTCGAGTTCTTTAGATTTAGTACACATTCTTATGTGCACGGCGGTTACCTGTCATACTCGTGTACTTTAAACTTAGTACAAATTCCTATGTGCTCGGTGGATACCTGTCATACTCGTTTACTTTAGAGTTAGTACACATTCATATGTGCTCGCTGGTTTCCTGTCATACTCGAGTTCTTCAGATTTAGTACACATTCTTATGTGCACGGCGGTTACCTATCATACTCGTGTACTCTAGATTTAGTACACATTCCTATGTGCTCGGTGGATACCTGTCATACTCGTGTACTTTAGATTTAATACACATTCCTATGTGCTCGGTGGATACCTGTCATACTCGTGTACTTTAGATTTAGTACACATTCTTATGTGCTCGCTGGTTTCCTGTCATACTCGAGATCTTCAGATTTAGTACACATTCTTATGTGCACGGCGGTTACCTGTCATACTCGTGTACTTTAAATTTAGTACAAATTCCTATGTGCTCGGTGGATACCTGTCATACTCGTGTACTTTAGATTTAGTACACATTCTTATGTGCTCGCTGGTTTCCTGTCATACTCGAGATCTTCAGATTTAGTACACATTCTTATGTGCACGGCGGTTACCTATCATACTCGTGTACTCTAGATTTAGTACACATTCCTATGTGCTCGGTGGATACCTGTCATACTCGTGTACTTTAGATTTAGTACACATTCATATGTGCTCGCTGGTTTCCTGTCATACTCGTGTACTTTAGATTTAGTACACATTTCTATGTGCTCGGTGGATACCTGTCATACTCGTGTACTTTAGATTTAGTACACATTCCTATGTGCTCGGTGGATACCTGTCATACTCGTGTACTTTAGATTTAGTACACATTCATATGTGCTCGGTGGATACCTGTCATACTCGTGTACTTTAGATTTAGTACACATTCTTATGTGCACGGCGGTTACCTGTCATACACGTGTACTTTACATTTAGAACAAATTCCTATGTGCTCGGTGGATACCTGTCATTCTCGTGTACTTTAGATTTAGTACACATTCATATGTGCTCGGTGGATACCTGTCATACTCGTGTACTTTAGATTTAGTACACATTCTTATGTGCACGGCGGTTACCTGTCATACACGTGTACTTTACATTTAGAACAAATTCCTATGTGCTCGGTGGATACCTGTCATTCTCGTGTACTTTAGATTTAGTACACATCCATATGTTTTCGCTGGTTTCCTGTCATACTCGAGTTCTTTAGATTTAGTACAAATTCCTATGTGCTCGGTGGATACCTGTCATACTCGTGTACTTTAGATTTAGTACACATTCATATGTGCTCGCTGGTTTCCTGTCATACTCGAGTTCTTTAGATTTAGTACACATTCTTATGTGCACGGCGGTTACCTGTCATACTCGTGTACTTTAAACTTAGTACAAATTCCTATGTGCTCGGTGGATACCTGTCATACTCGTTTACTTTAGAGTTAGTACACATTCATATGTGCTCGCTGGTTTCCTGTCATACTCGAGTTCTTCAGATTTAGTACACATTCTTATGTGCACGGCGGTTACCTATCATACTCGTGTACTTTAGATTTAGTACACATTCCTATGTGCTCGGTGGATACCTGTCATACTCGTGTACTTTAGATTTAGTACACATTCTTATGTGCACGGCGGTTACCTGTCATACACGTGTACTTTAAATTTAGTACAAATTCATATGTGCTCGGTGGATACCTGTCATACTCGTGTACTTTAGATTTAGTACACATTCCTATGTGCTCGATGGTTTCCTGTCATACTCATGTATTTTATATTAAGAACACATTCCTATGTGCTCGGTGGTTACCTGTCATACTCGTGTACTTTATAATTAGTACACATTCATATGTGCTCGATGGTTACCTGTCATACTCGTGTACTGTAGACTTAGTATATATTCATATGTGCTCGGTGGATACCTGTCATACTCGTGTACTTTAGATTTAGTACACATTCCTATGTGCTCGGTGGTTTCCTGTCATACTCGTTTACTTTAGAGTTAGTACACATTCATATGTGCTCGCTGGTTTCCTGTCATACTCGAGTTCTTCAGATTTAGTACACATTCTTATGTGCACGGCGGTTACCTATCATACTCGTGTACTCTAGATTTAGTACACATTGCTATGTGCTCGGTGGATACCTGTCATACTCGTGTACTTTAGATTTAGTACACATTCATATGTGCTCGCTGGTTTCCTGTCATACTCGTGTACTTTAGATTTAGTACACATTTCTATGTGCTCGGTGGATACCTGTCATACTCGTGTACTTTAGATTTAGTACACATTCATATGTGCTCGGTGGATACCTGTCATACTCGTGTACTTTAGATTTAGTACACATTCCTATGTGCTCGGTGGATACCTGGCATACTCGTGTACTTTAGATTTAGTACACATTCCTATGTGCTCGGTGGATACCTGTCATACTCGTGTACTTTAGATTTAGTACACATTCTTATGTGCACGGCGGTTACCTGTCATACACGTGTACTTTAAATTTAGTACAAATTCATATGTGCTCGGTGGATACCTGTCATACTCGTGTACTTTAGATTTAGTACACATCCATATGTTTTCGCTGGTTTCCTGTCATACTCGAGTTCTTTAGATTTAGTACAAATTCCTATGTGCTCGGTGGATACCTGTCATACTCGTGTACTTTAGATTTAGTACACATTCATATGTGCTCGCTGGTTTCCTGTCATACTCGAGTTCTTTAGATTTAGTACACATTCTTATGTGCACGGCGGTTACCTGTCATACTCGTGTACTTTAAACTTAGTACAAATTCCTATGTGCTCGGTGGATACCTGTCATACTCGTTTACTTTAGAGTTAGTACACATTCATATGTGCTCGCTGGTTTCCTGTCATACTCGAGTTCTTCAGATTTAGTACACATTCTTATGTGCACGGCGGTTACCTATCATACTCGTGTACTCTAGATTTAGTACACATTCCTATGTGCTCGGTGGATACCTGTCATACTCGTGTACTTTAGATTTAATACACATTCCTATGTGCTCGGTGGATACCTGTCATACTCGTGTACTTTAGATTTAGTACACATTCTTATGTGCTCGCTGGTTTCCTGTCATACTCGAGATCTTCAGATTTAGTACACATTCTTATGTGCACGGCGGTTACCTGTCATACTCGTGTACTTTAAATTTAGTACAAATTCCTATGTGCTCGGTGGATACCTGTCATACTCGTGTACTTTAGATTTAGTACACATTCTTATGTGCTCGCTGGTTTCCTGTCATACTCGAGATCTTCAGATTTAGTACACATTCTTATGTGCACGGCGGTTACCTATCATACTCGTGTACTCTAGATTTAGTACACATTCCTATGTGCTCGGTGGATACCTGTCATACTCGTGTACTTTAGATTTAGTACACATTCATATGTGCTCGCTGGTTTCCTGTCATACTCGTGTACTTTAGATTTAGTACACATTTCTATGTGCTCGGTGGATACCTGTCATACTCGTGTACTTTAGATTTAGTACACATTCCTATGTGCTCGGTGGATACCTGTCATACTCGTGTACTTTAGATTTAGTACACATTCATATGTGCTCGGTGGATACCTGTCATACTCGTGTACTTTAGATTTAGTACACATTCTTATGTGCACGGCGGTTACCTGTCATACACGTGTACTTTACATTTAGAACAAATTCCTATGTGCTCGGTGGATACCTGTCATTCTCGTGTACTTTAGATTTAGTACACATTCTTATGTGCACGGCGGTTACCTGTCATACACGTGTACTTTAAATTTAGTACAAATTCATATGTGCTCGCTGGTTTCCTGTCATACTCGAGTTCTTTAGATTTAGTACACATTCTTATGTGCACGGCGGTTACCTGTCATACTCGTGTACTTTAAATTTAGTACAAATTCCTATGTGCTCGGTGGATACCCGTCATACTCGTGTACTTTAGATTTAGTACACATTCATATGTGCTCGCTGGTTTCCTGTCATACTCGTGTACTTTAGATTTAGTACACATTTCTATGTGCTCGGTGGATACCTGTCATACTCGTGTACTTTAGATTTAGTACACATTCATATGTGCTCGCTGGTTTCCTGTCATACTCGAGTTCTTTAGATTTAGTACACATTCTTATGTGCACGGCGGTTACCTGTCATACTCGTGTACTTTAAATTTAGTACAAATTCCTATGGGCTCGGTGGATACCTGTCATACTCGTTTACTTTAGAGTTAGTACACATTCATATGTGCTCGCTGGTTTCCTGTCATACTCGAGTTCTTCAGATTTAGTACACATTCTTATGTGCACGCCGGTTACCTATCATACTCGTGTACTCTAGATTTAGTACACATTCCTATGTGCTCGGTGGATACCTGTCATACTCGTGTACTTTAGATTTAGTACACATTCATATGTGCTCGCTGGTTTCCTGTCATACTCGTGTACTTTAGATTTAGTACACATTTCTATGTGCTCGGTGGATACCTGTCATACTCGTGTACTTTAGATTTAGTACACATTCCTATGTGCTCGGTGGATACCTGTCATACTCGTGTACTTTAGATTTAGTACACATTCATATGTGCTCGGTGGATACATGTCATACTCGTGTACTTTAGATTTAGTACACATTCTTATGTGCACGGCGGTTACCTGTCATACACGTGTACTTTACATTTAGAACAAATTCCTATGTGCTCGGTGGATACCTGTCATACTCGTGTACTTTAGATTTAGTACACATTCTTATGTGCACGGCGGTTACCTGTCATACACGTGTACTTTAAATTTAGTACAAATTCCTATGTGCTCGGTGGATACCTGTCATACTCGTGTACTTTAGATTTAGTACACATTCATATGTGCTCGCTGGTTTCCTGTCATACTCGAGTTCTTTAGATTTAGTACACATTCTTATGTGCACGGCGGTTACCTGTCATACTCGTGTACTTTAAATTTAGTACAAATTCCTATGTGCTCGGTGGATACCTGTCATACTCGTGTACTTTAGATTTAGTACACATTCATATGTGCTCGCTGGTTTCCTGTCATACTCGTGTACTTTAGATTTAGTACACATTCATATGTGCTCGCTGGTTTCCTGTCATACTCGAGATCTTCAGATTTAGTACACATTCTTATGTGCACGGCGGTTACCTATCATACTCGTGTACTCTAGATTTAGTACACATTCCTATGTGCTCGGTGGATACCTGTCATACTCGTGTACTTTAGATTTAGTACACATTAATATGTGCTCGCTGGTTTCCTGTCATACTCGTGTACTTTAGATTTAGTACACATTTCTATGTGCTCGGTGGATACCTGTCATACTCGTGTACTTTAGATTTAGTACACATTCCTATGTGCTCGGTGGATACCTGTCATACTCGTGTACTTTAGATTTAGTACACATTCCTATGTGCTCGGTGGATACCTGTCATACTCGTGTACTTTAGATTTAGTACACATTCTTATGTGCACGGCGGTTACCTGTCATACTCGTGTACTTTAAATTTAGTACAAATTCCTATGTGCTCGGTGGATACCTGTCATACTCGTGTACTTTAGATTTAGTACACATTCATATGTGCTCGCTGGTTTCCTCTCATACTCGAGTTCTTTAGATTTAGTACACATTCTTATGTGCACGCGGTTACCTGTCATACTCGTGTACTTTAAATTTAGTACAAATTCCTATGGGCTCGGTGGATACCTGTCATACTCGTTTACTTTAGAGTTAGTACACATTCATATGTGCTCGCTGGTTTCCTGTCATACTCGAGTTCTTCAGATTTAGTACACATTCTTATGTGCACGGCGGTTACCTATCATACTCGTGTACTCTAGATTTAGTACACATTCCTATGTGCTCGGTGGATACCTGTCATACTCGTGTACTTTAGATTTAGTACACATTCATATGTGCTCGCTGGATACCTGTCATACTCGTGTACTTTAGATTTAGTACACATTCCTATGTGCTCGGTGGATACATGTCATACTCGTGTACTTTAGATTTAGTACACATTCATATGTGCTCGGTGGATACCTGTCATACTCGTGTACTTTAGATTTAGTACACATTCTTATGTGCACGGCGGTGACCTGTCATACTCGTGTACTTTAAATTTAGTACAAATTCCTATGTGCTCGGTGGATACCTGTCATACTCGTGTACTTTAGATTTAGTACACATTCATATGTGCTCGCTGGTTTCCTGTCATACTCGAGATCTTTAGATTTAGTACACATTCTTATGTGCACGGCGGTTACCTGTCATACTCGTGTACTTTAAATTTAGTACACATTCATATGTGCTCGCTGGTTTCCTGTCATACTCGTGTACTTTAGATTTAGTACACATTTCTATGTGCTCGGTGGATACCTGTCATACTCGTGTACTTTAGATTTAGTACACATTCTTATGTGCACGGCGGTTACCTGTCATACACGTGTACTTTAAATTTAGTACAAATTCCTATGTGCTCGGTGGATACCTGTCATACTCGTGTACTTTAGATTTAGTACACATTCATATGTGCTCGCTGGTTTCCTGTCATACTCGTGTACTTTAGATTTAGCACACATTCCTATGTGCTCGGTGGATACCTATCATACTCGTGTACTTTAGATTTAGTACACATTCTTATGTGCACGGCGGTTACCTGTCATACTCGTGTACTTTAAATTTAGTACAAATTCCTATGTGCTCGGTGGATACCTGTCATACTCGTGTACTTTAGATTTAGTACACATTCATATGTGCTCGCTGGTTTCCTCTCATACTCGAGTTCTTTAGATTTAGTACACATTCTTATGTGCACGGCGGTTACCTGTCATACTCGTGTACTTTAAATTTAGTACAAATTCCTATGGGCTCGGTGGATACCTGTCATACTCGTTTACTTTAGAGTTAGTACACATTCATATGTGCTCGCTGGTTTCCTGTCATACTCGAGTTCTTCAGATTTAGTACACATTCTTATGTGCACGGCGGTTACCTATCATACTCGTGTACTCTAGATTTAGTACACATTCCTATGTGCTCGGTGGATACCTGTCATACTCGTGTACTTTAGATTTAGTACACATTCATATGTGCTCGCTGGATACCTGTCATACTCGTGTACTTTAGATTTAGTACACATTCCTATGTGCTCGGTGGATACCTGTCATACTCGTGTACTTTAGATTTAGTACACATTCATATGTGCTCGGTGGATACCTGTCATACTCGTGTACTTTAGATTTAGTACACATTCTTATGTGCACGGCGGTTACCTGTCATACTCGTGTACTTTAAATTTAGTACAAATTCCTATGTGCTCGGTGGATACCTGTCATACTCGTGTACTTTAGATTTAGTACACATTCATATGTGCTCGCTGGTTTCCTGTCATACTCGAGATCTTTAGATTTAGTACACATTCTTATGTGCACGGCGGTTACCTGTCATACTCGTGTACTTTAAATTTAGTACACATTCATATGTGCTCGCTGGTTTCCTGTCATACTCGTGTACTTTAGATTTAGTACACATTTCTATGTGCTCGGTGGATACCTATCATACTCGTGTACTTTAGATTTAGTACACATTCCTATGTGCTCGGTGGATACCTGTCATACTCGTGTACTTTAGATTTAGTACACATTCTTATGTGCACGGCGGTTACCTGTCATACACGTGTACTTTAAATTTAGTACAAATTCCTATGTGCTCGGTGGATACCTGTCATACTCGTGTACTTTAGATTTAGTACACATTCATATGTGCTCGCTGGTTTCCTGTCATACTCGTGTACTTTAGATTTAGTACACATTCCTATGTGCTCGGTGGATACCTGTCATACTCGTGTACTTTAGATTTAGTACACATTCCTATGTGCTCGGTGGATACCTGTCATACTCGTGTACTTTAGATTTAGTACACATTTCTATGTGCTCGGTGGATACCTGTCATACTCGTGTACTTTAGATTTAGTACACATTCCTATGTGCTCGGTGGATACCTGTCATACTCGTGTACTTTAGATTTAGTACACATTTCTATGTGCTCGGTGGATACCTGTCATACTTGTGTACTTTAGATTTAGTACACATTCCTATGTGCTCGGTGGATACCTGTCATACTCGTGTACTTTAGATTTAGTACACATTCCTATGTGCTCGGTGGATACCTGTCATACTCGTGTACTTTAGATTTAGTACACATTCTTATGTGCACGGCGGTTACCTGTCATACACGTGTACTTTAAATTTAGTACAAATTCCTATGTGCTCGGTGGATACCTGTCATACTCGTGTACTTTAGATTTAGTACACATTCATATGTGCTCGCTGGTTTCCTGTCATACTCGAGTTCTTTAGATTTAGTACACATTCTTATGTGCACGGCGGTTACCTGTCATACTCGTGTACTTTAAATTTAGTACAAATTCCTATATGCTCGGTGGATACCTGTCATACTCGTGTACTTTAGATTTAGTACACATTCATATGTGCTCGCTGGTTTCCTGTCATACTCGAGTTCTTTAGATTTAGTACACATTCTTATGTGCACGGCGGTTACCTGTCATACTCGTGTACTTTAAATTTAGTACAAATTCCTATGTGCTCGGTGGATACCTGTCATACTCGTGTACTTTAGATTTAGTACACATTCATATGTGCTCGCTGGTTTCCTGTCATACTCGTGTACTTTAGATTTAGTACACATTTCTATGTGCTCGGTGGATACCTGTCATACTCGTGTACTTTAGATTTAGTACACATTCCTATGTGCTCGGTGGATACCTATCATACTCGTGTACTTTAGATTTAGTACACATTCCTATGTGCTCGGTGGATACCTGTCATACTCGTGTACTTTAGATTTAGTACACATTCTTATGTGCACGGCGGTTACCTGTCATACACGTGTACTTTAAATTTAGTACAAATTCCTATGTGCTCGGTGGATACCTGTCATACTCGTGTACTTTAGATTTAGTACACATTCATATGTGCTCGCTGGTTTCCTGTCATACTCGAGATCTTTAGATTTAGTACACATTCTTATGTGCACGGCGGTTACCTGTCATACTCGTGTACTTTAAATTTAGTACACATTCATATGTGCTCGCTGGTTTCCTGTCATACTCGTGTACTTTAGATTTAGTACACATTTCTATGTGCTCGGTGGATACATGTCATACTCGTGTACTTTAGATTTAGTACACATTCCTATGTGCTCGGTGGATACCTGTCATACTCGTGTACTTTAGATTTAGTACACATTTCTATGTGCTCGGTGGATACCTGTCATACTCGTGTACTTTAGATTTAGTACACATTCCTATGTGCTCGGTGGATACCTGTCATACTCGTGTACTTTAGATTTAGTACACATTCATATGTGCTCGCTGGTTTCCTGTCATACTCGAGATCTTCAGATTTAGTACACATTCTAATGTGCACGGCGGTTACCTGTCATACTCGTGTACTTTAAATTTAGTACACATTCCTATGTGCTCTCTGGTTTCCTGTCATACTCGTGTACTTTAGATTTAGTACACATTTCTATGTGCTCGATGGATACCTGTCATACACGTGTACTTTAGATTTAGTACACATTCATATGTGCTCGCTGGTTTCCTGTCATACTCGTGTACTTTAGATTTAGTACACATTTCTATGTGCTCGGTGGATACCTGTCATACTCGTGTACTTTAGATTTAGTACACATTCTTATGTGCACGGCGGTTACCTGTCATACTCGTGTACTTTAAATTTAGTACAAATTCCTATGTGCTCGGTGGATACCTGTCATACTCGTGTACTTTAGATTTAGTACACATTCATATGTGCTCGCTGGTTTCCTGTCATACTCGAGTTCTTTAGATTTAGTACACATTCTTATGTGCACGGCGGTTACCTGTCATACTCGTGTACTTTAAATTTAGTACAAATTCCTATGGGCTCGGTGGATACCTGTCATACTCGTGTACTTTAGATTTAGTACACATTCATATGTGCTCGCTGGTTTCCTGTCATACTCGTGTACTTTAGATTTAGTACACATTTCTATGTGCTCGGTGGATACCTGTCATACTCGTGTACTTTAGATTTAGTACACATTCCTATGTGCTCGGTGGATACCTATCATACTCGTGTACTTTAGATTTAGTACACATTCCTATGTGCTCGGTGGATACCTGTCATACTCGTGTACTTTAGATTTAGTACACATTCTTATGTGCACGGCGGTTACCTGTCATACTCGTGTACTTTAAATTTAGTACAAATTCCTATGTGCTCGGTGGATACCTGTCATACTCGTGTACTTTAGATTTAGTACACATTCATATGTGCTCGCTGGTTTCCTGTCATACTCGAGTTCTTTAGATTTAGTACACATTCTTATGTGCACGGCGGTTACCTGTCATACTCGTGTACTTTAAATTTAGTACAAATTCCTATGGGCTCGGTGGATACCTGTCATACTCGTGTACTTTAGATTTAGTACACATTCATATGTGCTCGCTGGTTTCCTGTCATACTCGTGTACTTTAGATTTAGTACACATTTCTATGTGCTCGGTGGATACCTGTCATACTCGTGTACTTTAGATTTAGCACACATTCCTATGTGCTCGGTGGATACCTATCATACTCGTGTACTTTAGATTTAGTACACATTCCTATGTGCTCGGTGGATACCTGTCATACTCGTGTACTTTAGATTTAGTACACATTCTTATGTGCACGGCGGTTACCTGTCATACACGTGTACTTTAAATTTAGTACAAATTCCTATGTGCTCGGTGGATACCTGTCATACTCGTGTACTTTAGATTTAGTACACATTCATATGTGCTCGCTGGTTTCCTGTCATACTCGTGTACTTTAGATTTAGTACACATTTCTATGTGCTCGGTGGATACCTGTCATACTCGTGTACTTTAGATTTAGTACACATTCCTATGTGCTCGGTGGATACCTGTCATACTCGTGTACTTTAGATTTAGTACACATTTCTATGTGCTCGGTGGATACCTGTCATACTCGTGTACTTTAGATTTAGTACACATTCCTATGTGCTCGGTGGATACCTGTCATACTCGTGTACTTTAGATTTAGTACACATTTCTATGTGCTCGGTGGATACCTGTCATACTTGTGTACTTTAGATTTAGTACACATTCCTATGTGCTCGGTGGATACCTGTCATACTCGTGTACTTTAGATTTAGTACACATTCCTATGTGCTCAGTGGATACCTGTCATACTCGTGTACTTTAGATTTAGTACACATTCTTATGTGCACGACGGTTACCTGTCATACACGTGTACTTTAAATTTAGTACAAATTCCTATGTGCTCGGTGGATACCTGTCATACTCGTGTACTTTAGATTTAGTACACATTCATATGTGCTCGCTGGTTTCCTGTCATACTCGAGTTCTTTAGATTTAGTACACATTCTTATGTGCACGGCGGTTACCTGTCATACTCGTGTACTTTAAATTTAGTACAAATTCCTATGTGCTCGGTGGATACCTGTCATACTCGTGTACTTTAGATTTAGTACACATTCATATGTGCTCGCTGGTTTCCTGTCATACTCGAGTTCTTTAGATTTAGTACACATTCTTATGTGCACGGCGGTTACCTGTCATACTCGTGTACTTTAAATTTAGTACAAATTCCTATGTGCTCGGTGGATACCTGTCATACTCGTGTACTTTAGATTTAGTACACATTCATATGTGCTCGCTGGTTTCCTGTCATACTCGTGTACTTTAGATTTAGTACACATTTCTATGTGCTCGGTGGATACCTGTCATACTCGTGTACTTTAGATTTAGTACACATTCCTATGTGCTCGGTGGATACCTATCATACTCGTGTACTTTAGATTTAGTACACATTCCTATGTGCTCGGTGGATACCTGTCATACTCGTGTACTTTAGATTTAGTACACATTCTTATGTGCACGGCGGTTACCTGTCATACACGTGTACTTTAAATTTAGTACAAATTCCTATGTGCTCGGTGGATACCTGTCATACTCGTGTACTTTAGATTTAGTACACATTCATATGTGCTCGCTGGTTTCCTGTCATACTCGTGTACTTTAGATTTAGTACACATTTCTATGTGCTCGGTGGATACATGTCATACTCGTGTACTTTAGATTTAGTACACATTCCTATGTGCTCGGTGGATACCTGTCATACTCGTGTACTTTAGATTTAGTACACATTTCTATGTGCTCGGTGGATACCTGTCATACTCGTGTACTTTAGATTTAGTACACATTCCTATGTGCTCGGTGGATACCTGTCATACTCGTGTACTCTAGATTTAGTACACATTCATATGTGCTCGCTGGTTTCCTGTCATACTCGAGATCTTCAGATTTAGTACACATTCTAATGTGCACGGCGGTTACCTGTCATACTCGTGTACTTTAAATTTAGTACACATTCCTATGTGCTCTCTGGTTTCCTGTCATACTCGTGTACTTTAGATTTAGTACACATTTCTATGTGCTCGATGGATACCTGTCATACACGTGTACTTTAGATTTAGTACACATTCATATGTGCTCGCTGGTTTCCTGTCATACTCGTGTACTTTAGATTTAGTACACATTTCTATGTGCTCGGTGGATACCTGTCATACTCGTGTACTTTAGATTTAGTACACATTCTTATGTGCACGGCGGTTACCTGTCATACTCGTGTACTTTAAATTTAGTACAAATTCCTATGTGCTCGGTGGATACCTGTCATACTCGTGTACTTTAGATTTAGTACACATTCATATGTGCTCGCTGGTTTCCTGTCATACTCGAGTTCTTTAGATTTAGTACACATTCTTATGTGCACGGCGGTTACCTGTCATACTCGTGTACTTTAAATTTAGTACAAATTCCTATGGGCTCGGTGGATACCTGTCATACTCGTGTACTTTAGATTTAGTACACATTCATATGTGCTCGCTGGTTTCCTGTCATACTCGTGTACTTTAGATTTAGTACACATTTCTATGTGCTCGGTGGATACCTGTCATACTCGTGTACTTTAGAATTAGTACACATTCCTATGTGCTCGGTGGATACCTATCATACTCGTGTACTTTAGATTTAGTACACATTCCTATGTGCTCGGTGGATACCTGTCATACTCGTGTACTTTAGATTTAGTACACATTCTTATGTGCACGGCGGTTACCTGTCATACACGTGTACTTTAAATTTAGTACAAATTCCTATGTGCTCGGTGGATACCTGTCATACTCGTGTACTTTAGATTTAGTACACATTCATATGTGCTCGCTGGTTTCCTGTCATACTCGTGTACTTTAGATTTAGTACACATTTCTATGTGCTCGGTGGATACCTGTCATACTCGTGTACTTTAGATTTAGTACACATTCCTATGTGCTCGGTGGATACCTGTCATACTCGTGTACTTTAGATTTAGTACACATTTCTATGTGCTCGGTGGATACCTGTCATACTCGTGTACTTTAGATTTAGTACACATTCCTATGTGCTCGGTGGATACCTGTCATACTCGTGTACTTTAGATTTAGTACACATTTCTATGTGCTCGGTGGATACCTGTCATACTTGTGTACTTTAGATTTAGTACACATTCCTATGTGCTCGGTGGATACCTGTCATACTCGTGTACTTTAGATTTAGTACACATTCCTATGTGCTCGGTGGATACCTGTCATACTCGTGTACTTTAGATTTAGTACACATTCTTATGTGCACGGCGGTTACCTGTCATACACGTGTACTTTAAATTTAGTACAAATTCCTATGTGCTCGGTGGATACCTGTCATACTCGTGTACTTTAGATTTAGTACACATTCATATGTGCTCACTGGTTTCCTGTCATACTCGAGTTCTTTAGATTTAGTACACATTCTTATTTGCACGGCGGTTACCTGTCATACTCGTGTACTTTAAATTTAGTACAAATTCCTATGTGCTCGGTGGATACCTGTCATACTCGTGTACTTTAGATTTAGTACACATTCATATGTGCTCGCTGGTTTCCTGTCATACTCGAGTTCTTTAGATTTAGTACACATTCTTATGTGTACGGCGGTTACCTGTCATACTCGTGTACTTTAAATTTAGTACAAATTCCTATGTGTTCGGTGGATACCTGTCATACTCGTGTACTTTAGATTTAGTACACATTCATATGTGCTCGCTGGTTTCCTGTCATACTCGTGTACTTTAGATTTAGTACACATTTCTATGTGCTCGGTGGATACCTGTCATACTCGTGTACTTTAGATTTAGTACACATTCCTATGTGCTCGGTGGATACCTATCATACTCGTGTACTTTAGATTTAGTACACATTCCTATGTGCTCGGTGGATACCTGTCATACTCGTGTACTTTAGATTTAGTACACATTCTTATGTGCACGGCGGTTACCTGTCATACACGTGTACTTTAAATTTAGTACAAATTCCTATGTGCTCGGTGGATACCTGTCATACTCGTGTACTTTAGATTTAGTACACATTCATATGTGCTCGCTGGTTTCCTGTCATACTCGAGATCTTTAGATTTAGTACACATTCTTATGTGCACGGCGGTTACCTGTCATACTCGTGTACTTTAAATTTAGTACACATTCATATGTGCTCGCTGGTTTCCTGTCATACTCGTGTACTTTAGATTTAGTACACATTTCTATGTGCTCGGTGGATACCTGTCATACTCGTGTACTTTAGATTTAGTACACATTTCTATGTGCTCGGTGGATACATGTCATACTCGTGTACTTTAGATTTAGTACACATTCCTATGTGCTCGGTGGATACCTGTCATACTCGTGTACTTTAGATTTAGTACACATTTCTATGTGCTCGGTGGATACCTGTCATACTCGTGTACTTTAGATTTAGTACACATTCCTATGTGCTCGGTGGATACCTGTCATACTCGTGTACTTTAGATTTAGTACACATTCATATGTGCTCGCTGGTTTCCTGTCATACTCGAGATCTTCAGATTTAGTACACATTCTTATGTGCACGGCGGTTACCTGTCATACTCGTGTACTTTAAATTTAGTACACATTCCTATGTGCTCTCTGGTTTCCTGTCATACTCGTGTACTTTAGATTTAGTACACATTTCTATGTTCTCGGTGGATACCTGTCATACTCGTGTACTTTAGATTTAGTACACATTCCTATGTGCTCGGTGGATACCTGTCATACTCGTGTACTTTAGATTTAGTACACATTCCTATGTGCTCGGTGGATACCTGTCATACTCGTGTACTTTAGATTTAGTACACATTCTTATGTGCACGGCGGTTACCTGTCATACACGTGTACTTTAAATTTAGTACAAATTCCTATGTGCTCGGTGGATACCTGTCATACTCGTGTACTTTAGATTTAGTACACATTCATATGTGCTCGCTGGTTTCCTGTCATATTCGAGTTCTTTAGATTTAGTACACATTCTTATGTGCACGGCGGTTACCTGTCATACTCGTGTACTTTAAATTTAGTACAAATTCCTATGTGCTCGGTGGATACCTGTCATACTCGTGTACTTTAGATTTAGTACACATTCATATGTGCTCGCTGGTTTCCTGTCATACTCGAGTTCTTTAGATTTAGTACACATTCTTATGTGCACGGCGGTTACTTGTCATACTCGTGTAGTTTAAATTTAGTACACATTCCTATGTGCTGGGTGAATTCCTGCAATACTCCTCTTGTCTTTGTATCGCTAGATAAATGCAGAAGAAGTGATTAAAAGAAGAGTTTGAAGATACCAAAGGGAGGTAATCAGAATCCTTATATCGAGGAAGAACAGACACCACAATGGCCAAACCAAAAGAAAAATTACAAAACGACAAACAACGATCTACAAAACATACACATAAAACTAAAAGATCGAGTAACACGAACCCTACTAAAAATGGGGGATAACTTAGGTGCTCCGAAGGGGTAAGCAGTTCCTGCTCCACTTACAAACCTTTTGGAGCATGTTTTATATGTATTCTCACCTTTGAAGAATCGATTCATTTGTATATGTATACAGTAGAACATCACCGTTGTTGATAGTGATGTTAATTCTAAAAATACACAAGGAAGAATTACATTAAGATCGCTAAAAGTAATGGTTTATTATTAGGAGATAACTGTATTGTATTTGACAATTTCACGACATTAATTTGAGATTTGATAGTCGCATAATGAGCTTACTGGCGACGCGACTGCGGAGCCAGTAAACGGATATTTGTGATAATTAAATCGACAATTGATGCCATGAAATTGTCAAATACAATATAGTTATCTCCATTCTAATGTAATCATGTGCATAGATGTGCATTGCCACTTTATTGACAAGATGATGTAAGCTGTAATCGGCTAAAATTCTAAAAATATCTCATGCTATTTCAACCGTGGAATTGATACCGTGAAAATTACACTATTAAATCGACAATTGATGCCGTGAAATTGTCAAATGCAATACAGTTATCTCCATTCTAATGTAATCATGTGCATATATGTGTATTGCCACATTATTGACAAGGTGACGTAAGCGGTAATCGGCTAAAATTCTAAAAATATCTCATGATATTTTAACCGTGGAATTGATACCTTGAAAATTACAGCATGGTCCAATCACAAACCAGGAATAATAAACAACTACATTAGAATGTGTCTTTACGTTCGGAGTTCCGTGTTTGATTCGTCTTTACCTCCAGTTGTATGTAGGAGGGCTGATGTCTTATTTATGTTATTTGTGTTTGTTTGGGTATAGTGGTGTCTAACACATATTATGTTGTGCTTTTGTTTTGTTTTTCTTCGTCTTGTGTACCATATGTTACCAGTTTCTCTGGATTGTTCATTTTTGATTGCTCCTTCGGTTTTCTCTAAGGTTTATGTAGCAGCAGTATCAAGAGTATGAACATCTTGGGTCGATTTCAGCATGCGGTTAGCAAGGAAGATAGTATTCGATCTTTTACTGTTAAGAAAACGTCAAATTTTAAAATATACCATCTTCCACTGCATGAAACATTATCTTTTGTTTGCCTTTTCAATTCACCAAAAGCCGATCGGAAGTTCATCTGTAACTGAAGTTCATATTTCATCAGCTTTTGATGAAAAAAAGATGATCTTCCATCTTTTAAATATTCAAAAAGATAACAAAATACAGCCTTTCTCCTTTTGTCAGAACAAAAAGGTCATCTTCCATCTTTCATGATTAACAAAAGTTTACCGTAAGATAACCTTTCACCTTTTGTCAATGTTAACAGACCAACTTCCATCTTTGATGAAATGCAAAAGTTAACAGTAAGATAATCTTCATTCTTTTATTAATTTGAAGATGCCATGTTCACCTTTGATGATATGCAAAAGTTTTCTGTAAGGTTACCTTTCACCAATCAAAAAAGGCCAACTTCCACCTTTCATGAAATTTGAAACTTAATCGTTCACCTCTGGTAAACACAAAAAGCTCATATGTGCAAACTAGATCCCCAGTGAATATTAGCTTCCACCTCTTAGCTAGTTTCTT
Organism: Bathymodiolus brooksi; assembly: GCA_963680875.1. Classification (NCBI taxonomy): domain Eukaryota; kingdom Metazoa; phylum Mollusca; class Bivalvia; order Mytilida; family Modiolidae; genus Bathymodiolus; species Bathymodiolus brooksi. The sequence continues at coordinate 6,989,813 of OY804580.1, read as the reverse complement.
AAGGTGAGGTGGGCCGTTTAGCACTATTGATCATATATAATGACCGAAACGTGTATTCTTGGACTTTCAGCTGTTTAACAAGGGCATCAAAATAAGTTGATGGACTTAAAATAAAAACCATATCCCCACCCCACCATTCCCCTTGGTACGGATCGCTTTTCATTACCGCTGAGCTTAGTTGTTCGAATTCCGTGTGATCTACAGACCCTCCGATGCTATTTCGGGGTAGTTATCAGGGGCGGATCCAGGATTTGTGGTTAGGGGGGGGGGCGTGAGTAGGCGAGGGGTCTGGGGACCGCTTAAGGTCCCCAGCGGGTCCAAGGCAGAGCCCTGGTAAGGGGCCCAGGGGGACTTTAAGCCCCCCAGAAGCTCTGGGGGTTTGAGGAATTACTGACATTTATTTGAACGACAATTTTGAACCAACCACACCATTTTTATCAGACCAAAAAAACTTGACTTTGAGTCTTAATTTTGTCGGATAATTGTTAACAGTATGTTTTTGTCAGATTATAAGAACCTAAAGTAAAACTTTTCTTTAACAACCGTGATGCGAATTGTTCAACTCATGACTGATCGATCACGATATTTTAACCCTTCAAAGAAGTATTGGTTTAGTTTTAACGCATTCCTCATTTCACTAATTGGTCTGTACTTTCGGTGCTTGTCCTTTCGGGTGGTTCTAGTTAATACTGCCCGTCCGGATGGAGCTTTTCTTTTCGTCGTTTGATTCATTCATTGAAAACGTATGATTCGACCGTTCTTGTTTATAGACAAACAAAAGCGGAAATTGTCAATACATGAACTTGTTATTGATTTCTGATAAGCTAACGTAACTAAATTAGATGATCAGAATCGTTTCATGCAGCATTAATGTTAACATATTCGCCTTTGTTTGTCTATAAACAAGAACGAATCATACGTTTTCAATGAATGAACCAACGGCGAAACGAAAAGCTTCATCCGGACGGACAGTATACTGATCATTTATCAATGGGTAGAGCTTTTTAGAATGATATCCCAAATTTACTCCTAATATCATTACTATTCATTTTGACTTACAGGTCACGAGTTAACCATTCATGAAAAAGTTGTTTGTTGAACTGCTTAATTAACGTTGTATTAATCAACATATGCTTTGCGAATTTTAGGGGGGCGCACGCCCCGCACGCCCCCCTCTAAATCCGCCTCTGGTTATCCTTTCAACATGGCGTCGATTTTTGCTTTAAAGTGTACATGAATAATCCCCCGAATTTGTTTTACCTCGATTTATCGTTATGTGACCACAGGCGCTTGTGTAGAGTCAAAAATATGCTCGCTATGTACCTAAAATACCACAAGGCCGGACTCACTCCTACTACCCCTGTCACTTCAATCGCTATTTCCCCTGTCAAAATGTCGATAGGACGCAAATCGCTTACTACTTTGCGTAGTGAAATGATTTTTCTTCAAGGAAAACCCGTTGTTTTATATCTTCCTACCATCTACACCCCCATACTGACAGATAATCCTCAGATTTTGTTGACAATGGACACCTAAGTGGCAGCAAAGCGAAAGTAGGTCACGTGCGACACATTTCCGCCTATGATGTGACCTTACAAAAAAGTACAGTATAGTTTCTTCTTTCCGCATAACGTTAGAAACCGAACTTATCCATAAAGGAGGAGAGTCTCATATTTTATGTCATTTATGTTATTTATTCATTTTAGGCCTATTTCTTTTTTTCTTTTTTATTTTTTTTTAGAGTCGACAAATATATGCTTTCATTTTAAGCCGGTGAGGCGATGTAATCCGAGATCCACATCTACAAATTGGATTTTTTTTAAAGAAGAGTTATGGTTCGTGAAACGATAGGCGGCAGCGCGTTCCGCGTGAAGAATCCCGCCACTGCTAAGAAAGACAAAGAGATGGATGCAATCGATAAAGCTTCATGAGCTTGCCAAGAAATTCACGACGGTTCTACGACAGATGAATTAGTTAAGATTTTATTAAATCTGACGTTTCATTCCGCAGTTACATCTGCAATTGAAAGGTTTGTATTTCTAACATACATTATTGCGAATACACTGCAAGTGCAAACAACGACCCCCCCTTTTCAAAAGTACGGAAAAAAACATCGAAAATACCTACAAGACAGATAAATATATGCAAAAACTCCCTCGCGAAAAGCATGTTGAAGTTAAATATTCTCCCGGGTCCATTTTTTTTCACTGTCGATGATTGATAGATTATTCAATTCCTTTCCAGTACCATACAGATACAGATATTGTTATTATAAACTTAACTGCAGTTTCATTGCATCCTCATGATACTGGAATGTAACCCAATCCTCAAATACTGTTTCAGAAAGAACATACATAAAATCAATGATTTAAAGAAAGCTTGTTTACATATCTAATATGGATAAGGGTTTGCTACATGTGCTTAAAACAGAAAAGGTGGGGTTACATTTGTATGTTACTTAGGCAGCAACCATTTACGGTCCGATCATGGGTTTTCTTGGGACATTAGTTTTTGTGGAGTGCGTTGTTTGTCAATGGAAATTATGACGTCATAATTAGTGGTGTACCGATCATCGGAAACATCGACTAATCAGTCGGACGTCATCATACGATCCGATGATCGATTCTGATTCTATAGTGTCTAAAATATATATGCTTAACTTTGTTCTTTGGTTGTTTTTTTTTCTGTCTCCATACTGACAAAAATATTGCAGTTTTATCCCAGCTGGTTTTTTTTGCCCTCATACTGACAAACATCTGGCAATTTTGTCCAAGCGTACTTTTGACACTCAGTCAATACACATATTTGGACTAGTCTATTATTTATCTACTTCCCAGAATAGTCCATTTTATATCAGGTGTTACACATATGGAAAAAGATCTTTTGTTTTGTTCTAAGTTAATGTTTACAAATGGAAATATTGTAGTTTGTAAATATATTATTTGATTTTATTCAAATCTTTACTTTTGTCAAACACATATTTGGACTAGTCTATTATTTATCTATCTATATCAGGTGTTACACATATGGAAAACGATCTTTTGTTTTGTTCTATTTTAAAGTTAATGTTTACTAATAGAAAAAATCATAGTTTATAAATTTATGATACAATTTTATTCATATCTTTACTTTTGTCAATCATACTCTTGAAATAAAGGCTATTTGATTAATTATAGTCAGTAAATACATTTAGCAGGCAATTGTCACCGATGATCGATCATCGGTCGATGTTGATATAACGATCATCGATCTTGAAAATGTTACCGATTCCCATCACTAGTCATAATCGACCCTAAACAGGTTGGAAACAAGTCACCAAACCAGGGATAATCCCTCGTTTGAGGGACTAACCCTCAAATTAGGGATACAAATATCCCCCAAATGAGAGGTTGTCAGCTTTAGAATGAATTTAAGGCATTAAAATCATGCCAAGTTTACTGCAAATAAGGGTAATAACAAAATTACTGAACTCCAAACAATCTTCCAAAGGGAAAGTCAAAACTCATAAGTATATAAACAGACAAAATCAGTCAACAACCAGAAAACTATGAAAACCGTAATGATCCTGACTTGGTACAGGCATTTCTAAAGAAATGGTGGGTTGAATCGGATTTTAAGGTGCCAAACCTCCCGCTTTCATTACGGTTCAAAGGTTCCGGCTGTCACTATAACAGTATTTATAACAATACTGGAACAAAATAGTTGTCAAAGTAGTACTAAATTCAGTGATGAGGGTGGAACATTTATCGTGAACCATCTCCATCAACAACCCCGAGTCACCTGAAGTGACTAAAACTACAAGAGTAAAACCTACCCAGACCATTCTTGTACAATTCAAATACATATCCGGTCTGGAATATATACATTTGTATATTGCTTGAAAGGTATTATTGGGTTATATTTTCATCAAATTTATTATTAGTGTAAAACAGGTTGGTCATAAAAAGGCAAAAATAGGTCATTTGGTATACCTATAATTTTGCTATGTAAATTTTTTTAATTTTGTTTTTGTAGATTTTTATTCAAATGTGCACTTATTTACATGTACCGGTATACAAAAAAACCCAGCAGTTTTTGCTAAGGAACTTGTTATGTAGCAAAACTGTTCAGAGTGTCCTAGCCTCTCTTTAGTATAGCAAAATAGAATAATTTAGTTTGGAAAAAAGTTACAAATGTTCGACTGTCATAATTTTTTTTATTAAATTACAGTCCATTCTTGTTATGTCGAACCCATAGGGACAAGACAGTTTATTTTGCTCAAGTCAAAATGAACTGTCTTGTTCCTATGGGTTTGACATAACAGGAATGGACTGTAATAATCAGATATCAGGAGTAAATCTGTATACTGTAAATTCAGAAATTTATGCGTGCATTTATTATTGCGAATCACTGACAAGCGCCCAGAATGCGAGTTTTAATTAATGCGATTTCATTTTATTTTCAAATAGAACATTGCTTCCAAAGATAAAAATGCATGTTTTTATTAAAGTGATGAACGACCTGTCGCAATATTCGCATTGATAAAAACAATAGAAAAAGTATTTGATATCTGAATTGATTCATGTCTTTCAAATAGCTTCTTCATGGTTTTGAAGTCTTTTTATGATGCCTATTATTTCTTTTTATTACAGATGGAAAAAGAGTTTTGTCTCATGAAAACTGAGCTAAAAATGGACGCAATAACAGAAAGATGGACAGATTCACTACAAATCTTGAAAAGGTAACTAGGAAATTAGTAGCCACAATTAAATTATATCATACCCTGATTTGGTACCAGCATTCCATCTTATTGAATGTATAATTGGATTTATTATGGACATACACATGTAATACTTGAATTGTTTAGTGTTTGGTTTTGAAACATTATTTCATTAGATTAGTTGAATTTTGATTTCTTCTTTACATTTTGTTTACAATTTTTGTTGGTATTTTTGCAGGAAAGTGATGATGATAATCTGAAAGTTCTGAAAATAATGAGAAAAGTTGAACAGAAAATCAAGTTTCGATAAAAAAAAATGAAATTGACTTGATTATTTCAAGGTTGATGTAAGTATTAGAATTTTAACAAATGTTATTGATTACACCATCATATAACGACTATTAGAAGATTATTATCAAACTGGAAGTTAGATAATAAATAAACAAACACAGTCCCGACTTTGGAAAATTTTTCGTTTTGCCCAGCTGATGCAGCGATTGTTGCCAATATCCCTCTTGCTGATATCGGCATGATCTACTGACTGAGTCCATACCTGTTACTGGTTCATAATAATAGATTTTTCATATTAAACGAAGTCACGATTAGCGTTATTGTGTATCCGCCATTTTTTTTACAGGTAAGATGTTCACGTGATGATTTATTATTGTTGTTTGGTTTATTTGGGTTTATTTCTTATTTATATTAAATATTTAAAATTGCTTAATATAGAAAATACCGTTTTAATCTTTCAGTTTTGTAAATAAATAATCGTGATTTTGAAAATTATTGAATTATATATTTCTGTCAATATTCGTTTAACGTGCGGTAACAGATCAAGGTAAACACATGCTGATGGTGTGATTAGGCTATTTATAGATTTCGGCGAGTGATTGAAGTTGAATTTTAACGTTTTGTCAGGAAATTTCATTAGTCTGTTATCAGTCGATATTGAATGACATGGAAGAAACGAAAGTTGCTGGCCCAAGTGGCCCGAGAATATCAACTGGCCCAGCGGGCCGATCTTTGTTCAGTTTGACTGGCCCGACCGTAAATATACTGGCCACGGGCCAGCGGTTACGTCGACCCCTGCACCATGTTAAGAAGTTCCATGTCCCATGAACACCTTTTTATTTTCTCAACTTGAGTTCTACACATCCTTGCCCAATATAAAGGTTGCTATTGAAAATAGAAGGGATGACCCCTTCAGAAAAGGGGTAAAAAATATTCACTTGCTCGAATTTCCCTTGTTGACATGTTGCCATTGTGTGATATAGCACTATTTATTGTTTCTCTCTACCCATTACACCAGTCTGTCATTATATAGTTTACAGTATATTAGCTTTAACACACTTATCTTTCTTGCTTGTACAATTTCATAATGGTAACTTCTCTTTTTAGGTAAAATTTGCCAACCTGGAATCTAAAAAGAAGTCACCACCAAGACGTGTATTAAAGAATGTGGACAAAACCGTCAGTTTAATATACATTGTGGGAGATGGCCTGAAAATAGACTAAGAGGCAGGAAAAGACACAATTAAGAAATGCACCTCTTAGTTTGAGTAGATTTGAGTCAATATGTTGGTGACGCAGGTCCAGACCTGATGTTGACTTTGTTATATTCTAAGTTTAGAGTTGGAAGTGGTTCGTAGCTCATTAACCAAGTACTTTCGAGTTGTGAGACATAGCAAAAAAAGTGCAAACTCATGTATTATATAGCTGTGGTCCATCAAACTGTTGATATTAAAAAAAACATTTGAGGTGTTGCATATTTAAAGTATGTTAATATAGCTGTTTTTTTTGGCAATTTGTTTCAGAAAGGATTGTGTTAAATAAAATTACTATATATATGTAGAGTAGTTGCAGATATCTAATAGTACCCATTATTGTAGTAAGCATTTATATGAATTAGATTTGATGTGACTTGTGTTTACTTTCAGTTTTAGTTATGGGATGTTTTTGGCAAAAATTTGAAAACAAAGACAATTTATATTTGCCAGTAAATCCCTTGTGTTGTGAAATGTATGCCAAACAGTTTTCAAATATCAATGATTTTTTTAGCTCTGCATCTAATTTTTATGGTGTCAATTTCTAAAATATTGTCTTATCTAGACACACCATAATTGGTCTGCAGATGTATCATGAAGGGCATATGTTTGCAAATATACTGACTGAAATCTGTGTTAGTGGTAGAATTTTTTTTTATTAGCCACTGTGGCTAATGGGTACTAATTTCGTTTAGCCACACTCAATTTCAGTTAGCCACACTAAATATAAACAAAGAGCATAAAACAGTTGAAAGTTCAAAACTTTATTATTTAATTAACTAACAATAATAATTCATTTATTATCATGATAAACAACAAACTTTGAACATTAGATAAACAGAACATTCAATATTCGTATGATTTTGTTGTTTTTTGCTGTGTGGGGCCGTAGGCGTTGCCAAAAAAGGATAAAATAGATCCTTGGCGCTACAATTGGGTCCGTTCGCCCTGATTATTAAAAATGATATCGGGTCTTTATAAGCCAACAAACAACCCATTGGACCATGTTGCACAACAGAATTAAAACATTACAGCTTAGAACTATACTATGCAACTTTGTTTTGTAACTTGAACATTATGTTAATACATTGTAGTTTGTTTAAACTATCTTTGTTATGTTTATTACTTTTTTAATACTTTAATAAAGTATAATGGACTACAGACTCTTGATTCATTCATCTTTACCTGATTGACTAATTCCAAGGACACATACATTTTCTAGACTCTGGATTCACTCATCTTTACCTGCTTCATTCATTCCAAAGACTATTAAAACGTTTAACTTTGTTCATTATAGAAACATACACTTTAGCATGCCAATTATTTTTAATATCCTACATTTTCTACAGACTCTGTGGATTCACTAATCGTTACCGGATTAATTTATTCCAAGGACTGAAATGTTTAACTTTGCCCATTATCGAAACATATAGTCCGTGGACATATACATGTATAAGTATTTGTCACTTTCGTTAAAATACAGTATATAGCAAAAATTGTCTTTAAATCATAAGAAAATAAAGAAAATCTAACGGAAAATCATGCTAAAATAAACAAAAATCTTTGTTCTGGTGCAAAAATTATCAAAACCTGTTTAGAAATGACTTCAAAATATAATTTTTGAACAATGTGGTTATATGAAATATATAGGGTTAATTCAAGTGACGAATACCTATGTTCATTGACTGTACTTTTTAGAATGCTGCATATTTAAAATTTCTCAATTTAATATCTTTAAGCAATCAAATATCACTTATTTTTTATTATTTTTAATACCCTACATAATTATAATTATCAGGGCGAACAGGGAATTAGGGCGAACGGACCCGGATTCGCGCTTTACCATGCTTGACCTTCTCATTGTGAAATAATTTACTGGTTTTAGATTCAAGCGTAGGCAGAAGGACAGACAGAATAAAGCGTAATTTAGGAAACCAGTCAGTCAGTGACTAAATTCGAAACTTTCCGGAATGACACCCGGATAATGTTATTTCAACTGAAAAAACTACCGGAAATAATCAATTTGACCCGCTTTTTAAAATCATTTTGGATATTATTCATCGATCAAATCATTGTCTATAACACGTTTTATTCGAAGTTGACTTTCTACATAATAAAAGATCGTTGTCAGATACACGCTCTAAAAGTTTTTCGTTCGCCAGTGTGGCTACTGCTACACAAATTATCCTCGCCACACTACCGTTATATTCGCAAAATGCGACGTGGCGATCGTCTACCGCTAACACAGGAAATAATTGTGTGAAACAGTCAGTCTACTGATCAATACCTTAAAATTTTACTAACAGGATGATCATATGTAAGAAGGCATGCACATTAACGCTGTTGGTGAAGCTGCCACTTACAGTCTACTGATCAATACCTTAAAATTTTACTAACAGGATGATCATATGTAAGAAGGCATGCACATTAACGCTATTGGTGAAGCTGCCACTTACAGTCTACTGATCAATACCTTAAAATTTTACTAACAGGATGATCATGTGTAAGAAGGCATGCACATTAACGCTGTTGGTGAAGCTGCCACTTACAGTCTACTGATCAATACCTTAAAATTTTACTAACTGGATGATCATATGTAAGAAGGCATGCACATTAATGCTGTTGGTGAAGCTGCCACTTACAGTCTACTGATCAATACCTTAAAATTTTACTAACTGGATGATCATATGTAAGAAGGCATGCACATTAACGCTGTTGGTGAAACTGCCACTTACAGTCTACTGATCAATACCTTAAAATTTTACTAACAGGATGATCATATGCAAGAAGGCATGCACATTAGCGCTGTTGGTGAAGCTGCCACTTGCAGTTTACTAATCAATGCAGGCTTAAATCAACATAAAATCTCATTTCAATACTTTTTAAACCTTGCTACACAGGTTTCTTAATGTAAATTCTTAAAATGAATATTTGTTGAGCACAGGAAATTAGAAATACTCTAAAATTATGTCCCAATTTGTTCTTAATATCAATATTTGGTCAGCAATGGAAATTATAAAATATAGTAAAATTGTGCCATATATTGTAATTTGATTTGTTTCTTAATTACCCGTAATAATGTAAATGGTGGGTCAACAACTTGTATGTTGTCTGTCAATACATTGTATGATTTGAATAAATCGTTAAATGTTGGTGTTTGGTATTTTCCGTTCTTTTCTTAAATATATCTATATTTTCATCAAGTGATATGGTTATGAATGTAGACACAAGACAATATTGCTCTATATTTGAGTGGTCCACTCTTTTTTGTAAACAAGAAATTATGAACTTTCTATTTATTTGTCATAAATGCTAATTTAATATAATAATGCCCCTTCCACTGGACTATTAGTGTCATCTGCCCAGTGGCCAGTGCATCTGTTCTTGTATATTCTTTATGCAGTTTTTAACAAATTTTCAGTTAAATAAACTGAAACAAGGTCTCTGCTATGTCCCCTTGGGCATAGTTTTAGTCTTCACGCTCCCCAGAATTTTTATTTGAGTATTCTTATGATGTGCTACAAGTCTTTTTTGAATCACAATTTTTGGTAAATGGGACCAAAATGATTGAATAGTTATTTTGAGGCCGAGTTTTCATTGAACTTTTCATTCATTTGATCTTTTACAGCACTTGCCCTGGGCACTTGTTACTATATTTGTATACATGAATTTTTTTTTCAACATCTTAGTCTTATGATTTCAAATACTCTATAGTACAGGGATAACCACCATTTCCGATGGTTGCAATTTAGTCACATCATTGTAAAATTACTGGTGTCCATATGATACACATAGCTACCAGTACTCAACTATTAAATGAGCCAGTTAAGATAACAAGGCGAGCAATTCATGTTCACATGAGCCTCTAGTTTTTTAATTCAGTATTGATTTGTTGAATTTATTTATTTGCTTGTTGAAGATGATTAAAAATTTAAAAGAAAACATATTATTTCTTCTGTCAATGTAAATTACATGCCTTCTAGCTTAGTCATCAATTGCAACTTATATAAAAATACATACCAATTTCACTCAATGCTCCTGATTAATTCATTGCCTTTGAACAATGCAGTAAATAAAAAAAGTAATTCTATGTATAGGGTGTTTCATTGTTAAATACAGTGATGGGAGTGAATTATGATGGGAGTCAAATTGTGGTCTGGCAAGATATAGCGATTGATCAGTTTCATCGTTTTGTATGCCAGAAGGTTTAATTCAGATGGAAAAGTTGAAAAAAGAACAAGCTTAGTTTATAAATTTACAGTATTGTAAGAATTTTGTGTCTTGTGTCAATATATGATATCAATGTCACATCAAATGCTTTCAACCAGCTTGCAGATCATTTTGGAAGAAGGAAATCAACTTCATGCAACCTTTTGTTAATGAACAGTAGGAGTTGTTCATGTCACATTGTGGTCTGGCAAGATATAACGATTGATCGGTTTCAACGTTGTAGGTCAGGAGGTTAAAAAACGTGATTCTTTGGGAATAAACTTTCATTACCCTTTTTACCTTTTTTAGTTGTGAAAGGTGAAATATTGTTCATATTTTGGTCTAGAAAGATCAACCTTTTGTAATATTTCAATTTGGAAAGGTCACCTTTTTGGTGATTTTTGGTTCAATCAGATGACATTTGGTTTATGTTTTGGTGATAAAAGGTGAACTTTGATTGACCTTTTGGTTCAATCGGATGACATTTGGTTTATATCGTGGTGAAAAAAAGGTGAACTTTGATTGATATTTTGTTGCTAAAAGTTAATTGGGAAGTCCATCTTTTGATTATATTTTAACCATATGAAAGTTAGCATTTCATACACCTTTTGATGTTAACAAAAGTGGGCCATTTCGACCATCTTTTAAGAAACAAAAGGTGAACAAAAAGATGATCTTTTAGACCTTTTGATTTTTTTCAAAATGTAAGTAAAAGGTAATGAAGATATGACATTTCCAATACCTTTTGGCTGCCTCAAAAGGAGAAATTTCATGCAGTGTTCATTATATATAATCTGACAATTATTCTTATTTAGACAATCTGACAAAAAATACCATGAACAATAAATATTAGGGCGATATATGAAAGCAACATATTTTAAATATTCATACCAATTATATAAAGAAGAAAAATTTACGTAAAATTTTATTTATGGTAGAAATATGCCATGACCGAGTTATAGGAAAGTGACATTGATAAAAAAAATAATGGCGGGAAACTATGCAGGTTAACACCAAAAAGACTAAAATTTCTTCAAAAAAAGTCTACGACTAAAAACAACCAATCATGGTTTGTGTATTTATATACACTGTATATTAATTGAACGAAGAAGAGTTTGAAGATACCAAAGGGGTAATCAAAATCCGTATATCGAAGAAGAACAGACAACACAATGGCCAAAAGACACAAATCTAAAAATCGAGTAACACGAACCCCACAAAAAACGGGGGGTGAAGTCAGGTGAACCGGAAGGGTAGGCAGTTCCTGCTCCACTAAACTGGTCATAACTAGACCTTGGAACCAATACATAAAGGACTTCATTTATTTAATCTTGAATCTATATGACATATTGGCAATAATTGTTAAGCCATTTAAATTAGTATTTCCATATCTGGTTCTTAAGAAGAAAAAAAAGTAATTCTCCATAGTATGTGGAGTTTCGATCTCAAGTGTTTGGACCCCATTGTACCTTGGAGCAGTGTCGTCTTAACGCATGGGCACACTGGACAGTTTCTCTGTGACCCCACGAACATAGGGACCCATGCTAATGTGTATGTTGTGTACAACATCTTTTTAATGTTTAAACACTCACTCTTTTTGAAGTACCAACACAATAAATATATGTTTAATTTGATCGATATTTACATTATTCTACCTGTGAGTGGTTGTGTAGGTAGGGGTCCAAGTGCATTCTTATTCTCGGGGTCTATAATGCCGTTCAGACCACCCTGCCTTGGAGTCTGCATTTGTGAAAGATAGAATTTCATTTACAATAATAATTCAAACCAAATACAATTACATTTAAATTGCTGATTCTTTCGAATATTACATTTCAATGTTTTCTTTGCAGCCTATGCCTGAATTTAAATCATAGGTCACAAACATTATTGACCCTGATCTAGTAAAATCGATATAATCATTGGAAGAATTCAATGATTACGTCACACTTATAAACAACTCCACACTGCTAGTGCTAATATTAATAAATCTCTAATCACATATTTTTGTGAAATTTACTAGAACAACATAATTTTGTCAAATTACCTGTTATTTTGTTTTGAAGGATTGACTCTTACACTATTTGTATTCACTCCATCCAGATTTTTACACTTCAGAAAATATAATTAACATAGAGACACAATGGGCAACTTTTTTAATAATGGAACACAAATTTTGAAATTAATTGTAAGAGTTCGCATATATCATATATCTAGAGAAAAAATTGTTGAATTGTTCAGATTTATTTCCCTGAGCATTTATATAAAAATGGAGATGTTCTACATTTCCAAGCAGCAGATAGTATGGAAATTAGTGCATTTTCGGACAATTTGACAGTTTCCAAACCTGCTGATTTATACGATTTTAATATGATGAATTTGAAAATAACATCGAAGTTGATTGTATTGGACGGAAAGCGAGTCTACTACCATGGCTGCAGCAACCAAAGCTAGTTTTCAGATTTATGAAATTCGTTTTCTACCGCTATTTAATTACTTCCACAAGAGGAAAATTTTCTTGTGCAATTTTCGTTCGAAAATATAAACAGTTTGATTTGATTTGATTTGATTTTTATGTTATATACATGTATTCATTTATTATATTTATTTCAATACGAAGTTGGAGTTGACATTGGAAATTAAATGACTGCAGACGACACTAAAAACTTCAGCTCCTATTTACAACATTCAAGGCAGAATGGAGAAAATAAACAGAAACTTATCGGTACATTTTAATAGTAAATTGCTTACGGGAATTAAACATGAGGATATTTTATCCGAATTGGAAAATGAAATAAATTTAGAAGATATAAAGTCAATCCAGATGACAGAGAAATCCTGTATTGTAACGCTGAAAAGTGAACAGGCAAAATACAAGATCCCCAACTCGGAAATTTCATTGAAAAACAGATCAGTTAACTTTTTTGAAATTGATAAAAATGTAACTAACGTGACAATTAAAGATGCGCCGTGCGAAGTGAGTGATCAATTCATAGCCACACACATGTCGAAATACGGGCAAGTGATAAATGGTTTAATAAAAAGGGGTGTCATTAAAGGCACAAACATTGAAAATGGGACCCGATATGTTCAGATATTAAATTGTGCACCAATTCTTCCATCTAGAACCAATTTTGGGCGATTCGAAATCCGACTGTATGCAGATAACAACAGGACGGAGTGTTCATACTGCCAACAGACAAACCATCCCTATTACAGATGTCCTACTAAACCGACATCAATAAAAACTTGTTATAACTGCAATAAACAAGGACACATAGCCAAGTACTGTAAATATGATATCTTGTGCAAGCATTGTGGTGAGTGTGGCCATATACAACGTGACTGCCCTGCTCATAAAGAAGAAACAGCTAGGAAGGAATATGGTGATTATTTTCATGAAATCATAGAGGGTAGAAATACTCGAGACAACTCAAGCGTGGATGACGAAACAGAACGTAAAGACACATCAGGACAGGCTGACAGTAATCCTACTACAGACGACAACAATTCAGTAAATGTTTTACTAGGGGCTTCTAACCGTAAAAGACTTGAGAAAGTTTCACCAAATTGCATAAATGCCTCAATTTCAGTTGCAACATTAGAAAATATAGATGAGACAATAAAACTAGCCAAATCTAAAGTGTTTGATAAAACTGTAAATAAAGTAGTAATATCTTTAGGTACAAACGACATTACAAAGTTTAAAGGTGATCATGACCATGTTAATATTACACATGCAATACACCAAGTAAAATGTAATTTCCCGAATTCTGTAGTTGGTATATGTACTATTCTCCCTAGAAAAGGGAAAGGTCCAAACATAACAAAATGTAATGACACAGTTTTAAATGTCAACATATTTTTGAAAAAGTTGTGTGTGTATTAGAGAACAAATTGAATGTGTAAATGCTTATGAATTGTTCACGAAACAAGGAAATGTGTCCATATTAGCGTTGAAGGTTGTACGAAAATTAGAGACGAAATTGTAACCTTTTTCGATTCAGATAAAGTAATAAGTGTAGAGTTGAAAACCCCACGTAAACGCACAAACAGTGCGCTTTCGTCGACACCAAATTCTGTAGAGAGACAAAACAAACAAACCCGAATTGTATCGCCACCAGTGTAGTAATTTAATATTTGTACTGCTTTATTATGATAGTATTCATGTTTTTATTTTGTATAAATTATTACATTTGTGTGTATACAAATATTACAAGAGACTGTATTGTTTTGCAACAATAGATGTTATGATTTATTGTCAAGAATACGGTATTGTTACCGGTTGTAAACTAATAGTAGAAGTTGTAAGAGTGAGCAATCAAGCGATAATAAAACAAATTAAAATTTCTCGTTATCGCATGAGACCTTTAAACACAAAATTATACATATTCTCCCACTATATGATTTATTGTAAGATACATGTTACTGTTGTTTGTTCCATACAAATGAAAAATCGTAAAATTGTGGAATTAAGCGATATATATCTATATATATATGTTATTTTTTTCTATCGCATGAGGTTTTAGATCATAATATTACACTTTATTTATTTATGTCATGTCAATTTCTATTGCAGCTATAAATATAAATGGGCTGAGAGATGATAAAAAACGTAGAACCTGTTTTTGATTGGTTGATTAGTAAAACAATCAATGTAATATGTGTTCAAGAGACGCACTGTACATTTTCTGAAATAGAATCATGGCAAAACTTGTGGAAAAGTTCTGGTGGATGCGAAAGTAGTTGGAATTGTGGAGTAAGGGCATCGCGAGGGGTAGGGGTTTTATTATATGATATTGATGCTACTGTTAAAGAAATTAGTTCCGATGATTTTGGGCGTATATTGTAATGTGAATTAAAATACGAAAATAAAACTTATATAATAACAAACGTGTATTGTCCAAATGATAGTGGGGTTAGAAAAACTTTTATTAGAGATATTGATCCATATGTGACAGATGGGAGTCTTACTGAAAAAATGCATATACTCACTGGCGATTTTAATTGTGTTTTAGATAAGGAAATAGATCGTTATCCTTCTCGTAATTATGATGATACGGGGGGAAAAGAACTTAAGACTATTATGACGAAAAATACCGTAATCGATATTTGGAGAGAAAAAAAATCCGTCAGTGAAAAAATACACGTTTAGAAGAAGTAATTCTAAATCACGTATAGACTTAATATTGATCAGTGAAGAACTTTCCTGCCATATCATTAACATTAAAATAATTCATTGTCCGTTCAGTGATCATGATATTAAAATTATGAAATTAAACGTATGCGATATCACTAGAGGGTCTGGTACCTGGATAATGAATTTGCATACAATTAGATCTGATTATTTTCGACAAGTGTTTACAAATTGGTGGGTATATTGGAAATTAGAAAAGAAATCTTTTTCAAATTTGAGGGAATGGTGGGACATAGCCAAAATTAAAATTAAATCGATAACTATAGAAGCGTCTAAAAAGGTAAACACTACTGACGACAAGATAAAGGCTCTAGAAAATAAATTAGAGACATTAGAGGATATATCTGAACCCTTCCAGGCAACAATTAGAAGAGCTAGCAGACTTAGAAAACCAAATACACTCACATTATGAAAATAAAACTGACGCCGCAAGGTTAAGAGCTAAAGTTGACTGGTACGAGAAGGGGAAACAATCAACTAAATATTTTTTTAATCTAGAGAGAAAAAATGGGCAAAATAAATTATGGCAAACAATCAGGGGTCTAGATGGTAATTTAAAATATGATATCGACGAGATACTAGATGAACAGATACATTTTTACGCAAATCTATTTTCAACAGAAGGGTGGGATAAAAATGTAGCAGAGGAACTGGTTACTCATATGGATAACAAATTAACATGCGACGAAAGTGAAAATTTAGAAAAAGACTTTACAATTAATGAAATTAAGAAAATATTTTTTTCGATGAAACAATACAAATCACCTGGATTAGACGGGATTATAAATGAATTTTATCAGATACATTGGGATACAATAAAGGAAGATTTATTTGAAGTATTACTAGAAATTTTTGATTCGTAGCAGGGAGAAATATAAGCGAAAATAATCGTATGATTGATGATATTATAGAATTTGTAGATAATGAAGATGAGGAAGGTGTAATTATTTTTGTTCATCAGCAAAAAGCATTTGATAGAATGGAATGGGGGTGGTTAAATTATGTTATGGAATGTTTTAATTTTGGACTGAAATTTCGTGAATGGGTTTATATGTTATTTAAAAAGGGAAAAACCCGTATAAAAACAAATGGTTTCATATCAACATTTTTCGCAATATCGCGTTCAGCCAGACAAGGATGTCCTGCTGCACCGATTTTGTACATTATTCAGGTAGAGCCGATGGCTTGTGCTATTCGAAACACTCCGGAAATACATGGTATCAAACTACCCGACTGTGAGGGGCAGCCCGTAAAGGAAGCAAAAATATGCATGTTTGCAGACGACACGCAACTCTTAAACAAAAACGAAGAATCTTCTTTCGAAATTTGAAAAGGCATCCGGCTCTAAGATAAATTATGAAAAAACAAAAGGATTATTTATTGGTAGATTAAGGGGGAAACGACCCATATTAACTAACATATGGATTTCAGATAATATAAAGACGTTAGGTGTTTTTCACGGGTACAATATAGACACTGATGACATTTGGAAAAAAATTATACCAGAGAAATATAAAAAAGAGGTGAATGATTTGATTTGGAAATTTCTTTGGGACAATAAACCAAACCAAATAGAAAGAAACGTATGTTGCTTAAATATTAATGAAGGGGGGATGGGAATGATTAACATAGACAATTTTGTCAAAAGAAAACAGATAAAATTTATATACAAAATAATCAACAGTGAGATGGACTCATGGAATGCGATAGGTGAACACTGTTTACAGAAATACAATAACAAATTTGGAGTTGATTTTTTTCTTTGTAAATGCTCCGATATTAAAGGTTTAGATATTGCATCCATTCCAAAATACTATCAAGACGCTATACAAGCATGGCACAATTTTTTGGGGTCATGTTCTACGGAGTCTAAAAATTACATTTTAGACAAAAACATATTTGGTAACTCTGAGATCAAATTTAATAGAAATCCACTTTTTTTTCAATCGTTTTTGAGAAATAATATATTTAAAATAAACGATATATGGGACAAAAACAATAATACCTTTGTTGATAATCAGACTATATTTAATAGACTGGATGATAAAAGGAACTGGATATCAGAATGGGCAAAAATAAAAAAATCAATACCAGAAAATTTTGTTAAGAAATTAAAATCCGATGATAACGAAAAGATAAAAAAATCATTAGGTTTAAAAATAGATAGTAATTTGAATATTAGAAATCATAATAATAAAATCATTGTTCCAAAAGAGCTGAAGCTGAAGAATATCCAGAAAGAAATACGTAAACCAATTACGCCAAAATGTCAATTCAAATGGAATACAATTTATGAAAAGAAATTTAACTGGATATCAATTTGGTATATACTGAACAAGATTACATGTAAACAAAGCATTATCCAGTTCCAATGGAAATGTTGGCATAACATTGTCTATTCAGAATATAGATTACAAAAAATGGGAAAATCCAATGGTCAATGTCACTTTTGAAAAAATGAAATAGAGTCCCTTATGCATTTGTTTTACAGGTGTCATAAAATTAAACATGTCTTAGATGAATTAAAACACATTTTTAATAGCATTTTTGAAAAAATATAGTACTTGTTGAGGAAAACTTAATCATTGGGGTGTATGAGGGAGAAATAACTGAAGATCTACTTTTAATGAATTTAGTAATTTGTATATTAAAATGGGTAACTTGGAAAACAAGAAATTATATAAAATATAATAAAAACACTTACAGGGAAGCAATAGTTATCACAAATCTCAAAAATGAACTCAGAAGTAATATACAAATGATGATTAAGAACCCAGAAGTTCGAAACTTATATAATATTAGGAAATTACAGCTATTATTGGATACATTATGAATTTAGTTGTATTAATAATTCTTTTCATTGTTTACTGTGTAAAAATGAATGTTTATAAATTGAATATGAGAGATAAAATATGATTTATTTGCTTATGGTATTGTATTCTTACTACAACTGTACCAGTATTTATTTATTTAATTATATTGTTCATTGTAAATATTTGTAAACCTTTGAGGTTTCCTGGCACCCAGAGGTAAATTGTTCACAGGTGTAATATAGATATAATAAAAAAAAAATTGGTCAAAATTTTGCATACTTGAAAGTTAATAGACTTTTTATTTAATCCTCCAATTTTGATGTGGTTTTTTGTTGTTGAATGGATTGTGTTAAATGCTTTCAGTTGTATGTCGACAGTTTTCCCCTATCTTTTATGGAACAACACACCTCCCTTTTTTTATTGATGTCCTACTTTAATGAGCTACAAATGAAAATCCTGATCCTGCTTTTAAACTAACACAGTTATTATCTGTTCAAAATATTAAAGAACTTAACATCTTGGAAAGTATTTATATGTGGCTGAAAAAATTCGTAATTCTTAAATTGATATCATGCTCCGCTATAATTATGTATTGTATATAATGTTTCATGTATTGTTTGTAATTTGTATTTATTGATTTTGGAATAAAGTATTATTATTATTAAAGATGAATAAAAAAAAAAAAATTCAGCTCTGGTCAGTCAGCAGAAAATGGCAGGTCAAATAGCACTTTATAATTACTTTCTTTGAAAGAATTAATGGTGTCAGGTTAAAAACCAGACTGAGGAGTTTGATTACGCTTAACCAATGTATTGGGTTGTTTCCCTCTCCAGTTGTTAATGTCTTCGTACTATTTTACCCACAACTCAAACATTATTAAAAACCTAGTATTTCAAATGTGTCAGATACCGTCACAGGATTAAGTGTAGTCGACTTAACCATAAATGAAAATTTTGACAATGGTTCTGAGCACCTCCTATCAATTTCATAAGGTGATTATTTTACCATAAAACAACTCAATACATTGTGGAAGTCGTTGAAATGTACAATGATAGGTCATTCTCTGTCCGTACCTTTGATGGGGCTGCTCATCTTCATAATCGAAGACAGTTTATCAAAACATAAGGAACATTTCCATATTATATTCAGTCTAAAGACTTTTCCAACTTGATACCCAACTAGGTGAACAACAATACGAGCAAGTCGTTAATGCTATCTACACCTTTTAAAAATCAGTAACACAAATCCCAAGTTATATCCACAGTTCTGGGTGAGTGATCAAACAAAACAAAAATTATTGTTATGTGAAAACGTTTTATTTGAATTT
This sequence comes from Bathymodiolus brooksi, assembly GCA_963680875.1. Classification (NCBI taxonomy): domain Eukaryota; kingdom Metazoa; phylum Mollusca; class Bivalvia; order Mytilida; family Modiolidae; genus Bathymodiolus; species Bathymodiolus brooksi. The sequence goes on along the minus strand of OY804580.1, from coordinate 6,970,027 downwards.
GCAGTGACCTTATATGACCTTATATGAGCTAAAACAAAAACATAGATTTAGATCATTTGTATTAATTAAACATGTCAGTTTATATTGAGAGATGAGGGTTTAACACCACTTTCAACATATTTCAGTGTTATCGTGGCGGTCAGTTGTATTGGTGGAGGAAACTGGAGTACCCGGAGAAAGCCACCGACTTGCCGCAAGTCACTGACAAATTTTATATCACATAAAGTTGATTCGAATACACTTCGCCATGAGCAGGACTTGAAATCACAATTTTAGTAGTGATATGCACTGATTGCACAGGTAGTTGTAAATCCAACTACCAACGATGACGACCACGACGGCCCCTGTGAGATGATTGACATTTATAGAACATATAACTAATGGTGAAATTAATTGAAATTGAATGAAATGAAAAAACAAAAAATACCTGACTTTCGAAACAGTTCCAAAATACAACAGAAATATCGTAGAATGAGAAATGTTTGTAAATTGTTGAGATGACGTTAGTATCTATCTGTATTACATTGTATAGAGTATATCACGATATCACACAATATCCTGATTGCTGACGGAGTTCCTATATTGTGGATAATAAGAGTATATAGGATCGACACAGTCATGTAAGTTGCTGTTAAGCATAACATTGTATGAATACGGACACGAACAAATTAAATACAGTAAAAACAGATGGAATAATAAAGAAATTTTATTGAAAATAAATATGTCAGCAGAAAGCTAAAACAGGGGGGTGGTTATTCCGTGCCACGAGCACCTATGACATATGTAAGTTGTTGTTACCATAAGATTGTATGAATATAGACACGAACAAATTAAATACAGTAAAAACAGATGGAATAATAAAGAACCATAAGAGTGTAAGAATATAGACACGAACAAGGTAAATAAAGTAAAAACAGATGGAATAATAAAGAACCATAAGATTGTATGAATATAGACACGAACAAGGTAAATAAAGTAAAAACAGATAGAATAATAAAGAACCATAAGATTGTATGAATATAGACACGAACAAGGTAAATAAAGTAAAAACAGATGGAATAATAAAGAACCATAAGATTGTATGAATATAGACACGAACAAGGTAAATAAAGTAAAAACAGGTGGAATAATAAAGAACCATAAGATTGTATGAATATAGACACGAACAAGGTAAATAAAGTAAAAACAGATGGAATAATAAAGAACCATAAGATTGTATGAATATAGACACGAACAAGGTAAATAAAGTAAAAACAGATGGAATAATAAAGAACCATAAGAGTGTAAGAATATAGACACGAACAAGGTAAATAAAGTAAAAACAGATGGAATAATAAAGAACCATAAGATTGTATGAATATAGACACGAACAAGGTAAATAAAGTAAAAACAGATAGAATAATAAAGAACCATAAGATTGTATGAATATAGACACGAACAAGGTAAATAAAGTAAAAACAGATGGAATAATAAAGAACCATAAGATTGTATGAATATAGACACGAACAAGGTAAATAAAGTAAAAACAGATGGAATAATAAAGAACCATAAGATTGTATGAATATAGACACGAACAAGGTAAATAAAGTAAAAACAGATGGAATAATAAAGAACCATAAGATTGTATGAATATAGACACGAACAAGGTAAATAAAGTAAAAACAGATGGAATAATAAAGAACCATAAGATTGTATGAATATAGACACGAACAAGGTAAATAAAGTAAAAACAGATAGAATAATAAAGAACCATAAGATTGTATGAATATAGACACGAACAAGGTAAATAAAGTAAAAACAGATGGAATAATAAAGAACCATAAGATTGTATGAATATAGACACGAACAAGGTATATAAAGTAAAAACAGATGGAATAATAAAGAACCATAAGATTGTATGAATATAGACACGAACAAGGTAAATAAAGTAAAAACAGATGGAATAATAAAGAACCATAAGATTGTATGAATATAGACACGAACAAGGTAAATAAAGTAAAAACAGATGGAATAATAAAGAACCATAAGATTGTATGAATATAGACACGAACAAGGTAAATAAAGTAAAAACAGATGGAATAATAAAGAACCATAAGATTGTATGAATATAGACACGAACAAGGTAAATAAAGTAAAAACAGATGGAATAATAAAGAACCATAAGATTGTATGAATATAGACACGAACAAGGTAAATAAAGTAAAAACAGATGGAATAATAAAGAACCATAAGATTGTATGAATATAGACACGAACAAGGTAAATAAAGTAAAAACAGATGGAATAATAAAGAACCATAAGATTGTATGAATATAGACACGAACAAGGTAAATAAAGTAAAAACAGATAGAATAATAAAGAACCATAAGATTGTATGAATATAGACACGAACAAGGTAAATAAAGTAAAAACAGATGGAATAATAAAGAACCATAAGATTGTATGAATATAGACACGAACAAGGTAAATAAAGTAAAAACAGATGGAATAATAAAGAACCATAAGATTGTATGAATATAGACACGAACAAGGTAAATAAAGTAAAAACAGATGGAATAATAAAGAACCATAAGATTGTATGAATATAGACACGAACAAGGTATATAAAGTAAAAACAGATGGAATAATAAAGAACCATAAGATTGTATGAATATAGACACGAACAAGGTAAATAAAGTAAAAACAGATGGAATAATAAAGAACCATAAGATTGTATGAATATAGACACGAACAAGGTAAATAAAGTAAAAACAGATGGAATAATAAAGAACCATAAGATTGTATGAATATAGACACGAACAAGGTAAATAAAGTAAAAACAGATGGAATAATAAAGAACCATAAGATTGTATGAATATAGACACGAACAAGGTAAATAAAGTAAAAACAGATGGAATAATAAAGAACCATAAGATTGTATGAATATAGACACGAACAAGGTAAATAAAGTAAAAACAGATGGAATAATAAAGAACCATAAGATTGTATGAATATAGACACGAACAAGGTAAATAAAGTAAAAACAGATGGAATAATAAAGAACCATAAGATTGTATGAATATAGACACGAACAAGGTAAATACAGTAAAAACAGATGGAATAATAAAGAACCATAAGATTGTATGAATATAGACACGAACAAGGTAAATAAAGTAAAAACAGATGGAATAATAAAGAACCATAAGATTGTATGAATATAGACACGAACAAGGTGAATAAAGTAAAAACAGATGGAATAATAAAGAACCATAAGATTGTATGAATATAGACACGAACAAGGTAAATAAAGTAAAAACAGGTGGAATAATAAAGAACCATAAGATTGTATGAATATAGACACGAACAAGGTAAATACAGTAAAAACAGATGGAATAATAAAGAACCATAAGATTGTATGAATATAGACACGAACAAGGTAAATAAAGTAAAAACAGATGGAATAATAAAGAACCATAAGATTGTATGAATATAGACACGAACAAGGTAAATAAAGTAAAAACAGATGGAATAATAAAGAACCATAAGATTGTATGAATATAGACACGAACAAGGTAAATAAAGTAAAAATAGATGGAATAATAAAGAACCATAAGATTGTATGAATATAGACACGAACAAGGTAAATAAAGTAAAAACAGATGGAATAATAAAGAACCATAAGATTGTATGAATATAGACACGAACAAGGTAAATAAAGTAAAAACAGATGGAATAATAAAGAAATTTTATTGAAAATGTCAACAGAAAGTTAAAAAAGGAGGGTCATTCCGTTTGATACTGTGGCCAACCTTAATGATTGTTCACTTTGTCTTCGATCATTGCCATATAATCAGTATTCACAGTTGCAGTTTAAAATACATGTACATTAATTTTGTTTAATCCTTGTCCTAATGGGTTATTGGAACGCGAGCTTCGCCAGCGGACAGGGTAATATGGTTTGGTTTGGTTTATGGTGTTTAACGCCACTTTCAAGAATATTTCAGTTATATCGTGGCGGTCAGTTTTATTAGCGGAGGAAACCGAAGTACCCGGAGAAAACCACCGACCTGTTGCAAGTCACTGACAAACTTAATCACATAATGTTGTATCGAGTACACATCGGCATGAACGCAGGGTATTATGTGATATCGTGAAATATACTATTGCGACACCGATGTTCATGTGTCAATAATAATAATAATAATAATAGTTGAATAATATGTAATTGTAACATGAATGCATTTTTTTCCTCTGATCTTTTTATGGTTTATATACCAGAATGTAAGCAACAGCTAAAAACTAATGAAATAATACACGCAGATACCAGAAATTGCACACTTTAAATCAGGGTTGTATTTTTTTTTACTCTCAGAGAGCCGTGCAATAGCCAACGATCTAAATGTGATATTGCATTGCTTCATGATACACATAAAAATATACCACGGATTTCCGAAATAAATGGTTAAACAATCCCTCGCTTTGCGTTCGATTGTTTAATTGTTGAACTCGTAAAACCGTGTTATAGACAAGTATGTTTTATTTCTAAGGGCTTTGTAGGTGTCTAAGTTAATAATAAAATTTGTTCACGCCACGATATGGCTGAAATGTTGCTAAGGTTGGCGTTAAACACCAATCAACCAAACTGTGGTATAAATATTACAAGTATTGTTTATCATCAATCTGCCAAAGAACACTATATTAATAATTTGTTGCACGCTTTTGTAGAAAAACCCCGAATTCACACCATACTATAAAAACTATTATAAAATATTACTTACCAAGTCTGTCTTTGTTCTGTAAATGTATTATGTTTCTTAGGAATATATATTTACCTATTACGTAGGCCCTATGTGGGAACATACAGGATAGGCAATTAATGTGCAACCAATCAGATGTCACTCTCTGAATTTACACTTTCGACTACTACTATCGTCAATATGAACGTATTCTCACATTTGACAAACATTTTAGTTTAATAATAATGAACTCCTGCTAAGCATTCTTTGTTAATCTATTGATTTAATGTTTTATCATCAATTCTAAATATAAAGGTAGCTATCTTTGATTTGGTAATAATACAAAAATATTGAGGGCATGTTATATTAATTAATTATATGATGAGTAATATCAATATGATGACAACACGGTACATGAGTGATTATTATTTTTTCTGTAGCACTGTCAGTATATAACACCGGGATTGTTGTTTAACGCCTAATGAACAATTTTCAGCTAATATGAGACAGGCAACCTGTTTGAAGGACGAAGTCCTAAAATTTCAATAATACGATGATCCGTACATGTTAGCCTCACCGGACGCAATTACGAACAATTTCGATGATATTGACCGTGGCATGTGATAATAAATTTGACCAAATTGATGAAGCTGATTGCATGTTCATATTTCAGATTGAACACCAATATTCTTTTTGAATCACAGCCCATATATTATTCAATGCATTGTTACGGGTTTTAACTTAGAACAGATTTTTATGACCCCGTTCTAGTCACTCTGTGACCTAAATCCGGACACAAAGAGCATTCATTCATTTACGTTCACATATCTATTTGTATATAATACACATGACATAAAAACCTTTCCTTTATTCATACCATAAATGTGTGCCAGTTTGCATTCGGAATTCCTTGGACTCTTCAATGAATAAGCTTAAGGTACATCATGGATTTTGACATTTTGGGATAGATCAAGGTAAGGAAAATGTATTATATTGACTGTTTTTGTTTTAATTTCAATGTGTTCTACATATGCATAGAACCAGGAGATCATATTCTTTCCAATTACAGGCATAAGATAACAAAATATGCGTACCTCAATGAATTTTAGCGATAGATTCCAAGTGCAATTGTCGATCGTTTTCTGTTTACAAATATGAAAACTCGTCGTCTGCAACATTCAACAACTGCGCATGAATAATTTTCTCCCAAAACACGAGTAATTTAGCGGGGTATCTATTTATAAATGCATTTGTTTAATTCATGTTTTGAAGGAACAATTAGGGGACATACTTTTTATTTCGTTCGTAATTGCGTCCAGTGAGGCTAAATTTCTTTTTATTTTGAATGAATTTTGTAGCCGATTTGTTATGGCGTTCATTTTACCTACGCCGCTCTTCCATCGGGAGTTTCGAAGAAAGAGATTTTTTTATTAGAATTTTATTTCAAGTTTATTTCGATTTTGCATAGAGTAAATAATCAAAGAATACGGTATTTTCGGATTAAAGCGGTTTTCAAATTGGAGGTACGATTGGCGTATCGTAGCAACCAAACAACAGGCATCTAAACTTCCGGTTTGTCAGCATTTATCAACAGATTACGTTTATGATTATTATCATGAAGCGCCATTCAAAAGAATTGAGAAGAAGTGAAACAAATGCATCCTGCACGGATTATAAGACCTAAAAGCACTTTTCTTGCAATCCCCATTCTAGTTGCCGGGACAAATTCGGTCAGTTCCGGTAACATTGTTGAGGAATCTTTCTTCGATAAATATTTTGCTGAAAAATTAAAAGTTCCCACGATAATTTAAAAGAGGGTTTCAAGTTGTTTTACCTTTCTAGTAGAGGTTCAATAGGGTTCACGCAAAAAATCTACTATTTCGTAAAACTGCTTCTGCTAGACATAGCATTATTTGAGTAAGCACCGCATTCCACTGTAAATGTAAATAGCATCGTGTTATCGGTTTTCGTGCTATTATCGATTTTCCGATATAGCGATTAACAGTGTTAACCCTTCATCATATGACGATTGGAATTTTCAAAGAATGGCTAGTTAAATATTTCTTTGTGCATAAGATTGTTTTTAAAGCCATTCTTGTATTTTAATATACTCTCGATTATCTGGCAACTTTTGTTGTCAGTAAAATGGCGTCATCTGTTTTCGTGTGAAGTAATAACAAGGCCGATATACGGGATGGAAACGAATATAAAATCCGGAAAAGGCTGGTTTTAAAATTTCATGGTTCTGGCCATCTACCAAATCATACTACATCTAAATAAAATAACAGAATGTTTGAAAATGACCATTTTCAAAATTGTGTTTACTTTAGATGTTTTTTTTAGTGCTGAAACCACAATGCACTGCAAAGTGACATGTATTTTATATAAGAAACAGGCACATTTCAGTCACCTCTTTTGTTTACAAGTACGATCAGTGACCTCATGACAGTTACATGACAGGAAGAGCCGGTGTCTGAGAGGCAGACGACATAGTTAAATTTTATATACCCCTTCTGGATTTTTTTCCAGCTACTTTATAAATGAAGTAAATTTTTAGCATTACAAAAAGTATGGTTCAGTAGGTAGGTTCACTGTTTTTGATACTTACGTCTTTAAAAGCAAACTTTAACATCTTTTACAGATGTCACGCTGTAGTCTTGTTCCATAAATAGAAACCGGAAGACACGTAAAAGATAATGCGTGCACTGTGGAACTCAAAATAAAATGGATAAAACGAAAACAGATGACGCACGAAAACACATTCCGTGACGATAAACAATTAGAAAAAGGCTCCACAAGGGTATTTTTTTATTTCGACAAAACAACAGAACAAGTAACTATAATACAATTGGTAACGATACTGCTGATATATAAAGTTCTTCAGCATCAAGATGAATCATTCTTATTGACGTGTATAGTTTAATATAAATGACAGACACATCAGTTTAATATTGATTTAGATCGTGAAAAAAAAAGGGGGGGGGGCAGTGCATTAAATATATCTTTTACACTGTGACACATCATCGGATTCCTAATGAAACTATGATGACAATTAATTTTGATACGATCGCAAATAATTATGAAGTTATTTATGTGATCAAAACTGTGATAAAATATTATTAACAAAAATAGATACGAGTTTTCATCAGCGTTCATTGATCAGCGTCTTCCGAATTTGGTTCAACGTTTATTTGCTGACGTCATATATGACGCGATTTGGCTAATGAATATTGCTGAGCAAAAGTACATGATTTCTGGCTATGATTTTTTTATTCGAATTTTATTTCAAGTTTATTTCGATTTTGCAATATTTAATTATTGCAATTGGGAATTTTCCATTGAAATATATTTTTTCTGGTCACGAATCTCAGAAAATAAAAAAAAGCCAAATCATGATTCACGGAAATTGAAATTTGCCATTTTTGAGAATTTCACAAATAACGGTGAATCAATAAGAGACATAAATGAAGGGTCACGAGAATAAAAAAAAATATACCCCATTCCAATCACAGATCATGGGGAAAACATGGTGAGATACTCAGAGAGAAAAAAATGCATGCCATGCGTGGTAGCAAGAATTTATATAGTAGGATCCTAGGTGGTATTGGAAAGGGGAGTGAGGGTCAGACACAATTGCAATATTTTAACCTTGCCATGGAAAATGTGTTAAAAGGCTTACCTGACAAAATCAGTTGTCCAGACATCATACACAAATGCACTTCAAGGCCAGGAATGAGTTCGCAAAATGGCGACGTCGCACTTATCGATATCGTGTTAAATGTCCATATGTGGTCTTATCATAAATTTAGAATCCAAACGAAACGAATTTTTCCTGTCCGTTATTGTTTTTGAAATAAAATATCCACGATTATGTAGTTTTCATCAGATTTATTTCCCTTTGGTAAGCAAAAGTTGTCTGCTGAAAAGATGGGTAGACACGGCAAGGAATTGACAACCGAGCAGAAAGAAATACTATTATTATACTTTCAGTATATACTTTCTTAAAGCTTTTTTAAAGAAATAAAAATGCTATTGTTTCACATTTTTAACACTGAGACTATTGACCGGTCCATAGTTTTCAAGACTATTGACTGCCGCTGAACTATTTACTGGCAATTTAAACAACTTTCGCGGAATTTTTAATTGGACGTCGCTTATTGGACAAACTACGGTAATTGTTATGCGTGATCCTCTGGCGTTATCGTCGCTATCGAGAAACCCGGATTTTTTTTGTCAAAATTTCAAAAATTTCATGATTTCAAAATTTTAAATTTTTTTTAAAAATTTCAGTTTTCATAAAATTTCATAAAATTTCAAAATTAAAAAAAAAATTCAAAAATTTAAAAAAAATAAAAATAGAAATTTTAAAGTTCAAAATTTCAAAATTTTCACAAAATTTTCACAAAATTTTAAAATTTCAAAAAATTTCTAAATTTCAAAAATTTCCAAAAAATTCAAAATTTTCATAAAACTTGTAGTCACCATGTACATTTATGTTGAAGTCTACTTTCTCAAAAGAATCAAACTCTTATGAATAACTGGGGAAACAGCATAACAATGTCCATGAGACAATATTCAGATTTATAATGCAAAATACTGGCAAAAGATGCGTGATTTTATTATTCTTTATCATTTTGAGGTGATCATTTAACTATGAGTCCAATGTTTTTCGGTATAATAAAATACTTATAGACTGTGTATTCGGGAATAGCAAGTTTCTTGTCCCCTCGACCCTGACTATTAACCTCGACTTCGCCTTGGTCAATAGTCAGTGTCTCAGGGACAATAAACTTGCTATTCCCTCATACCCAGTCAATAAGTATATACTATCGTTATCACACCAAGGGTTTTCGAGCTACAACATTCAGGAATTTACTGGAATTAACTGTAGAACTATTCAGAAATTTTTAAAACGGACACGCGAAAAGGGGAAGCATAGCAAATAATCCGAGAAGTGGAGGTGAAAAAAAACTACCCCAAGGGATGAACGGGTTCTCTTTCGGAGTGTGAAAAGGAATCGAAGACAAACATTGAAGGACTTATCTGCTAGATTTATTAACAGGACTGGATGCAATTACAAACGACGCATGATATGCAAGAAAATTACAATATCACGTGTAAATCGTGACCGTAGAATGGGATTCTGTCGTCAGAAATTGCACTGGAATGTTCAGAATAACTGGTCATCCATAATATTTAGTGATGAGACAAAAATTATGTTGGGTAGAAATGGGAAAGTCTATGTTTGGAGGAAGCCCGACGAGCGTTTTCGGCCCGACTGTCTTGGCCAGCTGGACGACTTTGAGACAACCTGCCGTGCTTCTGTTATGTTTTGGGGTTGCATTACGTACTATGGAGTTGGAACTTTGGTTGCTATTGATGGTAACATGAATACCGATAAATATATTTCGGTTTTAGATGATAATCTTTGGCCGGTTGTTGTCGGGCACTTTTCTGACAGACCTTGGATTTTCCAGGAGGACAATGCGCCATGTCATGTCTCTTTACGAGCAAATCAGTGGAAAGATGAAAATGGAATTCGTACCCTTCTTTGGCCCCCACAAAGCCCAGATCTTAACATTATCGAAAATGTGTGGAAAGTTCTAAAAATACAGGTACAAAAACGACTTAGAGAAATAAAGAATGCCAATGACTTGAGACGTGTTGTTCTGGATATTTGGACAGATTTGGGTTTGCACTACATACGGAGTTTATATGACAGTATACCTCGGCGGATCAGGTGTGTTTTAAGAAGCAGGGGTCAGATAACAAAATACTAGAATTTCAAGGTAAGAAAATTACTTTTATTGCATGAAATGTTACTTTAAAAATTTAAATTTTCTGTTAAAATGTTTATAACGTCGCCATTTTGCGAACTCATTCCTGGCCAACGTCTGTACACATTTTTTTAATCACTTTCAAATTGCGAGATCGTGGAGATGAAATAGGTTTCCTGTATACATACAAACGATGCGGATCTGTTCTTCAATGTTTGACACCAGCTCACCATAGTTTTCAGAGACAGGATGACCAAGAAGTGGATGCACATTTATGCATGTTTATTTCCTCTCTGAAGCAGACGAAATGCACACTAGAAAATGACGTCATCCATCACTGTAAACATGAAACGATCATTTCTTGTAGCACACGATTTTGATATTAGAATTTTCTTTTAAGTTTATTTCAATTGAGAAGAATTGAAATGGTTACAGATTTGCGAATTTCTTATTGAAATAATTTTTATTTTGTTTTTAAATACCACTTTGTTCTATTATTTCGTGCTTCCAGTGAACAAATATTTGGCTATCAATATAGGAGTATGACTTATTACCAAAAATCGTATAGCCGTTAGAAGGACTTCGTCCTTTCCTTTATAAAGGACGAAGTCCTTCTAACGGTGAGCTGTCCGATTTTTCCTTCTATATTGATAGCCAAAAATCTGCTCACCGTAAGTTTAAAAAATAGATCAATTGATAATTTAGAAACGCAAAAGAAATCTATTTCAATGAAAAATTCCCAATTCTTGGATTATTTACTCTATGCAAAATCGAAATAAACTTTTATTAAAATTCGAATAAAAAAATCTCTTTCTACGAAACTCCCGATGGAATAGACTGACTCAATCTGTCTCAATCTAGCCGAGATACGAGCCAGGGGACAGCACTCGTCAGTTTACCGATGGAAGAGCGGCGTAGGTAAAATGAACGCCATAACAAATCGGCTACACAATTCATTCAAAATAAAAAGATAATAGCCTCACCGGACGCAATTACGATCGAAATAAAGAGTATGTCCCCTAATTGTTCCTTCAAAACATGAATTAAAAAAATGCTTTTATAAATAGATACCCCGCTAAATTACTCGTGTCTTGGGAGAAAATTATTCATTATTCATGCGCAGTTGTTGAATGTTGCAGACGACGGGTTTTCATATTTGTAAACAGAAAACGATCGACAATTGCACTTGGAATCTATCTGTAAAATTCATTGAGGTTCGCATATTTTGTTATATTATGCATGTAATTGGAAAGAATATGATCTCCTGGTTCTATGCATATGTAGAACACATTGAAATTAAAACAAAAACAGTCAATATAATACATTTTCCTTACCTTGATCTATGTCAAAATCCGTGATGTACCTTATTCATTGAAGAGTCCAAGGAATTCCGTATGCAAACTGGCACACATTTATGGTATGAATAAAGGAAAGGTTTTTATGTCATGTGTATTATATACAAATAGATATGTGAACGTAAATGAATGAATGCTCTTTCAATTTTAACAGTTGTCATTAAATAATTTACACTAGAAAGTTTATTATGATGTTCGAAATTGTGTCTGGATCTAGGTCACAGAGTGACTAGAACGGGGTCATGAAAATCTGTTCAAAGTTAAAACCCGTAACAATGCATTGAATAATATATGGGCTATGATTCAAAAGGAATATTGGTGTTTAATCTGAAATATGAACATGCAATCAGCTTCATCAATTTGGTCAAATTTATAAATTATTATCAAATGCCACGGTCAATATCATCGAAATTGTTCGTAATTGCGTCCGGTGAGGCTAACGTGTACGGATCATCGTATTATTGAAATTTTAGGATTTCGTCCTTCAAACAGGTTGCCTTGTCTCATATTAAAGGACGAAGTCCTTCTAACGGTAAGCTGTCCGATTTTTCCTTCTATATTGATAGCTAAAAATCTGCTCACCGGAAGTTTAAAAAATAGATCAATTGATAATTTAGAAACGCAAAAGAAATCTATTTCAATGAAAAATTCCCAATTCTTTGATTATTTACTCTATGCAAAATCGAAATAAACTTTTAATAAAATTCGAATAAAAAAATCTCTTTCTACGAAACTCCCGATGGAATAGACTGAATCAATCTGTCTCAATCTAGCCGAGGTACGAGCCAGGGGACAGAACTCATCAGTTTACAGATGGAAGAGCGGCGTAGGTAAAATGAACGCCATAACAAATCGGCTACACAATTCATTCAAAATAAAAGATAATAGCCTCACCGGACGCAATTACGATCGAAATAAAGAGTATGTCCCCTAATTGTTCCTTCAAAACATGAATTAAAAAAATGCTTTTATAAATAGATACCCCGCTAAATTACTCGTGTTTTGGGAGAAAATTATTCATGCGTAGTTGTTGAATGTTGCAGACGACGGGTTTTCATATTTGTAAACAGAAAACGATCGACAATTGCACTTGGAATCTATCGCTAAAATTCATTGAGGTACGCATATTTTGTTATCTTATGCCTGTAATTGGAAAGAATATGATCTCCTGGTTCTATGCATATGTAGAACACATTGAAATTAAAACAAAAACAGTCAATATATCGTCACGGAATGTGTTTTCGTGCGTCATCTGTTTTCGTTTTATCCATTTTATTTTGATTTCCACAGCGCACGCATTATTTTTGACGTGTCTTCCGATTTCTATTTATGGAACATAAACAAGACTACAGCTAACATCTGTAAAAGATGTTAAAGTTTGCTTTTAAAGACGTAAGTACCAAAACAGTGAACCTACCTACAGAACCATACTTTTTGTAATGCTAAAAACTTACTTCATTTATAAAGTAGCTGGAATAAAATCCAGAAGGGCTATATAAAATTTAACTATGTCGTCTGCCTCTCAGACACCGGCTCTTCCTGTCATGTAACTGTCATGGGGTCACTGATCGTACTTGTAAACAAAAGAGGTGACTGAAATGTGCCTGTTTCTTATATAAAATAAATGTCACTTTGCAGTGCATTGTGGTTTCAGCACTAAAAAAACATCAAAAGTAAACACAATTTTGAAGGTGGTTATTTTCAAACATTCTGTTATTTTATTTAGATGTAGTATGAATTGGTAGATGGCCAGAAACATGAAATTTTAAAACCAGCCTTTTCCGGATTTTATATTCGTTTCCATCCCGTATATCGGCCTTGTTTTTACTTCCCACGAAAACAGATGACGCCATTTTACTGACAACAAAAGTTGCCAGATAATCGAGAGTATATTAAAATACAAGAATGGCTTTAAAAACAATCTTATGTACAAAGAAATATTTAACTAGCAATTCTTTGAAAATTCCAATCGTCATATGAATGAAGGGTTAACACTGTTAATCGCTAAATCGGAAAATCGATGATAGCACGAAAACGATAACACGATGCTAATACATTTTCCTTACCTGGATCTCTCCCAAAATGTAAAAATCCGTGATGTACCTTATTCATTGAAGAGTCCAAGGAATTCCGAATGCAAACTGGCACACATTTATGGTATGAATAAAGGAAAGGTTTTTATGTCATGTGTATTATATACAAATAGATATGTGAACGTAAATGAATGAATGCTCTTTAAATTTTAACTGTTGTCATTAAATAATTTACACTAGAAAGGTTATTATGATGTCGTTCGAAATTGCGTCCGGATCTAGGTCACAGAGTGACTAGAACGGGGTCATGAACATCTGTTCTAAGTTATAAAACCCGTAACAATGCATTGAATAATATATGGGCTATGATTCAAAAGGAATATTGGTGTTTAATCTGAAATATGAACATGCAATCAGCTTCATCAATTTGGTCAAATTTATTATCAAATGTCACGGTCAATATCATCGAAATTGTTCGTAATTGCGTCCGCGGCGGTGAGGCTAACGTGTACGGATCATCGTATTATTAAAATTTTAGGACTTCGTTCTTCAAACAGGTTGCCTGTCTCATATTAACATGACCAGAACAACTTTCCATTTCGCTAAATCGGATTGACGTCCGCTAAATTGACGTGGCGCAAGAAACTACTGCTAATTACGTAACGCTAAAAAATATCATTTTAAAGTCGTTAATAAAGAGGTGGATAGGGTGTCGCCTGATATATTGTACTTTTAATATTATTTATTTATTTATTTATTTATTTATTTATTTATTTATTTATTTATTTATTTATTTATTTATTTATTTATTTATTCGTTTAAGTTTCTGTGAATAAGAGATAACGGGCGAGATCAAGAGTAACACGTTGTATTGTTAAGACAGGCATTGTTAATAAGAGATCACGGGCGAGATCAAGAGTAACACGTTGTATTGTTAAGACAGGCATTGTTAATAAGAGATGACGGGCGAGATCAAGAGTAACACGTTGTATTGTTAAGACAGGCATTGTTAATAAGAGATGACGGGCGAGATCAAGAGTAACACGTTGTATTGTTAAGACAGTCATTGTTAATAAGAGATCACGGGCGAGATCAAGAGTAACACGTTGTATTGTTAAGACAGGCATTGTTAATAAGAGATGACGGGCGAGATCAAGAGTAACACGTTGTATTGTTAAGACAGTCATTGTTAATAAGAGATCACGGGCGAGATCAAGAGTAACACGTTGTATTGTTAAGACAGGCATTGTTAATAAGAGATGACGGGCGAGATCAAGAGTAACACGTTGTATTGTTAAGACAGTCATTGTTAATAAGAGATCACGGGCGAGATCAAGAGTAACACGTTGTATTGTTAAGATGTTAAGACAGGCATTGTTAATAAGAGATGACGGGCGAGATCAAGAGTAACACGTTGTATTGTTAAGACAGGCATTGTTAAAAAGAGATGACGGGCGAGATCAAGAGTAACACGTTGTATTGTTAAGACAGGCATTGTTAATAAGAGATCACGGGCGAGATCAAGAGTAACACGTTGTATTGTTAAGAGAGGCATTGTTAATAAGAGATGACGGGCGAGATCAAGAGTAACACGTTGTATTGTTAAGACAGGCATTGTTAATAAGAGATGACGGGCGAGATCAAGAGTAACACGTTGTATTGTTAAGACAGTCATTGTTAATAAGAGATGACGGGCGAGATCAAGAGTAACACGTTGTATTGTTAAGACAGGCATTGTTAATAAGAGATGACGGGCGAGATCAAGAGTAACACGTTGTATTGTTAAGACAGGCATTGTTAATAAGAGATCACGGGCGAGATCAAGAGTAACACGTTGTATTGTTAAGACAGGCATTGTTAATAAGAGATCACGGGCGAGATCAAGAGTAACACGTTGTATTGTTAAGATGTTAAGACAGGCATTGTTAATAAGAGATCACGGGCGAGATCAAGAGTAACACGTTGTATTGTTAAGACAGGCATTGTTAATAAGAGATGACGGGCGAGATCAAGAGTAACACGTTGTATTGTTAAGACAGGCATTGTTAATAAGAGATGACGGGCGAGATCAAGAGTAACACGTTGTATTGTTAAGACAGGCATTGTTAATAAGAGATGACAGGCGAGATCAAGAGTAACACGTTGTATTGTTAAGACAGGCATTGTTAATAAGAAATGACGGGCGAGATCAAGAGTAACACGTTGTATTGTTAAAACAGGCATTGTTAATAAGAGATCACGGGCGAGATCAAGAGTAACACGTTGTATTGTTAAGACAGGCATTGTTAATAAGAGATCACGGGCGAGGTCAAGAGTAACACGTTGTATTGTTAGGACAGGCATTGTTAATAAGAGATCACGGGCGAGATCAAGAGTAACACGTTGTATTGTTAAGACAGGCATTGTAAATAAGAGATCACGGGCGAGATCAAGAGTAACACGTTGTATTGTTAAGACAGGCATTGTTAATAAGAGATCACGGGCGAGATCAAGAGTAACACGTTGTATTGTTAAGACAGGCATTGTTAATAAGAGATCACGGGCGAGATCAAGAGTAACACGTTGTATTGTTAAGACAGGCATTGTTAATAAGAGATCACGGGCGAGATCAAGAGTAACACGTTGTATTGTTAAGACAGGCATTGTTAATAAGAGATGACGGGCGAGATCAAGAGTAACACGTTGTATTGTTAAGACAGGCATTGTTAATAAGAGATGACGGGCGAGATCACGAGCAACACGTTGTATTGTTAAGACAGGCATTGTTAATAAGAGATCACAGGCGAGATCAAGAGTAACACGTTGTATTGTTAGGACAGGCATTGTTAATAAGAGATCACGGGCGAGATCAAGAGTAACACGTTGTATTGTTAAGACAGGCATTGTAAATAAGAGATGACGGGCGAGATCAAGAGTAACACGTTGTATTGTTAAGACAGGCATTGTTAATAAGAGATGACGGGCGAGATCACGAGTAACACGTTGTATTGTTAAGACAGGCATTGTTAATAAGAGATGACGGGCGAGATCAAGAGTAACACGTTGAATTGTTTAGACAGGCATTGTTAATAAGAGATCACGGGCGAGATCAAGAGTAACACGTTGTATTGTTAAGACAGGCATTGTTAATAAGAGATCACGCTCGAGATCAAGAGTAACACGTTGTATTGTTAAGACAGGCATTGTTAATAAGAGATGACGGGCGAGATCAAGAGTAACACGTTGTATTGTTAAGACAGGCATTGTAAATAAGAGATCACGGGCGAGATCAAGAGTAACACGTTGTATTGTTAAGACAGGCATTGTTAATAAGAGATCATGGGCGAGATCAAGAGTAACACATTGTATTGTTAAGACAGGTATTTTTAATAGGAGATGACGGGCGAGATCAAGAGTAACACGTTGTATTGTTAAGACAGGCATTGTTAATAAGAGATGACGGGCGAGATCAAGAGTAACACGTTGGATTGTTAAGACAGGCATTGTTAATAAGAGATCACGGGCGAGATCAAGAGTAACACGTTGTATTGTTAAGACAGGCATTGTTAATAAGAGATGACGGGCGAGATCAAGAGTAACACGTTGTATTGTTAAGACAGGCATTGTTAATAAGAGATGACGGGCGAGATCAAGAGTAACACGTTGTATTGTTAAGACAGGCATTATTAATAAGAGATCACGAGCGAGATCAAGAGTAACACGTTGTATTGTTAAGACAGGCATTGTTAATAAGAGATCACGGGCGAGATCAAGAGTAACACGTTATATTGTTAAGACAGGCATTGTTAATAAGAGATGACGGGCGAGATCAAGAGTAACACGTTGTATTGTTAAGACAGGCATTGTTAATAAGAGATCACGGGCGAGATCAAGAGTAACACGTTGTAATGTTAAGACAGGCATTGTTAATAAGAGATGACGGGCGAGATCAAGAGTAACACGTTGTATTGTTAAGACAGGCATTGTTAATAAGAGATGACGGGCGAGATCAAGAGTAACACGTTGTATTGTTAAGACAGGCATTGTTAATAAGAGATCACGGGCGAGATCAAGAGTAACACGTTGTATTGTTAAGACAAGCATTGTTAATAAGAGATCACGGGCGAGATCAAGAGTAACACGTTGTATTGTTAAGACAGGCATAGTTAATAAGAGATCACGGGCGAGATCAAGAGTAATACGTTGTATTGTTAAGACAGGCATTGTTAATAAGAGATGACGGGCGAGATCAAGAGTAACACGTTGTATTGTTAAGACAGGCATTGTTAATAAGAGATCACGGGCGAGATCAAGAGTAACACGTTGAATTGATAAGACAGGCATTGTTAATAAGAGATCACGGGCGAGATCAAGAGTAACACGTTGAATTGTTAAGACAGGCATTGTTAATAAGAGATCACGAGCGAGATCAAAAGTAACACGTTGAATTGTTAAGACAGGCATTGTTAATAAGAGATCACGGGCGAGATCAAGAGTAACACGTTGTATTGTTAAGACAGGCATTGTTAATAAGAGATGACGGGCGAGATCAAGAGTAACACGTTGTATTGTTAAGACAGGCATTGTTAATAAGAGATCACGGGCGAGATCAAGAGTAACACGTTGTATTGTTAAGACAGGCATTGTTAATAAGAGATCACGGGCGAGATCAAGGGTAACACGTTGTATTGTTAAGACAGGCATAGTTAATAAGAGATCACGGGCGAGATCAAGAGTAATACGTTGTATTGTTAAGACAGGCATAGTTAATATGAGATGACGGGCGAGATCAAGAGTAACACGTTGTATTGTTAAGACAGGCATTGTTAATAAGAGATCACGGGCGAGATCAAGAGTAACACGTTGAATTGTTAAGACAGGCATTGTTAATAAGAGATCACGGGCAAGATCAAGAGTAACACGTTGTATTGTTAAGACAGGCATTGTTAATAAGAGATGACGGGCGAGATCAAGAGTAACACGTTGAATTATTAAGACAGGCATTGTTAATAAGAGATCACGGGCGAGATCAAGAGTAACACGTTGTATTGTTAAGACAGTCATTGTTAATAAGAGATCACGGACGAGATCAAGAGTAACACGTTGTATTGTTAAGACAGGCATTGTTAATAAGATATCACAGGCGAGATCAAGAGTAACACGTTGTAATGTTAAGACAGACATTGTTAATAAGAGATCACGGGCGAGATCAAGAGTAACACGTTGTATTGTTAAGACAGGCATTGTTAATAAGAGATCACGGGCGAGATCAAGAGTAACACATTGTATTGTTAAGACAGGCCTTTGATAATAAGAGATGACGGGCGACATGAACAGTAACACGTTGTATTGTTAAGACAGACATTGTTAATAAGAGATGACGGGCGAGATCAAGAGTAACACGTTGTATTGTTAAGACAGGCATTGTTAATAAGAGATGACGGGCGAGATCAAGAGTAACACGTTGTATTGTTAAGACAGGCATTGTTAATAAGAGATCACGGGCGAGATCAAGAGTAACACGTTGTATTGTTAAGACAGGCATTGTTAATAAGAGATGACGGGCGAGATCAAGAGTAACACGTTGTATTGTTAAGACAGGCATTGTTAATAAGAGATCACGGGCGAGATCAAGAGTAACACGTTGTATTGTTAAGACAGGCATAGTTAATAAGAGATCACGGGCGAGATCAAGAGTAATACGTTGTATTGTTAAGACAGGCATAGTTAATAAGAGATGACGGGCGAGATCAAGAGTAACACGTTGTATTGTTAAGACAGGCATTGTTAATAAGAGATCACGGGCGAGATCAAGAGTAACACGTTGTATTGTTAAGACAGGCATTGTTAATAAGAGATGACGGGCAAGATCAAGAGTAACACGTTGAATTGTTAAGACAGGCATTGTTAATAAGAGATGACGGGCGAGATCAAGAGTAACACGTTGAATTGTTTAGACAGGCATTGTTAATAAGAGATCACGGGCGAGATCAAGAGTAACACGTTGTATTGTTAAGACAGGCATTGTTAATAAGAGATCACGCTCGAGATCAAGAGTAACACGTTGTATTGTTAAGACAGGCATTGTTAATAAGAGATGACGGGCGAGATCAAGAGTAACACGTTGTATTGTTAAGACAGGCATTGTTAATAAGAGATCACGGGCGAGATCAAGAGTAACACGTTGTATTGTTAAGACAGGCATTGTTAATAAGAGATCATGGGCGAGATCAAGAGTAACACATTGTATTGTTAAGACAGGTATTTTTAATAGGAGATGACGGGCGAGATCAAGAGTAACACGTTGTATTGTTAAGACAGGCATTGTTAATAAGAGATGACGGGCGAGATCAAGAGTAACACGTTGGATTGTTAAGACAGGCATTGTTAATAAGAGATCACGGGCGAGATCAAGAGTAACACGTTGTATTGTTAAGACAGGCATTGTTAATAAGAGATGACGGGCGAGATCAAGAGTAACACGTTGTATTGTTAAGACAGGCATTGTTAATAAGAGATGACGGGCGAGATCAAGAGTAACACGTTGTATTGTTAAGACAGGCATTATTAATAAGAGATCACGAGCGAGATCAAGAGTAACACGTTGTATTGTTAAGACAGGCATTGTTAATAAGAGATCACGGGCGAGATCAAGAGTAACACGTTATATTATTAAGACAGGCATTGTTAATAAGAGATCACGGGCGAGATCAAGAGTAACACGTTGTATTGTTAAGACAGACATTGTTAATAAGAGATGACGGGCGAGATCAAGAGTAACACGTTGTATTGTTAAGACAGGCATTGTTAATAAGAGATCACGGGCGAGATCAAGAGTAACACATTGTATTGTTAAGACAGGCCTTGTTAATAAGAGATGACGGGCGACATGAACAGTAACACGTTGTATTGTTAAGACAGACATTGTTAATAAGAGATGACGGGCGAGATCAAGAGTAACACGTTGTATTGTTAAGACAGGCATTGTTAATAAGAGATGACGGGCGAGATCAAGAGTAACACGTTGTATTGTTAAGACAGGCATTGTTAATAAGAGATCACGGGCGAGATCAAGAGTAACACGTTGTATTGTTAAGACAGGCATTGTTAATAAGAGATGACGGGCGAGATCAAGAGTAACACGTTGTATTGTTAAGACAGGCATTGTTAATAAGAGATCACGGGCGAGATCAAGAGTAACACGTTGTATTGTTAAGACAGGCATAGTTAATAAGAGATCACGGGCGAGATCAAGAGTAATACGTTGTATTGTTAAGACAGGCATAGTTAATAAGAGATGACGGGCGAGATCAAGAGTAACACGTTGTATTGTTAAGACAGGCATTGTTAATAAGAGATCACGGGCGAGATCAAGAGTAACACGTTGTATTGTTAAGACAGGCATTGTTAATAAGAGATCACGGGCAAGATCAAGAGTAACACGTTGAATTGTTAAGACAGGCATTGTTAATAAGAGATGACGGGCGAGATCAAGAGTAACACGTTGAATTGTTTAGACAGGCATTGTTAATAAGAGATCACGGGCGAGATCAAGAGTAACACGTTGTATTGTTAAGACAGGCATTGTTAATAAGAGATCACGCTCGAGATCAAGAGTAACACGTTGTATTGTTAAGACAGGCATTGTTAATAAGAGATGACGGGCGAGATCAAGAGTAACACGTTGTATTGTTAAGACAGGCATTGTTAATAAGAGATCACGGGCGAGATCAAGAGTAACACGTTGTATTGTTAAGACAGGCATTGTTAATAAGAGATCATGGGCGAGATCAAGAGTAACACATTGTATTGTTAAGACAGGTATTTTTAATAGGAGATGACGGGCGAGATCAAGAGTAACACGTTGTATTGTTAAGACAGGCATTGTTAATAAGAGATGACGGGCGAGATCAAGAGTAACACGTTGGATTGTTAAGACAGGCATTGTTAATAAGAGATCACGGGCGAGATCAAGAGTAACACGTTGTATTGTTAAGACAGGCATTGTTAATAAGAGATGACGGGCGAGATCAAGAGTAACACGTTGTATTGTTAAGACAGGCATTGTTAATAAGAGATGACGGGCGAGATCAAGAGTAACACGTTGTATTGTTAAGACAGGCATTATTAATAAGAGATCACGAGCGAGATCAAGAGTAACACGTTGTATTGTTAAGACAGGCATTGTTAATAAGAGATCACGGGCGAGATCAAGAGTAACACGTTATATTATTAAGACAGGCATTGTTAATAAGAGATCACGGGCGAGATCAAGAGTAACACGTTGTATTGTTAAGACAGGCATTGTTAATAAGAGATCACGGGCGAGATCAAGAGTAACACGTTGTAATGTTAAGACAGGCATTGTTAATAAGAGATGACGGGCGAGATCAAGAGTAACACGTTGTATTGTTAAGACAGGCATTGTTAATAAGAGATGACGGGCGAGATCAAGAGTAACACGTTGTATTGTTAAGACAGGCATTGTTAATAAGAGATCACGGGCGAGATCAAGAGTAACACGTTGTATTGTTAAGACAAGCATTGTTAATAAGAGATCACGGGCGAGATCAAGAGTAACACGTTGTATTGTTAAGACAGGCATAGTTAATAAGAGATCACGGGCGAGATCAAGAGTAATACGTTGTATTGTTAAGACAGGCATTGTTAATAAGAGATGACGGGCGAGATCAAGAGTAACACGTTGTATTGTTAAGACAGGCATTGTTAATAAGAGATCACGGGCGAGATCAAGAGTAACACGCTGAATTGATAAGACAGGCATTGCTAATAAGAGATCACGGGCGAGATCAAGAGTAACACGTTGAATTGTTAAGACAGGCATTGTTAATAAGAGATCACGAGCGAGATCAAAAGTAACACGTTGAATTGTTAAGACAGGCATTGTTAATAAGAGATGACGGGCGAGATCAAGAGTAACACGTTGTATTGTTAAGACAGGCATTGTTAATAAGAGATGACGGGCGAGATCAAGAGTAACACGTTGTATTGTTAAGACAGGCATTGTTAATAAGAGATCACGGGCGAGATCAAGAGTAACACGTTGTATTGTTAAGACAGGCATTGTTAATAAGAGATCACGGGCGAGATCAAGGGTAACACGTTGTATTGTTAAGACAGGCATAGTTAATAAGAGATCACGGGCGAGATCAAGAGTAATACGTTGTATTGTTAAGACAGGCATAGTTAATATGAGATGACGGGCGAGATCAAGAGTAACACGTTGTATTGTTAAGACAGGCATTGTTAATAAGAGATCACGGGCGAGATCAAGAGTAACACGTTGAATTGTTAAGACAGGCATTGTTAATAAGAGATCACGGGCAAGATCAAGAGTAACACGTTGTATTGTTAAGACAGGCATTGTTAATAAGAGATGACGGGCGAGATCAAGAGTAACACGTTGAATTATTAAGACAGGCATTGTTAATAAGAGATCACGGGCGAGATCAAGAGTAACACGTTGTATTGTTAAGACAGTCATTGTTAATAAGAGATCACGGACGAGATCAAGAGTAACACGTTGTATTGTTAAGACAGGCATTGTTAATAAGATATCACAGGCGAGATCAAGAGTAACACGTTGTAATGTTAAGACAGACATTGTTAATAAGAGATCACGGGCGAGATCAAGAGTAACACGTTGTATTGTTAAGACAGGCATTGTTAATAAGAGATCACGGGCGAGATCAAGAGTAACACATTGTATTGTTAAGACAGGCCTTGTTAATAAGAGATGACGGGCGACATGAACAGTAACACGTTGTATTGTTAAGACAGACATTGTTAATAAGAGATGACGGGCGAGATCAAGAGTAACACGTTGTATTGTTAAGACAGGCATTGTTAATAAGAGATCACGGGCGAGATCAAGAGTAACACGTTGTATTGTTAAGACAGGCATTGTTAATAAGAGATCACGGGCGAGATCAAGAGTAACACGTTGTATTGTTAAGACAGGCATTGTTAATAAGAGATCACGGGCGAGATCAAGAGTAACACGTTGTATTGTTAAGACAGGCATTGTTAATAAGAGATCACGGGCGAGATCAAGAGTAACACGTTGTATTGTTAAGACAGGCATAGTTAATAAGAGATCACGGGCGAGATCAAGAGTAATACGTTGTATTGTTAAGACAGGCATAGTTAATAAGAGATGACGGGCGAGATCAAGAGTAACACGTTGTATTGTTAAGACAGGCATTGTTAATAAGAGATCACGGGCGAGATCAAGAGTAACACGTTGTATTGTTAAGACAGGCATTGTTAATAAGAGATCACGGGCAAGATCAAGAGTAACACGTTGAATTGTTAAGACAGGCATTGTTAATAAGAGATGACGGGCGAGATCAAGAGTAACACGTTGAATTGTTAAGACAGGCATTGTTAATAAGAGATGACATGCGAGATCAAGAGTAACACGTTGTATTGTTAAGACAGGCATTGTTAATAAGAGATGACGGGCGAGATCAAGAGTAACACGTTGTATTGTTAAGACAGGCATTGTTAATAAGAGATGACGGGCGAGATCAAGAGTAACACGTTGTATTGTTAAGACAGGCATTATTAATAAGAGATCACGAGCGAGATCAAGAGTAACACGTTGTATTGTTAAGACAGGCATTGTTAATAAGAGATCACGGGCGAGATCAAGAGTAACACGTTATATTGTTAAGACAGGCATTGTTAATAAGAGATGACGGGCGAGATCAAGAGTAACACGTTGTATTGTTAAGACAGGCATTGTTAATAAGAGATGACGGGCGAGATCAAGAGTAACACGTTGTAATGTTAAGACAGGCATTGTTAATAAGAGATGACGGGCGAGATCAAGAGTAACACGTTGTATTGTTAAGACAGGCATTGTTAATAAGAGATGACAGGCGAGATCAAGAGTAACACGTTGTATTGTTAAGACAGGCATTGTTAATAAGAGATCACGGGCGAGATCAAGAGTAACACGTTGTATTGTTAAGACAAGCATTGTTAATAAGAGATCACGGGCGAGATCAAGAGTAACACGTTGTATTGTTAAGACAGGCATAGTTAATAAGAGATCACGGGCGAGATCAAGAGTAATACGTTGTATTGTTAAGACAGGCATTGTTAATAAGAGATGACGGGCGAGATCAAGAGTAACACGTTGTATTGTTAAGACAGGCATTGTTAATAAGAGATCACGGGCGAGATCAAGAGTAACACGTTGAATTGATAAGACAGGCATTGTTAATAAGAGATCACGGGCGAGATCAAGAGTAACACGTTGAATTGTTAAGACAGGCATTGTTAATAAGAGATCACGAGCGAGATCAAAAGTAACACGTTGAATTGTTAAGACAGGCATTGTTAATAAGAGATGACGGGCGAGATCAAGAGTAACACGTTGTATTGTTAAGACAGGCATTGTTAATAAGAGATGACGGGCGAGATCAAGAGTAACACGTTGTATTGTTAAGACAGGCATTGTTAATAAGAGATCACGGGCGAGATCAAGAGTAACACGTTGTATTGTTAAGACAGGCATTGTTAATAAGAGATCACGGGCGAGATCAAGGGTAACACGTTGTATTGTTAAGACAGGCATAGTTAATAAGAGATCACGGGCGAGATCAAGAGTAATACGTTGTATTGTTAAGACAGGCATAGTTAATATGAGATGACGGGCGAGATCAAGAGTAACACGTTGTATTGTTAAGTCAGGCATTGTTAATAAGAGATCACGGGCGAGATCAAGAGTAACACGTTGAATTGTTAAGACAGGCATTGTTAATAAGAGATCACGGGCAAGATCAAGAGTAACACGTTGTATTGTTAAGACAGGCATTGTTAATAAGAGATGACGGGCGAGATCAAGAGTAACACGTTGAATTATTAAGACAGGCATTGTTAATAAGAGATCACGGGCGAGATCAAGAGTAACACGTTGTATTGTTAAGACAGTCATTGTTAATAAGAGATCACGGACGAGATCAAGAGTAACACGTTGTATTGTTAAGACAGGCATTGTTAATAAGATATCACAGGCGAGATCAAGAGTAACACGTTGTAATGTTAAGACAGACATTGTTAATAAGAGATCACGGGCGAGATCAAGAGTAACACGTTGTATTGTTAAGACAGGCATTGTTAATAAGAGATCACGGGCGAGATCAAGAGTAACACATTGTATTGTTAAGACAGGCCTTGTTAATAAGAGATGACGGGCGACATGAACAGTAACACGTTGTATTGTTAAGACAGACATTGTTAATAAGAGATGACGGGCGAGATCAAGAGTAACACGTTGTATTGTTAAGACAGGCATTGTTAATAAGAGATCACGGGCGAGATCAAGAGTAACACGTTGTATTGTTAAGACAGGCATTGTTAATAAGAGATCACGGGCGAGATCAAGAGTAACACGTTGTATTGTTAAGACAGGCATTGTTAATAAGAGATGACGGGCGAGATCAAGAGTAACACGTTGTATTGTTAAGACAGGCATTGTTAATAAGAGATCACGGGCGAGATCAAGAGTAACACGTTGTATTGTTAAGACAGGCATAGTTAATAAGAGATCACGGGCGAGATCAAGAGTAATACGTTGTATTGTTAAGACAGGCATAGTTAATAAGAGATGACGGGCGAGATCAAGAGTAACACGTTGTATTGTTAAGACAGGCATTGTTAATAAGAGATCACGGGCGAGATCAAGAGTAACACGTTGTATTGTTAAGACAGGCATTGTTAATAAGAGATCACGGGCAAGATCAAGAGTAACACGTTGAATTGTTAAGACAGGCATTGTTAATAAGAGATGACGGGCGAGATCAAGAGTAACACGTTGAATTGTTAAGACAGGCATTGTTAATAAGAGATGACATGCGAGATCAAGAGTAACACGTTGTATTGTTAAGACAGGCATTGTTAATAAGAGATTACGGGCGAGATCAAGAGTAACACGTTGTATTGTTAAGACAGGCATTGTTAATAAGAGATCACGGGCGAGATCAAGAGTAACACGTTGTATTGTTAAGACAGGCATTGTTAAAAAGAGATGACGGGCGAGATCAAGAGTAACACGTTGTATTGTTAAGACAGGCATTGTTAATAAGAGATGACGGGCGAGATCAAGAGTAACACATTGTATTGTTAAGACAGGCATTGTTAATAGGAGATGACGGGCGAGATCAAGAGTAACACGTTGTATTGTTAAGAAAGGCATTGTTAATAAGAGATAACGGGCGAGATCAAGAGTAACACGTTGTATTGTTAAGACAGGCATTGTTAATAAGAGATCACGAGCGAGATCAAGAGTAACACGTTGTATTGTTAAGACAGGCATTGTTAATAAGAGATCACGGGCGAGATCAAGAGTAACACGTTATATTGTTAAGACAGGCATTGTTAATAAGAGATGACGGGCGAGATCAAGAGTAACACGTTGTATTGTTAAGACAGGCATTGTTAATAAGAGATCACGGGCGAGATCAAGAGTAACACGTTGTAATGTTAAGACAGGCATTGTTAATAAGAGATGACGGGCGAGATCAAGAGTAACACGTTGTATTGTTAAGACAAGCATTGTTAATAAGAGATCACGGGCGAGATCAAGAGTAACACGTTGTATTGTTAAGACAGGCATAGTTAATAAGAGATCACGGGCGAAATCAAGAGTAATACGTTGTATTGTTAAGACAGGCATTGTTAATAAGAGATCACGGGCGAGATCAAGAGTAACACGTTGTATTGTTAAGACAGGCATTGTTAATAAGAGATCACGGGCGAGATCAAGAGTAACACGTTGAATTGATAAGACAGGCATTGTTAATAAGAGATCACGGGCGAGATCAAGAGTAAAACGTTGAATTGTTAAGACAGGCATTGTTAATAAGAGATCACGGGCGAGATCAAGAGTAACACGTTGAATTGTTAAGACAGGCATTGTTAATAAGAGATGACGGGCGAGATCAAGAGTAACACGTTGTATTGTTAAGACAGGCATTGTTAATAAGAGATCACGGGCGAGATCAAGAGTAACACGTTGTATTGTTAAGACAGGCATTGTTAATAAGAGATCACGGGCGAGATCAAGAGTAACACGTTGAATTGTTAAGACAGGCATTGTTAATAAGAGATGACGGGCGAGATCAAGAGTAACACGTTGTATTGTTAAGACAGGCATTGTTAATAAGAGATGACGGGCGAGATCAAGAGTAACACGTTGAATTATTAAGACAGGCATTGTTAATAAGAGATCACGGGCGAGATCAAGAGTAACACGTTGTATTGTTAAGACAGGCATTGTTAATAAGAGATCACGGACGAGATCAAGAGTAACACGTTGTATTGTTAAGACAGGCATTGTTAATAAGATATCACGGGCGAGATCAAGAGTAACACGTTGTAATGTTAAGACAGGCATTGTTAATAAGAGATCACGGGCGAGATCAAGAGTAACACGTTGTATTGTTAAGACAGGCATTGTTAATCAGAGATCACGGGCGAGATCAGGAGTAACACATTGTATTGTTAAGACAGGCCTTGTTAATAAGAGATGACGGGCGAAATGAACAGTAACACGTTGTATTGTTAAGACAGACATTGTTAATAAGAGATGACGGGCGAGATCAAGAGTAACACGTTGTATTGTTAAGACAGGCATTGTTAATAAGAGATCACGGGCGAGATCAAGAGTAACACGTTGTATTGTTAAGACAGGCATTGTTAATAAGAGATCACGGGCGAGATCAAGAGTAACACGTTGTAATGTTAAGACAGGCATTGTTAATAAGAGATGACGGGCGAGATCAAGAGTAACACGTTGTATTGTTAAGACAGGCATTGTTAATAAGAGAAGACGGGCGAGATCAAGAGTAACACGTTGTATTGTTAAGACAGGCATTGTTAATAAGAGATGACGGGCGAGATCAAGAGTAACACGTTGTATTGTTAAGACAGGCATTGTTAATAAGAGATGACGGGCGAGACCAAGAGTAACACGTTGTATTGTTAAGACAGGCATTGTTAATAAGAGATGACGGGCGAGATCAAGAGTAACACGTTGTATTGTTAAGACAGGCATTGTTAATAAGAGATCACGGGCAAGATAAAGAGTAACACGTTTTATTGTTAAGACAGGCATTGTTAATAAGAGATGACGGGCGAGATCAAGAGTAACACGTTGTATTGTTAAGACAGGCATTGTTAATAAGAGATGACGGGCGAGAACAAGAGTAACACGTTGCATTGTTAAGACAGGCATTGTTAATAAGAGATGACGGGCGAGATCAAGAGTAACACGTTGTATTTTTAAGACAGTCATTGCTAATAAGAGATGACGGGCGAGATCAAGAGTAACACGTTGGATTGTTAAGACAGGCATTGTTAATAAGAGATCACGGGCGAGATCAAAAGTAACACGTTGTATTATTAAGACAGGCATTGTTAATAAGAGACCACGGGCGAGATCAAGAGTAACACGTTGTATTGTTAGGACAGGCATTGTTAATAAGAGATAACGGGCGTGATCAAGAGTAACACGTTGTATTGTTAAGACAGGCATTGTTAATAAGAGATGACGGGCGAGATCAAGAGTAACACGTTGTATTGTTAAGACAGGCATTGTTAATAAGAGATGATGGGCGAGATCAAGAGTAACACGTTGTAATGTTAAGACAGGCATTGTTAATAAGAGATGACGGGCGAGATCAAGAGTAACACGTTGTATTGTTAAGACAGGCATTGTTAATAAGAGATGACGGGCGAGATCAAGTGTAACACGTTGTATTGTTAAGACAGGCATTGTTAATAAGAGATCACGGGCGAGATCAAGAGTAACACATTGTATTGTTAAGACAGGCATTGTTAATAAGAGATGACGGGCGAGATCAAGAGTAACACGTTGTATTGTTAAGACAGGCATTGTTAATAAGAGATCACGGGCGAGATCAAGAGTAACACGTTGTATTGTTAAGACAGGCATTGTTAATAAGAGATGACGGGCGAGATCAAGAGTAACACGTTGTATTGTTAAGACAGGCATTGTTAATAAGAGATGACGGGCGAGATCAAGAGTAAGACGTTGTATTGTTAAGACAGGCATTGTTAATAAGAGATGACGGGCGAGATCAAGAGTAACACGTTGTATTGTTAAGACAAGCATTGTTAATAAGAGATTACGGGCGAGATCAAGAGTAACACGTTGTATTGTTAAGACAGGCATTGTTAATAAGAGATCACGAGCGAGATCAAGAGTAACACGTTGTATTGTTAAGACAGGCATTGTTAATAAGAGATGACGGGCGAGATCAAGAGTAACACGTTGTATTGTTAAGACAGGCATTGTTAATAAGAGATCACGGGCGAGATCAAGAATAACACGTTGTATTGTTAAGACAGGCATTGTTAATAAGAGATCACGGGCGAAATCAAGAGTAACACGTTGTATTGTTAAGACAGGCATTGTTAATAAGAGATGACGGGCGAGATCAAGAGTAACACGTTGTATTGTTAAGACAGGCATTGTTAATAAGAGATCATGGGCGAGATCAAGAGTAACACATTGCATTGTTAAGAAAGGCATTGTTAATAGGAGATGACGGGCGAGATCAAGAGTAACACGTTGTATTGTTAAGACAGGCATTGTTAATAAGAGATGACGGGCGAGATCAAGAGTAACACGTTGGATTGTTAAGACAGACATTGTTAATATGAGATCACGGGCGAGATCAAGAGTAACACGTTGTATTGTTAAGACAGGCATTGTTAATAAGAGATGACGGGCGAGATCAAGAGTAACACGTTGTATTGTTAAGACAGGCATTGTTAATAAGAGATGACGGGCGAGATCAAGAGTAACACGTTGTATTGTTAAGACAGGCATTATTAATAAGAGATGACGGGCGAGATCAAGAGTAACACGTTGTATTGTTAAGACAGGTATTGTTAATAAGAGATCACGGGCGAGATCAAGAGTAACACGTTGTATTGTTAAGACAGGCATTGTTAATAAGAGATCACGGGCGAGATCAAGAGTAGCACGTTGTATTGTTAAGACAGGCATTGTTAATAAGAGATCACGGGCGAGATCAAGAGTAACACGTTGTATTGTTAAGACAGGCATTGTTAATAAGAGATAACGGGCGAGATCAAGAGTAACACGTTGTATTGTTAAGACAGGCATAGTTAATAAGAGATGACGGGCGAGATCAAGAGTAACACGTTGTATTGTTAAGACAGACATTGTTAATAAGAGATCACGGGCGAGATCAAGAGTAACACGTTGTATTGTTAAGACAGGCATTGTTAATAAGAGATC
This sequence comes from Bathymodiolus brooksi, assembly GCA_963680875.1. NCBI lineage: Eukaryota > Metazoa > Mollusca > Bivalvia > Mytilida > Modiolidae > Bathymodiolus > Bathymodiolus brooksi. The sequence continues at coordinate 6,938,849 of OY804580.1, read as the reverse complement.
ACGGGCGAGATCAAGAGTAACACGTTGTAATGTTAAGACAGGCATTGTTAATAAGAGATGACGGGCGAGATCAAGAGTAACACGTTGTATTGTTAAGACAGGCATTGTTAATAAGAGATGACGGGCGAGATCAAGAGTAACCCGTTGTATTGTTAAGACAGGCATTGTTAATAAGATATCACGGGCGAGATCAAGAGTAACACGTTGTAATGTTAAGACAGGCATTGTTAATAAGAGATCACGGGCGAGATCAAGAGTAACACGTTGTATTGTTAAGACAGGCATTGTTAATAAGAGATGACGGGCGAGATCAAGAGTAACACGTTGTATTGTTAAGACAGGCATTGTTAATAATAGATCACGGGCGAGATCAAGAGTAACACGTTGTAATGTTAAGACAGGCATTGTTAATAAGAGATGACGGGCGAAATCAAGAGTAACACGTTGTATTGTTAAGACAGGCATTGTTAATAAGAGATCACGGGCGAGATCAAGAGTAACACATTGTATTGTTAAGACAGGCCTTGTTAATAAGAGATGACAGGCGAGATCAAGAGTAACACGTTGTATTGTTAAGACAGACATTGTTAATAAGAGATGACGGGCGAGATCAAGAGTAACACGTTGTATTGTTAAGACAGGCATTGTTAATAAGAGATCACGGGCGAGATCAAGAGTAACACGTTGAATTGTTAAGACAGGCATTGTTAATAAGAGATCACGGGCGAGATCAAGAGTAACACGTTGAATTGTTAAGACAGGCATTGTTAATAAGAGATCACGAGCGAGATCAAGAGTAACACGTTGTATTGTTAAGACAGGCATTGTTAATAAGAGATCACGGGCGAGATCAAGAGTAACACGTTGTATTGTTAAGACAGGCATTGTTAATAAGAGATCACGGGCGAGATCAAGAGTAACACATTGTATTGTTAAGACAGGCCTTGTTAATAAGAGATGACAGGCGAGATCAAGAGTAACACGTTGTATTGTTAAGACAGACATTGTTAATAAGAGATGACGGGCGAGATCAAGAGTAACACGTTGTATTGTTAAGACAGGCATTGTTAATAAGAGATCACGGGCGAGATCAAGAGTAACACGTTGAATTGTTAAGACAGGCATTGTTAATAAGAGATCACGGGCGAGATCAAGAGTAACACGTTGAATTGTTAAGACAGGCATTGTTAATAAGAGATCACGAGCGAGATCAAGAGTAACACGTTGTATTGTTAAGACAGGCATTGTTAATAAGAGATCACGGGCGAGATCAAGAGTAACACGTTGAATTGTTAAGACAGGCATTGTTAATAAGAGATCACGGGCGAGATCAAGAGTAACACGTTGTATTGTTAAGACAGGCATTGTTAATAAGAGATGACGGGCGAGATCAAGAGTAACACGTTGTATTGTTAAGACAGGCATTGTTAATAATAGATCACGGGCGAGATCAAGAGTAACACGTTGTAATGTTAAGACAGGCATTGTTAATAAGAGATGACGGGCGAGATCAAGAGTAACACGTTGTATTGTTAAGACAGGCATTGTTAATAAGAGATCACGGGCGAGATCAAGAGTAACACATTGTATTGTTAAGACAGGCCTTGTTAATAAGAGATGACAGGCGAGATCAAGAGTAACACGTTGTATTGTTAAGACAGACATTGTTAATAAGAGATCACGGGCGAGATCAAGAGTAACACGTTGTATTGTTAAGACAGGCATTGTTAATAAGAGATGACGGGCGAGATCAAGAGTAACACGTTGTATTGTTAAGACAGGCATTGTTAATAAGAGATGACGGCGAGATCAAGAGTAACACGTTGAATTGTTAAGACAGGCATTGTTAATAAGAGATCACGGGCGAGATCAAGAGTAACACGTTGAATTGTTAAGACAGGCATTGTTAATAAGAGATGACGGGCGAGATCAAGAGTAACACGTTGAATGTTAAGACAGGCATTGTTAATAAGAGATGACGGGCGAGATCAAGAGTAACACGTTGTATTGTTAAGACAGGCATTGTTAATAAGAGATCACGGGCGAGATAAAGAGTAACACGTTGTATTGTTAAGACAGGCATTGTTAATAAGAGATGACGGGCGAGATCAAGAGTAACACGTTGTATTGTTAAGACAGGCATTGTTAATAAGAGATGACGGGCGAGATCAAGAGTAACACGTTGTAATGTTAAGACAGGCATTGTTAATAAGAGATGATGGGCGAGATCAAGAGTAACACGTTGTATTGTTAAGACAGGCATTGTTAATAAGAGATGACGGGCGAGATCAAGAGTAACACGTTGAATTGTTAAGAAAGGCATTGTTAATAAGAGATCACGGGCGAGATCAAGAGTAACACGTTGAATTGTGAAGACAGGCATTGTTAATAAGAGATCACGCGCGAGATCAAGAGTAACACGTTGAATTGTTTAAGACAGGCATTGTTAATAAGAGATCACGGGCGAGATCAAGAGTAACACGTTGTAATGTTAAGACAGGCATTGTTAATAAGAGATGACGGGCTAGATCAAGAGTAACACGTTGTATTGTTAAGACAGGCATTGTTAATAAGAGATCACGGGCGAAATCAAGAGTAACACGTTGTAATGTTAAGACAGGCATTGTTAATAAGAGATCACGGGCGAGATCAAGAGTAACACGTTGAATTGTTAAGACATGCATTGTTAATAAGAGATCGCGGGCGAAATCAAGAGTAACACGTTGTAATGTTAAGAGATCAAGAGTAACACGTTGTAATGTTAAGAGATCAAGAGTAACACGTTGTAATGTTAAGACAGGCATTGTTAATAAGAGATCACGTACGAGATCAAGAGTAACACGTTGTATTTTTAAGACAGGCATTGTTAATAAGAGATCACGGGCGAGATCAAGAGTAACACGTTGAATTGTTAAGACAGGCATTGTTAATAAGAGATCACGGGCGAGATCAAGAGTAACACGTTGTAATGTTAAGACAGGCATTGTTAATAAGAGATCACGGGCGAGATCAAGAGTAACACGTTGTATTATTAAGACAGGCATTGTTAATAAGAGATCACGGGCGAGATCAAGAGTAACACGTTGAATTGTTAAGACAGGCATTGTTAATAAGAGATCACGGGCGAGATCAAGAGTAACACGTTGAATTGTTAAGACAGGCATTGTTAATAAGAGATGACGGGCGAGATCAAGAGTAACACGTTGAATGTTAAGACAGGCATTGTTAATAAGAGATGACGGGCGAGATCAAGAGTAACACGTTGTATTGTTAAGACAGGCATTGTTAATAAGAGATCACGGGCGAGATAAAGAGTAACACGTTGTATTGTTAAGACAGGCATTGTTAATAAGAGATGACGGGCGAGATCAAGAGTAACACGTTGTATTGTTAAGACAGGCATTGTTAATAAGAGATGATGGGCGAGATCAAGAGTAACACGTTGTAATGTTAAGACAGGCATTGTTAATAAGAGATGATGGGCGAGATCAAGAGTAACACGTTGTATTGTTAAGACAGGCATTGTTAATAAGAGATAACGGGCGAGATCAAGAGTAACACGTTGAATTGTTAAGAAAGGCATTGTTAATAAGAGATCACGGGCGAGATCAAGAGTAACACGTTGAATTGTTAAGACAGGCATTGTTAATAAGAGATCACGCGCGAGATCAAGAGTAACACGTTGAATTGTTAAGAAAGGCATTGTTAATAAGAGATCACGGGCGAGATCAAGAGTAACACGTTGTATTGTTAAGACAGGCATTGTTAATAAGAGATCACGGGCGAGATCAAGAGTAACACGTTGTATTATTAAGACAGGCATTGTTAATAAGAGATCACGGGCGAGATCAAGAGTAACACGTTGAATTGTTAAGACAGGCATTGTTAATAAGAGATCACGGGCGAGATCAAGAGTAACACGTTGAATTGTTAAGACAGGCATTGTTAATAAGAGATGACGGGCGAGATCAAGAGTAACACGTTGAATGTTAAGACAGGCATTGTTAATAAGAGATGACGGGCGAGATCAAGAGTAACACGTTGTATTGTTAAGACAGGCATTGTTAATAAGAGATCACGGGCGAGATAAAGAGTAACACGTTGTATTGTTAAGACAGGCATTGTTAATAAGAGATGACGGGCGAGATCAAGAGTAACACGTTGTATTGTTAAGACAGGCATTGTTAATAAGAGATGACGGGCGAGATCAAGAGTAACACGTTGTAATGTTAAGACAGGCATTGTTAATAAGAGATGATGGGCGAGATCAAGAGTAACACGTTGTATTGTTAAGACAGGCATTGTTAATAAGAGATGACGGGCGAGATCAAGAGTAACACGTTGAATTGTTAAGAAAGGCATTGTTAATAAGAGATCACGGGCGAGATCAAGAGTAACACGTTGAATTGTTAAGACAGGCATTGTTAATAAGAGATCACGCGCGAGATCAAGAGTAACACGTTGAATTGTTTAAGACAGGCATTGTTAATAAGAGATCACGGGCGAGATCAAGAGTAACACGTTGTAATGTTAAGACAGGCATTGTTAATAAGAGATGACGGGCTAGATCAAGAGTAACACGTTGTATTGTTAAGACAGGCATTGTTAATAAGAGATCACGGGCGAAATCAAGAGTAACACGTTGTAATGTTAAGACAGGCATTGTTAATAAGAGATCACGGGCGAGATCAAGAGTAACACGTTGAATTGTTAAGACATGCATTGTTAATAAGAGATCGCGGGCGAGATCAAGAGTAACACGTTGTAATGTTAAGAGATCAAGAGTAACACGTTGTAATGTTAAGAGATCAAGAGTAACACGTTGTAATGTTAAGACAGGCATTGTTAATAAGAGATCACGTACGAGATCAAGAGTAACACGTTGTATTTTTAAGACAGGCATTGTTAATAAGAGATCACGGGCGAGATCAAGAGTAACACGTTGAATTGTTAAGACAGGCATTGTTAATAAGAGATCACGGGCGAGATCAAGAGTAACACGTTGTAATGTTAAGACAGGCATTGTTAATAAGAGATCACGGGCGAGATCAAGAGTAACACGTTGTATTATTAAGACAGGCATTGTTAATAAGAGATCACGGGCGAGATCAAGAGTAACACGTTGAATTGTTAAGACAGGCATTGTTAATAAGAGATCACGGGCGAGATCAAGAGTAACACGTTGAATTGTTAAGACAGGCATTGTTAATAAGAGATGACGGGCGAGATCAAGAGTAACACGTTGAATGTTAAGACAGGCATTGTTAATAAGAGATGACGGGCGAGATCAAGAGTAACACGTTGTATTGTTAAGACAGGCATTGTTAATAAGAGATCACGGGCGAGATAAAGAGTAACACGTTGTATTGTTAAGACAGGCATTGTTAATAAGAGATGACGGGCGAGATCAAGAGTAACACGTTGTATTGTTAAGACAGGCATTGTTAATAAGAGATGATGGGCGAGATCAAGAGTAACACGTTGTAATGTTAAGACAGGCATTGTTAATAAGAGATGATGGGCGAGATCAAGAGTAACACGTTGTATTGTTAAGACAGGCATTGTTAATAAGAGATGACGGGCGAGATCAAGAGTAACACGTTGAATTGTTAAGAAAGGCATTGTTAATAAGAGATCACGGGCGAGATCAAGAGTAACACGTTGAATTGTTAAGACAGGCATTGTTAATAAGAGATCACGCGCGAGATCAAGAGTAACACGTTGAATTGTTTAAGACAGGCATTGTTAATAAGAGATCACGGGCGAGATCAAGAGTAACACGTTGTAATGTTAAGACAGGCATTGTTAATAAGAGATGACGGGCTAGATCAAGAGTAACACGTTGTATTGTTAAGACAGGCATTGTTAATAAGAGATCACGGGCGAAATCAAGAGTAACACGTTGTAATGTTAAGACAGGCATTGTTAATAAGAGATCACGGGCGAGATCAAGAGTAACACGTTGAATTGTTAAGACATGCATTGTTAATAAGAGATCGCGGGCGAGATCAAGAGTAACACGTTGTAATGTTAAGAGATCAAGAGTAACACGTTGTAATGTTAAGAGATCAAGAGTAACACGTTGTAATGTTAAGACAGGCATTGTTAATAAGAGATCACGTACGAGATCAAGAGTAACACGTTGTATTTTTAAGACAGGCATTGTTAATAAGAGATCACGGGCGAGATCAAGAGTAACACGTTGAATTGTTAAGACAGGCATTGTTAATAAGAGATCACGGGCGAGATCAAGAGTAACACGTTGCAATGTTAAGACAGGCATTGTTAATAAGAGATCACGGGCGAGATCAAGAGTAACACGTTGTATTGTTAAGACAGGCATTGTTAATAAGAGATCACGGGCGAGATCAAGAGTAACACGTTGTAATGGTAAGACAGGCATTGTTAATAGGAGATCACGGGCGAGATCAAGAGTAACACGTTGTATTGTTAAGACAGGCATTGTTAATAAGAGATGATGGGCGAGATCAAGAGTAACACGTTGAATTGTTAAGACAGGCATTGTTAATAAGAGATGACGGGCGAGATCAAGAGTAACACGTTGAATTGTTAAGACAGGCATTGTTAATAAGAGATCACGGGCGAGATCAAGAGTAACACGTTGTAATGTTAAGACATGCATTGTTAATAAGAGATGACGTGCGAGATCAAGAGTAACACGTTGTATTGTTAAGACAGGCATTGTTAATAAGAGATCACGGGCGAAATCAAGAGTAACACGTTGTAATGTTAAGACAGGCATTGTTAATAAGAGATCACGGGCGAGATTAAGAGTAACACGTTGTATTGTTAAGACAGGCATTGTTAATAAGAGATCACGGGCGAGATCAAGAGTAACACGTTGAATTGTTAAGACAGGCATTGTTAATAAGAGATCACGGGCGAGATCAAGAGTAACACGTTGTAATGTTAAGAGATCAAGAGTAACACGTTGTGATGTTAAGAGATCAAGAGTAACACGTTGTAATGTTAAGACAGGCATTGTTAATAAGAGATCACGGGCGAGGTCAAGAGTAACACGTTGAATTGTGAAGACAGGCATTGTTAATAAGAGATCACGGGCGAGATCAAGAGTAACACTTTGTAATGTTAAGACAGGCATTGTTAATAAGAGATCACGGGCGAGATCAAGAGTAACACGTTGTATTGTTAAGACAGGCATTGTTAATAAGAGATCACGGGCGAGATCAAGAGTAACACGTTGTAATGTTAAGACAGGCATTGTTAATAAGAGATAATGGGAGAGATCAAGAGTAACACGTTGTATTGTTAAGACAGGCATTGTTAATAAGAGATGACGGGCGAGATCAAGAGTAACACGTTGTATTGTTAAGAGATCAAGAGTAACACGTTGTAATGTTAAGACAGGCATTGTTAATAAGAGATCATGGGCGAGATCAAGAGTAACACGTTGTAATGTTAAGACAGGCATTGTTAATAAGAGATGACGGGCGAGATCAAGAGTAACACGTTGTAATGTTAAGAGATCAAGAGTAACACGTTGTAATGTTAAGAGATCAAGAGTAACACGTTGTAATGTTAAGACAGGCATTGTTAATAAGAGATCACGGGCGAGATCAAGAGTAACACGTTGTAATGTTAAGACAGGCATTGTTAATAAGAGATCACGGGCGAGATCAAGAGTAACACGTTGCAATGTTAAGACATGCATTGTTAATAAGAGATGACGGGCGAGATCAAGAGTAACACGTTGTAATGTTAAGACAGGCATTGTTAATAAGAGATGACGGGCGAGATCAAGAGTAACACGTTGTAATGTTAAGACAGGCATTGTTAATAAGAGGTGACGGGTGAGATCAAGAGTAAAACGTTGTAATGTTAAGAGATCAAGTGTAACACGTTGTAATGTTAAGACAGGCATTGTTAATAAGAATGCAAATAGTAGAAATATGAATTACAGCTTAATTCTCTGAGAGTTGCGAATAAAACTAGCGCAATCAGTTTGATTTCGATTTTAATTCATGTTGTCTAGTACAGACAATATATTCAAATGAGTTTCCTCGGATATTGTAACTTTGTTTTTAGCCTCAACATCTGCACAAATAAACAACAGAGATAATGCAGGAACATTGGCTGGTTTTCTTTGAATTAATTTGTATGTTAAGGGGTCTTTTCTAGAATTGTCATAATAATATCCTCTGAAAATTTGAAAACCGGATGGATATTCAACGCCCCAACTATCTTTTTTCAGTCGTAGACAGTGTCTCAAGACCAGAAGTAACTTTAAGCATGTAGTATTCTATATTGTCATCCTTTGCCTTAACCGCAACAACAGAATCAGAAGAAACAAGTTCAGTGATATTCTCGGAACGTTCGAAATTATCCTCATTATCTGCATTATTTGAGGGTTCTTCTACGGGTCTAACTAATCGCTGTTGACCAGTATGCTCTGTATGTAAGCAATGTTCATAATCAGACACTATACATTTGTCACATGTGTAACACGATAGATCGGAAACTACAATTTCTCCGCTTTTAGAAGTATATAAATGATGAATTTTACGATTGTTTGAAATTGGTTTGAAATTTCGAATGTTATCTCTATCAACCGACTCTACATAACGGAAGATTCGTCGTTTAAACAAAGCACTTCTAGATTCGTTTAAGTCATTGTTACAAAATGAAAACAGATCCTTTGCATTCTGAATAATTGTATTACCTCGTAAAACAGCAATATCTGCTTGCCGTTTTATAAATCCTCCGGCAGTATCTTGTGGCTGGTTTCAAAGAAGTTTCTATGGCAAACTTTGTACCCGTATTCCGTAGTTGCGAATGAAAGATCGCCCAAACAATGTCTAGATTTGTATTGACTTGAACATCCGTCCGTAAACCCGTGCATTACGTCTACATCATATGATATATAATCTAAATATTGCTTAATCTGTTGTTGAGCACATTTCGTAAAATTATGATCATGTTGTAAGTCGGGGGATATGACAAAGAAATGTTCGGTTATAATCTTCGGAAAGTCATCGGTACTGTCTAAACCATCATATTCTAAAATCGCATGTCTGTGTATTATTGTTACATGTAAGCTACACTCTGTACGCTGAAAATAATTTGATTGTATTTCATTCTTTTCAACACACACCGCATCCAACGGAGCATTCGGGATGATTGCTATGTGAAGCGTGGGGTATCCGTTTCGAAGCGGTTGATTTGCGAACATGGCAAGTTCATTTGCATTTGTAGTAATAAAGGGAGCCAGTCTGATCAAAATTATTAGTGCACGGAATCAAGACATTATCATGGTCTATGAAGCTGTGATTAAAGTAGATACATACGGTTTAGCAAACACTCGCGCCCAACTCTAATATCGGGTGCAAAAATTAACAACTTCACCCCTTTTGGGCCGATTACTTGCAACCAAAATTACTGATCCTAAACTTTCAAAATTATAAGACAAATCAAATTCTTCAAGCTAGGCCAGAGAAGATACCATGAACAAAGCGTCAGTATCGAAAATGAGATGTGGAGTATGGGGTGTTAACTTTGTGTTCCTTACGGAGTGTTTTTTTCCATAGATTATGCCCAATAAATTACTAGAAATTTGTGCTCGAAATAAATAAAGCAAAACTGAACTGTTATGGTCATTGCAAAGAACACCCCTTTAATTTCACATATACAAACCAAAATGGAGGAAATCATATTCAATGAATCAGGGACACGAAACATGTCAAATGTTTACACAAATATCAATGCTATATAATGAACCATCAAAGTGTAAAATGAATTCCAAATCTACAGTAGGCGCTTATGTAGTTACTAAGTGAAAGTAAAATCAAGGGTAATCACGGTTAAAGCGAAATCCAAAACTCACGAGTCAATGGACAAAGACGAAGCAATTAAAACGGAGACAAATACAACGAGAAGCACATATGAAATAAAAGAAAATACACATAAAACTAAAAGTAAATGAGCAACTCAGACTCCTCCAAAAACGGGAGCACGGACCAGGTGCACCGGTAGAGATGGGCACACCATATTTGTCAACAGATTCAGTATGACGACCGTAGAACTTTTGAGGTGATGCCTTCAGGAGCGGATGGAGAGTTACCACAAACCAACGGGAAATTGATAATACGGAATAAAACGTCATCATGTTTGTCATAGAGCTTAGTAATAAGTCATTTCGAATAGTAGGTCAAGATACGAGGTAGACCTAACAGGGTCTGTGGTGTCCTTTAATTCAAGTTCTTTTGGGATAAATGCGACGGAGATAGTCACCGAATCGAGGATTGTTCAGTGACAATACAACATCTATATAGCGGAAAGTGAGATTAAACGACCTGGCCAGATGCTGTTCTTTCATCTTGACAAGATATATTAAGTCGGCCTTGTAAAAGTGAGGAAACAAGTCGGTGAGTAGGACGCACAGTTCCTATTTTAATGGAGATCAAGTGCTGAAGCACATGCCCACCACATTGGACAAAAATGTTGTCGATTAAAAAATTAAGCATCTTGTAAATATCGTCGTCTTGTATTTTGAAAGTGGTTTGGTATGTTTTGTCACAAAAAAAGTTGAGTACCCACCAACAACTGAGCCTTGGATAGGGTATATTGGGATACGGGATATTTGCCATTTTATTTTTAGGGATATGGGATATGTATCCTCTGAATTACTGGGATATGGGATATTGCAATGTCATTTTGGGTATTTTTAGGGATATTTTTGGCTTTTGACCGAAAATCAATTTTAGGGATATGGGATATTTGCCTATTTTATTTTAGGGATACGGGATATTGATAACCCCCCCTAAGCAAGGCTCACAAATATCCGAAATCACAGAAAGATAACAAAAGCTAACTACAAGTTTTACATTAAAAATATTGATAGAGGAAAAACAAAACAAGCAAACAAAAGAAAACGAAAACAAAACAAAAATTGTGACACGTTTTTGGTGTTGTGTGATCTTGTGTTGTCTACAATAAAACAACTTATAAATGCAAAACCTGTCAAGTGGAGTGTCCGCCATTTTCTAGACAACATAAGTCTTATGTTCTTATTAAATTTCCAAGTTGAGGTGATTATAAATATGTTCATAAAACGAGAGCCTACACCCTATAAGGAACACGAAGTCAACACCCCATACTCTACATCTAATTTTCGAGACTGACGCTTTGTTTACGGTGTCTTTGGTGGAGTTTGATTTGTCTTATAATTTTGAAAGTTTAGGATCAGTAATTTTCCTAACATAAGCTTTTGGTTGCAAGTTATCGGCCTAAAAGGAGTGATGTAGTTAATTTTGCACCCGATATTAGAGTTGGGCACGAGTGTTTGCTAAACCTACACCGTATATATCTACTTTAATCACAGCTTCATAAACCATGATAATGTCTTGATTCCGTGCACTAATAATTTTGATCAGACTGGCTCCCTTTATTACTACAAATGCAAATGAACTTGCCATGTTCGCAAATCAACCGCTTCGAAACGGACACCCCACGCTTCACATAGCAATCACCCCGAAAGCTCTGTTGGACGCGGTGACACAGCGGTAGTTTTCTGAGTAATCATGTATACAAATGCAATGTTTTGGAGGCAGATTCTGAATAAGAGATTTCATCTGTGTACTTTGCCAGTTAGCACGATGTTGATGGGCAGGAAATGTTTCTAATAGTGTTTTAAAATAGTCAAACATTTCACCAACTTTCGTGACCTTTTTAACAAGTGTTAATCTACGTTTTGTTGCCGTGCCTTTTGGGTTTTCATTTACATATTCATATCTTTGCCATTCTACGTCTGCAGCAGAAGAGATTTTTTCAGTTTCATCCATAGAAAACTTCAATTTCCCAACTCCACACTCTGTACACTTCCGATCGAGGCAACATTTTTTATATGAACCGTTTACCTTTGGACGTAAGGTTACATTAATAATTTCCCCCAAATGTTCATAAACGGGATACGATTCAACCTCAGAAGTTTCCGATTGATTTGTCGATTTGCAAAATTTCATACACGATTTGAAGAAAAGATTTGACTCAATGTGGTATCTACAACAACATGTGTTCCTATCCTTTTCCGACGCAGACCGAACGAAAAAGGGTTTCAGTATGTCAAAAGTTCTCTCTCCGATTTTAATATCCGGATATTTTGCTACACAGTCAATATAAGCATCAGTCTGAGTCTTTTCAATAACTTGCGCCATATGTGAAGCGTAAATATTAGGACCTAGTCTTTCTCTTTTAATGTCAGATTTGTTTCCAGTAGGATGAGAAATACCTGGAGATAACCAAAAGTCATACACTATTCTCTTTGTCTCATCTGAAATTGCATCTCTTCTTGTTTTGCGTAAAGTAAGATTCCAAGCCGAAGATTCGCTTTTTAATATCTTAATTCTGATTCGCTTTCCCCCTGAAATTCGCCTGGCCGGAATACCCAATTGTTTGCAAAGTTGCAATTTACACCTATATTTTTCAAGATTTTCATATGTACTAGACCAACACACTTAGTTTGGTTCTTTTAGCGCTAGCCCACCGAAACAACAGTCCACAGGCAAGATATGTAACTCTACTTGAACACATTATCATGATTCAGGGCCAAGTAGTCTGTGCTCTTACTCCTTAAGTAATGCCGCGTGTTAATGGAACAAATACAAATATTATAGTCTGGTTTTGGACCAACCGGGAACCATATCCACGATCTACCACATTGGAGGCGGACACTACGATTGAAAAGGAAAAGGGAACATTCACATTGTATTAATATTTTATAGGTAGATCCTAAAATCATAAAAGCTCTAGATTGTGTGATATTTACTATGATGACAAAGTGATTGATGAATAAGGGTAATAACAAAATTACCGAACTCCGAACAATCAAAACTCATAAGTATATAAACAGACAAAATCAGTCAACAACCGGAAAACTGTGAAAACCGTAATGACCCTGACTTGATACAGCCATTTCTAAAGAAATGGTGGGTTGAAACAGATTTTAAAGCGCCAAACCTCCCGCTTTCATTACGGATCAACGATTCCGGCTGTCACTATAACAGTATTTATAACAATACTGGAACAAAATAAGTAAAATAGTTGTCAATCTTAAAACCTTTTTGAAGAAAAACATTCTCTCCTCATCGGTTTTTACGAAATGTTCTTTCTCACTTTATCTGAATAAACGTAAATATCAACTTTAATATACACGATGCGTTTGTGGAATAACCTTCATCAAGTACGTTTGTGGAATAACCTTCATCAAGTACGTTTGTGGAATAACCTTCATCAAGTACGTTTGTGGAATAACCTTCATCAAGTACGTTTAGATTGTTGTTGCTGTACTGTATTTGTTAATCATTTTACTTATTTCATCTTGTCATGTGTGTTATTATTATTTATGTTATCATATTGAACAAATTCTGTGTACCACTGTACTTACTATGGTGTTTAAGAAAATAAAGAATCTTGAAATCTTGAATCTTGAAAGCCAAATAATTTAAAGGTAATTAGGACGCAAGAAAATAAAATAGCCTGAATACGGTAGCCAAAATAGGCTGAGGTAACCTACGACTGTGATGATGTAGTTCAGTTTGAAGAATACACCAAAGAAGACCAATGACCGAAACACTTTGAAAATATATTTAGTTTTTTTTATTTATTGATACAAATATTGATTTTATTTATGTTTCGGGGGTAAATCAGGTAAGTTGTCACATCAAATAATGATAAAGATAAACAAACAATAGCATACGAACAATGACCTACAAGCAATTGGTACCACTCATATATTTTGTATAAAAATCATAACATACATGAATGAATGACGTACCAAGAACGCCCTAAATAATATAGCACAAAGCGATGTAACCCACCATTTCTTTAGAAATGCCTGTACCAAGTCAGGGTCATTACGGTTTTCACAGTTTTCCGGTTGTTGACTGATTTTGTCTGTTTATATAATTATGAGTTTTGACTTTCCCTTTGTAAGATTGTTCGGAGTTCGGTAATTTTGTTATTACCTTTATTTGTGTTGTACTGTATTATGACCTACATATTCTCATCAAAAATGCTGACCTACCTAATTACATTTATTAATGCCGGTACGTAGGAGCTAAAGCTTGCCCCCTCCGGTCCTCTACGAATGATTCATTGGATGATACTCTAAACAGTTTAGGTTTTTATTTTTGTTGATCGGAAATACACAAAAATAAAACAAGCAAAGGCAGGTGTCAAAGGCATGTTTTAAGTTTTTGTATGTAGAACTTTTATTTTTCAACCAATCTTGAGGCGTATAATATGGTTGGTATGCACTTATAGGCTTATAATATATACAATGTAGTATGAATGTGTAAATTTCCATTTATATATACAATGTATCAAACAAACACTGTGTCTCTTAAATGTCTACATATAACATTGTTTGTAAAACAGCGAAATATTATGCATGAATGTGCAGTGCGGTGGCATTAAGATCAATTTATTTGTATAAAATATGTGACATAGGGGATGACTTTACCAGAAATTACCACTTTATATTCAATGAATTTGTCTGGTACATACAGCCTATCTAATACTTAAATAGAAGAATGGGACTAGTCTAACAATAGTTGTAGACTAAGTATATCTAATGAATCTGTAATGACAAAGAATAAAACAATATAGAATACATTAATGATGAAACACTGAAAATCGAAGACATTTCATTGTGATAAAATCATTTGATTTGAAGTAATTTCCATTCAAGGCTACGGGCCGTCGTGGTCGTGATCGAATGGATTTACAACTACCTATGCAATCAGTGCCTATCACCACTAATGTTGTGAGTTCGAATCCCACTCAGGAGAAATGTATGCGATACAACATTATGTGATGAAGTTTGTCAGTGACTTGTGGCAGGTCATTGACTTTCTACGGGTACTCCGGTTTCCTCCACCAATAAAACTGACCCCCACGATATAACTGAAATAATGTTGAAAGTGGCGTTAAGCACCATAATTCTAACTCATTCAAGTTTAAATAAAGGATTTTGTGTCAGAAAATGTATAAAACATTGATATTGCTTTGTATATGTTGCTGTCATTTAACAGTTGCTGGTAGAAGATCAAAAGATCCCCAAGCCTAGTGAAATATTTTAGATTCATATATTTAGAAAGCTGATATGACCTGAGTGCTCTATGATCTGGGGGGTGGGGGGTGGGGGTGGCTCAATGAGTTAGGTCGTTGGATCTAACAATTCATACAACATATCACCAATACGGCGTGGGTTCGCGTCCAGCTTTGTAAATTACAAAAAGGGTGCACTCGACTCGCAGTCGCAAGTGATAAAGTTTACCAGTTGCTTGCCCAGGGTCGGTAGTTCTCTCCGGGTACTCCGGCTTCCTCCACCACTAAAACTGGTCGTCATGACATAGCTGAAATATTGCTGAAAGTGGACCAAAATTCAAATTCAAATTCAAATTCTATAATCTGGACATAGGGCAAAGCGATTAATACTGTAGTGTATCAAAGGTGCGAGTTCGAATCCCGTCGAGGGAGAACTATAAAATTGTCAGCTCTAAAATCTATTTCTAATACGGTCGGGTTTAATTTTCAGAGTATATAAATATTTAGTATTAGCCCAGTATTTCAAGTAACTTTGAAAGTAAGTATCCTAAGGCTATGTAATATTGATACCATGGCATAAATGATTTGTAGCATGTTACCATGCAATACCACATCTAGATCGTTGATCATTGCACTGCATTCTGAGAGTAATGAAGCTACAGCCCAGATTTAAAGTGTGCCATATCTCGTATCTGCATGTATTATTTCATAGTTCTTTCATAATGCATTCTGCTATATAAACCATAAAAAGATCAAAGAAAAAGTATGCATTCATGCTACAAATAGTATTATAATTCAGACAACAGCTCATCGTTTAAAAACATTAAATGTTCAAACAATACAACCATTTACATTTTCACAAACACTATGAACAAAATGAGAATCGTAAATACAGTTGGTTCCCGTAACCACGGGGAAGTGTTCCTTATTTTCAACTTTTTTATATGGAGATGTTCATTTGTGCATTGTACAACATCAAACACAATACAAATAATAAAAATTCTAAACAAAATGCTCCATAGATATACGCTCCTGTACATCTAAAGAGTACTTTGTCTGTATCATTTACATGCAGCTAGTTAATGTTCAATTATTAGCTCATGTACCGTTTCACAACACTAACCGTATAGAAAATACAAGTTCATGACTCATCACTGGGTTTGTAACTAGAATAACACGACAGCTGTAACCAGTGGAGCAGGAACTGCCTACTCTTCCGGAGCACGTGAGTTCACCCCCGGTTTTTAGTGAGGTTCGTGTTAATCGATCTTTAGTTTTATGTGTATGTCTTGTAAATCGTTGTTTGTCCTTTTTTCCTTTTTGCCATTGGGTTGTCTGTCCTTATTTGATTTACGGATTCTAATTATCGTTTGGTATCTTCAAACTCTACTTACATAACATCATTATTTATATATGGTTTAATCGTTACATTACAACGTCTGAGTATGGTGTGTAGTTCCGATTGAAAAACATGAAAAAAATAAAAGGTATGTGGGTAAGCTTATGGCGATATTGATGGTATGTGGGTAAGCTTATGGCGATATTGGTGGTATGTGGGTAAGCTTATGGCGATATTGGTGGTATGTGGGTAAGCTTATGGCGATATTGGTGGTATGTGGGTAAGCTTATGGCGATATTGATTGTATGTGGGTAAGCTTATGGCGATATTGATGGTATGTGGGTAAGCTTATGGCGATATTGATGGTATGTGGGTAAGCTTATGGCGATATTGGTGGTATGTGGGTAAGCTTATGGCGATATTGGTGGTATGTGGGTAAGCTTATGGCGATATTGGTTCCTTTATATAATTAGTAATTACTACTGTGCTTCCTGTAACAGTTGCTCTTTATTCACATTATTACAAGCTCTTGGTTCCATGTCGAAAATGACAAATGTTTACAATCAACAGCTATAGACACATTCGTATGTACATGTCTGAAATTAGGTCCAACGATGTCAGAATTAGATCTTATGCTAACAAATATAAATGATTTCTCGGAAATCAAATTTTTGTGGGCGGGTCGTCATCTCTACTAGAATTAATTGGGGGATGGTCATTGGCTACTGAGATCAATTAATTCATTATCTGGTGGAGTGTTTTATACTAATCTGCAGTTTCCGTAACTATTACGCTCCCGAAGGGTTCGGGAGCGTTAATGGTAGAAGTATGAATAGGTACTATGGCACTTCAAAATCTTCAACAATATGGCTGCCAAACCGGAAATAAATTAAAAGAAAAATCACGTGACCTAAACCGGAACTCTAGTCGATTTTTTTTCAAATAAAAATGAAACAATGTTCGGTAGCGGATACGAAAACTGTCCGGAGTTTGGAGTTTTAGGTGGTGTTATTTTTAAACTTGATATTTTGTAAACAGGAAGAAAAATTACTGTTCTTCGGGAGCGTTTCAGGTTGCACCTGCCTCATATTAGAAAGAGAGCTATCTGGCAAATAATTATTTCCAAACATTGTTAAATTTTAATTAATTAGAAACAACAAAAATGTACATGTCTGAAAATAGGTCCAACGATGTCAGAATTAGATTTTATGCTGACAAATATGCACCTGTCTGAAAATAGGTCCAGGGGTGTTAGAATTAGATTTTATGTTGATAAATATGTACATGTCTGAAAATAGGTCCAACGATGTCAGAATTAGATTTTATGCTAACAAATATGTACATGTCTGAAAATAGGTCAGTAGTATATGGGTACAGCTCAAGTTACATTTGTGGGGGTGCTGTGTGGGGGTGCTACCGTAAGTCGCGTGACCGAAACGGCCCTGACCGGATGTCACGGAAGTGTGTTCTGCGCATGCGCAACCAGAAGTTGCGCAATACCCCCTACTGGGGTCTTTTCACCAGAAGTGACGTTAGTCACGTGACCGGAAGAGGCCCTGACCGGGGAGTGACCGGAAGTATGTTCTGCGCATGCCCGGTTCCCCCCGCGTTTTTTTCTTACTATAGCAGTAGTACAAGTACCATGGCTACCGGAAGTGACCGAAAGTCAGGTGACCCCTTCGGTGTTCCCTTTTGTGTGCGCATGCGTGATCTGAAATGTCCTTGGGGTGTTCTCTAGGATGTCCGCGTCTATCATTGTCTACCGGAACTAGCTCTTTTATGGTTTTTTTTCTAAAAAAATATTCTGATTCCTAATGTTGCTGAAAAAATATTCTGATTTTGGTGGAGGGAAAAAAAAAAAATCTGATTCAGAGTTTTTGTCATATAACCTAATGTTAAATTCTGGAAAAAATGTATTATTATACCATGAATTATTTGATTAGTTATTGCTAGATTTATACTCAGTGTAAGCTCTGCTCAATAGGCCAGATGGGGAGTGCTCAAGTCTATACCAGTACATACATAATTGTTTTAACAAGTCTATATATAATGGGTTTCTCCCAAGTTCTGAAAGGACTGCTATGTTTGTACAGAGTTTAGTAACACCTAGAATGTGTTTACAATATTTTAAATTAAGCTTTTCCATTTCCCATTCTTTGAAAATATCAAACATAGGAAGAGTTTTTCTCTTTTGCGTGATGTTAAAAACTCCCCAGTTCTCACAACCGTATAGTACTATGGGTTTAATGCAGTGATAAAAAAATGTGTAAAAAGGTTTTAATATATGGATCTGCAAATTTCATATCTCTATATAATTTGAAGCTTGCTTTCATTCCTTTTTGAAACAGTTGCTTTCTGGCTTCATTAAACTTCCCAGTGTTTTCAATTATAAGGCCTAGGTACTTATAATGTTTGACACATTCTATAGTATCGGTTCCAATATTAAACCTGTCGTTCATTAGTCTTCCTGTTTTGCTAAAGATTATTACCTTTGTCTTTTTCACATTAACTTCTATACACCATTCAGTGCAATAGTTATCTAAAATATTAAGCTTTTGTTGAAGACCATTGTTGGTATCTGAGAATAATACTAGATCATCTGCATATAGAAGGCAAGGAATTTTCTCACCATCTAGAATAATTGAATCTGTTTTATCGTCAATAATGCTGGGAAGATCATTTATGAATATTTTAAAAGACTAGGTCTTAAAGCTGCGCATTTTCTAACTCTTACCTCAGACATGAAAAACTCTGTCATTTTATCATCAACCCTAACACATAATCTGTCATCTGTATACATTTATTTTATATTTCTATAAAAAAAGACCATTGACATTATACATTTGTACATTATACCAACATGAATGACTATCAAATGCTTTGCAAAAATCAACAAAGCATGCATACAGTCTTTTGTCACCAGATTGTAGATATTTATCTATCATACATTTCAGAACAAAAATATGATCAGAAGTGCGTGCTCCCTTTGAGAAACCAATTTGGGCTTTATGTATAATTTATCATTATCTAGAAGAAATTTATCAAGTCTATTATAAAGTATTAAGTTAAAAAGTTTACCAATACTATTATTTATAGCTATTCCTCTGTAATTGTCAGGATTATGTTGGTCCTCTGATTTGAAAATTGGACATATAAAACTCTCCGACCATTTAGCTGGATAAATACCGGACGCAAAAAACTGCATTATAAAGTTTTAGTAAACAAGAGTCAATATAACTTTGTGAGACTTTCAACATTTCATTGCTCATATTATCTAATCCTGGACTTTTGTTAGACTTTAATTTGGAATAGGCTTTTTGAAGCTCTACTTTTGTATTTTGTAATCTTAAAATCAAGAGGTGAAAAGCTTATGTTTTCCTCTTCCAACAACTTCAATTTATTTTTTATCTTGTGTAATCTTGATTTGAAGTTGTTTGGAACTGAAACGAGATTAGAGAAATATTTATACCAAGTATCACCATCAATGTTGGACACTGACTTATCTGTTTGCTCGTTGCGCAGTTGATTAACTAGAGACCAGTATTCTTTGGGATTATTTGACTGTAATTCATCTAGACGATTTAGAATATTTTGTTTAAATTCTCTTCTCTTTTTTTTTTTCGTTTTTGCGTATTTTTTGTTAAGTTTAAAAAATGAGCCACGCACCAATGGATCCTTTGGAAATTTTGACATTAAAAAAGCCTTCTCATCAACTAATTTTTTCAAACTAGAGAGATCACTATCATACCACTTCTTACCTTTAGCCTTAACCCTTTTCTTTCTCTTTAAAGAAGCTTTGCATACTTTTTAAAAAATACAATGTAGTTTATTTGTAGCATTATTTAAGCTGGTTTATTTGTAGCATTATTTAAGCTGGTTTATTTGTAGCATTATTTAAGCTAGTTTATTTGTAGCATTATTTAAGCTAGTTTATTTGTAGCATTATTTAAGCTAGTTTATTTGTAGCATTATTTAAGCTAGTTTATTTGTAGCATTATTTAAGATAGTTTATTTGTAGCATTATTTAAGCTAGTTTATTTGTAGCATTATTTAAGCTAGTTTATTTGTAGCATTATTTAAGCTAGTTTATTTGTAGCATTATTTAAGCTAGTTTATGTGTAGCATTATTTAAGCTACTTTATTTGTAGCATTATTTAAGCTAGTTTATTTGTAGCATTATTTAAGCTAGTTTATTTGTAGCATTATTTAAGCTAGTTTATTTGTAGCATTATTTAAGCTAGTTTATTTGTAGCATTATTTAAGCTAGTTTATTTGTAGCATTATTTAAGCTAGTTTATTTGTAGCATTATTTAAGCTAGTTTATTTGTAGCATTATTTAAGCTAGTTTATTTGTAGCATTATTTAAGTTTCATCAACATTGATGTACATGTCCTCATCCATAAATTGATCATTTTGTATTGCAGGGTGTGTAAATGATTCCTGAAATTTAAGTACACTTTCAGCTTTCCAGATATATCTTAATGGAAAATCTTTAGGGACTGTCCATTTAACTTGCAGGGGGGAGGGAGGGGGGTTATGGTTTTTTGTTTCGTTCAGAAATTTTTTCTCGTGTTGAGAGTTAGAATATTATTTTTTTTTGTCGCGCAAAGTGCGAATTTTTTTTCCAGAATTCAACATTAGGTTATATGACAAAAACTCTGAATCAGATTATTTTTTTTCCCTCCACCAAAATCAGAATATTTTTTTCAGCAACATTGGGAATCAGAATATTTTTTAGAAAAAAACCATAACCCCACTTCAAGTTAAATGGTCGTTCCCTTAAAATTAGAATTATTTTGTTTCTGTTTAAAATGTGCAAGTATTTTAAAAGATGTTTTACAGTGGCAGCCTTCTAAAACTATGCGAAGAATACTGTTTCGGATCCTCCCCAATTTCTTTAATTAATTTACGTAAAACGTTTTGAAATAAATAATAAGTAACTGGAACGAGCTGTTTTCCTTTCAAAATACAAAAGCAGGGCTTTCATTTTCAGCAGGTATGAATGTTATCATATTAATGTATGCTTTCACTGGACAAAGTGAAGAATTTGGAATTTCAACTAAAGGAATATATAATGTTCTTTCCCCACACTGTATAGTTTTTTTACCAACAAATATCAAAAATTAACATTCCTTTACTTCTATCATATTTAATATTTTTTCTACACAAATGTTTTCTTTCATTGAATTGTTTAACTTAATTTGGTACTAAGTTTGACTTTCTAAACATAAGAAAAAATGCATGTAGAAATAAGCACCAAAACGTAGCATCATAAGGCTTTGAAATATCTAATAATTCGAATATTCTTAACAAAATTTGTGGTGTTATGGGGTAAAGCCTGCTTCGGACAATGTGGATTCATTCTAGCTAAACCTTTTAAAGTTAACTTTAATTGAAACTCGTCAAATTTTGGATAATCATCATCTAAATACAGATGTAACAATAATACACCACTTAAATAGTTTTAATCGAATTTACTGATTTAAATTATCTGCTCAAAAACTGTGCATAAAAACATAATACTTGAACCATAGTAGGAATTGGGTTAATTTGAAAATACTCGCAAAACATAAAATAACATTCCCACTGTGTTTTAATATTTTTATAAGAACCTTCTGTGAAGGCATGTCTTGACGTCTTCTTGCTCTGTAGCTGAAGTAGTGTAAATTCTGTAAAATTTAATTAACAAATATAAAAAAAACCTGAAAAATTCATCCGTAATTTTAATTTCCTGAAAATTTTTAATATTTACAGATTGCTCGAATAACTGCCTGTACTTCTTATCCAATTTCCACCTTGACAAATAATCAGCTATTCGATTTTCTTTCCCAGCAATATGTTTTGTCCTAATCTCAAACTCAAAAGTAGCTGCTATAAAACAAATCTCTCTTAAACAACATTGCATGAACTCATCTTTAGTAAAACCTGAATTCAACACTTTGTCACAATACACCAAAACTTTCTTTCCACCAAATTGTTTTCCCCAAATTATCATAGCAATGGATATAATTAATAATTCAAGACAATTAATGTGTAGATTTTCCCCCCTTAAAAACTCGGGAAAAACTGTATGAAAAAACTGATTCTTTGAAATAGCCCCCATACCAAATAAACATGCATCACAAGACAACATCTCATTTGGAGCTGACCAATTTTCTATTGACATCATAGAAATTCGGTTAAACATTGACAGATAACGTTCCCACCATCTCAGATCCTTTAAAACATAATTTGGCATATTTCTAAATATCATATGATTACCTGTACTATTTGCGGGAAAAGCAGTGCGTAACCATGACAACAATCTATTTACAAATACCCTGCCTGGTCTTACACAGGATGAAATGAAATGAAATTTTCCAAGCAAAGATTGTAACTCTTTTAATGACGCCTTTTTCTTTCTCAACCGCGATTGAACCAAGAGGGATATTTCAACCGCCCTCTCTGGTGTTACTTCTAATGTCATACTGACTGCATCAAAAGTAACACCTAAAAAGGTCATTCTGTTGGTAGGTTCCACACTTTTTGTCTTTGATTCCTCTAGACCACATGAATTAAGTAATTCACTTAGACATTCATATGCCTTTTGTGCATGTTCTAGAATTTCAGCTCCCCCGAAATCATCTAAATAATTTACTGCCGATAATCCCTTTTCAAAATACATGTAACACACAGCTGTAGTAATTCTTTGACAAATTTGAGCGCTCGATCTGAGGCCCATAGGAAGCACTCTATCAACAAATAAACAATTTTCCCAAGAGAACCCAATAAAATGAATATCTTCCGGGCAAACAGGACTTTGTCGATAAGCCCTTTTTAAATCTTTTTTAAAAAGCATACAACGGGGACCTTTATCTTTTATTATTCCAACAAGATCATCTACATTTGGATACGACAACTCCACTTTTTCCCCTAAATAAAATTCTTTGGAAATATGATCGTCGATAGATTTTCCACTCGGAAAACTAAGATCTAAAATAACCCTTCTCTCTGGGGAATCTCCCTTTGTAACTGTATTAAGTGGAGATATCTTAAACTCACTGAAAAATGGATTGTTTTTAAATGGCCCAATAATAGCACCATATGACGCTTCTTCCTTTAAATAATTCACAATATCATTACTAAAATCACTTGCCCCTTTGTGATTTAATACATGTGATTCATACGTGTCTAACTTTCCTTCGAAACCAATTGGAGCTCCAAATTCTAATAATTCACAAATAATTTTATGATTATAATTTTTTAAATGAGTTCTAAAAAATTCAACATTAATATTAGAATGAACCGGTATTCTACAACCTAAATAATTTGGAACAGCTGATTGCCACACCAAATCGTGTACTTGAATGGTGTTTTTAAACTCTAAATCCTTCAACTTTCCAAAGGCTACATTTTTTATTTCCATAAAACAGTTTCTAATCTGCTCCTTTGTATTACATTCTATTGTTTTTTTATCATCTTGTATGTCTATTGTATTGTGAATATTGATTGATACATCGTCATACAATTCACCTTTATGTTTACTACAAGATTGTGAACACTTATCCAACAAAGTTAAGTCTACTTTTTCTTCAACCAATTCGTCTTTAATAAACGATGGTAAAAATGCATCTGCTACAGGATTAAGTTTACTTGAACATTTGTTAAATAAAGCAGATTTTGAACCCCTATTTCTATATACATTTAGTCATTCATCTTGATGAGGACAAATTTCGTCACTCTCAGGGTGATACATTTTTTTCTGATCTTTTCTCCAACAAGTTGCACATATGTGCTGCAAATACCGTTCTGCACCTTTTATTTTACCCATGTGAGATTTTGATTGTGAATTATTTTTTCTTTGATAGCAAGAGCAATAAAATACTGTCTCTTCCTTTTTAACTTCTCTTTTCTCTCTAATTTTACTTTTTTGCTCTGACTTTACATATTTTATGAGTAATGGAGTTTCAACCTTACTAAAATCATGTTTCCAGGCTCAATTTGTCTGATAATGTGTGCATACAATTTTTTTTATGCCGTTCCACTCATACAATTCAAAATAATATGCAATTTTCTTTAGTAGTTTAATTCTACCATTTATTTTCAATTTTATCAATATTTCTACTTGATATGGTTTCTAGTTCACCTGCAAAAACAGGTTAAATTCCAAATCTTCAAAACTAACTTTCGAACCTGCATATTCAAAATGTAATTTTGCTTGTGGCCAAAATTGTTTACAACTTCGTCCGATGGACGATCAAAAATACCCGACTTTTTCTTACTTTTTGATTGTTTACATTTTTTGTGTTTTGTTTTATAATTACTACCTTTAACATCTTCTGAACAAGCTGGTGAACTACTATCAGATATATAACTATTTTCTGACTCACTTTCATTTTCTGAGGTATCAATGTCAGATTCAGAACTACCTAATTCAAGAATCTTTCTAACCTTTTTTTGAGCTTTTGCTTTAATTTGCTTATCTCCTCTTTCTTTTTAGCTGACTTAAGTTTCTTATCTTTACAAGTTAAATCACCTTGTTCTCTCTTTTTCTGTTTCTGCAATCCTTTCTTCTCTGCTTCTATCTGTTTCTGTAGCTTTTTCTTCTTTTCTGCTAGTTTTCTCTTCTTCTTTTCACTCTTTAATTTTTCCAACTCTATCTTCATATCTTTTAGTTCTTCGTCTGAATCTTCAACATCTGATTCATCATCCAATACATTCTCATCTGACGTGTCACCTTCTGAATTCTGTTCTTCATGTTTTCTTCTTCCTTTTCCTATCTTCAAATACCGGGATTTTACCGCTGTCATCTCTTTGTGATATCAAAATCAATTGTATTATCTTTTCCATTTGCATTCATCTTTTTGTAGTCAATGATATGTTCTTTCTTTCTCAACTCCATATTGTCCATCATATTAAATTATATAAATTTGCCAATTAACACCAACAACGCAAAGTGATTTCGGAGATGTGACAAAAAATAATTTTAACAAACGTTTTTTAACAAACGTGTTCTACTTTACAGCATCAAATTAAATCAAAATAATGATCACAGTGTATATTATTCTTATTTGGAAACAGATACACCCCATCATATCCAACTTTTATTCTGTGGCAAAGATTATACAGTGAAACCTGTCGAAATCAAACATCCATGGGACCAACTTTTGTGTTCGGAATAGATAGGCGTTTAAAGGTTTCCTGTATATTCGGAATTTATAAGAAGTTGAGTTTTAACAAGATTTCAGTTTAGTCATGTTTCACTGTACTGTGTTAAAAATGAGGAAGGATCGGTCCAGTAGAAGAAATTGTATTACACAGATTCTATTGTGTCTACAGATTGACAATGAGGTTTCATGCATCGTGGGTGCTGGTTTGGACTCGTTTTTATCGTTACAACATGTAACTCGTGTTTCTCCAACATGTGAAAAACCTGGTTTGTCCAGTTCCTGCCACTTTTGAAAAATCTAACTCAGGCTTCTCTCTCAAATGTCAAACAATAGATTGGTTTGGTGTTTATACAGATTAAAATGATCAAACAATAGATTGGTTTGGTGTTTATACAGATTAAAATGATCAAACAATAGATTGGTTTGGTGTTTATACAGACTAAAATGTCAAACAATAGATTGGTTTGGTGTTTATACAGAATAAAATGTCAAACAATAGATTGGTTTGGTGTTTATACAGATTAAAATGATGAAACAATAGATTGGTTTGGTGTTTATACAGATTAAAATGATCAAACAATAGATTGGGCTGGTGTTTATACAGATTAAAATGATCAAACAATAGATTGGTTTGGTGTTTATACAGAATAAAATGTCAAACAATAGATTGGTTTGGTGTTTATACAGATTAAAATGTCAAACAATAGATTGGTTTGGTGTTTATACAGAATAAAATGTCAAACAATAGATAGGTTTGGTGTTTATACAGATTAAAATGTCAAACAATAGATTGGTTTGGTGTTTATATAGATTAAAATGATCAAACAATAGATTGGTTTGGTGTTTATACAGATTAAAATGTCAAACAATAGATTGGTTTGATGTTTATACAGGATAAAATGTCAAACAATAGATTGGTTTGGTGTTTATACAGAAGAAAATGATCAAACAATAGATTGGTTTGGTGTTTATACAGATTAAAATGTCAAACAAAAGATTGATTTGGTGTTTATACAGATTAAAATGTCAAACAATAGATTGGTTTGGTGTTTATACAGATTAAAATGTCAAACAATAGATTGGTTTGGTGTTTATACAGAATAAAATGTCAAACAATAGATTGGTTTGGTGTTTATACAGATTAAAATTTCAAACAATAGATTGGTTTGGTGTTTATACAGAATAAAATGTCAAACAATAGATTGGTTTGGTGTTTATACAGATTAAAATGTCAAACAATAGATTGGTTTGGTGTTTATATAGATTAAAATGATCAAACAATAGATTGGGCTGGTGTTTATACAGATTAAAATGATCAAACAATAGATTGGTTTGGTGTTTATACAGATTAAAATGTCAAACAATAGATTGGTTTGGT
The DNA here is from genome assembly GCA_963680875.1 of Bathymodiolus brooksi. NCBI lineage: Eukaryota > Metazoa > Mollusca > Bivalvia > Mytilida > Modiolidae > Bathymodiolus > Bathymodiolus brooksi. Next base: position 6,911,899 of record OY804580.1, on the reverse strand, counting down.
GTTTATACAGATTAAAATGTCAAACAATAGATTGGTTTGGTGTTTATACAGATTAAAATGTCAAACAATAGATTGGTTTGGTGTTTATACAGAATAAAATGTCAAACAATAGATTGGTTTGGTGTTTATACAGATTAAAATGTCAAACAATAGATTGGTTTGGTGTTTATATAGATTAAAATGATCAAACAATAGATTGGTTTGGTGTTTATACAGATTAAAATGTCAAACAATAGATTGGTTTGATGTTTATACAGAATAAAATGTCAAACAATAGATTGGTTTGGTGTTTATACAGATTAAAATGTCAAACAATAGATTGGTTTGGTGTTTATACAGATTAAAAGGTCAAACAATAGATTGGTTTGGTGTTTATGCAGATTAAAATGTCAAACAATAGATTGGATTGGTGTTTATGCAGATTAAAATGTCAAACAATTGATTTGGTCTGGTGTTTATACAGATTAAAATGTCAAACAATAGATTGGTTTGGTGTTTATGCAGATTACAATTATCAAACAATAGATTGGTTTGATATTTATACAGAATAAAATGTCAAACAATAGATTGGTTTGGTGTTTATGCAGATTAAAATGAACAAACAATAGATTGGTTTGGTGTTTATGCAGATTAAAATGTCAAACAATAGATTGGTTTGGTGTTTATACAGATTAAAATGTCAAACAATAGATTGGTTTGGTGTTTATACAGATTAAAATGTCAAACAATAGATTGATTTGGTGTTTATACAGATTAAAATGATTAAACAATAAATTGGTTTGGTGTTTATACAGATTAAAATGTCAAACAATAGATTGGTTTGGTGTTTATACAGACTAAAATGATCAAACAATAGATTATTTTGGTGTTTATACAGAATAAAATGTCAAACAATAGATTGGTATGGTGTTTATACAGATTAAAATGTCAAACAATAAATTGGTTTGGTTTTTATACAGATTAAAATGATCAAACAATAGATTGGTTTGGTGTTTATGCAGATGAAAATGATCAAACAATAGATTTGTTTGGTGTTTATACAGATTAAAATGTCAAACAATAGATTGGTTTGGTGTTTATACAGATTACAATTATCAAACAATAGATTGGTTTGGTGTTTATGCAGATTAAAATGTCAAACAATTGATTTGGTCTGGTGTTTATACAGATTAAAATGTCAAACAATAGATTGGTTTGGTGTTTATGCAGATTACAATTATCAAACAATAGATTGGTTTGATATTTATACAGAATAAAATGTCAAACAATAGATTGGTTTGGTGTTTATGCAGATTAAAATGAACAAACAATAGATTGGTTTGGTGTTTATGCAGATTAAAAGGTCAAACAATAGATTGGTTTGGTGTTTATACAGATTAAAATGTCAAACAATAGATTGGTTTGGTGTTTATACAGATTAAAATGATCATTTATACAGATTAAAATGTCAAACAGTAGATTGGTTTGGTGTTTATACAGACTAAAATGATCAAACAATTGATTGGTTTGATGTTTATACAGATTAAAATGTCAAACAGTAGATTGGTTTGGTGTTTATACAGATTAAAATGTCAAACAATAGATTGGTTTGGTGTTTATACAGATTAAAATGTCAAACAATAGATTGGTTTGGTGTTTATACAGATTAAAATGATCAAACAATAGATTGGTTTGGTGTTTATACAGATTAAAATGTCAAACAATAGATTGGTTTGGTGTTTATACAGATTAAAATGATCAAACAATAGATTGGTTTGGTGTTTATACAGATTAAAATGATCAAACAATAGATTGGTTTGGTGTTTATATAGATTAAAATGATCAAACAATAGATTGGTTTGGTGTTTATACAGATTAAAATGTCAAACAATAGATTGGTTTGATGTTTATACAGAATAAAATGTCAAACAATAGATTGGTTTGGTGTTTATACAGATTAAAATGTCAAACAATAGATTGGTTTGATGTTTATACAGAATAAAATGTCAAACAATAGATTGGTTTGGTGTTTATACAGATTAAAATGTCAAACAATAGATTGGTTTGGTGTTTATACAGATTAAAAGGTCAAACAATAGATTGGTTTCGTGTTTATGCAGATTAAAATGTCAAACAATAGATTGGTTTGGTGTTTATGCAGATTAAAATGTCAAACAATAGATTGGTTTGGTGTTTATATAGATTAAAATGATCAAACAATAGATTGGGCTGGTGTTTATACAGATTAAAATGATCAAACAATAGATTGGTTTGGTGTTTATACAGATTAAAATGTCAAACAATAGATTGGTTTGGTGTTTATACAGAATAAAATGTCAAACAATAGATTGGTTTGGTGTTTATACAGATTAAAATGTCAAACAATAGATTGGTTTGGTGTTTATACAGAATAAAATGTCAAACAATAGATTGGTTTGGTGTTTATACAGATTAAAATGTCAAACAATAGATTGGTTTGGTGTTTATATAGATTAAAATGATCAAACAATAGATTGGTTTGGTGTTTATACAGATTAAAATGTCAAACAATAGATTGGTTTGATGTTTATACAGGATAAAATGTCAAACAATAGATTGGTTTTGTGTTAATACAGAAGAAAATGATCAAACAATAGATTGGTTTGGTGTTTATACAGATTAAAATGTCAAACAAAAGATTGATTTGGTGTTTATACAGATTAAAATGTCAAACAATAGATTGGTTTGGTGTTTATACAGATTAAAATGTCAAACAATAGATTGGTTTGGTGTTTATACAGAATAAAATGTCAAACAATAGATTGGTTTGGTGTTTATACAGATTAAAATTTCAAACAATAGATTGGTTTGGTGTTTATACAGAATAAAATGTCAAACAATAGATTGGTTTCGTGTTTATACAGAATAAAATGTCAAACAATAGATTGGTTTGGTGTTTATATAGATTAAAATGATCAAACAATAGATTGGGCTGGTGTTTATACAGATTAAAATGATCAAACAATAGATTGGTTTGGTGTTTATACAGATTAAAATGTCAAACAATAGATTGGTTTGGTGTTTATACAGATTAAAATGTCAAACAATAGATTGGTTTGGTGTTTATACAGATTAAAATGTCAAACAATAGATTGGTTTGGTGTTTATACAGAATAAAATGTCAAACAATAGATTGGTTTGGTGTTTATACAGATTAAAATGTCAAACAATAGATTGGTTTGGTGTTTATATAGATTAAAATGATCAAACAATAGATTGGTTTGGTGTTTATACAGATTAAAATGTCAAACAATAGATTGGTTTGATGTTTATACAGAATAAAATGTCAAACAATAGATTGGTTTGGTGTTTATACAGATTAAAATGTCAAACAATAGATTGGTTTGGTGTTTATACAGATTAAAAGGTCAAACAATAGATTGGTTTGGTGTTTATGCAGATTAAAATGTCAAACAATAGATTGGTTTGGTGTTTATGCAGATTAAAATGTCAAACAATTGATTTGGTCTGGTGTTTATACAGATTAAAATGTCAAACAATAGATTGGTTTGGTGTTTATGCAGATTACAATTATCAAACAATAGATTGGTTTGATATTTATACAGAATAAAATGTCAAACAATAGATTGGTTTGGTGTTTATGCAGATTAAAATGAACAAACAATAGATTGGTTTGGTGTTTATGCAGATTAAAATGTCAAACAATAGATTGGGCTGGTGTTTATACAGATTAAAATGTCAAACAATAGATTGGTTTGGTGTTTATACAGATTAAAATGTCAAACAATAGATTGATTTGGTGTTTATACAGATTAAAATGATTAAACAATAGATTGGTTTGGTGTTTATACAGATTAAAATGTCAAACAATAGATTGGTTTGGTGTTTATACAGATTAAAATGTCAAACAATAGATTGGTTTGGTGTTTATATAGATTAAAATGATCAAACAATAGATTGGTTTGGTGTTTATACAGATTAAAATGTCAAACAATAGATTGGTTTGATGTTTATACAGAATAAAATGTCAAACAATAGATTGGTTTGGTGTTTATACAGATTAAAATGTCAAACAATAGATTGGTTTGGTGTTTATACAGATTAAAAGGTCAAACAATAGATTGGTTTGGTGTTTATGCAGATTAAAATGTCAAACAATAGATTGGATTGGTGTTTATGCAGATTAAAATGTCAAACAATTGATTTGGTCTGGTGTTTATACAGATTAAAATGTCAAACAATAGATTGGTTTGGTGTTTATGCAGATTACAATTATCAAACAATAGATTGGTTTGATATTTATACAGAATAAAATGTCAAACAATAGATTGGTTTGGTGTTTATGCAGATTAAAATGAACAAACAATAGATTGGTTTGGTGTTTATGCAGATTAAAATGTCAAACAATAGATTGGTTTGGTGTTTATACAGATTAAAATGTCAAACAATAGATTGGTTTGGTGTTTATACAGATTAAAATGTCAAACAATAGATTGATTTGGTGTTTATACAGATTAAAATGATTAAACAATAAATTGGTTTGGTGTTTATACAGATTAAAATGTCAAACAATAGATTGGTTTGGTGTTTATACAGACTAAAATGATCAAACAATAGATTATTTTGGTGTTTATACAGAATAAAATGTCAAACAATAGATTGGTATGGTGTTTATACAGATTAAAATGTCAAACAATAGATTGGTTTGGTTTTTATACAGATTAAAATGATCAAACAATAGATTGGTTTGGTGTTTATGCAGATGAAAATGATCAAACAATAGATTTGTTTGGTGTTTATACAGATTAAAATGTCAAACAATAGATTGGTTTGGTGTTTATACAGATTACAATTATCAAACAATAGATTGGTTTGGTGTTTATGCAGATTAAAATGTCAAACAATTGATTTGGTCTGGTGTTTATACAGATTAAAATGTCAAACAATAGATTGGTTTGGTGTTTATGCAGATTACAATTATCAAACAATAGATTGGTTTGATATTTATACAGAATAAAATGTCAAACAATAGATTGGTTTGGTGTTTATGCAGATTAAAATGAACAAACAATAGATTGGTTTGGTGTTTATGCAGATTAAAAGGTCAAACAATAGATTGGTTTGGTGTTTATACAGATTAAAATGTCAAACAATAGATTGGTTTGGTGTTTATACAGATTAAAATGATCATTTATACAGATTAAAATGTCAAACAGTAGATTGGTTTGGTGTTTATACAGACTAAAATGATCAAACAATTGATTGGTTTGATGTTTATACAGATTAAAATGTCAAACAGTAGATTGGTTTGGTGTTTATACAGATTAAAATGTCAAACAATAGATTGGTTTGGTGTTTATACAGATTAAAATGTCAAACAATAGATTGGTTTGGTGTTTATACAGATTAAAATGATCAAACAATAGATTGGTTTGGTGTTTATACAGATTAAAATGTCAAACAATAGATTGGTTTGGTGTTTATACAGATTAAAATGATCAAACAATAGATTGGTTTGGTGTTTATACAGATTAAAATGATCAAACAATAGATTGGTTTGGTGTTTATATAGATTAAAATGATCAAACAATAGATTGGTTTGGTGTTTATACAGATTAAAATGTCAAACAATAGATTGGTTTGATGTTTATACAGAATAAAATGTCAAACAATAGATTGGTTTGGTGTTTATACAGATTAAAATGTCAAACAATAGATTGGTTTGATGTTTATACAGAATAAAATGTCAAACAATAGATTGGTTTGGTGTTTATACAGATTAAAATGTCAAACAATAGATTGGTTTGGTGTTTATACAGATTAAAAGGTCAAACAATAGATTGGTTTCGTGTTTATGCAGATTAAAATGTCAAACAATAGATTGGTTTGGTGTTTATGCAGATTAAAATGTCAAACAATAGATTGGGTTGGTGTTTATATAGATTAAAATGATCAAACAATAGATTGGGCTGGTGTTTATACAGATTAAAATGATCAAACAATAGATTGGTTTGGTGTTTATACAGATTAAAATGTCAAACAATAGATTGGTTTGGTGTTTATACCTAATAAAATGTCAAACAATAGATTGGTTTGGTGTTTATACAGATTAAAATGTCAAACAATAGATTGGTTTGGTGTTTATACAGAATAAAATGTCAAACAATAGATTGGTTTGGTGTTTATACAGATTAAAATGTCAAACAATAGATTGGTTTGGTGTTTATATAGATTAAAATGATCAAACAATAGATTGGTTTGGTGTTTATACAGATTAAAATGTCAAACAATAGATTGGTTTGATGTTTATACAGGATAAAATGTCAAACAATAGATTGGTTTGGTGTTAATACAGAAGAAAATGATCAAACAATAGATTGGTTTGGTGTTTATACAGATTAAAATGTCAAACAAAAGATTGATTTGGTGTTTATACAGATTAAAATGTCAAACAATAGATTGGTTTGGTGTTTATACAGATTAAAATGTCAAACAATAGATTGGTTTGGTGTTTATACAGAATAAAATGTCAAACAATAGATTGGTTTGGTGTTTATACAGATTAAAATTTCAAACAATAGATTGGTTTGGTGTTTATACAGAATAAAATGTCAAACAATAGATTGGTTTCGTGTTTATACAGAATAAAATGTCAAACAATAGATTGGTTTGGTGTTTATATAGATTAAAATGATCAAACAATAGATTGGGCTGGTGTTTATACAGATTAAAATGATCAAACAATAGATTGGTTTGGTGTTTATACAGATTAAAATGTCAAACAATAGATTGGTTTGGTGTTTATACAGATTAAAATGTCAAACAATAGATTGGTTTGGTGTTTATACAGATTAAAATGTCAAACAATAGATTGGTTTGGTGTTTATACAGAATAAAATGTCAAACAATAGATTGGTTTGGTGTTTATACAGATTAAAATGTCAAACAATAGATTGGTTTGGTGTTTATATAGATTAAAATGATCAAACAATAGATTGGTTTGGTGTTTATACAGATTAAAATGTCAAACAATAGATTGGTTTGATGTTTATACAGAATAAAATGTCAAACAATAGATTGGTTTGGTGTTTATACAGATTAAAATGTCAAACAATAGATTGGTTTGGTGTTTATACAGATTAAAAGGTCAAACAATAGATTGGTTTGGTGTTTATGCAGATTAAAATGTCAAACAATAGATTGGTTTGGTGTTTATGCAGATTAAAATGTCAAACAATTGATTTGGTCTGGTGTTTATACAGATTAAAATGTCAAACAATAGATTGGTTTGGTGTTTATGCAGATTACAATTATCAAACAATAGATTGGTTTGATATTTATACAGAATAAAATGTCAAACAATAGATTGGTTTGGTGTTTATGCAGATTAAAATGAACAAACAATAGATTGGTTTGGTGTTTATGCAGATTAAAATGTCAAACAATAGATTGGGCTGGTGTTTATACAGATTAAAATGTCAAACAATAGATTGGTTTGGTGTTTATACAGATTAAAATGTCAAACAATAGATTGATTTGGTGTTTATACAGATTAAAATGATTAAACAATAGATTGGTTTGGTGTTTATACAGATTAAAATGTCAAACAATAGATTGGTTTGGTGTTTATACAGACTAAAATGATCAAACAATAGATTATTTTGGTGTTTATACAGAATAAAATGTCAAACAATAGATTGGTATGGTGTTTATACAGATTAAAATGTCAAACAATAGATTGGTTTGGTTTTTATACAGATTAAAATGATCAAACAATAGATTGGTTTGGTGTTTATGCAGATGAAAATGATCAAACAATAGATTTGTTTGGTGTTTATACAGATTAAAATGTCAAACAATAGATTGGTTTGGTGTTTATACAGATTACAATTATCAAACAATAGATTGGTTTGGTGTTTATGCAGATTAAAATGTCAAACAATTGATTTGGTCTGGTGTTTATACAGATTAAAATGTCAAACAATAGATTGGTTTGGTGTTTATGCAGATTACAATTATCAAACAATAGATTGGTTTGATATTTATACAGAATAAAATGTCAAACAATAGATTGGTTTGGTGTTTATGCAGATTAAAATGAACAAACAATAAATTGGTTTGGTGTTTATGCAGATTAAAAGGTCAAACAATAGATTGGTTTGGTGTTTATACAGATTAAAATGTCAAACAATAGATTGGTTTGGTGTTTATACAGATTAAAATGATCATTTATACAGATTAAAATGTCAAACAGTAGATTGGTTTGGTGTTTATACAGACTAAAATGATCAAACAATTGATTGGTTTGGTGTTTATACAGATTAAAATGTCAAACAGTAGATTGGTTTGGTGTTTATACAGATTAAAATGTCAAACAATAGATTGGTTTGGTGTTTATACAGATTAAAATGTCAAACAATAGATTGGTTTGGTGTTTATACAGATTAAAATGATCAAACAATAGATTGGTTTGGTGTTTATACAGATTAAAATGTCAAACAATAGATTGGTTTGGTGTTTATACAGATTAAAATGATCAAACAATAGATTGGTTTGGTGTTTATACAGATTAAAATGATCAAACAATAGATTGGTTTGGTGTTTATATAGATTAAAATGATCAAACAATAGATTGGTTTGGTGTTTATACAGATTAAAATGTCAAACAATAGATTGGTTTGATGTTTATACAGAATAAAATGTCAAACAATAGATTGGTTTGGTGTTTATACAGATTAAAATGTCAAACAATAGATTGGTTTGGTGTTTATACAGATTAAAAGGTCAAACAATAGATTGGTTTGGTGTTTATGCAGATTAAAATGTCAAACAATAGATTGGATTGGTGTTTATGCAGATTAAAATGTCAAACAATTGATTTGGTCTGGTGTTTATACAGATTAAAATGTCAAACAATAGATTGGTTTGGTGTTTATGCAGATTACAATTATCAAACAATAGATTGGTTTGATATTTATACAGAATAAAATGTCAAACAATAGATTGGTTTGGTGTTTATGCAGATTAAAATGAACAAACAATAGATTGGTTTGGTGTTTATGCAGATTAAAATGTCAAACAATAGATTGGTTTGGTGTTTATACAGATTAAAATGTCAAACAATAGATTGGTTTGGTGTTTATACAGATTAAAATGTCAAACAATAGATTGGTTTGGTGTTTATACAGATTAAAATGTCAAACAATAGATTGGTTTGGTGTTTATATAGATTAAAATGATCAAACAATAGATTGGTTTGGTGTTTATACAGATTAAAATGTCAAACAATAGATTGGTTTGATGTTTATACAGAATAAAATGTCAAACAATAGATTGGTTTGGTGTTTATACAGATTAAAATGTCAAACAATAGATTGGTTTGGTGTTTATACAGATTAAAAGGTCAAACAATAGATTGGTTTGGTGTTTATGCAGATTAAAATGTCAAACAATAGATTGGTTTGGTGTTTATGCAGATTAAAATGTCAAACAATTGATTTGGTCTGGTGTTTATACAGATTAAAATGTCAAACAATAGATTGGTTTGGTGTTTATGCAGATTACAATTATCAAACAATAGATTGGTTTGATATTTATACAGAATAAAATGTCAAACAATAGATTGGTTTGGTGTTTATGCAGATTAAAATGAACAAACAATAGATTGGTTTGGTGTTTATGCAGATTAAAATGTCAAACAATAGATTGGGCTGGTGTTTATACAGATTAAAATGTCAAACAATAGATTGGTTTGGTGTTTATACAGATTAAAATGTCAAACAATAGATTGATTTGGTGTTTATACAGATTAAAATGATTAAACAATAGATTGGTTTGGTGTTTATACAGATTAAAATGTCAAACAATAGATTGGTTTGGTGTTTATACAGACTAAAATGATCAAACAATAGATTATTTTGGTGTTTATACAGAATAAAATGTCAAACAATAGATTGGTATGGTGTTTATACAGATTAAAATGTCAAACAATAGATTGGTTTGGTTTTTATACAGATTAAAATGATCAAACAATAGATTGGTTTGGTGTTTATGCAGATGAAAATGATCAAACAATAGATTTGTTTGGTGTTTATACAGATTAAAATGTCAAACAATAGATTGGTTTGGTGTTTATACAGATTACAATTATCAAACAATAGATTGGTTTGGTGTTTATGCAGATTAAAATGTCAAACAATTGATTTGGTCTGGTGTTTATACAGATTAAAATGTCAAACAATAGATTGGTTTGGTGTTTATGCAGATTACAATTATCAAACAATAGATTGGTTTGATATTTATACAGAATAAAATGTCAAACAATAGATTGGTTTGGTGTTTATGCAGATTAAAATGAACAAACAATAAATTGGTTTGGTGTTTATGCAGATTAAAAGGTCAAACAATAGATTGGTTTGGTGTTTATACAGATTAAAATGTCAAACAATAGATTGGTTTGGTGTTTATACAGATTAAAATGATCATTTATACAGATTAAAATGTCAAACAGTAGATTGGTTTGGTGTTTATACAGACTAAAATGATCAAACAATTGATTGGTTTGGTGTTTATACAGATTAAAATGTCAAACAGTAGATTGGTTTGGTGTTTATACAGATTAAAATGTCAAACAATAGATTGGTTTGGTGTTTATACAGATTAAAATGTCAAACAATAGATTGGTTTGGTGTTTATACAGATTAAAATGATCAAACAATAGATTGGTTTGGTGTTTATACAGATTAAAATGTCAAACAATAGATTGGTTTGGTGTTTATACAGATTAAAATGATCAAACAATAGATTGGTTTGGTGTTTATACAGATTAAAATGATCAAACAATAGATTGGTTTGGTGTTTATATAGATTAAAATGATCAAACAATAGATTGGTTTGGTGTTTATACAGATTAAAATGTCAAACAATAGATTGGTTTGATGTTTATACAGAATAAAATGTCAAACAATAGATTGGTTTGGTGTTTATACAGATTAAAATGTCAAACAATAGATTGGTTTGGTGTTTATACAGATTAAAAGGTCAAACAATAGATTGGTTTGGTGTTTATGCAGATTAAAATGTCAAACAATAGATTGGTTTGGTGTTTATGCAGATTAAAATGTCAAACAATTGATTTGGTCTGGTGTTTATACAGATTAAAATGTCAAACAATAGATTGGTTTGGTGTTCATGCAGATTACAATTATCAAACAATAGATTGGTTTGATATTTATACAGAATAAAATGTCAAACAATAGATTGGTTTGGTGTTTATGCAGATTAAAATGAACAAACAATAGATTGGTTTGGTGTTTATGCAGATTAAAATGTCAAACAATAGATTGGTTTGGTGTTTATACAGATTAAAATGATCAAACAATAGATTGGTTTGGTGTTTATACAGATTAAAATGACCAAACAATAGATTGGTTTGGTGTTTATACAGGATAAAATGTCAAACAATAGATTGGTTTGGTGTTTATACAGAAGAAAATGATCAAACAATAGATTGGTTTGGTGTTTATACAGATTAAAATGTCAAACAATAGATTGATTTGGTGTTTATACAGATTAAAATGTCAAACAATAGATTGGTTTGGTGTTTATAGAGATTAAAATGTCAAACAATAGATTGGTTTGGTGTTTATACAGAATAAAATGTCAAACAATAGATTGGTATGGTGTTTATACAGATTAAAATGTCAAACAATAGATTGGTTTGGTTTTTATACAGATTAAAATGATCAAACAATAGATTGGTTTGGTGTTTATGCAGATGAAAATGATCAAACAATAGATTTGTTTGGTGTTTATACAGATTAAAATGTCAAACAATAGATTGGTTTGGTGTTTATACAGATTACAATTATCAAACAATAGATTGGTTTGGTGTTTATGCAGATTAAAATGTCAAACAATTGATTTGGTCTGGTGTTTATACAGATTAAAATGTCAAACAATAGATTGGTTTGGTGTTTATGCAGATTACAATTATCAAACAATAGATTGGTTTGATATTTATACAGAATAAAATGTCAAACAATAGATTGGTTTGGTGTTTATGCAGATTAAAATGAACAAACAATAGATTGGTTTGGTGTTTATGCAGATTAAAAGGTCAAACAATAGATTGGTTTGGTGTTTATACAGATTAAAATGTCAAACAATAGATTGGTTTGGTGTTTATACAGATTAAAATGATCATTTATACAGATTAAAATGTCAAACAGTAGATTGGTTTGGTGTTTATACAGACTAAAATGATCAAACAATTGATTGGTTTGGTGTTTATACAGATTAAAATGTCAAACAGTAGATTGGTTTGGTGTTTATACAGATTAAAATGTCAAACAATAGATTGGTTTGGTGTTTATACAGATTAAAATGTCAAACAATAGATTGGTTTGGTGTTTATACAGATTAAAATGATCAAACAATAGATTGGTTTGGTGTTTATACAGATTAAAATGTCAAACAATAGATTGGTTTGGTGTTTATACAGATTAAAATGATCAAACAATAGATTGGTTTGGTGTTTATACAGATTAAAATGATCAAACAATAGATTGGTTTGGTGTTTATATAGATTAAAATGATCAAACAATAGATTGGTTTGGTGTTTATACAGATTAAAATGTCAAACAATAGATTGGTTTGATGTTTATACAGAATAAAATGTCAAACAATAGATTGGTTTGGTGTTTATACAGATTAAAATGTCAAACAATAGATTGGTTTGGTGTTTATACAGATTAAAAGGTCAAACAATAGATTGGTTTGGTGTTTATGCAGATTAAAATGTCAAACAATAGATTGGTTTGGTGTTTATGCAGATTAAAATGTCAAACAATTGATTTGGTCTGGTGTTTATACAGATTAAAATGTCAAACAATAAATTGGTTTGGTGTTCATGCAGATTACAATTATCAAACAATAGATTGGTTTGATATTTATACAGAATAAAATGTCAAACAATAGATTGGTTTGGTGTTTATGCAGATTAAAATGAGCAAACAATAGATTGGTTTGGTGTTTATGCAGATTAAAATGTCAAACAATAGATTGGTTTGGTGTTTATACAGATTAAAATGATCAAACAATAGATTGGTTTGGTGTTTATACAGATTAAAATGACCAAACAATAGATTGGTTTGGTGTTTATACAGGATAAAATGTCAAACAATAGATTGGTTTGGTGTTTATACAGAAGAAAATGATCAAACAATATATTGGTTTGGTGTTTATACAGATTAAAATGTCAAACAATAGATTGATTTGGTGTTTATACAGATTAAAATGTCAAACAATAGATTGGTTTGGTGTTTATATGGAATAAAATGTCAAACAATAGATTGGTTTGGTGTTTATACAGATTAAAATTTCAAACAATAGATTGGTTTGGTGTTTATACAGAATAAAATGTCAAACAATAGATTGGTTTCGTGTTTATACAGAATAAAATGTCAAACAATAGATTGGTTTGGTGTTTATACAGATTAAAATGATGAAACAATAGATTGGTTTGGTGTTTATACAGATTAAAATGATCTAACAATAGATTGGTCTGGTATTTATATAGATTAAAATGATCAAACTATAGATTGGTCTGGTGTTTATACAGATTAAAATGTCAAACAATAGATTGGTTTGGTGTTTATATAGATTAAAATGATCAAACAATAGATTGGGCTGGTGTTTATACAGATTAAAATGATCAAACAATAGATTGGTTTGGTGTTTATACAGATTAAAATGTCAAACAATAGATTGGTTTGGTGTTTATACGGAATAAAATGTCAAACAATAGATTGGTTTGGTGTTTATACAGATTAAAATGTCAAACAATAGATTGGTTTGGTGTTTATACAGAATAAAATGTCAAAGAATAGATTGGTTTGGTGTTTATACAGATTAAAATGTCAAACAATAGATTGGTTTGGTGTTTATATAGATTAAAATGATCAAACAATAGATTGGTTTGGTGTTTATACAGATTAAAATGTCAAACAATAGATTGGTTTGATGTTTATACAGGATAAAATGTCAAACAATAGATTGGTTTGGTTTTTATACAGAAGAAAATGATCAAACAATAGATTGGTTTGGTGTTTATACAGATTAAAATGTCAAAACAAAGATTGATTTGGTGTTTATACAGATTAAAATGTCAAACAATAGATTGGTTTGGTGTTTATACAGATTAAAATGTCAAACAATAGATTGGTTTGGTGTTTATACAGAATAAAATGTCAAACAATAGATTGGTTTGGTGTTTATACAGATTAAAATTTCAAACAATAGATTGGTTTGGTGTTTATACAGAATAAAATGTCAAACAATAGATTGGTTTCGTGTTTATACAGAATAAAATATCAAACAATAGATTGGTTTGGTGTTTATATAGATTAAAATGATCAAACAATAGATTGGGCTGGTGTTTATACAGATTAAAATGATCAAACAATAGATTGGTTTGGTGTTTATACAGATTAAAATGTCAAACAATAGATTGGTTTGGTGTTTATACAGATTAAAATGTCAAACAATAGATTGGTTTGGTGTTTATACAGATTAAAATGTCAAACAATAGATTGGTTTGGTGTTTATACAGAATAAAATGTCAAACAATAGATTGGTTTGGTGTTTATACAGATTAAAATGTCAAACAATAGATTGGTTTGGTGTTTATATAGATTAAAATGATCAAACAATAGATTGGTTTGGTGTTTATACAGATTAAAATGTCAAACAATAGATTGGTTTGATGTTTATACAGAATAAAATGTCAAACAATAGATTGGTTTGGTGTTTATACAGATTAAAATGTCAAACAATAGATTGGTTTGGTGTTTATACAGATTAAAAGGTCAAACAATAGATTGGTTTGGTGTTTATGCAGATTAAAATGTCAAACAATAGATTGGTTTGGTGTTTATGCAGATTAAAATGTCAAACAATTGATTTGGTCTGGTGTTTATACAGATTAAAATGTCAAACAATAGATTGGTTTGGTGTTTATGCAGATTACAATTATCAAACAATAGATTGGTTTGATATTTATACAGAATAAAATGTCAAACAATAGATTGGTTTGGTGTTTATGCAGATTAAAATGAACAAACAATAGATTGGTTTGGTGTTTATGCAGATTAAAATGTCAAACAATAGATTGGTTTGGTGTTTATACAGATTAAAATGTCAAACAATAGATTGGTTTGGTGTTTATGCAGAATAAAATGTCAAACAATTGATTTGGTCTGGTGTTTATACAGATTAAAATGTCAAACAATAGATTGGTTTGGTGTTTATGCAGATTACAATTATCAAACAATAGATTGGTTTGATATTTATACAGAATAAAATGTCAAACAATAGATTGGTTTGGTGTTTATGCAGATTAAAATGAACAAACAATAGATTGGTTTGGTGTTTATGCAGATTAAAATGTCAAACAATAGATTGGTTTGGTGTTTATACAGATTAAAATGTCAAACAATAGATTGGTTTGGTGTTTATACAGATTAAAATGTCAAACAATAGATTGATTTGGTGTTTATACAGATTAAAATGATTAAACAATAGATTGGTTTGGTGTTTATACAGATTAAAATGTCAAACAATAGATTGGTTTGGTGTTTATACAGACTAAAATGATCAAACAATAGATTATTTTGGTGTTTATACAGAATAAAATGTCAAACAATAGATTGGTATGGTGTTTATACAGATTAAAATGTCAAACAATAGATTGGTTTGGTTTTTATACAAATTAAAATGATCAAACAATAGATTGGTTTGGTGTTTATGCAGATGAAAATGATCAAACAATAGATTTGTTTGGTGTTTATACAGATTAAAATGTCAAACAATAGATTGGTTTGGTGTTTATACAGATTACAATTATCAAACAATAGATTGGTTTGGTGTTTATGCAGATTAAAATGTCAAACAATTGATTTGGTCTGGTGTTTATACAGATTAAAATGTCAAACAATAGATTGGTTTGGTGTTTATGCAGATTACAATTATATCAAACAATAGATTGGTTTGATATTTATACAGAATAAAATGTCAAACAATAGATTGGTTTGGTGTTTATGCAGATTAAAATGAACAAACAATAGATTGGTTTGGTGTTTATGCAGATTAAAATGTCAAACAATAGATTGGTTTGGTGTTTATACAGATTAAAATGTCAAACAATAGATTGGTTTGGTGTTTATACAGATTAAAATGATCATTTATACAGATTAAAATGTCAAACAGTAGATTGGTTTGGTGTTTATACAGACTAAAATGATCAAACAATTGATTGGTTTGGTGTTTATACAGATTAAAATGTCAAATAGTAGATTGGTTTGGTGTTTATACAGATTAAAATGTCAAACAATAGATTGGTTTGATGTTTATACAGATTAAAATGTCAAACAATAGATTGGTTTGGAGTTTATACAGATTAAAATGATCAAACAATAGATTGGTTTGGTGTTTATACAGATTAAAATGTCAAACAATAGATTGGTTTGGTGTTTATACAGATTAAAATGATCAAACAATAGATTGGTTTGGTGTTTATACAGATTAAAATGATCAAACAATAGATTGGTTTGGTGTTTATATAGATTAAAATGATCAAACAATAGATTGGTTTGGTGTTTATACAGATTAAAATGTCAAACAATAGATTGGTTTGATGTTTATACAGAATAAAATGTCAAACAATAGATTGGTTTGGTGTTTATACAGATTAAAATGTCAAACAATAGATTGGTTTGGTGTTTATGCAGATTAAAATGTCAAACAATAGATTGGTTTGGTGTTTATGCAGATTAAAATGTCAAACAATTGATTTGGTCTGGTGTTTATACAGATTAAAATGTCAAACAATAGATTGATTTGGTGTTTATACAGATTAAAATGATTAAACAATAGATTGGTTTGGTTTTTATACAGATTAAAATGATCAAACAATAGATTGGTTTGGTGTTTATGCAGATGAAAATGATCAAACAATAGATTTGTTTGGTGTTTATACAGATTAAAATGTCAAACAATAGATTGGTTTGGTGTTTATACAGATTACAATTATCAAACAATAGATTGGTTTGGTGTTTATGCAGATTAAAATGTCAAACAATTGATTTGGTCTGGTGTTTATACAGATTAAAATGTCAAACAATAGATTGGTTTGGTGTTTATGCAGATTACAATTATCAAACAATAGATTGGTTTGATATTTATACAGAATAAAATGTCAAACAATAGATTGGTTTGGTGTTTATGCAGATTAAAATGTCAAACAATAGATTGCTTTGGTGTTTATACAGATTAAAATGTCAAACAATAGATTGGTTTGGTGTTTATACAGATTAAAATGATCATTTATACAGATTAAAATGTCAAACAGTAGATTGGTTTGGTGTTTATACAGACTAAAATGATCAAACAATTGATTGGTTTGGTGTTTATACAGATTAAAATGTCAAATAGTAGATTGGTTTGGTGTTTATACAGATTAAAATGTCAAACAATAGATTGGTTTGGTGTTTATACAGATTAAAATGTTAAACAATAGATTGGTTTGGTGTTTATACAGATTAAAATGATCAAACAATAGATTGGTTTGGTGTTTATACAGATTAAAATGTCAAACAATAGATTGGTTTGGTGTTTATACAGATTAAAATGATCAAACAATAGATTGGTTTGGTGTTTATGCAGATTAAAATGTCAAACAATAGATTGGTTTGGTGTTTATGCAGATTAAAATGTCAAACAATTGATTTGGTCTGGTGTTTATACAGATTAAAATGTCAAACAATAGATTGATTTGGTGTTTATACAGATTAAAATGATTAAACAATAGATTGGTTTGGTGTTTATACAGATTAAAATGTCAAACAATAGATTGGTTTGGTGTTTATACAGACTAAAATGATCAAACAATAGATTATTTTGGTGTTTATACAGAATAAAATGTCAAACAATAGATTGGTATGGTGTTTATACAGATTAAAATGTCAAACAATAGATTGGTTTGGTTTTTATACAGATTAAAATGATCAAACAATAGATTGGTTTGGTGTTTATGCAGATGAAAATGATCAAACAATAGATTTGTTTGGTGTTTATACAGATTAAAATGTCAAACAATAGATTGGTTTGGTGTTTATACAGATTACAATTATCAAACAATAGATTGGCTTGGTGTTTATGCAGATTAAAATGTCAAACAATTGATTTGGTCTGGTGTTTATACAGATTAAAATGTCAAACAATAGATTGGTTTGGTGTTTATGCAGATTACAATTATCAAACAATAGATTGGTTTGATATTTATACAGAATAAAATGTCAAACAATAGATTGGTTTGGTGTTTATGCAGATTAAAATGTCAAACAATAGATTGGTTTGGTGTTTATACAGATTAAAATGTCAAACAATAGATTGGTTTGGTGTTTATACAGATTAAAATGATCATTTATACAGATTAAAATGTCAAACAGTAGATTGGTTTGGTGTTTATACAGACTAAAATGATCAAACAATTGATTGGTTTGGTGTTTATACAGATTAAAATGTCAAACAATAGATTGGTTTGGTGTTTATACAGATTAAAATGTCAAACAATAGATTGGTTTGGTGTTTATACAGATTAAAATGATCAAACAATAGATTGGTTTGGTGTTTATACAGATTAAAATGTCAAACAATAGATTGGTTTGGTGTTTATACAGATTAAAATGATCAAACAATAGATTGGTTTGGTGTTTATACAGATTAAATGGATCAAACAATAGATTGGTTTGGTGTTTATATAGATTAAAATGATCAAACAATAGATTGGTTTGGTGTTTATACAGATTAAAATGTCAAACAATAGATTGGTTTGATGTTTATACAGAATAAAATGTCAAACAATAGATTGGTTTGGTGTTTATACAGATTAAAATGTCAAACAATAGATTGGTTTGGTGTTTATGCAGATTAAAATGTCAAACAATAGATTGGTTTGGTGTTTATGCAGACTAAAATGATCAAACAATAGATTATTTTGGTGTTTATACAGAATAAAATGTCAAACAATAGATTGGTATGGTGTTTATACAGATTAAAATGTCAAACAATAGATTGGTTTGGTTTTTATACAGATTAAAATGATCAAACAATAGATTGGTTTGGTGTTTATGCAGATGAAAATGATCAAACAATAGATTTGTTTGGTGTTTATACAGATTAAAATGTCAAACAATAGATTGGTTTGGTGTTTATACAGATTACAATTATCAAACAATAGATTGGTTTGGTGTTTATGCAGATTAAAATGTCAAACAATTGATTTGGTCTGGTGTTTATACAGATTAAAATGTCAAACAATAGATTGGTTTGGTGTTTATGCAGATTACAATTATCAAACAATAGATTGGTTTGATATTTATACAGAATAAAATGTCAAACAATAGATTGGTTTGGTGTTTATGCAGATTAAAATGTCAAACAATAGATTGGTTTGGTGTTTATACAGATTAAAATGTCAAACAATAGATTGGTTTGGTGTTTATACAGATTAAAATGATCATTTATACAGATTAAAATGTCAAACAGTAGATTGGTTTGGTGTTTATACAGACTAAAATGATCAAACAATTGATTGGTTTGGTGTTTATACAGATTAAAATGTCAAATAGTAGATTGGTTTGGTGTTTATACAGATTAAAATGTCAAACAATAGATTGGTTTGGTGTTTATACAGATTAAAATGTCAAACAATAGATTGGTTTGGTGTTTATACAGATTAAAATGATCAAACAATAGATTGGTTTGGTGTTTATACAGATTAAAATGTCAAACAATAGATTGGTTTGGTGTTTATACAGATTAAAATGATCAAACAATAGATTGGTTTGGTGTTTATACAGATTAAAATGATCAAACAATAGATTGGTTTGGTGTTTATATAGATTAAAATGATCAAACAATAGATTGGTTTGGTGTTTATACAGATTAAAATGTCAAACAATAGATTGGTTTGATGTTTATACAGAATAAAATGTCAAACAATAGATTGGTTTGGTGTTTATACAGATTAAAATGTCAAACAATAGATTGGTTTGGTGTTTATGCAGATTAAAATGTCAAACAATAGATTGGTTTGGTGTTTATGCAGAATAAAATGTCAAACAATTGATTTGGTCTGGTGTTTATACAGATTAAAATGTCAAACAATAGATTGGTTTGGTGTTTATGCAGATTACAATTATCAAACAATAGATTGGTTCGATATTTATACAGAATAAAATGTCAAACAATAGATTGGTTTGGTGTTTATGCAGATTAAAATGAACAAACAATAGATTGGTTTGGTGTTTATGCAGATTAAATGTCAAACAATAGATTGGTTTGGTGTTTATACAGATTAAAATGTCAAACAATAGATTGGTTTGGTGTTTATACAGATTAAAATGTCAAACAATAGATTGATTTGGTGTTTATACAGATTAAAATGATCAAACAATAGATTGGTTTGGTGTTTATACAGATTAAAATGTCAAACAATAGATTGGTTTGGTGTTTATACAGACTAAAATGATCAAACAATAGATTATTTTGGTGTTTATACAGAATAAAATGTCAAACAATAGATTGGTATGGTGTTTATACAGATTAAAATGTCAAACAATAGATTGATTTGGTTTTTATACAGATTAAAATGATCAAACAATAGATTGGTTTGGTGTTTATGCAGATGAAAATGATCAAACAATAGATTTGTTTGGTGTTTATACAGATTAAAATGTCAAACAATAGATTGGTTTGGTGTTTATACAGATTACAATTATCAAACAATAGATTGGTTTGATATTTATACAGAATAAAATGTCAAACAATAGATTGGTTTGGTGTTTATGCAGATTAAAATGTCAAACAATAGATTGGTTTGGTGTTTATGCAGACTAAAATGATCAAACAATAGATTATTTTGGTGTTTATACAGAATAAAATGTCAAACAATAGATTGGTATGGTGTTTATACAGATTAAAATGTCAAACAATAGATTGGTTTGGTTTTTATACAGATTAAAATGATCAAACAATAGATTGGTTTGGTGTTTATGCAGATGAAAATGATCAAACAATAGATTTGTTTGGTGTTTATACAGATTAAAATGTCAAACAATAGATTGGTTTGGTGTTTATACAGATTACAATTATCAAACAATAGATTGGTTTGGTGTTTATGCAGATTAAAATGTCAAACAATTGATTTGGTCTGGTGTTTATACAGATTAAAATGTCAAACAATAGATTGGTTTGGTGTTTATGCAGATTACAATTATCAAACAATAGATTGGTTTGATATTTATACAGAATAAAATGTCAAACAATAGATTGGTTTGGTGTTTATGCAGATTAAAATGTCAAACAATAGATTGGTTTGGTGTTTATACAGATTAAAATGTCAAACAATAGATTGGTTTGGTGTTTATACAGATTAAAATGATCATTTATACAGATTAAAATGTCAAACAGTAGATTGGTTTGGTGTTTATACAGATTAAAATGATCAAACAATTGATTGGTTTGGTGTTTATACAGATTAAAATGTCAAATAGTAGATTGGTTTGGTGTTTATACAGATTAAAATGTCAAACAATAGATTGGTTTGGTGTTTATACAGATTAAAATGTCAAACAATAGATTGGTTTGGTGTTTATACAGATTAAAATGATCAAACAATAGATTGGTTTGGTGTTTATACAGATTAAAATGTCAAACAATAGATTGGTTTGGTGTTTATACAGATTAAAATGATCAAACAATAGATTGGTTTGGTGTTTATACAGATTAAAATGATCAAACAATAGATTGGTTTGGTGTTTATATAGATTAAAATGATCAAACAATAGATTGGTTTGGTGTTTATACAGATTAAAATGTCAAACAATAGATTGGTTTGATGTTTATACAGAATAAAATGTCAAACAATAGATTGGTTTGGTGTTTATACAGATTAAAATGTCAAACAATAGATTGGTTTGGTGTTTATGCAGATTAAAATGTCAAACAATAGATTGGTTTGGTGTTTATGCAGAATAAAATGTCAAACAATTGATTTGGTCTGGTGTTTATACAGATTAAAATGTCAAACAATAGATTGGTTTGGTGTTTATGCAGATTACAATTATCAAACAATAGATTGGTTCGATATTTATACAGAATAAAATGTCAAACAATAGATTGGTTTGGTGTTTATGCAGATTAAAATGAACAAACAATAGATTGGTTTGGTGTTTATGCAGATTAAATGTCAAACAATAGATTGGTTTGGTGTTTATACAGATTAAAATGTCAAACAATAGATTGGTTTGGTGTTTATACAGATTAAAATGTCAAACAATAGATTGATTTGGTGTTTATACAGATTAAAATGATCAAACAATAGATTGGTTTGGTGTTTATACAGATTAAAATGTCAAACAATAGATTGGTTTGGTGTTTATACAGACTAAAATGATCAAACAATAGATTATTTTGGTGTTTATACAGAATAAAATGTCAAACAATAGATTGGTATGGTGTTTATACAGATTAAAATGTCAAACAATAGATTGATTTGGTTTTTATACAGATTAAAATGATCAAACAATAGATTGGTTTGGTGTTTATGCAGATGAAAATGATCAAACAATAGATTTGTTTGGTGTTTATACAGATTAAAATGTCAAACAATAGATTGGTTTGGTGTTTATACAGATTACAATTATCAAACAATAGATTGGTTTGATATTTATACAGAATAAAATGTCAAACAATAGATTGGTTTGGTGTTTATGCAGATTAAAATGAACAAACAATAGATTGGTTTGGTGTTTATGCAGATTAAAATGTCAAACAATAGATTGGTTTGGTGTTTATACAGATTAAAATGTCAAACAATAGATTGGTTTGGTGTTTATACAGATTAAAATGATCATTTATACAGATTAAAATGTCAAACAGTAGATTGGTTTGGTGTTTATACAGACTAAAATGATCAAACAATTGATTGGTTTGGTGTTTATACAGATTAAAATGTCAAATAGTAGATTGGTTTGGTGTTTATACAGATTAAAATGTCAAACAATAGATTGGTTTGGTGTTTATACAGATTAAAATGTCAAACAATAGATTGGTTTGGTGTTTATACAGATTAAAATGATCAAACAATAGATTGGTTTGGTGTTTATACAGATTAAAATGTCAAACAATAGATTGGTTTGGTGTTTATACAGATTAAAATGATCAAACAATAGATTGGTTTGGTGTTTATACAGATTAAAATGATCAAACAATAGATTGGTTTGGTGTTTATATAGATTAAAATGATCAAACAATAGATTGGTTTGGTGTTTATACAGATTAAAATGTCAAACAATAGATTGGTTTGATGTTTATACAGAATAAAATGTCAAACAATAGATTGGTTTGGTGTTTATACAGATTAAAATGTCAAACAATAGATTGGTTTGGTGTTTATGCAGATTAAAATGTCAAACAATAGATTGGTTTGGTGTTTATGCAGATTAAAATGTCAAACAATTGATTTGGTCTGGTGTTTATACAGATTAAAATGTCAAACAATAGATTGGTTTGGTGTTTATGCAGATTACAATTATCAAACAATAGATTGGTTTGATATTTATACAGAATAAAATGTCAAACAATAGATTGGTTTGGTGTTTATGCAGATTAAAATGAACAAACAATAGATTGGTTTGGTGTTTATGCAGATTAAATGTCAAACAATAGATTGGTTTGGTGTTTATACAGATTAAAATGTCAAACAATAGATTGGTTTGGTGTTTATACAGATTAAAATGTCAAACAATAGATTGATTTGGTGTTTATACAGATTAAAATGATCAAACAATAGATTGGTTTGGTGTTTATACAGATTAAAATGTCAAACAATAGATTGATTTGGTTTTTATACAGATTAAAATGATCAAACAATAGATTGGTTTGGTGTTTATGCAGATGAAAATGATCAAACAATAGATTTGTTTGGTGTTTATACAGATTAAAATGTCGAACAATAGATTGGTTTGGTGTTTATACAGATTACAATTATCAAACAATAGATTGGTTTGATATTTATACAGAATAAAATGTCAAACAATAGATTGGTTTGGTGTTTATGCAGATTAAAATGAACAAACAATAGATTGGTTTGGTGTTTATGCAGATTAAAATGTCAAACAATAGATTGGTTTGGTGTTTATACAGATTAAAATGTCAAACAATAGATTGGTTTGGTGTTTATACAGATTAAAATGATCATTTATACAGATTAAAATGTCAAACAGTAGATTGGTTTAGTGTTTATACAGACTAAAATGATCAAACAATTGATTGGTTTGGTGTTTATACAGATTAAAATGTCAAACAGTAGAATGGTTTGGTGTTTATACAGATTAAAATGTCAAACAATAGATTGGTTTGGTGTTTATACAGATTAAAATGTCAAACAATAGATTGGTTTGGTGTTTATACAGTTTAAAATGATCAAACAATAGATTGGTTTGGTGTTTATACAGATTAAAATGTCAAACAATAGATTGGTTTGGTGTTTATACAGATTAAAATGATCAAACAATAGATTGGTTTGGTGTTTATACAGATTAAAATGATCAAACAATAGATTGGTTTGGTGTTTATACAGATTAAAATGTCAAACAATAGATTGGTTTGGTGTTTATACAGATTAAATGTCAAACAATAGATTGGTTTGGTGATTATATAGATTAAAATGATCAAACAATAGATTGGTTTGGTGTTTATACAGATTAAAATGATCAAACAATAGATTGGTTTGGTGTTTATGCAGATTAAAATGTCAAACAATAGATTGGTTTGGTGTTTATACAGATTAAAATGTCAAACAATAGATTGGTTTGGTGTTTATACAGATTAAAATATCAAACAATAGATTGGTTTGGTGTTTATACAGATTAAAATGATCAAACAATAGATTGGTTTGGTGTTTATACAGATTAAAATGTAAAACAATAGATTGGTTTGGTGTTTATACAGATTAAAATGATCTAACAATAGATTGGTTTGGTGTTTATACAGATTAAAATGTCAAACAATAGATTTGTTTGGTTTTTATACAGAACAAAATGTTAAACAATAGATTGGTTTGGTGTTTATACAGATTAAAATGTCAAACAATAGATTGGTTTGTTGTTTATACAGAAGAAAATGTCAAACAATAGATTGGTTTGGTGTTTATACAGATGAAAATGATCAAACAATAGAATGGTTTGGTGTTTATACAGATTAAAATGATCAAACAATAGATTGGTTTGGTGTTTATACAGATTAAAATGATGAAACAATAGATTGGTTTGGTGTTTATGCAGATTAAAATGTCAAACAATAGATTCGTTTGGTGTTTATACAGATTAAAATGTCAAACAATAGATTGGTTTGGTGTTTATACAGATTAAAATTTCAAACAATAGATTGGTTTGGTGTTTATACAGAATAAAATGTCAAACAATAGATTGGTTTCGTGTTTATACAGAATAAAATGTCAAACAATAGATTGGTTTGGTGTTTATACAGATTAAAATGATGAAACAATAGATTGGTTTGGTGTTTATACAGATTAAAATGATCTAACAATAGATTGGTCTGGTATTCATATAGATTAAAATGATCAAACTATAGATTGGTCTGATGTTTATACAGGATAAAATGTCAAACAATAGATTGGTTTGGTGTTTATACAGAAGAAAATGATCAAACAATAGATTGGTTTGGTGTTTATACAGATTAAAATGTCAAACAAAAGATTGATTTGGTGTTTATACAGATTAAAATGTCAAACAATAGATTGGTTTGGTGTTTATACAGATTAAAATTTCAAACAATAGATTGGTTTGGTGTTTATACAGAATAAAATGTCAAACAATAAATTGGTTTCGTGTTTATACAGAATAAAATGTCAAACAATAGGTTGGTTTGGTGTTTATACAGATTAAAATGATGAAACAATAGATTGGTTTGGTGTTTATACAGATTAAAATGATCTAACAATAGATTGGTCTGGTATTTATATAGATTAAAATGATCAAACTATAGATTGGTCTGGTGTTTATACAGATTAAAATGTCAAACAATAGATTGGTTTGGTGTTTATATAGATTAAAATGATCAAACAATAGATTGGGCTGGTGTTTATACATAAAAAAATGATCAAACAATAGATTGGTTTGGTGTTTATACAGATTAAAATGTCAAACAATAGATTGGTTTGGTGTTTATACAGATTAAAATGTCAAACAATAGATTGGTTTGGTGTTTATACAGATTAAAATGTCAAACAATAGATTGGTTTGGTGTTTATACAGAATAAAATGTCAAACAATAGATTGGTTTGGTGTTTATACAGATTAAAATGTCAAACAATAGATTGGTTTGGTGTTTATATAGATTAAAATGATCAAACAATAGATTGGTTTGGTGTTTATACAGATTAAAATGTCAAACAATAGATTGGTTTGATGTTTATACAGAATAAAATGTCAAACAATAGATTGGTTTGGTGTTTATACAGATTAAAATGTCAAACAATAGATTGGTTTGGTGTTTATACAGATTAAAAGGTCAAACAATAGATTGGTTTGGTGTTTATGCAGATTAAAATGTCAAACAATAGATTGGTTTGGTGTTTATGCAGATTAAAATGTCAAACAATTGATTTGGTCTGGTGTTTATACAGATTAAAATGTCAAACAATAGATTGGTTTGGTGTTTATGCAGATTACAATTATCAAACAATAGATTGGTTTGATATTTATACAGAATAAAATGTCAAACAATAGATTGGTTTGGTGTTTATGCAGATTAAAATGAACAAACAATAGATTGTTTTGGTGTTTATGCAGATTAAAATGTCAAACAATAGATTGGTTTGGTGTTTATACAGATTAAAATGTCAAACAATAGATTGATTTGGTGTTTATACAGATTAAAATGATCAAACAATAGATTGGTTTGGTGTTTATACAGATTAAAATGTCAAACAATAGATTGGTTTGGTGTTTATACAGACTAAAATGATCAAACAATAGATTATTTTGGTGTTTATACAGAATAAAATGTCAAACAATAGATTGGTATGGTGTTTATACAGATTAAAATGTCAAACAATAGATTGGTTTGGTTTTTATACAGAAAAAAATGTTAAACAATAGATTGGTTTGGTGTTTATACAGAAGAAAATGTCAAACAATAGATTGGTTTGTTGTTTATACAGAAGAAAATGATCAAACAATAGATTGGTTTGGTGTTTATACGGAATAAAATGTCAAACAATAGATTGGTTTGGTGTTTATACAGATGAAAATGATCAAACAATAGATTGGTTTGGTGTTTATGCAGATTAAAATGTCAAACAATTGATTTGGTCTGGTGTTTATACAGATTAAAATGTCAAACAATAGATTGGTTTGGTGATTATGCAGATTACAATTATCAAACAATAGATTGGTTTGATATTTATACAGAATAAAATGTCAAACAATAGATTGGTTTGGTGTTTATGCAGATTAAAATGAACAAACAATAGATTGTTTTGGTGTTTATGCAGATTAAAATGTCAAACAATAGATTGGTTTGGTGTTTATACAGATTAAAATGATCAAACAATAGATTGGTTTGGTGTTTATACAGATTAAAATGTCAAACAATAGATTGGTTTGGTGTTTATACAGACTAAAATGATCAAACAATAGATTATTTTGGTGTTTATACAGAATAAAATGTCAAACAATAGATTGGTATGGTGTTTATACAGATTAAAATGTCAAACAATAGATTGGTTTGGTTTTTATACAGAACAAAATGTTAAACAATAGATTGGTTTGGTGTTTATACCGAAGAAAATGTCAAACAATAGATTGGTTTGTTGTTTATACAGAAGAAAATGATCAAACAATAGATTGGTTTGGTGTTTATACGGAATAAAATGTCAAACAATAGATTGGTTTGGTGTTTATACAGATGAAAATGATCAAACAATAGATTGGTTTGGTGTTTATACAGAATAAAATGTCAAACAATAGATTGATTTGGTGTTTATACAGAATAAAATGTCAAACAATAGATTGGTTTGGTGTTTATACAGATGAAAATGATCAAACAATAGAATGGTTTGGTGTTTATACAGATTAAAATGATCAAACAATAGATTGGTTTGGTGTTTATACAGATTAAAATGATGAAACAATAGATTGGTTTGGTGTTTATGCAGATTAAAATGTCAAACAATAGATTGGTTTGGTGTTTATACAGATTAAAATGTCAAACAATAGATTGGTTTGGTGTTTATACAGAATAAAATGTCAAACAATAGATTGGTTTGGTGTTTATACAGATTAAAATTTCAAACAATAGATTGGTTTGGTGTTTATACAGAATAAAATGTCAAACAATAGATTGGTTTCGTGTTTATACAGAATAAAATGTCAAACAATAGATTGGTTTGGTGTTTATACAGATTAAAATGATGAAACAATAGATTGGTTTGGTGTTTATACAGATTAAAATGATCTAACAATAGATTGGTCTGGTATTCATATAGATTAAAATGATCAAACTATAGATTGGTCTGGTGTTTATACAGGATAAAATGTCAAACAATAGATTGGTTTGGTGTTTATACAGAAGAAAATGATCAAACAATAGATTGGTTTGGTGTTTATACAGATTA
Source organism: Bathymodiolus brooksi (assembly GCA_963680875.1). Taxonomy (NCBI): domain Eukaryota; kingdom Metazoa; phylum Mollusca; class Bivalvia; order Mytilida; family Modiolidae; genus Bathymodiolus; species Bathymodiolus brooksi. The sequence goes on along the minus strand of OY804580.1, from coordinate 6,883,158 downwards.
AAATGTCAAACAAAAGATTGATTTGGTGTTTATACAGATTAAAATGTCAAACAATAGATTGGTTTGGTGTTTATACAGATTAAAATTTCAAACAATAGATTGGTTTGGTGTTTATACAGAATAAAATGTCAAACAATAGATTGGTTTTGTGTTTATACAGAATAAAATGTCAAACAATAGATTGGTTTGGTGTTTATACAGATTAAAATGATGAAACAATAGATTGGTTTGGTGTTTATACAGATTAAAATGATCTAACAATAGATTGGTCTGGTATTTATATAGATTAAAATGATCAAACTATAGATTGGTCTGGTGTTTATACAGATTAAAATGTCAAACAATAGATTGGTTTGGTGTTTATATAGATTAAAATGATCAAACAATAGATTGGGCTGGTGTTTATACAGATTAAAATGATCAAACAATAGATTGGTTTGGTGTTTATACAGATTAAAATGTCAAACAATAGATTGGTTTGGTGTTTATACAGATTAAAATGTCAAACAATAGATTGGTTTGGTGTTTATACAGAATAAAATGTCAAACAATAGATTGGTTTGGTGTTTATACAGATTAAAATGTCAAACAATAGATTGGTTTGGTGTTTATATAGATTAAAATGATCAAACAATAGATTGGTTTGGTGTTTATACAGATTAAAATGTCAAACAATAGATTGGTTTGATGTTTATACAGAATAAAATGTCAAACAATAGATTGGTTTGGTGTTTATACAGATTAAAGTGTCAAACAATAGATTGGTTTGGTGTTTATACAGATTAAAAGGTCAAACAATAGATTGGTTTGGTGTTTATGCAGATTAAAATGTCAAACAATAGATTGGTTTGGTGTTTATGCAGATTAAAATGTCAAACATTTGATTTGGTCTGGTGTTTATACAGATTAAAATGATGAAACAATAGATTGGTTTGGTGTTTATACAGATTAAAATGATCTAACAATAGATTGGTCTGGTATTTATATAGATTAAAATGATCAAACTATAGATTGGTCTGGTGTTTATACAGATTAAAATGTCAAACAATAGATTGGTTTGGTGTTTATATAGATTAAAATGATCAAACAATAGATTGGGCTGGTGTTTATACAGATTAAAATGATCAAACAATAGATTGGTTTGGTGTTTATACAGATTAAAATGTCAAACAATAGATTGGTTTGGTGTTTATACAGATTAAAATGTCAAACAATAGATTGGTTTGGTGTTTATACAGAATAAAATGTCAAACAATAGATTGGTTTGGTGTTTATACAGATTAAAATGTCAAACAATAGATTGGTTTGGTGTTTATATAGATTAAAATGATCAAACAATAGATTGGTTTGGTGTTTATACAGATTAAAATGTCAAACAATAGATTGGTTTGATGTTTATACAGAATAAAATGTCAAACAATAGATTGGTTTGGTGTTTATACAGATTAAAATGTCAAACAATAGATTGGTTTGGTGTTTATACAGATTAAAAGGTCAAACAATAGATTGGTTTGGTGTTTATGCAGATTAAAATGTCAAACAATAGATTGGTTTGGTTTTTATGCAGATTAAAATGTCAAACAATTGATTTGGTCTGGTGTTTATACAGATTAAAATGTCAAACAATAGATTGGTTTGGTGTTTATGCAGATTACAATTATCAAACAATAGATTGGTTTGATATTTATACAGAATAAAATGTCAAACAATAGATTGGTTTGGTGTTTATGCAGATTAAAATGAACAAACAATAGATTGTTTTGGTGTTTATGCAGATTAAAATGTCAAACAATAGATTGGTTTGGTGTTTATACAGATTAAAATGTCAAACAATAGATTGATTTGGTGTTTATACAGATTAAAATGATCAAACAATAGATTGGTTTGGTGTTTATACAGATTAAAATGTCAAGCAATAGATTGGTTTGGTGTTTATACAGACTAAAATGATCAAACAATAGATTATTTTGGTGTTTATACAGAATAAAATGTCAAACAATAGATTGGTATGGTGTTTATACAGATTAAAATGTCAAACAATAGATTGGTTTGGTTTTTATACAGAACAAAATGTTAAACAATAGATTGGTTTGGTGTTTATACAGAAGAAAATTTCAAACAATAGATTGGTTTGTTGTTTATACAGAAGAAAATGATCAAACAATAGATTGGTTTGGTGTTTATACGGAATAAAATGTCAAACAATAGATTGGTTTGGTGTTTATTCAGATGAAAATGATCAAACAATAGATTGGTTTGGTGTTTATACAGAATAAAATGTCAAACAATAGATTGATTTGGTGTTTATACAGAATAAAATGTCAAACAATAGATTGGTTTGGTGTTTATACAGATGAAAATGATCAAACAATAGAATGGTTTGGTGTTTATACAGATTAAAATGATCAAACAATAGATTGGTTTGGTGTTTATACAGATTAAAATGATGAAACAATAGATTGGTTTGGTGTTTATGCAGATTAAAATGTCAAACAATAGATTGGTTTGGTGTTTATACAGATTAAAATGTCAAACAATAGATTGGTTTGGTGTTTATACAGAATAAAATGTCAAACAATAGATTGGTTTGGTGTTTATACAGATTAAAATTTCAAACAATAGATTGGTTTGGTGTTTATACAGAATAAAATGTCAAACAATAGATTGGTTTCGTGTTTATACAGAATAAAATGTCAAACAATAGATTGGTTTGGTGTTTTTACAGATTAAAATGATGAAACAATAGATTGGTTTGGTGTTTATACAGATTAAAATGATCTAACAATAGATTGGTCTGGTATTTATATAGATTAAAATGATCAAACTATAGATTGGTCTGGTGTTTATACAGATTAAAATGTCAAACAATAGATTGGTTTGGTGTTTATATAGATTAAAATGATCAAACAATAGATTGGGCTGGTGTTTATACATAAAAAAATGATCAAACAATAGATTGGTTTGGTGTTTATACAGATTAAAATGTCAAACAATAGATTGGTTTGGTGTTTATACAGATTAAAATGTCAAACAATAGATTGGTTTGGTGTTTATACAGATTAAAATGTCAAACAATAGATTGGTTTGGTGTTTATACAGAATAAAATGTCAAACAATAGATTGGTTTGGTGTTTATACAGATTAAAATGATCAAACAATAGATTGGTTTGGTGTTTATATAGATTAAAATGATCAAACAATAGATTGGTTTGGTGTTTATACAGATTAAAATGTCAAACAATAGATTGGTTTGATGTTTATACAGAATAAAATGTCAAACAATAGATTGGTTTGGTGTTTATACAGATTAAAATGTCAAACAATAGATTGGTTTGGTGTTTATGCAGATTAAAATGTCAAACAATAGATTGGTTTGGTGTTTATGCAGATTAAAATGTCAAACAATTGATTTGGTCTGGTGTTTATACAGATTAAAATGTCAAACAATAGATTGGTTTGGTGTTTATGCAGATTACAATTATCAAACAATAGATTGGTTTGATATTTATACAGAATAAAATGTCAAACAATAGATTGGTTTGGTGTTTATGCAGATTAAAATGAACAAACAATAGATTGGTTTGGTGTTTATACAGATTAAAATGTCAAACAATAGATTGGTTTGGTGTTTATACAGATTAAAATGTCAAACAATAGATTGATTTGGTGTTTATACAGATTAAAATGATCAAACAATAGATTGGTTTGGTGTTTATACAGATTAAAATGTCAAACAATAGATTGATTTGGTTTTTATACAGATTAAAATGATCAAACAATAGATTGGTTTGGTGTTTATGCAGATGAAAATGATCAAACAATAGATTTGTTTGGTGTTTATACAGATTAAAATGTCGAACAATAGATTGGTTTGGTGTTTATACAGATTACAATTATCAAACAATAGATTGGTTTGATATTTATACAGAATAAAATGTCAAACAATAGATTGGTTTGGTGTTTATGCAGATTAAAATGAACAAACAATAGATTGGTTTGGTGTTTATGCAGATTAAAATGTCAAACAATAGATTGGTTTGGTGTTTATACAGATTAAAATGTCAAACAATAGATTGGTTTGGTGTTTATACAGATTAAAATGATCATTTATACAGATTAAAATGTCAAACAGTAGATTGGTTTAGTGTTTATACAGACTAAAATGATCAAACAATTGATTGGTTTGGTGTTTATACAGATTAAAATGTCAAACAGTAGATTGGTTTGGTGTTTATACAGATTAAAATGTCAAACAATAGATTGGTTTGGTGTTTATACAGATTAAAATGTCAAACAATAGATTGGTTTGGTGTTTATACAGTTTAAAATGATCAAACAATAGATTGGTTTGGTGTTTATACAGATTAAAATGTCAAACAATAGATTGGTTTGGTGTTTATACAGATTAAAATGATCAAACAATAGATTGGTTTGGTGTTTATACAGATTAAAATGATCAAACAATAGATTGGTTTGGTGTTTATACAGATTAAAATGTCAAACAATAGATTGGTTTGGTGTTTATACAGATTAAATGTCAAACAATAGATTGGTTTGGTGATTATATAGATTAAAATGATCAAACAATAGATTGGTTTGGTGTTTATACAGATTAAAATGATCAAACAATAGATTGGTTTGGAGTTTATGCAGATTAAAATGTCAAACAATAGATTGGTTTGGTGTTTATACAGATTAAAATGTCAAACAATAGATTGGTTTGGTGTTTATACAGATTAAAATATCAAACAATAGATTGGTTTGGTGTTTATACAGATTAAAATGATCAAACAATAGATTGGTTTGGTGTTTATACAGATTAAAATGTCAAACAATAGATTGGTTTGGTGTTTATACAGATTAAAATGATCTAACAATAGATTGGTTTGGTGTTTATACAGATTAAAATGTCAAACAATAGATTTGTTTGGTTTTTATACAGAACAAAATGTTAAACAATAGATTGGTTTGGTGTTTATACAGATTAAAATGTCAAACAATAGATTGGTTTGTTGTTTATACAGAAGAAAATGTCAAACAATAGATTGGTTTGGTGTTTATACAGATGAAAATGATCAAACAATAGAATGGTTTGGTGTTTATACAGATTAAAATGATCAAACAATAGATTGGTTTGGTGTTTATACAGATTAAAATGATGAAACAATAGATTGGTTTGGTGTTTATGCAGATTAAAATGTTAAACAATAGATTCGTTTGGTGTTTATACAGATTAAAATGTCAAACAATAGATTGGTTTGGTGTTTATACAGATTAAAATTTCAAACAATAGATTGGTTTGGTGTTTATACAGAATAAAATGTCAAACAATAGATTGGTTTCGTGTTTATACAGAATAAAATGTCAAACAATAGATTGGTTTGGTGTTTATACAGATTAAAATGATGAAACAATAGATTGGTTTGGTGTTTATACAGATTAAAATGATCTAACAATAGATTGGTCTGGTATTCATATAGATTAAAATGATCAAACTATAGATTGGTCTGATGTTTATACAGGATAAAATGTCAAACAATAGATTGGTTTGGTGTTTATACAGAAGAAAATGATCAAACAATAGATTGGTTTGGTGTTTATACAGATTAAAATGTCAAACAAAAGATTGATTTGGTGTTTATACAGATTAAAATGTCAAACAATAGATTGGTTTGGTGTTTATACAGATTAAAATTTCAAACAATAGATTGGTTTGGTGTTTATACAGAATAAAATGTCAAACAATAAATTGGTTTCGTGTTTATACAGAATAAAATGTCAAACAATAGATTGGTTTGGTGTTTATACAGATTAAAATGATGAAACAATAGATTGGTTTGGTGTTTATACAGATTAAAATGATCTAACAATAGATTGGTCTGGTATTTATATAGATTAAAATGATCAAACTATAGATTGGTCTGGTGTTTATACAGATTAAAATGTCAAACAATAGATTGGTTTGGTGTTTATATAGATTAAAATGATCAAACAATAGATTGGGCTGGTGTTTATACATAAAAAAATGATCAAACAATAGATTGGTTTGGTGTTTATACAGATTAAAATGTCAAACAATAGATTGGTTTGGTGTTTATACAGATTAAAATGTCAAACAATAGATTGGTTTGGTGTTTATACAGATTAAAATGTCAAACAATAGATTGGTTTGGTGTTTATACAGAATAAAATGTCAAACAATAGATTGGTTTGGTGTTTATACAGATTAAAATGTCAAACAATAGATTGGTTTGGTGTTTATATAGATTAAAATGATCAAACAATAGATTGGTTTGGTGTTTATACAGATTAAAATGTCAAACAATAGATTGGTTTGATGTTTATACAGAATAAAATGTCAAACAATAGATTGGTTTGGTGTTTATACAGATTAAAATGTCAAACAATAGATTGGTTTGGTGTTTATACAGATTAAAAGGTCAAACAATAGATTGGTTTGGTGTTTATGCAGATTAAAATGTCAAACAATAGATTGGTTTGGTGTTTATGCAGATTAAAATGTCAAACAATTGATTTGGTCTGGTGTTTATACAGATTAAAATGTCAAACAATTGATTGGTTTGGTGTTTATGCAGATTACAATTATCAAACAATAGATTGGTTTGATATTTATACAGAATAAAATGTCAAACAATAGATTGGTTTGGTGTTTATGCAGATTAAAATGAACAAACAATAGATTGTTTTGGTGTTTATGCAGATTAAAATGTCAAACAATAGATTGGTTTGGTGTTTATACAGATTAAAATGTCAAACAATAGATTGATTTGGTGTTTATACAGATTAAAATGATCAAACAATAGATTGGTTTGGTGTTTATACAGATTAAAATGTCAAACAATAGATTGGTTTGGTGTTTATACAGACTAAAATGATCAAACAATAGATTATTTTGGTGTTTATACAGAATAAAATGTCAAACAATAGATTGGTATGGTGTTTATACAGATTAAAATGTCAAACAATAGATTGGTTTGGTTTTTATACAGAACAAAATGTTAAACAATAGATTGGTTTGGTGTTTATACAGAAGAAAATGTCAAACAATAGATTGGTTTGTTGTTTATACAGAAGAAAATGATCAAACAATAGATTGGTTTGGTGTTTATACGGAATAAAATGTCAAACAATAGATTGGTTTGGTGTTTATACAGATGAAAATGATCAAACAATAGATTGGTTTGGTGTTTATGCAGATTAAAATGTCAAACAATTGATTTGGTCTGGTGTTTATACAGATTAAAATGTCAAACAATAGATTGGTTTGGTGTTTATGCAGATTACAATTATCAAACAATAGATTGGTTTGATATTTATACAGAATAAAATGTCAAACAATAGATTGGTTTGGTGTTTATGCAGATTAAAATGAACAAACAATAGATTGTTTTGGTGTTTATGCAGATTAAAATGTCAAACAATAGATTGGTTTGGTGTTTATACAGATTAAAATGTCAAACAATAGATTGGTTTGGTGTTTATACAGATTAAAATATCAAACAATAGATTGGTTTGGTGTTTATACAGATTAAAATGATCAAACAATAGATTGGTTTGGTGTTTATACAGATTAAAATGTCAAACAATAGATTGGTTTGGTGTTTATACAGATTAAAATGATCTAACAATAGATTGGTTTGGTGTTTATACAGATTAAAATGTCAAACAATAGATTTGTTTGGTTTTTATACAGAACAAAATGTTAAACAATAGATTGGTTTGGTGTTTATACAGATTAAAATGTCAAACAATAGATTGGTTTGTTGTTTATACAGAAGAAAATGTCAAACAATAGATTGGTTTGGTGTTTATACAGATGAAAATGATCAAACAATAGAATGGTTTGGTGTTTATACAGATTAAAATGATCAAACAATAGATTGGTTTGGTGTTTATACAGATTAAAATGATGAAACAATAGATTGGTTTGGTGTTTATGCAGATTAAAATGTCAAACAATAGATTGGTTTGGTGTTTATACAGATTAAAATGTCAAACAATAGATTGGTTTGGTGTTTATACAGATTAAAATTTCAAACAATAGATTGGTTTGGTGTTTATACAGAATAAAATGTCAAACAATAGATTGGTTTGGTGTTTATACAGAATAAAATGTCAAACAATAGATTGGTTTGGTGTTTATACAGATTAAAATGATGAAACAATAGATTGGTTTGGTGTTTATACAGATTAAAATGATCTAACAATAGATTGGTCTGGTATTCATATAGATTAAAATGATCAAACTATAGATTGGTCTGATGTTTATACAGGATAAAATGTCAAACAATAGATTGGTTTGGTGTTTATACAGAAGAAAATGATCAAACAATAGATTGGTTTGGTGTTTATACAGATTAAAATGTCAAACAAAAGATTGATTTGGTGTTTATACAGATTAAAATGTCAAACAATAGATTGGTTTGGTGTTTATACAGATTAAAATTTCAAACAATAGATTGGTTTGGTGTTTATACAGAATAAAATGTCAAACAATAAATTGGTTTCGTGTTTATACAGAATAAAATGTCAAACAATAGATTGGTTTGGTGTTTATTCAGATTAAAATGATGAAACAATAGATTGGTTTGGTGTTTATACAGATTAAAATGATCTAACAATAGATTGGTCTGGTATTTATATAGATTAAAATGATCAAACTATAGATTGGTCTGGTGTTTATACAGATTAAAATGTCAAACAATAGATTGGTTTGGTGTTTATATAGATTAAAATGATCAAACAATAGATTGGGCTGGTGTTTATACATAAAAAAATGATCAAACAATAGATTGGTTTGGTGTTTATACAGATTAAAATGTCAAACAATAGATTGGTTTGGTGTTTATACAGATTAAAATGTCAAACAATAGATTGGTTTGGTGTTTATACAGATTAAAATGTCAAACAATAGATTGGTTTGGTGTTTATACAGAATAAAATGTCAAACAATAGATTGGTTTGGTGTTTATACAGATTAAAATGTCAAACAATAGATTGGTTTGGTGTTTATATAGATTAAAATGATCAAACAATAGATTGGTTTGGTGTTTATACAGATTAAAATGTCAAACAATAGATTGGTTTGATGTTTATACAGAATAAAATGTCAAACAATAGATTGGTTTGGTGTTTATACAGATTAAAATGTCAAACAATAGATTGGTTTGGTGTTTATACAGATTAAAAGGTCAAACAATAGATTGGTTTGGTGTTTATGCAGATTAAAATGTCAAACAATAGATTGGTTTGGTGTTTATGCAGATTAAAATGTCAAACAATTGATTTGGTCTGGTGTTTATACAGATTAAAATGTCAAACAATAGATTGGTTTGGTGTTTATGCAGATTACAATTATCAAACAATAGATTGGTTTGATATTTATACAGAATAAAATGTCAAACAATAGATTGGTTTGGTGTTTATGCAGATTAAAATGAACAAACAATAGATTGTTTTGGTGTTTATGCAGATTAAAATGTCAAACAATAGATTGGTTTGGTGTTTATACAGATTAAAATGTCAAACAATAGATTGATTTGGTGTTTATACAGATTAAAATGATCAAACAATAGATTGGTTTGGTGTTTATACAGATTAAAATGTCAAACAATAGATTGGTTTGGTGTTTATACAGACTAAAATGATCAAACAATAGATTATTTTGGTGTTTATACAGAATAAAATGTCAAACAATAGATTGGTATGGTGTTTATACAGATTAAAATGTCAAACAATAGATTGGTTTGGTTTTTATACAGAACAAAATGTTAAACAATAGATTGGTTTGGTGTTTATACAGAAGAAAATGTCAAACAATAGATTGGTTTGTTGTTTATACAGAAGAAAATGATCAAACAATAGATTGGTTTGGTGTTTATACGGAATAAAATGTCAAACAATAGATTGGTTTGGTGTTTATACAGATGAAAATGATCAAACAATAGATTGGTTTGGTGTTTATGCAGATTAAAATGTCAAACAATTGATTTGGTCTGGTGTTTATACAGATTAAAATGTCAAACAATAGATTGGTTTGGTGTTTATGCAGATTACAATTATCAAACAATAGATTGGTTTGATATTTATACAGAATAAAATGTCAAACAATAGATTGGTTTGGTGTTTATGCAGATTAAAATGAACAAACAATAGATTGTTTTGGTGTTTATGCAGATTAAAATGTCAAACAATAGATTGGTTTGGTGTTTATACAGATTAAAATGATCAAACAATAGATTGGTTTGGTGTTTATACAGATTAAAATGTCAAACAATAGATTGGTTTGGTGTTTATACAGACTAAAATGATCAAACAATAGATTATTTTGGTGTTTATACAGAATAAAATGTCAAACAATAGATTGGTATGGTGTTTATACAGATTAAAATGTCAAACAATAGATTGGTTTGGTTTTTATACAGAACAAAATGTTAAACAATAGATTGGTTTGGTGTTTATACAGAAGAAAATGTCAAACAATAGATTGGTTTGTTGTTTATACAGAAGAAAATGATCAAACAATAGATTGGTTTGGTGTTTATACGGAATAAAATGTCAAACAATAGATTGGTTTGGTGTTTATACAGATGAAAATGATCAAACAATAGATTGGTTTGGTGTTTATACAGAATAAAATGTCAAACAATAGATTGATTTGGTGTTTATACAGAATAAAATGTCAAACAATAGATTGGTTTGGTGTTTATACAGATGAAAATGATCAAACAATAGAATGGTTTGGTGTTTATACAGATTAAAATGATCAAACAATAGATTGGTTTGGTGTTTATACAGATTAAAATGATGAAACAATAGATTGGTTTGGTGTTTATGCAGATTAAAATGTCAAACAATAGATTGGTTTGGTGTTTATACAGATTAAAATGTCAAACAATAGATTGGTTTGGTGTTTATACAGAATAAAATGTCAAACAATAGATTGGTTTGGTGTTTATACAGATTAAAATTTCAAACAATAGATTGGTTTGGTGTTTATACAGAATAAAATGTCAAACAATAGATTGGTTTCGTGTTTATACAGAATAAAATGTCAAACAATAGATTGGTTTGGTGTTTATACAGATTAAAATGATGAAACAATAGATTGGTTTGGTGTTTATACAGATTAAAATGATCTAACAATAGATTGGTCTGGTATTCATATAGATTAAAATGATCAAACTATAGATTGGTCTGGTGTTTATACAGGATAAAATGTCAAACAATAGATTGGTTTGGTGTTTATACAGAAGAAAATGATCAAACAATAGATTGGTTTGGTGTTTATACAGATTAAAATGTCAAACAAAAGATTGATTTGGTGTTTATACAGATTAAAATGTCAAACAATAGATTGGTTTGGTGTTTATACAGATTAAAATTTCAAACAATAGATTGGTTTGGTGTTTATACAGAATAAAATGTCAAACAATAGATTGGTTTTGTGTTTATACAGAATAAAATGTCAAACAATAGATTGGTTTGGTGTTTATACAGATTAAAATGATGAAACAATAGATTGGTTTGGTGTTTATACAGATTAAAATGATCTAACAATAGATTGGTCTGGTATTTATATAGATTAAAATGATCAAACTATAGATTGGTCTGGTGTTTATACAGATTAAAATGTCAAACAATAGATTGGTTTGGTGTTTATATAGATTAAAATGATCAAACAATAGATTGGGCTGGTGTTTATACAGATTAAAATGATCAAACAATAGATTGGTTTGGTGTTTATACAGATTAAAATGTCAAACAATAGATTGGTTTGGTGTTTATACAGATTAAAATGTCAAACAATAGATTGGTTTGGTGTTTATACAGAATAAAATGTCAAACAATAGATTGGTTTGGTGTTTATACAGATTAAAATGTCAAACAATAGATTGGTTTGGTGTTTATATAGATTAAAATGATCAAACAATAGATTGGTTTGGTGTTTATACAGATTAAAATGTCAAACAATAGATTGGTTTGATGTTTATACAGAATAAAATGTCAAACAATAGATTGGTTTGGTGTTTATACAGATTAAAGTGTCAAACAATAGATTGGTTTGGTGTTTATACAGATTAAAAGGTCAAACAATAGATTGGTTTGGTGTTTATGCAGATTAAAATGTCAAACAATAGATTGGTTTGGTGTTTATGCAGATTAAAATGTCAAACATTTGATTTGGTCTGGTGTTTATACAGATTAAAATGATGAAACAATAGATTGGTTTGGTGTTTATACAGATTAAAATGATCTAACAATAGATTGGTCTGGTATTTATATAGATTAAAATGATCAAACTATAGATTGGTCTGGTGTTTATACAGATTAAAATGTCAAACAATAGATTGGTTTGGTGTTTATATAGATTAAAATGATCAAACAATAGATTGGGCTGGTGTTTATACAGATTAAAATGATCAAACAATAGATTGGTTTGGTGTTTATACAGATTAAAATGTCAAACAATAGATTGGTTTGGTGTTTATACAGATTAAAATGATCAAACAATAGATTGGTTTGGTGTTTATACAGATTAAAATGTCAAACAATAGATTGGTTTGATGTTTATACAGAATAAAATGTCAAACAATAGATTGGTTTGGTGTTTATACAGATTAAAGTGTCAAACAATAGATTGGTTTGGTGTTTATACAGATTAAAAGGTCAAACAATAGATTGGTTTGGTGTTTATGCAGATTAAAATGTCAAACAATAGATTGGTTTGGTGTTTATGCAGATTAAAATGTCAAACATTTGATTTGGTCTGGTGTTTATACAGATTAAAATGATGAAACAATAGATTGGTTTGGTGTTTATACAGATTAAAATGATCTAACAATAGATTGGTCTGGTATTTATATAGATTAAAATGATCAAACTATAGATTGGTCTGGTGTTTATACAGATTAAAATGTCAAACAATAGATTGGTTTGGTGTTTATATAGATTAAAATGATCAAACAATAGATTGGGCTGGTGTTTATACAGATTAAAATGATCAAACAATAGATTGGTTTGGTGTTTATACAGATTAAAATGTCAAACAATAGATTGGTTTGGTGTTTATACAGATTAAAATGTCAAACAATAGATTGGTTTGGTGTTTATACAGAATAAAATGTCAAACAATAGATTGGTTTGGTGTTTATACAGATTAAAATGTCAAACAATAGATTGGTTTGGTGTTTATATAGATTAAAATGATCAAACAATAGATTGGTTTGGTGTTTATACAGATTAAAATGTCAAACAATAGATTGGTTTGATGTTTATACAGAATAAAATGTCAAACAATAGATTGGTTTGGTGTTTATACAGATTAAAATGTCAAACAATAGATTGGTTTGGTGTTTATACAGATTAAAAGGTCAAACAATAGATTGGTTTGGTGTTTATGCAGATTAAAATGTCAAACAATAGATTGGTTTGGTTTTTATGCAGATTAAAATGTCAAACAATTGATTTGGTCTGGTGTTTATACAGATTAAAATGTCAAACAATAGATTGGTTTGGTGTTTATGCAGATTACAATTATCAAACAATAGATTGGTTTGATATTTATACAGAATAAAATGTCAAACAATAGATTGGTTTGGTGTTTATGCAGATTAAAATGAACAAACAATAGATTGTTTTGGTGTTTATGCAGATTAAAATGTCAAACAATAGATTGGTTTGGTGTTTATACAGATTAAAATGTCAAACAATAGATTGATTTGGTGTTTATACAGATTAAAATGATCAAACAATAGATTGGTTTGGTGTTTATACAGATTAAAATGTCAAGCAATAGATTGGTTTGGTGTTTATACAGACTAAAATGATCAAACAATAGATTATTTTGGTGTTTATACAGAATAAAATGTCAAACAATAGATTGGTATGGTGTTTATACAGATTAAAATGTCAAACAATAGATTGGTTTGGTTTTTATACAGAACAAAATGTTAAACAATAGATTGGTTTGGTGTTTATACAGAAGAAAATTTCAAACAATAGATTGGTTTGTTGTTTATACAGAAGAAAATGATCAAACAATAGATTGGTTTGGTGTTTATACGGAATAAAATGTCAAACAATAGATTGGTTTGGTGTTTATTCAGATGAAAATGATCAAACAATAGATTGGTTTGGTGTTTATACAGAATAAAATGTCAAACAATAGATTGATTTGGTGTTTATACAGAATAAAATGTCAAACAATAGATTGGTTTGGTGTTTATACAGATGAAAATGATCAAACAATAGAATGGTTTGGTGTTTATACAGATTAAAATGATCAAACAATAGATTGGTTTGGTGTTTATACAGATTAAAATGATGAAACAATAGATTGGTTTGGTGTTTATGCAGATTAAAATGTCAAACAATAGATTGGTTTGGTGTTTATACAGATTAAAATGTCAAACAATAGATTGGTTTGGTGTTTATACAGAATAAAATGTCAAACAATAGATTGGTTTGGTGTTTATACAGATTAAAATTTCAAACAATAGATTGGTTTGGTGTTTATACAGAATAAAATGTCAAACAATAGATTGGTTTCGTGTTTATACAGAATAAAATGTCAAACAATAGATTGGTTTGGTGTTTTTACAGATTAAAATGATGAAACAATAGATTGGTTTGGTGTTTATACAGATTAAAATGATCTAACAATAGATTGGTCTGGTATTTATATAGATTAAAATGATCAAACTATAGATTGGTCTGGTGTTTATACAGATTAAAATGTCAAACAATAGATTGGTTTGGTGTTTATATAGATTAAAATGATCAAACAATAGATTGGGCTGGTGTTTATACATAAAAAAATGATCAAACAATAGATTGGTTTGGTGTTTATACAGATTAAAATGTCAAACAATAGATTGGTTTGGTGTTTATACAGATTAAAATGTCAAACAATAGATTGGTTTGGTGTTTATACAGATTAAAATGTCAAACAATAGATTGGTTTGGTGTTTATACAGAATAAAATGTCAAACAATAGATTGGTTTGGTGTTTATACAGATTAAAATGTCAAACAATAGATTGGTTTGGTGTTTATATAGATTAAAATGATCAAACAATAGATTGGTTTGGTGTTTATACAGATTAAAATGTCAAACAATAGATTGGTTTGATGTTTATACAGAATAAAATGTCAAACAATAGATTGGTTTGGTGTTTATACAGATTAAAATGTCAAACAATAGATTGGTTTGGTGTTTATACAGATTAAAAGGTCAAACAATAGATTGGTTTGGTGTTTATGCAGATTAAAATGTCAAACAATAGATTGGTTTGGTGTTTATGCAGATTAAAATGTCAAACAATTGATTTGGTCTGGTGTTTATACAGATTAAAATGTCAAACAATAGATTGGTTTGGTGTTTATGCAGATTACAATTATCAAACAATAGATTGGTTTGATATTTATACAGAATAAAATGTCAAACAATAGATTGGTTTGGTGTTTATGCAGATTAAAATGAACAAACAATAGATTGTTTTGGTGTTTATGCAGATTAAAATGTCAAACAATAGATTGGTTTGGTGTTTATACAGATTAAAATGTCAAACAATAGATTGATTTGGTGTTTATACAGATTAAAATGATCAAACAATAGATTGGTTTGGTGTTTATACAGATTAAAATGTCAAACAATAGATTGGTTTGGTGTTTATACAGACTAAAATGATCAAACAATAGATTATTTTGGTGTTTATACAGAATAAAATGTCAAACAATAGATTGGTATGGTGTTTATACAGATTAAAATGTCAAACAATAGATTGGTTTGGTTTTTATACAGAACAAAATGTTAAACAATAGATTGGTTTGGTGTTTATACAGAAGAAAATGTCAAACAATAGATTGGTTTGTTGTTTATACAGAAGAAAATGATCAAACAATAGATTGGTTTGGGGTTTATACGGAATAAAATGTCAAACAATAGATTGGTTTGGTGTTTATACAGATGAAAATGATCAAACAATAGATTGGTTTGGTGTTTATGGAGATTAAAATGTCAAACAATTGATTTGGTCTGGTGTTTATACAGATTAAAATGTCAAACAATAGATTGGTTTGGTGTTTATGCAGATTACAATTATCAAACAATAGATTGGTTTGATATTTATACAGAATAAAATATCAAACAATAGATTGGTTTGGTGTTTATGCAGATTAAAATGAACAAACAATAGATTGTTTTGGTGTTTATGCAGATTAAAATGTCAAACAATAGATTGGTTTGGTGTTTATACAGATTAAAATGATCAAACAATAGATTGGTTTGGTGTTTATACAGATTAAAATGTCAAACAATAGATTGGTTTGGTGTTTATACAGACTAAAATGATCAAACAATAGATTATTTTGGTGTTTATACAGAATAAAATGTCAAACAATAGATTGGTATGGTGTTTATACAGATTAAAATGTCAAACAATAGATTGGTTTGGTTTTTATACAGAACAAAATGTTAAACAATAGATTGGTTTGGTGTTTATACAGAAGAAAATGTCAAACAATAGATTGGTTTGTTGTTTATACAGAAGAAAATGATCAAACAATAGATTGGTTTGGTGTTTATACGGAATAAAATGTCAAACAATAGATTGGTTTGGTGTTTATACAGATGAAAATGATCAAACAATAGATTGGTTTGGTGTTTATACAGAATAAAATGTCAAACAATAGATTGATTTGGTGTTTATACAGAATAAAATGTCAAACAATAGATTGGTTTGGTGTTTATACAGATGAAAATGATCAAACAATAGAATGGTTTGGTGTTTATACAGATTAAAATGATCAAACAATAGATTGGTTTGGTGTTTATACAGATTAAAATGATGAAACAATAGATTGGTTTGGTGTTTATGCAGATTAAAATGTCAAACAATAGATTGGTTTGGTGTTTATACAGATTAAAATGTCAAACAATAGATTGGTTTGGTGTTTATACAGAATAAAATGTCAAACAATAGATTGGTTTGGTGTTTATACAGATTAAAATTTCAAACAATAGATTGGTTTGGTGTTTATACAGAATAAAATGTCAAACAATAGATTGGTTTCGTGTTTATACAGAATAAAATGTCAAACAATAGATTGGTTTGGTGTTTATACAGATTAAAATGATGAAACAATAGATTGGTTTGGTGTTTATACAGATTAAAATGATCTAACAATAGATTGGTCTGGTATTCATATAGATTAAAATGATCAAACTATAGATTGGTCCGGTGTTTATACAGGATAAAATGTCAAACAATAGATTGGTTTGGTGTTTATACAGAAGAAAATGATCAAACAATAGATTGGTTTGGTGTTTATACAGATTAAAATGTCAAACAAAAGATTGATTTGGTGTTTATACAGATTAAAATGTCAAACAATAGATTGGTTTGGTGTTTATACAGATTAAAATTTCAAACAATAGATTGGTTTGGTGTTTATACAGAATAAAATGTCAAACAATAGATTGGTTTTGTGTTTATACAGAATAAAATGTCAAACAATAGATTGGTTTGGTGTTTATACAGATTAAAATGATGAAACAATAGATTGGTTTGGTGTTTATACAGATTAAAATGATCTAACAATAGATTGGTCTGGTATTTATATAGATTAAAATGATCAAACTATAGATTGGTCTGGTGTTTATACAGATTAAAATGTCAAACAATAGATTGGTTTGGTGTTTATATAGATTAAAATGATCAAACAATAGATTGGGCTGGTGTTTATACAGATTAAAATGATCAAACAATAGATTGGTTTGGTGTTTATACAGATTAAAATGTCAAACAATAGATTGGTTTGGTGTTTATACAGAATAAAATGTCAAACAATAGATTGGTTTGGTGTTTATACAGATTAAAATGTCAAACAATAGATTGGTTTGGTGTTTATATAGATTAAAATGATCAAACAATAGATTGGTTTGGTGTTTATACAGATTAAAATGTCAAACAATAGATTGGTTTGATGTTTATACAGAATAAAATGTCAAACAATAGATTGGTTTGGTGTTTATACAGATTAAAGTGTCAAACAATAGATTGGTTTGGTGTTTATACAGATTAAAAGGTCAAACAATAGATTGGTTTGGTGTTTATGCAGATTAAAATGTCAAACAATAGATTGGTTTGGTGTTTATGCAGATTAAAATGTCAAACATTTGATTTGGTCTGGTGTTTATACAGATTAAAATGATGAAACAATAGATTGGTTTGGTGTTTATACAGATTAAAATGATCTAACAATAGATTGGTCTGGTATTTATATAGATTAAAATGATCAAACTATAGATTGGTCTGGTGTTTATACAGATTAAAATGTCAAACAATAGATTGGTTTGGTGTTTATATAGATTAAAATGATCAAACAATAGATTGGGCTGGTGTTTATACTGATTAAAATGATCAAACAATAGATTGGTTTGGTGTTTATACAGATTAAAATGTCAAACAATAGATTGGTTTGGTGTTTATACAGATTAAAATGTCAAACAATAGATTGGTTTGGTGTTTATACAGAATAAAATGTCAAACAATAGATTGGTTTGGTGTTTATACAGATTAAAATGTCAAACAATAGATTGGTTTGGTGTTTATATAGATTAAAATGATCAAACAATAGATTGGTTTGGTGTTTATACAGATTAAAATGTCAAACAATAGATTGGTTTGATGTTTATACAGAATAAAATGTCAAACAATAGATTGGTTTGGTGTTTATACAGATTAAAATGTCAAACAATAGATTGGTTTGGTGTTTATACAGATTAAAAGGTCAAACAATAGATTGGTTTGGTGTTTATGCAGATTAAAATGTCAAACAATAGATTGGTTTGGTGTTTATGCAGATTAAAATGTCAAACAATTGATTTGGTCTGGTGTTTATACAGATTAAAATGTCAAACAATAGATTGGTTTGGTGTTTATGCAGATTACAATTATCAAACAATAGATTGGTTTGATATTTATACAGAATAAAATGTCAAACAATAGATTGGTTTGGTGTTTATGCAGATTAAAATGAACAAACAATAGATTGTTTTGGTGTTTATGCAGATTAAAATGTCAAACAATAGATTGGTTTGGTGTTTATACAGATTAAAATGTCAAACAATAGATTGATTTGGTGTTTATACAGATTAAAATGATCAAACAATAGATTGGTTTGGTGTTTATACAGATTAAAATGTCAAGCAATAGATTGGTTTGGTGTTTATACAGACTAAAATGATCAAACAATAGATTATTTTGGTGTTTATACAGAATAAAATGTCAAACAATAGATTGGTATGGTGTTTATACAGATTAAAATGTCAAACAATAGATTGGTTTGGTTTTTATACAGAACAAAATGTTAAACAATAGATTGGTTTGGTGTTTATGCAGAAGAAAATGTCAAACAATAGATTGGTTTGTTGTTTATACAGAAGAAAATGATCAAACAATAGATTGGTTTGGTGTTTATACGGAATAAAATGTCAAACAATAGATTGGTTTGGTGTTTATACAGATGAAAATGATCAAACAATAGATTGGTTTGGTGTTTATACAGAATAAAATGTCAAACAATAGATTGATTTGGTGTTTATACAGAATAAAATGTCAAACAATAGATTGGTTTGGTGTTTATACAGATGAAAATGATCAAACAATAGAATGGTTTGGTGTTTATACAGATTAAAATGATCAAACAATAGATTGGTTTGGTGTTTATACAGATTAAAATGATGAAACAATAGATTGGTTTGGTGTTTATGCAGATTAAAATGTCAAACAATAGATTGGTTTGGTGTTTATACAGATTAAAATGTCAAACAATAGATTGGTTTGGTGTTTATACAGAATAAAATGTCAAACAATAGATTGGTTTGGTGTTTATACAGATTAAAATTTCAAACAATAGATTGGTTTGGTGTTTATACAGAATAAAATGTCAAACAATAGATTGGTTTCGTGTTTATACAGAATAAAATGTCAAACAATAGATTGGTTTGGTGTTTATACAGATTAAAATGATGAAACAATAGATTGGTTTGGTGTTTATACAGATTAAAATGATCTAACAATAGATTGGTCTGGTATTCATATAGATTAAAATGATCAAACTATAGATTGGTCTGGTGTTTATACAGGATAAAATGTCAAACAATAGATTGGTTTGGTGTTTATACAGAAGAAAATGATCAAACAATAGATTGGTTTGGTGTTTATACAGATTAAAATGTCAAACAAAAGATTGATTTGGTGTTTATACAGATTAAAATGTCAAACAATAGATTGGTTTGGTGTTTATACAGATTAAAATTTCAAACAATAGATTGGTTTGGTGTTTATACAGAATAAAATGTCAAACAATAGATTGGTTTTGTGTTTATACAGAATAAAATGTCAAACAATAGATTGGTTTGGTGTTTATACAGATTAAAATGATGAAACAATAGATTGGTTTGGTGTTTATACAGATTAAAATGATCTAACAATAGATTGGTCTGGTATTTATATAGATTAAAATGATCAAACTATAGATTGGTCTGGTGTTTATACAGATTAAAATGTCAAACAATAGATTGGTTTGGTGTTTATATAGATTAAAATGATCAAACAATAGATTGGGCTGGTGTTTATACAGATTAAAATGATCAAACAATAGATTGGTTTGGTGTTTATACAGATTAAAATGTCAAACAATAGATTGGTTTGGTGTTTATACAGATTAAAATGTCAAACAATAGATTGGTTTGGTGTTTATACAGAATAAAATGTCAAACAATAGATTGGTTTGGTGTTTATACAGATTAAAATGTCAAACAATAGATTGGTTTGGTGTTTATATAGATTAAAATGATCAAACAATAGATTGGTTTGGTGTTTATACAGATTAAAATGTCAAACAATAGATTGGTTTGATGTTTATACAGAATAAAATGTCAAACAATAGATTGGTTTGGTGTTTATACAGATTAAAATGTCAAACAATAGATTGGTTTGGTGTTTATACAGATTAAAAGGTCAAACAATAGATTGGTTTGGTGTTTATGCAGATTAAAATGTCAAACAATAGATTGGTTTGGTGTTTATGCAGATTAAAATGTCAAACAATTGATTTGGTCTGGTGTTTATACAGATTAAAATGTCAAACAATAGATTGGTTTGGTGTTTATGCAGATTACAATTATCAAACAATAGATTGGTTTGATATTTATACAGAATAAAATGTCAAACAATAGATTGGTTTGGTGTTTATGCAGATTAAAATGAACAAACAATAGATTGGTTTGGTGTTTATGCAGATTAAAATGTCAAACAATAGATTGGTTTGGTGTTTATACAGATTAAAATGTCAAACAATAGATTGATTTGGTGTTTATACAGATTAAAATGATCAAACAATAGATTGGTTTGGTGTTTATACAGATTAAAATGTCAAACAATAGATTGGTTTGGTGTTTATACAGACTAAAATGATCAAACAATAGATTATTTTGGTGTTTATACAGAATAAAATGTCAAACAATAGATTGGTATGGTGTTTATACAGATTAAAATGTCAAACAATAGATTGGTTTGGTTTTTATACAGAACAAAATGTTAAACAATAGATTGGTTTGGTGTTTATACAGAAGAAAATGTCAAACAATAGATTGGTTTGTTGTTTATACAGAAGAAAATGATCAAACAATAGATTGGTTTGGTGTTTATACGGAATAAAATGTCAAACAATAGATTGGTTTGGTGTTTATACAGATGAAAATGATCAAACAATAGATTGGTTTGGTGTTTATACAGAATAAAATGTCAAACAATAGATTGATTTGGTGTTTATACAGAATAAAATGTCAAACAATAGATTGGTTTGGTGTTTATACAGATGAAAATGATCAAACAATAGAATGGTTTGGTGTTTATACAGATTAAAATGATCAAACAATAGATTGGTTTGGTGTTTATACAGATTAAAATGATGAAACAATAGATTGGTTTGGTGTTTATGCAGATTAAAATGTCAAACAATAGATTCGTTTGGTGTTTATACAGATTAAAATGTCAAAAAATAGATTGGTTTGGTGTTTATACAGAATAAAATGTCAAACAATAGATTGGTTTGGTGTTTATACAGATTAAAATTTCAAACAATAGATTGGTTTGGTGTTTATACAGAATAAAATGTCAAACAATAGATTGGTTTCGTGTTTATACAGAATAAAATGTCAAACAATAGATTGGTTTGGTGTTTATACAGATTAAAATGATGAAACAATAGATTGGTTTGGTGTTTATACAGATTAAAATGATCTAACAATAGATTGGTCAGGTATTCATATAGATTAAAATGATCAAACTATAGATTGGTCTGGTGTTTATACAGGATAAAATGTCAAACAATAGATTGGTTTGGTGTTTATACAGAAGAAAATGATCAAACAATAGATTGGTTTGGTGTTTATACAGATTAAAATGTCAAACAAAAGATTGATTTGGTGTTTATACAGATTAAAATGATGAAACAATAGATTGGTTTGGTGTTTATACAGATTAAAATGATCTAACAATAGATTGGTCTGGTATTTATATAGATTAAAATGATCAAACTATAGATTGGTCTGGTGTTTATACAGATTAAAATGTCAAACAATAGATTGGTTTGGTGTTTATATAGATTAAAATGATCAAACAATAGATTGGTTTGGTGTTTATACAGATTAAAATGTCAAACAATAGATTGGTTTGGTGTTTATACAGATTAAAATGTCAAACAATAGATTGGTTTGGTGTTTATACAGAATAAAATGTCAAATAATAGATTGGTTTGGTGTTTATACAGATTAAAATGTCAAACAATAGATTGGTTTGGTGTTTATATAGATTAAAATGATCAAACAATAGATTGGTTTGGTGTTTATACAGATTAAAATGTCAAACAATAGATTGGTTTGATGTTTATACAGAATAAAATGTCAAACAATAGATTGGTTTGTTGTTTATACAGATTAAAATGTCAAACAATAGATTGGTTTGGTGTTTATACAGAATAAAAGGTCAAACAATAGATTGGTTTGGTGTTTATGCAGATTAAAATGTCAAACAATAGATTGGTTTGGTGTTTATGCAGATTAAAATGTCAAACAATTGATTTGGTCTGGTGTTTATACAGATTAAAATGTCAAACAATAGATTGGTTTGGTGTTTATGCAGATTACAATTATCAAACAATAGATTGGTTTGATATTTATACAGAATAAAATGTCAAACAATAGATTGGTTTGGTGTTTATGCAGATTAAAATGAACAAACAATAGATTGGTTTGGTGTCTATGCAGATTAAAATGTCAAACAATAGATTGGTTTGGTGTTTATACAGATTAAAATGTCAAACAATAGATTGATTTGGTGTTTATACAGATTAAAATGATCAAACAATAGATTGGTTTGGTGTTTATACAGATTAAAATGTCAAACAATAGATTGGTTTGGTGTTTATACAGACTAAAATGATCAAACAATAGATTATTTTGGTGTTTATACAGAATAAAATGTCAAACAATATATTGGTATGGTGTTTATACAGATTAAAATGTCAAACAATAGATTGGTTTGGTTTTTATACAGAACAAAATGTTAAACAATAGATTGGTTTGGTGTTTATACAGAAGAAAATGTCAAACAATAGATTGGTTTGTTGTTTATACAGAAGAAAATGATCAAACAATAGATTGGTTTGGTGTTTATACGGAATAAAATGTCAAACAATAGATTGGTTTGGTGTTTATACAGATGAAAATGATCAAACAATAGATTGGTTTGGTGTTTATACAGAATAAAATGTCAAACAATAGATTGATTTGGTGTTTATACAGAATAAAATGTCAAACAATAGATTGGTTTGGTGTTTATACAGATGAAAATGATCAAACAATAGAATGGTTTGGTGTTTATACAGATTAAAATGATCAAACAATAGATTGGTTTGGTGTTTATACAGATTAAAATGATGAAACAATAGATTGGTTTGGTGTTTATGCAGATTAAAATGTCAAACAATAGATTCGTTTGGTGTTTATACAGATTAAAATGTCAAACAATAGATTGGTTTGGTGTTTATACAGAATAAAATGTCAAACAATAGATTGGTTTGGTGTTTATACAGATTAAAATTTCAAACAATAGATTGGTTTGGTGTTTATACAGAATAAAATGTCAAACAATAGATTGGTTTCGTGTTTATACAGAATAAAATGTCAAACAATAGATTGGTTTGGTGTTTATACAGATTAAAATGATGAAACAATAGATTGGTTTGGTGTTTATACAGATTAAAATGATCTAACAATAGATTGGTCTGGTATTCATATAGATTAAAATGATCAAACTATAGATTGGTCTGGTGTTTATACAGGATAAAATGTCAAACAATAGATTGGTTTGGTGTTTATACAGAAGAAAATGATCAAACAATAGATTGGTTTGGTGTTTATACAGATTAAAATGTCAAACAAAAGATTGATTTGGTGTTTATACAGATTAAAATGTCAAACAATAGATTGGTTTGGTGTTTATACAGATTAAAATTTCAAACAATAGATTGGTTTGGTGTTTATACAGAATAAAATGTCAAACAATAGATTGGTTTCGTGTTTATACAGAATAAAATGTCAAACAATAGATTGGTTTGGTGTTTATACAGATTAAAATGATGAAACAATAGATTGGTTTGGTGTTTATACAGATTAAAATGATTTAACAATAGATTGGTCTGGTATTTATATAGATTAAAATGATCAAACTATAGATTGGTCTGGTGTTTATACAGATTAAAATGTCAAACAATAGATTGGTTTGGTGTTTATATAGATTAAAATGATCAAACAATAGATTGGGCTGGTGTTTATACAGATTAAAATGATCAAACAATAGATTGGTTTGGTGTTTATACAGATTAAAATGTCAAACAATAGATTGGTTTGGTGTTTATACAGATTAAAATGTCAAACAATAGATTGGTTTGGTGTTTATACAGATTAAAATGTCAAACAATAGATTGGTTTGGTGTTTATACAGAATAAAATGTCAAACAATAGATTGGTTTGGTGTTTATACAGATTAAAATGTCAAACAATAGATTGGTTTGGTGTTTATATAGATTAAAATGATCAAACAATAGATTGGTTTGGTGTTTATACAGATTAAAATGTCAAACAATAGATTGGTTTGATGTTTATACAGAATAAAATGTCAAACAATAGATTGGTTTGGTGTTTATACAGATTAAAATGTCAAACAATAGATTGGTTTGGTGTTTATACAGATTAAAAGGTCAAACAATAGATTGGTTTGGTGTTTATGCAGATTAAAATGTCAAACAATAGATTGGTTTGGTGTTTATGCAGATTAAAATGTCAAACAATTGATTTGGTCTGGTGTTTATACAGATTAAAATGTCAAACAATAGATTGGTTTGGTGTTTATGCAGATTACAATTATCAAACAATAGATTGGTTTGATATTTATACAGAATAAAATGTCAAACAATAGATTGGTTTGGTGTTTATGCAGATTAAAATGAACAAACAATAGATTGGTTTGGTGTTTATGCAGATTAAAATGTCAAACAATAGATTGGTTTGGTGTTTATGCAGATTAAAATGTCAAACAATAGATTGGTTTGGTGTTTATACAGATTAAAATGTCAAACAATAGATTGATTTGGTGTTTATACAGATTAAAATGATCAAACAATAGATTGGTATGGTGTTTATACAGATTAAAATGTCAAACAATAGATTGGTTTGGTTTTTATACAGAACAAAATGTTAAATAATAGATTGGTTTGGTGTTTATACAGAAGAAAATGTCAAACAATAGATTGGTATGGTGTTTATACAGATTAAAATGTCAAACAATAGATTGGTTTGGTTTTTATACAGATTAAAATGATCAAACAATAGATTGGTTTGGTGTTTATGCAGATGAAAATGATCAAACAATAGATTTGTTTGGTGTTTATACAGATTAAAATGTCAAACAATAGATTGGTTTGGTGTTTATACAGATTACAATTATCAAACAATAGATTGGTTTGATATTTATACAGAATAAAATGTCAAACAATAGATTGGTTTGGTGTTTATGCAGATTAAAATGAACAAACAATAGATTGGTTTGGTGTTTATGCAGATTAAAATGTCAAACAATAGATTGGTTTGGTGTTTATACAGATTAAAATGATCATTTATACAGATTAAAATGTCAAACAATAGATTGGTTTGGTGTTTATACAGACTAAAATGATCAAACAATTGATTGGTTTGGTGTTTATACAGATTAAAATGTCAAACAGTAGATTGGTTTGGTGTTTATACAGATTAAAATGTCAAACAATAGATTGGTTTGGTGTTTATACAGATTAAAATGTCAAACAATGGATTGGTTTGATGTTTATACAGATTAAAATGATCAAACAATAGATTGGTTTGGTGTTTATACAGATTAAAATGTCAAACAATAGATTGGTTTGGTGTTTATACAGATTAAAATGATCAAACAATAGATTGGTTTGGTGTTTATACAGATTAAAATGATCAAACAATAGATTGGTTTGGTGTTTATACAGATTAAAATGTCAAACAATAGATTGGTTTGATGTTTATACAGAATAAAATGTCAAACAATAGATTGGTTTGGTGTTTATACAGATTAAAATGTCAAACAATAGATTGGTTTGGTGTTTATACAGATTAAAAGGTCAAACAATAGATTGGTTTGGTGTTTATGCAGATTAAAATGTCAAACAATAGATTGGTTTGGTGTTTATGCAGATTAAAATGTCAAACAATTGATTTGGTCTGGTGTTTATACAGATTAAAATGTCAAACAATAGATTGGTTTGGTGTTTATGCAGATTACAATTATCAAACAATAGATTGGTTTGATATTTATACAGAATAAAATGTCAAACAATAGATTGGTTTGGTGTTTATACAGATTAAAATTTCAAACAATAGATTGGTTTGGTGTTTATACAGAATAAAATGTCAAACAATAGATTGGTTTCGTGTTTATACAGAATAAAATGTCAAACAATAGATTGGTTTGGTGTTTATACAGATTAAAATGATGAAACAATAGATTGGTTTGGTGTTTATACAGATTAAAATGATCTAACAATAGATTCGTTTGGTGTTTATACAGATTAAAATGTCAAACAATAGATTGGTTTGGTGTTTATACAGAATAAAATGTCAAACAATAGTTTGGTTTGGTGTTTATACAGATCAAAATTTCAAACAATAGATTGGTTTGGTGTTTATACAGATTAAAATGTCAAACAATAGATTGGTTTGGTGTTTATACAGATTAAAATTTCAAACAATAGATTGGTTTGGTGTTTATACAGAATAAAATGTAAAACAATAGATTGGTTTCGTGTTTATACAGAATAAAATGTCAAACAATAGATTGGTTTGGTGTTTATACAGATTAAAATGATGAAACAATAGATTGGTTTGGTGTTTATACAGATTAAAATGATCTAACAATAGATTGGTCTGGTATTTATATAGATTAAAATGATCAAACTATAGATTGGTCTGGTGTTTATACAGATTAAAATGTCAAACAATAGATTGGTTTGGTGTTTATATAGATTAAAATGATCAAACAATAGATTGGGCTGGTGTTTATACAGATTAAAATGATCAAACAATAGATTGGTTTGGTGTTTATACAGATTAAAATGTCAAACAATAGATTGGTTTGGTGTTTATACAGATTAAAATGTCAAACAATAGATTGGTTTGGTGTTTATACAGATTAAAATGTCAAACAATAGATTGGTTTGGTGTTTATACAGAATAAAATGTCAAACAATAGATTGGTTTGGTGTTTATACAGATTAAAATGTCAAACAATAGATTGGTTTGGTGTTTATATAGATTAAAATGATCAAACAATAGATTGGTTTGGTGTTTATACAGATTAAAATGTCAAACAATAGATTGGTTTGATGTTTATACAGAATAAAATGTCAAACAATAGATTGGTTTGGTGTTTATACAGATTAAAATGTCAAACAATAGATTGGTTTGGTGTTTATACAGATTAAAAGGTCAAACAATAGATTGGTTTGGTGTTTATGCAGATTAAAATGTCAAACAATAGATTGGTTTGGTGTTTATGCAGATTAAAATGTCAAACAATTGATTTGGTCTGGTGTTTATACAGATTAAAATGTCAAACAATAGATTGGTTTGGTGTTTATGCAGATTACAATTATCAAACAATAGATTGGTTTGATATTTATACAGAATAAAATGTCAAACAATAGATTGGTTTGGTGTTTATGCAGATTAAAATGAACAAACAATAGATTGGTTTGGTGTTTATGCAGATTAAAATGTCAAACAATAGATTGGTTTGGTGTTTATGCAGATTAAAATGTCAAACAATAGATTGGTTTGGTGTTTATACAGATTAAAATGTCAAACAATAGATTGATTTGGTGTTTATACAGATTAAAATGATCAAACAATAGATTGGTATGGTGTTTATACAGATTAAAATGTCAAACAATAGATTGGTTTGGTTTTTATACAGAACAAAATGTTAAATAATAGATTGGTTTGGTGTTTATACAGAAGAAAATGTCAAACAATAGATTGGTATGGTGTTTATACAGATTAAAATGTCAAACAATAGATTGGTTTGGTTTTTATACAGATTAAAATGATCAAACAATAGATTGGTTTGGTGTTTATGCAGATGAAAATGATCAAACAATAGATTTGTTTGGTGTTTATACAGATTAAAATGTCAAACAATAGATTGGTTTGGTGTTTATACAGATTACAATTATCAAACAATAGATTGGTTTGATATTTATACAGAATAAAATGTCAAACAATAGATTGGTTTGGTGTTTATGCAGATTAAAATGAACAAACAATAGATTGGTTTGGTGTTTATGCAGATTAAAATGTCAAACAATAGATTGGTTTGGTGTTTATACAGATTAAAATGATCATTTATACAGATTAAAATGTCAAACAATAGATTGGTTTGGTGTTTATACAGACTAAAATGATCAAACAATTGATTGGTTTGGTGTTTATACAGATTAAAATGTCAAACAGTAGATTGGTTTGGTGTTTATACAGATTAAAATGTCAAACAATAGATTGGTTTGGTGTTTATACAGATTAAAATGTCAAACAATGGATTGGTTTGATGTTTATACAGATTAAAATGATCAAACAATAGATTGGTTTGGTGTTTATACAGATTAAAATGTCAAACAATAGATTGGTTTGGTGTTTATACAGATTAAAATGATCAAACAATAGATTGGTTTGGTGTTTATACAGATTAAAATGATCAAACAATAGATTGGTTTGGTGTTTATACAGATTAAAATGTCAAACAATAGATTGGTTTGATGTTTATACAGAATAAAATGTCAAACAATAGATTGGTTTGGTGTTTATACAGATTAAAATGTCAAACAATAGATTGGTTTGGTGTTTATACAGATTAAAAGGTCAAACAATAGATTGGTTTGGTGTTTATGCAGATTAAAATGTCAAACAATAGATTGGTTTGGTGTTTATGCAGATTAAAATGTCAAACAATTGATTTGGTCTGGTGTTTATACAGATTAAAATGTCAAACAATAGATTGGTTTGGTGTTTATGCAGATTACAATTATCAAACAATAGATTGGTTTGATATTTATACAGAATAAAATGTCAAACAATAGATTGGTTTGGTGTTTATACAGATTAAAATTTCAAACAATAGATTGGTTTGGTGTTTATACAGAATAAAATGTCAAACAATAGATTGGTTTCGTGTTTATACAGAATAAAATGTCAAACAATAGATTGGTTTGGTGTTTATACAGATTAAAATGATGAAACAATAGATTGGTTTGGTGTTTATACAGATTAAAATGATCTAACAATAGATTCGTTTGGTGTTTATACAGATTAAAATGTCAAACAATAGATTGGTTTGGTGTTTATACAGAATAAAATGTCAAACAATAGTTTGGTTTGGTGTTTATACAGATCAAAATTTCAAACAATAGATTGGTTTGGTGTTTATACAGATTAAAATGTCAAACAATAGATTGGTTTGGTGTTTATACAGATTAAAATTTCAAACAATAGATTGGTTTGGTGTTTATACAGAATAAAATGTAAAACAATAGATTGGTTTCGTGTTTATACAGAATAAAATGTCAAACAATAGATTGGTTTGGTGTTTATACAGATTAAAATGATGAAACAATAGATTGGTTTGGTGTTTATACAGATTAAAATGATCTAACAATAGATTGGTCTGGTATTTATATAGATTAAAATGATCAAACTATAGATTGGTCTGGTGTTTATACAGATTAAAATGTCAAACAATAGATTGGTTTGGTGTTTATATAGATTAAAATGATCAAACAATAGATTGGGCTGGTGTTTATACAGATTAAAATGATCAAACAATAGATTGGTTTGGTGTTTATACAGATTAAAATGTCAAACAATAGATTGGTTTGGTGTTTATACAGATTAAAATGTCAAACAATAGATTGGTTTGGTGTTTATACAGATTAAAATGTCAAACAATAGATTGGTTTGGTGTTTATACAGAATAAAATGTCAAACAATAGATTGGTTTGGTGTTTATACAGATTAAAATGTCAAACAATAGATTGGTTTGGTGTTTATATAGATTAAAATGATCAAACAATAGATTGGTTTGGTGTTTATACAGATTAAAATGTCAAACAATAGATTGGTTTGATGTTTATACAGAATAAAATGTCAAACAATAGATTGGTTTGGTGTTTATACAGATTAAAATGTCAAACAATAGATTGGTTTGGTGTTTATACAGATTAAAAGGTCAAACAATAGATTGGTTTGGTGTTTATGCAGATTAAAATGTCAAACAATAGATTGGTTTGGTGTTTATGCAGATTAAAATGTCAAACAATTGATTTGGTCTGGTGTTTATACAGATTAAAATGTCAAACAATAGATTGGTTTGGTGTTTATGCAGATTACAATTATCAAACAATAGATTGGTTTGATATTTATACAGAATAAAATGTCAAACAATAGATTGGTTTGGTGTTTATGCAGATTAAAATGAACAAACAATAGATTGGTTTGGTGTTTATGCAGATTAAAATGTCAAACAATAGATTGGTTTGGTGTTTATGCAGATTAAAATGTCAAACAATAGATTGGTTTGGTGTTTATACAGATTAAAATGTCAAACAATAGATTGATTTGGTGTTTATACAGATTAAAATGATCAAACAATAGATTGGTATGGTGTTTATACAGATTAAAATGTCAAACAATAGATTGGTTTGGTTTTTATACAGAACAAAATGTTAAATAATAGATTGGTTTGGTGTTTATACAGAAGAAAATGTCAAACAATAGATTGGTATGGTGTTTATACAGATTAAAATGTCAAACAATAGATTGGTTTGGTTTTTATACAGATTAAAATGATCAAACAATAGATTGGTTTGGTGTTTATGCAGATGAAAATGATCAAACAATAGATTTGTTTGGTGTTTATACAGATTAAAATGTCAAACAATAGATTGGTTTGGTGTTTATACAGATTACAATTATCAAACAATAGATTGGTTTGATATTTATACAGAATAAAATGTCAAACAATAGATTGGTTTGGTGTTTATGCAGATTAAAATGAACAAACAATAGATTGGTTTGGTGTTTATGCAGATTAAAATGTCAAACAATAGATTGGTTTGGTGTTTATACAGATTAAAATGTCAAACAATAGATTGGTTTGGTGTTTATACAGATTAAAATGATCATTTATACAGATTAAAATGTCAAACAATAGATTGGTTTGGTGTTTATACAGACTAAAATGATCAAACAATTGATTGGTTTGGTGTTTATACAGATTAAAATGTCAAACAGTAGATTGGTTTGGTGTTTATACAGATTAAAATGTCAAACAATAGATTGGTTTGGTGTTTATACAGATTAAAATGTCAAACAATGGATTGGTTTGATGTTTATACAGATTAAAATGATCAAACAATAGATTGGTTTGGTGTTTATACAGATTAAAATGTCAAACAATAGATTGGTTTGGTGTTTATACAGATTAAAATGATCAAACAATAGATTGGTTTGGTGTTTATACAGATTAAAATGATCAAACAATAGATTGGTTTGGTGTTTATACAGATTAAAATGTCAAACAATAGATTGGTTTGATGTTTATACAGAATAAAATGTCAAACAATAGATTGGTTTGGTGTTTATACAGATTAAAATGTCAAACAATAGATTGGTTTGGTGTTTATACAGATTAAAAGGTCAAACAATAGATTGGTTTGGTGTTTATGCAGATTAAAATGTCAAACAATAGATTGGTTTGGTGTTTATGCAGATTAAAATGTCAAACAATTGATTTGGTCTGGTGTTTATACAGATTAAAATGTCAAACAATAGATTGGTTTGGTGTTTATGCAGATTACAATTATCAAACAATAGATTGGTTTGATATTTATACAGAATAAAATGTCAAACAATAGATTGGTTTGGTGTTTATACAGATTAAAATTTCAAACAATAGATTGGTTTGGTGTTTATACAGAATAAAATGTCAAACAATAGATTGGTTTCGTGTTTATACAGAATAAAATGTCAAACAATAGATTGGTTTGGTGTTTATACAGATTAAAATGATGAAACAATAGATTGGTTTGGTGTTTATACAGATTAAAATGATCTAACAATAGATTCGTTTGGTGTTTATACAGATTAAAATGTCAAACAATAGATTGGTTTGGTGTTTATACAGAATAAAATGTCAAACAATAGATTGGTTTGGTGTTTATACAGATCAAAATTTCAAACAATAGATTGGTTTGGTGTTTATACAGAATAAAATGTCAAACAATAGATTGGTTTCGTGTTTATACAGAATAAAATGTCAAACAATAGATTGGTTTGGTGTTTATACAGATTAAAATGATGAAACAATAGATTGGTTTGGTGTTTATACAGATTATAATGATCTAACAATAGATTGGTCTGGTATTTATATAGATTAAAATGATCAAACTATAGATTGGTCTGGTGTTTATACAGGATAAAATGTCAAACAATAGATTGGTTTGGTGTTTATACAGAAGAAAATGATCAAACAATAGATTGGTTTGGTGTTTATACAGATTAAAATGTCAAACAAAAGATTGATTTGGTGTTTATACAGATTAAAATGTCAAACAATAGATTGGTTTGGTGTTTATACAGATTAAAATTTCAAACAATAGATTGGTTTGGTGTTTATACAGAATAAAATGTCAAACAATAGATTGGTTTCGTGTTTATACAGAATAAAATGTCAAACAATAGATTGGTTTGGTGTTTATACAGATTAAAATGATGAAACAATAGATTGGTTTGGTGTTTATACAGATTAAAATGATCTAACAATAGATTGGTCTGGTATTTATATAGATTAAAATGATCAAACTATAGATTGGTCTGGTGTTTATACAGATTAAAATGTCAAACAATAGATTGGTTTGGTGTTTATATAGATTAAAATGATCAAACAATAGATTGGGCTGGTGTTTATACAGATTAAAATGATCAAACAATAGATTGGTTTGGTGTTTATACAGATTAAAATGTCAAACAATAGATTGGTTTGGTGTTTATACAGATTAAAATGTCAAACAATAGATTGGTTTGGTGTTTATACAGAATAAAATGTCAAACAATAGATTGGTTTGGTGTTTATACAGATTAAAATGTCAAACAATAGATTGGTTTGGTGTTTATATAGATTAAAATGATCAAACAATAGATTGGTTTGATGTTTATACAGATTAAAATGTCAAACAATAGATTGGTTTGATGTTTATACAGAATAAAATATCAAACAATAGATTGGTTTGGTGTTTATACAGATTAAATTGTCAAACAATAGATTGGTTTGGTGTTTATACAGATTAAAAGGTCAAACAATAG
Organism: Bathymodiolus brooksi; assembly: GCA_963680875.1. Lineage (NCBI taxonomy): Eukaryota > Metazoa > Mollusca > Bivalvia > Mytilida > Modiolidae > Bathymodiolus > Bathymodiolus brooksi. Next base: position 6,849,090 of record OY804580.1, on the reverse strand, counting down.
ATTGGTTTGGTGTTTATGCAGATTAAAATGTCAAACAATAGATTGGTTTGGTGTTTATGCAGATTAAAATGTCAAACAATTGATTTGGTCTGGTGTTTATACAGATTAAAATGTCAAACAATAGATTGGTTTGGTGTTTATGCAGATTACAATTATCAAACAATAGATTGGTTTGATATTTATACAGAATAAAATGTCAAACAATAGATTGGTTTGGTGTTTATGCAGATTAAAATGAACAAACAATAGATTGGTTTGGTGTTTATGCAGATTAAAATGTCAAACAATAGATTGGTTTGGTGTTTATACAGATTAAAATGTCAAACAATAGATTGGTTTGGTGTTTATACAGATTAAAATGTCAAACAATAGATTGATTTGGTGTTTATACAGATTAAAATGATCAAACAATAGATTGGTTTGGTGTTTATACAGATTAAAATGTCAAACAATAGATTGGTTTGGTGTTTATACAGACTAAAATTATCAAACAATAGATTATTTTGGTGTTTATACAGAATAAAATGTCAAACAATAGATTGGTATGGTGTTTATACAGATTAAAATGTCAAACAATAGATTGGTTTGGTTTTTATACAGATTAAAATGATCAAACAATAGATTGGTTTGGTGTTTATGCAGATGAAAATGATCAAACAATAGATTTGTTTGGTGTTTATACAGATTAAAATGTCAAACAATAGATTGGTTTGGTGTTTATACAGATTACAATTATCAAACAATAGATTGGTTTGATATTTATACAGAATTAAATGTCAAACAATAGATTGGTTTGGTGTTTATGCAGATTAAAATGAACAAACAATAGATTGGTTTGGTGTTTATGCAGATTAAAATGTCAAACAATAGATTGGTTTGGTGTTTATACAGATTAAAACGTCAAACAATAGATTGGTTTGGTGTTTATACAGATTAAAATGATCATTTATACAGATTAAAATGTCAAACAGTAGATTGGTTTGGTGTTTATACAGACTAAAATGATCAAACAATTGATTGGTTTGGTGTTTATATAGATTAAAATGTCAAACAGTAGATTGGTTTGGTGTTTATACAGATTAAAATGTCAAACAATAGATTGGTTTGGTGTTTATACAGATTAAAATGTCAAACAATAGATTGGTTTGGTGTTTATACAGATTAAAATGATCAAACAATAGATTGGTTTGGTGTTTATACAGATTAAAATGTCAAACAATAGATTGGTTTGGTGTTTATACAGATTAAAATGATCAAACAATAGATTGGTTTGGTGTTTATACAGATTAAAATGATCAAACAATAGATTGGTTTGGTGTTTATATAGATTAAAATGATCAAACAATAGATTGGTTTGTTGTTTATACAGATTAAAATGTCAAACAATAGATTGGTTTGATGTTTATACAGAATAAAATGTCAAACAATAGATTGGTTTGGTGTTTATACAGATTAAAATGTCAAACAATAGATTGGTTTGGTGTTTATACAGATTAAAAGGTCAAACAATAGATTGGTTTGGTGTTTATGCAGATTAAAATGTCAAACAATAGATTGGTTTGGTGTTTATGCAGATTAAAATGAACAAACAATAGATTGGTTTGGTGTTTATGCAGATTAAAATGTCAAACAATAGATTGGTTTGGTGTTTATGCAGATTAAAATGTCAAACAATAGATTGGTTTGGTGTTTATACAGATTAAAATGTCAAACAATAGATTGATTTGGTGTTTATACAGATTAAAATGATCAAACAATAGATTGGTATGGTGTTTATACAGATTAAAATGTCAAACAATAGATTGGTTTGGTTTTTATACAGAACAAAATGTTAAATAATAGATTGGTTTGGTGTTTATACAGAAGAAAATGTCAAACAATAGATTGGTATGGTGTTTATACAGATTAAAATGTCAAACAATAGATTGGTTTGGTTTTTATACAGATTAAAATGATCAAACAATAGATTGGTTTGGTGTTTATGCAGATGAAAATGATCAAACAATAGATTTGTTTGGTGTTTATACAGATTAAAATGTCAAACAATAGATTGGTTTGGTGTTTATACAGATTACAATTATCAAACAATAGATTGGTTTGATATTTATACAGAATAAAATGTCAAACAATAGATTGGTTTGGTGTTTATGCAGATTAAAATGAACAAACAATAGATTGGTTTGGTGTTTATGCAGATTAAAATGTCAAACAATAGATTGGTTTGGTGTTTATACAGATTAAAATGTCAAACAATAGATTGGTTTGGTGTTTATACAGATTAAAATGATCATTTATACAGATTAAAATGTCAAACAATAGATTGGTTTGGTGTTTATACAGACTAAAATGATCAAACAATTGATTGGTTTGGTGTTTATACAGATTAAAATGTCAAACAGTAGATTGGTTTGGTGTTTATACAGATTAAAATGTCAAACAATAGATTGGTTTGGTGTTTATACAGATTAAAATGTCAAACAATGGATTGGTTTGATGTTTATACAGATTAAAATGATCAAACAATAGATTGGTTTGGTGTTTATACAGATTAAAATATCAAACAATAGATTGGTTTGGTGTTTATACAGATTAAAATGATCAAACAATAGATTGGTTTGGTGTTTATACAGATTAAAATGATCAAACAATAGATTGGTTTGGTGTTTATACAGATTAAAATGTCAAACAATAGATTGGTTTGATGTTTATACAGAATAAAATGTCAAACAATAGATTGGTTTGGTGTTTATACAGAATAAAATGTCAAACAATAGATTGGTTTGGTGTTTATACAGATTAAAAGGTCAAACAATAGATTGGTTTGGTGTTTATGCAGATTAAAATGTCAAACAATAGATTGGTTTGGTGTTTATGCAGATTAAAATGTCAAACAATTGATTTGGTCTGGTGTTTATACAGATTAAAATGTCAAACAATAGATTGGTTTGGTGTTTATGCAGATTACAATTATCAAACAATAGATTGGTTTGATATTTATACAGAATAAAATGTCAAACAATAGATTGGTTTGGTGTTTATACAGATTAAAATTTCAAACAATAGATTGGTTTGGTGTTTATACAGAATAAAATGTCAAACAATAGATTGGTTTCGTGTTTATACAGAATAAAATGTCAAACAATAGATTGGTTTGGTGTTTATACAGATTAAAATGATGAAACAATAGATTGGTTTGGTGTTTATACAGATTAAAATGATCTAACAATAGATTCGTTTGGTGTTTATACAGATTAAAATGTCAAACAATAGATTGGTTTGGTGTTTATACAGAATAAAATGTCAAACAATAGATTGGTTTGGTGTTTATACAGATCAAAATTTCAAACAATAGATTGTTTGGTGTTTATACAGAATAAAATGTCAAACAATAGATTGGTTTCGTGTTTATACAGAATAAAATGTCAAACAATAGATTGGTTTGGTGTTTATACAGATTAAAATGATGAAACAATAGATTGGTTTGGTGTTTATACAGATTAAAATGATCTAACAATAGATTGGTCTGGTATTTATATAGATTAAAATGATCAAACAATAGATTGGTCTGGTGTTTATACAGGATAAAATGTCAAACAATAGATTGGTTTGGTGTTTATACAGAAGAAAATGATCAAACAATAGATTGGTTTGGTGTTTATACAGATTAAAATGTCAAACAAAAGATTGATTTGGTGTTTATACAGATTAAAATGTCAAACAATAGATTGGTTTGGTGTTTATACAGATTAAAATTTCAAACAATAGATTGGTTTGGTGTTTATACAGAATAAAATGTCAAACAATAGATTGGTTTCGTGTTTATACAGAATAAAATGTCAAACAATAGATTGGTTTGGTGTTTATACAGATTAAAATGATGAAACAATAGATTGGTTTGGTGTTTATACAGATTAAAATGATCTAACAATAGATTGGTCTGGTATTTATATAGATTAAAATGATCAAACTATAGATTGGTCTGGTGTTTATACAGATTAAAATGTCAAACAATAGATTGGTTTGGTGTTTATATAGATTAAAATGATCAAACAATAGATTGGGCTGGTGTTTATACAGATTAAAATGATCAAACAATAGATTGGTTTGGTGTTTATACAGATTAAAATGTCAAACAATAGATTGGTTTGGTGTTTATACAGATTAAAATGTCAAACAATAGATTGGTTTGGTGTTTATACAGAATAAAATGTCAAAAAATAGATTGGTTTGGTGTTTATACAGATTAAAATGTCAAACAATAGATTGGTTTGGTGTTTATATAGATTAAAATGATCAAACAATAGATTGGTTTGGTGTTTATACAGATTAAAATGTCAAACAATAGATTGGTTTGATGTTTATACAGAATAAAATATCAAACAATAGATTGGTTTGGTGTTTATACAGATTAAATTGTCAAACAATAGATTGGTTTGGTGTTTATACAGATTAAAAGGTCAAACAATAGATTGGTTTGGTGTTTATGCAGATTAAAATGTCAAACAATAGATTGGTTTGGTGTTTATGCAGATTAAAATGTCAAACAATTGATTTGGTCTGGTGTTTATACAGATTAAAATGTCAAACAATAGATTGGTTTGGTGTTTATGCAGATTACAATTATCAAACAATAGATTGGTTTGATATTTATACAGAATAAAATGTCAAACAATAGATTGGTTTGGTGTTTATGCAGATTAAAATGAACAAACAATAGATTGGTTTGGTGTTTATGCAGATTAAAATGTCAAACAATAGATTGGTTTGGTGTTTATACAGATTAAAATGTCAAACAATAGATTGGTTTGGTGTTTATACAGATTAAAATGTCAAACAATAGATTGATTTGGTGTTTATACAGATTAAAATGATCAAACAATAGATTGGTTTGGTGTTTATACAGATTAAAATGTCAAACAATAGATTGGTTTGGTGTTTATACAGACTAAAATTATCAAACAATAGATTATTTTGGTGTTTATACAGAATAAAATGTCAAACAATAGATTGGTATGGTGTTTATACAGATTAAAATGTCAAACAATAGATTGGTTTGGTTTTTATACAGATTAAAATGATCAAACAATAGATTGGTTTGGTGTTTATGCAGATGAAAATGATCAAACAATAGATTTGTTTGGTGTTTATACAGATTAAAATGTCAAACAATAGATTGGTTTGGTGTTTATACAGATTACAATTATCAAACAATAGATTGGTTTGATATTTATACAGAATTAAATGTCAAACAATAGATTGGTTTGGTGTTTATGCAGATTAAAATGAACAAACAATAGATTGGTTTGGTGTTTATGCAGATTAAAATGTCAAACAATAGATTGGTTTGGTGTTTATACAGATTAAAACGTCAAACAATAGATTGGTTTGGTGTTTATACAGATTAAAATGATCATTTATACAGATTAAAATGTCAAACAGTAGATTGGTTTGGTGTTTATACAGACTAAAATGATCAAACAATTGATTGGTTTGGTGTTTATACAGATTAAAATGTCAAACAGTAGATTGGTTTGGTGTTTATACAGATTAAAATGTCAAACAATAGATTGGTTTGGTGTTTATACAGATTAAAATGTCAAACAATAGATTGGTTTGGTGTTTATACAGATTAAAATGATCAAACAATAGATTGGTTTGGTGTTTATACAGATTAAAATGTCAAACAATAGATTGGTTTGGTGTTTATACAGATTAAAATGATCAAACAATAGATTGGTTTGGTGTTTATACAGATTAAAATGATCAAACAATAGATTGGTTTGGTGTTTATATAGATTAAAATGATCAAACAATAGATTGGTTTGTTGTTTATACAGATTAAAATGTCAAACAATAGATTGGTTTGATGTTTATACAGAATAAAATGTCAAACAATAGATTGGTTTGGTGTTTATACAGATTAAAATGTCAAACAATAGATTGGTTTGGTGTTTATACAGATTAAAAGGTCAAACAATAGATTGGTTTGGTGTTTATGCAGATTAAAATGTCAAACAATAGATTGGTTTGGTGTTTATGCAGATTAAAATGTCAAACAATTGATATGGTATGGTGTTTATACAGATTAAAATGTCAAACAATAGATTGGTTTGGTGTTTATCCAGATTACAATTATCAAACAATAGATTGGTTTGATATTTATACAGAATAAAATGTCAAACAATAGATTGGTTTGGTGTTTATACAGATTAAAATGATCTAACAATAGATTGGTCTGGTATTTATATAGATTAAAATGATCAAACTATAGATTGGTCTGGTGTTTATACAGGATAAAATTTCAAACAATAGATTGGTTTGGTGTTTATACAGAAGAAAATGATCAAACAATAGATTGGTTTGGTGTTTATACAGATTAAAATGTCAAACAAAAGATTGATTTGGTGTTTATACAGATTAAAATGTCAAACAATAGATTGGTTTGGTGTTTATACAGATTAAAATTTCAAACAATAGATTGGTTTGGTGTTTATACAGAATAAAATGTCAAACAATAGATTGGTTTCGTGTTTATACAGAATAAAATGTCAAACAATAGATTGGTTTGGTGTTTATACAGATTAAAATGATGAATTAAATAGATTGGTTTGGTGTTTATACAGATTAAAATGATCTAACAATAGATTGGTCTGGTATTTATATAGATTAAAATGATCAAACTATAGATTGGTCTGGTGTTTATACAGATTAAAATGTCAAACAATAGATTGGTTTGGTGTTTATATAGATTAAAATGATCAAACAATAGATTGGGCTGGTGTTTATACAGATTAAAATGATCAAACAATAGATTGGTTTGGTGTTTATACAGATTAAAATGTCAAACAATAGATTGGTTTGGTGTTTATACAGAATAAAATGTCAAACAATAGATTGGTTTGGTGTTTATACAGATTAAAATGTCAAACAATAGATTGGTTTGGTGTTTATATAGATTAAAATGATCAAACAATAGATTGGTTTGGTGTTTATACAGATTAAAATGTCAAACAATAGATTGGTTTGATGTTTATACAGAATAAAATGTCAAACAATAGATTGGTTTGGTGTTTATACAGATTAAAATGTCAAACAATAGATTGGTTTGGTGTTTATACAGATTAAAAGGTCAAACAATAGATTGGTTTGGTGTTTATGCAGATTAAAATGTCAAACAATAGATTGGTTTGGTGTTTATGCAGATTAAAATGTCAAACAATTGATTTGGTCTGGTGTTTATACAGATTAAAATGTCAAACAATAGATTGGTTTGGTGTTTATGCAGATTACAATTATCAAACAATAGATTGGTTTGATATTTATACAGAATAAAATGTCAAACAATAGATTGGTTTGGTGTTTATGCAGATTAAAATGAACAAACAATAGATTGGTTTGGTGTTTATGCAGATTAAAATGTCAAACAATAGATTGGTTTGGTGTTTATACAGATTAAAATGTCAAACAATAGATTGGTTTGGTGTTTATACAGATTAAAATGTCAAACAATAGATTGATTTGGTGTTTATACAGATTAAAATGATCAAACAATAGATTGGTTTGGTGTTTATACAGATCAAAATGTCAAACAATAGATTGGTTTGGTGTTTATACAGACTAAAATGATCAAACAATAGATTATTTTGGTGTTTATACAGAATAAATTGTCAAACAATAGATTGGTATGGTGTTTATACAGATTAAAATGTCAAACAATAGATTGGTTTGGTTTTTATACAGATTAAAATGATCAAACAATAGATTGGTTTGGTGTTTATGCAGATGAAAATGATCAAACAATAGATTTGTTTGGTGTTTATACAGATTACAATGTCAAACAATAGATTGGTTTGGTGTTTATACAGATTACAATTATCAAACAATAGATTGGTTTGATATTTATACAGATTAAAATGTCAAACAATAGATTGGTTTGGTGTTTATACAGATTAAAATGATCATTTATACAGATTAAAATGTCAAACAGTAGATTGGTTTGGTGTTTATACAGACTAAAATGATCAAACAATTGATTGGTTTGGTGTTTATACAGATTAAAATGTCAAACAGTAGATTGGTTTGGTGTTTATACAGATTAAAATGTCAAACAATAGATTGGTTTGGTGTTTATACAGATTAAAATGTCAAACAATAGATTGGTTTGGTGTTTATACAGATTAAAATGATCAAACAATAGATTGGTTTGGTGTTTATACAGATTAAAATGTCAAACAATAGATTGGTTTGGTGTTTATACAGATTAAAATGATCAAACAATAGATTGGTTTGGTGTTTATACAGATTAAAATGATCAAACAATAGATTGGTTTGGTGTTTATATAGATTAAAATGATCAAACAATAGATTGGTTTGGTGTTTATACAGATTAAAATGTCAAACAATAGATTGGTTTGATGTTTATACAGAATAAAATGTCAAACAATAGATTGGTTTGGTGTTTATACAGATTAAAATGTCAAACAATAGATTGGTTTGGTGTTTATGCAGATTAAAATGTCAAACAATTGATTTGGTCTGGTGTTTATACAGATTAAAATGTCAAACAATAGATTGGTTTGGTGTTTATGCAGATTACAATTATCAAACAATAGATTGGTTTGATATTTATACAGAATAAAATGTCAAACAATAGATTGGTTTGGTGTTTATGCAGATTAAAATGAACAAACAATAGATTGGTTTGGTGTTTATGCAGATTAAAATGTCAAACAATAGATTGGTTTGGTGTTTATACAGATTAAAATGTCAAACAATAGATTGGTTTGGTGTTTATACAGATTAAAATGTCAAACAATAGATTGATTTGGTGTTTATACAGATTAAAATGATCAAACAATAGATTGGTTTGGTGTTTATACAGATTAAAATGTCAAACAATAGATTGGTTTGGTGTTTATACAGACTAAAATGATCAAACAATAGATTATTTTGGTGTTTATACAGAATAAAATGTCAAACAATAGATTGGTATGGTGTTTATACAGATTAAAATGTCAAACAATAGATTGGTTTGGTTTTTATACAGATTAAAATGATCAAACAATAGATTGGTTTGGTGTTTATGCAGATGAAAATGATCAAACAATAGATTTGTTTGGTGTTTATACAGATTAAAATTATCAAACAATAGATTGGTTTGATATTTATACAGAATAAAATGTCAAACAATAGATTGGTTTGGTGTTTATGCAGATTAAAATGAACAAACAATAGATTGGTTTGGTGTTTATGCAGATTAAAATGTCAAACAATAGATTGGTTTGGTGTTTATACAGATTAAAATGTCAAACAATAGATTGGTTTGGTGTTTATACAGATTAAAATGATCATTTATACAGATTAAAATGTCAAACAGTAGATTGGTTTGGTGTTTATACAGACTAAAATGATCAAACAATAGATTGGTTTGGTGTTTATACAGATTAAAATGTCAAACAGTAGATTGGTTTGGTGTTTATACAGATTAAAATGTCAAACAATAGATTGGTTTGGTGTTTATACAGATTAAAATGTCAAACAATAGATTGGTTTGGTGTTTATACAGATTAAAATGATCAAACAATAGATTGGTTTGGTGTTTATACAGACTAAAATGATCAAACAATAGATTATTTTGGTGTTTATACAGAATAAAATGTCAAACAATAGATTGGTATGGTGTTTATACAGATTAAAATGTCAAACAATAGATTGGTTTGGTGTTTATGCAGATTACAATTATCAAACAATAGATTGGTTTGATATTTATACAGAATAAAATGTCAAACAATAGATTGGTTTGGTGTTTATGCAGATTAAAATGAACAAACAATAGATTGGTTTGGTGTTTATGCAGATTAAAATGTCAAACAATAGATTGGTTTGGTGTTTATACAGATTAAAATGTCAAACAATAGATTGGTTTGGTGTTTATACAGATTAAAATGTCAAACAATAGATTGATTTGGTGTTTATACAGATTAAAATGATCAAACAATAGATTGGTTTGGTGTTTATACAGATTAAAATGTCAAACAATAGATTGGTTTGGTGTTTATACAGACTAAAATGATCAAACAATAGATTATTTTGGTGTTTATACAGAATAAAATGTCAAACAATAGATTGGTATGGTGTTTATACAGATTAAAATGTCAAACAATAGATTGGTTTGGTTTTTATACAGATTAAAATGATCAAACAATAGATTGGTTTGGTGTTTATGCAGATGAAAATGATCAAACAATAGATTTGTTTGGTGTTTATACAGATTAAAATTATCAAACAATAGATTGGTTTGATATTTATACAGAATAAAATGTCAAACAATAGATTGGTTTGGTGTTTATGCAGATTAAAATGAACAAACAATAGATTGGTTTGGTGTTTATGCAGATTAAAATGTCAAACAATAGATTGGTTTGGTGTTTATACAGATTAAAATGTCAAACAATAGATTGGTTTGGTGTTTATACAGATTAAAATGATCATTTATACAGATTAAAATGTCAAACAGTAGATTGGTTTGGTGTTTATACAGACTAAAATGATCAAACAATAGATTGGTTTGGTGTTTATACAGATTAAAATGTCAAACAGTAGATTGGTTTGGTGTTTATACAGATTAAAATGTCAAACAATAGATTGGTTTGGTGTTTATACAGATTAAAATGTCAAACAATAGATTGGTTTGGTGTTTATACAGATTAAAATGATCAAACAATAGATTGGTTTGGTGTTTATACAGACTAAAATGATCAAACAATAGATTATTTTGGTGTTTATACAGAATAAAATGTCAAACAATAGATTGGTATGGTGTTTATACAGATTAAAATGTCAAACAATAGATTGGTTTGGTTTTTATACAGATTAAAATGATCAAACAATAGATTGGTTTGGTGTTTATGCAGATGAAAATGATCAAACAATAGATTTGTTTGGTGTTTATACAGATTAAAATTATCAAACAATAGATTGGTTTGATATTTATACAGAATAAAATGTCAAACAATAGATTGGTTTGGTGTTTATGCAGATTAAAATGAACAAACAATAGATTGGTTTGGTGTTTATACAGATTAAAATGTCAAACAATAGATTGGTTTGGTGTTTATACAGATTAAAATGTCAAACAATAGATTGGTTTGGTGTTTATACAGATTAAAATGTCAAACAATAGATTGGTTTGGTGTTTATACAGATTAAAATGATCAAACAATAGATTGGTTTGGTGTTTATACAGATTAAAATGTCAAACAATAGATTGGTTTGGTGTTTATACAGATTAAAATGATCAAACAATAGATTGGTTTGGTGTTTATACAGATTAAAATGATCAAACAATAGATTGGTTTGGTGTTTATATAGATTAAAATGATCAAACAATAGATTGGTTTGGTGTTTATACAGATTAAAATGTCAAACAATAGATTGGTTTGATGTTTATACAGAATAAAATGTCAAACAATAGATTGGTTTGGTGTTTATACAGATTAAAATGTCAAACAATAGATTGGTTTGGTGTTTATGCAGATTAAAATGTCAAACAATTGATTTGGTCTGGTGTTTATACAGATTAAAATGTCAAACAATAGATTGGTTTGGTGTTTATGCAGATTACAATTATCAAACAATAGATTGGTTTGATATTTATACAGAATAAAATGTCAAACAATAGATTGGTTTGGTGTTTATGCAGATTAAAATGAACAAACAATAGATTGGTTTGGTGTTTATGCAGATTAAAATGTCAAACAATAGATTGGTTTGGTGTTTATACAGATTAAAATGTCAAACAATAGATTGGTTTGGTGTTTATACAGATTAAAATGTCAAACAATAGATTGATTTGGTGTTTATACAGATTAAAATGATCAAACAATAGATTGGTTTGGTGTTTATACAGATTAAAATGTCAAACAATAGATTGGTTTGGTGTTTATACAGACTAAAATGATCAAACAATAGATTATTTTGGTGTTTATACAGAATAAAATGTCAAACAATAGATTGGTATGGTGTTTATACAGATTAAAATGTCAAACAATAGATTGGTTTGGTTTTTATACAGATTAAAATGATCAAACAATAGATTGGTTTGGTGTTTATGCAGATGAAAATGATCAAACAATAGATTTGTTTGGTGTTTATACAGATTAAAATTATCAAACAATAGATTGGTTTGATATTTATACAGAATAAAATGTCAAACAATAGATTGGTTTGGTGTTTATGCAGATTAAAATGAACAAACAATAGATTGGTTTGGTGTTTATGCAGATTAAAATGTCAAACAATAGATTGGTTTGGTGTTTATACAGATTAAAATGTCAAACAATAGATTGGTTTGGTGTTTATACAGATTAAAATGATCATTTATACAGATTAAAATGTCAAACAGTAGATTGGTTTGGTGTTTATACAGACTAAAATGATCAAACAATAGATTGGTTTGGTGTTTATACAGATTAAAATGTCAAACAGTAGATTGGTTTGGTGTTTATACAGATTAAAATGTCAAACAATAGATTGGTTTGGTGTTTATACAGATTAAAATGTCAAACAATAGATTGGTTTGGTGTTTATACAGATTAAAATGATCAAACAATAGATTGGTTTGGTGTTTATACAGACTAAAATGATCAAACAATAGATTATTTTGGTGTTTATACAGAATAAAATGTCAAACAATAGATTGGTATGGTGTTTATACAGATTAAAATGTCAAACAATAGATTGGTTTGGTGTTTATGCAGATTACAATTATCAAACAATAGATTGGTTTGATATTTATACAGAATAAAATGTCAAACAATAGATTGGTTTGGTGTTTATGCAGATTAAAATGAACAAACAATAGATTGGTTTGGTGTTTATGCAGATTAAAATGTCAAACAATAGATTGGTTTGGTGTTTATAGAGATTAAAATGTCAAACAATAGATTGGTTTGGTGTTTATACAGATTAAAATGTCAAACAATAGATTGATTTGGTGTTTATACAGATTAAAATGATCAAACAATAGATTGGTTTGGTGTTTATACAGATTAAAATGTCAAACAATAGATTGGTTTGGTGTTTATACAGACTAAAATGATCAAACAATAGATTATTTTGGTGTTTATACAGAATAAAATGTCAAACAATAGATTGGTATGGTGTTTATACAGATTAAAATGTCAAACAATAGATTGGTTTGGTTTTTATACAGATTAAAATGATCAAACAATAGATTGGTTTGGTGTTTATGCAGATGAAAATGATCAAACAATAGATTTGTTTGGTGTTTATACAGATTAAAATTATCAAACAATAGATTGGTTTGATATTTATACAGAATAAAATGTCAAACAATAGATTGGTTTGGTGTTTATGCAGATTAAAATGAACAAACAATAGATTGGTTTGGTGTTTATGCAGATTAAAATGTCAAACAATAGATTGGTTTGGTGTTTATACAGATTAAAATGTCAAACAATAGATTGGTTTGGTGTTTATACAGATTAAAATGATCATTTATACAGATTAAAATGTCAAACAGTAGATTGGTTTGGTGTTTATACAGACTAAAATGATCAAACAATAGATTGGTTTGGTGTTTATACAGATTAAAATGTCAAACAGTAGATTGGTTTGGTGTTTATACAGATTAAAATGTCAAACAATAGATTGGTTTGGTGTTTATACAGATTAAAATGTCAAACAATAGATTGGTTTGGTGTTTATACAGATTAAAATGATCAAACAATAGATTGGTTTGGTGTTTATACAGACTAAAATGATCAAACAATAGATTATTTTGGTGTTTATACAGAATAAAATGTCAAACAATAGATTGGTATGGTGTTTATACAGATTAAAATGTCAAACAATAGATTGGTTTGGTTTTTATACAGATTAAAATGATCAAACAATAGATTGGTTTGGTGTTTATGCAGATGAAAATGATCAAACAATAGATTTGTTTGGTGTTTATACAGATTAAAATTATCAAACAATAGATTGGTTTGATATTTATACAGAATAAAATGTCAAACAATAGATTGGTTTGGTGTTTATGCAGATTAAAATGAACAAACAATAGATTGGTTTGGTGTTTATACAGATTAAAATGTCAAACAATAGATTGGTTTGGTGTTTATACAGATTAAAATGTCAAACAATAGATTGGTTTGGTGTTTATACAGATTAAAATGTCAAACAATAGATTGGTTTGGTGTTTATACAGATTAAAATGATCAAACAATAGATTGGTTTGGTGTTTATACAGATTAAAATGTCAAACAATAGATTGGTTTGGTGTTTATACAGATTAAAATGATCAAACAATAGATTGGTTTGGTGTTTATACAGATTAAAATGATCAAACAATAGATTGGTTTGGTGTTTATATAGATTAAAATGATCAAACAATAGATTGGTTTGGTGTTTATACAGATTAAAATGTCAAACAATAGATTGGTTTGATGTTTATACAGAATAAAATGTCAAACAATAGATTGGTTTGGTGTTTATACAGATTAAAATGTCAAACAATAGATTGGTTTGGTGTTTATGCAGATTAAAATGTCAAACAATTGATTTGGTCTGGTGTTTATACAGATTAAAATGTCAAACAATAGATTGGTTTGGTGTTTATGCAGATTACAATTATCAAACAATAGATTGGTTTGATATTTATACAGAATAAAATGTCAAACAATAGATTGGTTTGGTGTTTATGCAGATTAAAATGAACAAACAATAGATTGGTTTGGTGTTTATGCAGATTAAAATGTCAAACAATAGATTGGTTTGGTGTTTATACAGATTAAAATGTCAAACAATAGATTGGTTTGGTGTTTATACAGATTAAAATGTCAAACAATAGATTGATTTGGTGTTTATACAGATTAAAATGATCAAACAATAGATTGGTTTGGTGTTTATACAGATTAAAATGTCAAACAATAGATTGGTTTGGTGTTTATACAGACTAAAATGATCAAACAATAGATTATTTTGGTGTTTATACAGAATAAAATGTCAAACAATAGATTGGTATGGTGTTTATACAGATTAAAATGTCAAACAATAGATTGGTTTGGTTTTTATACAGATTAAAATGATCAAACAATAGATTGGTTTGGTGTTTATGCAGATGAAAATGATCAAACAATAGATTTGTTTGGTGTTTATACAGATTAAAATTATCAAACAATAGATTGGTTTGATATTTATACAGAATAAAATGTCAAACAATAGATTGGTTTGGTGTTTATGCAGATTAAAATGAACAAACAATAGATTGGTTTGGTGTTTATGCAGATTAAAATGTCAAACAATAGATTGGTTTGGTGTTTATACAGATTAAAATGTCAAACAATAGATTGGTTTGGTGTTTATACAGATTAAAATGATCATTTATACAGATTAAAATGTCAAACAGTAGATTGGTTTGGTGTTTATACAGACTAAAATGATCAAACAATAGATTGGTTTGGTGTTTATACAGATTAAAATGTCAAACAGTAGATTGGTTTGGTGTTTATACAGATTAAAATGTCAAACAATAGATTGGTTTGGTGTTTATACAGATTAAAATGTCAAACAATAGATTGGTTTGGTGTTTATACAGATTAAAATGATCAAACAATAGATTGGTTTGGTGTTTATACAGACTAAAATGATCAAACAATAGATTATTTTGGTGTTTATACAGAATAAAATGTCAAACAATAGATTGGTATGGTGTTTATACAGATTAAAATGTCAAACAATAGATTGGTTTGGTGTTTATGCAGATTACAATTATCAAACAATAGATTGGTTTGATATTTATACAGAATAAAATGTCAAACAATAGATTGGTTTGGTGTTTATGCAGATTAAAATGAACAAACAATAGATTGGTTTGGTGTTTATGCAGATTAAAATGTCAAACAATAGATTGGTTTGGTGTTTATACAGATTAAAATGTCAAACAATAGATTGGTTTGGTGTTTATACAGATTAAAATGTCAAACAATAGATTGGTTTGGTGTTTATGCAGATTAAAATAAACAAACAATAGATTGGTTTGGTGTTTATGCAGATTAAAATGTCAAACAATAGATTGGTTTGGTGTTTATACAGATTAAAATGTCAAACAATAGATTGGTTTGGTGTTTATACAGATTAAAATGTCAAACAATAGATTGATTTGGTGTTTATACAGATTAAAATGATCAAACAATAGATTGGTTTGGTGTTTATACAGATTAAAATGTCAAACAATAGATTGGTTTGGTGTTTATACAGACTAAAATGATCAAACAATAGATTATTTTGGTGTTTATACAGAATAAAATGTCAAACAATAGATTGGTATGGTGTTTATACAGATTAAAATGTCAAACAATAGATTGGTTTGGTTTTTATACAGATTAAAATGATCAAACAATAGATTGGTTTGGTGTTTATGCAGATGAAAATGATCAAACAATAGATTTGTTTGGTGTTTATACAGATTAAAATTATCAAACAATAGATTGGTTTGATATTTATACAGAATAAAATGTCAAACAATAGATTGGTTTGGTGTTTATGCAGATTAAAATGAACAAACAATAGATTGGTTTGGTGTTTATGCAGATTAAAATGTCAAACAATAGATTGGTTTGGTGTTTATACAGATTAAAATGTCAAACAATAGATTGGTTTGGTGTTTATACAGATTAAATGTCAAACAATAGATTGGTTTGGTGATTATATAGATTAAAATGATCAAACAATAGATTGGTTTGGTGTTTATACAGATTAAAATGATCAAACAATAGATTGGTTTGGTGTTTATGCAGATTAAAATGTCAAACAATAGATTGGTTTGGTGTTTATACAGATTAAAATGTCAAACAATAGATTGGTTTGGTGTTTATACAGATTAAAATGATCAAACAATAGATTGGTTTGGTGTTTATACAGATTAAAATGTCAAACAATAGATTGGTTTGGTGTTTATACAGATTAAAATGATCATTTATACAGATTAAAATGTCAAACAGTAGATTGGTTTGGTGTTTATACAGACTAAAATGATCAAACAATTGATTGGTTTGGTGTTTATACAGATTAAAATGTCAAACAGTAGATTGGTTTGGTGTTTATACAGATTAAAATGTCAAACAATAGATTGGTTTGGTGTTTATACAGATTAAAATGTCAAACAATAGATTGGTTTGGTGTTTATACAGATTAAAATGATCAAACAATAGATTGGTTTGGTGTTTATACAGATTAAAATGTCAAACAATAGATTGGTTTGGTGTTTATACAGATTAAAATGATCAAACAATAGATTGGTTTGGTGTTTATACAGATTAAAATGATCAAACAATAGATTGGTTTGGTGTTTATATAGATTAAAATGATCAAACAATAGATTGGTTTGGTGTTTATACAGATTAAAATGTCAAACAATAGATTGGTTTGATGTTTATACAGAATAAAATGTCAAACAATAGATTGGTTTGGTGTTTATACAGATTAAAATGTCAAACAATAGATTGGTTTGGTGTTTATGCAGATTAAAATGTCAAACAATTGATTTGGTCTGGTGTTTATACAGATTAAAATGTCAAACAATAGATTGGTTTGGTGTTTATGCAGATTACAATTGTCAAACAATAGATTGGTTTGATATTTATACAGAATAAAATGTCAAACAATAGATTGGTTTGGTGTTTATGCAGATTAAAATGAACAAACAATAGATTGGTTTGGTGTTTATGCAGATTAAAATGTCAAACAATAGATTGGTTTGGTGTTTATACAGATTAAAATGTCAAACAATAGATTGGTTTGGTGTTTATACAGATTAAAATGTCAAACAATAGATTGATTTGGTGTTTATACAGATTAAAATGATCAAACAATAGATTGGTTTGGTGTTTATACAGATTAAAATGTCAAACAATAGATTGGTTTGGTGTTTATACAGACTAAAATGATCAAACAATAGATTATTTTGGTGTTTATACAGAATAAAATGTCAAACAATAGATTGGTATGGTGTTTATACAGATTAAAATGTCAAACAATAGATTGGTTTGGTTTTTATACAGATTAAAATGATCAAACAATAGATTGGTTTGGTGTTTATGCAGATGAAAATGATCAAACAATAGATTTGTTTGGTGTTTATACAGATTAAAATTATCAAACAATAGATTGGTTTGATATTTATACAGAATAAAATGTCAAACAATAGATTGGTTTGGTGTTTATGCAGATTAAAATGAACAAACAATAGATTGGTTTGGTGTTTATGCAGATTAAAATGTCAAACAATAGATTGGTTTGGTGTTTATACAGATTAAAATGTCAAACAATAGATTGGTTTGGTGTTTATACAGATTAAAATGATCATTTATACAGATTAAAATGTCAAACAGTAGATTGGTTTGGTGTTTATACAGACTAAAATGATCAAACAATAGATTGGTTTGGTGTTTATACAGATTAAAATGTCAAACAGTAGATTGGTTTGGTGTTTATACAGATTAAAATGTCAAACAATAGATTGGTTTGGTGTTTATACAGATTAAAATGTCAAACAATAGATTGGTTTGGTGTTTATACAGATTAAAATGATCAAACAATAGATTGGTTTGGTGTTTATACAGATTAAAATGTCAAACAATAGATTGGTTTGGTGTTTATGCAGATTAAAATGATCAAACAATAGATTGGTTTGGTGTTTATACAGATTAAAATGATCAAACAATAGATTGGTTTGGTGTTTATACAGATTAAAATGTCAAACAATAGATTGGTTTGGTGTTTATACAAATTAAATGTCAAACAATAGATTGGTTTGGTGATTATATAGATTAAAATGATCAAACAATAGATTGGTTTGGTGTTTATGCAGATTAAAATGTCAAACAATAGATTGGTTTGGTGTTTATACAGATTAAAATGTCAAACAATAGATTGGTTTGGTGTTTATACAGATTAAAATATCAAAAAATAGATTGGTTTGGTGTTTATACAGATTAAAATGATCAAACAATAGATTGGTTTGGTGTTTATACAGATTAAAATGTCAAACAATAGATTGGTTTGGTGTTTATACAGATTAAAATGATCTAACAATAGATTGGTTTGGTGTTTATACAGATTAAAATGTCAAACAATAGATTTGTTTGGTTTTTATACAGAACAAAATGTCAAACAATAGATTGGTTTGGTGTTTATACAGATTAAAATGTCAAACAATAGATTGGTTTGGTTTTTATACAGATTAAAATGATCAAACAATAGATTGGTTTGGTGTTTATGCAGATGAAAATGATCAAACAATAGATTTGTTTGGTGTTTATACAGATTAAAATTATCAAACAATAGATTGGTTTGATATTTATACAGAATAAAATGTCAAACAATAGATTGGTTTGGTGTTTATGCAGATTAAAATGAACAAACAATAGATTGGTTTGGTGTTTATGCAGATTAAAATGTCAAACAATAGATTGGTTTGGTGTTTATACAGATTAAAATGTCAAACAATAGATTGGTTTGGTGTTTATACAGATTAAATGTCAAACAATAGATTGGTTTGGTGATTATATAGATTAAAATGATCAAACAATAGATTGGTTTGGTGTTTATACAGATTAAAATGATCAAACAATAGATTGGTTTGGTGTTTATGCAGATTAAAATGTCAAACAATAGATTGGTTTGGTGTTTATACAGATTAAAATGTCAAACAATAGATTGGTTTGGTGTTTATACAGATTAAAATATCAAAAAATAGATTGGTTTGGTGTTTATACAGATTAAAATGATCAAACAATAGATTGGTTTGGTGTTTATACAGATTAAAATGTCAAACAATAGATTGGTTTGGTGTTTATACAGATTAAAATGATCTAACAATAGATTGGTTTGGTGTTTATACAGATTAAAATGTCAAACAATAGATTTGTTTGGTTTTTATACAGAACAAAATGTCAAACAATAGATTGGTTTGGTGTTTATACAGATTAAAATGTCAAACAATAGATTGGTTTGGTTTTTATACAGATTAAAATGATCAAACAATAGATTGGTTTGTTGTTTATGCAGATGAAAATGATCAAACAATAGATTTGTTTGGTGTTTATACAGATTAAAATTATCAAACAATAGATTGGTTTGATATTTATACAGAATAAAATGTCAAACAATAGATTGGTTTGGTGTTTATGCAGATTAAAATGAACAAACAATAGATTGGTTTGGTGTTTATGCAGATTAAAATGTCAAACAATAGATTGGTTTGGTGTTTATACAGATTAAAATGTCAAACAATAGATTGGTTTGGTGTTTATACAGATTAAAATGATCATTTATACAGATTAAAATGTCAAACAGTAGATTGGTTTGGTGTTTATACAGACTAAAATGATCAAACAATTGATTGGTTTGGTGTTTATACAGATTAAAATGTCAAACAGTAGATTGGTTTGGTGTTTATACAGATTAAAATGTCAAACAATAGATTGGTTTGGTGTTTATACAGATTAAAATGTCAAACAATAGATTGGTTTGGTGTTTATACAGATTAAAATGATCAAACAATAGATTGGTTTGGTGTTTATACAGATTAAAATGATCAAACAATAGATTGGTTTGGTGTTTATACAGATTAAAATGATCAAACAATAGATTGGTTTGGTGTTTATACAGATTAAAATGTCAAACAATAGATTGGTTTGGTGTTTATACAGATTAAATGTCAAACAATAGATTGGTTTGGTGATTATATAGATTAAAATGATCAAACAATAGATTGGTTTGGTGTTTATACAGATTAAAATGATCAAACAATAGATTGGTTTGGTGTTTATGCAGATTAAAATGTCAAACAATAGATTGGTTTGGTGTTTATACAGATTAAAATGTCAAACAATAGATTGGTTTGGTGTTTATACAGATTAAAATATCAAAAAATAGATTGGTTTGGTGTTTATACAGATTAAAATGATCAAACAATAGATTGGTTTGGTGTTTATACAGATTAAAATGATCAAACAATAGATTGGTTTGGTGTTTATACAGATTAAAATGTCAAACAATAGATTGGTTTGGTGTTTATACAGATTAAAATGATCTAACAATAGATTGGTTTGGTGTTTATACAGATTAAAATGTCAAACAATAGATTTGTTTGGTTTTTATACAGAACAAAATGTCAAACAATAGATTGGTTTGGTGTTTATACAGATTAAAATGTCAAACAATAGATTGGTTTGTTGTTTATACAGAAGAAAATGATCAAACAATAGATTGGTTTGGTGTTTATACAGATGAAAATGATCAAACAATAGATTGGTTTGGTGTTTATACAGAATAAAATGTCAAACAATAGATTGATTTGGTGTTTATACAGAATAAAATGTCAAACAATAGATTGGTTTGGTGTTTATACAGATGAAAATGATCAAACAATAGAATGGTTTGGTGTTTATACAGATTAAAATGATCAAACAATAGATTGGTTTGGTGTTTATACAGATTAAAATGATGAAACAATAGATTGGTTTGGTGTTTATGCAGATTAAAATGTCAAACAATAGATTGGTTTGGTGTTTATACAGATTAAAATGATCAAACAATAGATTGGTTTGGTGTTTATACAGATTAAAATGTCAAACAATAGATTGGTTTGGTGTTTATACAGATTAAAATGATCTAACAATAGATTGGTTTGGTGTTTATACAGATTAAAATGTCAAACAATAGATTTGTTTGGTTTTTATACAGAACAAAATGTCAAACAATAGATTGGTTTGGTGTTTATACAGATTAAAATGTCAAACAATAGATTGGTTTGTTGTTTATACAGAAGAAAATGATCAAACAATAGATTGGTTTGGTGTTTATACAGATGAAAATGATCAAACAATAGATTGGTTTGGTGTTTATACAGAATAAAATGTCAAACAATAGATTGATTTGGTGTTTATACAGAATAAAATGTCAAACAATAGATTGGTTTGGTGTTTATACAGATGAAAATGATCAAACAATAGAATGGTTTGGTGTTTATACAGATTAAAATGATCAAACAATAGATTGGTTTGGTGTTTATACAGATTAAAATGATGAAACAATAGATTGGTTTGGTGTTTATGCAGATTAAAATGTCAAACAATAGATTGGTTTGGTGTTTATGCAGATTAAAATGTCAAACAATAGATTGGTTTGGTGTTTATACAGATTAAAATGTCAAACAATAGATTGGTTTGGTGTTTATACAGATTAAAATATCAAAAAATAGATTGGTTTGGTGTTTATACAGATTAAAATGATCAAACAATAGATTGGTTTGGTGTTTATACAGATTAAAATGTCAAACAATAGATTGGTTTGGTGTTTATACAGATTAAAAGGATCTAACAATAGATTGGTTTGGTGTTTATACAGATTAAAATGTCAAACAATAGATTTGTTTGGTTTTTATACAGAACAAAATGTCAAACAATAGATTGGTTTGTTGTTTATACAGATTAAAATGTCAAACAATAGATTGGTTTGTTGTTTATACAGAAGAAAATGATCAAACAATAGATTGGTTTGGTGTTTATACAGATGAAAATGATCAAACAATAGAATGGTTTGGTGTTTATACAGATTAAAATGATCAAACAATAGATTGGTTTGGTGTTTATACAGATTAAAATGTCAAACAATAGATTGGTTTGGTGTTTATACAGATTAAAATGATCTAACAATAGATTGGTTTGGTGTTTATACAGAATAAAATGTCAAACAATAGATTTGTTTGGTTTTTATACAGAAAAAAATGTCAAACAATAGATTGGTTTGGTGTTTATACAGATTAAAATGTCAAACAATAGATTGGTTTGTTGTTTATACAGAAGAAAATGATCAAACAATAGATTGGTTTGGTGTTTATACAGATGAAAATGATCAAACAATAGATTGGTTTGGTGTTTATACAGAATAAAATGTCAAACAATAGATTGATTTGGTGTTTATACAGAATAAAATGTCAAACAATAGATTGGTTTGGTGTTTATACAGATGAAAATGATCAAACAATAGAATGGTTTGGTGTTTATACAGATTAAAATGATCAAACAATAGATTGGTTTGGTGTTTATACAGATTAAAATGATGAAACAATAGATTGGTTTGGTGTTTATGCAGATTAAAATGTCAAACAATAGATTGGTTTGGTGTTTATACAGATTAAAATGTCAAACAATAGATTTGTTTGGTTTTTATACAGAACAAAATGTCAAACAATAGATTGGTTTGGTGTTTATACAGATTAAAATGATCAAACAATAGATTGGTTTGGTGTTTATACAGATTAAAATGTCAAACAATAGATTGGTTTGGTGTTTATACAGATTAAAATGATCTAACAATAGATTTGTTTGGTTTTTATACAGAACAAAATGTCAAACAATAGATTGGTTTGGTGTTTATACAGATTAAAATGTCAAACAATAGATTGGTTTGGTGTTTATACAGATTAAAATGATCTAACAATAGATTGGTTTGGTGTTTATACAGATTAAAATGTCAAACAATAGATTTGTTTGGTTTTTATACAGAACAAAATGTCAAACAATAGATTGGTTTGGTGTTTATACAGATTAAAATGTCAAACAATAGATTGGTTTGTTGTTTATACAGAAGAAAATGATCAAACAATAGATTGGTTTGGTGTTTATACAGATGAAAATGATCAAACAATAGATTGGTTTGGTGTTTATACAGAATAAAATGTCAAACAATAGATTGATTTGGTGTTTATACAGAATAAAATGTCAAACAATAGATTGGTTTGGTGTTTATACAGATGAAAATGATCAAACAATAGAATGGTTTGGTGTTTATACAGATTAAAATGATCAAACAATAGATTGGTTTGGTGTTTATACAGATTAAAATGATGAAACAATAGATTGGTTTGGTGTTTATGCAGATTAAAATGTCAATCAATAGATTGGTTTGGTGTTTATACAGATTAAAATGTCAAACAATAGATTGGTTTGGTGTTTATACAGATTAAAATGTCAAACAATAGATTGGTTTGGTGTTTATACAGATTAAAATATCAAAAAATAGATTGGTTTGGTGTTTATACAGATTAAAATGATCAAACAATAGATTGGTTTGGTGTTTATACAGATTAAAATGTCAAACAATAGATTGGTTTGGTGTTTATACAGATTAAAATGATCTAACAATAGATTGGTTTGGTGTTTATACAGATTAAAATGTCAAACAATAGATTTGTTTGGTTTTTATACAGAACAAAATGTCAAACAATAGATTGGTTTGGTGTTTATACAGATTAAAATGTCAAACAATAGATTGGTTTGTTGTTTATACAGAAGAAAATGATCAAACAATAGATTGGTTTGGTGTTTATACAGATGAAAATGATCAAACAATAGATTGGTTTGGTGTTTATACAGAATAAAATGTCAAACAATAGATTGATTTGGTGTTTATACAGAATAAAATGTCAAACAATAGATTGGTTTGGTGTTTATACAGATGAAAATGATAAAACAATAGAATGGTTTGGTGTTTATACAGATTAAAATGATCAAACAATAGATTGGTTTGGTGTTTATAGAGAATAAAATGTCAAACAATAGATTGATTTGGTGTTTATACAGAATAAAATGTCAAACAATAGATTGGTTTGGTGTTTATACAGATGAAAATGATAAAACAATAGAATGGTTTGGTGTTTATACAGATGAAAATGATCAAACAATAGATTGGTTTGGTGTTTATAGAGAATAAAATGTCAAACAATAGATTGATTTGGTGTTTATACAGAATAAAATGTCAAACAATAGATTGGTTTGGTGTTTATACAGATGAAAATGTCAAAAAATAGATTGGTTTGGTGTTTATACAGATTAAAATGATGAAACAATAGATTGGTTTGGTGTTTATGCAGATTAAAATGTCAAACAATAGATTGGTTTGGTGTTTATACAGATTAAAATATCAAAAAATAGATTGGTTTGGTGTTTATACAGATTAAAATGATCAAACAATAGATTGGTTTGGTGTTTATACAGATTAAAATGTCAAACAATAGATTGGTTTGGTGTTTATACAGATTAAAAGGATCTAACAATAGATTGGTTTGGTGTTTATACAGATTAAAATGTCAAACAATAGATTTGTTTGGTTTTTATACAGAACAAAATGTCAAACAATAGATTGGTTTGTTGTTTATACAGATTAAAATGTCAAACAATAGATTGGTTTGTTGTTTATACAGAAGAAAATGATCAAACAATAGATTGGTTTGGTGTTTATACAGATGAAAATGATCAAACAATAGAATGGTTTGGTGTTTATACAGATTAAAATGATCAAACAATAGATTGGTTTGGTGTTTATACAGATTAAAATGTCAAACAATAGATTGGTTTGGTGTTTATACAGATTAAAATGATCTAACAATAGATTGGTTTGGTGTTTATACAGAATAAAATGTCAAACAATAGATTTGTTTGGTTTTTATACAGAACAAAATGTCAAACAATAGATTGGTTTGGTGTTTATACAGATTAAAATGTCAAACAATAGATTGGTTTGTTGTTTATACAGAAAAAAATGATCAAACAATAGATTGGTTTGGTGTTTATACAGATGAAAATGATCAAACAATAGATTGGTTTGGTGTTTATAGAGAATAAAATGTCAAACAATAGATTGATTTGGTGTTTATACAGAATAAAATGTCAAACAATAGATTGGTTTGGTGTTTATACAGATGAAAATGATCAAACAATAGAATGGTTTGGTGTTTATACAGATTAAAATGATCAAACAATAGATTGGTTTGGTGTTTATACAGATTAAAATGATGAAACAATAGATTGGTTTGGTGTTTATGCAGATTAAAATGTCAAACAATAGATTGGTTTGGTGTTTATACAGATTAAAATGTCAAACAATAGATTTGTTTGGTTTTTATACAGAACAAAATGTCAAACAATAGATTGGTTTGGTGTTTATACAGATTAAAATGATCAAACAATAGATTGGTTTGGTGTTTATACAGATTAAAATGTCAAACAATAGATTGGTTTGGTGTTTATACAGATTAAAATGATCTAACAATAGATTTGTTTGGTTTTTATACAGAACAAAATGTCAAACAATAGATTGGTTTGGTGTTTATACAGATTAAAATGTCAAACAATAGATTGGTTTGGTGTTTATACAGATTAAAATGATCTAACAATAGATTGGTTTGGTGTTTATACAGATTAAAATGTCAAACAATAGATTTGTTTGGTTTTTATACAGAACAAAATGTCAAACAATAGATTGGTTTGGTGTTTATACAGATTAAAATGTCAAACAATAGATTGGTTTGTTGTTTATACAGAAGAAAATGATCAAACAATAGATTGGTTTGGTGTTTATACAGATGAAAATGATCAAACAATAGATTGGTTTGGTGTTTATACAGAATAAAATGTCAAACAATAGATTGATTTGGTGTTTATACAGAATAAAATGTCAAACAATAGATTGGTTTGGTGTTTATACAGATGAAAATGATCAAACAATAGAATGGTTTGGTGTTTATACAGATTAAAATGATCAAACAATAGATTGGTTTGGTGTTTATACAGATTAAAATGATGAAACAATAGATTGGTTTGGTGTTTATGCAGATTAAAATGTCAATCAATAGATTGGTTTGGTGTTTATACAGATTAAAATGTCAAACAATAGATTGGTTTGGTGTTTATACAGATTAAAATGTCAAACAATAGATTGGTTTGGTGTTTATACAGATTAAAATATCAAAAAATAGATTGGTTTGGTGTTTATACAGATTAAAATGATCAAACAATAGATTGGTTTGGTGTTTATACAGATTAAAATGTCAAACAATAGATTGGTTTGGTGTTTATACAGATTAAAATGATCTAACAATAGATTGGTTTGGTGTTTATACAGATTAAAATGTCAAACAATAGATTTGTTTGGTTTTTATACAGAACAAAATGTCAAACAATAGATTGGTTTGGTGTTTATACAGATTAAAATGTCAAACAATAGATTGGTTTGTTGTTTATACAGAAGAAAATGATCAAACAATAGATTGGTTTGGTGTTTATACAGATGAAAATGATCAAACAATAGATTGGTTTGGTGTTTATACAGAATAAAATGTCAAACAATAGATTGATTTGGTGTTTATACAGAATAAAATGTCAAACAATAGATTGGTTTGGTGTTTATACAGATGAAAATGATTAAACAATAGAATGGTTTGGTGTTTATACAGATTAAAATGATCAAACAATAGATTGGTTTGGTGTTTATAGAGAATAAAATGTCAAACAATAGATTGATTTGGTGTTTATACAGAATAAAATGTCAAACAATAGATTGGTTTGGTGTTTATACAGATGAAAATGATAAAACAATAGAATGGTTTGGTGTTTATACAGATGAAAATGATCAAACAATAGATTGGTTTGGTGTTTATAGAGAATAAAATGTCAAACAATAGATTGATTTGGTGTTTATACAGAATAAAATGTCAAACAATAGATTGGTTTGGTGTTTATACAGATGAAAATGATCAAACAATAGAATGGTTTGGTGTTTATACAGATTAAAATGATCAAACAATAGATTGGTTTGGTGTTTATACAGATTAAAATGATGAAACAATAGATTGGTTTGGTGTTTATGCAGATTAAAATGTCAAACAATAGATTGGTTTGGTGTTTATACAGATTAAAATGTCAAACAATAGATTTGTTTGGTTTTTATACAGAACAAAATGTCAAACAATAGATTGGTTTGGTGTTTATACAGATTAAAATGATCAAACAATAGATTGGTTTGGTGTTTATACAGATTAAAATGTCAAACAATAGATTGGTTTGGTGTTTATACAGATTAAAATGATCTAACAATAGATTTGTTTGGTTTTTATACAGAACAAAATGTCAAACAATAGATTGGTTTGGTGTTTATACAGATTAAAATGTCAAACAATAGATTGGTTTGGTGTTTATACAGATTAAAATGATCTAACAATAGATTGGTTTGGTGTTTATACAGATTAAAATGTCAAACAATAGATTTGTTTGGTTTTTATACAGAACAAAATGTCAAACAATAGATTGGTTTGGTGTTTATACAGATTAAAATGTCAAACAATAGATTGGTTTGTTGTTTATACAGAAGAAAATGATCAAACAATAGATTGGTTTGGTGTTTATACAGATGAAAATGATCAAACAATAGATTGGTTTGGTGTTTATACAGAATAAAATGTCAAACAATAGATTGATTTGGTGTTTATACAGAATAAAATGTCAAACAATAGATTGGTTTGGTGTTTATACAGATGAAAATGATCAAACAATAGAATGGTTTGGTGTTTATACAGATTAAAATGATCAAACAATAGATTGGTTTGGTGTTTATACAGATTAAAATGATGAAACAATAGATTGGTTTGGTGTTTATGCAGATTAAAATGTCAATCAATAGATTGGTTTGGTGTTTATACAGATTAAAATGTCAAACAATAGATTGGTTTGGTGTTTATACAGATTAAAATGTCAAACAATAGATTGGTTTGGTGTTTATACAGATTAAAATATCAAAAAATAGATTGGTTTGGTGTTTATACAGATTAAAATGATCAAACAATAGATTGGTTTGGTGTTTATACAGATTAAAATGTCAAACAATAGATTGGTTTGGTGTTTATACAGATTAAAATGATCTAACAATAGATTGGTTTGGTGTTTATACAGATTAAAATGTCAAACAATAGATTTGTTTGGTTTTTATACAGAACAAAATGTCAAACAATAGATTGGTTTGGTGTTTATACAGATTAAAATGTCAAACAATAGATTGGTTTGTTGTTTATACAGAAGAAAATGATCAAACAATAGATTGGTTTGGTGTTTATACAGATGAAAATGATCAAACAATAGATTGGTTTGGTGTTTATACAGAATAAAATGTCAAACAATAGATTGATTTGGTGTTTATACAGAATAAAATGTCAAACAATAGATTGGTTTGGTGTTTATACAGATGAAAATGATAAAACAATAGAATGGTTTGGTGTTTATACAGATTAAAATGATCAAACAATAGATTGGTTTGGTGTTTATACAGATTAAAATGATGAAACAATAGATTGGTTTGGTGTTTATGCAGATTAAAATGTCAAACAATAGATTGGTTTGGTGTTTATACAGATTAAAATGTCAAACAATAGATTGGTTTGGTGTTTATACAGAATAAAATGTCAAACAATAGATTGGTTTGGTGTTTATACAGATTAAAATTTCAAACAATAGATTGGTTTGGTGTTTATACAGAATAAAATGTCAAACAATAGATTGGTTTCGTGTTTATACAGAATAAAATGTCAAACAATAGATTGATTTGGTGTTTATACAGAATAAAATGTCAAACAATAGATTGGTTTGGTGTTTATACAGATGAAAATGATCAAACAATAGAATGGTTTGGTGTTTATACAGATTAAAATGATCAAACAATAGATTGGTTTGGTGTTTATACAGATTAAAATGATGAAACAATAGATTGGTTTGGTGTTTATGCAGATTAAAATGTCAAACAATAGATTGGTTTGGTGTTTATACAGATTAAAATGTCAAACAATAGATTTGTTTGGTTTTTATACAGAACAAAATGTCAAACAATAGATTGGTTTGGTGTTTATACAGATTAAAATGATCAAACAATAGATTGGTTTGGTGTTTATACAGATTAAAATGTCAAACAATAGATTAGTTTGGTGTTTATACAGATTAAAATGATCTAACAATAGATTTGTTTGGTTTTTATACAGAACAAAATGTCAAACAATAGATTGGTTTGGTGTTTATACAGATTAAAATGTCAAACAATAGATTGGTTTGGTGTTTATACAGATTAAAATGATCTAACAATAGATTGGTTTGGTGTTTATACAGATTAAAATGTCAAACAATAGATTTGTTTGGTTTTTATACAGAACAAAATGTCAAACAATAGATTGGTTTGGTGTTTATACAGATTAAAATGTCAAACAATAGATTGGTTTGTTGTTTATACAGAAGAAAATGATCAAACAATAGATTGGCTTGGTGTTTATACAGATGAAAATGATCAAACAATAGATTGATTTGGTGTTTATACAGAATAAAATGTCAAACAATAGATTGGTTTGGTGTTTATACAGATGAAAATGATCAAACAATAGAATGGTTTGGTGTTTATACAGATTAAAATGATCAAACAATAGATTGGTTTGGTGTTTATACAGATTAAAATGATGAAACAATAGATTGGTTTGGTGTTTATGCAGATTAAAATGTCAATCAATAGATTGGTTTGGTGTTTATACAGATTAAAATGTCAAACAATAGATTGGTTTGGTGTTTATACAGATTAAAATGTCAAACAATAGATTGGTTTGGTGTTTATACAGATTAAAATATCAAAAAATAGATTGGTTTGGTGTTTATACAGATTAAAATGATCAAACAATAGATTGGTTTGGTGTTTATACAGATTAAAATGTCAAACAATAGATTGGTTTGGTGTTTATACAGATTAAAATGATCTAACAATAGATTGGTTTGGTGTTTATACAGATTAAAATGTCAAACAATAGATTTGTTTGGTTTTTATACAGAACAAAATGTCAAACAATAGATTGGTTTGGTGTTTATACAGATTAAAATGTCAAACAATAGATTGGTTTGTTGTTTATACAGAAGAAAATGATCAAACAATAGATTGGTTTGGTGTTTATACAGATGAAAATGATCAAACAATAGATTGGTTTGGTGTTTATACAGAATAAAATGTCAAACAATAGATTGATTTGGTGTTTATACAGAATAAAATGTCAAACAATAGATTGGTTTGGTGTTTATACAGATGAAAATGATAAAACAATAGAATGGTTTGGTGTTTATACAGATTAAAATGATCAAACAATAGATTGGTTTGGTGTTTATAGAGAATAAAATGTCAAACAATAGATTGATTTGGTGTTTATACAGAATAAAATGTCAAACAATAGATTGGTTTGGTGTTTATACAGATGAAAATGATAAAACAATAGAATGGTTTGGTGTTTATACAGATGAAAATGATCAAACAATAGATTGGTTTGGTGTTTATAGAGAATAAAATGTCAAACAATAGATTGATTTGGTGTTTATACAGAATAAAATGTCAAACAATAGATTGGTTTGGTGTTTATACAGATGAAAATGATCAAACAATAGAATGGTTTGGTGTTTATACAGATTAAAATGATCAAACAATAGATTGGTTTGGTGTTTATACAGATTAAAATGATGAAACAATAGATTGGTTTGGTGTTTATGCAGATTAAAATGTCAAACAATAGATTGGTTTGGTGTTTATACAGATTAAAATGTCAAACAATAGATTTGTTTGGTTTTTATACAGAACAAAATGTCAAACAATAGATTGGTTTGGTGTTTATACAGATTAAAATGATCAAACAATAGATTGGTTTGGTGTTTATACAGATTAAAATGTCAAACAATAGATTGGTTTGGTGTTTATACAGATTAAAATGATCTAACAATAGATTTGTTTGGTTTTTATACAGAACAAAATGTCAAACAATAGATTGGTTTGGTGTTTATACAGATTAAAATGTCAAACAATAGATTGGTTTGGTGTTTATACAGATTAAAATGATCTAACAATAGATTGGTTTGGTGTTTATACAGATTAAAATGTCAAACAATAGATTTGTTTGGTTTTTATACAGAACAAAATGTCAAACAATAGATTGGTTTGGTGTTTATACAGATTAAAATGTCAAACAATAGATTGGTTTGTTGTTTATACAGAAGAAAATGATCAAACAATAGATTGGTTTGGTGTTTATACAGATGAAAATGATCAAACAATAGATTGGTTTGGTGTTTATACAGAATAAAATGTCAAACAATAGATTGATTTGGTGTTTATACAGAATAAAATGTCAAACAATAGATTGGTTTGGTGTTTATACAGATGAAAATGATCAAACAATAGAATGGTTTGGTGTTTATACAGATTAAAATGATCAAACAATAGATTGGTTTGGTGTTTATACAGATTAAAATGATGAAACAATAGATTGGTTTGGTGTTTATGCAGATTAAAATGTCAATCAATAGATTGGTTTGGTGTTTATACAGATTAAAATGTCAAACAATAGATTGGTTTGGTGTTTATACAGATTAAAATGTCAAACAATAGATTGGTTTGGTGTTTATACAGATTAAAATATCAAAAAATAGATTGGTTTGGTGTTTATACAGATTAAAATGATCAAACAATAGATTGGTTTGGTGTTTATACAGATTAAAATGTCAAACAATAGATTTGTTTGGTTTTTATACAGAACAAAATGTCAAACAATAGATTGGTTTGGTGTTTATACAGATTAAAATGTCAAACAATAGATTGGTTTGTTGTTTATACAGAAGAAAATGATCAAACAATAGATTGGCTTGGTGTTTATACAGATGAAAATGATCAAACAATAGATTGGTTTGGTGTTTATAGAGAATAAAATGTCAAACAATAGATTGATTTGGTGTTTATACAGAATAAAATGTCAAACAATAGATTGGTTTGGTGTTTATACAGATGAAAATGATAAAACAATAGAATGGTTTGGTGTTTATACAGATGAAAATGATCAAACAATAGATTGGTTTGGTGTTTATAGAGAATAAAATGTCAAACAATAGATTGATTTGGTGTTTATACAGAATAAAATGTCAAACAATAGATTGGTTTGGTGTTTATACAGATGAAAATGATCAAACAATAGAATGGTTTGGTGTTTATACAGATTAAAATGATCAAACAATAGATTGGTTTGGTGTTTATACAGATTAAAATGATGAAACAATAGATTGGTTTGGTGTTTATGCAGATTAAAATGTCAAACAATAGATTGGTTTGGTGTTTATACAGATTAAAATGTCAAACAATAGATTTGTTTGGTTTTTATACAGAACAAAATGTCAAACAATAGATTGGTTTGGTGTTTATACAGATTAAAATGATCAAACAATAGATTGGTTTGGTGTTTATACAGATTAAAATGTCAAACAATAGATTGGTTTGGTGTTTATACAGATTAAAATGATCTAACAATAGATTTGTTTGGTTTTTATACAGAACAAAATGTCAAACAATAGATTGGTTTGGTGTTTATACAGATTAAAATGTCAAACAATAGATTGGTTTGGTGTTTATACAGATTAAAATGATCTAACAATAGATTGGTTTGGTGTTTATACAGATTAAAATGTCAAACAATAGATTTGTTTGGTTTTTATACAGAACAAAATGTCAAACAATAGATTGGTTTGGTGTTTATACAGATTAAAATGTCAAACAATAGATTGGTTTGTTGTTTATACAGAAGAAAATGATCAAACAATAGATTGGTTTGGTGTTTATACAGATGAAAATGATCAAACAATAGATTGGTTTGGTGTTTATACAGAATAAAATGTCAAACAATAGATTGATTTGGTGTTTATACAGAATAAAATGTCAAACAATAGATTGGTTTGGTGTTTATACAGATGAAAATGATCAAAAAATAGATTGGTTTGGTGTTTATACAGATTAAAATGATCAAACAATAGATTGGTTTGGTGTTTATACAGATTAAAATGTCAAACAATAGATTTGTTTGGTTTTTATACAGAACAAAATGTCAAACAATAGATTGGTTTGGTGTTTATACAGATTAAAATGTCAAACAATAGATTGGTTTGTTGTTTATACAGAAGAAAATGATCAAACAATAGATTGGCTTGGTGTTTATACAGATGAAAATGATCAAACAATAGATTGGTTTGGTGTTTATAGAGAATAAAATGTCAAACAATAGATTGATTTGGTGTTTATACAGAATAAAATGTCAAACAATAGATTGGTTTGGTGTTTATACAGATGAAAATGATAAAACAATAGAATGGTTTGGTGTTTATACAGATGAAAATGATAAAACAATAGAATGGTTTGGTGTTTATACAGATGAAAATGATCAAACAATAGATTGGTTTGGTGTTTATAGAGAATAAAATGTCAAACAATAGATTGATTTGGTGTTTATACAGAATAAAATGTCAAACAATAGATTGGTTTGGTGTTTATACAGATGAAAATGATCAAACAATAGAATGGTTTGGTGTTTATACAGATTAAAATGATCAAACAATAGATTGGTTTGGTGTTTATACAGATTAAAATGATGAAACAATAGATTGGTTTGGTGTTTATGCAGATTAAAATGTCAAACAATAGATTGGTTTGGTGTTTATACAGATTAAAATGTCAAACAATAGATTTGTTTGGTTTTTATACAGAACAAAATGTCAAACAATAGATTGGTTTGGTGTTTATACAGATTAAAATGTCAAACAATAGATTGGTTTGGTGTTTATACAGATTAAAATGTCAAACAATAGATTGGTTTGGTGTTTATACAGATTAAAATGATCTAACAATAGATTTGTTTGGTTTTTATACAGAACAAAATGTCAAACAATAGATTGGTTTGGTGTTTATACAGATTAAAATGTCAAACAATAGATTGGTTTGGTGTTTATACAGATTAAAATGATCTAACAATAGATTGGTTTGGTGTTTATACAGATTAAAATGTCAAACAATAGATTTGTTTGGTTTTTATACAGAACAAAATGTCAAACAATAGATTGGTTTGGTGTTTATACAGATTAAAATGTCAAACAATAGATTGGTTTGTTGTTTATACAGAAGAAAATGATCAAACAATAGATTGGTTTGGTGTTTATACAGATGAAAATGATCAAACAATAGATTGGTTTGGTGTTTATACAGAATAAAATGTCAAACAATAGATTGATTTGGTGTTTATACAGAATAAAATGTCAAACAATAGATTGGTTTGGTGTTTATACAGATGAAAATGATCAAACAATAGAATGGTTTGGTGTTTATACAGATTAAAATGATCAAACAATAGATTGGTTTGGTGTTTATACAGATTAAAATGATGAAACAATAGATTGGTTTGGTGTTTATGCAGATTAAAATGTCAATCAATAGATTGGTTTGGTGTTTATACAGATTAAAATGTCAAACAATAGATTGGTTTGGTGTTTATACAGATTAAAATGTCAAACAATAGATTGGTTTGGTGTTTATACAGATTAAAATATCAAAAAATAGATTGGTTTGGTGTTTATACAGATTAAAATGATCAAACAATAGATTGGTTTGGTGTTTATACAGATTAAAATGTCAAACAATAGATTGGTTTGGTGTTTATACAGATTAAAATGATCTAACAATAGATTGGTTTGGTGTTTATACAGATTAAAATGTCAAACAATAGATTTGTTTGGTTTTTATACAGAACAAAATGTCAAACAATAGATTGGTTTGGTGTTTATACAGATTAAAATGTCAAACAATAGATTGGTTTGTTGTTTATACAGAAGAAAATGATCAAACAATAGATTGGTTTGGTGTTTATACAGATGAAAATGATCAAACAATAGATTGGTTTGGTGTTTATACAGAATAAAATGTCAAACAATAGATTGATTTGGTGTTTATACAGAATAAAATGTCAAACAATAGATTGGTTTGGTGTTTATACAGATGAAAATGATAAAACAATAGAATGGTTTGGTGTTTATACAGATTAAAATGATCAAACAATAGATTGGTTTGGTGTTTATACAGATTAAAATGATGAAACAATAGATTGGTTTGGTGTTTATGCAGATTAAAATGTCAAACAATAGATTGGTTTGGTGTTTATACAGATTAAAATGTCAAACAATAGATTGGTTTGGTGTTTATACAGAATAAAATGTCAAACAATAGATTGGTTTGGTGTTTATACAGATTAAAATTTCAAACAATAGATTGGTTTGGTGTTTATACAGAATAAAATGTCAAACAATAGATTGGTTTCGTGTTTATACAGAATAAAATGTCAAACAATAGATTGGTTTGGTGTTTATACAGATTAAAATGATGAAACAATAGATTGGTTTGGTGTTTATACAGATTAAAATGATCTAACAATAGATTGGTCTGGTATTTATATAGATTAAAATGATCAAACTATAGATTGGTCTGGTGTTTATACAGATTAAAATGTCAAACAATAGATTGGTTTGGTGTTTATATAGATTAAAATGATCAAACAATAGATTGGGCTGGTGTTTATACAGATTAAAATGATCAAACAATAGATTGGTTTGGTGTTTATACAGATTAAAATGATCAAACAATAGATTGGTTTGGTGTTTATACAGATTAAAATGTCAAACAATAGATTGGTTTGGTGTTTATACAGATTAAAATGTCAAACAATAGATTGGTTTGGTGTTTATACAGAATAAAATGTCAAACAATAGATTGGTTTGGTGTTTATACAGATTAAAATGTCAAACAATAGATTGGTTTGGTGTTTATATAGATTAAAATGATCAAACAATAGATTGGTTTGGTGTTTATACAGATTAAAATGTCAAACAATAGATTGGTTTGATGTTTATACAGAATAAAATGTCAAACAATAGATTGGTTTGGTGTTTATACAGATTAAAATGTCAAACAATAGATTGGTTTGGTGTTTATACAGATTAAAAGGTCAAACAATAGATTGGTTTGGTGTTTATGCAGATTAAAATGTCAAACAATAGATTGGTTTGGTGTTTATGCAGATTAAAATATCAAACAATTGATTTGGTCTGGTGTTTATACAGATTAAAATGTCAAACAATAGATTGGTTTGGTGTTTATGCAGATTACAATTATCAAACAATAGATTGGTTTGATATTTATACAGAATAAAATGTCAAACAATAGATTGGTTTGGTGTTTATGCAGATTAAAATGAACAAACAATAGATTGGTTTGGTGTTTATGCAGATTAAAATGTCAAACAATAGATTGGTTTGGTGTTTATACAGATTAAAATGTCAAACAATAGATTGGTTTGGTGTTTATACAGATTAAAATGACAAACAATAGATTGATTTGGTGTTTATACAGATTAAAATGATCAAAAAATAGATTGGTTTGGTGTTTATACAGATTAAAATGATCAAACAATAGATTGGTTTGGTGTTTATACAGATTAAAATGTCAAACAATATATTGGTTTGGTGTTTATACAGATTAAAATGATCTAACAATAGATTGGTTTGGTGTTTATACAGATTAAAATGTCAAACAATAGATTTGTTTGGTTTTTATACAGAACAAAATGTCAAACAATAGATTGGTTTGGTGTTTATACAGATTAAAATGTCAAACAATAGATTGGTTTGTTGTTTATACAGAAGAAAATGATCAAACAATAGATTGGTTTGGTGTTTATACAGATGAAAATGATCAAACAATAGAATGGTTTGGTGTTTATACAGATTAAAATGATCAAACAATAGATTGGTTTGGTGTTTATACAGATTAAAATGTCAAACAATAGATTGGTTTGGTGTTTATACAGATTAAAATGATCTAACAATAGATTGGTTTGGTGTTTATACAGAATAAAATGTCAAACAATAGATTTGTTTGGTTTTTATACAGAACAAAATGTCAAACAATAGATTGGTTTGGTGTTTATACAGATTAAAATGTCAAACAATAGATTGGTTTGTTGTTTATACAGAAGAAAATGATCAAACAATAGATTGGTTTGGTGTTTATACAGATGAAAATGATCAAACAATAGATTGGTTTGGTGTTTATACAGAATAAAATGTCAAACAATAGATTGATTTGGTGTTTATACAGAATAAAATGTCAAACAATAGATTGGTTTGGTGTTTATACAGATGAAAATGATCAAACAATAGAATGGTTTGGTGTTTATACAGATTAAAATGATGAAACAATAGATTGGTTTGGTGTTTATGCAGATTAAAATGTCAAACAATAGATTGGTTTGGTGTTTATACAGATTAAAATGTCAAACAATAGATTTGTTTGGTTTTTATACAGAACAAAATGTCAAACAATAGATTGGTTTGGTGTTTATACAGATTAAAATGATCAAACAATAGATTGGTTTGGTGTTTATACAGATTAAAATGTCAAACAATAGATTGGTTTGGTGTTTATACAGATTAAAATGATCTAACAATAGATTTGTTTGGTTTTTATACAGAACAAAATGTCAAACAATAGATTGGTTTGGTGTTTATACAGATTAAAATGTCAAACAATAGATTGGTTTGGTGTTTATACAGATTAAAATGATCTAACAATAGATTGGTTTGGTGTTTATACAGATTAAAATGTCAAACAATAGATTTGTTTGGTTTTTATACAGAACAAAATGTCAAACAATAGATTGGTTTGGTGTTTATACAGATTAAAATGTCAAACAATAGATTGGTTTGTTGTTTATACAGAAGAAAATGATCAAACAATAGATTGGTTTGGTGTTTATACAGATGAAAATGATCAAACAATAGATTGGTTTGGTGTTTATACAGAATAAAATGTCAAACAATAGATTGATTTGGTGTTTATACAGAATAAAATGTCAAACAATAGATTGGTTTGGTGTTTATACAGATGAAAATGATCAAACAATAGAATGGTTTGGTGTTTATACAGATTAAAATGATCAAACAATAGATTGGTTTGGTGTTTATACAGATTAAAATGATGAAACAATAGATTGGTTTGGTGTTTATGCAGATTAAAATGTCAATCAATAGATTGGTTTGGTGTTTATACAGATTAAAATGTCAAACAATAGATTGGTTTGGTGTTTATACAGAATAAAATGTCAAACAATAGATTGGTTTGGTGTTTATACAGATTAAAATATCAAAAAATAGATTGGTTTGGTGTTTATACAGATTAAAATGATCAAACAATAGATTGGTTTGGTGTTTATACAGATTAAAATGTCAAACAATAGATTGGTTTGGTGTTTATACAGATTAAAATGATCTAACAATAGATTGGTTTGGTGTTTATACAGATTAAAATGTCAAACAATAGATTTGTTTGGTTTTTATACAGAACAAAATGTCAAACAATAGATTGGTTTGGTGTTTATACAGATTAAAATGTCAAACAATAGATTGGTTTGTTGTTTATACAGAAGAAAATGATCAAACAATAGATTGGTTTGGTGTTTATACAGATGAAAATGATCAAACAATAGATTGGTTTGGTGTTTATACAGAATAAAATGTCAAACAATAGATTGATTTGGTGTTTATACAGAATAAAATGTCAAACAATAGATTGGTTTGGTGTTTATACAGATGAAAATGATCAAACAATAGAATGGTTTGGTGTTTATACAGATTAAAATGATCAAACAATAGATTGGTTTGGTGTTTATACAGATTAAAATGATGAAACAATAGATTGGTTTGGTGTTTATGCAGATTAAAATGTCAAACAATAGATTGGTTTGGTGTTTATACAGATTAAAATGTCAAACAATAGATTTGTTTGGTTTTTATACAGAACAAAATGTCAAACAATAGATTGGTTTGGTGTTTATACAGATTAAAATGATCAAACAATAGATTGGTTTGGTGTTTATACAGATTAAAATGATCTAACAATAGATTGGTTTGGTGTTTATACAGATTAAAATGTCAAACAATAGATTTGTTTGGTTTTTATACAGAACAAAATGTCAAACAATAGATTGGTTTGGTGTTTATACAGATTAAAATGTCAAACAATAGATTGGTTTGTTGTTTATACAGAAGAAAATGATCAAACAATAGATTGGTTTGGTGTTTATACAGATGAAAATGATCAAACAATAGAATGGTTTGGTGTTTATACAGATTAAAATGATCAAACAATAGATTGATTTGGTGTTTATACAGATTAAAATGTCAAACAATAGATTGGTTTGGTGTTTATACAGATTAAAATGATCTAACAATAGATTGGTTTGGTGTTTATACAGAATAAAATGTCAAACAATAGATTTGTTTGGTTTTTATACAGAACAAAATGTCAAACAATAGATTGGTTTGGTGTTTATACAGATTAAAATGTCAAACAATAGATTGGTTTGGTGTTTATACAGATGAAAATGTCAAACAATAGATTGGTTTGGTGTTTATACAGAATAAAATGTCAAACAATAGATTGATTTGGTGTTTATACAGAATAAAATGTCAAACAATAGATTGGTTTGGTGTTTATACAGATGAAAATGATCAAACAATAGAATGGTTTGGTGTTTATACAGATTAAAATGATCAAACAATAGATTGGTTTGGTGTTTATACAGATTAAAATGATGAAACAATAGATTGGTTTGGTGTTTATGCAGATTAAAATGTCAAACAATAGATTGGTTTGGTGTTTATACAGATTAAAATGTCAAACAATAGATTTGTTTGGTTTTTATACAGAACAAAATGTCAAACAATAGATTGGTTTGGTGTTTATACAGATTAAAATGATCAAACAATAGATTGGTTTGGTGTTTATACAGATTAAAATGTCAAACAATAGATTGGTTTGGTGTTTATACAGATTAAAATGATCTAACAATAGATTTGTTTGGTTTTTATACAGAACAAAATGTCAAACAATAGATTGGTTTGGTGTTTATACAGATTAAAATGTCAAACAATAGATTGGTTTGGTGTTTATACAGATTAAAATGATCTAACAATAGATTGGTTTGGTGTTTATACAGATTAAAATGTCAAACAATAGATTTGTTTGGTTTTTATACAGAACAAAATGTCAAACAATAGATTGGTTTGGTGTTTATACAGATTAAAATGTCAAACAATAGATTGGTTTGTTGTTTATACAGAAGAAAATGATCAAACAATAGATTGGTTTGGTGTTTATACAGATGAAAATGATCAAACAATAGATTGGATTGGTGTTTATACAGAATAAAATGTCAAACAATAGATTGATTTGGTGTTTATACAGAATAAAATGTCAAACAATAGATTGGTTTGGTGTTTATACAGATAAAAATGATCAAACAATAGAATGGTTTGGTGTTTATACAGATTAAAATGATCAAACAATAGATTGGTTTGGTGTTTATACAGATTAAAATGATGAAACAATAGATTGGTTTGGTGTTTATGCAGATTAAAATGTCAATCAATAGATTGGTTTGGTGTTTATACAGATTAAAATGTCAAACAATAGATTGGTTTGGTGTTTATACAGATTAAAATGTCAAACAATAGATTGGTTTGGTGTTTATACAGATTAAAATATCAAAAAATAGATTGGTTTGGTGTTTATACAGATTAAAATGATCTAACAATAGATTGGTTTGGTGTTAATACAGATTAAAATGTCAAACAATAGATTTGTTTGGTTTTTATACAGAACAAAATGTCAAACAATAGATTGGTTTGGTGTTTATACAGATTAAAATGTCAAACAATAGAATGGTTTGTTGTTTATACAGAAGAAAATGATCAAACAATAGATTGGTTTGGTGTTTATACAGATGAAAATGATCAAACAATAGATTGGTTTGGTGTTTGTACAGAATAAAATGTCAAACAATAGATTGGTTTGGTGTTTATACAGATGAAAATGATCAAACAATAGAATGGTTTGGTGTTTATACAGATTAAAATGTCAAACAATAGATTGGTTTGGTGTTTATACAGATTAAAATGTCAAACAATAGATTGGTTTGGTGTTTATACAGAATAAAATGTCAAACAATAGATTGGTTTGGTGTTTATACAGATTAAAATATCAAAAAATAGATTGGTTTGGTGTTTATACAGATTAAAATGATCAAACAATAGATTGGTTTGGTGTTTATACAGATTAAAATGTCAAACAATAGATTGGTTTGGTGTTTATACAGATTAAAATGATCTAACAATAGATTGGTTTGGTGTTTATACAGATTAAAATGTCAAACAATAGATTTGTTTGGTTTTTATACAGAACAAAATGTCAAACAATAGATTGGTTTGGTGTTTATACAGATTAAAATGTCAAACAATAGATTGGTTTGTTGTTTATACAGAAGAAAATGATCAAACAATAGATTGGTTTGGTGTTTATACAGATGAAAATGATCAAACAATAGATTGGTTTGGTGTTTATACAGAATAAAATGTCAAACAATAGATTGATTTGGTGTTTATACAGAATAAAATGTCAAACAATAGATTGGTTTGGTGTTTATACAGATGAAAATGATCAAACAATAGAATGGTTTGGTGTTTATACAGATTAAAATGATCAAACAATAGATTGGTTTGGTGTTTATACAGATTAAAATGATGAAACAATAGATTGGTTTGGTGTTTATGCAGATTAAAATGTCAAACAATAGATTGGTTTGGTGTTTATACAGATTAAAATGTCAAACAATAGATTTGTTTGGTTTTTATACAGAACAAAATGTCAAACAATAGATTGGTTTGGTGTTTATACAGATTAAAATGATCAAACAATAGATTGGTTTGGTGTTTATACAGATTAAAATGATCTAACAATAGATTGGTTTGGTGTTTATACAGATTAAAATGTCAAACAATAGATTTGTTTGGTTTTTATACAGAACAAAATGTCAAACAATAGATTGGTTTGGTGTTTATACAGATTAAAATGTCAAACAATAGATTGGTTTGTTGTTTATACAGAAGAAAATGATCAAACAATAGATTGGTTTGGTGTTTATACAGATGAAAATGATCAAACAATAGAATGGTTTGGTGTTTATACAGATTAAAATGATCAAACAATAGATTGATTTGGTGTTTATACAGATTAAAATGTCAAACAATAGATTGGTTTGGTGTTTATACAGAATAAAATGTCAAACAATAGATTGATTTGGTGTTTATACAGAATAAAATGTCAAACAATAGATTGGTTTGGTGTTTATACAGATGAAAATGATCAAACAATAGAATGGTTTGGTGTTTATACAGATTAAAATGATCAAACAATAGATTGGTTTGGTGTTTATACAGATTAAAATGATGAAACAATAGATTGGTTTGGTGTTTATGCAGATTAAAATGTCAAACAATAGATTGGTTTGGTGTTTATACAGATTAAAATGTCAAACAATAGATTTGTTTGGTTTTTATACAGAACAAAATGTCAAACAATAGATTGGTTTGGTGTTTATACAGATTAAAATGATCAAACAATAGATTGGTTTGGTGTTTATACAGATTAAAATGTCAAACAATAGATTGGTTTGGTGTTTATACAGATTAAAATGATCTAACAATAGATTTGTTTGGTTTTTATACAGAACAAAATGTCAAACAATAGATTGGTTTGGTGTTTATACAGATTAAAATGTCAAACAATAGATTGGTTTGGTGTTTATACAGATTAAAATGATCTAACAATAGATTGGTTTGGTGTTTATACAGATTAAAATGTCAAACAATAGATTTGTTTGGTTTTTATACAGAACAAAATGTCAAACAATAGATTGGTTTGGTGTTTATACAGATTAAAATGTCAAACAATAGATTGGTTTGTTGTTTATACAGAAGAAAATGATCAAACAATAGATTGGTTTGGTGTTTATACAGATGAAAATGATCAAACAATAGATTGGATTGGTGTTTATACAGAATAAAATGTCAAACAATAGATTGATTTGGTGTTTATACAGAATAAAATGTCAAACAATAGATTGGTTTGGTGTTTATACAGATAAAAATGATCAAACAATAGAATGGTTTGGTGTTTATACAGATTAAAATGATCAAACAATAGATTGGTTTGGTGTTTATACAGATTAAAATGATGAAACAATAGATTGGTTTGGTGTTTATGCAGATTAAAATGTCAATCAATAGATTGGTTTGGTGTTTATACAGATTAAAATGTCAAACAATAGATTGGTTTGGTGTTTATACAGATTAAAATGTCAAACAATAGATTGGTTTGGTGTTTATACAGATTAAAATATCAAAAAATAGATTGGTTTGGTGTTTATACAGATTAAAATGATCAAACAATAGATTGGTTTGGTGTTTATACAGATTAAAATGTCAAACAATAGATTGGTTTGGTGTTTATACAGATTAAAATGATCTAACAATAGATTGGTTTGGTGTTAATACAGATTAAAATGTCAAACAATAGATTTGTTTGGTTTTTATACAGAACAAAATGTCAAACAATAGATTGGTTTGGTGTTTATACAGATTAAAATGTCAAACAATAGAATGGTTTGTTGTTTATACAGAAGAAAATGATCAAACAATAGATTGGTTTGGTGTTTATACAGATGAAAATGATCAAACAATAGATTGGTTTGGTGTTTGTACAGAATAAAATGTCAAACAATAGATTGATTTGGTGTTTATACAGAATAAAATGTCAAACAATAGATTGGTTTGGTGTTGATACAGATGAAAATGATCAAACAATAGAATGGTTTGGTGTTTATACAGATTAAAATGATCAAACAATAGATTGGTTTGGTGTTTATACAGATTAAAATGATGAAACAATAGATTGGTTTGGTGTTTATGCAGATTAAAATGTCAAACAATAGATTGGTTTGGTGTTTATACAGATTAAAATGTCAAACAATAGATTGGTTTGGTGTTTATACAGAATAAAATGTCAAACAATAGATTGGTTTGGTGTTTATACAGATTAAAATTTCAAACAATAGATTGGTTTGGTGTTTATACAGAATAAAATGTCAAACAATAGATTGGT
The DNA here is from genome assembly GCA_963680875.1 of Bathymodiolus brooksi. Classification (NCBI taxonomy): domain Eukaryota; kingdom Metazoa; phylum Mollusca; class Bivalvia; order Mytilida; family Modiolidae; genus Bathymodiolus; species Bathymodiolus brooksi. Next base: position 6,804,306 of record OY804580.1, on the reverse strand, counting down.
TTCGTGTTTATACAGAATAAAATGTCAAACAATAGATTGGTTTGGTGTTTATACAGATTAAAATGATGAAACAATAGATTGGTTTGGTGTTTATACAGATTAAAATGATCTAACAATAGATTGGTCTGGTATTTATATAGATTAAAATGATCAAACTATAGATTGGTCTGGTGTTTATACAGATTAAAATGTCAAACAATAGATTGGTTTGGTGTTTATATAGATTAAAATGATCAAACAATAGATTGGGCTGGTGTTTATACAGATTAAAATGATCAAACAATAGATTGGTTTGGTGTTTATACAGATTAAAATGATCAAACAATAGATTGGTTTGGTGTTTATACAGATTAAAATGTCAAACAATAGATTGGTTTGGTGTTTATACAGATTAAAAGGTCAAACAATAGATTGGTTTGGTGTTTATACAGAATAAAATGTCAAACAATAGATTGGTTTGGTGTTTATACAGATTAAAATGTCAAACAATAGATTGGTTTGGTGTTTATATAGATTAAAATGATCAAACAATAGATTGGTTTGGTGTTTATACAGATTAAAATGTCAAACAATAGATTGGTTTGATGTTTATACAGAATAAAATGTCAAACAATAGATTGGTTTGGTGTTTATACAGATTAAAATGTCAAACAATAGATTGGTTTGGTGTTTATACAGATTAAAAGGTCAAACAATAGATTGGTTTGGTGTTTATGCAGATTAAAATGTCAAACAATAGATTGGTTTGGTGTTTATGCAGATTAAAATATCAAACAATTGATTTGGTCTGGTGTTTATACAGACTAAAATGTCAAACAATAGATTGGTTTGGTGTTTATGCAGATTACAATTATCAAACAATAGATTGGTTTGATATTTATACAGAATAAAATGTCAAACAATAGATTGGTTTGGTGTTTATGCAGATTAAAATGAACAAACAATAGATTGGTTTGGTGTTTATGCAGATTAAAATGTCAAACAATAGATTGGTTTGGTGTTTATACAGATTAAAATGTCAAACAATAGATTGGTTTGGTGTTTATACAGAATAAAATGTCAAACAATAGATTGATTTGGTGTTTATACAGAATAAAATGTCAAACAATAGATTGGTTTGGTGTTTATACAGATGAAAATGATCAAACAATAGAATGGTTTGGTGTTTATACAGATTAAAATGATCAAACAATAGATTGGTTTGGTGTTTATACAGATTAAAATGATGAAACAATAGATTGGTTTGGTGTTTATGCAGATTAAAATGTCAAACAATAGATTGGTTTGGTGTTTATACAGATTAAAATGTCAAACAATAGATTGGTTTGGTGTTTATACAGAATAAAATGTCAAACAATAGATTGGTTTGGTGTTTATACAGATTAAAATTTCAAACAATAGATTGGTTTGGTGTTTATACAGAATAAAATGTCAAACAATAGATTGGTTTCGTGTTTATACAGAATAAAATGTCAAACAATAGATTGGTTTGGTGTTTATACAGATTAAAATGATGAAACAATAGATTGGTTTGGTGTTTATACAGATTAAAATGATCTAACAATAGATTGGTCTGGTATTTATATAGATTAAAATGATCAAACTATAGATTGGTCTGGTGTTTATACAGATTAAAATGTCAAACAATAGATTGGTTTGGTGTTTATATAGATTAAAATGATCAAACAATAGATTGGGCTGGTGTTTATACAGATTAAAATGATCAAACAATAGATTGGTTTGGTGTTTATACAGATTAAAATGATCAAACAATAGATTGGTTTGGTGTTTATACAGATTAAAATGTCAAACAATAGATTGGTTTGGTGTTTATACAGATTAAAAGGACAAACAATAGATTGGTTTGGTGTTTATACAGAATAAAATGTCAAACAATAGATTGGTTTGGTGTTTATACAGATTAAAATGTCAAACAATAGATTGGTTTGGTGTTTATATAGATTAAAATGATCAAACAATAGATTGGTTTGGTGTTTATACAGATTAAAATGTCAAACAATAGATTGGTTTGATGTTTATACAGAATAAAATGTCAAACAATAGATTGGTTTGGTGTTTATACAGATTAAAATGTCAAACAATAGATTGGTTTGGTGTTTATACAGATTAAAAGGTCAAACAATAGATTGGTTTGGTGTTTATGCAGATTAAAATGTCAAACAATAGATTGGTTTGGTGTTTATGCAGATTAAAATATCAAACAATTGATTTGGTCTGGTGTTTATACAGATTAAAATGTCAAACAATAGATTGGTTTGGTGTTTATGCAGATTACAATTATCAAACAATAGATTGGTTTGATATTTATACAGAATAAAATGTCAAACAATAGATTGGTTTGGTGTTTATGCAGATTAAAATGAACAAACAATAGATTGGTTTGGTGTTTATGCAGATTAAAATGTCAAACAATAGATTGGTTTGGTGTTTATACAGATTAAAATGTCAAACAATAGATTGGTTTGGTGTTTATACAGATTAAAATGTCAAACAATAGATTGATTTGGTGTTTATACAGATTAAAATGATCAAACAATAGATTGGTTTGGTGTTTATACAGATTAAAATGTCAAACAATAGATTGGTTTGGTGTTTATACAGACTAAAATGATCAAATAATAGATTATTTTGGTGTTTATACAGAATAAAATGTCAAACAATAGATTGGTATGGTGTTTATACAGATTAAAATGTCAAACAATAGATTGGTTTGGTTTTTATACAGATTAAAATGATCAAACAATAGATTGGTTTGGTGATTATACAGATTACAATTATCAAACAATAGATTGGTTTGATATTTATACAGAATACAATATCAAACAATAGATTGGTTTGGTGTTTATGCAGATGAAAATGATCAAACAATAGATTTGTTTGGTGTTTATACAGATTAAAATGTCAAACAATAGATTGGTTTGGTGTTTATACAGATTACAATTATCAAACAATAGATTGGTTTGATATTTATACAGAATAAAATGTCAAACAATAAATTGGTTTGGTGTTTATGCAGATTAAAATGAACAAACAATAGATTGGTTTGGTGTTTATGCAGATTAAAATGTCAAACAATAGATTGGTTTGGTGTTTATACAGATTAAAATGTCAAACAATAGATTGGTTTGGTGTTTATACAGATTAAAATGATCATTTATACAGATTAAAATGTCAAACAGTAGATTGGTTTGGTGTTTATACAGACTAAAATGATCAAACAATTGATTGGTTTGGTGTTTATACAGATTAAAATGTCAAACAGTAGATTGGTTTGGTGTTTATACAGATTAAAATGTCAAACAATAGATTGGTTTGGTGTTTATGCAGATTAAAATGTCAAACAATAGATTGGTTTGGTGTTTATACAGATTAAAATGATCAAACAATAGATTGGTTTGGTGTTTATACAGATTAAAATGTCAAACAATAGATTGGTTTGGTGTTTATACAGATTAAAATGATCAAACAATAGATTGGTTTGGTGTTTATACAGATTAAAATGATCAAACAATAGATTGGTTTGGTGTTTATACAGATTAAAATGTCAAACAATAGATTGGTTTGGTGTTTATACAGATTAAATGTCAAACAATAGATTGGTTTGGTGATTATATAGATTAAAATGATCAAACAATAGATTGGTTTGGTGTTTATACAGATTAAAATGATCAAACAATAGATTGGTTTGGTGTTTATGCAGATTAAAATGTCAAACAATAGATTGGTTTGGTGTTTATACAGATTAAAATGTCAAACAATAGATTGGTTTGGTGTTTATACAGATTAAAATGTCAAACAATAGATTGGTTTGGTGTTTATACAGATTAAAATATCAAACAATAGATTGGTTTCATGTTTATACAGATTAAAATGATCTAACAATAGATTGGTTTGGTGTTTATACAGATTAAAATGTCAAACAATAGATTGGTTTGGTGTTTATACAGATGAAAATGATCAAACAATAGATTGGTTTGGTGTTTATACAGAATAAAATGTCAAACAATAGATTGATTTGGTGTTTATACAGAATAAAATGTCAAACAATATATTGGTTTGGTGTTTATACAGATGAAAATGATCAAACAATAGAATGGTTTGGTGTTTATACAGATTAAAATGATCAAACAATAGATTGGTTTGGTGTTTATACAGATTAAAATGATCAAACAATAGATTGGTTTGGTGTTTATGCAGATTAAAATGTCAAACAATAGATTGGTTTGGTGTTTATACAGATTAAAATGTCAAACAATAGATTGGTTTGGTGTTTATACAGAATAAAATGTCAAACAATAGATTGGTTTGGTGTTTATACAGATTAAAATGTCAAACAATAGATTGGTTTGATGTTTATACAGAATAAAATGTCAAACAATAGATTGGTTTGGTGTTTATACAGATTAAAATGTCAAACAATAGATTGGTTTGGTGTTTATACAGATTAAAAGGTCAAACAATAGATTGGTTTGGTGTTTATGCAGATTAAAATGTCAAACAATAGATTGGTTTGGTGTTTATGCAGATTAAAATATCAAACAATTGATTTGGTCTGGTGTTTATACATATTAAAATGTCAAACAATAGATTGGTTTGGTGTTTATGCAGATTACAATTATCAAACAATAGATTGGTTTGATATTTATACAGAATAAAATGTCAAACAATAGATTGATTTGGTGTTTATGCAGATTAAAATGAACAAACAATAGATTGGTTTGGTGTTTATGCAGATTAAAATGTCAAACAATAGATTGGTTTGGTGTTTATACAGATTAAAATGTCAAACAATAGATTGGTTTGGTGTTTATACAGATTAAAATGATCATTTATACAGATTAAAATGTCAAACAGTAGATTGGTTTGGTGTTTATACAGACTAAAATGATCAAACAATTGATTGGTTTGGTGTTTATACAGATTAAAATGTCAAACAGTAGATTGGTTTGGTGTTTATACAGATTAAAATGTCAAACAATAGATTGGTTTGGTGTTTATACAGATTAAAATGTCAAACAATAGATTGGTTTGGTGTTTATACAGATTAAAATGATCAAACAATAGATTGGTTTGGTGTTTATACAGATTAAAATGTCAAACAATAGATTGGTTTGGTGTTTATACAGATTAAAATGATCAAACAATAGATTGGTTTGGTGTTTATACAGATTAAAATGATCAAACAATAAATTGGTTTGGTGTTTATGCAGATTAAAATGAACAAACAATAGATTGGTTTGGTGTTTATGCAGATTAAAATGTCAAACAATAGATTGGTTTGGTGTTTATACAGATTAAAATGTCAAACAATAGATTGGTTTGGTGTTTATACAGATTAAAATGATCATTTATACAGATTAAAATGTCAAACAGTAGATTGGTTTGGTGTTTATACAGACTAAAATGATCAAACAATTGATTGGTTTGGTGTTTATACAGATTAAAATGTCAAACAGTAGATTGGTTTGGTGTTTATACAGATTAAAATGTCAAACAATAGATTGGTTTGGTGTTTATGCAGATTAAAATGTCAAACAATAGATTGGTTTGGTGTTTATACAGATTAAAATGATCAAACAATAGATTGGTTTGGTGTTTATACAGATTAAAATGTCAAACAATAGATTGGTTTGGTGTTTATACAGATTAAAATGATCAAACAATAGATTGGTTTGGTGTTTATACAGATTAAAATGATCAAACAATAGATTGGTTTGGTGTTTATACAGATTAAAATGTCAAACAATAGATTGGTTTGGTGTTTATACAGATTAAATGTCAAACAATAGATTGGTTTGGTGATTATATAGATTAAAATGATCAAACAATAGATTGGTTTGGTGTTTATACAGATTAAAATGATCAAACAATAGATTGGTTTGGTGTTTATGCAGATTAAAATGTCAAACAATAGATTGGTTTGGTGTTTATACAGATTAAAATGTCAAACAATAGATTGGTTTGGTGTTTATACAGATTAAAATGTCAAACAATAGATTGGTTTGGTGTTTATACAGATTAAAATATCAAACAATAGATTGGTTTCATGTTTATACAGATTAAAATGATCTAACAATAGATTGGTTTGGTGTTTATACAGATTAAAATGTCAAACAATAGATTGGTTTGGTGTTTATACAGATGAAAATGATCAAACAATAGATTGGTTTGGTGTTTATACAGAATAAAATGTCAAACAATAGATTGATTTGGTGTTTATACAGAATAAAATGTCAAACAATATATTGGTTTGGTGTTTATACAGATGAAAATGATCAAACAATAGAATGGTTTGGTGTTTATACAGATTAAAATGATCAAACAATAGATTGGTTTGGTGTTTATACAGATTAAAATGATCAAACAATAGATTGGTTTGGTGTTTATGCAGATTAAAATGTCAAACAATAGATTGGTTTGGTGTTTATACAGATTAAAATGTCAAACAATAGATTGGTTTGGTGTTTATACAGAATAAAATGTCAAACAATAGATTGGTTTGGTGTTTATGCAGATTAAAATGTCAAACAATAGATTGGTTTGATGTTTATACAGAATAAAATGTCAAACAATAGATTGGTTTGGTGTTTATACAGATTAAAATGTCAAACAATAGATTGGTTTGGTGTTTATACAGATTAAAAGGTCAAACAATAGATTGGTTTGGTGTTTATGCAGATTAAAATGTCAAACAATAGATTGGTTTGGTGTTTATGCAGATTAAAATATCAAACAATTGATTTGGTCTGGTGTTTATACAGACTAAAATGTCAAACAATAGATTGGTTTGGTGTTTATGCAGATTACAATTATCAAACAATAGATTGGTTTGATATTTATACAGAATAAAATGTCAAACAATAGATTGGTTTGGTGTTTATGCAGATTAAAATGAACAAACAATAGATTGGTTTGGTGTTTATGCAGATTAAAATGTCAAACAATAGATTGGTTTGGTGTTTATACAGATTAAAATGTCAAACAATAGATTGGTTTGGTGTTTATACAGAATAAAATGTCAAACAATAGATTGATTTGGTGTTTATACAGAATAAAATGTCAAACAATAGATTGGTTTGGTGTTTATACAGATGAAAATGATCAAACAATAGAATGGTTTGGTGTTTATACAGATTAAAATGATCAAACAATAGATTGGTTTGGTGTTTATACAGATTAAAATGATGAAACAATAGATTGGTTTGGTGTTTATGCAGATTAAAATGTCAAACAATAGATTGGTTTGGTGTTTATACAGATTAAAATGTCAAACAATAGATTGGTTTGGTGTTTATACAGAATAAAATGTCAAACAATAGATTGGTTTGGTGTTTATACAGATTAAAATTTCAAACAATAGATTGGTTTGGTGTTTATACAGAATAAAATGTCAAACAATAGATTGGTTTCGTGTTTATACAGAATAAAATGTCAAACAATAGATTGGTTTGGTGTTTATACAGATTAAAATGATGAAACAATAGATTGGTTTGGTGTTTATACAGATTAAAATGATCTAACAATAGATTGGTCTGGTATTTATATAGATTAAAATGATCAAACTATAGATTGGTCTGGTGTTTATACAGATTAAAATGTCAAACAATAGATTGGTTTGGTGTTTATATAGATTAAAATGATCAAACAATAGATTGGGCTGGTGTTTATACAGATTAAAATGATCAAACAATAGATTGGTTTGGTGTTTATACAGATTAAAATGATCAAACAATAGATTGGTTTGGTGTTTATACAGATTAAAATGTCAAACAATAGATTGGTTTGGTGTTTATACAGATTAAAAGGTCAAACAATAGATTGGTTTGGTGTTTATACAGAATAAAATGTCAAACAATAGATTGGTTTGGTGTTTATACAGATTAAAATGTCAAACAATAGATTGGTTTGGTGTTTATATAGATTAAAATGATCAAACAATAGATTGGTTTGGTGTTTATACAGATTAAAATGTCAAACAATAGATTGGTTTGATGTTTATACAGAATAAAATGTCAAACAATAGATTGGTTTGGTGTTTATACAGATTAAAATGTCAAACAATAGATTGGTTTGGTGTTTATACAGATTAAAAGGTCAAACAATAGATTGGTTTGGTGTTTATGCAGATTAAAATGTCAAACAATAGATTGGTTTGGTGTTTATGCAGATTAAAATATCAAACAATTGATTTGGTCTGGTGTTTATACAGATTAAAATGTCAAACAATAGATTGGTTTGGTGTTTATGCAGATTACAATTATCAAACAATAGATTGGTTTGATATTTATACAGAATAAAATGTCAAACAATAGATTGGTTTGGTGTTTATGCAGATTAAAATGAACAAACAATAGATTGGTTTGGTGTTTATGCAGATTAAAATGTCAAACAATAGATTGGTTTGGTGTTTATACAGATTAAAATGTCAAACAATAGATTGGTTTGGTGTTTATACAGATTAAAATGTCAAACAATAGATTGATTTGGTGTTTATACAGATTAAAATGATCAAACAATAGATTGGTTTGGTGTTTATACAGATTAAAATGTCAAACAATAGATTGGTTTGGTGTTTATACAGACTAAAATGATCAAATAATAGATTATTTTGGTGTTTATACAGAATAAAATGTCAAACAATAGATTGGTATGGTGTTTATACAGATTAAAATGTCAAACAATAGATTGGATTGGTTTTTATACAGATTAAAATGATCAAACAATAGATTGGTTTGGTGATTATACAGATTACAATTATCAAACAATAGATTGGTTTGATATTTATACAGAATACAATATCAAACAATAGATTGGTTTGGTGTTTATGCAGATGAAAATGATCAAACAATAGATTTGTTTGGTGTTTATACAGATTAAAATGTCAAACAATAGATTGGTTTGGTGTTTATACAGATTACAATTATCAAACAATAGATTGGTTTGATATTTATACAGAATAAAATGTCAAACAATAAATTGGTTTGGTGTTTATGCAGATTAAAATGAACAAACAATAGATTGGTTTGGTGTTTATGCAGATTAAAATGTCAAACAATAGATTGGTTTGGTGTTTATACAGATTAAAATGTCAAACAATAGATTGGTTTGGTGTTTATACAGATTAAAATGATCATTTATACAGATTAAAATGTCAAACAGTAGATTGGTTTGGTGTTTATACAGACTAAAATGATCAAACAATTGATTGGTTTGGTGTTTATACAGATTAAAATGTCAAACAGTAGATTGGTTTGGTGTTTATACAGATTAAAATGTCAAACAATAGATTGGTTTGGTGTTTATGCAGATTAAAATGTCAAACAATAGATTGGTTTGGTGTTTATACAGATTAAAATGATCAAACAATAGATTGGTTTGGTGTTTATACAGATTAAAATGTCAAACAATAGATTGGTTTGGTGTTTATACAGATTAAAATGATCAAACAATAGATTGGTTTGGTGTTTATACAGATTAAAATGATCAAACAATAGATTGGTTTGGTGTTTATACAGATTAAAATGTCAAACAATAGATTGGTTTGGTGTTTATACAGATTAAATGTCAAACAATAGATTGGTTTGGTGATTATATAGATTAAAATGATCAAACAATAGATTGGTTTGGTGTTTATACAGATTAAAATGATCAAACAATAGATTGGTTTGGTGTTTATGCAGATTAAAATGTCAAACAATAGATTGGTTTGGTGTTTATACAGATTAAAATGTCAAACAATAGATTGGTTTGGTGTTTATACAGATTAAAATGTCAAACAATAGATTGGTTTGGTGTTTATACAGAATAAAATGTCAAACAATATATTGGTTTGGTGTTTATACAGATGAAAATGATCAAACAATAGAATGGTTTGGTGTTTATACAGATTAAAATGATCAAACAATAGATTGGTTTGGTGTTTATACAGATTAAAATGATCAAACAATAGATTGGTTTGGTGTTTATGCAGATTAAAATGTCAAACAATAGATTGGTTTGGTGTTTATACAGATTAAAATGTCAAACAATAGATTGGTTTGGTGTTTATACAGAATAAAATGTCAAACAATAGATTGGTTTGGTGTTTATACAGATTAAAATGTCAAACAATAGATTGGTTTGATGTTTATACAGAATAAAATGTCAAACAATAGATTGGTTTGGTGTTTATACAGATTAAAATGTCAAACAATAGATTGGTTTGGTGTTTATACAGATTAAAAGGTCAAACAATAGATTGGTTTGGTGTTTATGCAGATTAAAATGTCAAACAATAGATTGGTTTGGTGTTTATGCAGATTAAAATATCAAACAATTGATTTGGTCTGGTGTTTATACATATTAAAATGTCAAACAATAGATTGGTTTGGTGTTTATGCAGATTACAATTATCAAACAATAGATTGGTTTGATATTTATACAGAATAAAATGTCAAACAATAGATTGATTTGGTGTTTATGCAGATTAAAATGAACAAACAATAGATTGGTTTGGTGTTTATGCAGATTAAAATGTCAAACAATAGATTGGTTTGGTGTTTATACAGATTAAAATGTCAAACAATAGATTGGTTTGGTGTTTATACAGATTAAAATGATCATTTATACAGATTAAAATGTCAAACAGTAGATTGGTTTGGTGTTTATACAGACTAAAATGATCAAACAATTGATTGGTTTGGTGTTTATACAGATTAAAATGTCAAACAGTAGATTGGTTTGGTGTTTATACAGATTAAAATGTCAAACAATAGATTGGTTTGGTGTTTATACAGATTAAAATGTCAAACAATAGATTGGTTTGGTGTTTATACAGATTAAAATGATCAAACAATAGATTGGTTTGGTGTTTATACAGATTAAAATGTCAAACAATAGATTGGTTTGGTGTTTATACAGATTAAAATGATCAAACAATAGATTGGTTTGGTGTTTATACAGATTAAAATGATCAAACAATAAATTGGTTTGGTGTTTATGCAGATTAAAATGAACAAACAATAGATTGGTTTGGTGTTTATGCAGATTAAAATGTCAAACAATAGATTGGTTTGGTGTTTATACAGATTAAAATGTCAAACAATAGATTGGTTTGGTGTTTATACAGATTAAAATGATCATTTATACAGATTAAAATGTCAAACAGTAGATTGGTTTGGTGTTTATACAGACTAAAATGATCAAACAATTGATTGGTTTGGTGTTTATACAGATTAAAATGTCAAACAGTAGATTGGTTTGGTGTTTATACAGATTAAAATGTCAAACAATAGATTGGTTTGGTGTTTATGCAGATTAAAATGTCAAACAATAGATTGGTTTGGTGTTTATACAGATTAAAATGATCAAACAATAGATTGGTTTGGTGTTTATACAGATTAAAATGTCAAACAATAGATTGGTTTGGTGTTTATACAGATTAAAATGATCAAACAATAGATTGGTTTGGTGTTTATACAGATTAAAATGATCAAACAATAGATTGGTTTGGTGTTTATACAGATTAAAATGTCAAACAATAGATTGGTTTGGTGTTTATACAGATTAAATGTCAAACAATAGATTGGTTTGGTGATTATATAGATTAAAATGATCAAACAATAGATTGGTTTGGTGTTTATACAGATTAAAATGATCAAACAATAGATTGGTTTGGTGTTTATGCAGATTAAAATGTCAAACAATAGATTGGTTTGGTGTTTATACAGATTAAAATGTCAAACAATAGATTGGTTTGGTGTTTATACAGATTAAAATGTCAAACAATAGATTGGTTTGGTGTTTATACAGATTAAAATATCAAACAATAGATTGGTTTCATGTTTATACAGATTAAAATGATCTAACAATAGATTGGTTTGGTGTTTATACAGATTAAAATGTCAAACAATAGATTGGTTTGGTGTTTATACAGATGAAAATGATCAAACAATAGATTGGTTTGGTGTTTATACAGAATAAAATGTCAAACAATAGATTGATTTGGTGTTTATACAGAATAAAATGTCAAACAATATATTGGTTTGGTGTTTATACAGATGAAAATGATCAAACAATAGAATGGTTTGGTGTTTATACAGATTAAAATGATCAAACAATAGATTGGTTTGGTGTTTATACAGATTAAAATGATCAAACAATAGATTGGTTTGGTGTTTATGCAGATTAAAATGTCAAACAATAGATTGGTTTGGTGTTTATACAGATTAAAATGTCAAACAATAGATTGGTTTGGTGTTTATACAGAATAAAATGTCAAACAATAGATTGGTTTGGTGTTTATACAGATTAAAATGTCAAACAATAGATTGGTTTGATGTTTATACAGAATAAAATGTCAAACAATAGATTGGTTTGGTGTTTATACAGATTAAAATGTCAAACAATAGATTGGTTTGGTGTTTATACAGATTAAAAGGTCAAACAATAGATTGGTTTGGTGTTTATGCAGATTAAAATGTCAAACAATAGATTGGTTTGGTGTTTATGCAGATTAAAATATCAAACAATTGATTTGGTCTGGTGTTTATACAGACTAAAATGTCAAACAATAGATTGGTTTGGTGTTTATGCAGATTACAATTATCAAACAATAGATTGGTTTGATATTTATACAGAATAAAATGTCAAACAATAGATTGGTTTGGTGTTTATGCAGATTAAAATGAACAAACAATAGATTGGTTTGGTGTTTATGCAGATTAAAATGTCAAACAATAGATTGGTTTGGTGTTTATACAGATTAAAATGTCAAACAATAGATTGGTTTGGTGTTTATACAGAATAAAATGTCAAACAATAGATTGATTTGGTGTTTATACAGAATAAAATGTCAAACAATAGATTGGTTTGGTGTTTATACAGATGAAAATGATCAAACAATAGAATGGTTTGGTGTTTATACAGATTAAAATGATCAAACAATAGATTGGTTTGGTGTTTATACAGATTAAAATGATGAAACAATAGATTGGTTTGGTGTTTATGCAGATTAAAATGTCAAACAATAGATTGGTTTGGTGTTTATACAGATTAAAATGTCAAACAATAGATTGGTTTGGTGTTTATACAGAATAAAATGTCAAACAATAGATTGGTTTGGTGTTTATACAGATTAAAATTTCAAACAATAGATTGGTTTGGTGTTTATACAGAATAAAATGTCAAACAATAGATTGGTTTCGTGTTTATACAGAATAAAATGTCAAACAATAGATTGGTTTGGTGTTTATACAGATTAAAATGATGAAACAATAGATTGGTTTGGTGTTTATACAGATTAAAATGATCTAACAATAGATTGGTCTGGTATTTATATAGATTAAAATGATCAAACTATAGATTGGTCTGGTGTTTATACAGATTAAAATGTCAAACAATAGATTGGTTTGGTGTTTATATAGATTAAAATGATCAAACAATAGATTGGGCTGGTGTTTATACAGATTAAAATGATCAAACAATAGATTGGTTTGGTGTTTATACAGATTAAAATGATCAAACAATAGATTGGTTTGGTGTTTATACAGATTAAAATGTCAAACAATAGATTGGTTTGGTGTTTATACAGATTAAAAGGTCAAACAATAGATTGGTTTGGTGTTTATACAGAATAAAATGTCAAACAATAGATTGGTTTGGTGTTTATACAGATTAAAATGTCAAACAATAGATTGGTTTGGTGTTTATATAGATTAAAATGATCAAACAATAGATTGGTTTGGTGTTTATACAGATTAAAATGTCAAACAATAGATTGGTTTGATGTTTATACAGAATAAAATGTCAAACAATAGATTGGTTTGGTGTTTATACAGATTAAAATGTCAAACAATAGATTGGTTTGGTGTTTATACAGATTAAAAGGTCAAACAATAGATTGGTTTGGTGTTTATGCAGATTAAAATGTCAAACAATAGATTGGTTTGGTGTTTATGCAGATTAAAATATCAAACAATTGATTTGGTCTGGTGTTTATACAGATTAAAATGTCAAACAATAGATTGGTTTGGTGTTTATGCAGATTACAATTATCAAACAATAGATTGGTTTGATATTTATACAGAATAAAATGTCAAACAATAGATTGGTTTGGTGTTTATGCAGATTAAAATGAACAAACAATAGATTGGTTTGGTGTTTATGCAGATTAAAATGTCAAACAATAGATTGGTTTGGTGTTTATACAGATTAAAATGTCAAACAATAGATTGGTTTGGTGTTTATACAGATTAAAATGTCAAACAATAGATTGATTTGGTGTTTATACAGATTAAAATGATCAAACAATAGATTGGTTTGGTGTTTATACAGATTAAAATGTCAAACAATAGATTGGTTTGGTGTTTATACAGACTAAAATGATCAAATAATAGATTATTTTGGTGTTTATACAGAATAAAATGTCAAACAATAGATTGGTATGGTGTTTATACAGATTAAAATGTCAAACAATAGATTGGATTGGTTTTTATACAGATTAAAATGATCAAACAATAGATTGGTTTGGTGATTATACAGATTACAATTATCAAACAATAGATTGGTTTGATATTTATACAGAATACAATATCAAACAATAGATTGGTTTGGTGTTTATGCAGATGAAAATGATCAAACAATAGATTTGTTTGGTGTTTATACAGATTAAAATGTCAAACAATAGATTGGTTTGGTGTTTATACAGATTACAATTATCAAACAATAGATTGGTTTGATATTTATACAGAATAAAATGTCAAACAATAAATTGGTTTGGTGTTTATGCAGATTAAAATGAACAAACAATAGATTGGTTTGGTGTTTATGCAGATTAAAATGTCAAACAATAGATTGGTTTGGTGTTTATACAGATTAAAATGTCAAACAATAGATTGGTTTGGTGTTTATACAGATTAAAATGATCATTTATACAGATTAAAATGTCAAACAGTAGATTGGTTTGGTGTTTATACAGACTAAAATGATCAAACAATTGATTGGTTTGGTGTTTATACAGATTAAAATGTCAAACAGTAGATTGGTTTGGTGTTTATACAGATTAAAATGTCAAACAATAGATTGGTTTGGTGTTTATGCAGATTAAAATGTCAAACAATAGATTGGTTTGGTGTTTATACAGATTAAAATGATCAAACAATAGATTGGTTTGGTGTTTATACAGATTAAAATGTCAAACAATAGATTGGTTTGGTGTTTATACAGATTAAAATGATCAAACAATAGATTGGTTTGGTGTTTATACAGATTAAAATGATCAAACAATAGATTGGTTTGGTGTTTATACAGATTAAAATGTCAAACAATAGATTGGTTTGGTGTTTATACAGATTAAATGTCAAACAATAGATTGGTTTGGTGATTATATAGATTAAAATGATCAAACAATAGATTGGTTTGGTGTTTATACAGATTAAAATGATCAAACAATAGATTGGTTTGGTGTTTATGCAGATTAAAATGTCAAACAATAGATTGGTTTGGTGTTTATACAGATTAAAATGTCAAACAATAGATTGGTTTGGTGTTTATACAGATTAAAATGTCAAACAATAGATTGGTTTGGTGTTTATACAGATTAAAATATCAAACAATAGATTGGTTTCATGTTTATACAGATTAAAATGATCTAACAATAGATTGGTTTGGTGTTTATACAGATTAAAATGTCAAACAATAGATTGGTTTGGTGTTTATACAGATGAAAATGATCAAACAATAGATTGGTTTGGTGTTTATACAGAATAAAATGTCAAACAATAGATTGATTTGGTGTTTATACAGAATAAAATGTCAAACAATATATTGGTTTGGTGTTTATACAGATGAAAATGATCAAACAATAGAATGGTTTGGTGTTTATACAGATTAAAATGATCAAACAATAGATTGGTTTGGTGTTTATACAGATTAAAATGATCAAACAATAGATTGGTTTGGTGTTTATGCAGATTAAAATGTCAAACAATAGATTGGTTTGGTGTTTATACAGATTAAAATGTCAAACAATAGATTGGTTTGGTGTTTATACAGAATAAAATGTCAAACAATAGATTGGTTTGGTGTTTATACAGATTAAAATGTCAAACAATAGATTGGTTTGATGTTTATACAGAATAAAATGTCAAACAATAGATTGGTTTGGTGTTTATACAGATTAAAATGTCAAACAATAGATTGGTTTGGTGTTTATACAGATTAAAAGGTCAAACAATAGATTGGTTTGGTGTTTATGCAGATTAAAATGTCAAACAATAGATTGGTTTGGTGTTTATGCAGATTAAAATATCAAACAATTGATTTGGTCTGGTGTTTATACATATTAAAATGTCAAACAATAGATTGGTTTGGTGTTTATGCAGATTACAATTATCAAACAATAGATTGGTTTGATATTTATACAGAATAAAATGTCAAACAATAGATTGATTTGGTGTTTATGCAGATTAAAATGAACAAACAATAGATTGGTTTGGTGTTTATGCAGATTAAAATGTCAAACAATAGATTGGTTTGGTGTTTATACAGATTAAAATGTCAAACAATAGATTGGTTTGGTGTTTATACAGATTAAAATGATCATTTATACAGATTAAAATGTCAAACAGTAGATTGGTTTGGTGTTTATACAGACTAAAATGATCAAACAATTGATTGGTTTGGTGTTTATACAGATTAAAATGTCAAACAGTAGATTGGTTTGGTGTTTATACAGATTAAAATGTCAAACAATAGATTGGTTTGGTGTTTATACAGATTAAAATGTCAAACAATAGATTGGTTTGGTGTTTATACAGATTAAAATGATCAAACAATAGATTGGTTTGGTGTTTATACAGATTAAAATGTCAAACAATAGATTGGTTTGGTGTTTATACAGATTAAAATGATCAAACAATAGATTGGTTTGGTGTTTATACAGATTAAAATGATCAAACAATAAATTGGTTTGGTGTTTATGCAGATTAAAATGAACAAACAATAGATTGGTTTGGTGTTTATGCAGATTAAAATGTCAAACAATAGATTGGTTTGGTGTTTATACAGATTAAAATGTCAAACAATAGATTGGTTTGGTGTTTATACAGATTAAAATGATCATTTATACAGATTAAAATGTCAAACAGTAGATTGGTTTGGTGTTTATACAGACTAAAATGATCAAACAATTGATTGGTTTGGTGTTTATACAGATTAAAATGTCAAACAGTAGATTGGTTTGGTGTTTATACAGATTAAAATGTCAAACAATAGATTGGTTTGGTGTTTATGCAGATTAAAATGTCAAACAATAGATTGGTTTGGTGTTTATACAGATTAAAATGATCAAACAATAGATTGGTTTGGTGTTTATACAGATTAAAATGTCAAACAATAGATTGGTTTGGTGTTTATACAGATTAAAATGATCAAACAATAGATTGGTTTGGTGTTTATACAGATTAAAATGATCAAACAATAGATTGGTTTGGTGTTTATACAGATTAAAATGTCAAACAATAGATTGGTTTGGTGTTTATACAGATTAAATGTCAAACAATAGATTGGTTTGGTGATTATATAGATTAAAATGATCAAACAATAGATTGGTTTGGTGTTTATACAGATTAAAATGATCAAACAATAGATTGGTTTGGTGTTTATGCAGATTAAAATGTCAAACAATAGATTGGTTTGGTGTTTATACAGATTAAAATGATCATTTATACAGATTAAAATGTCAAACAGTAGATTGGTTTGGTGTTTATACAGACTAAAATGATCAAACAATTGATTGGTTTGGTGTTTATACAGATTAAAATGTCAAACAGTAGATTGGTTTGGTGTTTATACAGATTAAAATGTCAAACAATAGATTGGTTTGGTGTTTATGCAGATTAAAATGTCAAACAATAGATTGGTTTGGTGTTTATACAGATTAAAATGATCAAACAATAGATTGGTTTGGTGTTTATACAGATTAAAATGTCAAACAATAGATTGGTTTGGTGTTTATACAGATTAAAATGATCAAACAATAGATTGGTTTGGTGTTTATACAGATTAAAATGATCAAACAATAGATTGGTTTGGTGTTTATACAGATTAAAATGTCAAACAATAGATTGGTTTGGTGTTTATACAGATTAAATGTCAAACAATAGATTGGTTTGGTGATTATATAGATTAAAATGATCAAACAATAGATTGGTTTGGTGTTTATACAGATTAAAATGATCAAACAATAGATTGGTTTGGTGTTTATGCAGATTAAAATGTCAAACAATAGATTGGTTTGGTGTTTATACAGATTAAAATGTCAAACAATAGATTGGTTTGGTGTTTATACAGATTAAAATGTCAAACAATAGATTGGTTTGGTGTTTATACAGATTAAAATATCAAACAATAGATTGGTTTCATGTTTATACAGATTAAAATGATCTAACAATAGATTGGTTTGGTGTTTATACAGATTAAAATGTCAAACAATAGATTGGTTTGGTGTTTATACAGATGAAAATGATCAAACAATAGATTGGTTTGGTGTTTATACAGAATAAAATGTCAAACAATAGATTGATTTGGTGTTTATACAGAATAAAATGTCAAACAATATATTGGTTTGGTGTTTATACAGATGAAAATGATCAAACAATAGAATGGTTTGGTGTTTATACAGATTAAAATGATCAAACAATAGATTGGTTTGGTGTTTATACAGATTAAAATGATCAAACAATAGATTGGTTTGGTGTTTATGCAGATTAAAATGTCAAACAATAGATTGGTTTGGTGTTTATACAGATTAAAATGTCAAACAATAGATTGGTTTGGTGTTTATACAGAATAAAATGTCAAACAATAGATTGGTTTGGTGTTTATACAGATTAAAATGTCAAACAATAGATTGGTTTGATGTTTATACAGAATAAAATGTCAAACAATAGATTGGTTTGGTGTTTATACAGATTAAAATGTCAAACAATAGATTGGTTTGGTGTTTATACAGATTAAAAGGTCAAACAATAGATTGGTTTGGTGTTTATGCAGATTAAAATGTCAAACAATAGATTGGTTTGGTGTTTATGCAGATTAAAATATCAAACAATTGATTTGGTCTGGTGTTTATACATATTAAAATGTCAAACAATAGATTGGTTTGGTGTTTATGCAGATTACAATTATCAAACAATAGATTGGTTTGATATTTATACAGAATAAAATGTCAAACAATAGATTGATTTGGTGTTTATGCAGATTAAAATGAACAAACAATAGATTGGTTTGGTGTTTATGCAGATTAAAATGTCAAACAATAGATTGGTTTGGTGTTTATACAGATTAAAATGTCAAACAATAGATTGGTTTGGTGTTTATACAGATTAAAATGATCATTTATACAGATTAAAATGTCAAACAGTAGATTGGTTTGGTGTTTATACAGACTAAAATGATCAAACAATTGATTGGTTTGGTGTTTATACAGATTAAAATGTCAAACAGTAGATTGGTTTGGTGTTTATACAGATTAAAATGTCAAACAATAGATTGGTTTGGTGTTTATACAGATTAAAATGTCAAACAATAGATTGGTTTGGTGTTTATACAGATTAAAATGATCAAACAATAGATTGGTTTGGTGTTTATACAGATTAAAATGTCAAACAATAGATTGGTTTGGTGTTTATACAGATTAAAATGATCAAACAATAGATTGGTTTGGTGTTTATACAGATTAAAATGATCAAACAATAAATTGGTTTGGTGTTTATGCAGATTAAAATGAACAAACAATAGATTGGTTTGGTGTTTATGCAGATTAAAATGTCAAACAATAGATTGGTTTGGTGTTTATACAGATTAAAATGTCAAACAATAGATTGGTTTGGTGTTTATACAGATTAAAATGATCATTTATACAGATTAAAATGTCAAACAGTAGATTGGTTTGGTGTTTATACAGACTAAAATGATCAAACAATTGATTGGTTTGGTGTTTATACAGATTAAAATGTCAAACAGTAGATTGGTTTGGTGTTTATACAGATTAAAATGTCAAACAATAGATTGGTTTGGTGTTTATGCAGATTAAAATGTCAAACAATAGATTGGTTTGGTGTTTATACAGATTAAAATGATCAAACAATAGATTGGTTTGGTGTTTATACAGATTAAAATGTCAAACAATAGATTGGTTTGGTGTTTATACAGATTAAAATGATCAAACAATAGATTGGTTTGGTGTTTATACAGATTAAAATGATCAAACAATAGATTGGTTTGGTGTTTATACAGATTAAAATGTCAAACAATAGATTGGTTTGGTGTTTATACAGATTAAATGTCAAACAATAGATTGGTTTGGTGATTATATAGATTAAAATGATCAAACAATAGATTGGTTTGGTGTTTATACAGATTAAAATGATCAAACAATAGATTGGTTTGGTGTTTATGCAGATTAAAATGTCAAACAATAGATTGGTTTGGTGTTTATACAGATTAAAATGTCAAACAATAGATTGGTTTGGTGTTTATACAGATTAAAATGTCAAACAATAGATTGGTTTGGTGTTTATACAGATTAAAATATCAAACAATAGATTGGTTTCATGTTTATACAGATTAAAATGATCTAACAATAGATTGGTTTGGTGTTTATACAGATTAAAATGTCAAACAATAGATTGGTTTGGTGTTTATACAGATGAAAATGATCAAACAATAGATTGGTTTGGTGTTTATACAGAATAAAATGTCAAACAATAGATTGATTTGGTGTTTATACAGAATAAAATGTCAAACAATATATTGGTTTGGTGTTTATACAGATGAAAATGATCAAACAATAGAATGGTTTGGTGTTTATACAGATTAAAATGATCAAACAATAGATTGGTTTGGTGTTTATACAGATTAAAATGATCAAACAATAGATTGGTTTGGTGTTTATGCAGATTAAAATGTCAAACAATAGATTGGTTTGGTGTTTATACAGATTAAAATGTCAAACAATAGATTGGTTTGGTGTTTATACAGAATAAAATGTCAAACAATAGATTGGTTTGGTGTTTATACAGATTAAAATGTCAAACAATAGATTGGTTTGATGTTTATACAGAATAAAATGTCAAACAATAGATTGGTTTGGTGTTTATACAGATTAAAATGTCAAACAATAGATTGGTTTGGTGTTTATACAGATTAAAAGGTCAAACAATAGATTGGTTTGGTGTTTATGCAGATTAAAATGTCAAACAATAGATTGGTTTGGTGTTTATGCAGATTAAAATATCAAACAATTGATTTGGTTTGGTGTTTATACATATTAAAATGTCAAACAATAGATTGGTTTGGTGTTTATGCAGATTACAATTATCAAACAATAGATTGGTTTGATATTTATACAGAATAAAATGTCAAACAATAGATTGGTTTGGTGTTTATGCAGATTAAAATGAACAAACAATAGATTGGTTTGGTGTTTATGCAGATTAAAATGTCAAACAATAGATTGGTTTGGTGTTTATACAGATTAAAATGTCAAACAATAGATTGGTTTGGTGTTTATACAGATTAAAATGATCATTTATACAGATTAAAATGTCAAACAGTAGATTGGTTTGGTGTTTATACAGACTAAAATGATCAAACAATTGATTGGTTTGGTGTTTATACAGATTAAAATGTCAAACAGTAGATTGGTTTGGTGTTTATACAGATTAAAATGTCAAACAATAGATTGGTTTGGTGTTTATACAGATTAAAATGTCAAACAATAGATTGGTTTGGTGTTTATACAGATTAAAATGATCAAACAATAGATTGGTTTGGTGTTTATACAGATTAAAATGTCAAACAATAGATTGGTTTGGTGTTTATACAGATTAAAATGATCAAACAATAGATTGGTTTGGTGTTTATACAGATTAAAATGATCAAACAATAGATTGGTTTGGTGTTTATACAGATTAAAATGTCAAACAATAGATTGGTTTGGTGTTTATACAGATTAAATGTCAAACAATAGATTGGTTTGGTGTTTATACAGATTAAAATGTCAAACAATAGATTGGTTTGGTGTTTATACAGATTAAAAGGTCAAACAATAGATTGGTTTGGTGTTTATGCAGATTAAAATGTCAAACAATAGATTGGTTTGGTGTTTATGCAGATTAAAATATCAAACAATTGATTTGGTCTGGTGTTTATACAGACTAAAATGTCAAACAATAGATTGGTTTGGTGTTTATGTAGATTACAATTATCAAACAATAGATTGGTTTGATATTTATACAGAATAAAATGTCAAACAATAGATTGGTTTGGTGTTTATGCAGATTAAAATGAACAAACAATAGATTGGTTTGGTGTTTATGCAGATTAAAATGTCAAACAATAGATTGGTTTGGTGTTTATACAGATTAAAATGTCAAACAATAGATTGGTTTGGTGTTTATACAGAATAAAATGTCAAACAATAGATTGATTTGGTGTTTATACAGAATAAAATGTCAAACAATAGATTGGTTTGGTGTTTATACAGATGAAAATGATCAAACAATAGAATGGTTTGGTGTTTATACAGATTAAAATGATCAAACAATAGATTGGTTTGGTGTTTATACAGATTAAAATGATGAAACAATAGATTGGTTTGGTGTTTATGCAGATTAAAATGTCAAACAATAGATTGGTTTGGTGTTTATACAGATTAAAATTTCAAACAATAGATTGGTTTGGTGTTTATACAGAATAAAATGTCAAACAATAGATTGGTTTCGTGTTTATACAGAATAAAATGTCAAACAATAGATTGGTTTGGTGTTTATACAGATTAAAATGATGAAACATTAGATTGGTTTGGTGTTTATACAGATTAAAATGATCTAACAATAGATTGGTCTGGTATTTATATAGATTAAAATGATCAAACTATAGATTGGTCTGGTGTTTATACAGATTAAAATGTCAAACAATAGATTGGTTTGGTGTTTATATAGATTAAAATGATCAAACAATAGATTGGGCTGGTGTTTATACAGATTAAAATGATTAAACAATAGATTGGTTTGGTGTTTATACAGATTAAAATGATCAAACAATAGATTGGTTTGGTGTTTATACAGATTAAAATGTCAAACAATAGATTGGTTTGGTGTTTATACAGATTAAAAGGTCAAACAATAGATTGGTTTGGTGTTTATACAGAATAAAATGTCAAACAATAGATTGGTTTGGTGTTTATACAGATTAAAATGTCAAACAATAGATTGGTTTGGTGTTTATATAGATTAAAATGATCAAACAATAGATTGGTTTGGTGTTTATACAGATTAAAATGTCAAACAATAGATTGGTTTGATGTTTATACAGAATAAAATGTCAAACAATAGATTGGTTTGGTGTTTATACAGATTATAATGTCAAACAATAGATTGGTTTGGTGTTTATACAGATTAAAAGGTCAAACAATAGATTGGTTTGGTGTTTATGCAGATTAAAATGTCAAACAATAGATTGGTTTGGTGTTTATGCAGATTAAAATATCAAACAATTGATTTGGTCTGGTGTTTATACAGATTAAAATGTCAAACAATAGATTGGTTTGGTGTTTATGCAGATTACAATTATCAAACAATAGATTGGTTTGATATTTATACAGAATAAAATGTCAAACAATAGATTGGTTTGGTGTTTATGCAGATTAAAATGAACAAACAATAGATTGGTTTGGTGTTTATGCAGATTAAAATGTCAAACAATAGATTGGTTTGGTGTTTATACAGATTAAAATGTCAAACAATAGATTGGTTTGGTGTTTATACAGATTAAAATGTCAAACAATAGATTGATTTGGTGTTTATACAGAATAAAATGATCAAACAATAGATTGGTTTGGTGTTTATACAGATTAAAATGTCAAACAATAGATTGGTTTGGTGTTTATACAGACTAAAATGATCAAATAATAGATTATTTTGGTGTTTATACAGAATAAAATGTCAAACAATAGATTGGTATGGTGTTTATACAGATTAAAATGTCAAACAATAGATTGGTTTGGTTTTTATACAGATTAAAATGATCAAACAATAGATTGGTTTGGTGATTATACAGATTACAATTATCAAACAATAGATTGGTTTGATATTTATACAGAATACAATATCAAACAATAGATTGGTTTGGTGTTTATGCAGATGAAAATGATCAAACAATAGATTTGTTTGGTGTTTATACAGATTAAAATGTCAAACAATAGATTGGTTTGGTGTTTATACAGATTACAATTATCAAACAATAGATTGGTTTGATATTTATACAGAATAAAATGTCAAACAATAAATTGGTTTGGTGTTTATGCAGATTAAAATGAACAAACAATAGATTGGTTTGGTGTTTATGCAGATTAAAATGTCAAACAATAGATTGGTTTGGTGTTTATACAGATTAAAATGTCAAACAATAGATTGGTTTGGTGTTTATTCAGATTAAAATGATCATTTATACAGATTAAAATGTCAAACAGTAGATTGGTTTGGTGTTTATACAGACTAAAATGATCAAACAATTGATTGGTTTGGTGTTTATACAGATTAAAATGTCAAACAGTAGATTGGTTTGGTGTTTATACAGATTAAAATGTCAAACAATAGATTGGTTTGGTGTTTATGCAGATTAAAATGTCAAACAATAGATTGGTTTGGTGTTTATACAGATTAAAATGATCAAACAATAGATTGGTTTGGTGTTTATACAGATTAAAATGTCAAACAATAGATTGGTTTGGTGTTTATACAGATTAAAATGATCAAACAATAGATTGGTTTGGTGTTTATACAGATTAAAATGATCAAACAATAGATTGGTTTGGTGTTTATACAGATTAAAATGTCAAACAATAGATTGGTTTGGTGTTTATACAGATTAAATGTCAAACAATAGATTGGTTTGGTGATTATATAGATTAAAATGATCAAACAATAGATTGGTTTGGTGTTTATACAGATTAAAATGATCAAACAATAGATTGGTTTGGTGTTTATGCAGATTAAAATGTCAAACAATAGATTGGTTTGGTGTTTATACAGATTAAAATGTCAAACAATAGATTGGTTTGGTGTTTATACAGATTAAAATGTCAAACAATAGATTGGTTTGGTGTTTATACAGATTAAAATATCAAACAATAGATTGGTTTCATGTTTATACAGATTAAAATGATCTAACAATAGATTGGTTTGGTGTTTATACAGATTAAAATGTCAAACAATAGATTGGTTTGGTGTTTATACAGATGAAAATGATCAAACAATAGATTGGTTTGGTGTTTATACAGAATAAAATGTCAAACAATAGATTGATTTGGTGTTTATACAGAATAAAATGTCAAACAATATATTGGTTTGGTGTTTATACAGATGAAAATGATCAAACAATAGAATGGTTTGGTGTTTATACAGATTAAAATGATCAAACAATAGATTGGTTTGGTGTTTATACAGATTAAAATGATCAAACAATAGATTGGTTTGGTGTTTATGCAGATTAAAATGTCAAACAATAGATTGGTTTGGTGTTTATACAGATTAAAATGTCAAACAATAGATTGGTTTGGTGTTTATACAGAATAAAATGTCAAACAATAGATTGGTTTGGTGTTTATACAGATTAAAATGTCAAACAATAGATTGGTTTGATGTTTATACAGAATAAAATGTCAAACAATAGATTGGTTTGGTGTTTATACAGATTAAAATGTCAAACAATAGATTGGTTTGGTGTTTATACAGATTAAAAGGTCAAACAATAGATTGGTTTGGTGTTTATGCAGATTAAAATGTCAAACAATAGATTGGTTTGGTGTTTATGCAGATTAAAATATCAAACAATTGATTTGGTCTGGTGTTTATACATATTAAAATGTCAAACAATAGATTGGTTTGGTGTTTATGCAGATTACAATTATCAAACAATAGATTGGTTTGATATTTATACAGAATAAAATGTCAAACAATAGATTGGTTTGGTGTTTATGCAGATTAAAATGAACAAACAATAGATTGGTTTGGTGTTTATGCAGATTAAAATGTCAAACAATAGATTGGTTTGGTGTTTATACAGATTAAAATGTCAAACAATAGATTGGTTTGGTGTTTATACAGATTAAAATGATCATTTATACAGATTAAAATGTCAAACAGTAGATTGGTTTGGTGTTTATACAGACTAAAATGATCAAACAATTGATTGGTTTGGTGTTTATACAGATTAAAATGTCAAACAGTAGATTGGTTTGGTGTTTATACAGATTAAAATGTCAAACAATAGATTGGTTTGGTGTTTATACAGATTAAAATGTCAAACAATAGATTGGTTTGGTGTTTATACAGATTAAAATGATCAAACAATAGATTGGTTTGGTGTTTATACAGATTAAAATGTCAAACAATAGATTGGTTTGGTGTTTATACAGATTAAAATGATCAAACAATAGATTGGTTTGGTGTTTATACAGATTAAAATGATCAAACAATAGATTGGTTTGGTGTTTATACAGATTAAAATGTCAAACAATAGATTGGTTTGGTGTTTATACAGATTAAATGTCAAACAATAGATTGGTTTGGTGATTATATAGATTAAAATGATCAAACAATAGATTGGTTTGGTGTTTATACAGATTAAAATGATCAATCAATAGATTGGTTTGGTGTTTATGCAGATTAAAATGTCAAACAATAGATTGGTTTGGTGTTTATACAGATTAAAATGTCAAACAATAGATTGGTCTGGTGTTTATACAGATTAAAATATCAAACAATAGATTGGTTTGGTGTTTATACAGATTAAAATATCAAACAATAGATTGGTTTGGTGTTTATACAGATTAAAATGATCAAACAATAGATTGGTTTGGTGTTTATACAGATTAAAATGTCAAACAATAGATTGGTTTGGTGTTTATACAGATTAAAATGATCTAACAATAGATTGGTTTGGTGTTTATACAGATTAAAATGTCAAACAATAGATTGGTTTGGTGTTTATACAGATGAAAATGATCAAACAATAGATTGGTTTGGTGTTTATACAGAATAAAATGTCAAACAATAGATTGATTTGGTGTTTATACAGAATAAAATGTCAAACAATATATTGGTTTGGTGTTTATACAGATGAAAATGATCAAACAAAAGAATGGTTTGGTGTTTATACAGATTAAAATGATCAAACAATAGATTGGTTTGGTGTTTATACAGATTAAAATGATCAAACAATAGATTGGTTTGGTGTTTATGCAGATTAAAATGTCAAACAATAGATTGGTTTGGTGTTTATACAGATTAAAATGTCAAACAATAGATTGGTTTGGTGTTTATACAGAATAAAATGTCAAACAATAGATTGGTTTGGTGTTTATACAGATTAAAATGATGAAACAATAGATTGGTTTGGTGTTTATACAGATTAAAATGATCTAACAATAGATTGGTCTGGTATTTATATAGTTTAAAATGATCAAACTATAGATTGGTCTGGTGTTTATACAGATTAAAATGTCAAACAATAGATTGGTTTGGTGTTTATATAGATTAAAATGATCAAACAATAGATTGGGCTGGTGTTTATACAGATTAAAATGATCAAACAATAGATTGATTTGGTGTTTATACAGATTAAAATGTCAAACAATAGATTGGTTTGGTGTTTATACAGATTAAAATGTCAAACAATAGATTGGTTTGGTGTTTATACAGATTAAAATGTCAAACAATAGATTGGTTTGGTGTTTATACAGAATAAAATGTCAAACAATAGATTGGTTTGGTGTTTATACAGATTAAAATGTCAAACAATAGATTGGTTTGGTGTTTATATAGATTAAAATGATCAAACAATAGATTGGTTTGGTGTTTATACAGATTAAAATGTCAAACAATAGATTGGTTTGATGTTTATACAGAATAAAATGTCAAACAATAGATTGGTTTGGTGTTTATACAGATTAAAATGTCAAACAATAGATTGGTTTGGTGTTTATACAGATTAAAAGGTCAAACAATAGATTGGTTTGGTGTTTATGCAGATTAAAATGTCAAACAATAGATTGGTTTGGTGTTTATGCAGATTAAAATTTCAAACAATTGATTTGGTCTGGTGTTTATACAGATTAAAATGTCAAACAATAGATTGGTTTGGTGTTTATGCAGATTACAATTATCAAACAATAGATTGGTTTGATATTTATACAGAATAAAATGTCAAACAATAGATTGGTTTGGTGTTTATGCAGATTAAAATGAACAAACAATAGATTGGTTTGGTGTTTATGCAGATTAAAATGTCAAACAATAGATTGGTTTGGTGTTTATACAGATGAAAATGATCAAACAATAGATTGGTTTGGTGTTTATACAGAATAAAATGTCAAACAATAGATTGATTTGGTGTTTATACAGAATAAAATGTCAAACAATATATTGGTTTGGTGTTTATACAGATGAAAATGATCAAACAATAGAATGGTTTGGTGTTTATACAGATTAAAATGATCAAACAATAGATTGGTTTGGTGTTTATACAGATTAAAATGATCAAACAATAGATTGGTTTGGTGTTTATGCAGATTAAAATGTCAAACAATAGATTGGTTTGGTGTTTATACAGATTAAAATGTCAAACAATAGATTGGTTTGGTGTTTATACAGAATAAAATGTCAAACAATAGATTGGTTTGGTGTTTATACAGATTAAAATTTCAAACAATAGATTGGTTTGGTGTTTATACAGAATAAAATGTCAAACAATAGATTGGTTTGGTGTTTATACAGAATAAAATGTCAAACAATAGATTGGTTTGGTGTTTATACAGATTAAAATGATGAAACAATAGATTGGTTTGGTGTTTATACAGATTAAAATGATCTAACAATAGATTGGTCTGGTATTTATATAGTTTAAAATGATCAAACTATAGATTGGTCTGGTGTTTATACAGATTAAAATGTCAAACAATAGATTGGTTTGGTGTTTTTATAGATTAAAATGATCAAACAATAGATTGGGCTGGTGTTTATACAGATTAAAATGATCAAACAATAGATTGATTTGGTGTTTATACAGATTAAAATGTCAAACAATAGATTGGTTTGGTGTTTATACAGATTAAAATGTCAAACAATAGATTGGTTTGGTGTTTATACAGATTAAAATGTCAAACAATAGATTGGTTTGGTGTTTATACAGAATAAAATGTCAAACAATAGATTGGTTTGGTGTTTATACAGATTAAAATGTCAAACAATAGATTGGTTTGGTGTTTATATAGATTAAAATGATCAAACAATAGATTGGTTTGGTGTTTATACAGATTAAAATGTCAAACAATAGATTGGTTTGATGTTTATACAGAATAAAATGTCAAACGATAGATTGGTTTGGTGTTTATACAGATTAAAATGTCAAACAATAGATTGGTTTGGTGTTTATACAGATTAAAAGGTCAAACAATAGATTGGTTTGGTGTTTATGCAGATTAAAATGTCAAACAATAGATTGGTTTGGTGTTTATGCAGATTAAAATTTCAAACAATTGATTTGGTCTGGTGTTTATACAGATTAAAATGTCAAACAATAGATTGGTTTGGTGTTTATGCAGATTACAATTATCAAACAATAGATTGGTTTGATATTTATACAGAATAAAATGTCAAACAATAGATTGGTTTGGTGTTTATGCAGATTAAAATGAACAAACAATAGATTGGTTTGGTGTTTATGCAGATTAAAATGATCAAACAATAGATTGGTTTGGTGTTTATACAGATTAAAATGTCAAACAATAGATTGGTTTGGTGTTTATACAGATTAAAATGTCAAACAATAGATTGGTTTGGTGTTTATGCAGATTAAAATGTCAAACAATAGATTGGTTTGGTGTTTATACAGATTAAAATGTCAAACAATAGATTGGTTTGGTGTTTATACAGATTAAAATGATCATTTATACAGATTAAAATGTCAAACAGTAGATTGGTTTGGTGTTTATACAGACTAAAATGATCAAACAATTGATTGGTTTGGTGTTTATACAGATTAAAATGTCAAACAGTAGATTGGTTTGGTGTTTATACAGATTAAAATGTCAAACAATAGATTGGTTTGGTGTTTATACAGATTAAAATGTCAAACAATAGATTGGTTTGGTGTTTATACAGATTAAAATGATCAAACAATAGATTGGTTTGGTGTTTATACAGATTAAAATGTCAAACAATAGATTGGTTTGGTGTTTATACAGATTAAAATGTCAAACAATAGATTGGTTTGGTGTTTATACAGATTAAAATGATCAAACAATAGATTGGTTTGGTGTTTATACAGATTAAAATGTCAAACAATAGATTGGTTTGGTGTTTATACAGATTAAATGTCAAACAATAGATTGGTTTGGTGATTATATAGATTAAAATGATCAAACAATAGATTGGTTTGGTGTTTATACAGATTAAAATGATCAAACAATAGATTGGTTTGGTGTTTATGCAGATTAAAATGTCAAACAATAGATTGGTTTGGTGTTTATACAGATTAAAATGTCAAACAATAGATTGGTTTGGTGTTTATACAGATTAAAATGTCAAACAATAGATTGGTTTGGTGTTTATACAGATTAAAATGTCAAACAATAGATTGGTTTGGTGTTTATACAGATTAAAATGATCTAACAATAGATTGGTTTGGTGTTTATACAGATTAAAATGTCAAACAATAGATTGGTTTGGTGTTTATACAGATGAAAATGATCAAACAATAGATTGGTTTGGTGTTTATACAGAATAAAATGTCAAACAATAGATTGATTTGGTGTTTATACAGAATAAAATGTCAAACAATATATTGGTTTGGTGTTTATACAGATGAAAATGATCAAACAATAGAATGGTTTGGTGTTTATACAGATTAAAATGATCAAACAATAGATTGGTTTGGTGTTTATACAGATTAAAATGATCAAACAATAGATTGGTTTGGTGTTTATGCAGATTAAACTGTCAAACAATAGATTGGTTTGGTGTTTATACAGATTAAAATGTCAAACAATAGATTGGTTTGGTGTTTATACAGATTAAAATGATCATTTATACAGATTAAAATGTCAAACAGTAGATTGGTTTGGTGTTTATACAGACTAAAATGATCAAACAATTGATTGGTTTGGTGTTTATACAGATTAAAATGTCAAACAGTAGATTGGTTTGGTGTTTATACAGATTAAAATGTCAAACAATAGATTGGTTTGGTGTTTATACAGATTAAAATGTCAAACAATAGATTGGTTTGGTGTTTATACAGATTAAAATGATCAAACAATAGATTGGTTTGGTGTTTATACAGATTAAAATGTCAAACAATAGATTGGTTTGGTGTTTATACAGATTAAAATGATCAAACAATAGATTGGTTTGGTGTTTATACAGATTAAAATGATCAAACAATAGATTGGTTTGGTGTTTATACAGATTAAAATGTCAAACAATAGATTGGTTTGGTGTTTATACAGATTAAATGTCAAACAATAGATTGGTTTGGTGATTATATAGATTAAAATGATCAAACAATAGATTGGTTTGGTGTTTATACAGATTAAAATGATCAAACAATAGATTGGTTTGGTGTTTATGCAGATTAAAATGTCAAACAATAGATTGGTTTGGTGTTTATACAGATTAAAATGTCAAACAATAGATTGGTTTGGTGTTTATACAGATTAAAATGTCAAACAATAGATTGGTTTGGTGTTTATACAGATTAAAATATCAAACAATAGATTGGTTTGGTGTTTATACAGATTAAAATGATCTAACAATAGATTGGTTTGGTGTTTATACAGATTAAAATGTCAAACAATAGATTGGTTTGGTGTTTATACAGATGAAAATGATCAAACAATAGATTGGTTTGGTGTTTATACAGAATAAAATGTCAAACAATAGATTGATTTGGTGTTTATACAGAATAAAATGTCAAACAATATATTGGTTTGGTGTTTATACAGATGAAAATGATCAAACAATAGAATGGTTTGGTGTTTATACAGATTAAAATGATCAAACAATAGATTGGTTTGGTTTTTATACAGATTAAAATGATCAAACAATAGATTGGTTTGGTGATTATACAGATTACAATTATCAAACAATAGATTGGTTTGATATTTATACAGAATAAAATATCAAACAATAGATTGGTTTGGTGTTTATGCAGATGAAAATGATCAAACAATAGATTTGTTTGGTGTTTATACAGATTAAAATGTCAAACAATAGATTGGTTTGGTGTTTATACAGATTACAATTATCAAACAATAGATTGGTTTGATATTTATACAGAATAAAATGTCAAACAATAGATTGGTTTGGTGTTTATGCAGATTAAAATGAACAAACAATAGATTGGTTTGGTGTTTATGCAGATTAAAATGTCAAACAATAGATTGGTTTGGTGTTTATACAGATTAAAATGTCAAACAATAGATTGGTTTGGTGTTTATACAGATTAAAATGATCATTTATACAGATTAAAATGTCAAACAGTAGATTGGTTTGGTGTTTATACAGACTAAAATGATCAAACAATTGATTGGTTTGGTGTTTATACAGATTAAAATGTCAAACAGTAGATTGGTTTGGTGTTTATACAGATTAAAATGTCAAACAATAGATTGGTTTGGTGTTTATACAGATTAAAATGTCAAACAATAGATTGGTTTGGTGTTTATACAGATTAAAATGATCAAACAATAGATTGGTTTGGTGTTTATACAGATTAAAATGTCAAACAATAGATTGGTTTGGTGTTTATACAGATTAAAATGTCAAACAATAGATTGGTTTGGTGTTTATACAGATTAAAATGATCAAACAATAGATTGGTTTGGTGTTTATACAGATTAAAATGTCAAACAATAGATTGGTTTGGTGTTTATACAGATTAAATGTCAAACAATAGATTGGTTTGGTGATTATATAGATTAAAATGATCAAACAATAGATTGGTTTGGTGTTTATACAGATTAAAATGATCAAACAATAGATTGGTTTGGTGTTTATGCAGATTAAAATGTCAAACAATAGATTGGTTTGGTGTTTATACAGATTAAAATGTCAAACAATAGATTGGTTTGGTGTTTATACAGATTAAAATGTCAAACAATAGATTGGTTTGGTGTTTATACAGATTAAAATATCAAACAATAGATTGGTTTGGTGTTTATACAGATTAAAATGATCAAACAATAGATTGGTTTGGTGTTTATACAGATTAAAATGTCAAACAATAGATTGGTTTGGTGTTTATACAGATTAAAATGATCTAACAATAGATTGGTTTGGTGTTTATACAGATTAAAATGTCAAACAATAGATTGGTTTGGTGTTTATACAGATGAAAATGATCAAACAATAGATTGGTTTGGTGTTTATACAGAATAAAATGTCAAACAATAGATTGATTTGGTGTCTATACAGAATAAAATGTCAAACAATATATTGGTTTGGTGTTTATACAGATGAAAATGATCAAACAATAGAATGGTTTGGTGTTAATACAGATTAAAATGATCAAACAATAGATTGGTTTGGTGTTTATACAGATTAAAATGATCAAACAATAGATTGGTTTGGTGTTTATGCAGATTAAAATGTCAAACAATAGATTGGTTTGGTGTTTATACAGATTAAAATGTCAAACAATAGATTGGTTTGGTGTTTATACAGATTAAAATGATCATTTATACAGATTAAAATGTCAAACAGTAGATTGGTTTGGTGTTTATACAGACTAAAATGATCAAACAATTGATTGGTTTGGTGTTTATACAGATTAAAATGTCAAACAGTAGATTGGTTTGGTGTTTATACAGATTAAAATGTCAAACAATAGATTGGTTTGGTGTTTATACAGATTAAAATGTCAAACAATAGATTGGTTTGGTGTTTATACAGATTAAAATGATCAAACAATAGATTGGTTTGGTGTTTATACAGATTAAAATGTCAAACAATAGATTGGTTTGGTGTTTATACAGATTAAAATGATCAAACAATAGATTGGTTTGGTGTTTATACAGATTAAAATGATCAAACAATAGATTGGTTTGGTGTTTATACAGATTAAAATGTCAAACAATAGATTGGTTTGGTGTTTATACAGATTAAAGGTCAAACAATAGATTGGTTTGGTGATTATATAGATTAAAATGATCAAACAATAGATTGGTTTGGTGTTTATACAGATTAAAATGATCAAACAATAGATTGGTTTGGTGTTTATGCAGATTAAAATGTCAAACAATAGATTGGTTTGGTGTTTATACAGATTAAAATGTCAAACAATAGATTGGTTTGGTGTTTATACAGATTAAAATGTCAAACAATAGATTGGTTTGGTGTTTATACAGATTAAAATATCAAACAATAGATTGGTTTGGTGTTTATACAGATTAAAATGATCTAACAATAGATTGGTTTGGTGTTTATACAGATTAAAATGTCAAACAATAGATTGGTTTGGTGTTTATACAGATGAAAATGATCAAACAATAGATTGGTTTGGTGTTTATACAGAATAAAATGTCAAACAATAGATTGATTTGGTGTTTATACAGAATAAAATGTCAAACAATATATTGGTTTGGTGTTTATACAGATGAAAATGATCAAACAATAGAATGGTTTGGTGTTTATACAGATTAAAATGATCAAACAATAGATTGGTTTGGTGTTTATACAGATTAAAATGATCAAACAATAGATTGGTTTGGTGTTTATGCAGATTAAAATGTCAAACAATAGATTGGTTTGGTGTTTATACAGATTAAAATGTCAAACAATAGATTGGTTTGGTGTTTATACAGAATAAAATGTCAAACAATAGATTGGTTTGGTGTTTATACAGATTAAAATGTCAAACAATAGATTGGTTTGATGTTTATACAGAATAAAATGTCAAACAATAGATTGGTTTGGTGTTTATACAGATTAAAATGTCAAACAATAGATTGGTTTGGTGTTTATACAGATTAAAAGGTCAAACAATAGATTGGTTTGGTGTTTATGCAGATTAAAATGTCAAACAATAGATTGGTTTGGTGTTTATGCAGATTAAAATATCAAACAATTGATTTGGTCTGGTGTTTATACAGATTAAAATGTCAAACAATAGATTGGTTTGGTGTTTATGCAGATTACAATTATCAAACAATAGATTGGTTTGATATTTATACAGAATAAAATGTCAAACAATAGATTGGTTTGGTGTTTATGCAGATTAAAATGAACAAACAATAGATTGGTTTGGTGTTTATGCAGATTAAAATGTCAAACAATAGATTGGTTTGGTGTTTATACAGATTAAAATGTCAAACAATAGATTGGTTTGGTGTTTATACAGATTAAAATGTCAAACAATAGATTGATTTGGTGTTTATACAGATTAAAATGATCAAACAATAGATTGGTTTGGTGTTTATACAGATTAAAATGTCAAACAATAGATTGGTTTGGTGTTTATACAGACTAAAATGATCAAACAATAGATTATTTTGGTGTTTATACAGAATAAAATGTCAAACAATAGATTGGTATGGTGTTTATACAGATTAAAATGTCAAACAATAGATTGGTTTGGTTTTTATACAGATTAAAATGATCAAACAATAGATTGGTTTGGTGATTATACAGATTACAATTATCAAACAATAGATTGGTTTGATATTTATACAGAATAAAATATCAAACAATAGATTGGTTTGGTGTTTATGCAGATGAAAATGATCAAACAATAGATTTGTTTGGTGTTTATACAGATTAAAATGTCAAACAATAGATTGGTTTGGTGTTTATACAGATTACAATTATCAAACAATAGATTGGTTTGATATTTATACAGAATAAAATGTCAAACAATAGATTGGTTTGGTGTTTATGCAGATTAAAATGAACAAACAATAGATTGGTTTGGTGTTTATGCAGATTAAAATGTCAAACAATAGATTGGTTTGGTGTTTATACAGATTAAAATGTCAAACAATAGATTGGTTTGGTGTTTATACAGATTAAAATGATCATTTATACAGATTAAAATGTCAAACAGTAGATTGGTTTGGTGTTTATACAGACTAAAATGATCAAACAATTGATTGGTTTGGTGTTTATACAGATTAAAATGTCAAACAGTAGATTGGTTTGGTGTTTATACAGATTAAAATGTCAAACAATAGATTGGTTTGGTGTTTATACAGATTAAAATGTCAAACAATAGATTGGTTTGGTGTTTATACAGATTAAAATGATCAAACAATAGATTGGTTTGGTGTTTATACAGATTAAAATGTCAAACAATAGATTGGTTTGGTGTTTATACAGATTAAAATGATCAAACAATAGATTGGTTTGGTGTTTATACAGATTAAAATGTCAAACAATAGATTGGTTTGGTGTTTATACAGATTAAATGTCAAACAATAGATTGGTTTGGTGATTATATAGATTAAAATGATCAAACAATAGATTGGTTTGGTGTTTATACAGATTAAAATGATCAAACAATAGATTGGTTTGGTGTTTATGCAGATTAAAATGTCAAACAATAGATTGGTTTGGTGTTTATACAGATTAAAATGTCAAACAATAGATTGGTTTGGTGTTTATACAGATTAAAATGTCAAACAATAGATTGGTTTGGTGGTTATACAGATTAAAATATCAAACAATAGATTGGTTTGGTGTTTATACAGATTAAAATGTCAAACAATAGATTGGTTTGGTGTTTATACAGATTAAAATGATCAAACAATAGATTGGTTTGGTGTTTATACAGATTAAAATGTCAAACAATAGATTGGTTTGGTGTTTATACAGATTAAAATGATCAAACAATAGATTGGTTTGGTGTTTATACAGATTAAAATGTCAAACAATAGATTGGTTTGGTGTTTATACAGATTAAAATGATCATTTATACAGATTAAAATGTCAAACAGTAGATTGGTTTGGTGTTTATACAGACTAAAATGATCAAACAATTGATTGGTTTGGTGTTTATACAGATTAAAATGTCAAACAGTAGATTGGTTTGGTGTTTATACAGATTAAAATGTCAAACAATAGATTGGTTTGGTGTTTATACAGATTAAAATGTCAAACAATAGATTGGTTTGGTGTTTATACAGATTAAAATGATCAAACAATAGATTGGTTTGGTGTTTATACAGATTAAAATGTCAAACAATAGATTGGTTTGGTGTTTATACAGATTAAAATGATCAAACAATAGATTGGTTTGGTGTTTATACAGATTAAAATGTCAAACAATAGATTGGTTTGGTGTTTATACAGATTAAATGTCAAACAATAGATTGGTTTGGTGATTATATAGATTAAAATGATCAAACAATAGATTGGTTTGGTGTTTATACAGATTAAAATGATCAAACAATAGATTGGTTTGGTGTTTATGCAGATTAAAATGTCAAACAATAGATTGGTTTGGTGTTTATACAGATTAAAATGTCAAACAATAGATTGGTTTGGTGTTTATACAGATTAAAATGTCAAACAATAGATTGGTTTGGTGTTTATACAGATTAAAATATCAAACAATAGATTGGTTTGGTGTTTATACAGAATAAAATGTCAAACAATAGATTGGTTTGGTGTTTATACAGATTAAAATTTCAAACAATAGATTGGTTTGGTGTTTATACAGAATAAAATGTCAAACAATAGATTGGTTTGGTGTTTATACAGAATAAAATGTCAAACAATAGATTGGTTTGGTGTTTATACAGATTAAAATGATGAAACAATAGATTGGTTTGGTGTTTATACAGATTAAAATGATCTAACAATAGATTGGTCTGGTATTTATATAGTTTAAAATGATCAAACTATAGATTGGTCTGGTGTTTATACAGATTAAAATGTCAAACAATAGATTGGTTTGGTGTTTATATAGATTAAAATGATCAAACAATAGATTGGGCTGGTGTTTATACAGATTAAAATGTCAAACAATAGATTGATTTGGTGTTTATACAGATTAAAATGATCAAACAATAGATTGGTTTGGTGTTTATACAGATTAAAATGTCAAACAATAGATTGGTTTGGTGTTTATACAGATTAAAATGATCAAACAATAGATTGGTTTGGTGTTTATACAGATTAAAATGATCAAACAATAGATTGGTTTGGTGTTTATACAGATTAAAATGTCAAACAATAGATTGGTTTGGTGTTTATACAGATTAAATGTCAAACAATAGATTGGTTTGGTGATTATATAGATTAAAATGATCAAACAATAGATTGGTTTGGTGTTTATAAAGATTAAAATGATCAAACAATAGATTGGTTTGGTGTTTATACAGATTAAAATGTCAAACAATAGATTGGTTTGGTGTTTATACAGATGAAAATGATCAAACAATAGATTGGTTTGGTGTTTATACAGAATAAAATGTCAAACAATAGATTGATTTGGTGTTTATACAGAATAAAATGTCAAACAATATATTGGTTTGGTGTTTATACAGATGAAAATGATCAAACAATAGAATGGTTTGGTGTTTATACAGATTAAAATGATCAAACAATAGATTGGTTTGGTGTTTATACAGATTAAAATGATCAAACAATAGATTGGTTTGGTGTTTATGCAGATTAAAATGTCAAACAATAGATTGGTTTGGTGTTTATACAGATTAAAATGTCAAACAATAGATTGGTTTGGTGTTTATACAGATTAAAATGATCATTTATACAGATTAAAATGTCAAACAGTAGATTGGTTTGGTGTTTATACACACTAAAATGATCAAACAATTGATTGGTTTGGTGTTTATACAGATTAAAATGTCAAACAGTAGATTGGTTTGGTGTTTATACAGATTAAAATGTCAAACAATAGATTTGTTTGGTGTTTATACAGATTAAAATGTCAAACAATAGATTGGTTTGGTGTTTATACAGATTAAAATGATCAAACAATAGATTGGTTTGGTGTTTATACAGATTAAAATGTCAAACAATAGATTGGTTTGGTGTTTATACAGATTAAAATGATCAAACAATAGATTGGTTTGGTGTTTATACAGATTAAAATGATCAAACAATAGATTGGTTTGGTGTTTATACAGATTAAAATGTCAAACAATAGATTGGTTTGGTGTTTATACAGATTAAATGTCAAACAATAGATTGGTTTGGTGATTATATAGATTAAAATGATCAAACAATAGATTGGTTTGGTGTTTATACAGATTAAAATGATCAAACAATAGATTGGTTTGGTGTTTATGCAGATTAAAATGTCAAACAATAGATTGGTTTGGTGTTTATACAGATTAAAATGTCAAACAATAGATTGGTTTGGTGTTTATACAGATTAAAATGTCAAACAATAGATTGGTTTGGTGTTTATACAGATTAAAATATCAAACAATAGATTGGTTTGGTGTTTATACAGATTAAAATGATCTAACAATAGATTGGTTTGGTGTTTATACAGATTAAAATGTCAAACAATAGATTGGTTTGGTGTTTATACAGATGAAAATGATCAAACAATAGATTGGTTTGGTGTTTATACAGAATAAAATGTCAAACAATAGATTGATTTGGTGTTTATACAGAATAAAATGTCAAACAATATATTGGTTTGGTGTTTATACAGATGAAAATGATCAAACAATAGAATGGTTTGGTGTTTATACAGATTAAAATCATCAAACAATAGATTGGTTTGGTGTTTATACAGATTAAAATGATCAAACAATGGATTGGTTTGGTGTTTATGCAGATTAAAATGTCAAACAATAGATTGGTTTGGTGTTTATACAGATTAAAATGTCAAACAATAGATTGGTTTGGTGTTTATACAGAATAAAATGTCAAACAATAGATTGGTTTGGTGTTTATACAGATTAAAATGTCAAACAATAGATTGGTTTGATGTTTATACAGAATAAAATGTCAAACAATAGATTGGTTTGGTGTTTATACAGATTAAAATGTCAAACAATAGATTGGTTTGGTGTTTATACAGATTAAAAGGTCAAACAATAGATTGGTTTGGTGTTTATGCAGATTAAAATGTCAAACAATAGATTGGTTTGGTGTTTATGCAGATTAAAATATCAAACAATTGATTTGGTCTGGTGTTTATACAGATTAAAATGTCAAACAATAGATTGGTTTGGTGTTTATGCAGATTAAAATGTCAAACAATAGATTGGTTTGGTGTTTATACAGATTAAAATGTCAAACAATAGATTGGTTTGGTGTTAATACAGATTAAAATGTCAAACAATAGATTGATTTGGTGTTTATACAGATTAAAATGATCAAACAATAGATTGGTTTGGTGTTTATACAGATTAAAATGTCAAACAATAGATTGGTTTGGTGTTTATACAGACTAAAATGATCAAACAATAGATTATTTTGGTGTTTATACAGAATAAAATGTCAAACAATAGATTGGTATGGTGTTTATACAGATTAAAATGTCAAACAATAGATTGGTGTGGTTTTTATACAGATTAAAATGATCAAACAATAGATTGGTTTGGTGATTATACAGATTACAATTATCAAACAATAGATTGGTTTGATATTTATACAGAATAAAATATCAAACAATAGATTGGTTTGGTGTTTATGCAGATGAAAATGATCAAACAATAGATTGGTTTGGTGTTTATACAGATTACAATTATCAAACAATAGATTGGTTTGATATTTATACAGAATAAAATGTCAAACAATAGATTGGTTTGGTGTTTATGCAGATTAAAATGAACAAACAATAGATTGGTTTGGTGTTTATACAGATTAAAATGTCAAACAATAGATTGGTTTGGTGTTTATACAGATTAAAATGATCATTTATACAGATTAAAATGTCAAACAGTAGATTGGTTTGGTGTTTATACAGATTAAAATGTCAAACAATAGATTGGTTTGGTGTTTATACAGATTAAAATGTCAAACAATAGATTGGTTTGGTGTTTATACAGATTAAAATGATCAAACAATAGATTGGTTTGGTGTTTATACAGATTAAAATGTCAAACAATAGATTGGTTTGGTGTTTATACAGATTAAAATGATCAAACAATAGATTGGTTTGGTGTTTATACAGATTAAAATGATCAAACAATAGATTGGTTTGGTGTTTATACAGATTAAAATGTCAAACAATAGATTGGTTTGGTGTTTATACAGATTAAATGTCAAACAATAGATTGGTTTGGTGATTATATAGATTAAAATGATCAAACAATAGATTGGTTTGGTGTTTATACAGATTAAAATGATCAAACAATAGATTGGTTTGGTGTTTATGCAGATTAAAATGTCAAACAATAGATTGGTTTGGTGTTTATACAGATTAAAATGTCAAACAATAGATTGGTTTGGTGTTTATACAGATTAAAATGTCAAACAATAGATTGGTTTGGTGTTTATACAGATTAAAATATCAAACAATAGATTGGTTTGGTGTTTATACAGATTAAAATGTCAAA
This sequence comes from Bathymodiolus brooksi, assembly GCA_963680875.1. Lineage (NCBI taxonomy): Eukaryota > Metazoa > Mollusca > Bivalvia > Mytilida > Modiolidae > Bathymodiolus > Bathymodiolus brooksi. Next base: position 6,762,704 of record OY804580.1, on the reverse strand, counting down.
CAATAAATTGGTTTGGTGTTTATACAGATTAAAATGTCAAACAATAGATTGGTTTGGTGTTTATACAGATTAAAATGATCTAACAATAGATTGGTTTGGTGTTTATACAGATTAAAATGTCAAACAATAGATTGGGTTGGTGTTTATACAGATGAAAATGATCAAACAATAGATTGGTTTGGTGTTTATACAGAATAAAATGTCAAACAATAGATTGATTTGGTGTTTATACAGAATAAAATGTCAAACAATATATTGGTTTGGTGTTTATACAGATGAAAATGATCAAACAATAGAATGGTTTGGTGTTTATACAGATTAAAATGATCAAACAATAGATTGGTTTGGTGTTTATACAGATTAAAATGATCAAACAATAGATTGGTTTGGTGTTTATGCAGATTAAAATGTCAAACAATATATTGGTTTGGTGTTTATACAGATTAAAATGTCAAACAATAGATTGGTTTGGTGTTTATACAGAATAAAATGTCAAACAATAGATTGGTTTGGTGTTTATACAGATTAAAATTTCAAACAATAGATTGGTTTGGTGTTTATACAGAATAAAATGTCAAACAATAGATTGGTTTGGTGTTTATACAGAATAAAATGTCAAACAATAGATTGGTTTGGTGTTTATACAGATTAAAATGATGAAACAATAGATTGGTTTGGTGTTTATACAGATTAAAATGATCTAACAATAGATTGGTCTGGTATTTATATAGTTTAAAATGATCAAACTATAGATTGGTCTGGTGTTTATACAGATTAAAATGTCAAACAATAGATTGGTTTGGTGTTTATATAGATTAAAATGATCAAACAATAGATTGGGCTGGTGTTTATACAGATTAAAATGTCAAACAATAGATTGATTTGGTGTTTATACAGATTAAAATGATCAAACAATAGATTGGTTTGGTGTTTATACAGATTAAAATGTCAAACAATAGATTGGTTTGGTGCTTATACAGATTAAAATGATCAAACAATAGATTGGTTTGGTGTTTATACAGATTAAAATGATCAAACAATAGATTGGTTTGGTGTTTATACAGATTAAAATGTCAAACAATAGATTGGTTTGGTGTTTATACAGATTAAATGTCAAACAATAGATTGGTTTGGTGATTATATAGATTAAAATGATCAAACAATAGATTGGTTTGGTGTTTATAAAGATTAAAATGATCAAACAATAGATTGGTTTGGTGTTTATGCAGATTAAAATGTCAAACAATAGATTGGTTTGGTGTTTATACAGATTAAAATGTCAAACAATAGATTGGTTTGGTGTTTATACAGATTAAAATGTCAAACAATAGATTGGTTTGGTGTTTATACAGATTAAAATATCAAACAATAGATTGGTTTGGTGTTTATACAGATTAAAATGTCAAACAATAGATTGGTTTGGTGTTTATACAGATTAAAATGTCAAACAATAGATTGGTTTGGTGTTTATACAGATTAAAATGATCTAACAATAGATTGGTTTGGTGTTTATACAGATTAAAATGTCAAACAATAGATTGGTTTGGTGTTTATACAGATGAAAACGATCAAACAATAGATTGGTTTGGTGTTTATACAGAATAAAATGTCAAACAATAGATTGATTTGGTGTTTATACAGAATAAAATGTCAAACAATATATTGGTTTGGTGTTTATACAGATGAAAATGATCAAACAATAGAATGGTTTGGTGTTTATACAGATTAAAATGATCAAACAATAGATTGGTTTGGTGTTTATACAGATTAAAATGATCAAACAATAGATTGGTTTGGTGTTTATGCAGATTAAAATGTCAAACAATAGATTGGTTTGGTGTTTATACAGATTAAAATGTCAAACAATAGATTGGTTTGGTGTTTATACAGAATAAAATGTCAAACAATAGATTGGTTTGGTGTTTATACAGATTAAAATTTCAAACAATAGATTGGTTTGGTGTTTATACAGAATAAAATGTCAAACAATAGATTGGTTTGGTGTTTATACAGAATAAAATGTCAAACAATAGATTGGTTTGGTGTTTATACAGATTAAAATGATGAAACAATAGATTGGTTTGGTGTTTATACAGATTAAAATGATCTAACAATAGATTGGTCTGGTATTTATATAGTTTAAAATGATCAAACTATAGATTGGTCTGGTGTTTATACAGATTAAAATGTCAAACAATAGATTGGTTTGGTGTTTATATAGATTAAAATGATCAAACAATAGATTGGGCTGGTGTTTATACAGATTAAAATGATCAAACAATAGATTGATTTGGTGTTTATACAGATTAAAATGTCAAACAATAGATTGGTTTGGTGTTTATACAGATTAAAATGTCAAACAATAGATTGGTTTGGTGTTTATACAGATTAAAATGTCAAACAATAGATTGGTTTGGTGTTTATACAGAATAAAATGTCAAACAATAGATTGGTTTGGTGTTTATACAGATTAAAATGTCAAACAATAGATTGGTTTGGTGTTTATATAGATTAAAATGATCAAACAATAGATTGGTTTGGTGTTTATACAGATTTAAATGTCAAACAGTAGATTGGTTTGGTGTTTATGCAGATTAAAATGTCAAACAATAGATTGGTTTGGTGTTTATGCAGATTAAAATTTCAAACAATTGATTTGGTCTGGTGTTTATACAGATTAAAATGTCAAACAATAGATTGGTTTGGTGTTTATGCAGATTACAATTATCAAACAATAGATTGGTTTGATATTTATACAGAATAAAATGTCAAACAATAGATTGGTTTGGTGTTAATGCAGATTAAAATGAACAAACAATAGATTGGTTTGGTGTTTATGCAGATTAAAATGTCAAACAATAGATTGGTTTGGTGTTTATACAGATTAAAATGTCAAACAATAGATTGGTTTGGTGTTTATACAGATTAAAATATCAAACAATAGATTGGTTTGGTGTTTATACAGATTAAAATGTCAAACAATAGATTGGTTTGGTGTTTATACAGATTAAAATGTCAAACAATAGATTGGTTTGGTGTTTATACAGATTAAATGTCAAACAATAGATTGGTTTGGTGATTATATAGATTAAAATGATCAAACAATAGATTGGTTTGGTGTTTATACAGATTAAAATGATCAAACAATAGATTGGTTTGGTGTTTATGCAGATTAAAATGTCAAACAATAGATTGGTTTGGTGTTTATACAGATTAAAATGTCAAACAATAGATTGGTTTGGTGTTTATACAGATTAAAATGTCAAACAATAGATTGGTTTGGTGTTTATACAGATTAAAATATCAAACAATGGATTGGTTTGGTGTTTATACAGATTAAAATGTCAAACAATAGATTGGTTTGGTGTTTATACAGATTAAAATGTCAAACAATAGATTGGTTTGGTGTTTATACAGATTAAAATGATCTAACAATAGATTGGTTTGGTGTTTATACAGATTAAAATGTCAAACAATAGATTGGTTTGGTGTTTATACAGATGAAAATGATCAAACAATAGATTGGTTTGGTGTTTATACAGAATAAAATGTCAAACAATAGATTGATTTGGTGTTTATACAGAATAAAATGTCAAACAATATATTGGTTTGGTGTTTATACAGATGAAAATGATCAAACAATAGAATGGTTTGGTGTTTATACAGATTAAAATGATCAAACAATAGATTGGTTTGGTGTTTATACAGATTAAAATGATCAAACAATAGATTGGTTTGGTGTTTATGCAGATTAAAATGTCAAACAATATATTGGTTTGGTGTTTATACAGATTAAAATGTCAAACAATAGATTGGTTTGGTGTTTATACAGAATAAAATGTCAAACAATAGATTGGTTTGGTGTTTATACAGATTAAAATTTCAAACAATAGATTGGTTTGGTGTTTATACAGAATAAAATGTCAAACAATAGATTGGTTTGGTGTTTATACAGAATAAAATGTCAAACAATAGATTGGTTTGGTGTTTATACAGATTAAAATGATGAAACAATAGATTGGTTTGGTGTTTATACAGATTAAAATGATCTAACAATAGATTGGTCTGGTATTTATATAGTTTAAAATGATCAAACTATAGATTGGTCTGGTGTTTATACAGATTAAAATGTCAAACAATAGATTGGTTTGGTGTTTATATAGATTAAAATGATCAAACAATAGATTGGGCTGGTGTTTATACAGATTAAAATGTCAAACAATAGATTGATTTGGTGTTTATACAGATTAATATGATCAAACAATAGATTGGTTTGGTGTTTATACAGATTAAAATGTCAAACAATAGATTGGTTTGGTGTTTATACAGATTAAAATGATCAAACAATAGATTGGTTTGGTGTTTATACAGATTAAAATGATCAAACAATAGATTGGTTTGGTGTTTATACAGATTAAAATGTCAAACAATAGATTGGTTTGGTGTTTATACAGATTAAATGTCAAACAATAGATTGGTTTGGTGATTATATAGATTAAAATGATCAAACAATAGATTGGTTTGGTGTTTATAAAGATTAAAATGATCAAACAATAGATTGGTTTGGTGTTTATGCAGATTAAAATGTCAAACAATAGATTGGTTTGGTGTTTATACAGATTAAAATGTCAAACAATAGATTGGTTTGGTGTTTATACAGATTAAAATGTCAAACAATAGATTGGTTTGGTGTTTATACAGATTAAAATATCAAACAATAGATTGGTTTGGTGTTTATACAGATTAAAATGTCAAACAATAGATTGGTTTGGTGTTTATACAGATTAAAATGTCAAACAATAGATTGGTTTGGTGTTTATACAGATTAAAATGATCTAACAATAGATTGGTTTGGTGTTTATACAGATTAAAATGTCAAACAATAGATTGGTTTGGTGTTTATACAGATGAAAATGATCAAACAATATATTGGTTTGGTGTTTATACAGAATAAAATGTCAAACAATAGATTGATTTGGTGTTTATACAGAATAAAATGTCAAACAATATATTGGTTTGGTGTTTATACAGATGAAAATGATCAAACAATAGAATGGTTTGGTGTTTATACAGATTAAAATGATCAAACAATAGATTGGTTTGGTGTTTATACAGATTAAAATGATCAAACAATAGATTGGTTTGGTGTTTATGCAGATTAAAATGTCAAACAATAGATTGGTTTGGTGTTTATACAGATTAAAATGATCAAACAATAGATTGGTTTGGTGTTTATACAGAATAAAATGTCAAACAATAGATTGGTTTGGTGTTTATACAGATTAAAATTTCAAACAATAGATTGGTTTGGTGTTTATACAGAATAAAATGTCAAACAATAGATTGGTTTGGTGTTTATACAGAATAAAATGTCAAACAATAGATTGGTTTGGTGTTTATACAGATTAAAATGATGAAACAATAGATTGGTTTGGTGTTTATACAGATTAAAATGATCTAACAATAGATTGGTCTGGTATTTATATAGTTTAAAATGATCAAACTATAGATTGGTCTGGTGTTTATACAGATTAAAATGTCAAACAATAGATTGGTTTGGTGTTTATATAGATTAAAATGATCAAACAATAGATTGGGCTGGTGTTTATACAGATTAAAATGATCAAACAATAGATTGATTTGGTGTTTATACAGATTAAAATGTCAAACAATAGATTGGTTTGGTGTTTATACAGATTAAAAGGTCAAACAATAGATTGGTTTGGTGTTTATACAGATTAAAATGTCAAACAATAGATTGGTTTGGTGTTTATACAGAATAAAATGTCAAACAATAGATTGGTTTGGTGTTTATACAGATTAAAATGTCAAACAATAGATTGGTTTGGTGTTTATATAGATTAAAATGATCAAACAATAGATTGGTTTGGTGTTTATACAGATTTAAATGTCAAACAGTAGATTGGTTTGGTGTTTATGCAGATTAAAATGTCAAACAATAGATTGGTTTGGTGTTTATGCAGATTAAAATTTCAAACAATTGATTTGGTCTGGTGTTTATACAGATTAAAATGTCAAACAATAGATTGGTTTGGTGTTTATGCAGATTACAATTATCAAACAATAGATTGGTTTGATATTTATACAGAATAAAATGTCAAACAATAGATTGGTTTGGTGTTAATGCAGATTAAAATGAACAAACAATAGATTGGTTTGGTGTTTATGCAGATTAAAATGTCAAACAATAGATTGGTTTGGTGTTTATACAGATTAAAATGTCAAACACTAGATTGGTTTGGTGTTTATACAGATTAAAATGTCAAACAATAGATTGATTTGGTGTTTATACAGATTAAAATGATCAAACAATAGATTGGTTTGGTGTTTATACAGATTAAAATGTCAAACAATAGATTGATTTGGTGTTTATACAGACTAAAATGATCAAACAATGGATTATTTTGGTGTTTATACAGAATAAAATGTCAAACAATAGATTGGTATGGTGTTTATACAGATTAAAATGTCAAACAATAGATTGGTTTGGTTTTTATATAGATTAAAATGATCAAACAATAGATTGGTTTGGTGATTATACAGATTACAATTATCAAACAATAGATTGGTTTGATATTTATACAGAATAAAATATCAAACAATAGATTGGTTTGGTGTTTATGCAGATGAAAATGATCAAACAATAGATTTGTTTGGTGTTTATACAGATTAAAATGTCAAACAATAGATTGGTTTGGTGTTTATACAGATTACAATTATCAAACAATAAATTGGTTTGATATTTATACAGAATAAAATGTCAAACAATAGATTGGTTTGGTGTTTATGCAGATTAAAATGAACAAACAATAGATTGGTTTGGTGTTTATGCAGATTAAAATGTCAAACAATAGATTGGTTTGGTGTTTATACAGATTAAAATGTCAAACAATAGATTGGTTTGGTGTTTATACAGATTAAAATGATCATTTATACAGATTAAAATGTCAAACAGTAGATTGGTTTGGTGTTTAAACAGACTAAAATGATCAAACAATTGATTGGTTTGGTGTTTATACAGATTAAAATGTCAAACAGTAGATTGGTTTGGTGTTTATACAGATTAAAATGTCAAACAATAGATTGGTTTGGTGTTTATACAGATTAAAATGTCAAACAATAGATTGGTTTGGTGTTTATACAGATTAAAATGATCAAACAATAGATTGGTTTGGTGTTTATACAGATTAAAATGTCAAACAATAGATTGGTTTGGTGTTTATACAGATTAAAATGATCAAACAATAGATTGGTTTGGTGTTTATACAGATTAAAATGATCAAACAATAGATTGGTTTGGTGTTTATACAGATTAAAATGTCAAACAATAGATTGGTTTGGTGTTTATACAGATTAAAATGTCAAACAATAGATTGGTTTGGTGTTTATACAGATTAAAATGTCAAACAATAGATGGTTTGGTGTTTATACAGATTAAAATGATCAAACAATAGATTGGTTTGGTGTTTATACAGATTAAAATGTCAAACAATAGATTGGTTTGGTGTTTATACAGATTAAAATGATCAAACAATAGATTGGTTTGGTGTTTATACAGATTAAAATTATCAAACAATAGATTGGTTTGGTGTTTATACAGATTAAAATGATCAAACAATAGATTGGTTTGGTGTTTATGCAGATTAAAATGTCAAACAATAGATTGGTTTGGTGTTTATACAGATTAAAATGTCAAACAATAGATTGGTTTGGTGTTTATACAGATTAAAATGTCAAACAATAGATTGGTTTGGTGTTTATACAGATTAAAATATCAAACAATAGATTGGTTTGGTGTTTATACAGATTAAAATGATCAAACAATAGATTGGTTTGGTGTTTATACAGATTAAAATGTCAAACAATAGATTGGTTTGGTGTTTATACAGATTAAAATGATCAAACAATAGATTGGTTTGGTGTTTATACAGATTAAAATGTCAAACAATAGATTGGTTTGGTGTTTATACAGATGAAAATGATCAAACAATAGATTGGTTTGGTGTTTATACAGAATAAAATGTCAAACAATAGATTGATTTGGTGTTTATACAGAATAAAATGTCAAACAATATATTGGTTTGGTGTTTATACAGATGAAAATGATCAAACAATAGAATGGTTTGGTGTTTATACAGATTAAAATGATCAAACAATAGATTGGTTTGGTGTTTATACAGATGAAAATGATCAAACAATAGATTGGTTTGGTGTTTATGCAGATTAAAATGTCAAACAATAGATTGGTTTGGTGTTTATACAGATTAAAATGTCAAACAATAGATTGGTTTGGTGTTTATACAGAATAAAATGTCAAACAATAGATTGGTTTGGTGTTTATACAGATTAAAATTTCAAACAATAGATTGGTTTGGTGTTTATACAGAATAAAATGTCAAACAATAGATTGGTTTGGTGTTTATACAGAATAAAATGTCAAACAATAGATTGGTTTGGTGTTTATACAGATTAAAATGATGAAACAATAGATTGGTTTGGTGTTTATACAGATTAAAATGATCTAACAATAGATTGGTCTGGTATTTATATAGATTAAAATGATCAAACTATAGATTGGTCTGGTGTTTATACAGATTAAAATGTCAAACAATAGATTGGTTTGGTGTTTATATATATTAAAATGATCAAACAATAGATTGGGCTGGTGTTTATACAGATTAAAATGATCAAACAATAGATTGATTTGGTGTTTATACAGATTAAAATGTCAAACAATAGATTGGTTTGGTGTTTATACAGATTAAAATGTCAAACAATAGATTGGTTTGGTGTTTATACAGATTAAAATGTCAAACAATAGATTGGTTTGGTGTTTATACAGAATAAAATGTCAAACAATAGATTGGTTTGGTGTTTATACAGATTAAAATGTCAAACAATAGATTGGTTTGGTGTTTATATAGATTAAAATGATCAAACAATAGATTGGTTTGGTGTTTATACAGATTAAAATGTCAAACAATAGATTGGTTTGATGTTTATACAGAATAAAATGTCAAACAATAGATTGGTTTGGTGTTTATACAGATTAAAATGTCAAACAATAGATTGGTTTGGTGTTTATACAGATTAAAAGGTCAAACAATAGATTGGTTTGGTGTTTATGCAGATTAAAATGATCAAACAATAGATTGGTTTGGTGTTTATACAGATTACAATTATCAAACAATAGATTGGTTTGATATTTATACAGAATAAAATATCAAACAATAGATTGGTTTGGTGTTTATGCAGATGAAAATGATCAAACAATAGATTTGTTTGGTGTTTATACAGATTAAAATGTCAAACAATAGATTGGTTTGGTGTTTATACAGATTACAATTATCAAACAATAAATTGGTTTGATATTTATACAGAATAAAATGTCAAACAATAGATTGGTTTGGTGTTTATGCAGATTAAAATGAACAAACAATAGATTGGTTTGGTGTTTATGCAGATTAAAATGTCAAACAATAGATTGGTTTGGTGTTTATACAGATTAAAATGTCAAACAATAGATTGGTTTGGTGTTTATACAGATTAAAATGATCATTTATACAGATTAAAATGTCAAACAGTAGATTGGTTTGGTGTTTATACAGACTAAAATGATCAAACAATTGATTGGTTTGGTGTTTATACAGATTAAAATGTCAAACAGTAGATTGGTTTGGTGTTTATACAGATTAAAATGTCAAACAATAGATTGGTTTGGTGTTTATACAGATTAAAATGTCAAACAATAGATTGGTTTGGTGTTTATACAGATTAAAATGATCAAACAATAGATTGGTTTGGTGTTTATACAGATTAAAATGTCAAACAATAGATTGGTTTGGTGTTTATACAGATTAAAATGATCAAACAATAGATTGGTTTGGTGTTTATACAGATTAAAATGATCAAACAATAGATTGGTTTGGTGTTTATACAGATTAAAATGTCAAACAATAGATTGGTTTGGTGTTTATACAGATTAAAATGTCAAACAATAGATTGGTTTGGTGTTTATACAGATTAAAATGTCAAACAATAGATTGGTTTGGTGTTTATACAGATTAAAATGATCAAACAATAGATTGGTTTGGTGTTTATACAGATTAAAATGTCAAACAATAGATTGGTTTGGTGTTTATACAGATTAAAATGATCAAACAATAGATTGGTTTGGTGTTTATACAGATTAAAATGATCAAACAATAGATTGGTTTGGTGTTTATACAGATTAAAATGATCAAACAATAGATTGGTTTGGTGTTTATGCAGATTAAAATGTCAAACAATAGATTGGTTTGGTGTTTATACAGATTAAAATGTCAAACAATAGATTGGTTTGGTGTTTATACAGATTAAAATGTCAAACAATAGATTGGTTTGGTGTTTATACAGATTAAAATATCAAACAATAGATTGGTTTGGTGTTTATACAGATTAAAATGATCAAACAATAGATTGGTTTGGTGTTTATACAGATTAAAATGTCAAACAATAGATTGGTTTGGTGTTTATACAGATTAAAATGATCTAACAATAGATTGGTTTGGTGTTTATACAGATTAAAATGTCAAACAATAGATTGGTTTGGTGTTTATACAGATGAAAATGATCAAACAATAGATTGGTTTGGTGTTTATACAGAATAAAATGTCAAACAATAGATTGGTTTGGTGTTTATACAGATGAAAATGATCAAACAATAGATTGGTTTGGTGTTTATACAGAATAAAATGTCAAACAATAGATTGATTTGGTGTTTATACAGAATAAAATGTCAAACAATATATTGGTTTGGTGTTTATACAGATGAAAATGTCAAACAATAGATTGGTTTGGTGTTTATACAGATTAAAATGATCAAACAATAGATTGGTTTGGTGTTTATGCAGATTAAAATGTCAAACAATAGATTGGTTTGGTGTTTATACAGATTAAAATGTCAAACAATAGATTGGTTTGGTGTTTATACAGATTAAAATGTCAAACAATAGATTGGTTTGGTGTTTATACAGATTAAAATATCAAACAATAGATTGGTTTGGTGTTTATACAGATTAAAATGATCAAACAATAGATTGGTTTGGTGTTTATACAGATTAAAATGTCAAACAATAGATTGGTTTGGTGTTTATACAGATTAAAATGATCTAACAATAGATTGGTTTGGTGTTTATACAGATTAAAATGTCAAACAATAGATTGGTTTGGTGTTTATACAGATGAAAATGATCAAACAATAGATTGGTTTGGTGTTTATACAGAATAAAATGTCAAACAATAGATTGGTTTGGTGTTTATACAGATGAAAATGATCAAACAATAGATTGGTTTGGTGTTTATACAGAATAAAATGTCAAACAATAGATTGATTTGGTGTTTATACAGAATAAAATGTCAAACAATATATTGGTTTGGTGTTTATACAGATTAAAATGATCAAACAATAGATTGGTTTGGTGTTTATACAGATTAAAATGATCAAACAATAGATTGGTTTGGTGTTTATACAGATTAAAATGTCAAACAATAGATTGGTTTGGTGTTTATACAGATTAAAATGATCAAACAATAGATTGGTTTGGTGTTTATACAGATTAAAATGATCAAACAATAGATTGGTTTGGTGTTTATACAGATTAAAATGATCAAACAATAGATTGGTTTGGTGTTTATGCAGATTAAAATGTCAAACAATAGATTGGTTTGGTGTTTATACAGATTAAAATGTCAAACAATAGATTGGTTTGGTGTTTATACAGATTAAAATGTCAAACAATAGATTGGTTTGGTGTTTATACAGATTAAAATATCAAACAATAGATTGGTTTGGTGTTTATACAGATTAAAATGATCAAACAATAGATTGGTTTGGTGTTTATACAGATTAAAATGTCAAACAATAGATTGGTTTGGTGTTTATACAGATTAAAATGATCTAACAATAGATTGGTTTGGTGTTTATACAGATTAAAATGTCAAACAATAGATTGGTTTGGTGTTTATACAGATGAAAATGATCAAACAATAGATTGGTTTGGTGTTTATACAGAATAAAATGTCAAACAATAGATTGATTTGGTGTTTATACAGAATAAAATGTCAAACAATATATTGGTTTGGTGTTTATACAGATGAAAATGATCAAACAATAGAATGGTTTGGTGTTTATACAGATTAAAATGATCAAACAATAGATTGGTTTGGTGTTTATACAGATTAAAATGATCAAACAATAGATTGGTTTGGTGTTTATGCAGATTAAAATGTCAAACAATAGATTGGTTTGGTGTTTATACAGATTAAAATTTCAAACAATAGATTGGTTTGGTGTTTATACAGAATAAAATGTCAAACAATAGATTGGTTTGGTGTTTATACAGAATAAAATGTCAAACAATAGATTGGTTTGGTGTTTATGCAGATTAAAATGATGAAACAATAGATTGGTTTGGTGTTTATACAGATTAAAATGATCTAACAATAGATTGGTCTGGTATTTATATAGATTAAAATGATCAAACTATAGATTGGTCTGGTGTTTATACAGATTAAAATGTCAAACAATAGATTGGTTTGGTGTTTATATAGATTAAAATGATCAAACAATAGATTGGGCTGGTGTTTATACAGATTAAAATGATCAAACAATAGATTGATTTGGTGTTTATACAGATTAAAATGTAAAACAATAGATTGGTTTGGTGTTTATACAGATTAAAATGTCAAACAATAGATTGGTTTGGTGTTTATACAGATTAAAATGTCAAACAATAGATTGGTTTGGTGTTTATACAGAATAAAATGTCAAACAATAGATTGGTTTGGTGTTTATACAGATTAAAATGTCAAACAATAGATTGGTTTGGTGTTTATATAGATTAAAATGATCAAACAATAGATTGGTTTGGTGTTTATACAGATTAAAATGTCAAACAATAGATTGGTTTGATGTTTATACAGAATAAAATGTCAAACAATAGATTGGCTTGGTGTTTATACAGATTAAAATGTCAAACAATAGATTGGTTTGGTGTTTATACAGATTAAAAGGTCAAACAATAGATTGGTTTGGTGTTTATGCAGATTAAAATGTCAAACAATAGATTGGTTTGGTGTTTATGCAGATTAAAATTTCAAACAATTGATTTGGTCTGGTGTTTATACAGATTAAAATGTCAAACAATAGATTGGTTTGGTGTTTATGCAGATTACAATTATCATACAATAGATTGGTTTGATATTTATACAGAATAAAATGTCAAACAATAGATTGGTTTGGTGTTTATGCAGATTAAAATGAACAAACAATAGATTGGTTTGGTGTTTATGCAGATTAAAATGTCAAACAATAGATTGGTTTGGTGTTTATACAGATTAAAATGTCAAACAATAGATTGATTTGGTGTTTATACAGATTAAAATGATCAAACAATAGAATGGTTTGGAGTTTATACAGATTAAAATGTCAAACAATAGATTGGTTTGGTGTTTATACAGATGAAAATGATCAAACAATAGATTGGTTTGGTGTTTATACAGAATAAAATGTCAAACAATAGATTGATTTGGTGTTTATACAGAATAAAATGTCAAACAATATATTGGTTTGGTGTTTATACAGATGAAAATGATCAAACAATAGAATGGTTTGGTGTTTATGCAGATTAAAATGTCAAACAATAGATTGGTTTGGTGTTTATACAGATTAAAATGTCAAACAATAGATTGGTTTGGTGTTTATACAGAATAAAATGTCAAACAATAGATTGGTTTGGTGTTTATACAGATTAAAATTTCAAACAATAGATTGGTTTGGTGTTTATACAGAATAAAATGTCAAACAATAGATTGGTTTGGTGTTTATACAGAATAAAATGTCAAACAATAGATTGGTTTGGTGTTTATACAGATTAAAATGATGAAACAATAGATTGGTTTGGTGTTTATACAGATTAAAATGATCTAACAATAGATTGGTCTGGTATTTATATAGATTAAAATGATCAAACTATAGATTGGTCTGGTGTTTATACAGATTAAAATATCAAACAATAGATTGGTTTGGTGTTTATATAGATTAAAATGATCAAACAATAGATTGGGCTGGTGTTTATACAGATTAAAATGATCAAACAATAGATTGATTTGGTGTTTATACAGATTAAAATGTCAAACAATAGATTGGTTTGGTGTTTATACAGATTAAAATGTCAAACAATAGATTGGTTTGGTGTTTATACAGATTAAAATGTCAAACAATAGATTGGTTTGGTGTTTATACAGAATAAAATGTCAAACAATAGATTGGTTTGGTGTTTATACAGATTAAAATGTCAAACAATAGATTGGTTTGGTGTTTATATAGATTAAAATGATCAAACAATAGATTGGTTTGGTGTTTATACAGATTAAAATGTCAAACAATAGATTGGTTTGATGTTTATACAGAATAAAATGTCAAACAATAGATTGGCTTGGTGTTTATACAGATTAAAATGTCAAACAATAGATTGGTTTGGTGTTTATACAGATTAAAAGGTCAAACAATAGATTGGTTTGGTGTTTATGCAGATTAAAATGTCAAACAATAGATTGGTTTGGTGTTTATGCAGATTAAAATTTCAAACAATTGATTTGGTCTGGTGTTTATACAGATTAAAATGTCAAACAATAGATTGGTTTGGTGTTTATGCAGATTACAATTATCATACAATAGATTGGTTTGATATTTATACAGAATAAAATGTCAAACAATAGATTGGTTTGGTGTTTATGCAGATTAAAATGAACAAACAATAGATTGGTTTGGTGTTTATGCAGATTAAAATGTCAAACAATAGATTGGTTTGGTGTTTATACAGATTAAAATGTCAAACAATAGATTGATTTGGTGTTTATACAGATTAAAATGATCAAACAATAGAATGGTTTGGAGTTTATACAGATTAAAATGTCAAACAATAGATTGGTTTGGTGTTTATACAGACTAAAATGATCAAACAATAGATTATTTTGATGTTTATACAGAATAAAATGTCAAACAATAGATTGGTATGGTGTTTATACAGATTAAAATGTCAAACAATAGATTGGTTTGGTTTTTATACAGATTAAAATGATCAAACAATAGATTGGTTTGGTGTTTATGCAGATGAAAATGATCAAACAATAGATTTGTTTGGTGTTTATACAGATTAAAATGTCAAACAATAGATTGGTTTGGTGTTTATACAGATTAAAATGTCAAACAATAGATTGGATTGGTGTTTATATAGATTAAAATGATCAAACAATAGATTGGTTTGGTGTTTATACAGATTAAAATGTCAAACGGTAGATTGGTTTGGTGTTTATACAGATTAAAATGTTAAACAATAGATTGGTTTGGTGTTTATACAGATTAAAATGTCAAACAATAAATTGGTTTGATATTTATACAGAATAAAATGTCAAACAATAGATTGGTTTGGTGTTTATGCAGATTAAAATGAACAAACAATAGATTGGTTTGGTGTTTATGCAGATTAAAATGTCAAACAACAGATTAGTTTGGTGTTTATACAGATTAAAATGATCATTTATACAGATTAAAATGTCAAACAGTAGATTGGTTTGGTGTTTATACAGACTAAAATGATCAAACAATTGATTGGTTTGGTGTTTATACAGATTAAAATGTCAAACAGTAGATTGGTTTGGTGTTTATACAGATTAAAATGTCAAACAATAGATTGGTTTGGTGTTTATACAGATTAAAATGTCAAACAATAGATTGGTTTGGTGTTTATACAGATTAAAATGATCAAACAATAGATTGGTTTGGTGTTTATACAGATTAAAATGTCAAACAATAGATTGGTTTGGTGTTTATACAGATTAAAATTATCAAACAATAGATTGGTTTGGTGTTTATACAGATTAAAATGATCAAACAATAGATTGGTTTGGTGTTTATACAGATTAAAATGTCAAACAATAGATTGGTTTGGTGTTTATACAGATTAAATGTCAAACAATAGATTGGTTTGGTGATTATATAGATTAAAATGATCAAACAATAGATTGGTTTGGTGTTTATACAGATTAAAATGATCAAACAATAGATTGGTTTGGTGTTTATGCAGATTAAAATGTCAAACAATAGATTGGTTTGGTGTTTATACAGATTAAAATGTCAAACAATAGATTGGTTTGGTGTTTATACAGATTAAAATGTCAAACAATAGATTGGTTTGGTGTTTATACAGATTAAAATATCAAACAATAGATTGGTTTGGTGTTTATACAGATTAAAATGATCAAACAATAGATTGGTTTGGTGTTTATACAGATTAAAATGTCAAACAATAGATTGGTTTGGTGTTTATACAGATTAAAATGATCTAACAATAGATTGGTTTGGTGTTTATTCAGATTAAAATGTCAAACAATAGATTGGTTTGGTGTTTATACAGATGAAAATGATCAAACAATAGATTGGTTTGGTGTTTATACAGAATAAAATGTCAAACAATAGATTGATTTGGTGTTTATACAGAATAAAATGTCAAACAATATATTGGTTTGGTGTTTATACAGATGAAAATGATCAAACAATAGAATGGTTTGGTGTTTATACAGATTAAAATGATCAAACAATAGATTGGTTTGGTGTTTATACAGATTAAAATGATCAAACAATAGATTGGTTTGGTGTTTATGCAGATTAAAATGTCAAACAATAGATTGGTTTGGTGTTTATACAGATTAAAATGTCAAACAATAGATTGGTTTGGTGTTTATACAGAATAAAATGTCAAACAATAGATTGGTTTGGTGTTTATACAGATTAAAATTTCAAACAATAGATTGGTTTGGTGTTTATACAGAATAAAATGTCAAACAATAGATTGGTTTGGTGTTTATACAGAATAAAATGTCAAACAATAGATTGGTTTGGTGTTTATACAGATTAAAATGATGAAACAATAGATTGGTTTGGTGTTTATACAGATTAAAATGATCTAACAATAGATTGGTCTGGTATTTATATAGATTAAAATGATCAAACTATAGATTGGTCTGGTGTTTATACAGATTAAAATGTCAAACAATAGATTGGTTTGGTGTTTATATAGATTAAAATGATCAAACAATAGATTGGGCTGGTGTTTATACAGATTAAAATGATCAAACAATAGATTGATTTGGTGTTTATACAGATTAAAATGTCAAACAATAGATTGGTTTGGTGTTTATACAGATTAAAATGTCAAACAATAGATTGGTTTGGTGTTTATACAGATTAAAATGTCAAACAATAGATTGGTTTGGTGTTTATACAGAATAAAATGTCAAACAATAGATTGGTTTGGTGTTTATACAGATTAAAATGTCAAACAATAGATTGGTTTGGTGTTTATATAGATTAAAATGATCAAACAATAGATTGGTTTGGTGTTTATACAGATTAAAATGTCAAACAATAGATTGGTTTGATGTTTATACAGAATAAAATGTCAAACAATAGATTGGTTTGGTGTTTATACAGATTAAAATGTCAAACAATAGATTGGTTTGGTGTTTATACAGATTAAAAGGTCAAACAATAGATTGGTTTGGTGTTTATGCAGATTAAAATGTCAAACAATAGATTGGTTTGGTGTTTATGCAGATTAAAATTTCAAACAATTGATTTGGTCTGGTGTTTATACAGATTAAAATGTCAAACAATAGATTGGTTTGGTGTTTATGCAGATTACAATTATCAAACAATAGATTGGTTTGATATTTATACAGAATAAAATGTCAAACAATAGATTGGTTTGGTGTTTATGCAGATTAAAATGAACAAACAATAGATTGGTTTGGTGTTTATGCAGATTAAAATGTAAAACAATAGATTGGTTTGGTGTTTATACAGATTTAAATGTCAAACAATAGATTGGTTTGGTGTTTATACAGATTAAAATGTCAAACAATAGATTGATTTGGTGTTTATACAGATTAAAATGATCAAACAATAGATTGGTTTGGAGTTTATACAGATTAAAATGTCAAACAATAGATTGGTTTGGTGTTTATACAGACTAAAATGATCAAACAATAGATTATTTTGATGTTTATACAGAATAAAATGTCAAACAATAGATTGGTATGGTGTTTATACAGATTAAAATGTTAAACAATAGATTGGTTTGGTTTTTATACAGATTAAAATGATCAAACAATAGATTGGTTTGGTGTTTATGCAGATGAAAATGATCAAACAATAGATTTGTTTGGTGTTTATACAGATTAAAATGTCAAACAATAGATTGGTTTGGTGTTTATACAGATTAAAATGTCAAACAATAGATTGGATTGGTGTTTATATAGATTAAAATGATCAAACAATAGATTGGTTTGGTGTTTATACAGATTAAAATGTCAAACGGTAGATTGGTTTGGTGTTTATACAGATTAAAATGTTAAACAATAGATTGGTTTGGTGTTTATACAGATTAAAATGTCAAACAATAGATTGGTTTGGTGTTTATACAGATTAAAATATCAAACAATAGATTGGTTTGGTGTTTATACAGATTAAAATGATCAAACAATAGATTGGTTTGGTGTTTATACAGATTAAAATGTCAAACAATAGATTGGTTTGGTGTTTATACAGATTAAAATGATCTAACAATAGATTGGTTTGGTGTTTATACAGATTAAAATGTCAAACAATAGATTGGTTTGGTTTTTATTCAGAACAAAATGTCAAACAATAGATTGGTTTGGTGTTTATACAGATTAAAATGTCAAACAATAGATTGGTTTATTGTTTATACAGAAGAAAATGATCAAACAATAGATTGGTTTGGTGTTTATACAGAATAAAATGTCAAACAATAGATTGATTTGGTGTTTATACAGAATAAAATGTCAAACAATAGATTGGTTTGGTGTTTATACAGATGAAAATGATCAAACAATAGAATGGTTTGGTGTTTATACAGATTAAAATGATCAAACAATAGATTGGTTTGGTGTTTATGCAGATTAAAATGTCAAACAATAGATTGGTTTGGTGTTTATACAGATTAAAATGTCAAACAATAGATTGGTTTGGTGTTTATACAGATTATAATATCAAACAATAGATTGGTTTGGTGTTTATACAGATTAAAATGATCAAACAATAGATTGGTTTGGTGTTTATACAGATTAAAATGTCAAACAATAGATTGGTTTGGTGTTTATACAGATTAAAATGTCAAACAATAGATTGGTTTGGTGTTTTTACAGATTAAATGTCAAAAAATAGATTAGTTTGGTGATTATATAGATTAAAATGATCAAACAATAGATTGGTTTGGTGTTTATACAGATTAAAATGATCAAACAATAGATTGGTTTTGTGTTTATGCAGATTAAAATGTCAAACAATAGATTGGTTTGGTGTTTATACAGATTAAAATGTCAAACAATAGATTAGTTTGGTGTTTATACAGATTAAAATGATCAAACAATAGATTGGTTTGGTGTTTATACAGATTAAAATGATCAAACAATAGATTGGTTTGGTGTTTATACAGATTGAAATGTCAAACAATAGATTGGTTTGGTGTTTAAACAAATTAAAATGTCAAACAATAGATTGGTTTGGTGTTTATACAGATTAAAATGATCAAACAATAGATTAGTCTGGTGTTTATACAGACTAAAATGATCAAACAATAGATTCGTTTGGTGTTTATACAGATTAAAATGTCAAACGGTAGATTGGTTTGGTGTTTATACAGATTAAAATGTCAAACAATAGATTGGTTTGGTGTTTATACAGATTAAAATGTCAAACAATAGATTGGTTTGGTGTTTATACAGATTAAAATGATGAAACAATAGATTGGTTTGGTGTTTATACAGATTAAAATGTCAAACAATAGATTGATTTGGTGTTTATACAGATTAAAATGATCAAACAATAGATTGGTTTGGAGTTTATACAGATTAAAATGTCAAACAATAGATTGGTTTGGTGTTTATACAGACTAAAATGATCAAACAATAGATTGGTTTGGTGTTTATACAGATTAAAATGATGAAACAATAGATTGGTTTGGTGTTTATACAGATTAAAATGTCAAACAATAGATTGATTTGGTGTTTATACAGATTAAAATGATCAAACAATAGATTGGTTTGGAGTTTATACAGATTAAAATGTCAAACAATAGATTGGTTTGGTGTTTATACAGACTAAAATGATCAAACAATAGATTATTTTGGTGTTTATACAGAATAAAATGTCAAACAATAGATTGGTATGGTGTTTATACAGATTGAAATGTCAAACAATAGATTGGTTTGGTGTTTATGCAGATGAAAATGATCAAACAATAGATTTGTTTGGTGTTTATACAGATTAAAATGTCAAACAATAGATTGGTTTGGTGTTTATACAGATTACAATTATCAAACAATAGATTGGTTTGGTGCTTATACAGATTAAAATATCAAACAATAGATTGGTTTGGTGTTTATACAGATTAAAATGATCAAACAATAGATTGGTTTGGTGTTTATACAGATTAAAATGTCAAACAATAGATTGGTTTGGTGTTTATGCAGATTAAAATGATCTAACAATAGATTGGTTTGGTTTTTATACAGATTAAAATGTCAAACAATAGATTGGTTTGGTTTTTATACAGAACAAAATGTCAAACAATAGATTGGTTTGGTGTTTATACAGATTAAAATGTCAAACAATAGATTGATTTGGTGTTTATACAGATTAAAATGATCAAACAATAGATTGGTTTGGTGTTTATACAGAATAAAATGTCAAACAATAGATTGATTTGGTGTTTATACAGACTAAAATGATCAAACAATAGATTATTTTGGTGTTTATACAGAATAAAATGTCAAACAATAGATTGGTATGGTGTTTATACAGATTAAAATGTCAAACAATAGATTGGTTTGGTTTTTATACAGATTAAAATGATCAAACAATAGATTGGTTTGGTGATTATACAGATTACAATTATCAAACAATAGATTGGTTTGATATTTATACAGAATAAAATATCAAACAATAGATTGGTTTGGTGTTTATGCAGATGAAAATGATCAAACAATAGATTTGTTTGGTGTTTATACAGATTAAAATGTCAAACAATAGATTGGTTTGGTGTTTATACAGATTACAATTATCAAACAATAAATTGGTTTGATATTTATACAGAATAAAATGTCAAACAATAGATTGGTTTGGTGTTTATGCAGATTAAAATGAACAAACAATAGATTGGTTTGGTGTTTATGCAGATTAAAATGTCAAACAATAGATTGGTTTGGTGTTTATACAGATTAAAATGTCAAACAATAGATTGGTTTGGTGTTTATACAGATTAAAATGATCATTTATACAGATTAAAATGTCAAACAGTAGATTGGTTTGGTGTTTATACAGACTAAAATGATCAAACAATTGATTGGTTTGGTGTTTATACAGATTAAAATGTCAAACAGTAGATTGGTTTGGTGTTTATACAGATTAAAATGTCAAACAATAGATTGGTTTGGTGTTTATACAGATTAAAATGTCAAACAATAGATTGGTTTGGTGTTTATACAAATTAAAATGATCAAACAATAGATTGGTTTGGTGTTTATACAGATTAAAATGTCAAACAATAGATTGGTTTGGTGTTTATACAGATTAAAATGATCAAACAATAGATTGGTTTGGTGTTTATACAGATTAAAATGATCAAACAATAGATTGGTTTGGTGTTTATACAGATTAAAATGTCAAACAATAGATTGGTTTGGTGTTTATACAGATTAAATGTCAAACAATAGATTGGTTTGGTGATTATATAGATTAAAATGATCAAACAATAGATTGGTTTGGTGTTTATACAGATTAAAATGATCAAACAATAGATTGGTTTGGTGTTTATACAGATTAAAATGTCAAACAATAGATTGGTTTGGTGTTTATACAGATTAAAATGTCAAACAATAGATTGGTTTGGTGTTTATACAGATTAAAATATCAAACAATAGATTGGTTTGGTGTTTATACAGATTAAAATGATCAAACAATAGATTGGTTTGGTGTTTATACAGATTAAAATGTCAAACAATAGATTGGTTTGGTGTTTATACAGATTAAAATGATCTAACAATAGATTGGTTTGGTGTTTATGCAGATTAAAATGTCAAACAATAGATTGGTTTGGTGTTTATACAGATGAAAATGATCAAACAATAGATTGGTTTGGTGTTTATACAGAATAAAATGTCAAACAATAGATTGATTTGGTGTTTATACAGAATAAAATGTCAAACAATATATTGGTTTGGTGTTTATACAGATGAAAATGATCAAACAATAGAATGGTTTGGTGTTTATACAGATTAAAATGATCAAACAATAGATTGGTTTGGTGTTTATACAGATTAAAATGATCAAACAATAGATTGGTTTGGTGTTTATGCAGATTAAAATGTCAAACAATAGATTGGTTTGGTGTTTATACAGATTAAAATGTCAAACAATAGATTGGTTTGGTGTTTATACAGAATAAAATGTCAAACAATAGATTGGTTTGGTGTTTATACAGATTAAAATTTCAAACAATAGATTGGTTTGGTGTTTATACAGAATAAAATGTCAAACAATAGATTGGTTTGGTGTTTATACAGAATAAAATGTCAAACAATAGATTGGTTTGGTGTTTATACAGATTAAAATGATCAAACAATAGATTGGTTTGGTGTTTATACAGATTAAAATGTCAAACAATAGATTGGTTTGGTGTTTATATAGATTAAAATGATCAAACAATAGATTGGGCTGGTGTTTATACAGATTAAAATGATCAATCAATAGATTGATTTGGTGTTTATACAGATTAAAATGTCAAACAATAGATTGGTTTGGTGTTTATACAGATTAAAATGTCAAACAATAGATTGGTTTGGTGTTTATACAGATTAAAATGTCAAACAATAGATTGGTTTGGTGTTTATACAGAATAAAATGTCAAACAATAGATTGGTTTGGTGTTTATACAGATTAAAATGTCAAACAATAGATTGGTTTGGTGTTTATATAGATTAAAATGATCAAACAATAGATTGGTTTGGTGTTTATACAGATTAAAATGTCAAACAATAGATTGGTTTGATGTTTATACAGAATAAAATGATCAAACAATAGATTGGTTTGGTGTTTATACAGATTAAAATGTCAAACAATAGATTGGTTTGGTGTTTATACAGATTAAAAGGTCAAACAATAGATTGGTTTGGTGTTTATGCAGATTAAAATGTCAAACAATAGATTGGTTTGGTGTTTATGCAGATTAAAATTTCAAACAATTGATTTGGTCTGGTGTTTATACAGATTAAAATGTCAAACAATAGATTGGTTTGGTGTTTATGCAGATTACAATTATCAAACAATAGATTGGTTTGATATTTATACAGAATAAAATGTCAAACAATAGATTGGTTTGGTGTTTATGCAGATTAAAATGAACAAACAATAGATTGGTTTGGTGTTTATGCAGATTAAAATGTCAAACAATAGATTGGTTTGGTGTTTATACAGATTAAAATGTCAAACAATAGATTGGTTTGGTGTTTATACAGATTAAAATGTCAAACAATAGATTGATTTGGTGTTTATACAGACTAAAATGATCAAACAATAGATTGGTTTGGAGTTTATACAGATTAAAATGTCAAACAATAGATTGGTTTGGTGTTTATACAGACTAAAATGATCAAACAATAGATTATTTTAAGTTTATACAGAATAAAATGTCAAACAATAGATTGGTATGGTGTTTATACAGATTAAAATGTCAAACAATAGATTGGTTTGGTTTTTATACAGATTAAAATTATCAAACAATAGATTGGTTTGGTGTTTATGCAGATGAAAATGATCAAACAATAGATTTGTTTGGTGTTTATACAGATTAAAATGTCAAACAATAGATTGGTTTGGTGTTTATACAGATTAAAATGTCAAACAATAGATTGGATTGGTGTTTATATAGATTAAAATGATCAAACAATAGATTGGTTTGGTGTTTATACAGATTAAAATGTCAAACGGTAGATTGGTTTGGTGTTTATACAGATTAAAATGTTAAACAATAGATTGGTTTGGTGTTTATACAGATTAAAATGTCAAACAATAGATTGGTTTGGTGTTTATACAGATTAAAATATCAAACAATAGATTGGTTTGGTGTTTATACAGATTAAAATGATCAAACAATAGATTGGTTTGGTGTTTATACAGATTAAAATGTCAAACAATAGATTGGTTTGGTGTTTATACAGATTAAAATGATCTAACAATAGATTGGTTTGGTGTTTATACAGATTAAAATGTCAAACAATAGATTGGTTTGGTTTTTATACAGATTAAAATGATCAAACAATAGATTGGTTTGGTGATTATACAGATTACAATTATCAAACAATAGATTGGTTTGATATTTATACAGAATAAAATATCAAACAATAGATTGGTTTGGTGTTTATGCAGATGAAAATGATCAAACAATAGATTTGTTTGGTGTTTATACAGATTAAAATGTCAAACAATAGATTGGTTTGGTGTTTATACAGATTACAATTATCAAACAATAAATTGGTTTGATATTTATACAGAATAAAATGTCAAACAATAGATTGGTTTGGTGTTTATGCAGATTAAAATGAACAAACAATAGATTGGTTTGGTGTTTATGCAGAATAAAATGTCAAACAATAGATTGGTTTGGTGTTTATACAGAATAAAATGTCAAACAATAGATTGGTTTGGTGTTTATACAGATTAAAATGATCAAACAATAGATTGGTTTGGTGTTTATACAGATTAAAATGTCAAACAATAGATTGGTTTGGTGTTTATATAGATTAAAATGATCAAACAATAGATTGGGCTGGTGTTTATACAGATTAAAATGATCAATCAATAGATTGATTTGGTGTTTATACAGATTAAAATGTCAAACAATAGATTGGTTTGGTGTTTATACAGATTAAAATGTCAAACAATAGATTGGTTTGGTGTTTATACAGATTAAAATGTCAAACAATAGATTGGTTTGGTGTTTATATAGATTAAAATGATCAAACAATAGATTGGGCTGGTGTTTATACAGATTAAAATGATCAATCAATAGATTGATTTGGTGTTTATACAGATTAAAATGTCAAACAATAGATTGGTTTGGTGTTTATACAGATTAAAATGTCAAACAATAGATTGGTTTGGTGTTTATACAGATTAAAATGTCAAACAATAGATTGGTTTGGTGTTTATACAGAATAAAATGTCAAACAATAGATTGGTTTGGTGTTTATACAGATTAAAATGTCAAACAATAGATTGGTTTGGTGTTTATATAGATTAAAATGATCAAACAATAGATTGGTTTGGTGTTTATACAGATTAAAATGTCAAACAATAGATTGGTTTGATGTTTATACAGAATAAAATGATCAAACAATAGATTGGTTTGGTGTTTATACAGATTAAAATGTCAAACAATAGATTGGTTTGGTGTTTATACAGATTAAAAGGTCAAACAATAGATTGGTTTGGTGTTTATGCAGATTAAAATGTCAAACAATAGATTGGTTTGGTGTTTATGCAGATTAAAATTTCAAACAATTGATTTGGTCTGGTGTTTATACAGATTAAAATGTCAAACAATAGATTGGTTTGGTGTTTATGCAGATTACAATTATCAAACAATAGATTGGTTTGATATTTATACAGAATAAAATGTCAAACAATAGATTGGTTTGGTGTTTATGCAGATTAAAATGAACAAACAATAGATTGGTTTGGTGTTTATGCAGATTAAAATGTCAAACAATAGATTGGTTTGGTGTTTATACAGATTAAAATGTCAAACAATAGATTGGTTTGGTGTTTATACAGATTAAAATGTCAAACAATAGATTGATTTGGTGTTTATACAGACTAAAATGATCAAACAATAGATTGGTTTGGAGTTTATACAGATTAAAATGTCAAACAATAGATTGGTTTGGTGTTTATACAGACTAAAATGATCAAACAATAGATTATTTTAAGTTTATACAGAATAAAATGTCAAACAATAGATTGGTATGGTGTTTATACAGATTAAAATGTCAAACAATAGATTGGTTTGGTTTTTATACAGATTAAAATTATCAAACAATAGATTGGTTTGGTGTTTATGCAGATGAAAATGATCAAACAATAGATTTGTTTGGTGTTTATACAGATTAAAATGTCAAACAATAGATTGGTTTGGTGTTTATACAGATTAAAATGTCAAACAATAGATTGGATTGGTGTTTATATAGATTAAAATGATCAAACAATAGATTGGTTTGGTGTTTATACAGATTAAAATGTCAAACGGTAGATTGGTTTGGTGTTTATACAGATTAAAATGTTAAACAATAGATTGGTTTGGTGTTTATACAGATTAAAATGTCAAACAATAGATTGGTTTGGTGTTTATACAGATTAAAATATCAAACAATAGATTGGTTTGGTGTTTATACAGATTAAAATGATCAAACAATAGATTGGTTTGGTGTTTATACAGATTAAAATGTCAAACAATAGATTGGTTTGGTGTTTATACAGATTAAAATGATCTAACAATAGATTGGTTTGGTGTTTATACAGATTAAAATGTCAAACAATAGATTGGTTTGGTTTTTATACAGATTAAAATGATCAAACAATAGATTGGTTTGGTGATTATACAGATTACAATTATCAAACAATAGATTGGTTTGATATTTATACAGAATAAAATATCAAACAATAGATTGGTTTGGTGTTTATGCAGATGAAAATGATCAAACAATAGATTTGTTTGGTGTTTATACAGATTAAAATGTCAAACAATAGATTGGTTTGGTGTTTATACAGATTACAATTATCAAACAATAAATTGGTTTGATATTTATACAGAATAAAATGTCAAACAATAGATTGGTTTGGTGTTTATGCAGATTAAAATGAACAAACAATAGATTGGTTTGGTGTTTATGCAGAATAAAATGTCAAACAATAGATTGGTTTGGTGTTTATACAGAATAAAATGTCAAACAATAGATTGGTTTGGTGTTTATACAGATTAAAATGATCAAACAATAGATTGGTTTGGTGTTTATACAGATTAAAATGTCAAACAATAGATTGGTTTGGTGTTTATATAGATTAAAATGATCAAACAATAGATTGGGCTGGTGTTTATACAGATTAAAATGATCAATCAATAGATTGATTTGGTGTTTATACAGATTAAAATGTCAAACAATAGATTGGTTTGGTGTTTATACAGATTAAAATGTCAAACAATAGATTGGTTTGGTGTTTATACAGATTAAAATGTCAAACAATAGATTGGTTTGGTGTTTATACAGAATAAAATGTCAAACAATAGATTGGTTTGGTGTTTATACAGATTAAAATGTCAAACAATAGATTGGTTTGGTGTTTATATAGATTAAAATGATCAAACAATAGATTGGTTTGGTGTTTATACAGATTAAAATGTCAAACAATAGATTGGTTTGATGTTTATACAGAATAAAATGATCAAACAATAGATTGGTTTGGTGTTTATACAGATTAAAATGTCAAACAATAGATTGGTTTGGTGTTTATACAGATTAAAAGGTCAAACAATAGATTGGTTTGGTGTTTATGCAGATTAAAATGTCAAACAATAGATTGGTTTGGTGTTTATGCAGATTAAAATTTCAAACAATTGATTTGGTCTGGTGTTTATACAGATTAAAATGTCAAACAATAGATTGGTTTGGTGTTTATGCAGATTACAATTATCAAACAATAGATTGGTTTGATATTTATACAGAATAAAATGTCAAACAATAGATTGGTTTGGAGTTTATACAGATTAAAATGTCAAACAATAGATTGGTTTGGTGTTTATACAGACTAAAATGATCAAACAATAGATTATTTTAAGTTTATACAGAATAAAATGTCAAACAATAGATTGGTATGGTGTTTATACAGATTAAAATGTCAAACAATAGATTGGTTTGGTTTTTATACAGATTAAAATTATCAAACAATAGATTGGTTTGGTGTTTATGCAGATGAAAATGATCAAACAATAGATTTGTTTGGTGTTTATACAGATTAAAATGTCAAACAATAGATTGGTTTGGTGTTTATACAGATTAAAATGTCAAACAATAGATTGGATTGGTGTTTATATAGATTAAAATGATCAAACAATAGATTGGTTTGGTGTTTATACAGATTAAAATGTCAAACGGTAGATTGGTTTGGTGTTTATACAGATTAAAATGTTAAACAATAGATTGGTTTGGTGTTTATACAGATTAAAATGTCAAACAATAGATTGGTTTGGTGTTTATACAGATTAAAATATCAAACAATAGATTGGTTTGGTGTTTATACAGATTAAAATGATCAAACAATAGATTGGTTTGGTGTTTATACAGATTAAAATGTCAAACAATAGATTGGTTTGGTGTTTATACAGATTAAAATGATCTAACAATAGATTGGTTTGGTGTTTATACAGATTAAAATGTCAAACAATAGATTGGTTTGGTTTTTATACAGAACAAAATGTCAAACAATAGATTGGTTTGGTGTTTATACAGATTAAAATGTCAAACAATAGATTGGTTTATTGTTTATACAGAAGAAAATGATCAAACAATAGATTGGTTTGGTGTTTATACAGAATAAAATGTCAAACAATAGATTGATTTGGTGTTTATACAGAATAAAATGTCAAACAATAGATTGGTTTGGTGTTTATACAGATGAAAATGTCCAAACAATAGATTGGTTTGGTGTTTATACAGATTAAAATGATCAAACAATAGATTGGTTTGGTGTTTATGCAGATTAAAATGTCAAACAATAGATTGGTTTGGTGTTTATACAGATTAAAATGTCAAACAATAGATTGGTTTGGTGTTTATACAGATTATAATATCAAACAATAGATTGGTTTGGTGTTTATACAGATTAAAATGATCAAACAATAGATTGGTTTGGTGTTTATACAGATTAAAATGTCAAACAATAGATTGGTTTGGTGTTTATACAGATTAAAATGTCAAACAATAGATTGGTTTGGTGTTTTTACAGATTAAATGTCAAACAATAGATTAGTTTGGTGATTATATAGATTAAAATGATCAAACAATATATTGGTTTGGTGTTTATACAGATTAAAATGATCAAACAATAGATTGGTTTTGTGTTTATGCAGATTAAAATGTCAAACAATAGATTGGTTTGGTGTTTATACAGATTAAAATGTCAAACAATAGATTAGTTTGGTGTTTATACAGATTAAAATGATCAAACAATAGATTGGTTTGGTGTTTATACAGATTAAAATGATCAAACAATAGATTGGTTTGGTGTTTATACAGATTGAAATGTCAAACAATAGATTGGTTTGGTGTTTAAACAAATTAAAATGTCAAACAATAGATTGGTTTGGTGTTTATACAGATGAAAATGATCAAACAATAGATTGGTCTGGTGTTTATACAGACTAAAATGATCAAACAATAGATTCGTTTGGTGTTTATACAGATTAAAATGTCAAACGGTAGATTGGTTTGGTGTTTATACAGATTAAAATGTCAAACAATAGATTGGTTTGGTGTTTATACAGATTAAAATGTCAAACAATAGATTGGTTTGGTGTTTATACAGAATAAAATGTCAAACAATAGATTGGTTTGGTGTTTATACAGATTAAAATGTCAAACAATAGATTGGTTTGGTGTTTATATAGATTAAAATGATCAAACAATAGATTGGTTTGGTGTTTATACAGATTAAAATGTCAAACAATAGATTGGTTTGATGTTTATACAGAATAAAATGATCAAACAATAGATTGGTTTGGTGTTTATACAGATTAAAATGTCAAACAATAGATTGGTTTGGTGTTTATACAGATTAAAAGGTCAAACAATAGATTGGTTTGGTGTTTATGCAGATTAAAATGTCAAACAATAGATTGGTTTGGTGTTTATGCAGATTAAAATTTCAAACAATTGATTTGGTCTGGTGTTTATACAGATTAAAATGTCAAACAATAGATTGGTTTGGTGTTTATGCAGATTACAATTATCAAACAATAGATTGGTTTGATATTTATACAGAATAAAATGTCAAACAATAGATTGGTTTGGTGTTTATGCAGATTAAAATGAACAAACAATAGATTGGTTTGGTGTTTATGCAGATTAAAATGTCAAACAATAGATTGGTTTGGTGTTTATACAGATTAAAATGTCAAACAATAGATTGGTTTGGTGTTTATACAGATTAAAATGTCAAACAATAGATTGATTTGGTGTTTATACAGACTAAAATGATCAAACAATAGATTGGTTTGGAGTTTATACAGATTAAAATGTCAAACAATAGATTGGTTTGGTGTTTATACAGACTAAAATGATCAAACAATAGATTATTTTAAGTTTATACAGAATAAAATGTCAAACAATAGATTGGTATGGTGTTTATACAGATTAAAATGTCAAACAATAGATTGGTTTGGTTTTTATACAGATTAAAATTATCAAACAATAGATTGGTTTGGTGTTTATGCAGATGAAAATGATCAAACAATAGATTTGTTTGGTGTTTATACAGATTAAAATGTCAAACAATAGATTGGTTTGGTGTTTATACAGATTAAAATGTCAAACAATAGATTGGATTGGTGTTTATATAGATTAAAATGATCAAACAATAGATTGGTTTGGTGTTTATACAGATTAAAATGTCAAACGGTAGATTGGTTTGGTGTTTATACAGATTAAAATGTTAAACAATAGATTGGTTTGGTGTTTATACAGATTAAAATGTCAAACAATAGATTGGTTTGGTGTTTATACAGATTAAAATATCAAACAATAGATTGGTTTGGTGTTTATACAGATTAAAATGATCAAACAATAGATTGGTTTGGTGTTTATACAGATTAAAATGTCAAACAATAGATTGGTTTGGTGTTTATACAGATTAAAATGATCTAACAATAGATTGGTTTGGTGTTTATACAGATTAAAATGTCAAACAATAGATTGGTTTGGTTTTTATACAGATTAAAATGATCAAACAATAGATTGGTTTGGTGATTATACAGATTACAATTATCAAACAATAGATTGGTTTGATATTTATACAGAATAAAATATCAAACAATAGATTGGTTTGGTGTTTATGCAGATGAAAATGATCAAACAATAGATTTGTTTGGTGTTTATACAGATTAAAATGTCAAACAATAGATTGGTTTGGTGTTTATACAGATTACAATTATCAAACAATAAATTGGTTTGATATTTATACAGAATAAAATGTCAAACAATAGATTGGTTTGGTGTTTATGCAGATTAAAATGAACAAACAATAGATTGGTTTGGTGTTTATGCAGAATAAAATGTCAAACAATAGATTGGTTTGGTGTTTATACAGAATAAAATGTCAAACAATAGATTGGTTTGGTGTTTATACAGATTAAAATGATCAAACAATAGATTGGTTTGGTGTTTATACAGATTAAAATGTCAAACAATAGATTGGTTTGGTGTTTATATAGATTAAAATGATCAAACAATAGATTGGGCTGGTGTTTATACAGATTAAAATGATCAATCAATAGATTGATTTGGTGTTTATACAGATTAAAATGTCAAACAATAGATTGGTTTGGTGTTTATACAGATTAAAATGTCAAACAATAGATTGGTTTGGTGTTTATACAGATTAAAATGTCAAACAATAGATTGGTTTGGTGTTTATACAGAATAAAATGTCAAACAATAGATTGGTTTGGTGTTTATACAGATTAAAATGTCAAACAATAGATTGGTTTGGTGTTTATATAGATTAAAATGATCAAACAATAGATTGGTTTGGTGTTTATACAGATTAAAATGTCAAACAATAGATTGGTTTGATGTTTATACAGAATAAAATGATCAAACAATAGATTGGTTTGGTGTTTATACAGATTAAAATGTCAAACAATAGATTGGTTTGGTGTTTATACAGATTAAAAGGTCAAACAATAGATTGGTTTGGTGTTTATGCAGATTAAAATGTCAAACAATAGATTGGTTTGGTGTTTATGCAGATTAAAATTTCAAACAATTGATTTGGTCTGGTGTTTATACAGATTAAAATGTCAAACAATAGATTGGTTTGGTGTTTATGCAGATTACAATTATCAAACAATAGATTGGTTTGATATTTATACAGAATAAAATGTCAAACAATAGATTGGTTTGGAGTTTATACAGATTAAAATGTCAAACAATAGATTGGTTTGGTGTTTATACAGACTAAAATGATCAAACAATAGATTATTTTAAGTTTATACAGAATAAAATGTCAAACAATAGATTGGTATGGTGTTTATACAGATTAAAATGTCAAACAATAGATTGGTTTGGTTTTTATACAGATTAAAATTATCAAACAATAGATTGGTTTGGTGTTTATGCAGATGAAAATGATCAAACAATAGATTTGTTTGGTGTTTATACAGATTAAAATGTCAAACAATAGATTGGTTTGGTGTTTATACAGATTAAAATGTCAAACAATAGATTGGATTGGTGTTTATATAGATTAAAATGATCAAACAATAGATTGGTTTGGTGTTTATACAGATTAAAATGTCAAACGGTAGATTGGTTTGGTGTTTATACAGATTAAAATGTTAAACAATAGATTGGTTTGGTGTTTATACAGATTAAAATGTCAAACAATAGATTGGTTTGGTGTTTATACAGATTAAAATATCAAACAATAGATTGGTTTGGTGTTTATACAGATTAAAATGATCAAACAATAGATTGGTTTGGTGTTTATACAGATTAAAATGTCAAACAATAGATTGGTTTGGTGTTTATACAGATTAAAATGATCTAACAATAGATTGGTTTGGTGTTTATACAGATTAAAATGTCAAACAATAGATTGGTTTGGTTTTTATACAGAACAAAATGTCAAACAATAGATTGGTTTGGTGTTTATACAGATTAAAATGTCAAACAATAGATTGGTTTATTGTTTATACAGAAGAAAATGATCAAACAATAGATTGGTTTGGTGTTTATACAGAATAAAATGTCAAACAATAGATTGATTTGGTGTTTATACAGAATAAAATGTCAAACAATAGATTGGTTTGGTGTTTATACAGATGAAAATGTCCAAACAATAGATTGGTTTGGTGTTTATACAGATTAAAATGATCAAACAATAGATTGGTTTGGTGTTTATGCAGATTAAAATGTCAAACAATAGATTGGTTTGGTGTTTATACAGATTAAAATGTCAAACAATAGATTGGTTTGGTGTTTATACAGATTATAATATCAAACAATAGATTGGTTTGGTGTTTATACAGATTAAAATGATCAAACAATAGATTGGTTTGGTGTTTATACAGATTAAAATGTCAAACAATAGATTGGTTTGGTGTTTATACAGATTAAAATGTCAAACAATAGATTGGTTTGGTGTTTTTACAGATTAAATGTCAAACAATAGATTAGTTTGGTGATTATATAGATTAAAATGATCAAACAATATATTGGTTTGGTGTTTATACAGATTAAAATGATCAAACAATAGATTGGTTTTGTGTTTATGCAGATTAAAATGTCAAACAATAGATTGGTTTGGTGTTTATACAGATTAAAATGTCAAACAATAGATTAGTTTGGTGTTTATACAGATTAAAATGATCAAACAATAGATTGGTTTGGTGTTTATACAGATTAAAATGATCAAACAATAGATTGGTTTGGTGTTTATACAGATTGAAATGTCAAACAATAGATTGGTTTGGTGTTTAAACAAATTAAAATGTCAAACAATAGATTGGTTTGGTGTTTATACAGATGAAAATGATCAAACAATAGATTGGTCTGGTGTTTATACAGACTAAAATGATCAAACAATAGATTCGTTTGGTGTTTATACAGATTAAAATGTCAAACGGTAGATTGGTTTGGTGTTTATACAGATTAAAATGTCAAACAATAGATTGGTTTGGTGTTTATACAGATTAAAATGTCAAACAATAGATTGGTTTGGTGTTTATACAGATTAAAATGATGAAACAATAGATTGGTTTGGTGTTTATACAGATTAAAATGTCAAACAATAGATTGATTTGGTGTTTATACAGATTAAAATGATCAAACAATAGATTGGTTTGGAGTTTATACAGATTAAAATGTCAAACAATAGATTGGTTTGGTGTTTATACAGACTAAAATGATCAAACAATAGATTATTTTGGTGTTTATACAGAATAAAATGTCAAACAATAGATTGGTATGGTGTTTATACAGATTGAAATGTCAAACAATAGATTGGTTTGGTTTTTATACAGATTAAAATGATCAAACCATAGTTTGGTTTGGTGTTTATGCAGATGAAAATGATCAAACAATAGATTTGTTTGGTGTTTATACAGATTAAAATGTCAAACAATAGATTGGTTTGGTGTTTATTCAGATTACAATTATCAAACAATAGATTGGTTTGGTGTTTATACAGATTAAAATATCAAACAATAGATTGGTTTGGTGTTTATACAGATTAAAATGATCAAACAATAGATTGGTTTGGTGTTTATACAGATTAAAATGTCAAACAATAGATTGGTTTGGTGTTTATACAGATTAAAATGATCTAACAATAGATTGGTTTGGTGTTTATACAGATTGAAATGTCAAACAATAGATTGGTTTGGTTTTTATACAGATTAAAATGATCAAACAATAGATTGGTTTGGTGTTTATGCAGATGAAAATGATCAAACAATAGATTTGTTTGGTGTTTATACAGATTAAAATGTCAAACAATAGATTGGTTTGGTGTTTATACAGATTACAATTATCAAACAATAGATTGGTTTGGTGTTTATACAGATTAAAATATCAAACAATAGATTGGTTTGGTGTTTATACAGATTAAAATGATCAAACAATAGATTGGTTTGGTGTTTATACAGATTAAAATGTCAAACAATAGATTGGTTTGGTGTTTATACAGATTAAAATGATCTAACAATAGATTGGTTTGGTGTTTATACAGATTAAAATGTCAAACAATAGATTGGTTTGGTTTTTATACAGAACAAAATGTCAAACAATAGATTGGTTTGGTGTTTATACAGATTAAAATGTCAAACAATAGATTGGTTTGGTGTTTTTACAGATTAAATGTCAAACAATAGATTAGTTTGGTGATTATATAGATTAAAATGATCAAACAATAGATTGGTTTGGTGTTTATGCAGATTAAAATGTCAAACAATAGATTGGTTTGGTGTTTATACAGATTAAAATGTCAAACAATAGATTGGTTTGGTGTTTATACAGATTATAATATCAAACAATAGATTGGTTTGGTGTTTATACAGATTAAAATGATCAAACAATAGATTGGTTTGGTGTTTATACAGATTAAAATGTCAAACAATAGATTGGTTTGGTGCTTATACAGATTAAAATGTCAAACAATAGATTGGTTTGGTGTTTATACAGATTAAAATGTCAAACAATAGATTGGTTTGGTGTTTATATAGATTAAAATGATCAAACAATAGATTGGGCTGGTGTTTATACAGATTAAAATGATCAAACAATAGATTGGTTTGGTGTTTATACAGATTGAAATGTCAAACAATAGATTGGTTTGGTGTTTATACAAATTAAAATGTCAAACAATAGATTGGTTTGGTGTTTATACAGATTAAAATGATCAAACAATAGATTGGTCTGGTGTTTATACAGACTAAAATGATCAAACAATAGATTCGTTTGGTGTTTATACAGATTAAAATGTCAAACAATAGATTGGTTTGGTGTTTATACAGATTAAAATGTCAAACAATAGATTGGTTTGGTGTTTATACAGATTAAAATGTCAAACAATAGATTGATTTGGTGTTTATGCAGATTGGAATGATCAAACAATAGATTGGTTTGGTGTTTATACAGATTAAAATGATCAAACAATAGATTGGTTTGGTGTTTATACAGATTAAAATATCAAACAATAGATTAGTTTGGTGTTTATACAGATTAAAATATCAAACAATAGATTGGTTTGGTGTTTATACAGAATAAAATGTCAAACAATAGATTGTTTTGTTTTTATACAGATTAAAATGTCAAATAATAGATTGGTTTGTTGATTATACAGATTAAAATGTCAAACAATAGATTGGTTTGGTGTTTATACAGATTAAAATAATGAAACAAAAGATTGGTTTGGTGTTTATACAGATTAATATGTCAAACAATAGATTGGTTTGGTTTTTATACAGATTAAAATGGTCAAACAATAGATTGGTTTGGTGTTTATACAGATTAAAATGTCAAACAATAGATTAGTTTGGTGTTTATACAAATTAAAATGTCAAACAATAGATTGTTTGGTGTTTATACAGATTAAAATGTCAAACAATAGATTGGTTTGGTGTTTATACAGATTAAAATGTCAAACAATAGATTGTTTTGTTTTTATATAGATTAAAATGTCAAATAATAGATTGGTTTGTTGATTATACAGATTAAAATGTCAAACAATAGATTGGTTTGGTGTTTATACAGATTAAAATAATGAAACAAAAGATTGGTTTGGTGTTTATACAGATTAATATGTCAAACAATAGATTGGTTTGGTTTTTATACAGATTAAAATGGTCAAACATTATATTGGTTTGGTGTTTATACAGATTAAAATGTCAAACAATAGATTAGTTTGGTGTTTATACAAATCAAAATGTCAAACAATAGATTGTTTGGTGTTTATACAGATTAAAATGTCAAACAATAGATTGGTTTGGTTTTTATACAGATTAAAATGTCAAACAACAGATTGGTTTAGTGTTTATACAGATTAAAATGTCAAACAATAGATTTGTTTGGTGTTTATACAGATTAAAATGTCAAAAAACAGATTGGTTTGGTGTTTATACAGAATAAAATGTCAAACAATAGATTGGTTTGGTGTTTATACAGAATAAAATGTCAAACAATAGATTGGTTTGGTGTTTATACAGATGAAAATGATCAAACAATAGATTGGTTTGGTGTTTATACAGATTAAAATGTCAAATAATAGATTGGTTTGGTGTTTATACAGATTAAAATGTCAAACAATAGATTGGATTGGTGTTTATACAGATTAAAATGATCAAACAATAGATTGGTTTGGTGTTTATACAGATTGAAATGTCAAACAATAGATTGGTTTGGTGTTTATACAAATTAAAATGTCAAACAATAGATTGGTTTGGTGTTTATACAGATTAAAATGATCAAACAATAGATTGGTCTGGTGTTTATACAGACTAAAATGATCAAACAATAGATTCGTTTGGTGCTTATACAGATTAAAATGTCAAACGGTAGATTGGTTTGGTGTTTATACAGATTAAAATGTCAAACAATAGATTGGTTTGGTGTTTATACAGATTAAAATGTCAAACAATAGATTGATTTGGTGTTTATGCAGATTGGAATGATCAAACAATAGATTGGTTTGGTGTTTATACAGATTAAAATGATCAAACAATAGATTGGTTTGGTGTTTATACAGATTAAAATATCAAACAATAGATTAGTTTGGTGTTTATACAGATTAAAATATCAAACAATAGATTGGTTTGGTGTTTATACAGAATAAAATGTCAAACAATAGATTGTTTTGTTTTTATACAGATTAAAATGTCAAATAATAGATTGGTTTGTTGATTATACAGATTAAAATGTCAAACAATAGATTGGTTTGGTGTTTATACAGATTAAAATAATGAAACAAAAGATTGGTTTGGTGTTTATACAGATTAATATGTCAAACAATAGATTGGTTTGGTTTTTATACAGATTAAAATGGTCAAACAATAGATTGGTTTGGTGTTTATACAGATTAAAATGTCAAACAATAGATTAGTTTGGTGTTTATACAAATTAAAATGTCAAACAATAGATTGTTTGGTGTTTATACAGATTAAAATGTCAAACAATAGATTGGTTTGGTGTTTATACAGATTAAAATGTCAAACAATAGATTGTTTTGTTTTTATATAGATTAAAATGTCAAATAATAGATTGGTTTGTTGATTATACAGATTAAAATGTCAAACAATAGATTGGTTTGGTGTTTATACAGATTAAAATAATGAAACAAAAGATTGGTTTGGTGTTTATACAGATTAATATGTCAAACAATAGATTGGTTTGGTTTTTATACAGATTAAAATGGTCAAACAATATATTGGTTTGGTGTTTATACAGATTAAAATGTCAAACAATAGATTAGTTTGGTGTTTATACAAATTAAAATGTCAAACAATAGATTGTTTGGTGTTTATACAGATTAAAATGTCAAACAATAGATTGGTTTGGTTTTTATACAGATTAAAATGTCAAACAACAGATTGGTTTGGTGTTTATACAGATTAAAATGTCAAACAATAGATTGGTTTGGTGTTTATACAGATTAAAATGTCAAAAAACAGATTGGTTTGGTGTTTATACAGAATAAAATGTCAAACAATAGATTGGTTTGGTGTTTATACAGAATAAAATGTCAAACAATAGATTGGTTTGGTGTTTATACAGATTAAAATGTCAAACAATAGATTGGTTTGGTGTTTATACAGATTAAAATGTCAAACAATAGATTGGTTTGGTGTTTATACAGATTAAAATGTCAAACAATAGATTGGATTGGTGTTTATACAGATTAAAATGATCAAACAATAGATTGGTTTGGTGTTTATACAGATTGAAATGTCAAACAATAGATTGGTTTGGTGTTTATACAAATTAAAATGTCAAACAATAGATTGGTTTGGTGTTTATACAGATTAAAATGATCAAACAATAGATTGGTCTGGTGTTTATACAGACTAAAATGATCAAACAATAGATTCGTTTGGTGCTTATACAGATTAAAATGTCAAACGGTAGATTGGTTTGGTGTTTATACAGATTAAAATGTCAAACAATAGATTGGTTTGGTGTTTATACAGATTAAAATGTCAAACAATAGATTGATTTGGTGTTTATGCAGATTGGAATGATCAAACAATAGATTGGTTTGGTGTTTATACAGATTAAAATGATCAAACAATAGATTGGTTTGGTGTTTATACAGATTAAAATATCAAACAATAGATTAGTTTGGTGTTTATACAGATTAAAATATCAAACAATAGATTGGTTTGGTGTTTATACAGAATAAAATGTCAAACAATAGATTGTTTTGTTTTTATACAGATTAAAATGTCAAATAATAGATTGGTTTGTTGATTATACAGATTAAAATGTCAAACAATAGATTGGTTTGGTGTTTATACAGATTAAAATAATGAAACAAAAGATTGGTTTGGTGTTTATACAGATTAATATGTCAAACAATAGATTGGTTTGGTTTTTATACAGATTAAAATGGTCAAACAATATATTGGTTTGGTGTTTATACAGAATAAAATGTCAAACAATAGATTGGTTTGGTGTTTATACAGATTAAAATGTCAAACAATAGATTGGTTTGGTGTTTATATAGATTAAAATGATCAAACAATAGATTGGTTTGGTGTTTATACAGATTAAAATGTCAAACAATAGATTGGTTTGATGTTTATACAGAATAAAATGATCAAACAATAGATTGGTTTGGTGTTTATACAGATTAAAATGTCAAACAATAGATTGGTTTGGTGTTTATACAGATTA
The DNA here is from genome assembly GCA_963680875.1 of Bathymodiolus brooksi. Lineage (NCBI taxonomy): Eukaryota > Metazoa > Mollusca > Bivalvia > Mytilida > Modiolidae > Bathymodiolus > Bathymodiolus brooksi. The sequence goes on along the minus strand of OY804580.1, from coordinate 6,722,846 downwards.
AAAGGTCAAACAATAGATTGGTTTGGTGTTTATGCAGATTAAAATGTCAAACAATAGATTGGTTTGGTGTTTATGCAGATTAAAATTTCAAACAATTGATTTGGTCTGGTGTTTATACAGATTAAAATGTCAAACAATAGATTGGTTTGGTGTTTATGCAGATTACAATTATCAAACAATAGATTGGTTTGATATTTATACAGAATAAAATGTCAAACAATAGATTGGTTTGGTGTTTATGCAGATTAAAATGAACAAACAATAGATTGGTTTGGTGTTTATGCAGATTAAAATGTCAAACAATAGATTGGTTTGGTGTTTATACAGATTAAAATGTCAAACAATAGATTGGTTTGGTGTTTATACAGATTAAAATGTCAAACAATAGATTGATTTGGTGTTTATACAGATTAAAATGATCAAACAATAGATTGGTTTGGAGTTTATACAGATTAAAATGTCAAACAATAGATTGGTTTGGTGTTTATACAGACTAAAATGATCAAACAATAGATTATTTTAAGTTTATACAGAATAAAATGTCAAACAATAGATTGGTATGGTGTTTATACAGATTAAAATGTCAAACAATAGATTGGTTTGGTTTTTATACAGATTAAAATTATCAAACAATAGATTGGTTTGGTGTTTATGCAGATGAAAATGATCAAACAATAGATTTGTTTGGTGTTTATACAGATTAAAATGTCAAACAATAGATTGGTTTGGTGTTTATACAGATTAAAATGTCAAACAATAGATTGGATTGGTGTTTATATAGATTAAAATGATCAAACAATAGATTGGTTTGGTGTTTATACAGATTAAAATGTCAAACGGTAGATTGGTTTGGTGTTTATACAGATTAAAATGTTAAACAATAGATTGGTTTGGTGTTTATACAGATTAAAATGTCAAACAATAGATTGGTTTGGTGTTTATACAGATTAAAATATCAAACAATAGATTGGTTTGGTGTTTATACAGATTAAAATGTCAAACAATAGATTGGTTTGGTGTTTATACAGATTAAAATGATCTAACAATAGATTGGTTTGGTGTTTATACAGATTAAAATGTCAAACAATAGATTGGTTTGGTTTTTATACAGAACAAAATGTCAAACAATAGATTGGTTTGGTGTTTATACAGATTAAAATGTCAAACAATAGATTGGTTTATTGTTTATACAGAAGAAAATGATCAAACAATAGATTGGTTTGGTGTTTATACAGAATAAAATGTCAAACAATAGATTGATTTGGTGTTTATACAGAATAAAATGTCAAACAATAGATTGGTTTGGTGTTTATACAGATGAAAATGTCCAAACAATAGATTGGTTTGGTGTTTATACAGATTAAAATGATCAAACAATAGATTGGTTTGGTGTTTATGCAGATTAAAATGTCAAACAATAGATTGGTTTGGTGTTTATACAGATTAAAATGTCAAACAATAGATTGGTTTGGTGTTTATACAGATTATAATATCAAACAATAGATTGGTTTGGTGTTTATACAGATTAAAATGATCAAACAATAGATTGGTTTGGTGTTTATACAGATTAAAATGTCAAACAATAGATTGGTTTGGTGTTTATACAGATTAAAATGTCAAACAATAGATTGGTTTGGTGTTTTTACAGATTAAATGTCAAACAATAGATTAGTTTGGTGATTATATAGATTAAAATGATCAAACAATATATTGGTTTGGTGTTTATACAGATTAAAATGATCAAACAATAGATTGGTTTTGTGTTTATGCAGATTAAAATGTCAAACAATAGATTGGTTTGGTGTTTATACAGATTAAAATGTCAAACAATAGATTAGTTTGGTGTTTATACAGATTAAAATGATCAAACAATAGATTGGTTTGGTGTTTATACAGATTAAAATGATCAAACAATAGATTGGTTTGGTGTTTATACAGATTGAAATGTCAAACAATAGATTGGTTTGGTGTTTAAACAAATTAAAATGTCAAACAATAGATTGGTTTGGTGTTTATACAGATTAAAATGATCAAACAATAGATTGGTCTGGTGTTTATACAGACTAAAATGATCAAACAATAGATTCGTTTGGTGTTTATACAGATTAAAATGTCAAACGGTAGATTGGTTTGGTGTTTATACAGATTAAAATGTCAAACAATAGATTGGTTTGGTGTTTATACAGATTAAAATGTCAAACAATAGATTGGTTTGGTGTTTATACAGATTAAAATGATGAAACAATAGATTGGTTTGGTGTTTATACAGATTAAAATGTCAAACAATAGATTGATTTGGTGTTTATACAGATTAAAATGATCAAACAATAGATTGGTTTGGAGTTTATACAGATTAAAATGTCAAACAATAGATTGGTTTGGTGTTTATACAGACTAAAATGATCAAACAATAGATTATTTTGGTGTTTATACAGAATAAAATGTCAAACAATAGATTGGTATGGTGTTTATACAGATTGAAATGTCAAACAATAGATTGGTTTGGTTTTTATACAGATTAAAATGATCAAACCATAGTTTGGTTTGGTGTTTATGCAGATGAAAATGATCAAACAATAGATTTGTTTGGTGTTTATACAGATTAAAATGTCAAACAATAGATTGGTTTGGTGTTTATACAGATTACAATTATCAAACAATAGATTGGTTTGGTGTTTATACAGATTAAAATATCAAACAATAGATTGGTTTGGTGTTTATACAGATTAAAATGATCAAACAATAGATTGGTTTGGTGTTTATACAGATTAAAATGTCAAACAATAGATTGGTTTGGTGTTTATACAGATTAAAATGATCTAACAATAGATTGGTTTGGTGTTTATACAGATTGAAATGTCAAACAATAGATTGGTTTGGTTTTTATACAGATTAAAATGATCAAACAATAGATTGGTTTGGTAATTATGCAGATGAAAATGATCAAACAATAGATTTGTTTGGTGTTTATACAGATTAAAATGTCAAACAATAGATTGGTTTGGTGTTTATACAGATTACAATTATCAAACAATAGATTGGTTTGGTGTTTATACAGATTAAAATATCAAACAATAGATTGGTTTGGTGTTTATACAGATTAAAATGATCAAACAATAGATTGGTTTGGTGTTTATACAGATTAAAATGTCAAACAATAGATTGGTTTGGTGTTTATACAGATTAAAATGATCTAACAATAGATTGGTTTGGTGTTTATACAGATTAAAATGTCAAACAATAGATTGGTTTGGTTTTTATACAGAACAAAATGTCAAACAATAGATTGGTTTGGTGTTTATACAGATTAAAATGTCAAACAATAGATTGGTTTGGTGTTTTTACAGATTAAATGTCAAACAATAGATTAGTTTGGTGATTATATAGATTAAAATGATCAAACAATAGATTGGTTTGGTGTTTATGCAGATTAAAATGTCAAACAATAGATTGGTTTGGTGTTTATACAGATTAAAATGTCAAACAATAGATTGGTTTGGTGTTTATACAGATTATAATATCAAACAATAGATTGGTTTGGTGTTTATACAGATTAAAATGATCAAACAATAGATTGGTTTGGTGTTTATACAGATTAAAATGTCAAACAATAGATTGGTTTGGTGCTTATACAGATTAAAATGTCAAACAATAGATTGGTTTGGTGTTTATACAGATTAAAATGTCAAACAATAGATTGGTTTGGTGTTTATATAGATTAAAATGATCAAACAATAGATTGGGCTGGTGTTTATACAGATTAAAATGATCAAACAATAGATTGGTTTGGTGTTTATACAGATTGAAATGTCAAACAATAGATTGGTTTGGTGTTTATACAAATTAAAATGTCAAACAATAGATTGGTTTGGTGTTTATACAGATTAAAATGATCAAACAATAGATTGGTCTGGTGTTTATACAGACTAAAATGATCAAACAATAGATTCGTTTGGTGTTTATACAGATTAAAATGTCAAACAATAGATTGGTTTGGTGTTTATACAGATTAAAATGTCAAACAATAGATTGGTTTGGTGTTTATACAGATTAAAATGTCAAACAATAGATTGATTTGGTGTTTATGCAGATTGGAATGATCAAACAATAGATTGGTTTGGTGTTTATACAGATTAAAATGATCAAACAATAGATTGGTTTGGTGTTTATACAGATTAAAATATCAAACAATAGATTAGTTTGGTGTTTATACAGATTAAAATATCAAACAATAGATTGGTTTGGTGTTTATACAGAATAAAATGTCAAACAATAGATTGTTTTGTTTTTATACAGATTAAAATGTCAAATAATAGATTGGTTTGTTGATTATACAGATTAAAATGTCAAACAATAGATTGGTTTGGTGTTTATACAGATTAAAATAATGAAACAAAAGATTGGTTTGGTGTTTATACAGATTAATATGTCAAACAATAGATTGGTTTGGTTTTTATACAGATTAAAATGGTCAAACAATAGATTGGTTTGGTGTTTATACAGATTAAAATGTCAAACAATAGATTAGTTTGGTGTTTATACAAATTAAAATGTCAAACAATAGATTGTTTGGTGTTTATACAGATTAAAATGTCAAACAATAGATTGGTTTGGTGTTTATACAGATTAAAATGTCAAACAATAGATTGTTTTGTTTTTATATAGATTAAAATGTCAAATAATAGATTGGTTTGTTGATTATACAGATTAAAATGTCAAACAATAGATTGGTTTGGTGTTTATACAGATTAAAATAATGAAACAAAAGATTGGTTTGGTGTTTATACAGATTAATATGTCAAACAATAGATTGGTTTGGTTTTTATACAGATTAAAATGGTCAAACATTATATTGGTTTGGTGTTTATACAGATTAAAATGTCAAACAATAGATTAGTTTGGTGTTTATACAAATCAAAATGTCAAACAATAGATTGTTTGGTGTTTATACAGATTAAAATGTCAAACAATAGATTGGTTTGGTTTTTATACAGATTAAAATGTCAAACAACAGATTGGTTTAGTGTTTATACAGATTAAAATGTCAAACAATAGATTTGTTTGGTGTTTATACAGATTAAAATGTCAAAAAACAGATTGGTTTGGTGTTTATACAGAATAAAATGTCAAACAATAGATTGGTTTGGTGTTTATACAGAATAAAATGTCAAACAATAGATTGGTTTGGTGTTTATACAGATGAAAATGATCAAACAATAGATTGGTTTGGTGTTTATACAGATTAAAATGTCAAATAATAGATTGGTTTGGTGTTTATACAGATTAAAATGTCAAACAATAGATTGGATTGGTGTTTATACAGATTAAAATGATCAAACAATAGATTGGTTTGGTGTTTATACAGATTGAAATGTCAAACAATAGATTGGTTTGGTGTTTATACAAATTAAAATGTCAAACAATAGATTGGTTTGGTGTTTATACAGATTAAAATGATCAAACAATAGATTGGTCTGGTGTTTATACAGACTAAAATGATCAAACAATAGATTCGTTTGGTGCTTATACAGATTAAAATGTCAAACGGTAGATTGGTTTGGTGTTTATACAGATTAAAATGTCAAACAATAGATTGGTTTGGTGTTTATACAGATTAAAATGTCAAACAATAGATTGATTTGGTGTTTATGTAGATTGGAATGATCAAACAATAGATTGGTTTGGTGTTTATACAGATTAAAATGATCAAACAATAGATTGGTTTGGTGTTTATACAGATTAAAATGTCAAACAATAGATTGGTTTGGTGTTTATATAGATTAAAATGATCAAACAATAGATTGGGCTGGTGTTTATACAGATTAAAATGATCAAACAATAGATTGGTTTGGTGTTTATACAGATTGAAATGTCAAACAATAGATTGGTTTGGTGTTTATACAAATTAAAATGTCAAACAATAGATTGGTTTGGTGTTTATACAGATTAAAATGATCAAACAATAGATTGGTCTGGTGTTTATACAGACTAAAATGATCAAACAATAGATTCGTTTGGTGTTTATACAGATTAAAATGTCAAACAATAGATTGGTTTGGTGTTTATACAGATTAAAATGTCAAACAATAGATTGGTTTGGTGTTTATACAGATTAAAATGTCAAACAATAGATTGATTTGGTGTTTATGCAGATTGGAATGATCAAACAATAGATTGGTTTGGTGTTTATACAGATTAAAATGATCAAACAATAGATTGGTTTGGTGTTTATACAGATTAAAATATCAAACAATAGATTAGTTTGGTGTTTATACAGATTAAAATATCAAACAATAGATTGGTTTGGTGTTTATACAGAATAAAATGTCAAACAATAGATTGTTTTGTTTTTATACAGATTAAAATGTCAAATAATAGATTGGTTTGTTGATTATACAGATTAAAATGTCAAACAATAGATTGGTTTGGTGTTTATACAGATTAAAATAATGAAACAAAAGATTGGTTTGGTGTTTATACAGATTAATATGTCAAACAATAGATTGGTTTGGTTTTTATACAGATTAAAATGGTCAAACAATAGATTGGTTTGGTGTTTATACAGATTAAAATGTCAAACAATAGATTAGTTTGGTGTTTATACAAATTAAAATGTCAAACAATAGATTGTTTGGTGTTTATACAGATTAAAATGTCAAACAATAGATTGGTTTGGTGTTTATACAGATTAAAATGTCAAACAATAGATTGTTTTGTTTTTATATAGATTAAAATGTCAAATAATAGATTGGTTTGTTGATTATACAGATTAAAATGTCAAACAATAGATTGGTTTGGTGTTTATACAGATTAAAATAATGAAACAAAAGATTGGTTTGGTGTTTATACAGATTAATATGTCAAACAATAGATTGGTTTGGTTTTTATACAGATTAAAATGGTCAAACATTATATTGGTTTGGTGTTTATACAGATTAAAATGTCAAACAATAGATTAGTTTGGTGTTTATACAAATCAAAATGTCAAACAATAGATTGTTTGGTGTTTATACAGATTAAAATGTCAAACAATAGATTGGTTTGGTTTTTATACAGATTAAAATGTCAAACAACAGATTGGTTTAGTGTTTATACAGATTAAAATGTCAAACAATAGATTTGTTTGGTGTTTATACAGATTAAAATGTCAAAAAACAGATTGGTTTGGTGTTTATACAGAATAAAATGTCAAACAATAGATTGGTTTGGTGTTTATACAGAATAAAATGTCAAACAATAGATTGGTTTGGTGTTTATACAGATGAAAATGATCAAACAATAGATTGGTTTGGTGTTTATACAGATTAAAATGTCAAATAATAGATTGGTTTGGTGTTTATACAGATTAAAATGTCAAACAATAGATTGGATTGGTGTTTATACAGATTAAAATGATCAAACAATAGATTGGTTTGGTGTTTATACAGATTGAAATGTCAAACAATAGATTGGTTTGGTGTTTATACAAATTAAAATGTCAAACAATAGATTGGTTTGGTGTTTATACAGATTAAAATGATCAAACAATAGATTGGTCTGGTGTTTATACAGACTAAAATGATCAAACAATAGATTCGTTTGGTGCTTATACAGATTAAAATGTCAAACGGTAGATTGGTTTGGTGTTTATACAGATTAAAATGTCAAACAATAGATTGGTTTGGTGTTTATACAGATTAAAATGTCAAACAATAGATTGATTTGGTGTTTATGCAGATTGGAATGATCAAACAATAGATTGGTTTGGTGTTTATACAGATTAAAATGATCAAACAATAGATTGGTTTGGTGTTTATACAGATTAAAATATCAAACAATAGATTAGTTTGGTGTTTATACAGATTAAAATATCAAACAATAGATTGGTTTGGTGTTTATACAGAATAAAATGTCAAACAATAGATTGTTTTGTTTTTATACAGATTAAAATGTCAAATAATAGATTGGTTTGTTGATTATACAGATTAAAATGTCAAACAATAGATTGGTTTGGTGTTTATACAGATTAAAATAATGAAACAAAAGATTGGTTTGGTGTTTATACAGATTAATATGTCAAACAATAGATTGGTTTGGTTTTTATACAGATTAAAATGGTCAAACAATAGATTGGTTTGGTGTTTATACAGATTAAAATGTCAAACAATAGATTAGTTTGGTGTTTATACAAATTAAAATGTCAAACAATAGATTGTTTGGTGTTTATACAGATTAAAATGTCAAACAATAGATTGGTTTGGTGTTTATACAGATTAAAATGTCAAACAATAGATTGTTTTGTTTTTATATAGATTAAAATGTCAAATAATAGATTGGTTTGTTGATTATACAGATTAAAATGTCAAACAATAGATTGGTTTGGTGTTTATACAGATTAAAATAATGAAACAAAAGATTGGTTTAGTGTTTATACAGATTAATATGTCAAACAATAGATTGGTTTGGTTTTTATACAGATTAAAATGGTCAAACAATATATTGGTTTGGTGTTTATACAGATTAAAATGTCAAACAATAGATTAGTTTGGTGTTTATACAAATTAAAATGTCAAACAATAGATTGTTTGGTGTTTATACAGATTAAAATGTCAAACAATAGATTGGTTTGGTGTTTATACAGATTAAAATGTCAAACAATAGATTGGTTTGGTGTTTATACAGATTAAAATGTCAAATAATAGATTGGTTTGTTGATTATACAGATTAAAATGTCAAACAATAGATTGGTTTGGTGTTTATACAGATTAAAATAATGAAACAAAAGATTGGTTTGGTGTTTATACAGATTAATATGTCAAACAATAGATTGGTTTGGTTTTTATACAGATTAAAATGGTCAAACAATAGATTGGTTTGGTGTTTATACAGATTAAAATGTCAAACAATAGATTAGTTTGGTGTTTATACAAATTAAAATGTCAAACAATAGATTGTTTGGTGTTTATACAGATTAAAATGTCAAACAATAGATTGGTTTGGTGTTTATACAGATTAAAATGTCAAACAATAGATTGTTTTGTTTTTATATAGATTAAAATGTCAAATAATAGATTGGTTTGTTGATTATACAGATTAAAATGTCAAACAATAGATTGGTTTGGTGTTTATACAGATTAAAATAATGAAACAAAAGATTGGTTTGGTGTTTATACAGATTAATATGTCAAACAATAGATTGGTTTGGTTTTTATACAGATTAAAATGGTCAAACATTATATTGGTTTGGTGTTTATACAGATTAAAATGTCAAACAATAGATTAGTTTGGTGTTTATACAAATCAAAATGTCAAACAATAGATTGTTTGGTGTTTATACAGATTAAAATGTCAAACAATAGATTGGTTTGGTTTTTATACAGATTAAAATGTCAAACAACAGATTGGTTTAGTGTTTATACAGATTAAAATGTCAAACAATAGATTTGTTTGGTGTTTATACAGATTAAAATGTCAAAAAACAGATTGGTTTGGTGTTTATACAGAATAAAATGTCAAACAATAGATTGGTTTGGTGTTTATACAGAATAAAATGTCAAACAATAGATTGGTTTGGTGTTTATACAGATGAAAATGATCAAACAATAGATTGGTTTGGTGTTTATACAGATTAAAATGTCAAATAATAGATTGGTTTGGTGTTTATACAGATTAAAATGTCAAACAATAGATTGGATTGGTGTTTATACAGATTAAAATGATCAAACAATAGATTGGTTTGGTGTTTATACAGATTGAAATGTCAAACAATAGATTGGTTTGGTGTTTATACAAATTAAAATGTCAAACAATAGATTGGTTTGGTGTTTATACAGATTAAAATGATCAAACAATAGATTGGTCTGGTGTTTATACAGACTAAAATGATCAAACAATAGATTCGTTTGGTGCTTATACAGATTAAAATGTCAAACGGTAGATTGGTTTGGTGTTTATACAGATTAAAATGTCAAACAATAGATTGGTTTGGTGTTTATACAGATTAAAATGTCAAACAATAGATTGATTTGGTGTTTATGCAGATTGGAATGATCAAACAATAGATTGGTTTGGTGTTTATACAGATTAAAATGATCAAACAATAGATTGGTTTGGTGTTTATACAGATTAAAATATCAAACAATAGATTAGTTTGGTGTTTATACAGATTAAAATATCAAACAATAGATTGGTTTGGTGTTTATACAGAATAAAATGTCAAACAATAGATTGTTTTGTTTTTATACAGATTAAAATGTCAAATAATAGATTGGTTTGTTGATTATACAGATTAAAATGTCAAACAATAGATTGGTTTGGTGTTTATACAGATTAAAATAATGAAACAAAAGATTGGTTTGGTGTTTATACAGATTAATATGTCAAACAATAGATTGGTTTGGTTTTTATACAGATTAAAATGGTCAAACAATAGATTGGTTTGGTGTTTATACAGATTAAAATGTCAAACAATAGATTAGTTTGGTGTTTATACAAATTAAAATGTCAAACAATAGATTGTTTGGTGTTTATACAGATTAAAATGTCAAACAATAGATTGGTTTGGTGTTTATACAGATTAAAATGTCAAACAATAGATTGTTTTGTTTTTATATAGATTAAAATGTCAAATAATAGATTGGTTTGTTGATTATACAGATTAAAATGTCAAACAATAGATTGGTTTGGTGTTTATACAGATTAAAATAATGAAACAAAAGATTGGTTTGGTGTTTATACAGATTAATATGTCAAACAATAGATTGGTTTGGTTTTTATACAGATTAAAATGGTCAAACAATATATTGGTTTGGTGTTTATACAGATTAAAATGTCAAACAATAGATTAGTTTGGTGTTTATACAAATTAAAATGTCAAACAATAGATTGTTTGGTGTTTATACAGATTAAAATGTCAAACAATAGATTGGTTTGGTTTTTATACAGATTAAAATGTCAAACAACAGATTGGTTTGGTGTTTATACAGATTAAAATGTCAAACAATAGATTGGTTTGGTGTTTATACAGATTAAAATGTCAAAAAACAGATTGGTTTGGTGTTTATACAGAATAAAATGTCAAACAATAGATTGGTTTGGTGTTTATACAGAATAAAATGTCAAACAATAGATTGGTTTGGTGTTTATACAGATGAAAAAGATCAAACAATAGATTGGTTTGGTGTTTATACAGATTAAAATGTCAAACAATAGATTGGTTTGGTGTTTATACAGATTAAAATGTCAAACAATAGATTGGTTTGGTGTTTATACAGATTAAAATGTCAAACAATAGATTGGATTGGTGTTTATACAGATTAAAATGATCAAACAATAGATTGGTTTGGTGTTTATACAGATTGAAATGTCAAACAATAGATTGGTTTGGTGTTTATACAAATTAAAATGTCAAACAATAGATTGGTTTGGTGTTTATACAGATTAAAATGATCAAACAATAGATTGGTCTGGTGTTTATACAGACTAAAATGATCAAACAATAGATTCGTTTGGTGCTTATACAGATTAAAATGTCAAACGGTAGATTGGTTTGGTGTTTATACAGATTAAAATGTCAAACAATAGATTGGTTTGGTGTTTATACAGATTAAAATGTCAAACAATAGATTGATTTGGTGTTTATGCAGATTGGAATGATCAAACAATAGATTGGTTTGGTGTTTATACAGATTAAAATGATCAAACAATAGATTGGTTTGGTGTTTATACAGATTAAAATATCAAACAATAGATTAGTTTGGTGTTTATACAGATTAAAATATCAAACAATAGATTGGTTTGGTGTTTATACAGAATAAAATGTCAAACAATAGATTGTTTTGTTTTTATACAGATTAAAATGTCAAATAATAGATTGGTTTGTTGATTATACAGATTAAAATGTCAAACAATAGATTGGTTTGGTGTTTATACAGATTAAAATAATGAAACAAAAGATTGGTTTGGTGTTTATACAGATTAATATGTCAAACAATAGATTGGTTTGGTTTTTATACAGATTAAAATGGTCAAACAATATATTGGTTTGGTGTTTATACAGAATAAAATGTCAAACAATAGATTGGTTTGGTGTTTATACAGATTAAAATGTCAAACAATAGATTGGTTTGGTGTTTATATAGATTAAAATGATCAAACAATAGATTGGTTTGGTGTTTATACAGATTAAAATGTCAAACAATAGATTGGTTTGATGTTTATACAGAATAAAATGATCAAACAATAGATTGGTTTGGTGTTTATACAGATTAAAATGTCAAACAATAGATTGGTTTGGTGTTTATACAGATTAAAAGGTCAAACAATAGATTGGTTTGGTGTTTATGCAGATTAAAATGTCAAACAATAGATTGGTTTGGTGTTTATGCAGATTAAAATTTCAAACAATTGATTTGGTCTGGTGTTTATACAGATTAAAATGTCAAACAATAGATTGGTTTGGTGTTTATGCAGATTACAATTATCAAACAATAGATTGGTTTGATATTTATACAGAATAAAATGTCAAACAATAGATTGGTTTGGTGTTTATGCAGATTAAAATGAACAAACAATAGATTGGTTTGGTGTTTATGCAGATTAAAATGTCAAACAATAGATTGGTTTGGTGTTTATACAGATTAAAATGTCAAACAATAGATTGGTTTGGTGTTTATACAGATTAAAATGTCAAACAATAGATTGATTTGGTGTTTATACAGATTAAAATGATCAAACAATAGATTGGTTTGGAGTTTATACAGATTAAAATGTCAAACAATAGATTGGTTTGGTGTTTATACAGACTAAAATGATCAAACAATAGATTATTTTAAGTTTATACAGAATAAAATGTCAAACAATAGATTGGTATGGTGTTTATACAGATTAAAATGTCAAACAATAGATTGGTTTGGTTTTTATACAGATTAAAATTATCAAACAATAGATTGGTTTGGTGTTTATGCAGATGAAAATGATCAAACAATAGATTTGTTTGGTGTTTATACAGATTAAAATGTCAAACAATAGATTGGTTTGGTGTTTATACAGATTAAAATGTCAAACAATAGATTGGATTGGTGTTTATATAGATTAAAATGATCAAACAATAGATTGGTTTGGTGTTTATACAGATTAAAATGTCAAACGGTAGATTGGTTTGGTGTTTATACAGATTAAAATGTTAAACAATAGATTGGTTTGGTGTTTATACAGATTAAAATGTCAAACAATAGATTGGTTTGGTGTTTATACAGATTAAAATATCAAACAATAGATTGGTTTGGTGTTTATACAGATTAAAATGATCAAACAATAGATTGGTTTGGTGTTTATACAGATTAAAATGTCAAACAATAGATTGGTTTGGTGTTTATACAGATTAAAATGATCTAACAATAGATTGGTTTGGTGTTTATACAGATTAAAATGTCAAACAATAGATTGGTTTGGTTTTTATACAGAAAAAAATGTCAAACAATAGATTGGTTTGGTGTTTATACAGATTAAAATGTCAAACAATAGATTGGTTTATTGTTTATACAGAAGAAAATGATCAAACAATAGATTGGTTTGGTGTTTATACAGAATAAAATGTCAAACAATAGATTGATTTGGTGTTTATACAGAATAAAATGTCAAACAATAGATTGGTTTGGTGTTTATACAGATGAAAATGTCCAAACAATAGATTGGTTTGGTGTTTATACAGATTAAAATGATCAAACAATAGATTGGTTTGGTGTTTATGCAGATTAAAATGTCAAACAATAGATTGGTTTGGTGTTTATACAGATTAAAATGTCAAACAATAGATTGGTTTGGTGTTTATACAGATTATAATATCAAACAATAGATTGGTTTGGTGTTTATACAGATTAAAATGATCAAACAATAGATTGGTTTGGTGTTTATACAGATTAAAATGTCAAACAATAGATTGGTTTGGTGTTTATACAGATTAAAATGTCAAACAATAGATTGGTTTGGTGTTTTTACAGATTAAATGTCAAACAATAGATTAGTTTGGTGATTATATAGATTAAAATGATCAAACAATATATTGGTTTGGTGTTTATACAGATTAAAATGATCAAACAATAGATTGGTTTTGTGTTTATGCAGATTAAAATGTCAAACAATAGATTGGTTTGGTGTTTATACAGATTAAAATGTCAAACAATAGATTAGTTTGGTGTTTATACAGATTAAAATGATCAAACAATAGATTGGTTTGGTGTTTATACAGATTAAAATGATCAAACAATAGATTGGTTTGGTGTTTATACAGATTGAAATGTCAAACAATAGATTGGTTTGGTGTTTAAACAAATTAAAATGTCAAACAATAGATTGGTTTGGTGTTTATACAGATTAAAATGATCAAACAATAGATTGGTCTGGTGTTTATACAGACTAAAATGATCAAACAATAGATTCGTTTGGTGTTTATACAGATTAAAATGTCAAACGGTAGATTGGTTTGGTGTTTATACAGATTAAAATGTCAAACAATAGATTGGTTTGGTGTTTATACAGATTAAAATGTCAAACAATAGATTGGTTTGGTGTTTATACAGATTAAAATGATGAAACAATAGATTGGTTTGGTGTTTATACAGATTAAAATGTCAAACAATAGATTGATTTGGTGTTTATACAGATTAAAATGATCAAACAATAGATTGGTTTGGAGTTTATACAGATTAAAATGTCAAACAATAGATTGGTTTGGTGTTTATACAGACTAAAATGATCAAACAATAGATTATTTTGGTGTTTATACAGAATAAAATGTCAAACAATAGATTGGTATGGTGTTTATACAGATTGAAATGTCAAACAATAGATTGGTTTGGTTTTTATACAGATTAAAATGATCAAACCATAGTTTGGTTTGGTGTTTATGCAGATGAAAATGATCAAACAATAGATTTGTTTGGTGTTTATACAGATTAAAATGTCAAACAATAGATTGGTTTGGTGTTTATACAGATTACAATTATCAAACAATAGATTGGTTTGGTGTTTATACAGATTAAAATATCAAACAATAGATTGGTTTGGTGTTTATACAGATTAAAATGATCAAACAATAGATTGGTTTGGTGTTTATACAGATTAAAATGTCAAACAATAGATTGGTTTGGTGTTTATACAGATTAAAATGATCTAACAATAGATTGGTTTGGTGTTTATACAGATTGAAATGTCAAACAATAGATTGGTTTGGTTTTTATACAGATTAAAATGATCAAACAATAGATTGGTTTGGTGTTTATGCAGATGAAAATGATCAAACAATAGATTTGTTTGGTGTTTATACAGATTAAAATGTCAAACAATAGATTGGTTTGGTGTTTATACAGATTACAATTATCAAACAATAGATTGGTTTGGTGTTTATACAGATTAAAATATCAAACAATAGATTGGTTTGGTGTTTATACAGATTAAAATGATCAAACAATAGATTGGTTTGGTGTTTATACAGATTAAAATGTCAAACAATAGATTGGTTTGGTGTTTATACAGATTAAAATGATCTAACAATAGATTGGTTTGGTGTTTATACAGATTAAAATGTCAAACAATAGATTGGTTTGGTTTTTATACAGAACAAAATGTCAAACAATAGATTGGTTTGGTGTTTATACAGATTAAAATGTCAAACAATAGATTGGTTTGGTGTTTTTACAGATTAAATGTCAAACAATAGATTAGTTTGGTGATTATATAGATTAAAATGATCAAACAATAGATTGGTTTGGTGTTTATGCAGATTAAAATGTCAAACAATAGATTGGTTTGGTGTTTATACAGATTAAAATGTCAAACAATAGATTGGTTTGGTGTTTATACAGATTATAATATCAAACAATAGATTGGTTTGGTGTTTATACAGATTAAAATGATCAAACAATAGATTGGTTTGGTGTTTATACAGATTAAAATGTCAAACAATAGATTGGTTTGGTGCTTATACAGATTAAAATGTCAAACAATAGATTGGTTTGGTGTTTATACAGATTAAAATGTCAAACAATAGATTGGTTTGGTGTTTATATAGATTAAAATGATCAAACAATAGATTGGGCTGGTGTTTATACAGATTAAAATGATCAAACAATAGATTGGTTTGGTGTTTATACAGATTGAAATGTCAAACAATAGATTGGTTTGGTGTTTATACAAATTAAAATGTCAAACAATAGATTGGTTTGGTGTTTATACAGATTAAAATGATCAAACAATAGATTGGTCTGGTGTTTATACAGACTAAAATGATCAAACAATAGATTCGTTTGGTGTTTATACAGATTAAAATGTCAAACAATAGATTGGTTTGGTGTTTATACAGATTAAAATGTCAAACAATAGATTGGTTTGGTGTTTATACAGATTAAAATGTCAAACAATAGATTGATTTGGTGTTTATGCAGATTGGAATGATCAAACAATAGATTGGTTTGGTGTTTATACAGATTAAAATGATCAAACAATAGATTGGTTTGGTGTTTATACAGATTAAAATATCAAACAATAGATTAGTTTGGTGTTTATACAGATTAAAATATCAAACAATAGATTGGTTTGGTGTTTATACAGAATAAAATGTCAAACAATAGATTGTTTTGTTTTTATACAGATTAAAATGTCAAATAATAGATTGGTTTGTTGATTATACAGATTAAAATGTCAAACAATAGATTGGTTTGGTGTTTATACAGATTAAAATAATGAAACAAAAGATTGGTTTGGTGTTTATACAAATTAAAATGTCAAACAATAGATTGGTTTGGTGTTTATACAGATTAAAATGATCAAACAATAGATTGGTCTGGTGTTTATACAGACTAAAATGATCAAACAATAGATTCGTTTGGTGTTTATACAGATTAAAATGTCAAACAATAGATTGGTTTGGTGTTTATACAGATTAAAATGTCAAACAATAGATTGGTTTGGTGTTTATACAGATTAAAATGTCAAACAATAGATTGATTTGGTGTTTATGCAGATTGGAATGATCAAACAATAGATTGGTTTGGTGTTTATACAGATTAAAATGATCAAACAATAGATTGGTTTGGTGTTTATACAGATTAAAATATCAAACAATAGATTAGTTTGGTGTTTATACAGATTAAAATATCAAACAATAGATTGGTTTGGTGTTTATACAGAATAAAATGTCAAACAATAGATTGTTTTGTTTTTATACAGATTAAAATGTCAAATAATAGATTGGTTTGTTGATTATACAGATTAAAATGTCAAACAATAGATTGGTTTGGTGTTTATACAGATTAAAATAATGAAACAAAAGATTGGTTTGGTGTTTATACAGATTAATATGTCAAACAATAGATTGGTTTGGTTTTTATACAGATTAAAATGGTCAAACAATAGATTGGTTTGGTGTTTATACAGATTAAAATGTCAAACAATAGATTAGTTTGGTGTTTATACAAATTAAAATGTCAAACAATAGATTGTTTGGTGTTTATACAGATTAAAATGTCAAACAATAGATTGGTTTGGTGTTTATACAGATTAAAATGTCAAACAATAGATTGTTTTGTTTTTATATAGATTAAAATGTCAAATAATAGATTGGTTTGTTGATTATACAGATTAAAATGTCAAACAATAGATTGGTTTGGTGTTTATACAGATTAAAATAATGAAACAAAAGATTGGTTTGGTGTTTATACAGATTAATATGTCAAACAATAGATTGGTTTGGTTTTTATACAGATTAAAATGGTCAAACATTATATTGGTTTGGTGTTTATACAGATTAAAATGTCAAACAATAGATTAGTTTGGTGTTTATACAAATCAAAATGTCAAACAATAGATTGTTTGGTGTTTATACAGATTAAAATGTCAAACAATAGATTGGTTTGGTTTTTATACAGATTAAAATGTCAAACAACAGATTGGTTTAGTGTTTATACAGATTAAAATGTCAAACAATAGATTTGTTTGGTGTTTATACAGATTAAAATGTCAAAAAACAGATTGGTTTGGTGTTTATACAGAATAAAATGTCAAACAATAGATTGGTTTGGTGTTTATACAGAATAAAATGTCAAACAATAGATTGGTTTGGTGTTTATACAGATGAAAATGATCAAACAATAGATTGGTTTGGTGTTTATACAGATTAAAATGTCAAATAATAGATTGGTTTGGTGTTTATACAGATTAAAATGTCAAACAATAGATTGGATTGGTGTTTATACAGATTAAAATGATCAAACAATAGATTGGTTTGGTGTTTATACAGATTGAAATGTCAAACAATAGATTGGTTTGGTGTTTATACAAATTAAAATGTCAAACAATAGATTGGTTTGGTGTTTATACAGATTAAAATGATCAAACAATAGATTGGTCTGGTGTTTATACAGACTAAAATGATCAAACAATAGATTCGTTTGGTGCTTATACAGATTAAAATGTCAAACGGTAGATTGGTTTGGTGTTTATACAGATTAAAATGTCAAACAATAGATTGGTTTGGTGTTTATACAGATTAAAATGTCAAACAATAGATTGATTTGGTGTTTATGCAGATTGGAATGATCAAACAATAGATTGGTTTGGTGTTTATACAGATTAAAATGATCAAACAATAGATTGGTTTGGTGTTTATACAGATTAAAATATCAAACAATAGATTAGTTTGGTGTTTATACAGATTAAAATATCAAACAATAGATTGGTTTGGTGTTTATACAGAATAAAATGTCAAACAATAGATTGTTTTGTTTTTATACAGATTAAAATGTCAAATAATAGATTGGTTTGTTGATTATACAGATTAAAATGTCAAACAATAGATTGGTTTGGTGTTTATACAGATTAAAATAATGAAACAAAAGATTGGTTTGGTGTTTATACAGATTAATATGTCAAACAATAGATTGGTTTGGTTTTTATACAGATTAAAATGGTCAAACAATAGATTGGTTTGGTGTTTATACAGATTAAAATGTCAAACAATAGATTAGTTTGGTGTTTATACAAATTAAAATGTCAAACAATAGATTGTTTGGTGTTTATACAGATTAAAATGTCAAACAATAGATTGGTTTGGTGTTTATACAGATTAAAATGTCAAACAATAGATTGTTTTGTTTTTATATAGATTAAAATGTCAAATAATAGATTGGTTTGTTGATTATACAGATTAAAATGTCAAACAATAGATTGGTTTGGTGTTTATACAGATTAAAATAATGAAACAAAAGATTGGTTTAGTGTTTATACAGATTAATATGTCAAACAATAGATTGGTTTGGTTTTTATACAGATTAAAATGGTCAAACAATATATTGGTTTGGTGTTTATACAGATTAAAATGTCAAACAATAGATTAGTTTGGTGTTTATACAAATTAAAATGTCAAACAATAGATTGTTTGGTGTTTATACAGATTAAAATGTCAAACAATAGATTGGTTTGGTGTTTATACAGATTAAAATGTCAAACAATAGATTGGTTTGGTGTTTATACAGATTAAAATGTCAAATAATAGATTGGTTTGTTGATTATACAGATTAAAATGTCAAACAATAGATTGGTTTGGTGTTTATACAGATTAAAATAATGAAACAAAAGATTGGTTTGGTGTTTATACAGATTAATATGTCAAACAATAGATTGGTTTGGTTTTTATACAGATTAAAATGGTCAAACAATAGATTGGTTTGGTGTTTATACAGATTAAAATGTCAAACAATAGATTAGTTTGGTGTTTATACAAATTAAAATGTCAAACAATAGATTGTTTGGTGTTTATACAGATTAAAATGTCAAACAATAGATTGGTTTGGTGTTTATACAGATTAAAATGTCAAACAATAGATTGTTTTGTTTTTATATAGATTAAAATGTCAAATAATAGATTGGTTTGTTGATTATACAGATTAAAATGTCAAACAATAGATTGGTTTGGTGTTTATACAGATTAAAATAATGAAACAAAAGATTGGTTTGGTGTTTATACAGATTAATATGTCAAACAATAGATTGGTTTGGTTTTTATACAGATTAAAATGGTCAAACATTATATTGGTTTGGTGTTTATACAGATTAAAATGTCAAACAATAGATTAGTTTGGTGTTTATACAAATCAAAATGTCAAACAATAGATTGTTTGGTGTTTATACAGATTAAAATGTCAAACAATAGATTGGTTTGGTTTTTATACAGATTAAAATGTCAAACAACAGATTGGTTTAGTGTTTATACAGATTAAAATGTCAAACAATAGATTTGTTTGGTGTTTATACAGATTAAAATGTCAAAAAACAGATTGGTTTGGTGTTTATACAGAATAAAATGTCAAACAATAGATTGGTTTGGTGTTTATACAGAATAAAATGTCAAACAATAGATTGGTTTGGTGTTTATACAGATGAAAATGATCAAACAATAGATTGGTTTGGTGTTTATACAGATTAAAATGTCAAATAATAGATTGGTTTGGTGTTTATACAGATTAAAATGTCAAACAATAGATTGGATTGGTGTTTATACAGATTAAAATGATCAAACAATAGATTGGTTTGGTGTTTATACAGATTGAAATGTCAAACAATAGATTGGTTTGGTGTTTATACAAATTAAAATGTCAAACAATAGATTGGTTTGGTGTTTATACAGATTAAAATGATCAAACAATAGATTGGTCTGGTGTTTATACAGACTAAAATGATCAAACAATAGATTCGTTTGGTGCTTATACAGATTAAAATGTCAAACGGTAGATTGGTTTGGTGTTTATACAGATTAAAATGTCAAACAATAGATTGGTTTGGTGTTTATACAGATTAAAATGTCAAACAATAGATTGATTTGGTGTTTATGCAGATTGGAATGATCAAACAATAGATTGGTTTGGTGTTTATACAGATTAAAATGATCAAACAATAGATTGGTTTGGTGTTTATACAGATTAAAATATCAAACAATAGATTAGTTTGGTGTTTATACAGATTAAAATATCAAACAATAGATTGGTTTGGTGTTTATACAGAATAAAATGTCAAACAATAGATTGTTTTGTTTTTATACAGATTAAAATGTCAAATAATAGATTGGTTTGTTGATTATACAGATTAAAATGTCAAACAATAGATTGGTTTGGTGTTTATACAGATTAAAATAATGAAACAAAAGATTGGTTTGGTGTTTATACAGATTAATATGTCAAACAATAGATTGGTTTGGTTTTTATACAGATTAAAATGGTCAAACAATAGATTGGTTTGGTGTTTATACAGATTAAAATGTCAAACAATAGATTAGTTTGGTGTTTATACAAATTAAAATGTCAAACAATAGATTGTTTGGTGTTTATACAGATTAAAATGTCAAACAATAGATTGGTTTGGTGTTTATACAGATTAAAATGTCAAACAATAGATTGTTTTGTTTTTATATAGATTAAAATGTCAAATAATAGATTGGTTTGTTGATTATACAGATTAAAATGTCAAACAATAGATTGGTTTGGTGTTTATACAGATTAAAATAATGAAACAAAAGATTGGTTTGGTGTTTATACAGATTAATATGTCAAACAATAGATTGGTTTGGTTTTTATACAGATTAAAATGGTCAAACAATATATTGGTTTGGTGTTTATACAGATTAAAATGTCAAACAATAGATTAGTTTGGTGTTTATACAAATTAAAATGTCAAACAATAGATTGTTTGGTGTTTATACAGATTAAAATGTCAAACAATAGATTGGTTTGGTTTTTATACAGATTAAAATGTCAAACAACAGATTGGTTTGGTGTTTATACAGATTAAAATGTCAAACAATAGATTGGTTTGGTGTTTATACAGATTAAAATGTCAAAAAACAGATTGGTTTGGTGTTTATACAGAATAAAATGTCAAACAATAGATTGGTTTGGTGTTTATACAGAATAAAATGTCAAACAATAGATTGGTTTGGTGTTTATACAGATGAAAAAGATCAAACAATAGATTGGTTTGGTGTTTATACAGATTAAAATGTCAAACAATAGATTGGTTTGGTGTTTATACAGATTAAAATGTCAAACAATAGATTGGTTTGGTGTTTATACAGATTAAAATGTCAAACAATAGATTGGATTGGTGTTTATACAGATTAAAATGATCAAACAATAGATTGGTTTGGTGTTTATACAGATTGAAATGTCAAACAATAGATTGGTTTGGTGTTTATACAAATTAAAATGTCAAACAATAGATTGGTTTGGTGTTTATACAGATTAAAATGATCAAACAATAGATTGGTCTGGTGTTTATACAGACTAAAATGATCAAACAATAGATTCGTTTGGTGCTTATACAGATTAAAATGTCAAACGGTAGATTGGTTTGGTGTTTATACAGATTAAAATGTCAAACAATAGATTGGTTTGGTGTTTATACAGATTAAAATGTCAAACAATAGATTGATTTGGTGTTTATGCAGATTGGAATGATCAAACAATAGATTGGTTTGGTGTTTATACAGATTAAAATGATCAAACAATAGATTGGTTTGGTGTTTATACAGATTAAAATATCAAACAATAGATTAGTTTGGTGTTTATACAGATTAAAATATCAAACAATAGATTGGTTTGGTGTTTATACAGAATAAAATGTCAAACAATAGATTGTTTTGTTTTTATACAGATTAAAATGTCAAATAATAGATTGGTTTGTTGATTATACAGATTAAAATGTCAAACAATAGATTGGTTTGGTGTTTATACAGATTAAAATAATGAAACAAAAGATTGGTTTGGTGTTTATACAGATTAATATGTCAAACAATAGATTGGTTTGGTTTTTATACAGATTAAAATGGTCAAACAATATATTGGTTTGGTGTTTATACAGAATAAAATGTCAAACAATAGATTGGTTTGGTGTTTATACAGATTAAAATGTCAAACAATAGATTGGTTTGGTGTTTATATAGATTAAAATGATCAAACAATAGATTGGTTTGGTGTTTATACAGATTAAAATGTCAAACAATAGATTGGTTTGATGTTTATACAGAATAAAATGATCAAACAATAGATTGGTTTGGTGTTTATACAGATTAAAATGTCAAACAATAGATTGGTTTGGTGTTTATACAGATTAAAAGGTCAAACAATAGATTGGTTTGGTGTTTATGCAGATTAAAATGTCAAACAATAGATTGGTTTGGTGTTTATGCAGATTAAAATTTCAAACAATTGATTTGGTCTGGTGTTTATACAGATTAAAATGTCAAACAATAGATTGGTTTGGTGTTTATGCAGATTACAATTATCAAACAATAGATTGGTTTGATATTTATACAGAATAAAATGTCAAACAATAGATTGGTTTGGTGTTTATGCAGATTAAAATGAACAAACAATAGATTGGTTTGGTGTTTATGCAGATTAAAATGTCAAACAATAGATTGGTTTGGTGTTTATACAGATTAAAATGTCAAACAATAGATTGGTTTGGTGTTTATACAGATTAAAATGTCAAACAATAGATTGATTTGGTGTTTATACAGATTAAAATGATCAAACAATAGATTGGTTTGGAGTTTATACAGATTAAAATGTCAAACAATAGATTGGTTTGGTGTTTATACAGACTAAAATGATCAAACAATAGATTATTTTAAGTTTATACAGAATAAAATGTCAAACAATAGATTGGTATGGTGTTTATACAGATTAAAATGTCAAACAATAGATTGGTTTGGTTTTTATACAGATTAAAATTATCAAACAATAGATTGGTTTGGTGTTTATGCAGATGAAAATGATCAAACAATAGATTTGTTTGGTGTTTATACAGATTAAAATGTCAAACAATAGATTGGTTTGGTGTTTATACAGATTAAAATGTCAAACAATAGATTGGATTGGTGTTTATATAGATTAAAATGATCAAACAATAGATTGGTTTGGTGTTTATACAGATTAAAATGTCAAACGGTAGATTGGTTTGGTGTTTATACAGATTAAAATGTTAAACAATAGATTGGTTTGGTGTTTATACAGATTAAAATGTCAAACAATAGATTGGTTTGGTGTTTATACAGATTAAAATATCAAACAATAGATTGGTTTGGTGTTTATACAGATTAAAATGATCAAACAATAGATTGGTTTGGTGTTTATACAGATTAAAATGTCAAACAATAGATTGGTTTGGTGTTTATACAGATTAAAATGATCTAACAATAGATTGGTTTGGTGTTTATACAGATTAAAATGTCAAACAATAGATTGGTTTGGTTTTTATACAGAACAAAATGTCAAACAATAGATTGGTTTGGTGTTTATACAGATTAAAATGTCAAACAATAGATTGGTTTATTGTTTATACAGAAGAAAATGATCAAACAATAGATTGGTTTGGTGTTTATACAGAATAAAATGTCAAACAATAGATTGATTTGGTGTTTATACAGAATAAAATGTCAAACAATAGATTGGTTTGGTGTTTATACAGATGAAAATGTCCAAACAATAGATTGGTTTGGTGTTTATACAGATTAAAATGATCAAACAATAGATTGGTTTGGTGTTTATGCAGATTAAAATGTCAAACAATAGATTGGTTTGGTGTTTATACAGATTAAAATGTCAAACAATAGATTGGTTTGGTGTTTATACAGATTATAATATCAAACAATAGATTGGTTTGGTGTTTATACAGATTAAAATGATCAAACAATAGATTGGTTTGGTGTTTATACAGATTAAAATGTCAAACAATAGATTGGTTTGGTGTTTATACAGATTAAAATGTCAAACAATAGATTGGTTTGGTGTTTTTACAGATTAAATGTCAAACAATAGATTAGTTTGGTGATTATATAGATTAAAATGATCAAACAATATATTGGTTTGGTGTTTATACAGATTAAAATGATCAAACAATAGATTGGTTTTGTGTTTATGCAGATTAAAATGTCAAACAATAGATTGGTTTGGTGTTTATACAGATTAAAATGTCAAACAATAGATTAGTTTGGTGTTTATACAGATTAAAATGATCAAACAATAGATTGGTTTGGTGTTTATACAGATTAAAATGATCAAACAATAGATTGGTTTGGTGTTTATACAGATTGAAATGTCAAACAATAGATTGGTTTGGTGTTTAAACAAATTAAAATGTCAAACAATAGATTGGTTTGGTGTTTATACAGATTAAAATGATCAAACAATAGATTGGTCTGGTGTTTATACAGACTAAAATGATCAAACAATAGATTCGTTTGGTGTTTATACAGATTAAAATGTCAAACGGTAGATTGGTTTGGTGTTTATACAGATTAAAATGTCAAACAATAGATTGGTTTGGTGTTTATACAGATTAAAATGTCAAACAATAGATTGGTTTGGTGTTTATACAGATTAAAATGATGAAACAATAGATTGGTTTGGTGTTTATACAGATTAAAATGTCAAACAATAGATTGATTTGGTGTTTATACAGATTAAAATGATCAAACAATAGATTGGTTTGGAGTTTATACAGATTAAAATGTCAAACAATAGATTGGTTTGGTGTTTATACAGACTAAAATGATCAAACAATAGATTATTTTGGTGTTTATACAGAATAAAATGTCAAACAATAGATTGGTATGGTGTTTATACAGATTGAAATGTCAAACAATAGATTGGTTTGGTTTTTATACAGATTAAAATGATCAAACCATAGTTTGGTTTGGTGTTTATGCAGATGAAAATGATCAAACAATAGATTTGTTTGGTGTTTATACAGATTAAAATGTCAAACAATAGATTGGTTTGGTGTTTATACAGATTACAATTATCAAACAATAGATTGGTTTGGTGTTTATACAGATTAAAATATCAAACAATAGATTGGTTTGGTGTTTATACAGATTAAAATGATCAAACAATAGATTGGTTTGGTGTTTATACAGATTAAAATGTCAAACAATAGATTGGTTTGGTGTTTATACAGATTAAAATGATCTAACAATAGATTGGTTTGGTGTTTATACAGATTGAAATGTCAAACAATAGATTGGTTTGGTTTTTATACAGATTAAAATGATCAAACAATAGATTGGTTTGGTGTTTATGCAGATGAAAATGATCAAACAATAGATTGGTTTGGTGTTTATACAGATTACAATTATCAAACAATAGATTGGTTTGGTGTTTATACAGATTAAAATGTCAAACAATAGATTGGTTTGGTGTTTATACAGATTAAAATGATCTAACAATAGATTGGTTTGGTGTTTATACAGATTAAAATGTCAAACAATAGATTGGTTTGGTTTTTATACAGAACAAAATGTCAAACAATAGATTGGTTTGGTGTTTATACAGATTAAAATGTCAAACAATAGATTGGTTTGGTGTTTTTACAGATTAAATGTCAAACAATAGATTAGTTTGGTGATTATATAGATTAAAATGATCAAACAATAGATTGGTTTGGTGTTTATGCAGATTAAAATGTCAAACAATAGATTGGTTTGGTGTTTATACAGATTAAAATGTCAAACAATAGATTGGTTTGGTGTTTATACAGATTATAATATCAAACAATAGATTGGTTTGGTGTTTATACAGATTAAAATGATCAAACAATAGATTGGTTTGGTGTTTATACAGATTAAAATGTCAAACAATAGATTGGTTTGGTGCTTATACAGATTAAAATGTCAAACAATAGATTGG
This sequence comes from Bathymodiolus brooksi, assembly GCA_963680875.1. NCBI lineage: Eukaryota > Metazoa > Mollusca > Bivalvia > Mytilida > Modiolidae > Bathymodiolus > Bathymodiolus brooksi. The sequence continues at coordinate 6,696,132 of OY804580.1, read as the reverse complement.
TTTGGTGTTTATACAGATTAAAATGTCAAACAATAGATTGGTTTGGTGTTTATATAGATTAAAATGATCAAACAATAGATTGGGCTGGTGTTTATACAGATTAAAATGATCAAACAATAGATTGGTTTGGTGTTTATACAGATTGAAATGTCAAACAATAGATTGGTTTGGTGTTTATACAAATTAAAATGTCAAACAATAGATTGGTTTGGTGTTTATACAGATTAAAATGATCAAACAATAGATTGGTCTGGTGTTTATACAGACTAAAATGATCAAACAATAGATTCGTTTGGTGTTTATACAGATTAAAATGTCAAACAATAGATTGGTTTGGTGTTTATACAGATTAAAATGTCAAACAATAGATTGGTTTGGTGTTTATACAGATTAAAATGTCAAACAATAGATTGATTTGGTGTTTATGCAGATTGGAATGATCAAACAATAGATTGGTTTGGTGTTTATACAGATTAAAATGATCAAACAATAGATTGGTTTGGTGTTTATACAGATTAAAATATCAAACAATAGATTAGTTTGGTGTTTATACAGATTAAAATATCAAACAATAGATTGGTTTGGTGTTTATACAGAATAAAATGTCAAACAATAGATTGTTTTGTTTTTATACAGATTAAAATGTCAAATAATAGATTGGTTTGTTGATTATACAGATTAAAATGTCAAACAATAGATTGGTTTGGTGTTTATACAGATTAAAATAATGAAACAAAAGATTGGTTTGGTGTTTATACAGATTAATATGTCAAACAATAGATTGGTTTGGTTTTTATACAGATTAAAATGGTCAAACAATAGATTGGTTTGGTGTTTATACAGATTAAAATGTCAAACAATAGATTAGTTTGGTGTTTATACAGATTAAAATGTCAAACAATAGATTGTTTGGTGTTTATACAGATTAAAATGTCAAACAATAGATTGGTTTGGTGTTTATACAGATTAAAATGTCAAACAATAGATTGTTTTGTTTTTATATAGATTAAAATGTCAAATAATAGATTGGTTTGTTGATTATACAGATTAAAATGTCAAACAATAGATTGGTTTGGTGTTTATACAGATTAAAATAATGAAACAAAAGATTGGTTTGGTGTTTATACAGATTAATATGTCAAACAATAGATTGGTTTGGTTTTTATACAGATTAAAATGGTCAAACATTATATTGGTTTGGTGTTTATACAGATTAAAATGTCAAACAATAGATTAGTTTGGTGTTTATACAAATCAAAATGTCAAACAATAGATTGTTTGGTGTTTATACAGATTAAAATGTCAAACAATAGATTGGTTTGGTTTTTATACAGATTAAAATGTCAAACAACAGATTGGTTTAGTGTTTATACAGATTAAAATGTCAAACAATAGATTTGTTTGGTGTTTATACAGATTAAAATGTCAAAAAACAGATTGGTTTGGTGTTTATACAGAATAAAATGTCAAACAATAGATTGGTTTGGTGTTTATACAGAATAAAATGTCAAACAATAGATTGGTTTGGTGTTTATACAGATGAAAATGATCAAACAATAGATTGGTTTGGTGTTTATACAGATTAAAATGTCAAATAATAGATTGGTTTGGTGTTTATACAGATTAAAATGTCAAACAATAGATTGGATTGGTGTTTATACAGATTAAAATGATCAAACAATAGATTGGTTTGGTGTTTATACAGATTGAAATGTCAAACAATAGATTGGTTTGGTGTTTATACAAATTAAAATGTCAAACAATAGATTGGTTTGGTGTTTATACAGATTAAAATGATCAAACAATAGATTGGTCTGGTGTTTATACAGACTAAAATGATCAAACAATAGATTCGTTTGGTGCTTATACAGATTAAAATGTCAAACGGTAGATTGGTTTGGTGTTTATACAGATTAAAATGTCAAACAATAGATTGGTTTGGTGTTTATACAGATTAAAATGTCAAACAATAGATTGATTTGGTGTTTATGCAGATTGGAATGATCAAACAATAGATTGGTTTGGTGTTTATACAGATTAAAATGATCAAACAATAGATTGGTTTGGTGTTTATACAGATTAAAATATCAAACAATAGATTAGTTTGGTGTTTATACAGATTAAAATATCAAACAATAGATTGGTTTGGTGTTTATACAGAATAAAATGTCAAACAATAGATTGTTTTGTTTTTATACAGATTAAAATGTCAAATAATAGATTGGTTTGTTGATTATACAGATTAAAATGTCAAACAATAGATTGGTTTGGTGTTTATACAGATTAAAATAATGAAACAAAAGATTGGTTTGGTGTTTATACAAATTAATATGTCAAACAATAGATTGGTTTGGTTTTTATACAGATTAAAATGGTCAAACAATAGATTGGTTTGGTGTTTATACAGATTAAAATGTCAAACAATAGATTAGTTTGGTGTTTATACAAATTAAAATGTCAAACAATAGATTGTTTGGTGTTTATACAGATTAAAATGTCAAACAATAGATTGGTTTGGTGTTTATACAGATTAAAATGTCAAACAATAGATTGTTTTGTTTTTATATAGATTAAAATGTCAAATAATAGATTGGTTTGTTGATTATACAGATTAAAATGTCAAACAATAGATTGGTTTGGTGTTTATACAGATTAAAATAATGAAACAAAAGATTGGTTTGGTGTTTATACAGATTAATATGTCAAACAATAGATTGGTTTGGTTTTTATACAGATTAAAATGGTCAAACATTATATTGGTTTGGTGTTTATACAGATTAAAATGTCAAACAATAGATTAGTTTGGTGTTTATACAAATCAAAATGTCAAACAATAGATTGTTTGGTGTTTATACAGATTAAAATGTCAAACAATAGATTGGTTTGGTTTTTATACAGATTAAAATGTCAAACAACAGATTGGTTTAGTGTTTATACAGATTAAAATGTCAAACAATAGATTTGTTTGGTGTTTATACAGATTAAAATGTCAAAAAACAGATTGGTTTGGTGTTTATACAGAATAAAATGTCAAACAATAGATTGGTTTGGTGTTTATACAGAATAAAATGTCAAACAATAGATTGGTTTGGTGTTTATACAGATGAAAATGATCAAACAATAGATTGGTTTGGTGTTTATACAGATTAAAATGTCAAATAATAGATTGGTTTGGTGTTTATACAGATTAAAATGTCAAACAATAGATTGGATTGGTGTTTATACAGATTAAAATGATCAAACAATAGATTGGTTTGGTGTTTATACAGATTGAAATGTCAAACAATAGATTGGTTTGGTGTTTATACAAATTAAAATGTCAAACAATAGATTGGTTTGGTGTTTATACAGATTAAAATGATCAAACAATAGATTGGTCTGGTGTTTATACAGACTAAAATGATCAAACAATAGATTCGTTTGGTGCTTATACAGATTAAAATGTCAAACGGTAGATTGGTTTGGTGTTTATACAGATTAAAATGTCAAACAATAGATTGGTTTGGTGTTTATACAGATTAAAATGTCAAACAATAGATTGATTTGGTGTTTATGCAGATTGGAATGATCAAACAATAGATTGGTTTGGTGTTTATACAGATTAAAATGATCAAACAATAGATTGGTTTGGTGTTTATACAGATTAAAATATCAAACAATAGATTAGTTTGGTGTTTATACAGATTAAAATATCAAACAATAGATTGGTTTGGTGTTTATACAGAATAAAATGTCAAACAATAGATTGTTTTGTTTTTATACAGATTAAAATGTCAAATAATAGATTGGTTTGTTGATTATACAGATTAAAATGTCAAACAATAGATTGGTTTGGTGTTTATACAGATTAAAATAATGAAACAAAAGATTGGTTTGGTGTTTATACAGATTAATATGTCAAACAATAGATTGGTTTGGTTTTTATACAGATTAAAATGGTCAAACAATAGATTGGTTTGGTGTTTATACAGATTAAAATGTCAAACAATAGATTAGTTTGGTGTTTATACAAATTAAAATGTCAAACAATAGATTGTTTGGTGTTTATACAGATTAAAATGTCAAACAATAGATTGGTTTGGTGTTTATACAGATTAAAATGTCAAACAATAGATTGTTTTGTTTTTATATAGATTAAAATGTCAAATAATAGATTGGTTTGTTGATTATACAGATTAAAATGTCAAACAATAGATTGGTTTGGTGTTTATACAGATTAAAATAATGAAACAAAAGATTGGTTTGGTGTTTATACAGATTAATATGTCAAACAATAGATTGGTTTGGTTTTTATACAGATTAAAATGGTCAAACAATATATTGGTTTGGTGTTTATACAGATTAAAATGTCAAACAATAGATTAGTTTGGTGTTTATACAAATTAAAATGTCAAACAATAGATTGTTTGGTGTTTATACAGATTAAAATGTCAAACAATAGATTGGTTTGGTTTTTATACAGATTAAAATGTCAAACAACAGATTGGTTTGGTGTTTATACAGATTAAAATGTCAAACAATAGATTGGTTTGGTGTTTATACAGATTAAAATGTCAAAAAACAGATTGGTTTGGTGTTTATACAGAATAAAATGTCAAACAATAGATTGGTTTGGTGTTTATACAGAATAAAATGTCAAACAATAGATTGGTTTGGTGTTTATACAGATGAAAATGATCAAACAATAGATTGGTTTGGTGTTTATACAGATTAAAATGTCAAACAATAGATTGGTTTGGTGTTTATACAGATTAAAATGTCAAACAATAGATTGGTTTGGTGTTTATACAGATTAAAATGTCAAACAATAGATTGGATTGGTGTTTATACAGATTAAAATGATCAAACAATAGATTGGTTTGGTGTTTATACAGATTGAAATGTCAAACAATAGATTGGTTTGGTGTTTATACAAATTAAAATGTCAAACAATAGATTGGTTTGGTGTTTATACAGATTAAAATGATCAAACAATAGATTGGTCTGGTGTTTATACAGACTAAAATGATCAAACAATAGATTCGTTTGGTGCTTATACAGATTAAAATGTCAAACGGTAGATTGGTTTGGTGTTTATACAGATTAAAATGTCAAACAATAGATTGGTTTGGTGTTTATACAGATTAAAATGTCAAACAATAGATTGATTTGGTGTTTATGCAGATTGGAATGATCAAACAATAGATTGGTTTGGTGTTTATACAGATTAAAATGATCAAACAATAGATTGGTTTGGTGTTTATACAGATTAAAATATCAAACAATAGATTAGTTTGGTGTTTATACAGATTAAAATATCAAACAATAGATTGGTTTGGTGTTTATACAGAATAAAATGTCAAACAATAGATTGTTTTGTTTTTATACAGATTAAAATGTCAAATAATAGATTGGTTTGTTGATTATACAGATTAAAATGTCAAACAATAGATTGGTTTGGTGTTTATACAGATTAAAATAATGAAACAAAAGATTGGTTTGGTGTTTATACAGATTAATATGTCAAACAATAGATTGGTTTGGTTTTTATACAGATTAAAATGGTCAAACAATATATTGGTTTGGTGTTTATACAGATTAAAATGTCAAACAATAGATTAGTTTGGTGTTTATACAAATTAAAATGTCAAACAATAGATTGTTTGGTGTTTATACAGATTAAAATGTCAAACAATAGATTGGTTTGGTTTTTATACAGATTAAAATGTCAAACAACAGATTGGTTTGGTGTTTATACAGATTAAAATGTCAAACAATAGATTGGTTTGGTGTTTATACAGATTAAAATGTCAAAAAACAGATTGGTTTGGTGTTTATACAGAATAAAATGTCAAACAATAGATTGGTTTGGTGTTTATACAGATTAAAATGATCAAACAATAGATTGGTCTGGTGTTTATACAGACTAAAATGATCAAACAATAGATTCGTTTGGTGTTTATACAGATTAAAATGTCAAACAATAGATTGGTTTGGTGTTTATACAGATTAAAATGTCAAACAATAGATTGGTTTGGTGTTTATACAGATTAAAATGTCAAACAATAGATTGATTTGGTGTTTATGCAGATTGGAATGATCAAACAATAGATTGGTTTGGTGTTTATACAGATTAAAATGATCAAACAATAGATTGGTTTGGTGTTTATACAGATTAAAATATCAAACAATAGATTAGTTTGGTGTTTATACAGATTAAAATATCAAACAATAGATTGGTTTGGTGTTTATACAGAATAAAATGTCAAACAATAGATTGTTTTGTTTTTATACAGATTAAAATGTCAAATAATAGATTGGTTTGTTGATTATACAGATTAAAATGTCAAACAATAGATTGGTTTGGTGTTTATACAGATTAAAATAATGAAACAAAAGATTGGTTTGGTGTTTATACAGATTAATATGTCAAACAATAGATTGGTTTGGTTTTTATACAGATTAAAATGGTCAAACAATAGATTGGTTTGGTGTTTATACAGATTAAAATGTCAAACAATAGATTAGTTTGGTGTTTATACAGATTAAAATGTCAAACAATAGATTGTTTGGTGTTTATACAGATTAAAATGTCAAACAATAGATTGGTTTGGTGTTTATACAGATTAAAATGTCAAACAATAGATTGTTTTGTTTTTATATAGATTAAAATGTCAAATAATAGATTGGTTTGTTGATTATACAGATTAAAATGTCAAACAATAGATTGGTTTGGTGTTTATACAGATTAAAATAATGAAACAAAAGATTGGTTTGGTGTTTATACAGATTAATATGTCAAACAATAGATTGGTTTGGTTTTTATACAGATTAAAATGGTCAAACATTATATTGGTTTGGTGTTTATACAGATTAAAATGTCAAACAATAGATTAGTTTGGTGTTTATACAAATCAAAATGTCAAACAATAGATTGTTTGGTGTTTATACAGATTAAAATGTCAAACAATAGATTGGTTTGGTTTTTATACAGATTAAAATGTCAAACAACAGATTGGTTTAGTGTTTATACAGATTAAAATGTCAAACAATAGATTTGTTTGGTGTTTATACAGATTAAAATGTCAAAAAACAGATTGGTTTGGTGTTTATACAGAATAAAATGTCAAACAATAGATTGGTTTGGTGTTTATACAGAATAAAATGTCAAACAATAGATTGGTTTGGTGTTTATACAGATGAAAATGATCAAACAATAGATTGGTTTGGTGTTTATACAGATTAAAATGTCAAATAATAGATTGGTTTGGTGTTTATACAGATTAAAATGTCAAACAATAGATTGGATTGGTGTTTATACAGATTAAAATGATCAAACAATAGATTGGTTTGGTGTTTATACAGATTGAAATGTCAAACAATAGATTGGTTTGGTGTTTATACAAATTAAAATGTCAAACAATAGATTGGTTTGGTGTTTATACAGATTAAAATGATCAAACAATAGATTGGTCTGGTGTTTATACAGACTAAAATGATCAAACAATAGATTCGTTTGGTGCTTATACAGATTAAAATGTCAAACGGTAGATTGGTTTGGTGTTTATACAGATTAAAATGTCAAACAATAGATTGGTTTGGTGTTTATACAGATTAAAATGTCAAACAATAGATTGATTTGGTGTTTATGCAGATTGGAATGATCAAACAATAGATTGGTTTGGTGTTTATACAGATTAAAATGATCAAACAATAGATTGGTTTGGTGTTTATACAGATTAAAATATCAAACAATAGATTAGTTTGGTGTTTATACAGATTAAAATATCAAACAATAGATTGGTTTGGTGTTTATACAGAATAAAATGTCAAACAATAGATTGTTTTGTTTTTATACAGATTAAAATGTCAAATAATAGATTGGTTTGTTGATTATACAGATTAAAATGTCAAACAATAGATTGGTTTGGTGTTTATACAGATTAAAATAATGAAACAAAAGATTGGTTTGGTGTTTATACAGATTAATATGTCAAACAATAGATTGGTTTGGTTTTTATACAGATTAAAATGGTCAAACAATAGATTGGTTTGGTGTTTATACAGATTAAAATGTCAAACAATAGATTAGTTTGGTGTTTATACAAATTAAAATGTCAAACAATAGATTGTTTGGTGTTTATACAGATTAAAATGTCAAACAATAGATTGGTTTGGTGTTTATACAGATTAAAATGTCAAACAATAGATTGTTTTGTTTTTATATAGATTAAAATGTCAAATAATAGATTGGTTTGTTGATTATACAGATTAAAATGTCAAACAATAGATTGGTTTGGTGTTTATACAGATTAAAATAATGAAACAAAAGATTGGTTTGGTGTTTATACAGATTAATATGTCAAACAATAGATTGGTTTGGTTTTTATACAGATTAAAATGGTCAAACATTATATTGGTTTGGTGTTTATACAGATTAAAATGTCAAACAATAGATTAGTTTGGTGTTTATACAAATCAAAATGTCAAACAATAGATTGTTTGGTGTTTATACAGATTAAAATGTCAAACAATAGATTGGTTTGGTTTTTATACAGATTAAAATGTCAAACAACAGATTGGTTTAGTGTTTATACAGATTAAAATGTCAAACAATAGATTTGTTTGGTGTTTATACAGATTAAAATGTCAAAAAACAGATTGGTTTGGTGTTTATACAGAATAAAATGTCAAACAATAGATTGGTTTGGTGTTTATACAGAATAAAATGTCAAACAATAGATTGGTTTGGTGTTTATACAGATGAAAATGATCAAACAATAGATTGGTTTGGTGTTTATACAGATTAAAATGTCAAATAATAGATTGGTTTGGTGTTTATACAGATTAAAATGTCAAACAATAGATTGGATTGGTGTTTATACAGATTAAAATGATCAAACAATAGATTGGTTTGGTGTTTATACAGATTGAAATGTCAAACAATAGATTGGTTTGGTGTTTATACAAATTAAAATGTCAAACAATAGATTGGTTTGGTGTTTATACAGATTAAAATGATCAAACAATAGATTGGTCTGGTGTTTATACAGACTAAAATGATCAAACAATAGATTCGTTTGGTGCTTATACAGATTAAAATGTCAAACGGTAGATTGGTTTGGTGTTTATACAGATTAAAATGTCAAACAATAGATTGGTTTGGTGTTTATACAGATTAAAATGTCAAACAATAGATTGATTTGGTGTTTATGCAGATTGGAATGATCAAACAATAGATTGGTTTGGTGTTTATACAGATTAAAATGATCAAACAATAGATTGGTTTGGTGTTTATACAGATTAAAATATCAAACAATAGATTAGTTTGGTGTTTATACAGATTAAAATATCAAACAATAGATTGGTTTGGTGTTTATACAGAATAAAATGTCAAACAATAGATTGTTTTGTTTTTATACAGATTAAAATGTCAAATAATAGATTGGTTTGTTGATTATACAGATTAAAATGTCAAACAATAGATTGGTTTGGTGTTTATACAGATTAAAATAATGAAACAAAAGATTGGTTTGGTGTTTATACAGATTAATATGTCAAACAATAGATTGGTTTGGTTTTTATACAGATTAAAATGGTCAAACAATAGATTGGTTTGGTGTTTATACAGATTAAAATGTCAAACAATAGATTAGTTTGGTGTTTATACAAATTAAAATGTCAAACAATAGATTGTTTGGTGTTTATACAGATTAAAATGTCAAACAATAGATTGGTTTGGTGTTTATACAGATTAAAATGTCAAACAATAGATTGTTTTGTTTTTATATAGATTAAAATGTCAAATAATAGATTGGTTTGTTGATTATACAGATTAAAATGTCAAACAATAGATTGGTTTGGTGTTTATACAGATTAAAATAATGAAACAAAAGATTGGTTTGGTGTTTATACAGATTAATATGTCAAACAATAGATTGGTTTGGTTTTTATACAGATTAAAATGGTCAAACAATATATTGGTTTGGTGTTTATACAGATTAAAATGTCAAACAATAGATTAGTTTGGTGTTTATACAAATTAAAATGTCAAACAATAGATTGTTTGGTGTTTATACAGATTAAAATGTCAAACAATAGATTGGTTTGGTTTTTATACAGATTAAAATGTCAAACAACAGATTGGTTTGGTGTTTATACAGATTAAAATGTCAAACAATAGATTGGTTTGGTGTTTATACAGATTAAAATGTCAAAAAACAGATTGGTTTGGTGTTTATACAGAATAAAATGTCAAACAATAGATTGGTTTGGTGTTTATACAGAATAAAATGTCAAACAATAGATTGGTTTGGTGTTTATACAGATGAAAATGATCAAACAATAGATTGGTTTGGTGTTTATACAGATTAAAATGTCAAACAATAGATTGGTTTGGTGTTTATACAGATTAAAATGTCAAACAATAGATTGGTTTGGTGTTTATACAGATTAAAATGTCAAACAATAGATTGGATTGGTGTTTATACAGATTAAAATGATCAAACAATAGATTGGTTTGGTGTTTATACAGATTGAAATGTCAAACAATAGATTGGTTTGGTGTTTATACAAATTAAAATGTCAAACAATAGATTGGTTTGGTGTTTATACAGATTAAAATGATCAAACAATAGATTGGTCTGGTGTTTATACAGACTAAAATGATCAAACAATAGATTCGTTTGGTGCTTATACAGATTAAAATGTCAAACGGTAGATTGGTTTGGTGTTTATACAGATTAAAATGTCAAACAATAGATTGGTTTGGTGTTTATACAGATTAAAATGTCAAACAATAGATTGATTTGGTGTTTATGCAGATTGGAATGATCAAACAATAGATTGGTTTGGTGTTTATACAGATTAAAATGATCAAACAATAGATTGGTTTGGTGTTTATACAGATTAAAATATCAAACAATAGATTAGTTTGGTGTTTATACAGATTAAAATATCAAACAATAGATTGGTTTGGTGTTTATACAGAATAAAATGTCAAACAATAGATTGTTTTGTTTTTATACAGATTAAAATGTCAAATAATAGATTGGTTTGTTGATTATACAGATTAAAATGTCAAACAATAGATTGGTTTGGTGTTTATACAGATTAAAATAATGAAACAAAAGATTGGTTTGGTGTTTATACAGATTAATATGTCAAACAATAGATTGGTTTGGTTTTTATACAGATTAAAATGGTCAAACAATATATTGGTTTGGTGTTTATACAGATTAAAATGTCAAACAATAGATTAGTTTGGTGTTTATACAAATTAAAATGTCAAACAATAGATTGTTTGGTGTTTATACAGATTAAAATGTCAAACAATAGATTGGTTTGGTTTTTATACAGATTAAAATGTCAAACAACAGATTGGTTTGGTGTTTATACAGATTAAAATGTCAAACAATAGATTGGTTTGGTGTTTATACAGATTAAAATGTCAAAAAACAGATTGGTTTGGTGTTTATACAGAATAAAATGTCAAACAATAGATTGGTTTGGTGTTTATACAGAATAAAATGTCAAACAATAGATTGGTTTGGTGTTTATACAGATGAAAATGATCAAACAATAGATTGGTTTGGTGTTTATACAGATTAAAATGTCAAACAATAGATTGGTTTGGTGTTTATACAGATTAAAATGTCAAACAATAGATTGGTTTGGTGTTTATACAGATTAAAATGTCAAACAATAGATTGGATTGGTGTTTATACAGATTAAAATGATCAAACAATAGATTGGTTTGGTGTTTATACAGATTGAAATGTCAAACAATAGATTGGTTTGGTGTTTATACAAATTAAAATGTCAAACAATAGATTGGTTTGGTGTTTATACAGATTAAAATGATCAAACAATAGATTGGTCTGGTGTTTATACAGACTAAAATGATCAAACAATAGATTCGTTTGGTGCTTATACAGATTAAAATGTCAAACGGTAGATTGGTTTGGTGTTTATACAGATTAAAATGTCAAACAATAGATTGGTTTGGTGTTTATACAGATTAAAATGTCAAACAATAGATTGATTTGGTGTTTATGCAGATTGGAATGATCAAACAATAGATTGGTTTGGTGTTTATACAGATTAAAATGATCAAACAATAGATTGGTTTGGTGTTTATACAGATTAAAATATCAAACAATAGATTAGTTTGGTGTTTATGCAGATTAAAATATCAAACAATAGATTGGTTTGGTGTTTATACAGAATAAAATGTCAAACAATAGATTGTTTTGTTTTTATACAGATTAAAATGTCAAATAATAGATTGGTTTGTTGATTATACAGATTAAAATGTCAAACAATAGATTGGTTTGGTGTTTATACAGATTAAAATAATGAAACAAAAGATTGGTTTGGTGTTTATACAGATTAATATGTCAAATAATAGATTGGTTTGGTTTTTATACAGATTAAAATGGTCAAACAATAGATTGGTTTGGTGTTTATACAGATTAAAATGTCAAACAATAGATTAGTTTGGTGTTTATACAAATTAAAATGTCAAACAATAGATTGTTTGGTGTTTATACAGATTAAAATGTCAAACAATAGATTGGTTTGGTGTTTATACAGATTAAAATGTCAAACAATAGATTGTTTTGTTTTTATATAGATTAAAATGTCAAATAATAGATTGGTTTGTTGATTATACAGATTAAAATGTCAAACAATAGATTGGTTTGGTGTTTATACAGATTAAAATAATGAAACAAAAGATTGGTTTGGTGTTTATACAGATTAATATGTCAAACAATAGATTGGTTTGGTTTTTATACAGATTAAAATGGTCAAACAATATATTGGTTTGGTGTTTATACAGATTAAAATGTCAAACAATAGATTAGTTTGGTGTTTATACAAATTAAAATGTCAAACAATAGATTGTTTGGTGTTTATACAGATTAAAATGTCAAACAATAGATTGGTTTGGTTTTTATACAGATTAAAATGTCAAACAACAGATTGGTTTGGTGTTTATACAGATTAAAATGTCAAACAATAGATTGGTTTGGTGTTTATACAGATTAAAATGTCAAAAAACAGATTGGTTTGGTGTTTATACAGAATAAAATGTCAAACAATAGATTGGTTTGGTGTTTATACAGAATAAAATGTCAAACAATAGATTGGTTTGGTGTTTATACAGATGAAAATGATCAAACAATAGATTGGTTTGGTGTTTATACAGATTAAAATGTCAAACAATAGATTGGTTTGGTGTTTATACAGATTAAAATGTCAAACAATAGATTGGATTGGTGTTTATACAGATTAAAATGATCAAACAATAGATTGGTTTGGTGTTTATATAGATTAAAATGATCAAACAATAGATTGGTCTGGTGTTTATACAGACTAAAATGATCAAACAATAGATTGGTTTGGTGTTTATATAGATTAAAATGATCAAACAATAGATTGGTCTGGTGTTTATACAGACTAAAATGATCAAACAATAGATTGGTTTGGTGTTTATACAGATTAAAATGTCAAACAATAGATTGGTTTGGTGTTTATACAGATTAAAATGTCAAACAATAGATTGGTTTGGTGTTTATACAGATTAAAATGTCAAACAATAGATTGGTTTGGTGTTTATACAGATTGGAATGATCAAACAATAGATTGGTTTGGTGTTTATACAGATTAAAATGTCAAACAATAGATTGGTTTGGTGTTTATACATATTAAAATATCAAACAATAGATTGGTTTGGTGTTTATACAGATTAAAATGATCAAAAAATAGACTGGTTTGTTGATTATACAGATTAAAATGTCAAACAATAGATTGGTTTGGTGTTTATACAGGTTAAAATGGTCAAACAATAGATTGGTTTGGTGTTTATACAGATTAAAATGTCAAACAATAGATTAGTTTGGTGTTTATACAAATTAAAATATCAAACAATAGATTGTTTGGTGTTTATACAGATTAAAATGTCAAACAATATATTGGTTTGGTTTTTATACAGATTAAAATGTCAAACAACAGATTGGTTTGGTGTTTATACAGATTAAAATGTCAAACAATAGATTGGTTTGGTGTTTATACAGATTAAAATGTCAAAAAACAGATTGGTTTGGTGTTTATACAGAATAAAATGTCAAACAATAGATTGGTTTGGTGTTTATACAGATTAAAATGTCAAACAATAGATTGGTTTGGTGTCTATACAGATTAAAATGATCAAACAATAGATTGGTTTGGTGTTTATGCAGATTAAGATGTCAAACAATAGATTAGTTTGGTGTTTATACAGATTAAAATGTCAAACAATAGATTGGATTGGTGTTTATACAGATTAAAATGATCAAACAATAGATTGGTTTGGTGTTAATACAGATTAAAATGTCAAACAACAGATTGGTTTGGTGTTTATACAGATTAAAATGTCAAACAATAGATTGGTTTGGTGTTTATACAGATTAAAATGTCAAAAAACAGATTGGTTTGGTGTTTATACAGAATAAAATGTCAAACAATAGATTGGTTTGGTGTTTATACAGAATAAAATGTCAAACAATAGATTGGTTTGGTGTTTATACAGATGAAAATGATCAAACAATAGATTGGTTTGGTGTTTATACAGATTAAAATGTCAAACAATAGATTGGTTTGGTGTTTATATAGATTAAAATGTCAAACAATAGATTGGATTGGTGTTTATACAGATTAAAATGATCAAACAATAGATTGGTTTGGTGTTTATATAGATTAAAATGATCAAACAATAGATTGGTCTGGTGTTTATACAGACTAAAATGATCAAACAATAGATTGGTTTGGGGTTTATATAGATTAAAATGATCAAACAATAGATTGGTCTGGTGTTTATACAGACTAAACTGATCAAACAATAGATTGGTTTGGTGTTTATACAGATTAAAATGTCAAACGGTAGATTGGTTTGGTGTTTATACAGATTAAAATGTCAAACAATAGATTGGTTTGGTGTTTATACAGATTAAAATGTCAAACAATAGATTGGTTTGGTGTTTATACAGATTGGAATGATCAAACAATAGATTGGTTTGGTGTTTATACAGATTAAAATGTCAAACAATAGATTGGTTTGGTGTTTATACATATTAAAATATCAAACAATAGATTGGTTTGGTGTTTATACAGATTAAAATGATCAAAAAATAGACTGGTTTGTTGATTATACAGATTAAAATGTCAAACAATAGATTGGTTTGGTGTTTATACAGGTTAAAATGGTCAAACAATAGATTGGTTTGGTGTTTATACAGATTAAAATGTCAAACAATAGATTAGTTTGGTGTTTATACAGAATAAAATGTCAAACAATAGATTGTTTGGTGTTTATACAGATTAAAATGTCAAACAATATATTGGTTTGGTTTTTATACAGATTAAAATGATCAAACAATAGATTGGTTTGGTGTTTATACAGATTAAAATGTCAAACAATAGATTGGTTTGGTGTTTATACAGATTAAAATGTCAAAAAACAGATTGGTTTGGTGTTTATACAGAATAAAATGTCAAACAATAGATTGGTTTGGTGTTTATACAGATTAAAATGTCAAACAATAGATTGGTTTGGTGTCTATACAGATTAAAATGATCAAACAATAGATTGGTTTGGTGTTTATGCAGATTAAAATGTCAAACAATAGATTAGTTTGGTGTTTATACAGATTAAAATGTCAAACAATAGATTGGATTGGTGTTTATACAGATTAAAATGATCAAACAATAGATTGGTTTGGTGTTAATACAGATTAAAATGTCAAACAACAGATTGGTTTGGTGTTTATACAGATTAAAATGTCAAACAATAGATTGGTTTGGTGTTTATACAGATTAAAATGTCAAAAAACAGATTGGTTTGGTGTTTATACAGAATAAAATGTCAAACAATAGATTGGTTTGGTGTTTATACAGAATAAAATGTCAAACAATAGATTGGTTTGGTGTTTATACAGATGAAAATGATCAAACAATAGATTGGTTTGGTGTTTATACAGATTAAAATGTCAAACAATAGATTGGTTTGGTGTTTATATAGATTAAAATGTCAAACAATAGATTGGATTGGTGTTTATACAGATTAAAATGATCAAACAATAGATTGGTTTGGTGTTTATATAGATTAAAATGATCAAACAATAGATTGGTCTGGTGTTTATACAGACTAAAATGATCAAACAATAGATTGGTTTGGGGTTTATATAGATTAAAATGATCAAACAATAGATTGGTCTGGTGTTTATACAGACTAAACTGATCAAACAATAGATTGGTTTGGTGTTTATACAGATTAAAATGTCAAACGGTAGATTGGTTTGGTGTTTATACAGATTAAAATGTCAAACAATAGATTGGTTTGGTGTTTATACAGATTAAAATGTCAAACAATAGATTGGTTTGGTGTTTATACAGATTGGAATGATCAAACAATAGATTGGTTTGGTGTTTATACAGATTAAAATGTCAAACAATAGATTGGTTTGGTGTTTATACAAATTAAAATGTCAAACAATAGATTGTTTGGTGTTTATACAGATTAAAATGTCAAACAATAGATTGGTTTGGTTTTTATACAGATTAAAATGTCAAACAACAGATTGGTTTGGTGTTTATACAGATTAAAATGTCAAACAATAGATTGGTTTGGTGTTTATACAGAATAAAATGTCAAACAATAGATTGGTTTGGTGTTTATACAAATTAAAATGTCAAACAATAGATTGGTTTGGTGTCTATACAGATTAAAATGATCAAACAATAGATTGGTTTGGTGTTTATGCAGATTAAAATGTCAAACAATAGATTAGTTTGGTGTTTATACAGATTAAAATGTCAAACAATAGATTGGATTGGTGTTTATACAGATTAAAATAATCAAACAATAGATTGGTTTGGTGTTTATATAGATTAAAATGATCAAACAATAGATTGGTTTGGTGTTTATATAGATTAAAATGATCAAACAATAGATTGGTCTGGTGTTTATACAGACTAAAATGATCAAAAAATAGATTGGTTTGGTGTTTATACAGATTAAAATGTCAAACAGTAGATTGGTTTGGTGTTTATACAGATTAAAATATCAAACAATAGATTGGTTTGGTGTTTATACAGATTAAAATGTCAAAAAACAGATTGGTTTGGTGTTTATACAGAATAAAATGTCAAACAATAGATTGGTTTGGTGTTTATACAGAATAAAATGTCAAACAATAGATTGGTTTGGTGTTTATACAGATGAAAATGATCAAACAATAGATTGGTTTGGTGTTTATACAGATTAAAATGTCAAACAATACATTGGTTTGGTGTTTATACAGATTAAAATGTCAAACAATAGATTGGATTGGTGTTTATACAGATTAAAATGATCAAACAATAGATTGGTTTGGTGTTTATATAGATTAAAATGATCAAACAATAGATTGGTCTGGTGTTTATACAGACTAAAATGATCAAACAATAGATTGGTTTGGTGTTTATACAGATTAAAATGATCAAACAATAGATTGGTCTGGTGTTTATACAGACTAAACTGATCAAACAATAGATTGGTTTGGTGTTTATACAGATTAAAATGTCAAACGGTAGATTGGTTTGGTGTTTATACAGATTAAAATGTCAAACAATAGATTGGTTTGGTGTTTATACAGATTAAAATGTCAAACAATAGATTGGTTTGGTGTTTATACAGATTGGAATGATCAAACAATAGATTGGTTTGGTGTTTATACAGATTAAAATGTCAAACAATAGATTGGTTTGGTGTTTATACAGATTAAAATATCAAACAATAGATTGGTTTGGTGTTTATACAGATTAAAATGATCAAAAAATAGACTGTTTTGTTGATTATACAGATTAAAATGTCAAACAATAGATTGGTTTGGTGTTTATACAGATTAAAATGGTCAAACAATAGATTGGTTTGATGTTTATACAGATTAAAATGTCAAACAATAGATTAGTTTGGTGTTTATACAAATTAAAATGTCAAACAATAGATTGTTTGGTGTTTATACAGATTGGAATGATCAAACAATAGATTGGTTTGGTGTTTATACAGATTAAAATGTCAAACAATAGATTGGTTTGGTGTTTATACAGATTAAAATATCAAACAATAGATTGGTTTGGTGTTTATACAGATTAAAATGATCAAAAAATAGACTGGTTTGTTGATTATACAGATTAAAATGTCAAACAATAGATTGGTTTGGTGTTTATACAGATTAAAATGGTCAAACAATAGATTGGTTTGGTGTTTATACAGATTAAAATGTCAAACAATAGATTAGTTTGGTGTTTATACAAATTAAAATGTCAAACAATAGATTGTTTGGTGTTTATACAGATTAAAATGTCAAACAATAGATTGGTTTGGTTTTTATACAGATTAAAATGTCAAACAACAGATTGGTTTGGTGTTTATACAGATTAAAATGTCAAACAATAGATTGGTTTGGTGTTTATACAGATTAAAATGTCAAAAAACAGATTGGTTTGGTGTTTATACAGAATAAAATGTCAAACAATAGATTGGTTTGGTGTTTATACAGATTAAAATGTCAAACAATAGATTGGTTTGGTGTCTATACAGATTAAAATGATCAAACAATAGATTGGTTTGGTGTTTATGCAGATTAAAATGTCAAACAATAGATTAGTTTGGTGTTTATACAGATTAAAATGTCAAACAATAGATTGGATTGGTGTTTATACAGATTAAAATGATCAAACAATAGATTGGTTTGGTGTTTATATAGATTAAAATGATCAAACAATAGATTGGTCTGGTGTTTATACAGACTAAAATGATCAAAAAATAGATTGTTTTGGTGTTTATACAGATTAAAATGTCAAACGGTAGATTGGTTTGGTGTTTATACAGATTAAAATATCAAAAAACAGATTGGTTTGGTGTTTATACAGAATAAAATGTCAAACAATAGATTGGTTTGGTGTTTATACAGATTAAAATGTCAAACAATAGATTGGTTTGGTGTCTATACAGATCAAAATGATCAAACAATAGATTGGTTTGGTGTTTATGCAGATTAAAATGTCAAACAATAGATTAGTTTGGTGTTTATACAGATTAAAATGTCAAACAATAGATTGGATTGGTGTTTATACAGATTAAAATGATCAAACAATAGATTGGTTTGGTGTTTATATAGATTAAAATGATCAAACAATAGATTGGTCTGGTGTTTATACAGACTAAAATGATCAAAAAATAGATTGGTTTGGTGTTTATACAGATTAAAATGTCAAACGGTAGATTGGTTTGGTGTTTATACAGATTAAAATGTCAAACAATAGATTGGTTTGGTGTTTATACAGATTAAAATGTCAAACAATAGATTGGTTTGGTGTTTATACAGATTAAAATATCAAACAATAGATTGGTTTGGTGTTTATACAGATTAAAATGTCAAAAAACAGATTGGTTTGGTGTTTATACAGAATAAAATGTCAAACAATAGATTGGTTTGGTGTTTATACAGAATAAAATGTCAAACAATAGATTGGTTTGGTGTTTATACAGATGAAAATGATCAAACAATAGATTGGTTTGGTGTTTATACAGATTAAAATGTCAAACAATAGATTGGTTTGGTGTTTTTTCAGATTAAAATGTCAAACAATAGATTGGATTGGTGTTTATACAGATTAAAATGATCAAACAATAGATTGGTTTGGTGTTTATATAGATTAAAATGATCAAACAATAGATTGGTCTGGTGTTTATACAGACTAAAATGATCAAACAATAGATTGGTTTGGTGTTTATACAGATTAAAATGATCAAACAATAGATTGGTCTGGTGTTTATACAGATTAAACTGATCAAACAATAGATTGGTTTGGTGTTTATACAGATTAAAATGTCAAACGGTAGATTGGTTTGGTGTTTATACAGATTAAAATGTCAAACAATAGATTGGTTTGGTGTTTATACAGATTAAAATGTCAAACAATAGATTGGTTTGGTGTTTATACAGATTGGAATGATCAAACAATAGATTGGATTGGTGTTTATACAGATTAAAATGTCAAACAATAGATTGGTTTGGTGTTTATACAAATTAAAATATCAAACAATAGATTGGTTTGGTGTTTATACAGATTAAAATGATCAAAAAATAGACTGGTTTGTTGATTATACAGATTAAAATGTCAAACAATAGATTGGTTTGGTGTTTATACAGATTAAAATGGTCAAATAGATTGGTTTGGTGTTTATACAGATTAAAATGTCAAACAATAGATTAGTTTGGTGTTTATACAAATTAAAATGTCAAACAATAGATTGTTTGGTGTTTATACAGATTGGAATGATCAAACAATAGATTGGTTTGGTGTTTATACAGATTAAAATGTCAAACAATAGATTGGTTTGGTGTTTATTCAGATTAAAATATCAAACAATAGATTGGTTTGGTGTTTATACAGATTAAAATGATCAAAAAATAGACTGGTTTGTTGATTATACAGATTAAAATGTCAAACAATAGATTGGTTTGGTGTTTATACAGATTAAAATGGTCAAACAATAGATTGGTTTGGTGTTTATACAGATTAAAATGTCAAACAATAGATTAGTTTGGTGTTTATACAAATTAAAATGTCAAACAATAGATTGTTTGGTGTTTATACAGATTAAAATGTCAAACAATAGATTGGTTTGGTTTTTTTACAGATTAAAATGTCAAACAACAGATTGGTTTGGTGTTTATACAGATTAAAATGTCAAACAATAGATTGGTTTGGTGTTTATACAGATTAAAATGTCAAAAAACAGATTGGTTTGGTGTTTATACAGAATAAAATGTCAAACAATAGATTGGTTTGGTGTTTATACAGATTAAAATGTCAAACAATAGATTGGTTTGGTGTCTATACAGATTAAAATGATCAAACAATAGATTGGTTTGGTGTTTATGCAGATTAAAATGTCAAACAATAGATTAGTTTGGTGTTTATACAGATTAAAATGTCAAACAATAGATTGGATTGGTGTTTATACAGATTAAAATGATCAAACAATAGATTGGTTTGGTGTTTATACAGATTAAAATGTCAAACAATAGATTGGTTTGGTGTTTATACAGATTAAAATGATCAAAAAATAGACTGGTTTGTTGATTATACAGATTAAAATGTCAAACAATAGATTGGTTTGGTGTTTATACAGATTAAAATGGTCAAATAGATTGGTTTGGTGTTTATACAGATTAAAATGTCAAACAATAGATTAGTTTGGTGTTTATACAAATTAAAATGTCAAACAATAGATTGTTTGGTGTTTATACAGATTGGAATGATCAAACAATAGATTGGTTTGGTGTTTATACAGATTAAAATGTCAAACAATAGATTGGTTTGGTGTTTATACAGATTAAAATATCAAACAATAGATTGGTTTGGTGTTTATACAGATTAAAATGATCAAAAAATAGACTGGTTTGTTGATTATACAGATTAAAATGTCAAACAATAGATTGGTTTGGTGTTTATACAGATTAAAATGGTCAAACAATAGATTGGTTTGGTGTTTATACAGATTAAAATGTCAAACAATAGATTAGTTTGGTGTTTATACAAATTAAAATGTCAAACAATAGATTGTTTGGTGTTTATACAGATTAAAATGTCAAACAATAGATTGGTTTGGTTTTTATACAGATTAAAATGTCAAACAACAGATTGGTTTGGTGTTTATACAGATTAAAATGTCAAACAATAGATTGGTTTGGTGTTTATACAGATTAAAATGTCAAAAAACAGATTGGTTTGGTGTTTATACAGAATAAAATGTCAAACAATAGATTGGTTTGGTGTTTATACAGATTAAAATGTCAAACAATAGATTGGTTTGGTGTCTATACAGATTAAAATGATCAAACAATAGATTGGTTTGGTGTTTATGCAGATTAAAATGTCAAACAATAGATTAGTTTGGTGTTTATACAGATTAAAATGTCAAACAATAGATTGGATTGGTGTTTATACAGATTAAAATGATCAAACAATAGATTGGTTTGGTGTTTATACAGATTAAAATGTCAAACAATAGATTGGTTTGGTGTTTATACAGATTAAAATGTCAAAAAACAGATTGGTTTGGTGTTTATACAGAATAAAATGTCAAACAATAGATTGGTTTGGTGTTTATACAGATTAAAATGTCAAACAATAGATTGGTTTGGTGTCTATACAGATTAAAATGATCAAACAATAGATTGGTTTGGTGTTTATGCAGATTAAAATGTCAAACAATAGATTAGTTTGGTGTTTATACAGATTAAAATGTCAAACAATAGATTGGATTGGTGTTTATACAGATAAAATGATCAAACAATAGATTGGTTTGGTGTTTATATAGATTAAAATGATCAAACAATAGATTGGTCTGGTGTTTATACAGACTAAAATGATCAAAAAATAGATTGGTTTGGTGTTTATACAGATTAAAATGTCAAACGGTAGATTGGTTTGGTGTTTATACAGAATAAAATGTCAAACAATAGATTGGTTTGGTGTTTATACAGATTAAAATGTCAAACAATAGATTGGTTTGGTGTCTATACAGATTAAAATGATCAAACAATAGATTGGTTTGGTGTTTATGCAGATTAAAATGTTAAACAATAGATTAGTTTGGTGTTTATACAGATTAAAATGTCAAACAATAGATTGGATTGGTGTTTATACAGATTAAAATGATCAAACAATAGATTGGTTTGGTGTTTATATAGATTAAAATGATTAAACAATAGATTGGTCTGGTGTTTATACAGACTAAAATGATCAAAAAATAGATTGGTTTGGTGTTTATACAGATTAAAATGTCAAACGGTAGATTGGTTTGGTGTTTATACAGATTAAAATGTCAAACAATAGATTGGTTTGGTGTTTATACAGATTAAAATGTCAAACAATAGATTGGTTTGGTGTTTATACAGATTAAAATATCAAACAATAGATTGGTTTGGTGTTTATACAGATTAAAATGTCAAAAAACAGATTGGTTTGGTGTTTATACAGAATAAAATGTCAAACAATAGATTGGTTTGGTGTTTATACAGAATAAAATGTCAAACAATAGATTGGTTTGGTGTTTATACAGATGAAAATGATCAAACAATAGATTGGTTTGGTGTTTATACAGATTAAAATGTCAAACAATAGATTGGTTTGGTGTTTTTTCAGATTAAAATGTCAAACAATAGATTGGATTGGTGTTTATACAGATTAAAATGATCAAACAATAGATTGGTTTGGTGTTTATATAGATTAAAATGATCAAACAATAGATTGGTCTGGTGTTTATACAGACTAAAATGATCAAACAATAGATTGGTTTGGTGTTTATACAGATTAAAATGATCAAACAATAGATTGGTCTGGTGTTTATACAGATTAAACTGATCAAACAATAGATTGGTTTGGTGTTTATACAGATTAAAATGTCAAACGGTAGATTGGTTTGGTGTTTATACAGATTAAAATGTCAAACAATAGATTGGTTTGGTGTTTATACAGATTAAAATGTCAAACAATAGATTGGTTTGGTGTTTATACAGATTGGAATGATCAAACAATAGATTGGTTTGGTGTTTATACAGATTAAAATGTCAAACAATAGATTGGTTTGGTGTTTATACAGATTAAAATATCAAACAATAGATTGGTTTGGTGTTTATACAGATTAAAATGATCAAAAAATAGACTGGTTTGTTGATTATACAGATTAAAATGTCAAACAATAGATTGGTTTGGTGTTTATACAGATTAAAATGGTCAAATAGATTGGTTTGGTGTTTATACAGATTAAAATGTCAAACAATAGATTAGTTTGGTGTTTATACAAATTAAAATGTCAAACAATAGATTGTTTGGTGTTTATACAGATTGGAATGATCAAACAATAGATTGGTTTGGTGTTTATACAGATTAAAATGTCAAACAATAGATTGGTTTGGTGTTTATACAGATTAAAATATCAAACAATAGATTGGTTTGGTGTTTATACAGATTAAAATGATCAAAAAATAGACTGGTTTGTTGATTATACAGATTAAAATGTCAAACAATAGATTGGTTTGGTGTTTATACAGATTAAAATGGTCAAACAATAGATTGGTTTGGTGTTTATACAGATTAAAATGTCAAACAATAGATTAGTTTGGTGTTTATACAAATTAAAATGTCAAACAATAGATTGTTTGGTGTTTATACAGATTAAAATGTCAAACAATAGATTGGTTTGGTTTTTATACAGATTAAAATGTCAAACAACAGATTGGTTTGGTGTTTATACAGATTAAAATGTCAAACAATAGATTGGATTGGTGTTTATACAGATTAAAATGATCAAACAATAGATTGGTTTGGTGTTTATATAGATTAAAATGATCAAACAATAGATTGGTCTGGTGTTTATACAGACTAAAATGATCAAAAAATAGATTGGTTTGGTGTTTATACAGATTAAAATGTCAAACGGTAGATTGGTTTGGTGTTTATACAGATTAAAATGTCAAACAATAGATTGGTTTGGTGTTTATACAGATTAAAATGTCAAACAATAGATTGGTTTGGTGTTTATACAGATTAAAATATCAAACAATAGATTGGTTTGGTGTTTATACAGATTAAAATGTCAAAAAACAGATTGGTTTGGTGTTTATACAGAATAAAATGTCAAACAATAGATTGGTTTGGTGTTTATACAGAATAAAATGTCAAACAATAGATTGGTTTGGTGTTTATACAGATGAAAATGATCAAACAATAGATTGGTTTGGTGTTTATACAGATTAAAATGTCAAACAATAGATTGGTTTGGTGTTTTTTCAGATTAAAATGTCAAACAATAGATTGGATTGGTGTTTATACAGATTAAAATGATCAAACAATAGATTGGTTTGGTGTTTATATAGATTAAAATGATCAAACAATAGATTGGTCTGGTGTTTATACAGACTAAAATGATCAAACAATAGATTGGTTTGGTGTTTATACAGATTAAAATGATCAAACAATAGATTGGTCTGGTGTTTATACAGATTAAACTGATCAAACAATAGATTGGTTTGGTGTTTATACAGATTAAAATGTCAAACGGTAGATTGGTTTGGTGTTTATACAGATTAAAATGTCAAACAATAGATTGGTTTGGTGTTTATACAGATTAAAATGTCAAACAATAGATTGGTTTGGTGTTTATACAGATTGGAATGATCAAACAATAGATTGGTTTGGTGTTTATACAGATTAAAATGTCAAACAATAGATTGGTTTGGTGTTTATACAGATTAAAATATCAAACAATAGATTGGTTTGGTGTTTATACAGATTAAAATGATCAAAAAATAGACTGGTTTGTTGATTATACAGATTAAAATGTCAAACAATAGATTGGTTTGGTGTTTATACAGATTAAAATGGTCAAATAGATTGGTTTGGTGTTTATACAGATTAAAATGTCAAACAATAGATTAGTTTGGTGTTTATACAAATTAAAATGTCAAACAATATATTGTTTGGTGTTTATACAGATTGGAATGATCAAACAATAGATTGGTTTGGTGTTTATACAGATTAAAATGTCAAACAATAGATTGGTTTGGTGTTTATACAGATTAAAATATCAAACAATAGATTGGTTTGGTGTTTATACAGATTAAAATGATCAAAAAATAGACTGGTTTGTCGATTATACAGATTAAAATGTCAAACAATAGATTGGTTTGGTGTTTATACAGATTAAAATGGTCAAACAATAGATTGGTTTGGTGTTTATACAGATTAAAATGTCAAACAATAGATTAGTTTGGTGTTTATACAAATTAAAATGTCAAACAATAGATTGTTTGGTGTTTATACAGATTAAAATGTCAAACAATAGATTGGTTTGGTTTTTATACAGATTAAAATGTCAAACAATAGATTGGTTTGGTGTTTTTTCAGATTAAAATGTCAAACAATAGATTGGATTGGTGTTTATACAGATTAAAATGATCAAACAATAGATTGGTTTGGTGTTTATATAGATTAAAATGATCAAACAATAGATTGGTCTGGTGTTTATACAGACTAAAATGATCAAACAATAGATTGGTTTGGTGTTTATACAGATTAAAATGATCAAACAATAGATTGGTCTGGTGTTTATACAGATTAAACTGATCAAACAATAGATTGGTTTGGTGTTTATACAGATTAAAATGTCAAACGGTAGATTGGTTTGGTGTTTATACAGATTAAAATGTCAAACAATAGATTGGTTTGGTGTTTATACAGATTAAAATGTCAAACAATAGATTGGTTTGGTGTTTATACAGATTGGAATGATCAAACAATAGATTGGTTTGGTGTTTATACAGATTAAAATGTCAAACAATAGATTGGTTTGGTGTTTATACAGATTAAAATATCAAACAATAGATTGGTTTGGTGTTTATACAGATTAAAATGATCAAAAAATAGACTGGTTTGTTGATTATACAGATTAAAATGTCAAACAATAGATTGGTTTGGTGTTTATACAGATTAAAATGGTCAAATAGATTGGTTTGGTGTTTATACAGATTAAAATGTCAAACAATAGATTAGTTTGGTGTTTATACAAATTAAAATGTCAAACAATATATTGTTTGGTGTTTATACAGATTGGAATGATCAAACAATAGATTGGTTTGGTGTTTATACAGATTAAAATGTCAAACAATAGATTGGTTTGGTGTTTATACAGATTAAAATGATCAAACAATAGATTGGTTTGGTGTTTATATAGATTAAAATGATCAAACAATAGATTGGTCTGGTGTTTATACAGACTAAAATGATCAAACAATAGATTGGTTTGGGGTTTATATAGATTAAAATGATCAAACAATAGATTGGTCTGGTGTTTATACAGACTAAACTGATCAAACAATAGATTGGTTTGGTGTTTATACAGATTAAAATGTCAAACGGTAGATTGGTTTGGTGTTTATACAGATTAAAATGTCAAACAATAGATTGGTTTGGTGTTTATACAGATTAAAATGTCAAACAATAGATTGGTTTGGTGTTTATACAGATTGGAATGATCAAACAATAGATTGGTTTGGTGTTTATACAGATTAAAATGTCAAACAATAGATTGGTTTGGTGTTTATACAAATTAAAATGTCAAACAATAGATTGTTTGGTGTTTATACAGATTAAAATGTCAAACAATAGATTGGTTTGGTTTTTATACAGATTAAAATGTCAAACAACAGATTGGTTTGGTGTTTATACAGATTAAAATGTCAAACAATAGATTGGTTTGGTGTTTATACAGAATAAAATGTCAAACAATAGATTGGTTTGGTGTTTATACAAATTAAAATGTCAAACAATAGATTGGTTTGGTGTCTATACAGATTAAAATGATCAAACAATAGATTGGTTTGGTGTTTATGCAGATTAAAATGTCAAACAATAGATTAGTTTGGTGTTTATACAGATTAAAATGTCAAACAATAGATTGGATTGGTGTTTATACAGATTAAAATGATCAAACAATAGATTGGTTTGGTGTTTATATAGATTAAAATGATCAAACAATAGATTGGTTTGGTGTTTATATAGATTAAAATGATCAAACAATAGATTGGTCTGGTGTTTATACAGACTAAAATGATCAAAAAATAGATTGGTTTGGTGTTTATACAGATTAAAATGTCAAACAGTAGATTGGTTTGGTGTTTATACAGATTAAAATATCAAACAATAGATTGGTTTGGTGTTTATACAGATTAAAATGTCAAAAAACAGATTGGTTTGGTGTTTATACAGAATAAAATGTCAAACAATAGATTGGTTTGGTGTTTATACAGAATAAAATGTCAAACAATAGATTGGTTTGGTGTTTATACAGATGAAAATGATCAAACAATAGATTGGTTTGGTGTTTATACAGATTAAAATGTCAAACAATAGATTGGTTTGGTGTTTATACAGATTAAAATGTCAAACAATAGATTGGATTGGTGTTTATACAGATTAAAATGATCAAACAATAGATTGGTTTGGTGTTTATATAGATTAAAATGATCAAACAATAGATTGGTCTGGTGTTTATACAGACTAAAATGATCAAACAATAGATTGGTTTGGTGTTTATACAGATTAAAATGATCAAACAATAGATTGGTCTGGTGTTTATACAGACTAAACTGATCAAACAATAGATTGGTTTGGTGTTTATACAGATTAAAATGTCAAACGGTAGATTGGTTTGGTGTTTATACAGAATAAAATGTCAAACAATAGATTGGTTTGGTGTTTATACAGATTAAAATGTCAAACAATAGATTGGTTTGGTGTTTATACAGATTGGAATGATCAAACAATAGATTGGTTTGGTGTTTATACAGATTAAAATGTCAAACAATAGATTGGTTTGGTGTTTATACAGATTAAAATATCAAACAATAGATTGGTTTGGTGTTTATACAGATTAAAATGATCAAAAAATAGACTGTTTTGTTGATTATACAGATTAAAATGTCAAACAATAGATTGGTTTGGTGTTTATACAGATTAAAATGGTCAAACAATAGATTGGTTTGATGTTTATACAGATTAAAATGTCAAACAATAGATTAGTTTGGTGTTTATACAAATTAAAATGTCAAACAATAGATTGTTTGGTGTTTATACAGATTGGAATGATCAAACAATAGATTGGTTTGGTGTTTATACAGATTAAAATGTCAAACAATAGATTGGTTTGGTGTTTATACAGATTAAAATATCAAACAATAGATTGGTTTGGTGTTTATACAGATTAAAATGATCAAAAAATAGACTGGTTTGTTGATTATACAGATTAAAATGTCAAACAATAGATTGGTTTGGTGTTTATACAGATTAAAATGGTCAAACAATAGATTGGTTTGGTGTTTATACAGATTAAAATGTCAAACAATAGATTAGTTTGGTGTTTATACAAATTAAAATGTCAAACAATAGATTGTTTGGTGTTTATACAGATTAAAATGTCAAACAATAGATTGGTTTGGTTTTTATACAGATTAAAATGTCAAACAACAGATTGGTTTGGTGTTTATACAGATTAAAATGTCAAACAATAGATTGGTTTGGTGTTTATACAGATTAAAATGTCAAAAAACAGATTGGTTTGGTGTTTATACAGAATAAAATGACAAACAATAGATTGGTTTGGTGTTTATACAGATTAAAATGTCAAACAATAGATTGGTTTGGTGTCTATACAGATTAAAATGATCAAACAATAGATTGGTTTGGTGTTTATGCAGATTAAAATGTCAAACAATAGATTAGTTTGGTGTTTATACAGATTAAAATGTCAAACAATAGATTGGATTGGTGTTTATACAGATTAAAATGATCAAACAATAGATTGGTTTGGTGTTTATATAGATTAAAATGATCAAACAATAGATTGGTCTGGTGTTTATACAGACTAAAATGATCAAAAAATAGATTGTTTTGGTGTTTATACAGATTAAAATGTCAAACGGTAGATTGGTTTGGTGTTTATACAGATTAAAATATCAAAAAACAGATTGGTTTGGTGTTTATACAGAATAAAATGTCAAACAATAGATTGGTTTGGTGTTTATACAGATTAAAATGTCAAACAATAGATTGGTTTGGTGTCTATACAGATCAAAATGATCAAACAATAGATTGGTTTGGTGTTTATGCAGATTAAAATGTCAAACAATAGATTAGTTTGGTGTTTATACAGATTAAAATGTCAAACAATAGATTGGATTGGTGTTTATACAGATTAAAATGATCAAACAATAGATTGGTTTGGTGTTTATATAGATTAAAATGATCAAACAATAGATTGGTCTGGTGTTTATACAGACTAAAATGATCAAAAAATAGATTGGTTTGGTGTTTATACAGATTAAAATGTCAAACGGTAGATTGGTTTGGTGTTTATACAGATTAAAATGTCAAACAATAGATTGGTTTGGTGTTTATACAGATTAAAATGTCAAACAATAGATTGGTTTGGTGTTTATACAGATTAAAATATCAAACAATAGATTGGTTTGGTGTTTATACAGATTAAAATGTCAAAAAACAGATTGGTTTGGTGTTTATACAGAATAAAATGTCAAACAATAGATTGGTTTGGTGTTTATACAGAATAAAATGTCAAACAATAGATTGGTTTGGTGTTTATACAGATGAAAATGATCAAACAATAGATTGGTTTGGTGTTTATACAGATTAAAATGTCAAACAATAGATTGGTTTGGTGTTTTTTCAGATTAAAATGTCAAACAATAGATTGGATTGGTGTTTATACAGATTAAAATGATCAAACAATAGATTGGTTTGGTGTTTATATAGATTAAAATGATCAAACAATAGATTGGTCTGGTGTTTATACAGACTAAAATGATCAAACAATAGATTGGTTTGGTGTTTATACAGATTAAAATGATCAAACAATAGATTGGTCTGGTGTTTATACAGATTAAACTGATCAAACAATAGATTGGTTTGGTGTTTATACAGATTAAAATGTCAAACGGTAGATTGGTTTGGTGTTTATACAGATTAAAATGTCAAACAATAGATTGGTTTGGTGTTTATACAGATTAAAATGTCAAACAATAGATTGGTTTGGTGTTTATACAGATTGGAATGATCAAACAATAGATTGGATTGGTGTTTATACAGATTAAAATGTCAAACAATAGATTGGTTTGGTGTTTATACAAATTAAAATATCAAACAATAGATTGGTTTGGTGTTTATACAGATTAAAATGATCAAAAAATAGACTGGTTTGTTGATTATACAGATTAAAATGTCAAACAATAGATTGGTTTGGTGTTTATACAGATTAAAATGGTCAAATAGATTGGTTTGGTGTTTATACAGATTAAAATGTCAAACAATAGATTAGTTTGGTGTTTATACAAATTAAAATGTCAAACAATAGATTGTTTGGTGTTTATACAGATTGGAATGATCAAACAATAGATTGGTTTGGTGTTTATACAGATTAAAATGTCAAACAATAGATTGGTTTGGTGTTTATTCAGATTAAAATATCAAACAATAGATTGGTTTGGTGTTTATACAGATTAAAATGATCAAAAAATAGACTGGTTTGTTGATTATACAGATTAAAATGTCAAACAATAGATTGGTTTGGTGTTTATACAGATTAAAATGGTCAAACAATAGATTGGTTTGGTGTTTATACAGATTAAAATGTCAAACAATAGATTAGTTTGGTGTTTATACAAATTAAAATGTCAAACAATAGATTGTTTGGTGTTTATACAGATTAAAATGTCAAACAATAGATTGGTTTGGTTTTTATACAGATTAAAATGTCAAACAACAGATTGGTTTGGTGTTTATACAGATTAAAATGTCAAACAATAGATTGGTTTGGTGTTTATACAGATTAAAATGTCAAAAAACAGATTGGTTTGGTGTTTATACAGAATAAAATGTCAAACAATAGATTGGTTTGGTGTTTATACAGATTAAAATGTCAAACAATAGATTGGTTTGGTGTCTATACAGACTAAAATGATCAAACAATAGATTGGTTTGGTGTTTATGCAGATTAAAATGTCAAACAATAGATTAGTTTGGTGTTTATACAGATTAAAATGTCAAACAATAGATTGGATTGGTGTTTATACAGATTAAAATGATCAAACAATAGATTGGTTTGGTGTTTATACAGATTAAAATGTCAAACAATAGATTGGTTTGGTGTTTATACAGATTAAAATGATCAAAAAATAGACTGGTTTGTTGATTATACAGATTAAAATGTCAAACAATAGATTGGTTTGGTGTTTATACAGATTAAAATGGTCAAATAGATTGGTTTGGTGTTTATACAGATTAAAATGTCAAACAATAGATTAGTTTGGTGTTTATACAAATTAAAATGTCAAACAATAGATTGTTTGGTGTTTATACAGATTGGAATGATCAAACAATAGATTGGTTTGGTGTTTATACAGATTAAAATGTCAAACAATAGATTGGTTTGGTGTTTATACAGATTAAAATATCAAACAATAGATTGGTTTGGTGTTTATACAGATTAAAATGATCAAAAAATAGACTGGTTTGTTGATTATACAGATTAAAATGTCAAACAATAGATTGGTTTGGTGTTTATACAGATTAAAATGGTCAAACAATAGATTGGTTTGGTGTTTATACAGATTAAAATGTCAAACAATAGATTAGTTTGGTGTTTATACAAATTAAAATGTCAAACAATAGATTGTTTGGTGTTTATACAGATTAAAATGTCAAACAATAGATTGGTTTGGTTTTTATACAGATTAAAATGTCAAACAACAGATTGGTTTGGTGTTTATACAGATTAAAATGTCAAACAATAGATTGGTTTGGTGTTTATACAGATTAAAATGTCAAAAAACAGATTGGTTTGGTGTTTATACAGAATAAAATGTCAAACAATAGATTGGTTTGGTGTTTATACAGATTAAAATGTCAAACAATAGATTGGTTTGGTGTCTATACAGATTAAAATGATCAAACAATAGATTGGTTTGGTGTTTATGCAGATTAAAATGTCAAACAATAGATTAGTTTGGTGTTTATACAGATTAAAATGTCAAACAATAGATTGGATTGGTGTTTATACAGATTAAAATGATCAAACAATAGATTGGTTTGGTGTTTATACAGATTAAAATGTCAAACAATAGATTGGTTTGGTGTTTATACAGATTAAAATGTCAAAAAACAGATTGGTTTGGTGTTTATACAGAATAAAATGTCAAACAATAGATTGGTTTGGTGTTTATACAGATTAAAATGTCAAACAATAGATTGGTTTGGTGTCTATACAGATTAAAATGATCAAACAATAGATTGGTTTGGTGTTTATGCAGATTAAAATGTCAAACAATAGATTAGTTTGGTGTTTATACAGATTAAAATGTCAAACAATAGATTGGATTGGTGTTTATACAGATAAAATGATCAAACAATAGATTGGTTTGGTGTTTATATAGATTAAAATGATCAAACAATAGATTGGTCTGGTGTTTATACAGACTAAAATGATCAAAAAATAGATTGGTTTGGTGTTTATACAGATTAAAATGTCAAACGGTAGATTGGTTTGGTGTTTATACAGAATAAAATGTCAAACAATAGATTGGTTTGGTGTTTATACAGATTAAAATGTCAAACAATAGATTGGTTTGGTGTCTATACAGATTAAAATGATCAAACAATAGATTGGTTTGGTGTTTATGCAGATTAAAATGTTAAACAATAGATTAGTTTGGTGTTTATACAGATTAAAATGTCAAACAATAGATTGGATTGGTGTTTATACAGATTAAAATGATCAAACAATAGATTGGTTTGGTGTTTATATAGATTAAAATGATCAAACAATAGATTGGTCTGGTGTTTATACAGACTAAAATGATCAAAAAATAGATTGGTTTGGTGTTTATACAGATTAAAATGTCAAACGGTAGATTGGTTTGGTATTTATACAGATTAAAATGTCAAACAATAGATTGGTTTGGTGTTTATACAGATTAAAATGTCAAACAATAGATTGGTTTGGTGTTTATACAGATTAAAATATCAAACAATAGATTGGTTTGGTGTTTATACAGATTAAAATGTCAAAAAACAGATTGGTTTGGTGTTTATACAGAATAAAATGTCAAACAATAGATTGGTTTGGTGTTTATACAGAATAAAATGTCAAACAATAGATTGGTTTGGTGTTTATACAGATGAAAATGATCAAACAATAGATTGGTTTGGTGTTTATACAGATTAAAATGTCAAACAATAGATTGGTTTGGTGTTTTTTCAGATTAAAATGTCAAACAATAGATTGGATTGGTGTTTATACAGATTAAAATGATCAAACAATAGATTGGTTTGGTGTTTATATAGATTAAAATGATCAAACAATAGATTGGTCTGGTGTTTATACAGACTAAAATGATCAAACAATAGATTGGTTTGGTGTTTATACAGATTAAAATGATCAAACAATAGATTGGTCTGGTGTTTATACAGATTAAACTGATCAAACAATAGATTGGTTTGGTGTTTATACAGATTAAAATGTCAAACGGTAGATTGGTTTGGTGTTTATACAGATTAAAATGTCAAACAATAGATTGGTTTGGTGTTTATACAGATTAAAATGTCAAACAATAGATTGGTTTGGTGTTTATACAGATTGGAATGATCAAACAATAGATTGGTTTGGTGTTTATACAGATTAAAATGTCAAACAATAGATTGGTTTGGTGTTTATACAGATTAAAATATCAAACAATAGATTGGTTTGGTGTTTATACAGATTAAAATGATCAAAAAATAGACTGGTTTGTTGATTATACAGATTAAAATGTCAAACAATAGATTGGTTTGGTGTTTATACAGATTAAAATGGTCAAATAGATTGGTTTGGTGTTTATACAGATTAAAATGTCAAACAATAGATTAGTTTGGTGTTTATACAAATTAAAATGTCAAACAATAGATTGTTTGGTGTTTATACAGATTGGAATGATCAAACAATAGATTGGTTTGGTGTTTATACAGATTAAAATGTCAAACAATAGATTGGTTTGGTGTTTATACAGATTAAAATATCAAACAATAGATTGGTTTGGTGTTTATACAGATTAAAATGATCAAAAAATAGACTGGTTTGTTGATTATACAGATTAAAATGTCAAACAATAGATTGGTTTGGTGTTTATACAGATTAAAATGGTCAAACAATAGATTGGTTTGGTGTTTATACAGATTAAAATGTCAAACAATAGATTAGTTTGGTGTTTATACAAATTAAAATGTCAAACAATAGATTGTTTGGTGTTTATACAGATTAAAATGTCAAACAATAGATTGGTTTGGTTTTTATACAGATTAAAATGTCAAACAACAGATTGGTTTGGTGTTTATACAGATTAAAATGTCAAACAATAGATTGGATTGGTGTTTATACAGATTAAAATGATCAAACAATAGATTGGTTTGGTGTTTATATAGATTAAAATGATCAAACAATAGATTGGTTTGGTGTTTATACAGATTAAAATGTCAAACGGTAGATTGGTTTGGTGTTTATACAGATTAAAATGTCAAACAATAGATTGGTTTGGTGTTTATACAGATTAAAATGTCAAACAATAGATTGGTTTGGTGTTTATACAGATTAAAATATCAAACAATAGATTGGTTTGGTGTTTATACAGATTAAAATGTCAAAAAACAGATTGGTTTGGTGTTTATACAGAATAAAATGTCAAACAATAGATTGGTTTGGTGTTTATACAGAATAAAATGTCAAACAATAGATTGGTTTGGTGTTTATACAGATGAAAATGATCAAACAATAGATTGGTTTGGTGTTTATACAGATTAAAATGTCAAACAATAGATTGGTTTGGTGTTTTTTCAGATTAAAATGATCAAAAAATAGACTGGTTTGTTGATTATACAGATTAAAATGTCAAACAATAGATTGGTTTGGTGTTTATACAGATTAAAATGGTCAAATAGATTGGTTTGGTGTTTATACAGATTAAAATGTCAAACAATAGATTAGTTTGGTGTTTATACAAATTAAAATGTCAAACAATAGATTGTTTGGTGTTTATACAGATTGGAATGATCAAACAATAGATTGGTTTGGTGTTTATACAGATTAAAATGTCAAACAATAGATTGGTTTGGTGTTTATACAGATTAAAATATCAAACAATAGATTGGTTTGGTGTTTATACAGATTAAAATGATCAAAAAATAGACTGGTTTGTTGATTATACAGATTAAAATGTCAAACAATAGATTGGTTTGGTGTTTATACAGATTAAAATGGTCAAACAATAGATTGGTTTGGTGTTTATACAGATTAAAATGTCAAACAATAGATTAGTTTGGTGTTTATACAAATTAAAATGTCAAACAATAGATTGTTTGGTGTTTATACAGATTAAAATGTCAAACAATAGATTGGTTTGGTTTTTATACAGATTAAAATGTCAAACAACAGATTGGTTTGGTGTTTATACAGATTAAAATGTCAAACAATAGATTGGATTGGTGTTTATACAGATTAAAATGATCAAACAATAGATTGGTTTGGTGTTTATATAGATTAAAATGATCAAACAATAGATTGGTTTGGTGTTTATACAGATTAAAATGTCAAACGGTAGATTGGTTTGGTGTTTATACAGATTAAAATGTCAAACAATAGATTGGTTTGGTGTTTATACAGATTAAAATGTCAAACAATAGATTGGTTTGGTGTTTATACAGATTAAAATATCAAACAATAGATTGGTTTGGTGTTTATACAGATTAAAATGTCAAAAAACAGATTGGTTTGGTGTTTATACAGAATAAAATGTCAAACAATAGATTGGTTTGGTGTTTATACAGAATAAAATGTCAAACAATAGATTGGTTTGGTGTTTATACAGATGAAAATGATCAAACAATAGATTGGTTTGGTGTTTATACAGATTAAAATGTCAAACAATAGATTGGTTTGGTGTTTTTTCAGATTAAAATGTCAAACAATAGATTGGATTGGTGTTTATACAGATTAAAATGATCAAACAATAGATTGGTTTGGTGTTTATATAGATTAAAATGATCAAACAATAGATTGGTCTGGTGTTTATACAGACTAAAATGATCAAACAATAGATTGGTTTGGTGTTTATACAGATTAAAATGATCAAACAATAGATTGGTCTGTTGTTTATACAGATTAAACTGATCAAACAATAGATTGGTTTGGTGTTTATACAGATTAAAATGTCAAACGGTAGATTGGTTTGGTGTTTATACAGATTAAAATGTCAAACAATAGATTGGTTTGGTGTTTATACAGATTAAAATGTCAAACAATAGATTGGTTTGGTGTTTATACAGATTGGAATGATCAAACAATAGATTGGTTTGGTGTTTATACAGATTAAAATGTCAAACAATAGATTGGTTTGGTGTTTATACAGATTAAAATATCAAACAATAGATTGGTTTGGTGTTTATACAGATTAAAATGATCAAAAAATAGACTGGTTTGTTGATTATACAGATTAAAATGTCAAACAATAGATTGGTTTGGTGTTTATACAGATTAAAATGGTCAAATAGATTGGTTTGGTGTTTATACAGATTAAAATGTCAAACAATAGATTAGTTTGGTGTTTATACAAATTAAAATGTCAAACAATATATTGTTTGGTGTTTATACAGATTGGAATGATCAAACAATAGATTGGTTTGGTGTTTATACAGATTAAAATGTCAAACAATAGATTGGTTTGGTGTTTATACAGATTAAAATATCAAACAATAGATTGGTTTGGTGTTTATACAGATTAAAATGATCAAAAAATAGACTGGTTTGTCGATTATACAGATTAAAATGTCAAACAATAGATTGGTTTGGTGTTTATACAGATTAAAATGGTCAAACAATAGATTGGTTTGGTGTTTATACAGATTAAAATGTCAAACAATAGATTAGTTTGGTGTTTATACAAATTAAAATGTCAAACAATAGATTGTTTGGTGTTTATACAGATTAAAATGTCAAACAATAGATTGGTTTGGTTTTTATACAGATTAAAATGTCAAACAACAGATTGGTTTGGTGTTTATACAGATTAAAATGTCAAACAATAGATTGGTTTGGTGTTTATACAGATTAAAATGTCAAAAAACAGATTGGTTTGGTGTTTATACAGAATAAAATGTCAAACAATAGATTGGTTTGGTGTTTATACAGATTAAAATGTCAAACAATAGATTGGTTTGGTGTCTATACAGATTAAAATGATCAAACAATAGATTGGTTTGGTGTTTATGCAGAATAAAATGTCAAACAATAGATTAGTTTGGTGTTTATACAGATTAAAATGTCAAACAATAGATTGGATTGGTGTTTATACAGATTAAAATGATCAAACAATAGATTGGTTTGGTGTTTATACAGAATAAAATGTCAAACAATAGATTGGTTTGGTGTTTATACAGATGAAAATGATCAAACAATAGATTGGTTTGGTGTTTATACAGATTAAAATGTCAAACAATAGATTGGTTTGGTGTTTATACAGATTAAAATGTCAAACAATAGATTGGATTGGTGTTTATACAGATTAAAATGATCAAACAATAGATTGGTTTGGTGTTTATATAGATTAAAATGATCAAACAATAGATTGGTCTGGTGTTTATACAGACTAAAATGATCAAACAATAGATTGGTTTGGTGTTTATACAGATTAAAATGATCAAACAATAGATTGGTCTGGTGTTTATACAGATTAAACTGATCAAACAATAGATTGGTTTGGTGTTTATACAGATTAAAATGTCAAACGGTAGATTGGTTTGGTGTTTATACAGATTAAAATGTCAAACAATAGATTGGTTTGGTGTTTATACAGATTAAAATGTCAAACAATAGATTGGTTTGGTGTTTATACAGATTGGAATGATCAAACAATAGATTGGTTTGGTGTTTATACAGATTAAAATGTCAAACAATAGATTGGTTTGGTGTTTATACAGATTAAAATATCAAACAATAGATTGGTTTGGTGTTTATACAGATTAAAATGATCAAAAAATAGACTGGTTTGTTGATTATACAGATTAAAATGTCAAACAATAGATTGGTTTGGTGTTTATACAGATTAAAATGGTCAAATAGATTGGTTTGGTGTTTATACAGATTAAAATGTCAAACAATAGATTAGTTTGGTGTTTATACAAATTAAAATGTCAAACAATAGATTGTTTGGTGTTTATACAGATTGGAATGATCAAACAATAGATTGGTTTGGTGTTTATACAGATTAAAATGTCAAACAATAGATTGGTTTGGTGTTTATACAGATTAAAATATCAAACAATAGATTGGTTTGGTGTTTATACAGATTAAAATGATCAAAAAATAGACTGGTTTGTTGATTATACAGATTAAAATGTCAAACAATAGATTGGTTTGGTGTTTATACAGATTAAAATGGTCAAACAATAGATTGGTTTGGTGTTTATACAGATTAAAATGTCAAACAATAGATTAGTTTGGTGTTTATACAAATTAAAATGTCAAACAATAGATTGTTTGGTGTTTATACAGATTAAAATGTCAAACAATAGATTGGTTTGGTTTTTATACAGATTAAAATGTCAAACAACAGATTAGTTTGGTGTTTATACAGATTAAAATGTCAAACAATAGATTGGTTTGGTGTTTATACAGATTAAAATGTCAAAAAACAGATTGGTTTGGTGTTTATACAGAATAAAATGTCAAACAATAGATTGGTTTGGTGTTTATACAGATTAAAATGTCAAACAATAGATTGGTTTGGTGTCTATACAGATTAAAATGATCAAACAATAGATTGGTTTGGTGTTTATGCAGATTAAAATGTCAAACAATAGATTAGTTTGGTGTTTATACAGATTAAAATGTCAAACAATAGATTGGATTGGTGTTTATACAGATTAAAATGATCAAACAATAGATTGGTTTGGTGTTTATATAGATTAAAATGATCAAACAATAGATTGGTCTGGTGTTTATACAGACTAAAATGATCAAAAAATAGATTGGTTTGGTGTTTATACAGATTAAAATGTCAAACGGTAGATTGGTTTGGTGTTTATACAGATTAAAATGTCAAACAATAGATTGGTTTGGTGTTTATACAGATTAAAATGTCAAACAATAGATTGGTTTGGTGTTTATACAGATTAAAATATCAAACAATAGATTGGTTTGGTGTTTATACAGATTAAAATGTCAAAAAACAGATTGGTTTGGTGTTTATACAGAATAAAATGTCAAACAATAGATTGGTTTGGTGTTTATACAGAATAAAATGTCAAACAATAGATTGGTTTGGTGTTTATACAGATGAAAATGATCAAACAATAGATTGGTTTGGTGTTTATACAGATTAAAATGTCAAACAATAGATTGGTTTGGTGTTTATACAGATTAAAATGTCAAACAATAGATTGGATTGGTGTTTATACAGATTAAAATGATCAAACAATAGATTGGTTTGGTGTTTATACAGATTAAAATGATCAAACAATAGATTGGTCTGGTGTTTATACAGACTAAACTGATCAAACAATAGATTGGTTTGGTGTTTATACAGATTAAAATGTCAAACGGTAGATTGGTTTGGTGTTTATACAGATTAAAATGTCAAACAATAGATTGGTTTGGTGTTTATACAGATTAAAATGTCAAACAATAGATTGGTTTGGTGTTTATACAGATTGGAATGATCAAACAATATATTGGTTTGGTGTTTATACAGATTAAAATGTCAAACAATAGATTGGTTTGGTGTTTATACAGATTAAAATATCAAACAATAGATTGGTTTGGTGTTTATACAGATTAAAATGATCAAAAAATAGACTGGTTTGTTGATTATACAGATTAAAATGTCAAACAATAGATTGGTTTGGTGTTTATACAGATTAAAATGGTCAAACAATAGATTGGTTTGGTGTTTATACAGATTAAAATGTCAAACAATAGATTGGTTTGGTGTTTATACAGATTAAAATGTCAAACAACAGATTGGTTTGGTGTTTATACAGATTAAAATGTCAAACAATAGATTGGTTTGGTGTTTATACAGATTAAAATGTCAAAAAACAGATTGGTTTGGTGTTTATACAGAATAAAATGTCAAACAATAGATTGGTTTGGTGTTTATACAGATTAAAATGTCAAACAATAGATTGGTTTGGTGTCTATACAGATTAAAATGATCAAACAATAGATTGGTTTGGTGTTTATACAGATTAAAATGATCAAAAAATAGACTGGTTTGTTGATTATACAGATTAAAATGTCAAACAATAGATTGGTTTGGTGTTTATACAGATTAAAATGGTCAAACAATAGATTGGTTTGGTGTCTATACAGATTAAAATATCAAACAATAGATTGGTTTGGTGTTTATACAGATTAAAATGATCAAAAAATAGACTGGTTTGTTGATTATACAGATTAAAATGTCAAACAATAGATTGGTTTGGTGTTTATACAGATTAAAATGGTCAAACAATAGATTGGTTTGGTGTTTATACAGATTAAAATGTCAAACAATAGATTGGTTTGGTGTTTATACAGATTAAAATGTCAAACAACAGATTGGTTTGGTGTTTATACAGATTAAAATGTCAAACAATAGATTGGTTTGGTGTTTATACAGATTAAAATGTCAAAAAACAGATTGGTTTGGTGTTTATACAGATTAAAATGTCAAACAATAGATTGGTTTGGTGTTTATACAGATTAAAATGTCAAAAAACAGATTGGTTTGGTGTTTATACAGAATAAAATGTCAAACAATAGATTGGTTTGGTGTTTATGCAGATTAAAATGTCAAACAATAGATTAGTTTGGTGTTTATACAGATTAAAATGTCAAACAATAGATTGGATTGGTGTTTATACAGATTAAAATGATCAAACAATAGATTGGTTTGGTGTTTATATAGATTAAAATGATCAAACAATAGATTGGTCTGGTGTTTATACAGACTAAAATGATCAAAAAATAGATTGGTTTGGTGTTTATACAGATTAAAATGTCAAACGGTAGATTGGTTTGGTGTTTATACAGATTAAAATGTCAAACAATAGATTGGTTTGGTGTTTATACAGATTAAAATGTCAAACAATAGATTGATTTGGTGTTTATACAGATTAAATATCAAACAATAGATTGGTTTGGTGTTTATACAGATTAAAATGTCAAAAAACAGATTGTATTGGTGTTTATACAGAATAAAATGTCAAACAATAGATTGGTTTGGTGTTTATACAGAATAAAATGTCAAACAATAGATTGGTTTGGTGTTTATACAGATGAAAATGATCAAACAATAGATTGGTTTGGTGTTTATACAGATTAAAATGTCAAACAATAGATTGGTTTGGTGTTTATACAGATTAAAATGTCAAACAATAGATTGGATTGGTGTTTATACAGATTAAAATGATCAAACAATAGATTGGTTTGGTGTTTATATAGATTAAAATGATCAAACAATAGATTGGTCTGGTGTTTATACAGACTAAAATGATCAAACAATAGATTGGTTTGGTGTTTATACATATTAAAATGTCAATAGATTGGTTTGGTGTTTATATAGATTAAAATGATCAAACAATAGATTGGTCTGGTGTTTATACAGAATAAAATGTCAAACAATAGATTGGTTTGGTGTTTATACAGATGAAAATGATCAAACAATAGAATGGTTTGGTGTTTATACAGATTAAAATGATCAAACAATAGATTGGTTTGGTGTTAATACAGATTAAAATGTCAAACAATAGATTGGATTGGTGTTTATACAGAATAAAATGATCAAACAATAGATTGGTTTGGTGTTTATATAGATTAAAATGATCAAACAATAGATTGGTCTGGTGTTTATACAGACTAAAATGATCAAAAAATAGATTGGTTTGGTGTTTATACAGATTAAAATGTCAAACGGTAGATTGGTTTGGTGTTTATACAGATTAAAATGTCAAACAATAGAATGGTTTGGTGTTTATACAGATTAAAATGTCAAACAATAGATTGGTTTGGTGTTTATACAGAATAAAATGTCAAACAATAGATTGGTTTGGTGTTTATACAGAATAAAATGTCAAACAATAGATTGGTTTGGTGTTTATACAGATGAAAATGATCAAACAATAGATTGGTTTGGTGTTTATACAGATTAAAATGTCAAACAATAGATTGGTTTGGTGTTTATACAGATTAAAATGTCAAACAATAGATTGGTTTGGTGTTTATACAGAATAAAATGTCAAACAATAGATTGGTTTGGTGTTTATACAGATGAAAATGATCAAACAATAGATTGGTTTGGTGTTTATACAGATTAAAATGGTCAAATAGATTGGTTTGGTGTTTATACAGATTAAAATGTCAAACAATAGATTAGTTTGGTGTTTATACAAATTAAAATGTCAAACAATAGATTGTTTGGTGTTTATACAGATTGGAATGATCAAACAATAGATTGGTTTGGTGTTTATACAGATTAAAATGTCAAACAATAGATTGGTTTGGTGTTTATACAGATTAAAATATCAAACAATAGATTGGTTTGGTGTTTATACAGATTAAAATGATCAAAAAATAGACTGGTTTGTTGATTATACAGATTAAAATGTCAAACAATAGATTGGTTTGG
Organism: Bathymodiolus brooksi; assembly: GCA_963680875.1. Classification (NCBI taxonomy): domain Eukaryota; kingdom Metazoa; phylum Mollusca; class Bivalvia; order Mytilida; family Modiolidae; genus Bathymodiolus; species Bathymodiolus brooksi. The sequence continues at coordinate 6,652,795 of OY804580.1, read as the reverse complement.
TGTTTATACAGATTAAAATGGTCAAACAATAGATTGGTTTGGTGTTTATACAGATTAAAATGTCAAACAATAGATTAGTTTGGTGTTTATACAAATTAAAATGTCAAACAATAGATTGTTTGGTGTTTATACAGATTAAAATGTCAAACAATAGATTGGTTTGGTTTTTATACAGATTAAAATGTCAAACAACAGATTAGTTTGGTGTTTATACAGATTAAAATGTCAAACAATAGATTGGTTTGGTGTTTATACAGATTAAAATGTCAAAAAACAGATTGGTTTGGTGTTTATACAGAATAAAATGTCAAACAATAGATTGGTTTGGTGTTTATACAGATTAAAATGTCAAACAATAGATTGGTTTGGTGTCTATACAGATTAAAATGATCAAACAATAGATTGGTTTGGTGTTTATGCAGATTAAAATGTCAAACAATAGATTAGTTTGGTGTTTATACAGATTAAAATGTCAAACAATAGATTGGATTGGTGTTTATACAGATTAAAATGATCAAACAATAGATTGGTTTGGTGTTTATATAGATTAAAATGATCAAACAATAGATTGGTCTGGTGTTTATACAGACTAAAATGATCAAAAAATAGATTGGTTTGGTGTTTATACAGATTAAAATGTCAAACGGTAGATTGGTTTGGTGTTTATACAGATTAAAATGTCAAACAATAGATTGGTTTGGTGTTTATACAGATTAAAATGTCAAACAATAGATTGGTTTGGTGTTTATACAGATTAAAATATCAAACAATAGATTGGTTTGGTGTTTATACAGATTAAAATGTCAAAAAACAGATTGGTTTGGTGTTTATACAGAATAAAATGTCAAACAATAGATTGGTTTGGTGTTTATACAGAATAAAATGTCAAACAATAGATTGGTTTGGTGTTTATACAGATGAAAATGATCAAACAATAGATTGGTTTGGTGTTTATACAGATTAAAATGTCAAACAATAGATTGGTTTGGTGTTTATACAGATTAAAATGTCAAACAATAGATTGGATTGGTGTTTATACAGATTAAAATGATCAAACAATAGATTGGTTTGGTGTTTATACAGATTAAAATGATCAAACAATAGATTGGTCTGGTGTTTATACAGACTAAACTGATCAAACAATAGATTGGTTTGGTGTTTATACAGATTAAAATGTCAAACGGTAGATTGGTTTGGTGTTTATACAGATTAAAATGTCAAACAATAGATTGGTTTGGTGTTTATACAGATTAAAATGTCAAACAATAGATTGGTTTGGTGTTTATACAGATTGGAATGATCAAACAATATATTGGTTTGGTGTTTATACAGATTAAAATGTCAAACAATAGATTGGTTTGGTGTTTATACAGATTAAAATATCAAACAATAGATTGGTTTGGTGTTTATACAGATTAAAATGATCAAAAAATAGACTGGTTTGTTGATTATACAGATTAAAATGTCAAACAATAGATTGGTTTGGTGTTTATACAGATTAAAATGGTCAAACAATAGATTGGTTTGGTGTTTATACAGATTAAAATGTCAAACAATAGATTGGTTTGGTGTTTATACAGATTAAAATGTCAAACAACAGATTGGTTTGGTGTTTATACAGATTAAAATGTCAAACAATAGATTGGTTTGGTGTTTATACAGATTAAAATGTCAAAAAACAGATTGGTTTGGTGTTTATACAGAATAAAATGTCAAACAATAGATTGGTTTGGTGTTTATACAGATTAAAATGTCAAACAATAGATTGGTTTGGTGTCTATACAGATTAAAATGATCAAACAATAGATTGGTTTGGTGTTTATACAGATTAAAATGATCAAAAAATAGACTGGTTTGTTGATTATACAGATTAAAATGTCAAACAATAGATTGGTTTGGTGTTTATACAGATTAAAATGGTCAAACAATAGATTGGTTTGGTGTCTATACAGATTAAAATATCAAACAATAGATTGGTTTGGTGTTTATACAGATTAAAATGATCAAAAAATAGACTGGTTTGTTGATTATACAGATTAAAATGTCAAACAATAGATTGGTTTGGTGTTTATACAGATTAAAATGGTCAAACAATAGATTGGTTTGGTGTTTATACAGATTAAAATGTCAAACAATAGATTGGTTTGGTGTTTATACAGATTAAAATGTCAAACAACAGATTGGTTTGGTGTTTATACAGATTAAAATGTCAAACAATAGATTGGTTTGGTGTTTATACAGATTAAAATGTCAAAAAACAGATTGGTTTGGTGTTTATACAGATTAAAATGTCAAACAATAGATTGGTTTGGTGTTTATACAGATTAAAATGTCAAAAAACAGATTGGTTTGGTGTTTATACAGAATAAAATGTCAAACAATAGATTGGTTTGGTGTTTATGCAGATTAAAATGTCAAACAATAGATTAGTTTGGTGTTTATACAGATTAAAATGTCAAACAATAGATTGGATTGGTGTTTATACAGATTAAAATGATCAAACAATAGATTGGTTTGGTGTTTATATAGATTAAAATGATCAAACAATAGATTGGTCTGGTGTTTATACAGACTAAAATGATCAAAAAATAGATTGGTTTGGTGTTTATACAGATTAAAATGTCAAACGGTAGATTGGTTTGGTGTTTATACAGATTAAAATGTCAAACAATAGATTGGTTTGGTGTTTATACAGATTAAAATGTCAAACAATAGATTGATTTGGTGTTTATACAGATTAAATATCAAACAATAGATTGGTTTGGTGTTTATACAGATTAAAATGTCAAAAAACAGATTGTATTGGTGTTTATACAGAATAAAATGTCAAACAATAGATTGGTTTGGTGTTTATACAGAATAAAATGTCAAACAATAGATTGGTTTGGTGTTTATACAGATGAAAATGATCAAACAATAGATTGGTTTGGTGTTTATACAGATTAAAATGTCAAACAATAGATTGGTTTGGTGTTTATACAGATTAAAATGTCAAACAATAGATTGGATTGGTGTTTATACAGATTAAAATGATCAAACAATAGATTGGTTTGGTGTTTATATAGATTAAAATGATCAAACAATAGATTGGTCTGGTGTTTATACAGACTAAAATGATCAAACAATAGATTGGTTTGGTGTTTATACATATTAAAATGTCAATAGATTGGTTTGGTGTTTATATAGATTAAAATGATCAAACAATAGATTGGTCTGGTGTTTATACAGAATAAAATGTCAAACAATAGATTGGTTTGGTGTTTATACAGATGAAAATGATCAAACAATAGAATGGTTTGGTGTTTATACAGATTAAAATGATCAAACAATAGATTGGTTTGGTGTTAATACAGATTAAAATGTCAAACAATAGATTGGATTGGTGTTTATACAGAATAAAATGATCAAACAATAGATTGGTTTGGTGTTTATATAGATTAAAATGATCAAACAATAGATTGGTCTGGTGTTTATACAGACTAAAATGATCAAAAAATAGATTGGTTTGGTGTTTATACAGATTAAAATGTCAAACGGTAGATTGGTTTGGTGTTTATACAGATTAAAATGTCAAACAATAGAATGGTTTGGTGTTTATACAGATTAAAATGTCAAACAATAGATTGGTTTGGTGTTTATACAGAATAAAATGTCAAACAATAGATTGGTTTGGTGTTTATACAGAATAAAATGTCAAACAATAGATTGGTTTGGTGTTTATACAGATGAAAATGATCAAACAATAGATTGGTTTGGTGTTTATACAGATTAAAATGTCAAACAATAGATTGGTTTGGTGTTTATACAGATTAAAATGTCAAACAATAGATTGGATTGGTGTTTATACAGATTAAAATGATCAAACAATAGATTGGTTTGGTGTTTATATAGATTAAAATGATCAAACAATAGATTGGTCTGGTGTTTATACAGACTAAAATGATCAAACAATAGATTGGTTTGGTGTTTATACAGATTAAAATGATCAAACAATAGATTGGTCTGGTGTTTATACAGACTAAACTGATCAAACAATAGATTGGTTTGGTCTTTATACAGATTAAAATGTCAAACGGTAGATTGGTTTGGTGTTTATACAGATTAAAATGTCAAACAATAGATTGGTTTGGTGTTTATACAGATTAAAATGTCAAACAATAGATTTTTTGGTGTTTATACAGATTAAAATGTCAAACAATAGATTGGTTTGGTTTTTATACAGATTAAAATGTCAAACAACAGATTGGTTTGGTGTTTATACAGATTAAAATGTCAAACAATAGATTGGTTTGGTGTTTATACAGATTAAAATGTCAAAAAACAGATTGGTTTGGTGTTTATACAGAATAAAATGTCAAACAATAGATTGGTTTGGTGTCTATACAGATTAAAATGATCAAACAATAGATTGGTTTGGTGTTTATGCAGATTAAAATGTCAAACAATAGATTAGTTTGGTGTTTATACAGATTAAAATGATCAAACAATAGATTGGTCTGGTGTTTATACAGACTAAACTGATCAAACAATAGATTGGTTTGGTGTTTATACAGATTAAAATGTCAAACAATAGATTGGTTTGGTGTTTATACAAATTAAAATGTCAAACAATAGATTGTTTGGTGTTTATACAGATTAAAATGTCAAACAATAGATTGGTTTGGTGTCTATACAGATTAAAATGATCAAACAATAGATTGGTTTGGTGTTTATGCAGATTAAAATGTCAAACAATAGATTAGTTTGGTGTTTATACAGATTAAAATGTCAAACAATAGATTGGATTGGTGTTTATACAGATTAAAATGATCAAACAATAGATTGGTTTGGTGTTTATATAGATTAAAATGATCAAACAATAGATTGGTCTAGTGTTTATACAGACTAAAATGATCAAAAAATAGATTGGTTTGGTGTTTATACAGATTAAAATGTCAAACAATAGATTGGTTTGGTGTTTATACAGATTAAAATGTCAAACAATAGATTAGTTTGGTGTTTATACAAATTAAAATGTCAAACAATAGATTGTTTGGTGTTTATACAGATTGGAATGATCAAACAATAGATTGGTTTGGTGTTTATACAGATTAAAATGTCAAACAATAGATTGGTTTGGTGTTTATACAGATTAAAATATCAAACAATAGATTGGTTTGGTGTTTATACAGATTAAAATGATCAAAAAATAGACTGGTTTGTTGATTATACAGATTAAAATGTCAAACAATAGATTGGTTTGGTGTTTATACAGATTAAAATGGTCAAACAATAGATTGGTTTGGTGTTTATACAGATTAAAATGTCAAACAATAGATTAGTTTGGTGTTTATACAAATTAAAATGTCAAACAATAGATTGTTTGGTGTTTATACAGATTAAAATGTCAAACAATAGATTGGTTTGGTTTTTATACAGATTAAAATGTCAAACAACAGATTGGTTTGGTGTTTATACAGATTAAAATGTCAAACAATAGATTGGTTTGGTGTTTATACAGATTAAAATGTCAAAAAACAGATTGGTTTGGTGTTTATACAGAATAAAATGTCAAACAATAGATTGGTTTGGTGTTTATACAGATTAAAATGTCAAACAATAGATTGGTTTGGTGTCTATACAGATTAAAATGATCAAACAATAGATTGGTTTATTGTTTATGCAGATTAAAATGTCAAACAATAGATTAGTTTGGTGTTTATACAGATTAAAATGTCAAACAATAGATTGGATTGGTGTTTATACAGATTAAAATGATCAAACAATAGATTGGTTTGGTGTTTATATAGATTAAAATGATCAAACAATAGATTGGTCTGGTGTTTATACAGACTAAAATGATCAAAAAATAGATTGGTTTGGTGTTTATACAGATTAAAATGTCAAACGGTAGATTGGTTTGGTGTTTATACAGATTAAAATGTCAAACAATAGATTGGTTTGGTGTTTATACAGATTAAAATGTCAAACAATAGATTGGTTTGGTGTTTATACAGATTAAAATATCAAACAATAGATTGGTTTGGTGTTTATACAGATTAAAATGTCAAAAAACAGATTGGTTTGGTGTTTATACAGAATAAAATGTCAAACAATAGATTGGTTTGGTGTTTATACAGAATAAAATGTCAAACAATAGATTGGTTTGGTGTTTATACAGATGAAAATGATCAAACAATAGATTGGTTTGGTGTTTATACAGATTAAAATGTCAAACAATAGATTGGTTTGGTGTTTATACAGATTAAAATGTCAAACAATAGATTGGATTGGTGTTTATACAGATTAAAATGATCAAACAATAGATTGGTTTGGTGTTTATACAGATTAAAATGATCAAACAATAGATTGGTCTGGTGTTTATACAGACTAAACTGATCAAACAATAGATTGGTTTGGTGTTTATACAGATTAAAATGTCAAACGGTAGATTGGTTTGGTGTTTATACAGATTAAAATGTCAAACAATAGATTGGTTTGGTGTTTATACAGATTAAAATGTCAAACAATAGATTGGTTTGGTGTTTATACAGATTGGAATGATCAAACAATATATTGGTTTGGTGTTTATACAGATTAAAATGTCAAACAATAGATTGGTTTGGTGTTTATACAGATTAAAATATCAAACAATAGATTGGTTTGGTGTTTATACAGATTAAAATGATCAAAAAATAGACTGGTTTGTTGATTATACAGATTAAAATGTCAAACAATAGATTGGTTTGGTGTTTATACAGATTAAAATGGTCAAACAATAGATTGGTTTGGTGTTTATACAGATTAAAATGTCAAACAATAGATTGGTTTGGTGTTTATACAGATTAAAATGTCAAACAACAGATTGGTTTGGTGTTTATACAGATTAAAATGTCAAACAATAGATTGGTTTGGTGTTTATACAGATTAAAATGTCAAAAAACAGATTGGTTTGGTGTTTATACAGAATAAAATGTCAAACAATAGATTGGTTTGGTGTTTATACAGATTAAAATGTCAAACAATAGATTGGTTTGGTGTCTATACAGATTAAAATGATCAAACAATAGATTGGTTTGGTGTTTATACAGATTAAAATGATCAAAAAATAGACTGGTTTGTTGATTATACAGATTAAAATGTCAAACAATAGATTGGTTTGGTGTTTATACAGATTAAAATGGTCAAACAATAGATTGGTTTGGTGTCTATACAGATTAAAATATCAAACAATAGATTGGTTTGGTGTTTATACAGATTAAAATGATCAAAAAATAGACTGGTTTGTTGATTATACAGATTAAAATGTCAAACAATAGATTGGTTTGGTGTTTATACAGATTAAAATGGTCAAACAATAGATTGGTTTGGTGTTTATACAGATTAAAATGTCAAACAATAGATTGGTTTGGTGTTTATACAGATTAAAATGTCAAACAACAGATTGGTTTGGTGTTTATACAGATTAAAATGTCAAACAATAGATTGGTTTGGTGTTTATACAGATTAAAATGTCAAAAAACAGATTGGTTTGGTGTTTATACAGATTAAAATGTCAAACAATAGATTGGTTTGGTGTTTATACAGATTAAAATGTCAAAAAACAGATTGGTTTGGTGTTTATACAGAATAAAATGTCAAACAATAGATTGGTTTGGTGTTTATGCAGATTAAAATGTCAAACAATAGATTAGTTTGGTGTTTATACAGATTAAAATGTCAAACAATAGATTGGATTGGTGTTTATACAGATTAAAATGATCAAACAATAGATTGGTTTGGTGTTTATATAGATTAAAATGATCAAACAATAGATTGGTCTGGTGTTTATACAGACTAAAATGATCAAAAAATAGATTGGTTTGGTGTTTATACAGATTAAAATGTCAAACGGTAGATTGGTTTGGTGTTTATACAGATTAAAATGTCAAACAATAGATTGGTTTGGTGTTTATACAGATTAAAATGTCAAACAATAGATTGATTTGGTGTTTATACAGATTAAATATCAAACAATAGATTGGTTTGGTGTTTATACAGATTAAAATGTCAAAAAACAGATTGGTTTGGTGTTTATACAGAATAAAATGTCAAACAATAGATTGGTTTGGTGTTTATACAGAATAAAATGTCAAACAATAGATTGGTTTGGTGTTTATACAGATGAAAATGATCAAACAATAGATTGGTTTGGTGTTTATACAGATTAAAATGTCAAACAATAGATTGGTTTGGTGTTTATACAGATTAAAATGTCAAACAATAGATTGGATTGGTGTTTATACAGATTAAAATGATCAAACAATAGATTGGTTTGGTGTTTATATAGATTAAAATGATCAAACAATAGATTGGTCTGGTGTTTATACAGACTAAAATGATCAAACAATAGATTGGTTTGGTGTTTATACATATTAAAATGTCAATAGATTGGTTTGGTGTTTATATAGATTAAAATGATCAAACAATAGATTGGTCTGGTGTTTATACAGAATAAAATGTCAAACAATAGATTGGTTTGGTGTTTATACAGATGAAAATGATCAAACAATAGAATGGTTTGGTGTTTATACAGATTAAAATGATCAAACAATAGATTGGTTTGGTGTTAATACAGATTAAAATGTCAAACAATAGATTGGATTGGTGTTTATACAGAATAAAATGATCAAACAATAGATTGGTTTGGTGTTTATATAGATTAAAATGATCAAACAATAGATTGGTCTGGTGTTTATACAGACTAAAATGATCAAAAAATAGATTGGTTTGGTGTTTATACAGATTAAAATGTCAAACGGTAGATTGGTTTGGTGTTTATACAGATTAAAATGTCAAACAATAGATTGGTTTGGTGTTTATACAGATTAAAATGTCAAACAATAGATTGGTTTGGTGTTTATACAGAATAAAATGTCAAACAATAGATTGGTTTGGTGTTTATACAGAATAAAATGTCAAACAATAGATTGGTTTGGTGTTTATACAGATGAAAATGATCAAACAATAGATTGGTTTGGTGTTTATACAGATTAAAATGTCAAACAATAGATTGGTTTGGTGTTTATACAGATTAAAATGTCAAACAATAGATTGGATTGGTGTTTATACAGATTAAAATGATCAAACAATAGATTGGTTTGGTGTTTATATAGATTAAAATGATCAAACAATAGATTGGTCTGGTGTTTATACAGACTAAAATGATCAAACAATAGATTGGTTTGGTGTTTATACAGATTAAAATGATCAAACAATAGATTGGTCTGGTGTTTATACAGACTAAACTGATCAAACAATAGATTGGTTTGGTCTTTATACAGATTAAAATGTCAAACGGTAGATTGGTTTGGTGTTTATACAGATTAAAATGTCAAACAATAGATTGGTTTGGTGTTTATACAGATTAAAATGTCAAACAATAGATTTTTTGGTGTTTATACAGATTAAAATGTCAAACAATAGATTGGTTTGGTTTTTATACAGATTAAAATGTCAAACAACAGATTGGTTTGGTGTTTATACAGATTAAAATGTCAAACAATAGATTGGTTTGGTGTTTATACAGATTAAAATGTCAAAAAACAGATTGGTTTGGTGTTTATACAGAATAAAATGTCAAACAATAGATTGGTTTGGTGTCTATACAGATTAAAATGATCAAACAATAGATTGGTTTGGTGTTTATGCAGATTAAAATGTCAAACAATAGATTAGTTTGGTGTTTATACAGATTAAAATGATCAAACAATAGATTGGTCTGGTGTTTATACAGACTAAACTGATCAAACAATAGATTGGTTTGGTGTTTATACAGATTAAAATGTCAAACAATAGATTGGTTTGGTGTTTATACAAATTAAAATGTCAAACAATAGATTGTTTGGTGTTTATACAGATTAAAATGTCAAACAATAGATTGGTTTGGTGTCTATACAGATTAAAATGATCAAACAATAGATTGGTTTGGTGTTTATGCAGATTAAAATGTCAAACAATAGATTAGTTTGGTGTTTATACAGATTAAAATGTCAAACAATAGATTGGATTGGTGTTTATACAGATTAAAATGATCAAACAATAGATTGGTTTGGTGTTTATATAGATTAAAATGATCAAACAATAGATTGGTCTAGTGTTTATACAGACTAAAATGATCAAAAAATAGATTGGTTTGGTGTTTATACAGATTAAAATGTCAAACAATAGATTGGTTTGGTGTTTATACAGATTAAAATGTCAAACAATAGATTGGTTTGGTGTTTATACAGAATAAAATGTCAAACAATAGATTGGTTTGGTGTTTATACAGATGAAAATGATCAAACAATAGATTGGTTTGGTGTTTATACAGATTAAAATGTCAAACAATAGATTGGTTTGGTGTTTATACAGATTAAAATGTCAAACAATAGATTGGATTGGTGTTTATACAGATTAAAATGATCAAACAATAGATTGGTTTGGTGTTTATATAGATTAAAATGATCAAACAATAGATTGGTCTGGTGTTTATACAGACTAAAATGATCAAACAATAGATTGGTTTGGTGTTTATACAGATTAAAATGATCAAACAATAGATTGGTCTGGTGTTTATACAGACTAAACTGATCAAACAATAGATTGGTTTGGTGTTTATACAGATTAAAATGTCAAACAATAGATTGGTTTGGTGTTTATACAGATTAAAATGTCAAACAATAGATTGGTTTGGTGTTTATACAGATTAAAATGATCTAACAATAGATTGGTTTGGTGTTTATACAGATTGGAATGATCAAACAATAGATTGGTTTGGTGTTTATACAGATTAAAATGTCAAACAATAGATTGGTTTGGTGTTTATACAGATTAAAATATCAAACAATAGATTGGTTTGGTGTTTATACAGATTAAAATGATCAAAAAATAGACTGGTTTGTTGATTATACAGATTAAAATGTCAAACAATAGATTGGTTTGGTGTTTATACAGATTAAAATGGTCAAACAATAGATTGGTTTGGTGTTTATACAGATTAAAATGTCAAACAATAGATTGTTTGGTGTTTATACAGATTAAAATGTCAAACAATAGATTGGTTTGGTTTTTATACAGATTAAAATGTCAAACAACAGATTGGTTTGGTGTTTATACAGATTAAAATGTCAAACAATAGATTGGTTTGGTGTTTATACAGATTAAAATGTCAAAAAACAGATTGGTTTGGTGTTTATACAGAATAAAATGTCAAACAATAGATTGGTTTGGTGTTTATACAGATTAAAATGTCAAACAATAGATTGGTTTGGTGTCTATACAGATTAAAATGATCAAACAATAGATTGGTTTGGTGTTTATGCAGATTAAAATGTCAAACAATAGATTAGTTTGGTGTTTATACAGATTAAAATGATCAAACAATAGATTGATCTGGTGTTTATACAGACAAAACTGATCAAACAATAGATTGGTTTGGTGTTTATACAGATTAAAATGTCAAACGGTAGATTGGTTTGGTGTTTATACAGATTAAAATGTCAAACAATAGATTGGTTTGGTGTTTATACAAATTAAAATGTCAAACAATAGATTGTTTGGTGTTTATACAGATTAAAATGTCAAACAATAGATTGGTTTGGTGTCTATACAGATTAAAATGATCAAACAATAGATTGGTTTGGTGTTTATGCAGATTAAAATGCCAAACAATAGATTAGTTTGGTGTTAATACAGATTAAAATGTCAAACAATAGATTGGATTGGTGTTTATACAGATTAAAATGATCAAACAATAGATTGGTTTGGTGTTTATATAGATTAAAATGATCAAACAATAGATTGGTCTGGTGTTTATACAGACTAAAATGATCAAAAAATAGATTGGTTTGGTGTTTATACAGATTAAAATGTCAAACGGTAGATTGGTTTGGTGTTTATACAGATTAAAATGTCAAACAATAGATTGGTTTGGTGTTTATACAGATTAAAATGTCAAACAATAGATTGGTTTGGTGTTTATACAGATTAAAATATCAAACAATAGATTGGTTTGGTGTTTATACAGATTAAAATGTCAAAAAACAGATTGGTTTGGTGTTTATACAGAATAAAATGTCAAACAATAGATTGTTTTGGTGTTTATACAGAATAAAATGTCAAACAATAGATTGGTTTGGTGTTTATACAGATGAAAATGATCAAACAATAGATTGGTTTGGTGTTTATACAGATTAAAATGTCAAACAATAGATTGGTTTGGTGTTTATACAGATTAAAATGTCAAACAATAGATTGGATTGGTGTTTATACAGATTAAAATGATCAAACAATAGATTGGTTTGGTGTTTATATAGATTAAAATGATCAAACAATAGATTGGTCTGGTGTTTATACAGACTAAAATGATCAAACAATAGATTGGTTTGGTGTTTATATAGATTAAAATGATCAAACAATAGATTGGTCTGGTGTTTATACAGACTAAACTGATCAAACAATAGATTGGTTTGGTGTTTATACAGATTAAAATGTCAAACGGTAGATTGGTTTGGTGTTTATACAGATTAAAATGTCAAACAATAGATTGGTTTGGTGTTTATACAGATTAAAATGTCAAACAATAGATTGGTTTGGTGTTTATACAGATTGGAATGATCAAACAATAGATCGGTTTGGTGTTTATACAGATTAAAATGTCAAACAATAGATTGGTTTGGTGTTTATACAGATTAAAATGTCAAACAATAGATTGGTTTGGTGTTTATACAGATTAAAATGTCAAACAATAGATTGGTTTGGTGTTTATACAGATTGGAATGATCAAACAATAGATTGGTTTGGTGTTTATACAGATTAAAATGTCAAACAATAGATTGGTTTGGTGTTTATACAGATTAAAATATCAAACAATAGATTGGTTTGGTGTTTATACAGATTAAAATGATCAAAAAATAGACTGGTTTGTTGATTATACAGATTAAAATGTCAAACAATAGATTGGTTTGGTGTTTATACAGATTAAAATGGTCAAACAATAGATTGGTTTGGTGTTTATACAGATTAAAATGTCAAACAATAGATTGTTTGGTGTTAATACAGATTAAAATGTCAAACAATAGATTGGTTTGGTTTTTATACAGATTAAAATGTCAAACAACAGATTGGTTTGGTGTTTATACAGATTAAAATGTCAAACAATAGATTGGTTTGGTGTTTATACAGATTAAAATGTCAAAAAACAGATTGGTTTGGTGTTTATACAGAATAAAATGTCAAACAATAGATTGGTTTGGTGTTTATACAGATTAAAATGTCAAACAATAGATTGGTTTGGTGTCTATACAGATTAAAATGATCAAACAATAGATTGGTTTGGTGTTTATGCAGATTAAAATGTCAAACAATAGATTGGATTGGTGTTTATACAGATTAAAATGATCAAACAATAGATTGGTTTGGTGTTTATATAGATTAAAATGATCAAACAATAGATTGGTCTGGTGTTTATACAGACTAAAATGATCAAAAAATAGATTGGTTTGGTGTTTATACAGATTAAAATGTCAAACAATAGATTGGTTTGGTGTTTATACAGATTAAAATGTCAAACAATAGATTGGTTTGGTGTTTATACAGATTAAAATATCAAACAATAGATTGGTTTGGTGTTTATACAGATTAAAATGTCAAAAAACAGATTGGTTTGGTGTTTATACAGAATAAAATGTCAAACAATAGATTGGTTTGGTGTTTATACAGAATAAAATGTCAAACAATAGATTGGTTTGGTGTTTATACAGATGAAAATGATCAAACAATAGATTGGTTTGGTGTTTATACAGATTAAAATGTCAAACAATAGATTGGTTTGGTGTTTATACAGATTAAAATGTCAAACAATAGATTGGATTGGTGTTTATACAGATTAAAATGATCAAACAATAGATTGGTTTGGTGTTTATATAGATTAAAATGATCAAACAATAGATTGGTCTGGTGTTTATACAGACTAAAATGATCAAACAATAGATTGGTTTGGTGTTTATATAGATTAAAATGATCAAACAATAGATTGGTCTGGTGTTTATACAGACTAAACTGATCAAACAATAGATTGGTTTGGTGTTTATACAGATTAAAATGTCAAACGGTAGATTGGTTTGGTGTTTATACAGATTAAAATGTCAAACAATAGATTGGTTTGGTGTTTATACAGATTAAAATGTCAAACAATAGATTGGTTTGGTGTTTATACAGATTGGAATGATCAAACAATAGATCGGTTTGGTGTTTATACAGATTAAAATGTCAAACAATAGATTGGTTTGGTGTTTATACAGATTAAAATATCAAACAATAGATTGGTTTGGTGTTTATACAGATTAAAATGATCAAAAAATAGACTGGTTTGTTGATTATACAGATTAAAATGTCAAACAATAGATTGGTTTGGTGTTTATACAGATTAAAATGGTCAAACAATAGATTGGTTTGGTGTTTATACAGATTAAAATGTCAAACAATAGATTAGTTTGGTGTTTATACAAATTAAAATGTCAAACAATAGATTGTTTGGTGTTTATACAGATTAAAATGTCAAACAATAGATTGGTTTGGTTTTTATACAGATGAAAATGTCAAACAACAGATTGGTTTGGTGTTTATACAGATTAAAATGTCAAACAATAGATTGGTTTGGTGTTTATACAGATTAAAATGTCAAAAAACAGATTGGTTTGGTGTTTATACAGAATAAAATGTCAAACAATAGATTGGTTTGGTGTTTATACAGATTAAAATGTCAAACGGTAGATTAGTTTGGTGTTTATACAGATTAAAATGTCAAACAATAGTTGGTTTGGTGTTTATACAGATTAAAATGTCAAACAATAGATTGGTTTGGTGTTTATACAGATTAAAATATCAAACAATAGATTGGTTTGGTGTTTATACAGATTAAAATGTCAAAAAACAGATTGGTTTGGTGTTTATACAGAATAAAATGTCAAACAATAGATTGGTTTGGTGTTTATACAGAATAAAATGTCAAACAATAGATTGGTTTGGTGTTTATACAGATGAAAATGATCAAACAATAGATTGGTTTGGTGTTTATACAGATTAAAATGTCAAACAATAGATTGGTTTGGTGTTTATACAGATTAAAATGTCAAACAATAGATTGGATTGGTGTTTATACAGATTAAAATGATCAAACAATAGATTGGTTTGGTGTTTATATAGATTAAAATGATCAAACAATAGATTGGTCTGGTGTTTATACAGACTAAAATGATCAAACAATAGATTGGTTTGGTGTTTATACAGATTAAAATGATCAAACAATAGATTGGTCTGGTGTTTATACAGACTAAACTGATCAAACAATAGATTGGTTTGGTGTTTATACAGATTAAAATGTCAAACGGTAGATTGGTTTGTTGTTTATACAGATTAAAATGTCAAACAATAGATTGGTTTGGTGTTTATACAGATTAAAATGTCAAACAATAGATTGGTTTGGTGTTTATACAGATTAAAATGTCAAACAATAGATTGTTTGGTGTTTATACAGATTAAAATGTCAAACAATAGATTGGTTTGGTTTTTATACAGATTAAAATGTCAAACAACAGATTGGTTTGGTGTTTATACAGATTAAAATGTCAAACAATAGATTGGTTTGGTGTTTATACAGATTAAAATGTCAAAAAACAGATTGGTTTGGTGTTTATACAGAATAAAATGTCAAACAATAGATTGGTTTGGTGTTTATACAGATTAAAATGTCAAACAATAGATTGGTTTGGTGTCTATACAGATTAAAATGATCAAACAATAGATTGGTTTGGTGTTTATACAGATTAAAATGTCAAACAATAGATTAGTTTGGTGTTTATACAGATTAAAATGATCAAACAATAGATTGATCTGGTGTTTATACAGACTAAACTGATCAAACAATAGATTGGTTTGGTGTTTATACAGATTAAAATGTCAAACGGTAGATTGGTTTGGTGTTTATACAGATTAAAATGTCAAACAATAGA
The DNA here is from genome assembly GCA_963680875.1 of Bathymodiolus brooksi. NCBI lineage: Eukaryota > Metazoa > Mollusca > Bivalvia > Mytilida > Modiolidae > Bathymodiolus > Bathymodiolus brooksi. The sequence continues at coordinate 6,636,782 of OY804580.1, read as the reverse complement.
TTGGTTTGGTGTTTATACAAATTAAAATGTCAAACAATAGATTGTTTGGTGTTTATACAGATTAAAATGTCAAACAATAGATTGGTTTGGTGTCTATACAGATTAAAATGATCAAACAATAGATTGGTTTGGTGTTTATGCAGATTAAAATGCCAAACAATAGATTAGTTTGGTGTTTATACAGATTAAAATGTCAAACAATAGATTGGATTGGTGTTTATACAGATTAAAATGATCAAACAATAGATTGGTTTGGTGTTTATATAGATTAAAATGATCAAACAATAGATTGGTCTGGTGTTTATACAGACTAAAATGATCAAAAAATAGATTGGTTTGGTGTTTATACAGATTAAAATGTCAAACGGTAGATTGGTTTGGTGTTTATACAGATTAAAATGTCAAACAATAGATTGGTTTGGTGTTTATACAGATTAAAATGTCAAACAATAGATTGGTTTGGTGTTTATACAGATTAAAATATCAAACAATAGATTGGTTTGGTGTTTATACAGATTAAAATGTCAAAAAACAGATTGGTTTGGTGTTTATACAGAATAAAATGTCAAACAATAGATTGGTTTGGTGTTTATACAGAATAAAATGTCAAACAATAGATTGGTTTGGTGTTTATACAGATGAAAATGATCAAACAATAGATTGGTTTGGTGTTTATACAGATTAAAATGTCAAACAATAGATTGGTTTGGTGTTTATACAGATTAAAATGTCAAACAATAGATTGGTTTGGTGTTTATACAGATTGGAATGATCAAACAATAGATCGGTTTGGTGTTTATACAGATTAAAATGTCAAACAATAGATTGGTCTGGTGTTTATACAGACTAAAATGATCAAACAATAGATTGGTTTGGTGTTTATATAGATTAAAATGATCAAACAATAGATTGGTCTGGTGTTTATACAGACTAAACTGATCAAACAATAGATTGGTTTGGTGTTTATACAGATTAAAATGTCAAACGGTAGATTGGTTTGGTGTTTATACAGATTAAAATGTCAAACAATAGATTGGTTTGGTGTTTATACAGATTAAAATGTCAAACAATAGATTGGTTTGGTGTTTATACAGATTGGAATGATCAAACAATAGATCGGTTTGGTGTTTATACAGATTAAAATGTCAAACAATAGATTGGTTTGGTGTTTATACAGATTAAAATATCAAACAATAGATTGGTTTGGTGTTTATACAGATTAAAATGATCAAAAAATAGACTGGTTTGTTGATTATACAGATTAAAATGTCAAACAATAGATTGGTTTGGTGTTTATACAGATTAAAATGGTCAAACAATAGATTGGTTTGGTGTTTATACAGATTAAAATGTCAAACAATAGATTAGTTTGGTGTTTATACAAATTAAAATGTCAAACAATAGATTGTTTGGTGTTTATACAGATTAAAATGTCAAACAATAGATTGGTTTGGTTTTTATACAGATTAAAATGTCAAACAACAGATTGGTTTGGTGTTTATACAGATTAAAATGTCAAACAATAGATTGGTTTGGTGTTTATACAGATTAAAATGTCAAAAAACAGATTGGTTTGGTGTTTATACAGAATAAAATGTCAAACAATAGATTGGTTTGGTGTTTATACAGATTAAAATGTCAAACGGTAGATTGGTTTGGTGTTTATACAGATTAAAATGTCAAACAATAGATTGGTTTGGTGTTTATACAGATTAAAATGTCAAACAATAGATTGGTTTGGTGTTTATACAGATTAAAATATCAAACAATAGATTGGTTTGGTGTTTATACAGATTAAAATGTCAAAAAACAGATTGGTTTGGTGTTTATACAGAATAAAATGTCAAACAATAGATTGGTTTGGTGTTTATACAGAATAAAATGTCAAACAATAGATTGGTTTGGTGTTTATACAGATGAAAATGATCAAACAATAGATTGGTTTGGTGTTTATACAGATTAAAATGTCAAACAATAGATTGGTTTGGTGTTTATACAGATTAAAATGTCAAACAATAGATTGGATTGGTGTTTATACAGATTAAAATGATCAAACAATAGATTGGTTTGGTGTTTATATAGATTAAAATGATCAAACAATAGATTGGTCTGGTGTTTATACAGACTAAAATGATCAAACAATAGATTGGTTTGGTGTTTATACAGATTAAAATGATCAAACAATAGATTGGTCTGGTGTTTATACAGACTAAACTGATCAAACAATAGATTGGTTTGGTGTTTATACAGATTAAAATGTCAAACGGTAGATTGGTTTGTTGTTTATACAGATTAAAATGTCAAACAATAGATTGGTTTGGTGTTTATACAGATTAAAATGTCAAACAATAGATTGGTTTGGTGTTTATACAGATTGGAATGATCAAACAATAGATTGGTTTGGTGTTTATACAGATTAAAATGTCAAACAATAGATTGTTTGGTGTTTATACAGATTAAAATGTCAAACAATAGATTGGTTTGGTTTTTATACAGATTAAAATGTCAAACAACAGATTGGTTTGGTGTTTATACAGATTAAAATGTCAAACAATAGATTGGTTTGGTGTTTATACAGATTAAAATGTCAAAAAACAGATTGGTTTGGTGTTTATACAGAATAAAATGTCAAACAATAGATTGGTTTGGTGTTTATACAGATTAAAATGTCAAACAATAGATTGGTTTGGTGTCTATACAGATTAAAATGATCAAACAATAGATTGGTTTGGTGTTTATGCAGATTAAAATGTCAAACAATAGATTAGTTTGGTGTTTATACAGATTAAAATGATCAAACCATAGATTGATCTGGTGTTTATACAGACTAAACTGATCAAACAATAGATTGGTTTGGTGTTTATACAGAATAAAATGTCAAACGGTAGATTGGTTTGGTGTTTATACAGATTAAAATGTCAAACAATAGATTGGTTTGGTGTTTATACAAATTAAAATGTCAAACAATAGATTGTTTGGTGTTTATACAGATTAAAATGTCAAACAATAGATTGGTTTGGTGTCTATACAGATTAAAATGATCAAACAATAGATTGGTTTGGTGTTTATGCAGATTAAAATGCCAAACAATAGATTAGTTTGGTGTTTATACAGATTAAAATGTCAAACAATAGATTGGATTGGTGTTTATACAGATTAAAATGATCAAACAATAGATTGGTTTGGTGTTTATATAGATTAAAATGATCAAACAATAGATTGGTCTGGTGTTTATACAGACTAAAATGATCAAAAAATAGATTGGTTTGGTGTTTATACAGATTAAAATGTCAAACGGTAGATTGGTTTGGTGTTTATACAGATTAAAATGTCAAACAATAGATTGGTTTGGTGTTTATACAGATTAAAATGTCAAACAATAGATTGGTTTGGTGTTTATACAGATTAAAATATCAAACAATAGATTGGTTTGGTGTTTATACAGATTAAAATGTCAAAAAACAGATTGGTTTGGTGTTTATACAGAATAAAATGTCAAACAATAGATTGGCTTGGTGTTTATACAGAATAAAATGTCAAACAATAGATTGGTTTGGTGTTTATACAGATGAAAATGATCAAACAATAGATTGGTTTGGTGTTTATACAGATTAAAATGTCAAACAATAGATTGGTTTGGTGTTTATACAGATTAAAATGTCAAACAATAGATTGGTTTGGTGTTTATACAGATTGGAATGATCAAACAATAGATCGGTTTGGTGTTTATACAGATTAAAATGTCAAACAATAGATTGGTCTGGTGTTTATACAGACTAAAATGATCAAACAATAGATTGGTTTGGTGTTTATATAGATTAAAATGATCAAACAATAGATTGGTCTGGTGTTTATACAGACTAAACTGATCAAACAATAGATTGGTTTGGTGTTTATACAGATTAAAATGTCAAACGGTAGATTGGTTTGGTGTTTATACAGATTAAAATGTCAAACAATAGATTGGTTTGGTGTTTATACAGATTAAAATGTCAAACAATAGATTGGTTTGGTGTTTATACAGATTGGAATGATCAAACAATAGATCGGTTTGGTGTTTATACAGATTAAAATGTCAAACAATAGATTGGTTTGGTGTTTATACAGATTAAAATATCAAACAATAGATTGGTTTGGTGTTTATACAGATTAAAATGATCAAAAAATAGACTGGTTTGTTGATTATACAGATTAAAATGTCAAACAATAGATTGGTTTGGTGTTTATACAGATTAAAATGGTCAAACAATAGATTGGTTTGGTGTTTATACAGATTAAAATGTCAAACAATAGATTAGTTTGGTGTTTATACAAATTAAAATGTCAAACAATAGATTGTTTGGTGTTTATACAGATTAAAATGTCAAACAATAGATTGGTTTGGTTTTTATACAGATTAAAATGTCAAACAACAGATTGGTTTGGTGTTTATACAGATTAAAATGTCAAACAATAGATTGGTTTGGTGTTTATACAGATTAAAATGTCAAAAAACAGATTGGTTTGGTGTTTATACAGAATAAAATGTCAAACAATAGATTGGTTTGGTGTTTATACAGATTAAAATGTCAAACGGTAGATTGGTTTGGTGTTTATACAGATTAAAATGTCAAACAATAGATTGGTTTGGTGTTTATACAGATTAAAATGTCAAACAATAGATTGGTTTGGTGTTTATACAGATTAAAATATCAAACAATAGATTGGTTTGGTGTTTATACAGATTAAAATGTCAAAAAACAGATTGGTTTGGTGTTTATACAGAATAAAATGTCAAACAATAGATTGGTTTGGTGTTTATACAGAATAAAATGTCAAACAATAGATTGGTTTGGTGTTTATACAGATGAAAATGATCAAACAATAGATTGGTTTGGTGTTTATACAGATTAAAATGTCAAACAATAGATTGGTTTGGTGTTTATACAGATTAAAATGTCAAACAATAGATTGGATTGGTGTTTATACAGATTAAAATGATCAAACAATAGATTGGTTTGGTGTTTATATAGATTAAAATGATCAAACAATAGATTGGTCTGGTGTTTATACAGACTAAAATGATCAAACAATAGATTGGTTTGGTGTTTATACAGATTAAAATGATCAAACAATAGATTGGTCTGGTGTTTATACAGACTAAACTGATCAAACAATAGATTGGTTTGGTGTTTATACAGATTAAAATGTCAAACGGTAGATTGGTTTGGTGTTTATACAGATTAAAATGTCAAACAATAGATTGGTTTGGTGTTTATACAGATTAAAATGTCAAACAATAGATTGGTTTGGTGTTTATACAGATTGGAATGATCAAACAATAGATTGGTTTGGTGTTTATACAGATTAAAATGTCAAACAATAGATTGGTTTGGTGTTTATACAGATTAAAATATCAAACAATAGATTGGTTTGGTGTTTATACAGATTAAAATGATCAAAAAATAGACTGGTTTGTTGATTATACAGATTAAAATGTCAAACAATAGATTGGTTTGGTGTTTATACAGATTAAAATGGTCAAACAATAGATTGGTTTGGTGTTTATACAGATTAAAATGTCAAACAATAGATTGTTTGGTGTTTATACAGATTAAAATGTCAAACAATAGATTGGTTTGGTTTTTATACAGATTAAAATGTCAAACAACAGATTGGTTTGGTGTTTATACAGATTAAAATGTCAAACAATAGATTGGTTTGGTGTTTATACAGATTAAAATGTCAAACAATAGATTGGTTTGGTGTTTATGCAGATTAAAATGTCAAACAACAGATTAGTTTGGTGTTTATACAGATTAAAATGATCAAACAATAGATTGGTCTGGTGTTTATACAGACTAAATTGATCAAACAATAGATTGGTTTGGTGTTTATACAGATTAAAATGTCAAACGGTAGATTGGTTTGGTGTTTATACAGATTAAAATGTCAAACAATAGATTGGATTTGTGTTTATACAGATTAAAATGATCAAACAATAGATTGGTTTGGTGTTTATGCAGATTAAAATGCCAAACAATAGATTAGTTTGGTGTTTATGCAGATTAAAATGCCAAACAATAGATTAGTTTGGTGTTTATACAGATTAAAATGTCAAACAATAGATTGGATTGGTGTTTATACAGATTAAAATGATCAAACAATAGATTGGTTTGGTGTTTATATAGATTAAAATGATCAAACAATAGATTGGTCTGGTGTTTATACAGACTAAAATGATCAAAAAATAGATTGGTTTGGTGTTTATACAGATTAAAATGTCAAACGGTAGATTGGTTTGGTGTTTATACAGATTAAAATGTCAAACAATAGATTGGTTTGGTGTTTATACAGATTAAAATGTCAAACAATAGATTGGTTTGGTGTTTATACAGATTAAAATATCAAACAATAGATTGGTTTGGTGTTTATACAGATTAAAATGTCAAAAAACAGATTGGTTTGGTGTTTATACAGAATAAAATGTCAAACAATAGATTGGTTTGGTGTTTATACAGAATAAAATGTCAAACAATAGATTGGTTTGGTGTTTATACAGATGAAAATGATCAAACAATAGATTGGTTTGGTGTTTATACAGATTAAAATGTCAAACAATAGATTGGTTTGGTGTTTATACAGATTAAAATGTCAAACAATAGATTGGATTGGTGTTTATACAGATTAAAATGATCAAACAATAGATTGGTTTGGTGTTTATATAGATTAAAATGATCAAACAATAGATTGGTCTGGTGTTTATACAGACTAAAATGATCAAACAATAGATTGGTTTGGTGTTTATACAGATTAAAATGTCAAACGGTAGATTGGTTTGGTGTTTATACAGATTAAAATGTCAAACAATAGATTGGTTTGGTGTTTATACAGATTAAAATGTCAAACAATAGATTGGTTTGGTGTTTATACAGATTGGAATGATCAAACAATAGATTGGTTTGGTGTTTATACAGATTAAAATGTCAAACAATAGATTGGTTTGGTGTTTATACAGATTAAAATATCAAACAATAGATTGGTTTGGTGTTTATGCAGATTAAAATGCCAAACAATAGATTAGTTTGGTGTTTATGCAGATTAAAATGCCAAACAATAGATTAGTTTGGTGTTTATACAGATTAAAATGTCAAACAATAGATTGGATTGGTGTTTATACAGATTAAAATGATCAAACAATAGATTGGTTTGGTGTTTATATAGATTAAAATGATCAAACAATAGATTGGTCTGGTGTTTATACAGACTAAAATGATCAAAAAATAGATTGGTTTGGTGTTTATACAGATTAAAATGTCAAACGGTAGATTGGTTTGGTGTTTATACAGATTAAAATGTCAAACAATAGATTGGTTTGGTGTTTATACAGATTAAAATGTCAAACAATAGATTGGTTTGGTGTTTATACAGATTAAAATATCAAACAATAGATTGGTTTGGTGTTTATACAGATTAAAATGTCAAAAAACAGATTGGTTTGGTGTTTATACAGAATAAAATGTCAAACAATAGATTGGTTTGGTGTTTATACAGAATAAAATGTCAAACAATAGATTGGTTTGGTGTCTATACAGATTAAAATGATCAAACAATAGATTGGTTTGGTGTTTATGCAGATTAAAATGTCAAACAATAGATTAGTTTGGTGTTTATACAGATTAAAATGATCAAACAATAGATTGATCTGGTGTTTATACAGACTAAACTGATCAAACAATAGATTGGTTTGGTGTTTATACAGATTAAAATGTCAAACGGTAGATTGGTTTGGTGTTTATACAGATTAAAATGTCAAACAATAGATTGGTTTGGTGTTTATACAAATTAAAATGTCAAACAATAGATTGTTTGGTGTTTATACAGATTAAAATGTCAAACAATAGATTGGTTTGGTGTCTATACAGATTAAAATGATCAAACAATAGATTGGTTTGGTGTTTATGCAGATTAAAATGCCAAACAATAGATTAGTTTGGTGTTTATACAGATTAAAATGTCAAACAATAGATTGGATTGGTGTTTATACAGATTAAAATGATCAAACAATAGATTGGTTTGGTGTTTATATAGATTAAAATGATCAAACAATAGATTGGTCTGGTGTTTATACAGACTAAAATGATCAAAAAATAGATTGGTTTGGTGTTTATACAGATTAAAATGTCAAACGGTAGATTGGTTTGGTGTTTATACAGATTAAAATGTCAAACAATAGATTGGTTTGGTGTTTATACAGATTAAAATGTCAAACAATAGATTGGTTTGGTGTTTATACAGATTGAAATATCAAACAATAGATTGGTTTGGTGTTTATACAGATTAAAATGTCAAAAAACAGATTGGTTTGGTGTTTATACAGAATAAAATGTCAAACAATAGATTGGTTTGGTGTTTATACAGAATAAAATGTCAAACAATAGATTGGTTTGGTGTTTATACAGATGAAAATGATCAAACAATAGATTGGTTTGGTGTTTATACAGATTAAAATGTCAAACAATAGATTGGTTTGGTGTTTATACAGATTAAAATGTCAAACAATAGATTGGATTGGTGTTTATACAGATTAAAATGATCAAACAATAGATTGGTTTGGTGTTTATATAGATTAAAATGATCAAACAATAGATTGGTCTGGTGTTTATACAGACTAAAATGATCAAACAATAGATTGGTTTGGTGTTTATATAGATTAAAATGATCAAACAATAGATTGGTCTGGTGTTTATACAGACTAAACTGATCAAACAATAGATTGGTTTGGTGTTTATACAGATTAAAATGTCAAACGGTAGATTGGTTTGGTGTTTATACAGATTAAAATGTCAAACAATAGATTGGTTTGGTGTTTATACAGATTAAAATGTCAAACAATAGATTGGTTTGGTGTTTATACAGATTGGAATGATCAAACAATAGATCGGTTTGGTGTTTATACAGATTAAAATGTCAAACAATAGATTGGTTTGGTGTTTATACAGATTAAAATATCAAACAATAGATTGGTTTGGTGTTTATACAGATTAAAATGATCAAAAAATAGACTGGTTTGTTGATTATACAGATTAAAATGTCAAACAATAGATTGGTTTGGTGTTTATACAGATTAAAATGGTCAAACAATAGATTGGTTTGGTGTTTATACAGATTAAAATGTCAAACAATAGATTAGTTTGGTGTTTATACAAATTAAAATGTCAAACAATAGATTGTTTGGTGTTTATACAGATTAAAATGTCAAACAACAGATTGGTTTGGTGTTTATACAGATTAAAATGTCAAACAATAGATTGGTTTGGTGTTTATACAGATTAAAATGTCAAAAAACAGATTGGTTTGGTGTTTATACAGAATAAAATGTCAAACAATAGATTGGTTTGGTGTTTATACAGATTAAAATGTCAAACGGTAGATTGGTTTGGTGTTTATACAGATTAAAATGTCAAACAATAGATTGGTTTGGTGTTTATACAGATTAAAATGTCAAACAATAGATTGGTTTGGTGTTTATACAGATTAAAATATCAAACAATAGATTGGTTTGGTGTTTATACAGATTAAAATGTCAAAAAAACAGATTGGTTTGGTGTTTATACAGAATAAAATGTCAAACAATAGATTGGTTTGGTGTTTATACAGAATAAAATGTCAAACAATAGATTGGTTTGGTGTTTATACAGATGAAAATGATCAAACAATAGATTGGTTTGGTGTTTATACAGATTAAAATGTCAAACAATAGATTGGTTTGGTGTTTATACAGATTAAAATGTCAAACAATAGATTGGATTGGTGTTTATACAGATTAAAATGATCAAACAATAGATTGGTTTGGTGTTTATACAGACTAAAATGATCAAAAAATAGATTGGTTTGGTGTTTATACAGATTAAAATGTCAAACGGTAGATTGGTTTGGTGTTTATACAGATTAAAATGTCAAACAATAGATTGGTTTGGTGTTTATACAGATTAAAATGTCAAACAATAGATTGGTTTGGTGTTTATACAGATTAAAATATCAAACAATAGATTGGTTTGGTGTTTATACAGATTAAAATGTCAAAAAACAGATTGGTTTGGTGTTTATACAGAATAAAATGTCAAACAATAGATTGGTTTGGTGTTTATACAGAATAAAATGTCAAACAATAGATTGGTTTGGTGTCTATACAGATTAAAATGATCAAACAATAGATTAGTTTGGTGTTTATGCAGATTAAAATGTCAAACAATAGATTAGTTTGGTGTTTATACAGATTAAAATGATCAAACAATAGATTGATCTGGTGTTTATACAGACTAAACTGATCAAACAATAGATTGGTTTGGTGTTTATACAGATTAAAATGTCAAACGGTAGATTGGTTTGGTGTTTATACAGATTAAAATGTCAAACAATAGATTGGTTTGGTGTTTATACAAATTAAAATGTCAAACAATAGATTGTTTGGTGTTTATACAGATTAAAATGTCAAACAATAGATTGGTTTGGTGTCTATACAGATTAAAATGATCAAACAATAGATTGGTTTGGTGTTTATGCAGATTAAAATGCCAAACAATAGATTAGTTTGGTGTTTATACAGATTAAAATGTCAAACAATAGATTGGATTGGTGTTTATACAGATTAAAATGATCAAACAATAGATTGGTTTGGTGTTTATATAGATTAAAATGATCAAACAATAGATTGGTCTGGTGTTTATACAGACTAAAATGATCAAAAAATAGATTGGTTTGGTGTTTATACAGATTAAAATGTCAAACGGTAGATTGGTTTGGTGTTTATACAGATTAAAATGTCAAACAATAGATTGGTTTGGTGTTTATACAGATTAAAATGTCAAACAATAGATTGGTTTGGTGTTTATACAGATTAAAATATCAAACAATAGATTGGTTTGGTGTTTATACAGATTAAAATGTCAAAAAACAGATTGGTTTGGTGTTTATACAGAATAAAATGTCAAACAATAGATTGGTTTGGTGTTTATACAGAATAAAATGTCAAACAATAGATTGGTTTGGTGTTTATACAGATGAAAATGATCAAACAATAGATTGGTTTGGTGTTTATACAGATTAAAATGTCAAACAATAGATTGGTTTGGTGTTTATACAGATTAAAATGTCAAACAATAGATTGGATTGGTGTTTATACAGATTAAAATGATCAAACAATAGATTGGTTTGGTGTTTATATAGATTAAAATGATCAAACAATAGATTGGTCTGGTGTTTATACAGACTAAAATGATCAAACAATAGATTGGTTTGGTGTTTATATAGATTAAAATGATCAAACAATAGATTGGTCTGGTGTTTATACAGACTAAACTGATCAAACAATAGATTGGTTTGGTGTTTATACAGATTAAAATGTCAAACGGTAGATTGGTTTGGTGTTTATACAGATTAAAATGTCAAACAATAGATTGGTTTGGTGTTTATACAGATTAAAATGTCAAACAATAGATTGGTTTGGTGTTTATACAGATTGGAATGATCAAACAATAGATCGGTTTGGTGTTTATACAGATTAAAATGTCAAACAATAGATTGGTTTGGTGTTTATACAGATTAAAATATCAAACAATAGATTGGTTTGGTGTTTATACAGATTAAAGTGATCAAAAAATAGACTGGTTTGTTGATTATACAGATTAAAATGTCAAACAATAGATTGGTTTGGTGTTTATACAGATTAAAATGGTCAAACAATAGATTGGTTTGGTGTTTATACAGATTAAAATGTCAAACAATAGATTAGTTTGGTGTTTATACAAATTAAAATGTCAAACAATAGATTGTTTGGTGTTTATACAGATTAAAATGTCAAACAACAGATTGGTTTGGTGTTTATACAGATTAAAATGTCAAACAATAGATTGGTTTGGTGTTTATACAGATTAAAATGTCAAAAAACAGATTGGTTTGGTGTTTATACAGAATAAAATGTCAAACAATAGATTGGTTTGGTGTTTATACAGATTAAAATGTCAAACGGTAGATTGGTTTGGTGTTTATACAGATTAAAATGTCAAACAATAGATTGGTTTGGTGTTTATACAGATTAAAATGTCAAACAATAGATTGGTTTGGTGTTTATACAGATTAAAATATCAAACAATAGATTGGTTTGGTGTTTATACAGATTAAAATGTCAAAAAACAGATTGGTTTGGTGTTTATACAGAATAAAATGTCAAACAATAGATTGGTTTGGTGTTTATACAGAATAAAATGTCAAACAATAGATTGGTTTGGTGTTTATACAGATGAAAATGATCAAACAATAGATTGGTTTGGTGTTTATACAGATTAAAATGTCAAACAATAGATTGGTTTGGTGTTTATACAGATTAAAATGTCAAACAATAGATTGGATTGGTGTTTATACAGATTAAAATGATCAAACAATAGATTGGTTTGGTGTTTATATAGATTAAAATGATCAAACAATAGATTGGTCTGGTGTTTATACAGACTAAAATGATCAAACAATAGATTGGTTTGGTGTTTATACAGATTAAAATGATCAAACAATAGATTGGTCTGGTGTTTATACAGACTAAACTGATCAAACAATAGATTGGTTTGGTGTTTATACAGATTAAAATGTCAAACGGTAGATTGGTTTGGTGTTTATACAGATTAAAATGTCAAACAATAGATTGGTTTGGTGTTTATACAGATTAAAATGTCAAACAATAGATTGGTTTGGTGTTTATACAGATTGGAATGATCAAACAATAGATTGGTTTGGTGTTTATACAGATTAAAATGTCAAACAATAGATTGGTTTGGTGTTTATACAGATTAAAATATCAAACAATAGATTGGTTTGGTGTTTATACAGATTAAAATGATCAAAAAATAGACTGGTTTGTTGATTATACAGATTAAAATGTCAAACAATAGATTGGTTTGGTGTTTATACAGATTAAAATGGTCAAACAATAGATTGGTTTGGTGTTTATACAGATTAAAATGTCAAACAATAGATTGTTTGGTGTTTATACAGATTAAAATGTCAAACAATAGATTGGTTTGGTTTTTATACAGATTAAAATGTCAAACAACAGATTGGTTTGGTGTTTATACAGATTAAAATGTCAAACAATAGATTGGTTTGGTGTTTATACAGATTAAAATGTCAAAAAACAGATTGGTTTGGTGTTTATACAGAATAAAATGTCAAACAATAGATTGGTTTGGTGTTTATACAGATTAAAATATCAAACAATAGATTGGTTTGGTGTCTATACAGATTAAAATGATCAAACAATAGATTGGTTTGGTGTTTATGCAGATTAAAATGTCAAACAATAGATTAGTTTGGTGTTTATACAGATTAAAATGTCAAACAATAGATTGGTTTGGTGTTTATACAGATTAAAATGTCAAACAATAGATTGGTTTGGTGTCTATACAGATTAAAATGATCAAACAATAGATTGGTTTGGTGTTTATGCAGATTAAAATGTCAAACAATAGATTGGATTGGTGTTTATACAGATTAAAATGATCAAACAATAGATTGGTTTGGTGTTTATATAGATTAAAATGATCAAACAATAGATTGGTCTGGTGTTTATACAGACTAAAATGATCAAAAAATAGATTGGTTTGGTGTTTATACAGATTAAAATGTCAAACAATAGATTGGTTTGGTGTTTATACAGATTAAAATGTCAAACAATAGATTGGTTTGGTGTTTATACAGATTAAAATATCAAACAATAGATTGGTTTGGTGTTTATACAGATTAAAATGTCAAAAAACAGATTGGTTTGGTGTTTATACAGAATAAAATGTCAAACAATAGATTGGTTTGGTGTTTATACAGAATAAAATGTCAAACAATAGATTGGTTTGGTGTTTATACAGATGAAAATGATCAAACAATAGATTGGTTTGGTGTTTATACAGATTAAAATGTCAAACAATAGATTGGTTTGGTGTTTATACAGATTAAAATGTCAAACAATAGATTGGATTGGTGTTTATACAGATTAAAATGATCAAACAATAGATTGGTTTGGTGTTTATATAGATTAAAATGATCAAACAATAGATTGGTCTGGTGTTTATACAGACTAAAATGATCAAACAATAGATTGGTTTGGTGTTTATATAGATTAAAATGATCAAACAATAGATTGGTCTGGTGTTTATACAGACTAAACTGATCAAACAATAGATTGGTTTGGTGTTTATACAGATTAAAATGTCAAACGGTAGATTGGTTTGGTGTTTATACAGATTAAAATGTCAAACAATAGATTGGTTTGGTGTTTATACAGATTAAAATGTCAAACAATAGATTGGTTTGGTGTTTATACAGATTGGAATGATCAAACAATAGATCGGTTTGGTGTTTATACAGATTAAAATGTCAAACAATAGATTGGTTTGGTGTTTATACAGATTAAAATATCAAACAATAGATTGGTTTGGTGTTTATACAGATTAAAATGATCAAAAAATAGACTGGTTTGTTGATTATACAGATTAAAATGTCAAACAATAGATTGGTTTGGTGTTTATACAGATTAAAATGGTCAAACAATAGATTGGTTTGGTGTTTATACAGATTAAAATGTCAAACAATAGATTAGTTTGGTGTTTATACAAATTAAAATGTCAAACAATAGATTGTTTGGTGTTTATACAGATTAAAATGTCAAACAATAGATTGGTTTGGTTTTTATACAGATTAAAATGTCAAACAACAGATTGGTTTGGTGTTTATACAGATTAAAATGTCAAACAATAGATTGGTTTGGTGTTTATACAGATTAAAATGTCAAAAAACAGATTGGTTTGGTGTTTATACAGAATAAAATGTCAAACAATAGATTGGTTTGGTGTTTATACAGATTAAAATGTCAAACGGTAGATTAGTTTGGTGTTTATACAGATTAAAATGTCAAACAATAGTTGGTTTGGTGTTTATACAGATTAAAATGTCAAACAATAGATTGGTTTGGTGTTTATACAGATTAAAATATCAAACAATAGATTGGTTTGGTGTTTATACAGATTAAAATGTCAAAAAACAGATTGGTTTGGTGTTTATACAGAATAAAATGTCAAACAATAGATTGGTTTGGTGTTTATACAGAATAAAATGTCAAACAATAGATTGGTTTGGTGTTTATACAGATGAAAATGATCAAACAATAGATTGGTTTGGTGTTTATACAGATTAAAATGTCAAACAATAGATTGGTTTGGTGTTTATACAGATTAAAATGTCAAACAATAGATTGGATTGGTGTTTATACAGATTAAAATGATCAAACAATAGATTGGTTTGGTGTTTATATAGATTAAAATGATCAAACAATAGATTGGTCTGGTGTTTATACAGACTAAAATGATCAAACAATAGATTGGTTTGGTGTTTATACAGATTAAAATGATCAAACAATAGATTGGTCTGGTGTTTATACAGACTAAACTGATCAAACAATAGATTGGTTTGGTGTTTATACAGATTAAAATGTCAAACGGTAGATTGGTTTGTTGTTTATACAGATTAAAATGTCAAACAATAGATTGGTTTGGTGTTTATACAGATTAAAATGTCAAACAATAGATTGGTTTGGTGTTTATACAGATTAAAATGTCAAACAATAGATTGTTTGGTGTTTATACAGATTAAAATGTCAAACAATAGATTGGTTTGGTTTTTATACAGATTAAAATGTCAAACAACAGATTGGTTTGGTGTTTATACAGATTAAAATGTCAAACAATAGATTGGTTTGGTGTTTATACAGATTAAAATGTCAAAAAACAGATTGGTTTGGTGTTTATACAGAATAAAATGTCAAACAATAGATTGGTTTGGTGTTTATACAGATTAAAATGTCAAACAATAGATTGGTTTGGTGTCTATACAGATTAAAATGATCAAACAATAGATTGGTTTGGTGTTTATACAGATTAAAATGTCAAACAATAGATTAGTTTGGTGTTTATACAGATTAAAATGATCAAACAATAGATTGATCTGGTGTTTATACAGACTAAACTGATCAAACAATAGATTGGTTTGGTGTTTATACAGATTAAAATGTCAAACGGTAGATTGGTTTGGTGTTTATACAGATTAAAATGTCAAACAATAGATTGGTTTGGTGTTTATACAAATTAAAATGTCAAACAATAGATTGTTTGGTGTTTATACAGATTAAAATGTCAAACAATAGATTGGTTTGGTGTCTATACAGATTAAAATGATCAAACAATAGATTGGTTTGGTGTTTATGCAGATTAAAATGCCAAACAATAGATTAGTTTGGTGTTTATACAGATTAAAATGTCAAACAATAGATTGGATTGGTGTTTATACAGATTAAAATGATCAAACAATAGATTGGTTTGGTGTTTATATAGATTAAAATGATCAAACAATAGATTGGTCTGGTGTTTATACAGACTAAAATGATCAAAAAATAGATTGGTTTGGTGTTTATACAGATTAAAATGTCAAACGGTAGATTGGTTTGGTGTTTATACAGATTAAAATGTCAAACAATAGATTGGTTTGGTGTTTATACAGATTAAAATGTCAAACAATAGATTGGTTTGGTGTTTATACAGATTAAAATATCAAACAATAGATTGGTTTGGTGTTTATACAGATTAAAATGTCAAAAAACAGATTGGTTTGGTGTTTATACAGAATAAAATGTCAAACAATAGATTGGTTTGGTGTTTATACAGAATAAAATGTCAAACAATAGATTGGTTTGGTGTTTATACAGATGAAAATGATCAAACAATAGATTGGTTTGGTGTTTATACAGATTAAAATGTCAAACAATAGATTGGTTTGGTGTTTATACAGATTAAAATGTCAAACAATAGATTGGTTTGGTGTTTATACAGATTGGAATGATCAAACAATAGATCGGTTTGGTGTTTATACAGATTAAAATGTCAAACAATAGATTGGTCTGGTGTTTATACAGACTAAAATGATCAAACAATAGATTGGTTTGGTGTTTATATAGATTAAAATGATCAAACAATAGATTGGTCTGGTGTTTATACAGACTAAACTGATCAAACAATAGATTGGTTTGGTGTTTATACAGATTAAAATGTCAAACGGTAGATTGGTTTGGTGTTTATACAGATTAAAATGTCAAACAATAGATTGGTTTGGTGTTTATACAGATTAAAATGTCAAACAATAGATTGGTTTGGTGTTTATACAGATTGGAATGATCAAACAATAGATCGGTTTGGTGTTTATACAGATTAAAATGTCAAACAATAGATTGGTTTGGTGTTTATACAGATTAAAATATCAAACAATAGATTGGTTTGGTGTTTATACAGATTAAAATGATCAAAAAATAGACTGGTTTGTTGATTATACAGATTAAAATGTCAAACAATAGATTGGTTTGGTGTTTATACAGATTAAAATGGTCAAACAATAGATTGGTTTGGTGTTTATACAGATTAAAATGTCAAACAATAGATTAGTTTGGTGTTTATACAAATTAAAATGTCAAACAATAGATTGTTTGGTGTTTATACAGATTAAAATGTCAAACAATAGATTGGTTTGGTTTTTATACAGATTAAAATGTCAAACAACAGATTGGTTTGGTGTTTATACAGATTAAAATGTCAAACAATAGATTGGTTTGGTGTTTATACAGATTAAAATGTCAAAAAACAGATTGGTTTGGTGTTTATACAGAATAAAATGTCAAACAATAGATTGGTTTGGTGTTTATACAGATTAAAATGTCAAACGGTAGATTGGTTTGGTGTTTATACAGATTAAAATGTCAAACAATAGATTGGTTTGGTGTTTATACAGATTAAAATGTCAAACAATAGATTGGTTTGGTGTTTATACAGATTAAAATATCAAACAATAGATTGGTTTGGTGTTTATACAGATTAAAATGTCAAAAAACAGATTGGTTTGGTGTTTATACAGAATAAAATGTCAAACAATAGATTGGTTTGGTGTTTATACAGAATAAAATGTCAAACAATAGATTGGTTTGGTGTTTATACAGATGAAAATGATCAAACAATAGATTGGTTTGGTGTTTATACAGATTAAAATGTCAAACAATAGATTGGTTTGGTGTTTATACAGATTAAAATGTCAAACAATAGATTGGATTGGTGTTTATACAGATTAAAATGATCAAACAATAGATTGGTTTGGTGTTTATATAGATTAAAATGATCAAACAATAGATTGGTCTGGTGTTTATACAGACTAAAATGATCAAACAATAGATTGGTTTGGTGTTTATACAGATTAAAATGATCAAACAATAGATTGGTCTGGTGTTTATACAGACTAAACTGATCAAACAATAGATTGGTTTGGTGTTTATACAGATTAAAATGTCAAACGGTAGATTGGTTTGTTGTTTATACAGATTAAAATGTCAAACAATAGATTGGTTTGGTGTTTATACAGATTAAAATGTCAAACAATAGATTGGTTTGGTGTTTATACAGATTGGAATGATCAAACAATAGATTGGTTTGGTGTTTATACAGATTAAAATGTCAAACAATAGATTGTTTGGTGTTTATACAGATTAAAATGTCAAACAATAGATTGGTTTGGTTTTTATACAGATTAAAATGTCAAACAACAGATTGGTTTGGTGTTTATACAGATTAAAATGTCAAACAATAGATTGGTTTGGTGTTTATACAGATTAAAATGTCAAAAAACAGATTGGTTTGGTGTTTATACAGAATAAAATGTCAAACAATAGATTGGTTTGGTGTTTATACAGATTAAAATGTCAAACAATAGATTGGTTTGGTGTCTATACAGATTAAAATGATCAAACAATAGATTGGTTTGGTGTTTATGCAGATTAAAATGTCAAACAATAGATTAGTTTGGTGTTTATACAGATTAAAATGATCAAACCATAGATTGATCTGGTGTTTATACAGACTAAACTGATCAAACAATAGATTGGTTTGGTGTTTATACAGAATAAAATGTCAAACGGTAGATTGGTTTGGTGTTTATACAGATTAAAATGTCAAACAATAGATTGGTTTGGTGTTTATACAAATTAAAATGTCAAACAATAGATTGTTTGGTGTTTATACAGATTAAAATGTCAAACAATAGATTGGTTTGGTGTCTATACAGATTAAAATGATCAAACAATAGATTGGTTTGGTGTTTATGCAGATTAAAATGCCAAACAATAGATTAGTTTGGTGTTTATACAGATTAAAATGTCAAACAATAGATTGGATTGGTGTTTATACAGATTAAAATGATCAAACAATAGATTGGTTTGGTGTTTATATAGATTAAAATGATCAAACAATAGATTGGTCTGGTGTTTATACAGACTAAAATGATCAAAAAATAGATTGGTTTGGTGTTTATACAGATTAAAATGTCAAACGGTAGATTGGTTTGGTGTTTATACAGATTAAAATGTCAAACAATAGATTGGTTTGGTGTTTATACAGATTAAAATGTCAAACAATAGATTGGTTTGGTGTTTATACAGATTAAAATATCAAACAATAGATTGGTTTGGTGTTTATACAGATTAAAATGTCAAAAAACAGATTGGTTTGGTGTTTATACAGAATAAAATGTCAAACAATAGATTGGCTTGGTGTTTATACAGAATAAAATGTCAAACAATAGATTGGTTTGGTGTTTATACAGATGAAAATGATCAAACAATAGATTGGTTTGGTGTTTATACAGATTAAAATGTCAAACAATAGATTGGTTTGGTGTTTATACAGATTAAAATGTCAAACAATAGATTGGTTTGGTGTTTATACAGATTGGAATGATCAAACAATAGATCGGTTTGGTGTTTATACAGATTAAAATGTCAAACAATAGATTGGTCTGGTGTTTATACAGACTAAAATGATCAAACAATAGATTGGTTTGGTGTTTATATAGATTAAAATGATCAAACAATAGATTGGTCTGGTGTTTATACAGACTAAACTGATCAAACAATAGATTGGTTTGGTGTTTATACAGATTAAAATGTCAAACGGTAGATTGGTTTGGTGTTTATACAGATTAAAATGTCAAACAATAGATTGGTTTGGTGTTTATACAGATTAAAATGTCAAACAATAGATTGGTTTGGTGTTTATACAGATTGGAATGATCAAACAATAGATCGGTTTGGTGTTTATACAGATTAAAATGTCAAACAATAGATTGGTTTGGTGTTTATACAGATTAAAATATCAAACAATAGATTGGTTTGGTGTTTATACAGATTAAAATGATCAAAAAATAGACTGGTTTGTTGATTATACAGATTAAAATGTCAAACAATAGATTGGTTTGGTGTTTATACAGATTAAAATGGTCAAACAATAGATTGGTTTGGTGTTTATACAGATTAAAATGTCAAACAATAGATTAGTTTGGTGTTTATACAAATTAAAATGTCAAACAATAGATTGTTTGGTGTTTATACAGATTAAAATGTCAAACAATAGATTGGTTTGGTTTTTATACAGATTAAAATGTCAAACAACAGATTGGTTTGGTGTTTATACAGATTAAAATGTCAAACAATAGATTGGTTTGGTGTTTATACAGATTAAAATGTCAAAAAACAGATTGGTTTGGTGTTTATACAGAATAAAATGTCAAACAATAGATTGGTTTGGTGTTTATACAGATTAAAATGTCAAACGGTAGATTGGTTTGGTGTTTATACAGATTAAAATGTCAAACAATAGATTGGTTTGGTGTTTATACAGATTAAAATGTCAAACAATAGATTGGTTTGGTGTTTATACAGATTAAAATATCAAACAATAGATTGGTTTGGTGTTTATACAGATTAAAATGTCAAAAAACAGATTGGTTTGGTGTTTATACAGAATAAAATGTCAAACAATAGATTGGTTTGGTGTTTATACAGAATAAAATGTCAAACAATAGATTGGTTTGGTGTTTATACAGATGAAAATGATCAAACAATAGATTGGTTTGGTGTTTATACAGATTAAAATGTCAAACAATAGATTGGTTTGGTGTTTATACAGATTAAAATGTCAAACAATAGATTGGATTGGTGTTTATACAGATTAAAATGATCAAACAATAGATTGGTTTGGTGTTTATATAGATTAAAATGATCAAACAATAGATTGGTCTGGTGTTTATACAGACTAAAATGATCAAACAATAGATTGGTTTGGTGTTTATACAGATTAAAATGATCAAACAATAGATTGGTCTGGTGTTTATACAGACTAAACTGATCAAACAATAGATTGGTTTGGTGTTTATACAGATTAAAATGTCAAACGGTAGATTGGTTTGGTGTTTATACAGATTAAAATGTCAAACAATAGATTGGTTTGGTGTTTATACAGATTAAAATGTCAAACAATAGATTGGTTTGGTGTTTATACAGATTGGAATGATCAAACAATAGATTGGTTTGGTGTTTATACAGATTAAAATGTCAAACAATAGATTGGTTTGGTGTTTATACAGATTAAAATATCAAACAATAGATTGGTTTGGTGTTTATACAGATTAAAATGATCAAAAAATAGACTGGTTTGTTGATTATACAGATTAAAATGTCAAACAATAGATTGGTTTGGTGTTTATACAGATTAAAATGGTCAAACAATAGATTGGTTTGGTGTTTATACAGATTAAAATGTCAAACAATAGATTGTTTGGTGTTTATACAGATTAAAATGTCAAACAATAGATTGGTTTGGTTTTTATACAGATTAAAATGTCAAACAACAGATTGGTTTGGTGTTTATACAGATTAAAATGTCAAACAATAGATTGGTTTGGTGTTTATACAGATTAAAATGTCAAAAAACAGATTGGTTTGGTGTTTATACAGAATAAAATGTCAAACAATAGATTGGTTTGGTGTTTATACAGATTAAAATGTCAAACAATAGATTGGTTTGGTGTCTATACAGATTAAAATGATCAAACAATAGATTGGTTTGGTGTTTATGCAGATTAAAATGTCAAACAATAGATTAGTTTGGTGTTTATACAGATTAAAATGATCAAACAATAGATTGGTCTGGTGTTTATACAGACTAAATTGATCAAACAATAGATTGGTTTGGTGTTTATACAGATTAAAATGTCAAACGGTAGATTGGTTTGGTGTTTATACAGATTAAAATGTCAAACAATAGATTGGATTTGTGTTTATACAGATTAAAATGATCAAACAATAGATTGGTTTGGTGTTTATGCAGATTAAAATGCCAAACAATAGATTAGTTTGGTGTTTATGCAGATTAAAATGCCAAACAATAGATTAGTTTGGTGTTTATACAGATTAAAATGTCAAACAATAGATTGGATTGGTGTTTATACAGATTAAAATGATCAAACAATAGATTGGTTTGGTGTTTATATAGATTAAAATGATCAAACAATAGATTGGTCTGGTGTTTATACAGACTAAAATGATCAAAAAATAGATTGGTTTGGTGTTTATACAGATTAAAATGTCAAACGGTAGATTGGTTTGGTGTTTATACAGATTAAAATGTCAAACAATAGATTGGTTTGGTGTTTATACAGATTAAAATGTCAAACAATAGATTGGTTTGGTGTTTATACAGATTAAAATATCAAACAATAGATTGGTTTGGTGTTTATACAGATTAAAATGTCAAAAAACAGATTGGTTTGGTGTTTATACAGAATAAAATGTCAAACAATAGATTGGTTTGGTGTTTATACAGAATAAAATGTCAAACAATAGATTGGTTTGGTGTTTATACAGATGAAAATGATCAAACAATAGATTGGTTTGGTGTTTATACAGATTAAAATGTCAAACAATAGATTGGTTTGGTGTTTATACAGATTAAAATGTCAAACAATAGATTGGATTGGTGTTTATACAGATTAAAATGATCAAACAATAGATTGGTTTGGTGTTTATATAGATTAAAATGATCAAACAATAGATTGGTCTGGTGTTTATACAGACTAAAATGATCAAACAATAGATTGGTTTGGTGTTTATACAGATTAAAATGTCAAACGGTAGATTGGTTTGGTGTTTATACAGATTAAAATGTCAAACAATAGATTGGTTTGGTGTTTATACAGATTAAAATGTCAAACAATAGATTGGTTTGGTGTTTATACAGATTGGAATGATCAAACAATAGATTGGTTTGGTGTTTATACAGATTAAAATGTCAAACAATAGATTGGTTTGGTGTTTATACAGATTAAAATATCAAACAATAGATTGGTTTGGTGTTTATGCAGATTAAAATGCCAAACAATAGATTAGTTTGGTGTTTATGCAGATTAAAATGCCAAACAATAGATTAGTTTGGTGTTTATACAGATTAAAATGTCAAACAATAGATTGGATTGGTGTTTATACAGATTAAAATGATCAAACAATAGATTGGTTTGGTGTTTATATAGATTAAAATGATCAAACAATAGATTGGTCTGGTGTTTATACAGACTAAAATGATCAAAAAATAGATTGGTTTGGTGTTTATACAGATTAAAATGTCAAACGGTAGATTGGTTTGGTGTTTATACAGATTAAAATGTCAAACAATAGATTGGTTTGGTGTTTATACAGATTAAAATGTCAAACAATAGATTGGTTTGGTGTTTATACAGATTAAAATATCAAACAATAGATTGGTTTGGTGTTTATACAGATTAAAATGTCAAAAAACAGATTGGTTTG
Source organism: Bathymodiolus brooksi (assembly GCA_963680875.1). NCBI lineage: Eukaryota > Metazoa > Mollusca > Bivalvia > Mytilida > Modiolidae > Bathymodiolus > Bathymodiolus brooksi. The sequence continues at coordinate 6,613,036 of OY804580.1, read as the reverse complement.
GTGTTTATACAGAATAAAATGTCAAACAATAGATTGGTTTGGTGTTTATACAGAATAAAATGTCAAACAATAGATTGGTTTGGTGTCTATACAGATTAAAATGATCAAACAATAGATTGGTTTGGTGTTTATGCAGATTAAAATGTCAAACAATAGATTAGTTTGGTGTTTATACAGATTAAAATGATCAAACAATAGATTGATCTGGTGTTTATACAGACTAAACTGATCAAACAATAGATTGGTTTGGTGTTTATACAGATTAAAATGTCAAACGGTAGATTGGTTTGGTGTTTATACAGATTAAAATGTCAAACAATAGATTGGTTTGGTGTTTATACAAATTAAAATGTCAAACAATAGATTGTTTGGTGTTTATACAGATTAAAATGTCAAACAATAGATTGGTTTGGTGTCTATACAGATTAAAATGATCAAACAATAGATTGGTTTGGTGTTTATGCAGATTAAAATGCCAAACAATAGATTAGTTTGGTGTTTATACAGATTAAAATGTCAAACAATAGATTGGATTGGTGTTTATACAGATTAAAATGATCAAACAATAGATTGGTTTGGTGTTTATATAGATTAAAATGATCAAACAATAGATTGGTCTGGTGTTTATACAGACTAAAATGATCAAAAAATAGATTGGTTTGGTGTTTATACAGATTAAAATGTCAAACGGTAGATTGGTTTGGTGTTTATACAGATTAAAATGTCAAACAATAGATTGGTTTGGTGTTTATACAGATTAAAATGTCAAACAATAGATTGGTTTGGTGTTTATACAGATTGAAATATCAAACAATAGATTGGTTTGGTGTTTATACAGATTAAAATGTCAAAAAACAGATTGGTTTGGTGTTTATACAGAATAAAATGTCAAACAATAGATTGGTTTGGTGTTTATACAGAATAAAATGTCAAACAATAGATTGGTTTGGTGTTTATACAGATGAAAATGATCAAACAATAGATTGGTTTGGTGTTTATACAGATTAAAATGTCAAACAATAGATTGGTTTGGTGTTTATACAGATTAAAATGTCAAACAATAGATTGGATTGGTGTTTATACAGATTAAAATGATCAAACAATAGATTGGTTTGGTGTTTATATAGATTAAAATGATCAAACAATAGATTGGTCTGGTGTTTATACAGACTAAAATGATCAAACAATAGATTGGTTTGGTGTTTATATAGATTAAAATGATCAAACAATAGATTGGTCTGGTGTTTATACAGACTAAACTGATCAAACAATAGATTGGTTTGGTGTTTATACAGATTAAAATGTCAAACGGTAGATTGGTTTGGTGTTTATACAGATTAAAATGTCAAACAATAGATTGGTTTGGTGTTTATACAGATTAAAATGTCAAACAATAGATTGGTTTGGTGTTTATACAGATTGGAATGATCAAACAATAGATCGGTTTGGTGTTTATACAGATTAAAATGTCAAACAATAGATTGGTTTGGTGTTTATACAGATTAAAATATCAAACAATAGATTGGTTTGGTGTTTATACAGATTAAAATGATCAAAAAATAGACTGGTTTGTTGATTATACAGATTAAAATGTCAAACAATAGATTGGTTTGGTGTTTATACAGATTAAAATGGTCAAACAATAGATTGGTTTGGTGTTTATACAGATTAAAATGTCAAACAATAGATTAGTTTGGTGTTTATACAAATTAAAATGTCAAACAATAGATTGTTTGGTGTTTATACAGATTAAAATGTCAAACAACAGATTGGTTTGGTGTTTATACAGATTAAAATGTCAAACAATAGATTGGTTTGGTGTTTATACAGATTAAAATGTCAAAAAACAGATTGGTTTGGTGTTTATACAGAATAAAATGTCAAACAATAGATTGGTTTGGTGTTTATACAGATTAAAATGTCAAACGGTAGATTGGTTTGGTGTTTATACAGATTAAAATGTCAAACAATAGATTGGTTTGGTGTTTATACAGATTAAAATGTCAAACAATAGATTGGTTTGGTGTTTATACAGATTAAAATATCAAACAATAGATTGGTTTGGTGTTTATACAGATTAAAATGTCAAAAAAACAGATTGGTTTGGTGTTTATACAGAATAAAATGTCAAACAATAGATTGGTTTGGTGTTTATACAGAATAAAATGTCAAACAATAGATTGGTTTGGTGTTTATACAGATGAAAATGATCAAACAATAGATTGGTTTGGTGTTTATACAGATTAAAATGTCAAACAATAGATTGGTTTGGTGTTTATACAGATTAAAATGTCAAACAATAGATTGGATTGGTGTTTATACAGATTAAAATGATCAAACAATAGATTGGTTTGGTGTTTATACAGACTAAAATGATCAAAAAATAGATTGGTTTGGTGTTTATACAGATTAAAATGTCAAACGGTAGATTGGTTTGGTGTTTATACAGATTAAAATGTCAAACAATAGATTGGTTTGGTGTTTATACAGATTAAAATGTCAAACAATAGATTGGTTTGGTGTTTATACAGATTAAAATATCAAACAATAGATTGGTTTGGTGTTTATACAGATTAAAATGTCAAAAAACAGATTGGTTTGGTGTTTATACAGAATAAAATGTCAAACAATAGATTGGTTTGGTGTTTATACAGAATAAAATGTCAAACAATAGATTGGTTTGGTGTCTATACAGATTAAAATGATCAAACAATAGATTAGTTTGGTGTTTATGCAGATTAAAATGTCAAACAATAGATTAGTTTGGTGTTTATACAGATTAAAATGATCAAACAATAGATTGATCTGGTGTTTATACAGACTAAACTGATCAAACAATAGATTGGTTTGGTGTTTATACAGATTAAAATGTCAAACGGTAGATTGGTTTGGTGTTTATACAGATTAAAATGTCAAACAATAGATTGGTTTGGTGTTTATACAAATTAAAATGTCAAACAATAGATTGTTTGGTGTTTATACAGATTAAAATGTCAAACAATAGATTGGTTTGGTGTCTATACAGATTAAAATGATCAAACAATAGATTGGTTTGGTGTTTATGCAGATTAAAATGCCAAACAATAGATTAGTTTGGTGTTTATACAGATTAAAATGTCAAACAATAGATTGGATTGGTGTTTATACAGATTAAAATGATCAAACAATAGATTGGTTTGGTGTTTATATAGATTAAAATGATCAAACAATAGATTGGTCTGGTGTTTATACAGACTAAAATGATCAAAAAATAGATTGGTTTGGTGTTTATACAGATTAAAATGTCAAACGGTAGATTGGTTTGGTGTTTATACAGATTAAAATGTCAAACAATAGATTGGTTTGGTGTTTATACAGATTAAAATGTCAAACAATAGATTGGTTTGGTGTTTATACAGATTAAAATATCAAACAATAGATTGGTTTGGTGTTTATACAGATTAAAATGTCAAAAAACAGATTGGTTTGGTGTTTATACAGAATAAAATGTCAAACAATAGATTGGTTTGGTGTTTATACAGAATAAAATGTCAAACAATAGATTGGTTTGGTGTTTATACAGATGAAAATGATCAAACAATAGATTGGTTTGGTGTTTATACAGATTAAAATGTCAAACAATAGATTGGTTTGGTGTTTATACAGATTAAAATGTCAAACAATAGATTGGATTGGTGTTTATACAGATTAAAATGATCAAACAATAGATTGGTTTGGTGTTTATATAGATTAAAATGATCAAACAATAGATTGGTCTGGTGTTTATACAGACTAAAATGATCAAACAATAGATTGGTTTGGTGTTTATATAGATTAAAATGATCAAACAATAGATTGGTCTGGTGTTTATACAGACTAAACTGATCAAACAATAGATTGGTTTGGTGTTTATACAGATTAAAATGTCAAACGGTAGATTGGTTTGGTGTTTATACAGATTAAAATGTCAAACAATAGATTGGTTTGGTGTTTATACAGATTAAAATGTCAAACAATAGATTGGTTTGGTGTTTATACAGATTGGAATGATCAAACAATAGATCGGTTTGGTGTTTATACAGATTAAAATGTCAAACAATAGATTGGTTTGGTGTTTATACAGATTAAAATATCAAACAATAGATTGGTTTGGTGTTTATACAGATTAAAGTGATCAAAAAATAGACTGGTTTGTTGATTATACAGATTAAAATGTCAAACAATAGATTGGTTTGGTGTTTATACAGATTAAAATGGTCAAACAATAGATTGGTTTGGTGTTTATACAGATTAAAATGTCAAACAATAGATTAGTTTGGTGTTTATACAAATTAAAATGTCAAACAATAGATTGTTTGGTGTTTATACAGATTAAAATGTCAAACAACAGATTGGTTTGGTGTTTATACAGATTAAAATGTCAAACAATAGATTGGTTTGGTGTTTATACAGATTAAAATGTCAAAAAACAGATTGGTTTGGTGTTTATACAGAATAAAATGTCAAACAATAGATTGGTTTGGTGTTTATACAGATTAAAATGTCAAACGGTAGATTGGTTTGGTGTTTATACAGATTAAAATGTCAAACAATAGATTGGTTTGGTGTTTATACAGATTAAAATGTCAAACAATAGATTGGTTTGGTGTTTATACAGATTAAAATATCAAACAATAGATTGGTTTGGTGTTTATACAGATTAAAATGTCAAAAAACAGATTGGTTTGGTGTTTATACAGAATAAAATGTCAAACAATAGATTGGTTTGGTGTTTATACAGAATAAAATGTCAAACAATAGATTGGTTTGGTGTTTATACAGATGAAAATGATCAAACAATAGATTGGTTTGGTGTTTATACAGATTAAAATGTCAAACAATAGATTGGTTTGGTGTTTATACAGATTAAAATGTCAAACAATAGATTGGATTGGTGTTTATACAGATTAAAATGATCAAACAATAGATTGGTTTGGTGTTTATATAGATTAAAATGATCAAACAATAGATTGGTCTGGTGTTTATACAGACTAAAATGATCAAACAATAGATTGGTTTGGTGTTTATACAGATTAAAATGATCAAACAATAGATTGGTCTGGTGTTTATACAGACTAAACTGATCAAACAATAGATTGGTTTGGTGTTTATACAGATTAAAATGTCAAACGGTAGATTGGTTTGGTGTTTATACAGATTAAAATGTCAAACAATAGATTGGTTTGGTGTTTATACAGATTAAAATGTCAAACAATAGATTGGTTTGGTGTTTATACAGATTGGAATGATCAAACAATAGATTGGTTTGGTGTTTATACAGATTAAAATGTCAAACAATAGATTGGTTTGGTGTTTATACAGATTAAAATATCAAACAATAGATTGGTTTGGTGTTTATACAGATTAAAATGATCAAAAAATAGACTGGTTTGTTGATTATACAGATTAAAATGTCAAACAATAGATTGGTTTGGTGTTTATACAGATTAAAATGGTCAAACAATAGATTGGTTTGGTGTTTATACAGATTAAAATGTCAAACAATAGATTGTTTGGTGTTTATACAGATTAAAATGTCAAACAATAGATTGGTTTGGTTTTTATACAGATTAAAATGTCAAACAACAGATTGGTTTGGTGTTTATACAGATTAAAATGTCAAACAATAGATTGGTTTGGTGTTTATACAGATTAAAATGTCAAAAAACAGATTGGTTTGGTGTTTATACAGAATAAAATGTCAAACAATAGATTGGTTTGGTGTTTATACAGATTAAAATATCAAACAATAGATTGGTTTGGTGTCTATACAGATTAAAATGATCAAACAATAGATTGGTTTGGTGTTTATGCAGATTAAAATGTCAAACAATAGATTAGTTTGGTGTTTATACAGATTAAAATGATCAAACAATAGATTGGTCTGGTGTTTATACAGACTAAACTGATCAAACAATAGATTGGTTTGGTGTTTATACAGATTAAAATGTCAAACGGTAGATTGGTTTGGTGTTTATACAGATTAAAATGTCAAACAATAGATTGGATTTGTGTTTATACAGATTAAAATGATCAAACAATAGATTTGTTTGGTGTTTATGCAGATTAAAATGCCAAACAATAGATTAGTTTGGTGTTTATGCAGATTAAAATGCCAAACAATAGATTAGTTTGGTGTTTATACAGATTAAAATGTCAAACAATAGATTGGATTGGTGTTTATACAGATTAAAATGATCAAACAATAGATTGGTTTGGTGTTTATATAGATTAAAATGATCAAACAATAGATTGGTCTGGTGTTTATACAGACTAAAATGATCAAAAAATAGATTGGTTTGGTGTTTATACAGATTAAAATGTCAAACGGTAGATTGGTTTGGTGTTTATACAGATTAAAATGTCAAACAATAGATTGGTTTGGTGTTTATACAGATTAAAATGTCAAACAATAGATTGGTTTGGTGTTTATACAGATTAAAATATCAAACAATAGATTGGTTTGGTGTTTATACAGATTAAAATGTCAAAAAATAGATTGGTTTGGTGTTTATACAGAATAAAATGTCAAACAATAGATTGGTTTGGTGTTTATACAGAATAAAATGTCAAACAATAGATTGGTTTGGTGTTTATACAGATGAAAATGATCAAACAATAGATTGGTTTGGTGTTTATACAGATTAAAATGTCAAACAATAGATTGGTTTGGTGTTTATACAGATTAAAATGTCAAACAATAGATTGGATTGGTGTTTATACAGATTAAAATGATCAAACAATAGATTGGTTTGGTGTTTATATAGATTAAAATGATCAAACAATAGATTGGTCTGGTGTTTATACAGACTAAAATGATCAAACAATAGATTGGTTTGGTGTTTATACAGATTAAAATGATCAAACAATAGATTGGTCTGGTGTTTATACAGACTAAACTGATCAAACAATAGATTGGTTTGGTGTTTATACAGATTAAAATGTCAAACGGTAGATTGGTTTGGTGTTTATACAGATTAAAATGTCAAACAATAGATTGGTTTGATGTTTATACAGATTAAAATGTCAAACAATAGATTGGTTTGGTGTTTATACAGATTGGAATGATCAAACAATAGATTGGTTTGGTGTTTATACAGATTAAAATGTCAAACAATAGATTGGTTTGGTGTTTATACAGATTAAAATATCAAACAATAGATTGGTTTGGTGTTTATGCAGATTAAAATGCCAAACAATAGATTAGTTTGGTGTTTATGCAGATTAAAATGCCAAACAATAGATTAGTTTGGTGTTTATACAGATTAAAATGTCAAACAATAGATTGGATTGGTGTTTATACAGATTAAAATGATCAAACAATAGATTGGTTTGGTGTTTATATAGATTAAAATGATCAAACAATAGATTGGTCTGGTGTTTATACAGACTAAAATGATCAAAAAATAGATTGGTTTGGTGTTTATACAGATTAAAATGTCAAACGGTAGATTGGTTTGGTGTTTATACAGATTAAAATGTCAAACAATAGATTGGTTTGGTGTTTATACAGATTAAAATGTCAAACAATAGATTGGTTTGGTGTTTATACAGATTAAAATATCAAACAATAGATTGGTTTGGAGTTTATACAGATTAAAATGTCAAAAAACAGTTTGGTTTGGTGTTTATACAGAATAAAATGTCAAACAATAGATTGGTTTGGTGTTTATACAGAATAAAATGTCAAACAATAGATTGGTTTGGTGTTTATACAGATGAAAATGATCAAACAATAGATTGGTTTGGTGTTTATGCAGATTAAAATGTCAAACAATAGATTGGTTTGGTGTTTATACAGATTAAAATGTCAAACAATAGATTGGATTGGTGTTTATACAGATTAAAATGATCAAACAATAGATTGGTTTGGTGTTTATATAGATTAAAATGATCAAACAATAGATTGGTCTGGTGTTTATACAGACTAAAATGATCAAACAATAGATTGGTTTGGTGTTTATACAGATTAAAATGATCAAACAATAGATTGGTCTGGTGTTTATACAGACTAAACTGATCAAACAATAGATTGGTTTGGTGTTTATACAGATTAAAATGTCAAACGGTAGATTGGTTTGGTGTTTATACAGATTAAAATGTCAAACAATAGATTGGTTTGGTGTTTATACAGATTAAAATGTCAAACAATAGATTGGTTTGGTGTTTATACAGATTGGAATGATCAAACAATAGATTGGTTTGGTGTTTATACAGATTAAAATGTCAAACAATAGATTGGTTTGGTGTTTATACAGATTAAAATATCAAACAATAGATTGGTTTGGTGTTTATACAGATTAAAATGTCAAAAAACAGATTGGTTTGGTGTTTATACAGAATAAAAAGTCAAACAATAGATTGGTTTGGTGTTTATACAGAATAAAATGTCAAACAATAGATTGGTTTGGTGTTTATACAGATGAAAATGATCAAACAATAGATTGGTTTGGTGTTTATACAGATTAAAATGTCAAACAATAGATTGGTCTGGTGTTTATACAGATTAAAATGATCAAAAAATAGACTGGTTTGTTGATTATACAGATTAAAATGTCAAACAATAGATTGGTTTGGTGTTTATACAGATTAAAATGGTCAAACAATAGATTGGTTTGGTGTTTATACAGATTAAAATGTCAAACAATAGATTAGTTTGGTGTTTATACAAATTAAAATGTCAAACAATAGATTGTTTGGTGTTTATACAGATTAAAATGTCAAACAATAGATTGGTTTGGTTTTTATACAGATTAAAATGTCAAACAACAGATTGGTTTGGTGTTTATACAGATTAAAATGTCAAACAATAGATTGGTTTGGTGTTTATACAGATTAAAATGATCAAACAATAGATTGGTTTGGTGTTTATATAGATTAAAATGATCAAACAATAGATTGGTCTGGTGTTTATACAGACTAAAATGATCAAACAATAGATTGGTTTGGTGTTTATACAGATTAAAATGATCAAACAATAGATTGGTCTGGTGTTTATACAGACTAAACTGATCAAACAATAGATTGGTTTGGTGTTTATACAGATTAAAATGTCAAACAGTAGATTGGTTTGGTGTTTATACAGATTAAAATGTCAAACAATAGATTGGTTTGATGTTTATACAGATTAAAATGTCAAACAATAGATTGGTTTGGTGTTTATACAGATTGGAATGATCAAACAATAGATTGGTTTGGTGTTTATACAGATTAAAATGTCAAACAATAGATTGGTTTGGTGTTTATACAGATTAAAATATCAAACAATAGATTGGTTTGGTGTTTATGCAGATTAAAATGCCAAACAATAGATTAGTTTGGTGTTTATGCAGATTAAAATGCCAAACAATAGATTAGTTTGGTGTTTATACAGATTAAAATGTCAAACAATAGATTGGATTGGTGTTTATACAGATTAAAATGATCAAACAATAGATTGGTTTGGTGTTTATATAGATTAAAATGATCAAACAATAGATTGGTCTGGTGTTTATACAGACTAAAATGATCAAAAAATAGATTGGTTTGGTGTTTATACAGATTAAAATGTCAAACGGTAGATTGGTTTGGTGTTTATACAGATTAAAATGTCAAACAATAGATTGGTTTGGTGTTTATACAGATTAAAATGTCAAACAATAGATTGGTTTGGTGTTTATACAGATTAAAATATCAAACAATAGATTGGTTTGGTGTTTATACAGATTAAAATGTCAAAAAACAGATTGGTTTGGTGTTTATACAGAATAAAATGTCAAACAATAGATTGGTTTGGTGTTTATACAGAATAAAATGTCAAACAATAGATTGGTTTGGTGTTTATACAGATGAAAATGATCAAACAATAGATTGGTTTGGTGTTTATACAGATTAAAATGTCAAACAATAGATTGGTTTGGTGTTTATACAGATTAAAATGTCAAACAATAGATTGGATTGGTGTTTATACAGATTAAAATGATCAAACAATAGATTGGTTTGGTGTTTATATAGATTAAAATGATCAAACAATAGATTGGTCTGGTGTTTATACAGACTAAAATGATCAAACAATAGATTGGTTTGGTGTTTATACAGATTAAAATGATCAAACAATAGATTGGTCTGGTGTTTATACAGACTAAACTGATCAAACAATAGATTGGTTTGGTGTTTATACAGATTAAAATGTCAAACGGTAGATTGGTTTGGTGTTTATACAGATTAAAATGTCAAACAATAGATTGGTTTGGTGTTTATACAGATTAAAATGTCAAACAATAGATTGGTTTGGTGTTTATACAGATTGGAATGATCAAACAATAGATTGGTTTGGTGTTTATACAGATTAAAATGTCAAACAATAGATTGGTTTGGTGTTTATACAGATTAAAATATCAAACAATAGATTGGTTTGGTGTTTATACAGATTAAAATGTCAAAAAACAGATTGGTTTGGTGTTTATACAGAATAAAAAGTCAAACAATAGATTGGTTTGGTGTTTATACAGAATAAAATGTCAAACAATAGATTGGTTTGGTGTTTATACAGATGAAAATGATCAAACAATAGATTGGTTTGGTGTTTATACAGATTAAAATGTCAAACAATAGATTGGTCTGGTGTTTATACAGATTAAAATGATCAAAAAATAGACTGGTTTGTTGATTATACAGATTAAAATGTCAAACAATAGATTGGTTTGGTGTTTATACAGATTAAAATGGTCAAACAATAGATTGGTTTGGTGTTTATACAGATTAAAATGTCAAACAATAGATTAGTTTGGTGTTTATACAAATTAAAATGTCAAACAATAGATTGTTTGGTGTTTATACAGATTAAAATGTCAAACAATAGATTGGTTTGGTTTTTATACAGATTAAAATGTCAAACAACAGATTGGTTTGGTGTTTATACAGATTAAAATGTCAAACAATAGATTGGTTTGGTGTTTATACAGATTAAAATGATCAAACAATAGATTGGTTTGGTGTTTATATAGATTAAAATGATCAAACAATAGATTGGTCTGGTGTTTATACAGACTAAAATGATCAAACAATAGATTGGTTTGGTGTTTATACAGATTAAAATGATCAAACAATAGATTGGTCTGGTGTTTATACAGACTAAACTGATCAAACAATAGATTGGTTTGGTGTTTATACAGATTAAAATGTCAAACAGTAGATTGGTTTGGTGTTTATACAGATTAAAATGTCAAACAATAGATTGGTTTGATGTTTATACAGATTAAAATGTCAAACAATAGATTGGTTTGGTGTTTATACAGATTGGAATGATCAAACAATAGATTGGTTTGGTGTTTATACAGATTAAAATGTCAAACAATAGATTGGTTTGGTGTTTATACAGATTAAAATATCAAACAATAGATTGGTTTGGTGTTTATGCAGATTAAAATGCCAAACAATAGATTAGTTTGGTGTTTATGCAGATTAAAATGCCAAACAATAGATTAGTTTGGTGTTTATACAGATTAAAATGTCAAACAATAGATTGGATTGGTGTTTATACAGATTAAAATGATCAAACAATAGATTGGTTTGGTGTTTATATAGATTAAAATGATCAAACAATAGATTGGTCTGGTGTTTATACAGACTAAAATGATCAAAAAATAGATTGGTTTGGTGTTTATACAGATTAAAATGTCAAACGGTAGATTGGTTTGGTGTTTATACAGATTAAAATGTCAAACAATAGATTGGTTTGGTGTTTATACAGATTAAAATGTCAAACAATAGATTGGTTTGGTGTTTATACAGATTAAAATATCAAACAATAGATTGGTTTGGTGTTTATACAGATTAAAATGTCAAAAAACAGATTGGTTTGGTGTTTATACAGAATAAAATGTCAAACAATAGATTGGTTTGGTGTTTATACAGAATAAAATGTCAAACAATAGATTGGTTTGGTGTTTATACAGATGAAAATGATCAAACAATAGATTGGTTTGGTGTTTATACAGATTAAAATGTCAAACAATAGATTGGTTTGGTGTTTATACAGATTAAAATGTCAAACAATAGATTGGATTGGTGTTTATACAGATTAAAATGATCAAACAATAGATTGGTTTGGTGTTTATATAGATTAAAATGATCAAACAATAGATTGGTCTGGTGTTTATACAGACTAAAATGATCAAACAATAGATTGGTTTGGTGTTTATACAGATTAAAATGATCAAACAATAGATTGGTCTGGTGTTTATACAGACTAAACTGATCAAACAATAGATTGGTTTGGTGTTTATACAGATTAAAATGTCAAACGGTAGATTGGTTTGGTGTTTATACAGATTAAAATGTCAAACAATAGATTGGTTTGGTGTTTATACAGATTAAAATGTCAAACAATAGATTGGTTTGGTGTTTATACAGATTGGAATGATCAAACAATAGATTGGTTTGGTGTTTATACAGATTAAAATGTCAAACAATAGATTGGTTTGGTGTTTATACAGATTAAAATATCAAACAATAGATTGGTTTGGTGTTTATACAGATTAAAATGTCAAAAAACAGATTGGTTTGGTGTTTATACAGAATAAAATGTCAAACAATAGATTGGTTTGGTGTTTATACAGAATAAAATGTCAAACAATAGATTGGTTTGGTGTTTATACAGATGAAAATGATCAAACAATAGATTGGTTTGGTGTTTATACAGATTAAAATGTCAAACAATAGATTGGTCTGGTGTTTATACAGATTAAAATGATCAAAAAATAGACTGGTTTGTTGATTATACAGATTAAAATGTCAAACAATAGATTGGTTTGGTGTTTATACAGATTAAAATGGTCAAACAATAGATTGGTTTGGTGTTTATACAGATTAAAATGTCAAACAATAGATTAGTTTGGTGTTTATACAAATTAAAATGTCAAACAATAGATTGTTTGGTGTTTATACAGATTAAAATGTCAAACAATAGATTGGTTTGGTTTTTATACAGATTAAAATGTCAAACAACAGATTGGTTTGGTGTTTATACAGATTAAAATGTCAAACAATAGATTGGTTTGGTGTTTATACAGATTAAAATGATCAAACAATAGATTGGTTTGGTGTTTATATAGATTAAAATGATCAAACAATAGATTGGTCTGGTGTTTATACAGACTAAAATGATCAAAAAATAGATTGGTTTGGTGTTTATACAGATTAAAATGTCAAACGGTAGATTGGTTTGGTGTTTATACAGATTAAAATGTCAAACAATAGATTGGTTTGGTGTTTATACAGATTAAAATGTCAAACAATAGATTGGTTTGGTGTTTATACAGATTAAAATATCAAACAATAGATTGGTTTGGTGTTTATACAGATTAAAATGTCAAAAAACAGATTGGTTTGGTGTTTATACAGAATAAAATGTCAAACAATAGATTGGTTTGGTGTTTATACAGAATAAAATGTCAAACAATAGATTGGTTTGGTGTTTATACAGATTAAAATATCAAACAATAGATTGGTTTGGTGTTTATACAGATTAAAATGTCAAAAAACAGATTGGTTTGGTGTTTATACAGAATAAAATGTCAAACAATAGATTGGTTTGGTGTTTATACAGAATAAAATGTCAAACAATAGATTGGTTTGGTGTTTATACAGATGAAAATGATCAAACAATAGATTGGTTTGGTGTTTATACAGATTAAAATGTCAAACAATAGATTGGTTTGGTGTTTATACAGATTAAAATGTCAAACAATAGATTGGATTGGTGTTTATACAGATTAAAATGATCAAACAATAGATTGGTTTGGTGTTTATATAGATTAAAATGATCAAACAATAGATTGGTCTGGTGTTTATACAGACTAAAATGATCAAACAATAGATTGGTTTGGTGTTTATACAGATTAAAATGATCAAACAATAGATTGGTCTGGTGTTTATACAGACTAAACTGATCAAACAATAGATTGGTTTGGTGTTTATACAGATTAAAATGTCAAACGGTAGATTGGTTTGGTGTTTATACAGATTAAAATGTCAAACAATAGATTGGTTTGGTGTTTATACAGATTAAAATGTCAAACAATAGATTGGTTTGGTGTTTATACAGATTAAAATGTCAAACAATAGATTGGTTTGGTGTTTATACAGATTGGAATGATCAAACAATAGATTGGTTTGGTGTTTATACAGATTAAAATGTCAAACAATAGATTGGTTTGGTGTTTATACAGATTAAAATATCAAACAATAGATTGGTTTGGTGTTTATGCAGATTAAAATGCCAAACAATAGATTAGTTTGGTGTTTATGCAGATTAAAATGCCAAACAATAGATTAGTTTGGTGTTTATACAGATTAAAATGTCAAACAATAGATTGGATTGGTTTTTATACAGATTAAAATGATCAAACAATAGATTGGTTTGGTGTTTATACAGATTAAAATGTCAAACGGTAGATTGGTTTGGTGTTTATACAGATTAAAATGTCAAACAATAGATTGGATTTGTGTTTATACAGATTAAAATAATCAAACAATAGATTGGTTTGGTGTTTATGCAGATTAAAATGCCAAACAATAGATTAGTTTGGTGTTTATGCAGATTAAAATGCCAAACAATAGATTAGTTTGGTGTTTATACAGATTAAAATGTCAAACAATAGATTGGATTGGTGTTTATACAGATTAAAATGATCAAACAATAGATTGGTTTGGTGTTTATATAGATTAAAATGATCAAACAATAGATTGGTCTGGTGTTTATACAGACTAAAATGATCAAAAAATAGATTGGTTTGGTGTTTATACAGATTAAAATGTCAAACGGTAGATTGGTTTGGTGTTTATACAGATTAAAATGTCAAACAATAGATTGGTTTGGTGTTTATACAGATTAAAATGTCAAACAATAGATTGGTTTGGTGTTTATACAGATTAAAATATCAAACAATAGATTGGTTTGGTGTTTATACAGATTAAAATGTCAAAAAACAGATTGGTTTGGTGTTTATACAGAATAAAATGTCAAACAATAGATTGGTTTGGTGTTTATACAGAATAAAATGTCAAACAATAGATTGGTTTGGTGTTTATACAGATGAAAATGATCAAACAATAGATTGGTTTGGTGTTTATACAGATTAAAATGTCAAACAATAGATTGGTTTGGTGTTTATACAGATTAAAATGTCAAACAATAGATTGGATTGGTGTTTATACAGATTAAAATGATCAAACAATAGATTGGTTTGGTGTTTATATAGATTAAAATGATCAAACAATAGATTGGTCTGGTGTTTATACAGACTAAAATGATCAAACAATAGATTGGTTTGGTGTTTATACAGATTAAAATGATCAAACAATAGATTGGTCTGGTGTTTATACAGACTAAACTGATCAAACAATAGATTGGTTTGGTGTTTATACAGATTAAAATGTCAAACGGTAGATTGGTTTGGTGTTTATACAGATTAAAATGTCAAACAATAGATTGGTTTGGTGTTTATACAGATTAAAATGTCAAACAATAGATTGGTTTGGTGTTTATACAGATTGGAATGATCAAACAATAGATTGGTTTGGTGTTTATACAGATTAAAATGTCAAACAATAGATTGGTTTGGTGTTTATACAGATTAAAATATCAAACAATAGATTGGTTTGGTGTTTATGCAGATTAAAATGCCAAACAATAGATTAGTTTGGTGTTTATGCAGATTAAAATGCCAAACAATAGATTAGTTTGGTGTTTATACAGATTAAAATGTCAAACAATAGATTGGATTGGTGTTTATACAGATTAAAATGATCAAACAATAGATTGGTTTGGTGTTTATATAGATTAAAATGATCAAACAATAGATTGGTCTGGTGTTTATACAGACTAAAATGATCAAAAAATAGATTGGTTTGGTGTTTATACAGATTAAAATGTCAAACGGTAGATTGGTTTGGTGTTTATACAGATTAAAATGTCAAACAATAGATTGGTTTGGTGTTTATACAGATTAAAATGTCAAACAATAGATTGGTTTGGTGTTTATACAGATTAAAATATCAAACAATAGATTGGTTTGGTGTTTATACAGATTAAAATGTCAAAAAACAGATTGGTTTGGTGTTTATACAGAATAAAATGTCAAACAATAGATTGGTTTGGTGTTTATACAGAATAAAATGTCAAACAATAGATTGGTTTGGTGTTTATACAGATGAAAATGATCAAACAATAGATTGGTTTGGTGTTTATACAGATTAAAATGTCAAACAATAGATTGGTTTGGTGTTTATACAGATTAAAATGTCAAACAATAGATTGGATTGGTGTTTATACAGATTAAAATGATCAAACAATAGATTGGTTTGGTGTTTATATAGATTAAAATGATCAAACAATAGATTGGTCTGGTGTTTATACAGACTAAAATGATCAAACAATAGATTGGTTTGGTGTTTATACAGATTAAAATGATCAAACAATAGATTGGTCTGGTGTTTATACAGACTAAACTGATCAAACAATAGATTGGTTTGGTGTTTATACAGATTAAAATGTCAAACAATAGATTGGTTTGGTGTTTATACAGATTAAAATGTCAAACAATAGATTGGTTTGGTGTTTATACAGATTGGAATGATCAAACAATAGATTGGTTTGGTGTTTATACAGATTAAAATGTCAAACAATAGATTGGTTTGGTGTTTATACAGATTAAAATATCAAACAATAGATTGGTTTGGTGTTTATACAGATTAAAATGTCAAAAAACAGATTGGTTTGGTGTTTATACAGAATAAAATGTCAAACAATAGATTGGTTTGGTGTTTATACAGAATAAAATGTCAAACAATAGATTGGTTTGGTGTTTATACAGATGAAAATGATCAAACAATAGATTGGTTTGGTGTTTATACAGATGAAAATGATCAAACAATAGATTGGTTTGGTGTTTATACAGATTAAAATGTCAAACAATAGATTGGT
The DNA here is from genome assembly GCA_963680875.1 of Bathymodiolus brooksi. Classification (NCBI taxonomy): domain Eukaryota; kingdom Metazoa; phylum Mollusca; class Bivalvia; order Mytilida; family Modiolidae; genus Bathymodiolus; species Bathymodiolus brooksi. The sequence continues at coordinate 6,596,052 of OY804580.1, read as the reverse complement.
CTGGTGTTTATACAGATTAAAATGATCAAAAAATAGACTGGTTTGTTGATTATACAGATTAAAATGTCAAACAATAGATTGGTTTGGTGTTAATACAGATTAAAATGGTCAAACAATAGATTGGTTTGGTGTTTATACAGATTAAAATGTCAAACAATAGATTAGTTTGGTGTTTATACAAATTAAAATGTCAAACAATAGATTGTTTGGTGTTTATACAGATTAAAATGATCAAACAATAGATTGGTTTGGTGTTTATATAGATTAAAATGATCAAACAATAGATTGGTCTGGTGTTTATACAGACTAAAATGATCAAACAATAGATTGGTTTGGTGTTTATACAGATTAAAATGATCAAACAATAGATTGGTTTGGTGTTTATACAGACTAAAATGATCAAACAATAGATTGGTCTGGTGTTTATACAGACTAAAATGATCAAACAATAGATTGGTTTGGTGTTTATACAGATTAAAATGATCAAACAATAGATTGGTCTGGTGTTTATACAGACTAAACTGATCAAACAATTGATTGGTTTGGTGTTTATACAGATTAAAATGTCAAACGGTAGATTGGTTTGGTGTTTATACAGATTAAAATGTCAAACAATAGATTGGTTTGGTGTTTATACAGATTAAAATGTCAAACAATAGATTGGTTTGGTGTTTATACAGATTAAAATGTCAAACAATAGATTGGTTTGGTGTTTATACAGATTGGAATGATCAAACAATAGATTGGTTTGGTGTTTATACAGATTAAAATGTCAAACAATAGATTGGTTTGGTGTTTATACAGATTAAAATATCAAACAATAGATTGGTTTGGTGTTTATGCAGATTAAAATGCCAAACAATAGATTAGTTTGGTGTTTATGCAGATTAAAATGCCAAACAATAGATTAGTTTGGTGTTTATACAGATTAAAATGTCAAACAATAGATTGGATTGGTGTTTATACAGATTAAAATGATCAAACAATAGATTGGTTTGGTGTTTATACAGATTAAAATGTCAAACGGTAGATTGGTTTGGTGTTTATACAGATTAAAATGTCAAACAATAGATTGGATTTGTGTTTATACAGATTAAAATGATCAAACAATAGATTGGTTTGGTGTTTATGCAGATTAAAATGCCAAACAATAGATTAGTTTGGTGTTTATGCAGATTAAAATGCCAAACAATAGATTAGTTTGGTGTTTATACAGATTAAAATGTCAAACAATAGATTGGATTGGTGTTTATACAGATTAAAATGATCAAACAATAGATTGGTTTGGTGTTTATATAGATTAAAATGATCAAACAATAGATTGGTCTGGTGTTTATACAGACTAAAATGATCAAAAAATAGATTGGTTTGGTGTTTATACAGATTAAAATGTCAAACGGTAGATTGGTTTGGTGTTTATACAGATTAAAATGTCAAACAATAGATTGGTTTGGTGTTTATACAGATTAAAATGTCAAACAATAGATTGGTTTGGTGTTTATACAGATTAAAATATCAAACAATAGATTGGTTTGGTGTTTATACAGATTAAAATGTCAAAAAACAGATTGGTTTGGTGTTTATACAGAATAAAATGTCAAACAATAGATTGGTTTGGTGTTTATACAGAATAAAATGTCAAACAATAGATTGGTTTGGTGTTTATACAGATGAAAATGATCAAACAATAGATTGGTTTGGTGTTTATACAGATTAAAATGTCAAACAATAGATTGGTTTGGTGTTTATACAGATTAAAATGTCAAACAATAGATTGGATTGGTGTTTATACAGATTAAAATGATCAAACAATAGATTGGTTTGGTGTTTATATAGATTAAAATGATCAAACAATAGATTGGTCTGGTGTTTATACAGACTAAAATGATCAAACAATAGATTGGTTTGGTGTTTATACAGATTAAAATGATCAAACAATAGATTGGTCTGGTGTTTATACAGACTAAACTGATCAAACAATAGATTGGTTTGGTGTTTATACAGATTAAAATGTCAAACGGTAGATTGGTTTGGTGTTTATACAGATTAAAATGTCAAACAATAGATTGGTTTGGTGTTTATACAGATTAAAATGTCAAACAATAGATTGGTTTGGTGTTTATACAGATTGGAATGATCAAACAATAGATTGGTTTGGTGTTTATACAGATTAAAATGTCAAACAATAGATTGGTTTGGTGTTTATACAGATTAAAATATCAAACAATAGATTGGTTTGGTGTTTATACAGATTAAAATGTCAAAAAACAGATTGGTTTGGTGTTTATACAGAATAAAATGTCAAACAATAGATTGGTTTGGTGTTTATACAGAATAAAATGTCAAAAAACAGATTGGTTTGGTGTTTATACAGAATAAAATGTCAAACAATAGATTGGTTTGGTGTTTATACAGATAAAAATGTCAAACAATAGATTGGTTTGGTGTTTATACAGATGAAAATGATCAAACAATAGATTGGTTTGGTGTTTATACAGATTAAAATGTCAAACAATAGATTGGTTTGGTGTTTATACAGATTAAAATGTCAAACAATAGATTGGATTGGTGTTTATACAGATTAAAATGATCAAACAATAGATTGGTTTGGTGTTTATATAGATTAAAATGATCAAACAATAGATTGGTCTGGTGTTTATACAGACTAAAATGATCAAACAATAGATTGGTTTGGTGTTTATACAGATTAAAATGATCAAACAATAGATTGGTCTGGTGTTTATACAGACTAAACTGATCAAACAATAGATTGGTTTGGTGTTTATACAGATTAAAATGTCAAACGGTAGATTGGTTTGGTGTTTATACAGATTAAAATGTCAAACAATAGATTGGTTTGGTGTTTATACAGATTAAAATGTCAAACAATAGATTGGTTTGGTGTTTATACAGATTGGAATGATCAAACAATAGATTGGTTTGGTGTTTATACAGATTAAAATGTCAAACAATAGATTGGTTTGGTGTTTATACAGATTAAAATATCAAACAATAGATTGGTTTGGTGTTTATACAGATTAAAATGTCAAAAAACAGATTGGTTTGGTGTTTATACAGAATAAAATGTCAAACAATAGATTGGTTTGGTGTTTATACAGAATAAAATGTCAAACAATAGATTGGTTTGGTGTTTATACAGATGAAAATGATCAAACAATAGATTGGTTTGGTGTTTATACAGATTAAAATGTCAAACAATAGATTGGTCTGGTGTTTATACAGATTAAAATGATCAAAATATAGACTGGTTTGTTGATTATACAGATTAAAATGTCAAACAATAGATTGGTTTGGTGTTTATACAGATTAAAATGGTCAAACAATAGATTGGTTTGGTGTTTATACAGATTAAAATGTCAAACAATAGATTAGTTTGGTGTTTATACAAATTAAAATGTCAAACAATAGATTGTTTGGTGTTTATACAGATTAAAATGTCAAACAATAGATTGGTTTGGTTTTTATACAGATTAAAATGTCAAACAACAGATTGGTTTGGTGTTTATACAGATTAAAATGTCAAACAATAGATTGGTTTGGTGTTTATACAGATTAAAATGATCAAACAATAGATTGGTTTGGTGTTTATATAGATTAAAATGATCAAACAATAGATTGGTCTGGTGTTTATACAGACTAAAATGATCAAAAAATAGATTGGTTTGGTATTTATACAGATTAAAATGTCAAACGGTAGATTGGTTTGGTGTTTATACAGATTAAAATGTCAAACAATAGATTGGTTTGGTGTTTATACAGATTAAAATGTCAAACAATAGATTGGTTTGGTGTTTATACAGATTAAAATATCAAACAATAGATTGGTTTGGTGTTTATACAGATTAAAATGTCAAAAAACAGATTGGTTTGGTGTTTATACAGAATAAAATGTCAAACAATAGATTAGTTTGGTGTTTATACAGAATAAAATGTCAAACAATAGATTGGTTTGGTGTTTATACAGATTAAAATATCAAACAATAGATTGGTTTGGTGTTTATACAGATTAAAATGTCAAAAAACAGATTGGTTTGGTGTTTATACAGAATAAAATGTCAAACAATAGATTGGTTTGGTGTTTATACAGAATAAAATGTCAAACAATAGATTGGTTTGGTGTTTATACAGATGAAAATGATCAAACAATAGATTGGTTTGGTGTTTATACAGATTAAAATGTCAAACAATAGATTGGTTTGGTGTTTATACAGATTAAAATATCAAACAATAGATTGGATTGGTGTTTATACAGATTAAAATGATCAAACAATAGATTGGTTTGGTGTTTATATAGATTAAAATGATCAAACAATAGATTGGTCTGGTGTTTATACAGACTAAAATGATCAAACAATAGATTGGTTTGGTGTTTATACAGATTAAAATGATCAAACAATAGATTGGTCTGGTGTTTATACAGACTAAACTGATCAAACAATAGATTGGTTTGGTGTTTATACAGATTAAAATGTCAAACGGTAGATTGGTTTGGTGTTTATACAGATTAAAATGTCAAACAATAGATTGGTTTGGTGTTTATACAGATTAAAATGTCAAACAATAGATTGGTTTGGTGTTTATACAGATTGGAATGATCAAACAATAGATTGGTTTGGTGTTTATACAGATTAAAATGTCAAACAATAGATTGGTTTGGTGTTTATACAGATTAAAATATCAAACAATAGATTGGTTTGGTGTTTATGCAGATTAAAATGCCAAACAATAGATTAGTTTGGTGTTTATGCAGATTAAAATGCCAAACAATAGATTAGTTTGGTGTTTATACAGATTAAAATGTCAAACAATAGATTGGATTGGTGTTTATACAGATTAAAATGATCAAACAATAGATTGGTTTGGTGTTTATATAGATTAAAATGATCAAACAATAGATTGGTCCGGTGTTTATACAGACTAAAATGATCAAAAAATAGATTGGTTTGGTGTTTATACAGATTAAAATGTCAAACGGTAGATTGGTTTGGTGTTTATACAGATTAAAATGTCAAAAAATAGATTGGTTTGGTGTTTATACAGATTAAAATGTCAAACAATAGATTGGTTTGGTGTTTATACAGATTAAAATATCAAACAATAGATTGGTTTGGTGTTTATACAGATTAAAATGTCAAAAAACAGATTGGTTTGGTGTTTATACAGAATAAAATGTCAAACAATAGATTGGTTTGGTGTTTATACAGAATAAAATGTCAAACAATAGATTGGTTTGGTGTTTATACAGATGAAAATGATCAAACAATAGATTGGTTTGGTGTTTATACAGATTAAAATGTCAAACAATAGATTGGTTTGGTGTTTATACAGATTAAAATGTCAAACAATAGATTGGATTGGTGTTTATACAGATTAAAATGATCAAACAATAGATTGGTTTGGTGTTTATATAGATTAAAATGATCAAACAATAGATTGGTCTGGTGTTTATACAGACTAAAATGATCAAACAATAGATTGGTTTGGTGTTTATACAGATTAAAATGATCAAACAATAGATTGGTCTGGTGTTTATACAGACTAAACTGATCAAACAATAGATTGGTTTGGTGTTTATACAGATTAAAATGTCAAACGGTAGATTGGTTTGGTGTTTATACAGATTAAAATGTCAAACAATAGATTGGTTTGGTGTTTATACAGATTAAAATGTCAAACAATAGATTGGTTTGGTGTTTATACAGATTAAAATATCAAACAATAGATTGGTTTGGTGTTTATACAGATTAAAATGTCAAAAAACAGATTGGTTTGGTGTTTATACAGAATAAAATGTCAAACAATAGATTGGTTTGGTGTTTATACAGAATAAAATGTCAAACAATAGATTGGTTTGGTGTTTATACAGATGAAAATGATCAAACAATAGATTGGTTTGGTGTTTATACAGATTAAAATGTCAAACAATAGATTGGTCTGGTGTTTATACAGATTAAAATGATCAAAAAATAGACTGGTTTGTTGATTATACAGATTAAAATGTCAAACAATAGATTGGTTTGGTGTTTATACAGATTAAAATGGTCAAACAATAGATTGGTTTGGTGTTTATACAGATTAAAATGTCAAACAATAGATTAGTTTGGTGTGTATACAAATTAAAATGTCAAACAATAGATTGTTTGGTGTTTATACAGATTAAAATGTCAAACAATAGATTGGTTTGGTTTTTATACAGATTAAAATGTCAAACAACAGATTGGTTTGGTGTTTATACAGATTAAAATGTCAAACAATAGATTGGTTTGGTGTTTATACAGATTAAAATGTCAAAAAACAGATTGGTTTGGTGTTTATACAGAATAAAATGTCAAACAATAGATTGGTTTGGTGTTTATACAGATTAAAATGTCAAACAATAGATTGGTTTGGTGTCTATACAGATTAAAATGATCAAACAATAGATTGGTTTGGTGTTTATGCAGATTAAAATGTCAAACAATAGATTAGTTTGGTGTTTATACAGATTAAAATGTCAAACAATAGATTGGATTGGTGTTTATACAGATTAAAATGATCAAACAATAGATTGGTTTGGTGTTTATATAGATTAAAATGATCAAACAATAGATTGGTCTGGTGTTTATACAGACTAAAATGATCAAAAAATAGATTGGTTTGGTGTTTATACAGATTAAAATGTCAAACGGTAGATTGGTTTGGTGTTTATACAGATTAAAATGTCAAACAATAGATTGGTTTGGTGTTTATACAGAATAAAATGTCAAACAATAGATTGGTTTGGTGTTTATACAGATTAAAATATCAAACAATAGATTGGTTTGGTGTTTATACAGATTAAAATGTCAAAAAACAGATTGGTTTGGTGTTTATACAGAATAAAATGTCAAACAATAGATTGGTTTGGTGTTTATACAGAATAAAATGTCAAACAATAGATTGGTTTGGTGTTTATACAGATGAAAATGATCAAACAATAGATTGGTTTGGTGTTTATACAGATTAAAATGTCAAACAATAGATTGGTTTGGTGTTTATACAGATTAAAATGTCAAACAATAGATTGGATTGGTGTTTATACAGATTAAAATGATCAAACAATAGATTGGTTTGGTGTTTATATAGATTAAAATGATCAAACAATAGATTGGTCTGGTGTTTATACAGACTAAAATGATCAAACAATAGATTGGTTTGGTGTTTATACAGATTAAAATGTCAATAGATTGGTTTGGTGTTTATATAGATTAAAATGATCAAACAATAGATTGGTCTGGTGTTTATACAGAATAAAATGTCAAACAATAGATTGGTTTGGTGTTTATACAGATGAAAATGATCAAACAATAGAATGGTTTGGTGTTTATACAGATTAAAATGATCAAACAATAGATTGGTTTGGTGTTAATACAGATTAAAATGTCAAACAATAGATTGGATTGGTGTTTATACAGATTAAAATGATCAAACAATAGATTGGTTTGGTGTTTATATAGATTAAAATGATCAAACAATAGATTGGTTTGGTGTTTATACAGATTAAAATGTCAAACAATAGATTGGTTTGGTGTTTATACAGATTGGAATGATCAAACAATAGATTGGTTTGGTGTTTATACAGATTAAAATGTCAAACAATAGATTGGTTTGGTGTTTATACAGATTAAAATATCAAACAATAGATTGGTTTGGTGTTTATACAGATTAAAATGATCAAAAAATAGACTGGTTTGTTGATTATACAGATTAAAATGTCAAACAATAGATTGGTTTGGTGTTTATACAGATTAAAATGGTCAAACAATAGATTGGTTTGGTGTTTATACAGATTAAAATGTCAAACAATAGATTGTTTGGTGTTTATACAGATTAAAATGTCAAACAATAGATTGGTTTGGTTTTTATACAGATTAAAATGTCAAACAACAGATTGGTTTGGTGTTTATACAGATTAAAATGTCAAACAATAGATTGGTTTGGTGTTTATACAGATTAAAATGTCAAAAAACAGATTGGTTTGGTGTTTATACAGAATAAAATGTCAAACAATAGATTGGTTTGGTGTTTATACAGATTAAAATGTCAAACAATAGATTGGTTTGGTGTCTATACAGATTAAAATGATCAAACAATAGATTGGTTTGGTGTTTATACAGATTAAAATGTCAAACAATAGATTGGTCTGGTGTTTATACAGACTAAACTGATCAAACAATAGATTGGTTTGGTGTTTATACAGATTAAAATGTCAAACGGTAGATTGGTTTGGTGTTTATACAGATTAAAATGTCAAACAATAGATTGGTTTGGTGTTTATACAAATTAAAATGTCAAACAATAGATTGTTTGGTGTTTATACAGATTAAAATGTCAAACAATAGATTGGTTTGGTGTCTATACAGATTAAAATGATCAAACAATAGATTGGTTTGGTGTTTATGCAGATTAAAATGCCAAACAATAGATTAGTTTGGTGTTTATACAGATTAAAATGTCAAACAATAGATTGGATTGGTGTTTATACAGATTAAAATGATCAAACAATAGATTGGTTTGGTGTTTATATAGATTAAAATGATCAAACAATAGATTGGTCTGGTGTTTATACAGACTAAACTGATCAAACAATAGATTGGTTTGGTGTTTATACAGATTAAAATGTCAAACGGTAGATTGGATTGGTGTTTATACAGATTAAAATGTCAAACAATAGATTGGTTTGGTGTTTATACAGATTAAAATGTCAAACAATAGATTGGTTTGGTGTTTATACAGATTGGAATGATCAAACAATAGATTGGTTTGGTGTTTATACAGATTAAAATGTCAAACAATAGATTGGTTTGGTGTTTATACAGATTAAAATATCAAACAATAGATTGGTTTGGTGTTTATACAGATTAAAATGTCAAAAAACAGATTGGTTTGGTGTTTATACAGAATAAAATGTCAAACAATAGATTGGTTTGGTGTTTATACAGAATAAAATGTCAAACAATAGATTGGTTTGGTGTTTATACAGATGAAAATGATCAAACAATAGATTGGTTTGGTGTTTATACAGATTAAAATGTCAAACAATAGATTGGTCTGGTGTTTATACAGATTAAAATGATCAAAAAATAGACTGGTTTGTTGATTATACAGATTAAAATGTCAAACAATAGATTGGTTTGGTGTTTATATAGATTAAAATGGTCAAACAATAGATTGGTTTGGTGTTTATACAGATTAAAATGTCAAACAATAGATTAGTTTGGTGTTTATACAAATTAAAATGTCAAACAATAGATTGTTTGGTGTTTATACAGATTAAAATGTCAAACAATAGATTGGTTTGGTTTTTATACAGATTAAAATGTCAAACAACAGATTGGTTTGGTGTTTATACAGATTAAAATGTCAAACAATAGATTGGTTTGGTGTTTATACAGATTAAAATGTCAAAAAACAGATTGGTTTGGTGTTTATACAGAATAAAATGTCAAACAATAGATTGGTTTGGTGTTTATACAGATTAAAATGTCAAACAATAGATTGGTTTGGTGTCTATACAGATTAAAATGATCAAACAATAGATTGGTTTGGTGTTTATGCAGATTAAAATGTCAAACAATAGATTAGTTTGGTGTTTATACAGATTAAAATGTCAAACAATAGATTGGATTGGTGTTTATACAGATTAAAATGATCAAACAATAGATTGGTTTGGTGTTTATATAGATTAAAATGATCAAACAATAGATTGGTCTGGTGTTTATACAGACTAAAATGATCAAAAAATAGATTGGTTTGGTGTTTATACAGATTAAAATGTCAAACGGTAGATTGGTTTGGTGTTTATACAGATTAAAATGTCAAACAATAGATTGGTTTGGTGTTTATACAGAATAAAATGTCAAACAATAGATTGGTTTGGTGTTTATACAGATTAAAATATCAAACAATAGATTGGTTTGGTGTTTATACAGATTAAAATGTCAAAAAACAGATTGGTTTGGTGTTTATACAGAATAAAATGTCAAACAATAGATTGGTTTGGTGTTTATACAGAATAAAATGTCAAACAATAGATTGGTTTGGTGTTTATACAGATTAAAATGTCAAACGGTAGATTGGTTTGGTGTTTATACAGATTAAAATGTCAAACAATAGATTGGTTTGGTGTTTATACAGATTAAAATGATCAAACAATAGATTGGTCTGGTGTTTATACAGACTAAACTGATCAAACAATAGATTGGTTTGGTGTTTATACAGATTAAAATGTCAAACGGTAGATTGGTTTGGTGTTTATACAGATTAAAATGTCAAACAATAGATTGGTTTGGTGTTTATACAGATTAAAATGTCAAACAATAGATTGGTTTGGTGTTTATACAGATTAAAATATCAAACAATAGATTGGTTTGGTGTTTATACAGATTAAAATGTCAAAAAACAGATTGGTTTGGTGTTTATACAGAATAAAATGTCAAACAATAGATTGGTTTGGTGTTTATACAGAATAAAATGTCAAACAATAGATTGGTTTGGTGTTTATACAGATGAAAATGATCAAACAATAGATTGGTTTGGTGTTTATACAGATTAAAATGTCAAACAATAGATTGGTCTGGTGTTTATACAGATTAAAATGATCAAAAAATAGACTGGTTTGTTGATTATACAGATTAAAATGTCAAACAATAGATTGGTTTGGTGTTTATACAGATTAAAATGGTCAAACAATAGATTGGTTTGGTGTTTATACAGATTAAAATGTCAAACAATAGATTAGTTTGGTGTGTATACAAATTAAAATGTCAAACAATAGATTGTTTGGTGTTTATACAGATTAAAATGTCAAACAATAGATTGGTTTGGTTTTTATACAGATTAAAATGTCAAACAACAGATTGGTTTGGTGTTTATACAGATTAAAATGTCAAACAATAGATTGGTTTGGTGTTTATACAGATTAAAATGTCAAAAAACAGATTGGTTTGGTGTTTATACAGAATAAAATGTCAAACAATAGATTGGTTTGGTGTTTATACAGATTAAAATGTCAAACAATAGATTGGTTTGGTGTCTATACAGATTAAAATGATCAAACAATAGATTGGTTTGGTGTTTATGCAGATTAAAATGTCAAACAATAGATTAGTTTGGTGTTTATACAGATTAAAATGTCAAACAATAGATTGGATTGGTGTTTATACAGATTAAAATGATCAAACAATAGATTGGTTTGGTGTTTATATAGATTAAAATGATCAAACAATAGATTGGTCTGGTGTTTATACAGACTAAAATGATCAAAAAATAGATTGGTTTGGTGTTTATACAGATTAAAATGTCAAACGGTAGATTGGTTTGGTGTTTATACAGATTAAAATGTCAAACAATAGATTGGTTTGGTGTTTATACAGAATAAAATGTCAAACAATAGATTGGTTTGGTGTTTATACAGATTAAAATATCAAACAATAGATTGGTTTGGTGTTTATATAGATTAAAATGATCAAACAATAGATTGGTCTGGTGTTTATACAGAATAAAATGTCAAACAATAGATTGGTTTGGTGTTTATACAGATGAAAATGATCAAACAATAGAATGGTTTGGTGTTTATACAGATTAAAATGATCAAACAATAGATTGGTTTGGTGTTAATACAGATTAAAATGTCAAACAATAGATTGGATTGGTGTTTATACAGATTAAAATGATCAAACAATAGATTGGTTTGGTGTTTATATAGATTAAAATGATCAAACAATAGATTGGTTTGGTGTTTATACAGATTAAAATGTCAAACAATAGATTGGTTTGGTGTTTATACAGATTGGAATGATCAAACAATAGATTGGTTTGGTGTTTATACAGATTAAAATGTCAAACAATAGATTGGTTTGGTGTTTATACAGATTAAAATATCAAACAATAGATTGGTTTGGTGTTTATACAGATTAAAATGATCAAAAAATAGACTGGTTTGTTGATTATACAGATTAAAATGTCAAACAATAGATTGGTTTGGTGTTTATACAGATTAAAATGGTCAAACAATAGATTGGTTTGGTGTTTATACAGATTAAAATGTCAAACAATAGATTGTTTGGTGTTTATACAGATTAAAATGTCAAACAATAGATTGGTTTGGTTTTTATACAGATTAAAATGTCAAACAACAGATTGGTTTGGTGTTTATACAGATTAAAATGTCAAACAATAGATTGGTTTGGTGTTTATACAGATTAAAATGTCAAAAAACAGATTGGTTTGGTGTTTATACAGAATAAAATGTCAAACAATAGATTGGTTTGGTGTTTATACAGATTAAAATGTCAAACAATAGATTGGTTTGGTGTCTATACAGATTAAAATGATCAAACAATAGATTGGTTTGGTGTTTATACAGATTAAAATGTCAAACAATAGATTGGTCTGGTGTTTATACAGACTAAACTGATCAAACAATAGATTGGTTTGGTGTTTATACAGATTAAAATGTCAAACGGTAGATTGGTTTGGTGTTTATACAGATTAAAATGTCAAACAATAGATTGGTTTGGTGTTTATACAAATTAAAATGTCAAACAATAGATTGTTTGGTGTTTATACAGATTAAAATGTCAAACAATAGATTGGTTTGGTGTCTATACAGATTAAAATGATCAAACAATAGATTGGTTTGGTGTTTATGCAGATTAAAATGCCAAACAATAGATTAGTTTGGTGTTTATACAGATTAAAATGTCAAACAATAGATTGGATTGGTGTTTATACAGATTAAAATGATCAAACAATAGATTGGTTTGGTGTTTATATAGATTAAAATGATCAAACAATAGATTGGTCTGGTGTTTATACAGACTAAACTGATCAAACAATAGATTGGTTTGGTGTTTATACAGATTAAAATGTCAAACGGTAGATTGGATTGGTGTTTATACAGATTAAAATGTCAAACAATAGATTGGTTTGGTGTTTATACAGATTAAAATGTCAAACAATAGATTGGTTTGGTGTTTATACAGATTGGAATGATCAAACAATAGATTGGTTTGGTGTTTATACAGATTAAAATGTCAAACAATAGATTGGTTTGGTGTTTATACAGATTAAAATATCAAACAATAGATTGGTTTGGTGTTTATACAGATTAAAATGTCAAAAAACAGATTGGTTTGGTGTTTATACAGAATAAAATGTCAAACAATAGATTGGTTTGGTGTTTATACAGAATAAAATGTCAAACAATAGATTGGTTTGGTGTTTATACAGATGAAAATGATCAAACAATAGATTGGTTTGGTGTTTATACAGATTAAAATGTCAAACAATAGATTGGTCTGGTGTTTATACAGATTAAAATGATCAAAAAATAGACTGGTTTGTTGATTATACAGATTAAAATGTCAAACAATAGATTGGTTTGGTGTTTATATAGATTAAAATGGTCAAACAATAGATTGGTTTGGTGTTTATACAGATTAAAATGTCAAACAATAGATTAGTTTGGTGTTTATACAAATTAAAATGTCAAACAATAGATTGTTTGGTGTTTATACAGATTAAAATGTCAAACAATAGATTGGTTTGGTTTTTATACAGATTAAAATGTCAAACAACAGATTGGTTTGGTGTTTATACAGATTAAAATGTCAAACAATAGATTGGTTTGGTGTTTATACAGATTAAAATGTCAAAAAACAGATTGGTTTGGTGTTTATACAGAATAAAATGTCAAACAATAGATTGGTTTGGTGTTTATACAGATTAAAATGTCAAACAATAGATTGGTTTGGTGTCTATACAGATTAAAATGATCAAACAATAGACTGGTTTGTTGATTATACAGATTAAAATGTCAAACAATAGATTGGTTTGGTGTTTATACAGATTAAAATGGTCAAACAATAGATTGGTTTGGTGTTTATACAGATTAAAATGTCAAACAATAGATTAGTTTGGTGTGTATACAAATTAAAATGTCAAACAATAGATTGTTTGGTGTTTATACAGATTAAAATGTCAAACAATAGATTGGTTTGGTTTTTATACAGATTAAAATGTCAAACAACAGATTGGTTTGGTGTTTATACAGATTAAAATGTCAAACAATAGATTGGTTTGGTGTTTATACAGATTAAAATGTCAAAAAACAGATTGGTTTGGTGTTTATACAGAATAAAATGTCAAACAATAGATTGGTTTGGTGTTTATACAGATTAAAATGTCAAACAATAGATTGGTTTGGTGTCTATACAGATTAAAATGATCAAACAATAGATTGGTTTGGTGTTTATGCAGATTAAAATGTCAAACAATAGATTAGTTTGGTGTTTATACAGATTAAAATGTCAAACAATAGATTGGATTGGTGTTTATACAGATTAAAATGATCAAACAATAGATTGGTTTGGTGTTTATATAGATTAAAATGATCAAACAATAGATTGGTCTGGTGTTTATACAGACTAAAATGATCAAAAAATAGATTGGTTTGGTGTTTATACAGATTAAAATGTCAAACGGTAGATTGGTTTGGTGTTTATACAGATTAAAATGTCAAACAATAGATTGGTTTGGTGTTTATACAGAATAAAATGTCAAACAATAGATTGGTTTGGTGTTTATACAGATTAAAATATCAAACAATAGATTGGTTTGGTGTTTATATAGATTAAAATGATCAAACAATAGATTGGTCTGGTGTTTATACAGAATAAAATGTCAAACAATAGATTGGTTTGGTGTTTATACAGATGAAAATGATCAAACAATAGAATGGTTTGGTGTTTATACAGATTAAAATGATCAAACAATAGATTGGTTTGGTGTTAATACAGATTAAAATGTCAAACAATAGATTGGATTGGTGTTTATACAGATTAAAATGATCAAACAATAGATTGGTTTGGTGTTTATATAGATTAAAATGATCAAACAATAGATTGGTTTGGTGTTTATACAGATTAAAATGTCAAACAATAGATTGGTTTGGTGTTTATACAGATTGGAATGATCAAACAATAGATTGGTTTGGTGTTTATACAGATTAAAATGTCAAACAATAGATTGGTTTGGTGTTTATACAGATTAAAATATCAAACAATAGATTGGTTTGGTGTTTATACAGATTAAAATGATCCAAAAATAGACTGGTTTGTTGATTATACAGATTAAAATGTCAAACAATAGATTGGTTTGGTGTTTATACAGATTAAAATGGTCAAACAATAGATTGGTTTGGTGTTTATACAGATTAAAATGTCAAACAATAGATTGTTTGGTGTTTATACAGATTAAAATGTCAAACAATAGATTGGTTTGGTTTTTATACAGATTAAAATGTCAAACAACAGATTGGTTTGGTGTTTATACAGATTAAAATGTCAAACAATAGATTGGTTTGGTGTTTATACAGATTAAAATGTCAAAAAACAGATTGGTTTGGTGTTTATACAGAATAAAATGTCAAACAATAGATTGGTTTGGTGTTTATACAGATTAAAATGTCAAACAATAGATTGGTTTGGTGTCTATACAGATTAAAATGATCAAACAATAGATTGGTTTGGTGTTTATACAGATTAAAATGTCAAACAATAGATTGGTCTGGTGTTTATACAGACTAAACTGATCAAACAATAGATTGGTTTGGTGTTTATACAGATTAAAATGTCAAACGGTAGATTGGTTTGGTGTTTATACAGATTAAAATGTCAAACAATAGATTGGTTTGGTGTTTATACAAATTAAAATGTCAAACAATAGATTGTTTGGTGTTTATACAGATTAAAATGTCAAACAATAGATTGGTTTGGTGTCTATACAGATTAAAATGATCAAACAATAGATTGGTTTGGTGTTTATGCAGATTAAAATGCCAAACAATAGATTAGTTTGGTGTTTATACAGATTAAAATGTCAAACAATAGATTGGATTGGTGTTTATACAGATTAAAATGATCAAACAATAGATTGGTTTGGTGTTTATATAGATTAAAATGATCAAACAATAGATTGGTCTGGTGTTTATACAGACTAAACTGATCAAACAATAGATTGGTTTGGTGTTTATACAGATTAAAATGTCAAACGGTAGATTGGATTGGTGTTTATACAGATTAAAATGTCAAACAATAGATTGGTTTGGTGTTTATACAGATTAAAATGTCAAACAATAGATTGGTTTGGTGTTTATACAGATTGGAATGATCAAACAATAGATTGGTTTGGTGTTTATACAGATTAAAATGTCAAACAATAGATTGGTTTGGTGTTTATACAGATTAAAATATCAAACAATAGATTGGTTTGGTGTTTATACAGATTAAAATGTCAAAAAACAGATTGGTTTGGTGTTTATACAGAATAAAATGTCAAACAATAGATTGGTTTGGTGTTTATACAGAATAAAATGTCAAACAATAGATTGGTTTGGTGTTTATACAGATGAAAATGATCAAACAATAGATTGGTTTGGTGTTTATACAGATTAAAATGTCAAACAATAGATTGGTCTGGTGTTTATACAGATTAAAATGATCAAAAAATAGACTGGTTTGTTGATTATACAGATTAAAATGTCAAACAATAGATTGGTTTGGTGTTTATATAGATTAAAATGGTCAAACAATAGATTGGTTTGGTGTTTATACAGATTAAAATGTCAAACAATAGATTAGTTTGGTGTTTATACAAATTAAAATGTCAAACAATAGATTGTTTGGTGTTTATACAGATTAAAATGTCAAACAATAGATTGGTTTGGTTTTTATACAGATTAAAATGTCAAACAACAGATTGGTTTGGTGTTTATACAGATTAAAATGTCAAACAATAGATTGGTTTGGTGTTTATACAGATTAAAATGTCAAAAAACAGATTGGTTTGGTGTTTATACAGAATAAAATGTCAAACAATAGATTGGTTTGGTGTTTATACAGATTAAAATGTCAAACAATAGATTGGTTTGGTGTCTATACAGATTAAAATGATCAAACAATAGATTGGTTTGGTGTTTATGCAGATTAAAATGTCAAACAATAGATTAGTTTGGTGTTTATACAGATTAAAATGTCAAACAATAGATTGGATTGGTGTTTATACAGATTAAAATGATCAAACAATAGATTGGTTTGGTGTTTATATAGATTAAAATGATCAAACAATAGATTGGTCTGGTGTTTATACAGACTAAAATGATCAAAAAATAGATTGGTTTGGTGTTTATACAGATTAAAATGTCAAACGGTAGATTGGTTTGGTGTTTATACAGATTAAAATGTCAAACAATAGATTGGTTTGGTGTTTATACAGAATAAAATGTCAAACAATAGATTGGTTTGGTGTTTATACAGATTAAAATATCAAACAATAGATTGGTTTGGTGTTTATACAGATTAAAATGTCAAAAAACAGATTGGTTTGGTGTTTATACAGAATAAAATGTCAAACAATAGATTGGTTTGGTGTTTATACAGAATAAAATGTCAAACAATAGATTGGTTTGGTGTTTATACAGATGAAAATGATCAAACAATAGATTGGTTTGGTGTTTATACAGATTAAAATGTCAAACAATAGATTGGTTTGGTGTTTATACAGATTAAAATGTCAAACAATAGATTGGATTGGTGTTTATACAGATTAAAATGATCAAACAATAGATTGGTTTGGTGTTTATATAGATTAAAATGATCAAACATTAGATTGGTCTGGTGTTTATACAGACTAAAATGATCAAACAATAGATTGGTTTGGTGTTTATACAGATTAAAATGTCAATAGATTGGTTTGGTGTTTATATAGATTAAAATGATCAAACAATAGATTGGTCTGGTGTTTATACAGAATAAAATGTCAAACAATAGATTGGTTTGGTGTTTATACAGATGAAAATGATCAAACAATAGAATGGTTTGGTGTTTATACAGATTAAAATGATCAAACAATAGATTGGTTTGGTGTTAATACAGATTAAAATGTCAAACAATAGATTGGATTGGTGTTTATACAGATTAAAATGATCAAACAATAGATTGGTTTGGTGTTTATATAGATTAAAATGATCAAACAATAGATTGGTTTGGTGTTTATACAGATTAAAATGTCAAACAATAGATTGGTTTGGTGTTTATACAGATTGGAATGATCAAACAATAGATTGGTTTGGTGTTTATACAGATTAAAATGTCAAACAATAGATTGGTTTGGTGTTTATACAGATTAAAATATCAAACAATAGATTGGTTTGGTGTTTATACAGATTAAAATGATCAAAAAATAGACTGGTTTGTTGATTATACAGATTAAAATGTCAAACAATAGATTGGTTTGGTGTTTATACAGATCAAAATGGTCAAACAATAGATTGGTTTGGTGTTTATACAGATTAAAATGTCAAACAATAGATTGTTTGGTGTTTATACAGATTAAAATGTCAAACAATAGATTGGTTTGGTTTTTATACAGATTAAAATGTCAAACAACAGATTGGTTTGGTGTTTATACAGATTAAAATGTCAAACAATAGATTGGTTTGGTGTTTATACAGATTAAAATGTCAAAAAACAGATTGGTTTGGTGTTTATACAGAATAAAATGTCAAACAATAGATTGGTTTGGTGTTTATACAGATTAAAATGTCAAACAATAGATTGGTTTGGTGTCTATACAGATTAAAATGATCAAACAATAGATTGGATTGGTGTTTATACAGATTAAAATGATCAAACAATAGATTGGTTTGGTGTTTATATAGATTAAAATGATCAAACAATAGATTGGTCAGGTGTTTATACAGACTAAAATGATCAAAAAATAGATTGGTTTGGTGTTTATACAGATTAAAATGTCAAACGGTAGATTGGTTTGGTGTTTATACAGATTAAAATGTCAAACAATAGATTGGTTTGGTGTTTATACAGAATAAAATGTCAAACAATAGATTGGTTTGGTGTTTATACAGATTAAAATATCAAACAATAGATTGGTTTGGTGTTTATACAGATTAAAATGTCAAAAAACAGATTGGTTTGGTGTTTATACAGAATAAAATGTCAAACAATAGATTGGTTTGGTGTTTATACAGAATAAAATGTCAAACAATAGATTGGTTTGGTGTTTATACAGATGAAAATGATCAAACAATAGATTGGTTTGGTGTTTATACAGATTAAAATGTCAAACAATAGATTGGTTTGGTGTTTATACAGATTAAAATGTCAAACAATAGATTGGATTGGTGTTTATACAGATTAAAATGATCAAACAATAGATTGGTTTGGTGTTTATATAGATTAAAATGATCAAACAATAGATTGGTCTGGTGTTTATACAGACTAAAATGATCAAACAATAGATTGGTTTGGTGTTTATACAGATTAAAATGTCAATAGATTGGTTTGGTGTTTATATAGATTAAAATGATCAAACAATAGATTGGTCTGGTGTTTATACAGAATAAAATGTCAAACAATAGATTGGTTTGGTGTTTATACAGATGAAAATGATCAAACAATAGAATGGTTTGGTGTTTATACAGATTAAAATGATCAAACAATAGATTGGTTTGGTGTTAATACAGATTAAAATGTCAAACAATAGATTGGATTGGTGTTTATACAGATTAAAATGATCAAACAATAGATTGGTTTGGTGTTTATATAGATTAAAATGATCAAACAATAGATTGGTTTGGTGTTTATACAGATTAAAATGTCAAACAATAGATTGGTTTGGTGTTTATACAGATTGGAATGATCAAACAATAGATTGGTTTGGTGTTTATACAGATTAAAATGTCAAACAATAGATTGGTTTGGTGTTTATACAGATTAAAATATCAAACAATAGATTGGTTTGGTGTTTATACAGATTAAAATGATCAAAAAATAGACTGGTTTGTTGATTATACAGATTAAAATGTCAAACAATAGATTGGTTTGGTGTTTATACAGATCAAAATGGTCAAACAATAGATTGGTTTGGTGTTTATACAGATTAAAATGTCAAACAATAGATTGTTTGGTGTTTATACAGATTAAAATGTCAAACAATAGATTGGTTTGGTTTTTATACAGATTAAAATGTCAAACAACAGATTGGTTTGGTGTTTATACAGATTAAAATGTCAAACAATAGATTGGTTTGGTGTTTATACAGATTAAAATGTCAAAAAACAGATTGGTTTGGTGTTTATACAGAATAAAATGTCAAACAATAGATTGGTTTGGTGTTTATACAGATTAAAATGTCAAACAATAGATTGGTTTGGTGTCTATACAGATTAAAATGATCAAACAATAGATTGGTTTGGTGTTTATACAGATTAAAATGTCAAACAATAGATTGGTCTGGTGTTTATACAGACTAAACTGATCAAACAATAGATTGGTTTGGTGTTTATACAGATTAAAATGTCAAACGGTAGATTGGTTTGGTGTTTATACAGATTAAAATGTCAAACAATAGATTGGTTTGGTGTTTATACAAATTAAAATGTCAAACAATAGATTGTTTGGTGTTTATACAGATTAAAATGTCAAACAATAGATTGGTTTGGTGTCTATACAGATTAAAATGATCAAACAATAGATTGGTTTGGTGTTTATGCAGATTAAAATGCCAAACAATAGATTAGTTTGGTGTTTATACAGATTAAAATGTCAAACAATAGATTGGATTGGTGTTTATACAGATTAAAATGATCAAACAATAGATTGGTTTGGTGTTTATATAGATTAAAATGATCAAACAATAGATTGGTCTGGTGTTTATACAGACTAAAATGATCAAAAAATAGATTGGTTTGGTGTTTATACAGATTAAAATGTCAAACGGTAGATTGGTTTGGTGTTTATACAGATTAAAATGTCAAACAATAGATTGGTTTGGTGTTTATACAGATTAAAATGTCAAACAATAGATTGGTTTGGTGTTTATACAGATTAAAATATCAAACAATAGATTGGTTTGGTGTTTATACAGATTAAAATGTCAAAAAACAGATTGGTTTGGTGTTTATACAGAATAAAATGTCAAACAATAGATTGGTTTGGTGTTTATACAGATTAAAATGTCAATAGATTGGTTTGGTGTTTATATAGATTAAAATGATCAAACAATAGATTGGTCTGGTGTTTATACAGAATAAAATGTCAAACAATAGATTGGTTTGGTGTTTATACAGATGAAAATGATCAAACAATAGAATGGTTTGGTGTTTATACAGATTAAAATGATCAAACAATAGATTGGTTTGGTGTTAATACAGATTAAAATGTCAAACAATAGATTGGATTGGTGTTTATACAGATTAAAATGATCAAACAATAGATTGGTTTGGTGTTTATATAGATTAAAATGATCAAACAATAGATTGGTTTGGTGTTTATACAGATTAAAATGTCAAACAATAGATTGGTTTGGTGTTTATACAGATTGGAATGATCAAACAATAGATTGGTTTGGTGTTTATACAGATTAAAATGTCAAACAATAGATTGGTTTGGTGTTTATACAGATTAAAATATCAAACAATAGATTGGTTTGGTGTTTATACAGATTAAAATGATCAAAAAATAGACTGGTTTGTTGATTATACAGATTAAAATGTCAAACAATAGATTGGTTTGGTGTTTATACCGATTAAAATGGTCAAACAATAGATTGGTTTGGTGTTTATACAGATTAAAATGTCAAACAATAGATTGTTTGGTGTTTATACAGATTAAAATGTCAAACAATAGATTGGTTTGGTTTTTATACAGATTAAAATGTCAAACAACAGATTGGTTTGGTGTTTATACAGATTAAAATGTCAAACAATAGATTGGTTTGGTGTTTATAGAGATTAAAATGTCAAAAAACAGATTGGTTTGGTGTTTATACAGAATAAAATGTCAAACAATAGATTGGTTTGGTGTTTATACAGATTAAAATGTCAAACAATAGATTGGTTTGGTGTCTATACAGATTAAAATGATCAAACAATAGATTGGTTTGGTGTTTATGCAGATTAAAATGTCAAACAATAGATTAGTTTGGTGTTTATACAGATTAAAATGATCAAACAATAGATTGGTCTGGTGTTTATACAGACTAAACTGATCAAACAATAGATTGGTTTGGTGTTTATACAGATTAAAATGTCAAACGGTAGATTGGTTTGGTGTTTATACAGATTAAAATGTCAAACAATAGATTGGTTTGGTGTTTATACAAATTAAAATGTCAAACAATAGATTGTTTGGTGTTTATACAGATTAAAATGTCAAACAATAGATTGGTTTGGTGTCTATACAGATTAAAATGATAAAACAATAGATTGGTTTGGTGTTTATGCAGATTAAAATGCCAAATAATAGATTAGTTTGGTGTTTATACAGATTAAAATGTCAAACAATAGATTGGATTGGTGTTTATACAGATTAAAATGATCAAACAATAGATTGGTTTGGTGTTTATATAGATTAAAATGATCAAACAATAGATTGGTCTGGTGTTTATACTGACTAAAATGATCAAAAAATAGATTGGTTTGGTGTTTATACAGATGAAAATGATCAAACAATAGATTGGTTTGGTGTTTATACAGATTAAAATGTCAAACAATAGATTGGTCTGGTGTTTATACAGATTAAAATGATCAAAAAATAGACTGGTTTGTTGATTATACAGATTAAAATGTCAAACAATAGATTGGTTTGGTGTTTATACAGATTAAAATGGTCAAACAATAGATTGGTTTGGTGTTTATACAGATTAAAATGTCAAACAATAGATTAGTTTGGTGTTTATACAAATTAAAATGTCAAACAATAGATTGTTTGGTGTTTATACAGATTAAAATGTCAAACAATAGATTGGTTTGGTTTTTATACAGATTAAAATGTCAAACAACAGATTGGTTTGGTGTTTATACAGATTAAAATGTCAAACAATAGATTGGTTTGGTGTTTATACAGATTAAAATGTCAAAAAACAGATTGGTTTGGTGTTTATACAGAATAAAATGTCAAACAATAGATTGGTTTGGTGTTTATACAGATTAAAATGTCAAACAATAGATTGGTTTGGTGTCTATACAGATTAAAATGATCAAACAATAGATTGGTTTGGTGTTTATGCAGATTAAAATGTCAAACAATAGATTAGTTTGGTGTTTATACAGATTAAAATGTCAAACAATAGATTGGATTGGTGTTTATACAGATTAAAATGATCAAACAATAGATTGGTTTGGTGTTTATATAGATTAAAATGATCAAACAATAGATTGGTCTGGTGTTTATACAGACTAAAATGATCAAAAAATAGATTGGTTTGGTGTTTATACAGATTAAAATGTCAAACGGTAGATTGGTTTGGTGTTTATACAGATTAAAATGTCAAACAATAGATTGGTTTGGTGTTTATACAGAATAAAATGTCAAACAATAGATTGGTTTGGTGTTTATACAGATTAAAATATCAAACAATAGATTGGTTTGGTGTTTATACAGATTAAAATGTCAAAAAACAGATTGGTTTGGTGTTTATACAGAATAAAATGTCAAACAATAGATTGGTTTGGTGTTTATACAGAATAAAATGTCAAACAATAGATTGGTTTGGTGTTTATACAGATGAAAATGATCAAACAATAGATTGGTTTGGTGTTTATATAGATTAAAATGATCAAACAATAGATTGGTCTGGTGTTTATACAGACTAAAATGATCAAACAATAGATTGGTTTGGTGTTTATACAGATTAAAATGTCAATAGATTGGTTTGGTGTTTATATAGATTAAAATGATCAAACAATAGATTGGTCTGGTGTTTATACAGAATAAAATGTCAAACAATAGATTGGTTTGGTGTTTATACAGATGAAAATGATCAAACAATAGAATGGTTTGGTGTTTATACAGATTAAAATGATCAAACAATAGATTGGTTTGGTGTTAATACAGATTAAAATGTCAAACAATAGATTGGATTGGTGTTTATACAGATTAAAATGATCAAACAATAGATTGGTTTGGTGTTTATATAGATTAAAATGATCAAACAATAGATTGGTTTGGTGTTTATACAGATTAAAATGTCAAACAATAGATTGGTTTGGTGTTTATACAGATTGGAATGATCAAACAATAGATTGGTTTGGTGTTTATACAGATTAAAATGTCAAACAATAGATTGGTTTGGTGTTTATACAGATTAAAATATCAAACAATAGATTGGTTTGGTGTTTATACAGATTAAAATGATCAAAAAATAGACTGGTTTGTTGATTATACAGATTAAAATGTCAAACAATAGATTGGTTTGGTGTTTATACAGATCAAAATGGTCAAACAATAGATTGGTTTGGTGTTTATACAGATTAAAATGTCAAACAATAGATTGTTTGGTGTTTATACAGATTAAAATGTCAAACAATAGATTGGTTTGGTTTTTATACAGATTAAAATGTCAAACAACAGATTGGTTTGGTGTTTATACAGATTAAAATGTCAAACAATAGATTGGTTTGGTGTTTATACAGATTAAAATGTCAAAAAACAGATTGGTTTGGTGTTTATACAGAATAAAATGTCAAACAATAGATTGGTTTGGTGTTTATACAGATTAAAATGTCAAACAATAGATTGGTTTGGTGTCTATACAGATTAAAATGATCAAACAATAGATTGGTTTGGTGTTTATACAGATTAAAATGTCAAACAATAGATTGGTCTGGTGTTTATACAGACTAAACTGATCAAACAATAGATTGGTTTGGTGTTTATACAGATTAAAATGTCAAACGGTAGATTGGTTTGGTGTTTATACAGATTAAAATGTCAAACAATAGATTGGTTTGGTGTTTATACAAATTAAAATGTCAAACAATAGATTGTTTGGTGTTTATACAGATTAAAATGTCAAACAATAGATTGGTTTGGTGTCTATACAGATTAAAATGATCAAACAATAGATTGGTTTGGTGTTTATGCAGATTAAAATGCCAAACAATAGATTAGTTTGGTGTTTATACAGATTAAAATGTCAAACAATAGATTGGATTGGTGTTTATACAGATTAAAATGATCAAACAATAGATTGGTTTGGTGTTTATATAGATTAAAATGATCAAACAATAGATTGGTCTGGTGTTTATACAGACTAAAATGATCAAAAAATAGATTGGTTTGGTGTTTATACAGATTAAAATGTCAAACGGTAGATTGGTTTGGTGTTTATACAGATTAAAATGTCAAACAATAGATTGGTTTGGTGTTTATACAGATTAAAATGTCAAACAATAGATTGGTTTGGTGTTTATACAGATTAAAATGATCAAAAAATAGACTGGTTTGTTGATTATACAGATTAAAATGTCAAACAATAGATTGGTTTGGTGTTTATACCGATTAAAATGGTCAAACAATAGATTGGTTTGGTGTTTATACAGATTAAAATGTCAAACAATAGATTGTTTGGTGTTTATACAGATTAAAATGTCAAACAATAGATTGGTTTGGTTTTTATACAGATTAAAATGTCAAACAACAGATTGGTTTGGTGTTTATACAGATTAAAATGTCAAACAATAGATTGGTTTGGTGTTTATAGAGATTAAAATGTCAAAAAACAGATTGGTTTGGTGTTTATACAGAATAAAATGTCAAACAATAGATTGGTTTGGTGTTTATACAGATTAAAATGTCAAACAATAGATTGGTTTGGTGTCTATACAGATTAAAATGATCAAACAATAGATTGGTTTGGTGTTTATGCAGATTAAAATGTCAAACAATAGATTAGTTTGGTGTTTATACAGATTAAAATGATCAAACAATAGATTGGTCTGGTGTTTATACAGACTAAACTGATCAAACAATAGATTGGTTTGGTGTTTATACAGATTAAAATGTCAAACGGTAGATTGGTTTGGTGTTTATACAGATTAAAATGTCAAACAATAGATTGGTTTGGTGTTTATACAAATTAAAATGTCAAACAATAGATTGTTTGGTGTTTATACAGATTAAAATGTCAAACAATAGATTGGTTTGGTGTCTATACAGATTAAAATGATAAAACAATAGATTGGTTTGGTGTTTATGCAGATTAAAATGCCAAATAATAGATTAGTTTGGTGTTTATACAGATTAAAATGTCAAACAATAGATTGGATTGGTGTTTATACAGATTAAAATGATCAAACAATAGATTGGTTTGGTGTTTATATAGATTAAAATGATCAAACAATAGATTGGTCTGGTGTTTATACTGACTAAAATGATCAAAAAATAGATTGGTTTGGTGTTTATACAGATGAAAATGATCAAACAATAGATTGGTTTGGTGTTTATACAGATTAAAATGTCAAACAATAGATTGGTCTGGTGTTTATACAGATTAAAATGATCAAAAAATAGACTGGTTTGTTGATTATACAGATTAAAATGTCAAACAATAGATTGGTTTGGTGTTTATACAGATTAAAATGGTCAAACAATAGATTGGTTTGGTGTTTATACAGATTAAAATGTCAAACAATAGATTAGTTTGGTGTTTATACAAATTAAAATGTCAAACAATAGATTGTTTGGTGTTTATACAGATTAAAATGTCAAACAATAGATTGGTTTGGTTTTAATACAGATTAAAATGTCAAACAACAGATTGGTTTGGTGTTTATACAGATTAAAATGTCAAACAATAGATTGGTTTGGTGTTTATACAGATTAAAATGTCAAAAAACAGATTGGTTTGGTGTTTATACAGAATAAAATGTCAAACAATAGATTGGTTTGGTGTTTATACAGATTAAAATGTCAAACAATAGATTGGTTTGGTGTCTATACAGATTAAAATGATCAAACAATAGATTGGTTTGGTGTTTATGCAGATTAAAATGTCAAACAATAGATTAGTTTGGTGTTTATACAGATTAAAATGTCAAACAATAGATTGGATTGGTGTTTATACAGATTAAAATGATCAAACAATAGATTGGTTTGGTGTTTATATAGATTAAAATGATCAAACAATAGATTGGTCTGGTGTTTATACAGACTAAAATGATCAAAAAATAGATTGGTTTGGTGTTTATACAGATTAAAATGTCAAACGGTAGATTGGTTTGGTGTTTATACAGATTAAAATGTCAAACAATAGATTGGTTTGGTGTTTATACAGAATAAAATGTCAAACAATAGATTGGTTTGGTGTTTATACAGATTAAAATATCAAACAATAGATTGGTTTGGTGTTTATACAGATTAAAATGTCAAAAAACAGATTGGTTTGGTGTTTATACAGAATAAAATGTCAAACAATAGATTGGTTTGGTGTTTATACAGAATAAAATGTCAAACAATAGATTGGTTTGGTGTTTATACAGATGAAAATGATCAAACAATAGATTGGTTTGGTGTTTATATAGATTAAAATGATCAAACAATAGATTGGTCTGGTGTTTATACAGACTAAAATGATCAAACAATAGATTGGTTTGGTGTTTATACAGATTAAAATGTCAATAGATTGGTTTGGTGTTTATATAGATTAAAATGATCAAACAATAGATTGGTCTGGTGTTTATACAGAATAAAATGTCAAACAATAGATTGGTTTGGTGTTTATACAGATGAAAATGATCAAACAATAGAATGGTTTGGTGTTTATACAGATTAAAATGATCAAACAATAGATTGGTTTGGTGTTAATACAGATTAAAATGTCAAACAATAGATTGGATTGGTGTTTATACAGATTAAAATGATCAAACAATAGATTGGTTTGGTGTTTATATAGATTAAAATGATCAAACAATAGATTGGTTTGGTGTTTATACAGATTAAAATGTCAAACAATAGATTGGTTTGGTGTTTATACAGATTGGAATGATCAAACAATAGATTGGTTTGGTGTTTATACAGATTAAAATGTCAAACAATAGATTGGTTTGGTGTTTATACAGATTAAAATATCAAACAATAGATTGGTTTGGTGTTTATACAGATTAAAATGATCAAAAAATAGACTGGTTTGTTGATTATACAGATTAAAATGTCAA
Source organism: Bathymodiolus brooksi (assembly GCA_963680875.1). NCBI lineage: Eukaryota > Metazoa > Mollusca > Bivalvia > Mytilida > Modiolidae > Bathymodiolus > Bathymodiolus brooksi. The sequence continues at coordinate 6,567,995 of OY804580.1, read as the reverse complement.
ACAATAGATTGGTTTGGTGTTTATACAGATCAAAATGGTCAAACAATAGATTGGTTTGGTGTTTATACAGATTAAAATGTCAAACAATAGATTGTTTGGTGTTTATACAGATTAAAATGTCAAACAATAGATTGGTTTGGTTTTTATACAGATTAAAATGTCAAACAACAGATTGGTTTGGTGTTTATACAGATTAAAATGTCAAACAATAGATTGGTTTGGTGTTTATACAGATTAAAATGTCAAAAAACAGATTGGTTTGGTGTTTATACAGAATAAAATGTCAAACAATAGATTGGTTTGGTGTTTATACAGATTAAAATGTCAACAATAGATTGGTTTGGTGTTTATACAGATTAAAATGTCAAACAATAGATTGGTCTGGTGTTTATACAGACTAAACTGATCAAACAATAGATTGGTTTGGTGTTTATACAGATTAAAATGTCAAACGGTAGATTGGTTTGGTGTTTATACAGATTAAAATGTCAAACAATAGATTGGTTTGGTGTTTATACAAATTAAAATGTCAAACAATAGATTGTTTGGTGTTTATACAGATTAAAATGTCAAACAATAGATTGGTTTGGTGTCTATACAGATTAAAATGATCAAACAATAGATTGGTTTGGTGTTTATGCAGATTAAAATGCCAAACAATAGATTAGTTTGGTGTTTATACAGATTAAAATGTCAAACAATAGATTGGATTGGTGTTTATACAGATTAAAATGATCAAACAATAGATTGGTTTGGTGTTTATATAGATTAAAATGATCAAACAATAGATTGGTCTGGTGTTTATACAGACTAAAATGATCAAAAAATAGATTGGTTTGGTGTTTATACAGATTAAAATGTCAAACGGTAGATTGGTTTGGTGTTTATACAGATTAAAATGTCAAACAATAGATTGGTTTGGTGTTTATACAGATTAAAATGTCAAACAATAGATTGGTTTGGTGTTTATACAGATTAAAATATCAAACAATAGATTGGTTTGGTGTTTATACAGATTAAAATGTCAAAAAACAGATTGGTTTGGTGTTTATACAGAATAAAATGTCAAACAATAGATTGGTTTGGTGTTTATACAGATTAAAATGTCAATAGATTGGTTTGGTGTTTATATAGATTAAAATGATCAAACAATAGATTGGTCTGGTGTTTATACAGAATAAAATGTCAAACAATAGATTGGTTTGGTGTTTATACAGATGAAAATGATCAAACAATAGAATGGTTTGGTGTTTATACAGATTAAAATGATCAAACAATAGATTGGTTTGGTGTTAATACAGATTAAAATGTCAAACAATAGATTGGATTGGTGTTTATACAGATTAAAATGATCAAACAATAGATTGGTTTGGTGTTTATATAGATTAAAATGATCAAACAATAGATTGGTTTGGTGTTTATACAGATTAAAATGATCAAACAATAGATTGGTTTGGTGTTTATATAGATTAAAATGATCAAACAATAGATTGGTCCGGTGTTTATACAGACTAAAATGATCAAAAAATAGATTGGTTTGGTGTTTATACAGATTAAAATGTCAAACGGTAGATTGGTTTGGTGTTTATACAGATTAAAATGTCAAAAAATAGATTGGTTTGGTGTTTATACAGATTAAAATGTCAAACAATAGATTGGTTTGGTGTTTATACAGATTAAAATATCAAACAATAGATTGGTTTGGTGTTTATACAGATTAAAATGTCAAAAAACAGATTGGTTTGGTGTTTATACAGAATAAAATGTCAAACAATAGATTGGTTTGGTGTTTATACAGAATAAAATGTCAAACAATAGATTGGTTTGGTGTTTATACAGATGAAAATGATCAAACAATAGATTGGTTTGGTGTTTATACAGATTAAAATGTCAAACAATAGATTGGTTTGGTGTTTATACAGATTAAAATGTCAAACAATAGATTGGATTGGTGTTTATACAGATTAAAATGATCAAACAATAGATTGGTTTGGTGTTTATATAGATTAAAATGATCAAACAATAGATTGGTCTGGTGTTTATACAGACTAAAATGATCAAACAATAGATTGGTTTGGTGTTTATACAGATTAAAATGTCAATAGATTGGTTTGGTGTTTATATAGATTAAAATGATCAAACAATAGATTGGTCTGGTGTTTATACAGAATAAAATGTCAAACAATAGATTGGTTTGGTGTTTATACAGATGAAAATGATCAAACAATAGAATGGTTTGGTGTTTATACAGATTAAAATGATCAAACAATAGATTGGTTTGGTGTTAATACAGATTAAAATGTCAAACAATAGATTGGATTGGTGTTTATACAGATTAAAATGATCAAACAATAGATTGGTTTGGTGTTTATATAGATTAAAATGATCAAACAATAGATTGGTTTGGTGTTTATACAGATTAAAATGTCAAACAATAGATTGGTTTGGTGTTTATACAGATTGGAATGATCAAACAATAGATTGGTTTGGTGTTTATACAGATTAAAATGTCAAACAATAGATTGGTTTGGTGTTTATACAGATTAAAATATCAAACAATAGATTGGTTTGGTGTTTATACAGATTAAAATGATCAAAAAATAGACTGGTTTGTTGATTATACAGATTAAAATGTCAAACAATAGATTGGTTTGGTGTTTATACAGATCAAAATGGTCAAACAATAGATTGGTTTGGTGTTTATACAGATTAAAATGTCAAACAATAGATTGTTTGGTGTTTATACAGATTAAAATGTCAAACAATAGATTGGTTTGGTTTTTATACAGATTAAAATGTCAAACAACAGATTGGTTTGGTGTTTATACAGATTAAAATGTCAAACAATAGATTGGTTTGGTGTTTATACAGATTAAAATGTCAAAAAACAGATTGGTTTGGTGTTTATACAGAATAAAATGTCAAATAATAGATTGGTTTGGTGTTTATACAGATTAAAATGTCAAACAATAGATTGGTTTGGTGTCTATACAGATTAAAATGATCAAACAATAGATTGGTTTGGTGTTTATACAGATTAAAATGTCAAACAATAGATTGGTCTGGTGTTTATACAGACTAAACTGATCAAACAATAGATTGGTTTGGTGTTTATACAGATTAAAATGTCAAACGGTAGATTGGTTTGGTGTTTATACAGATTAAAATGTCAAACAATAGATTGGTTTGGTGTTTATACAAATTAAAATGTCAAACAATAGATTGTTTGGTGTTTATACAGATTAAAATGTCAAACAATAGATTGGTTTGGTGTCTATACAGATTAAAATGATCAAACAATAGATTGGTTTGGTGTTTATGCAGATTAAAATGCCAAACAATAGATTAGTTTGGTGTTTATACAGATTAAAATGTCAAACAATAGATTGGATTGGTGTTTATACAGATTAAAATGATCAAACAATAGATTGGTTTGGTGTTTATATAGATTAAAATGATCAAACAATAGATTGGTCTGGTGTTTATACAGACTAAAATGATCAAAAAATAGATTGGTTTGGTGTTTATACAGATTAAAATGTCAAACGGTAGATTGGTTTGGTGTTTATACAGATTAAAATGTCAAACAATAGATTGGTTTGGTGTTTATACAGATTAAAATGTCAAACAATAGATTGGTTTGGTGTTTATACAGATTAAAATATCAAACAATAGATTGGTTTGGTGTTTATACAGATTAAAATGTCAAAAAACAGATTGGTTTGGTGTTTATACAGAATAAAATGTCAAACAATAGATTGGTTTGGTGTTTATACAGATTAAAATGTCAATAGATTGGTTTGGTGTTTATATAGATTAAAATGATCAAACAATAGATTGGTCTGGTGTTTATACAGAATAAAATGTCAAACAATAGATTGGTTTGGTGTTTATACAGATGAAAATGATCAAACAATAGAATGGTTTGGTGTTTATACAGATTAAAATGATCAAACAATAGATTGGTTTGGTGTTAATACAGATTAAAATGTCAAACAATAGATTGGATTGGTGTTTATACAGATTAAAATGATCAAACAATAGATTGGTTTGGTGTTTATATAGATTAAAATGATCAAACAATAGATTGGTTTGGTGTTTATACAGATTAAAATGTCAAACAATAGATTGGTTTGGTGTTTATACAGATTGGAATGATCAAACAATAGATTGGTTTGGTGTTTATACAGATTAAAATGTCAAACAATAGATTGGTTTGGTGTTTATACAGATTAAAATATCAAACAATAGATTGGTTTGGTGTTTATACAGATTAAAATGATCAAAAAATAGACTGGTTTGTTGATTATACAGATTAAAATGTCAAACAATAGATTGGTTTGGTGTTTATACCGATTAAAATGGTCAAACAATAGATTGGTTTGGTGTTTATACAGATTAAAATGTCAAACAATAGATTGTTTGGTGTTTATACAGATTAAAATGTCAAACAATAGATTGGTTTGGTTTTTATACAGATTAAAATGTCAAACAACAGATTGGTTTGGTGTTTATACAGATTAAAATGTCAAACAATAGATTGGTTTGGTGTTTATAGAGATTAAAATGTCAAAAAACAGATTGGTTTGGTGTTTATACAGAATAAAATGTCAAACAATAGATTGGTTTGGTGTTTATACAGATTAAAATGTCAAACAATAGATTGGTTTGGTGTCTATACAGATTAAAATGATCAAACAATAGATTGGTTTGGTGTTTATGCAGATTAAAATGTCAAACAATAGATTAGTTTGGTGTTTATACAGATTAAAATGATCAAACAATAGATTGGTCTGGTGTTTATACAGACTAAACTGATCAAACAATAGATTGGTTTGGTGTTTATACAGATTAAAATGTCAAACGGTAGATTGGTTTGGTGTTTATACAGATTAAAATGTCAAACAATAGATTGGTTTGGTGTTTATACAAATTAAAATGTCAAACAATAGATTGTTTGGTGTTTATACAGATTAAAATGTCAAACAATAGATTGGTTTGGTGTCTATACAGATTAAAATGATAAAACAATAGATTGGTTTGGTGTTTATGCAGATTAAAATGCCAAATAATAGATTAGTTTGGTGTTTATACAGATTAAAATGTCAAACAATAGATTGGATTGGTGTTTATACAGATTAAAATGATCAAACAATAGATTGGTTTGGTGTTTATATAGATTAAAATGATCAAACAATAGATTGGTCTGGTGTTTATACTGACTAAAATGATCAAAAAATAGATTGGTTTGGTGTTTATACAGATGAAAATGATCAAACAATAGATTGGTTTGGTGTTTATACAGATTAAAATGTCAAACAATAGATTGGTCTGGTGTTTATACAGATTAAAATGATCAAAAAATAGACTGGTTTGTTGATTATACAGATTAAAATGTCAAACAATAGATTGGTTTGGTGTTTATACAGATTAAAATGGTCAAACAATAGATTGGTTTGGTGTTTATACAGATTAAAATGTCAAACAATAGATTAGTTTGGTGTTTATACAAATTAAAATGTCAAACAATAGATTGTTTGGTGTTTATACAGATTAAAATGTCAAACAATAGATTGGTTTGGTTTTTATACAGATTAAAATGTCAAACAACAGATTGGTTTGGTGTTTATACAGATTAAAATGTCAAACAATAGATTGGTTTGGTGTTTATACAGATTAAAATGTCAAAAAACAGATTGGTTTGGTGTTTATACAGAATAAAATGTCAAACAATAGATTGGTTTGGTGTTTATACAGATTAAAATGTCAAACAATAGATTGGTTTGGTGTCTATACAGATTAAAATGATCAAACAATAGATTGGTTTGGTGTTTATGCAGATTAAAATGTCAAACAATAGATTAGTTTGGTGTTTATACAGATTAAAATGTCAAACAATAGATTGGATTGGTGTTTATACAGATTAAAATGATCAAACAATAGATTGGTTTGGTGTTTATATAGATTAAAATGATCAAACAATAGATTGGTCTGGTGTTTATACAGACTAAAATGATCAAAAAATAGATTGGTTTGGTGTTTATACAGATTAAAATGTCAAACGGTAGATTGGTTTGGTGTTTATACAGATTAAAATGTCAAACAATAGATTGGTTTGGTGTTTATACAGAATAAAATGTCAAACAATAGATTGGTTTGGTGTTTATACAGATTAAAATATCAAACAATAGATTGGTTTGGTGTTTATACAGATTAAAATGTCAAAAAACAGATTGGTTTGGTGTTTATACAGAATAAAATGTCAAACAATAGATTGGTTTGGTGTTTATACAGAATAAAATGTCAAACAATAGATTGGTTTGGTGTTTATACAGATGAAAATGATCAAACAATAGATTGGTTTGGTGTTTATATAGATTAAAATGATCAAACAATAGATTGGTCTGGTGTTTATACAGACTAAAATGATCAAACAATAGATTGGTTTGGTGTTTATACAGATTAAAATGTCAATAGATTGGTTTGGTGTTTATATAGATTAAAATGATCAAACAATAGATTGGTCTGGTGTTTATACAGAATAAAATGTCAAACAATAGATTGGTTTGGTGTTTATACAGATGAAAATGATCAAACAATAGAATGGTTTGGTGTTTATACAGATTAAAATGATCAAACAATAGATTGGTTTGGTGTTAATACAGATTAAAATGTCAAACAATAGATTGGATTGGTGTTTATACAGATTAAAATGATCAAACAATAGATTGGTTTGGTGTTTATATAGATTAAAATGATCAAACAATAGATTGGTTTGGTGTTTATACAGATTAAAATGTCAAACAATAGATTGGTTTGGTGTTTATACAGATTGGAATGATCAAACAATAGATTGGTTTGGTGTTTATACAGATTAAAATGTCAAACAATAGATTGGTTTGGTGTTTATACAGATTAAAATATCAAACAATAGATTGGTTTGGTGTTTATACAGATTAAAATGATCAAAAAATAGACTGGTTTGTTGATTATACAGATTAAAATGTCAAACAATAGATTGGTTTGGTGTTTATACAGATCAAAATGGTCAAACAATAGATTGGTTTGGTGTTTATACAGATTAAAATGTCAAACAATAGATTGTTTGGTGTTTATACAGATTAAAATGTCAAACAATAGATTGGTTTGGTTTTTATACAGATTAAAATGTCAAACAACAGATTGGTTTGGTGTTTATACAGATTAAAATGTCAAACAATAGATTGGTTTGGTGTTTATACAGATTAAAATGTCAAAAAACAGATTGGTTTGGTGTTTATACAGAATAAAATGTCAAACAATAGATTGGTTTGGTGTTTATACAGATTAAAATGTCAAACAATAGATTGGTTTGGTGTCTATACAGATTAAAATGATCAAACAATAGATTGGTTTGGTGTTTATACAGATTAAAATGTCAAATAATAGATTGGTCTGGTGTTTATACAGACTAAACTGATCAAACAATAGATTGGTTTGGTGTTTATACAGATTAAAATGTCAAACGGTAGATTGGTTTGGTGTTTATACAGATTAAAATGTCAAACAATAGATTGGTTTGGTGTTTATACAAATTAAAATGTCAAACAATAGATTGTTTGGTGTTTATACAGATTAAAATGTCAAACAATAGATTGGTTTGGTGTCTATACAGATTAAAATGATCAAACAATAGATTGGTTTGGTGTTTATGCAGATTAAAATGCCAAACAATAGATTAGTTTGGTGTTTATACAGATTAAAATGTCAAACAATAGATTGGATTGGTGTTTATACAGATTAAAATGATCAAACAATAGATTGGTTTGGTGTTTATATAGATTAAAATGATCAAACAATAGATTGGTCTGGTGTTTATACAGACTAAAATGATCAAACAATAGATTGGTTTGGTGTTTATACAGATTAAAATGTCAATAGATTGGTTTGGTGTTTATATAGATTAAAATGATCAAACAATAGATTGGTCTGGTGTTTATACAGAATAAAATGTCAAACAATAGATTGGTTTGGTGTTTATACAGATGAAAATGATCAAACAATAGAATGGTTTGGTGTTTATACAGATTAAAATGATCAAACAATAGATTGGTTTGGTGTTAATACAGATTAAAATGTCAAACAATAGATTGGATTGGTGTTTATACAGATTAAAATGATCAAACAATAGATTGGTTTGGTGTTTATATAGATTAAAATGATCAAACAATAGATTGGTTTGGTGTTTATACAGATTAAAATGTCAAACAATAGATTGGTTTGGTGTTTATACAGATTGGAATGATCAAACAATAGATTGGTTTGGTGTTTATACAGATTAAAATGTCAAACAATAGATTGGTTTGGTGTTTATACAGATTAAAATATCAAACAATAGATTGGTTTGGTGTTTATACAGATTAAAATGATCAAAAAATAGACTGGTTTGTTGATTATACAGATTAAAATGTCAAACAATAGATTGGTTTGGTGTTTATACAGATCAAAATGGTCAAACAATAGATTGGTTTGGTGTTTATACAGATTAAAATGTCAAACAATAGATTGTTTGGTGTTTATACAGATTAAAATGTCAAACAATAGATTGGTTTGGTTTTTATACAGATTAAAATGTCAAACAACAGATTGGTTTGGTGTTTATACAGATTAAAATGTCAAACAATAGATTGGTTTGGTGTTTATACAGATTAAAATGTCAAAAAACAGATTGGTTTGGTGTTTATACAGAATAAAATGTCAAACAATAGATTGGTTTGGTGTTTATACAGATTAAAATGTCAAACAATAGATTGGTTTGGTGTCTATACAGATTAAAATGATCAAACAATAGATTGGTTTGGTGTTTATACAGATTAAAATGTCAAACAATAGATTGGTCTGGTGTTTATACAGACTAAACTGATCAAACAATAGATTGGTTTGGTGTTTATACAGATTAAAATGTCAAACGGTAGATTGGTTTGGTGTTTATACAGATTAAAATGTCAAACAATAGATTGGTTTGGTGTTTATACAAATTAAAATGTCAAACAATAGATTGTTTGGTGTTTATACAGATTAAAATGTCAAACAATAGATTGGTTTGGTGTCTATACAGATTAAAATGATCAAACAATAGATTGGTTTGGTGTTTATGCAGATTAAAATGCCAAACAATAGATTAGTTTGGTGTTTATACAGATTAAAATGTCAAACAATAGATTGGATTGGTGTTTATACAGATTAAAATGATCAAACAATAGATTGGTTTGGTGTTTATATAGATTAAAATGATCAAACAATAGATTGGTCTGGTGTTTATACAGACTAAAATGATCAAAAAATAGATTGGTTTGGTGTTTATACAGATTAAAATGTCAAACGGTAGATTGGTTTGGTGTTTATACAGATTAAAATGTCAAACAATAGATTGGTTTGGTGTTTATACAGATTAAAATGTCAAACAATAGATTGGTTTGGTGTTTATACAGATTAAAATGATCAAAAAATAGACTGGTTTGTTGATTATACAGATTAAAATGTCAAACAATAGATTGGTTTGGTGTTTATACCGATTAAAATGGTCAAACAATAGATTGGTTTGGTGTTTATACAGATTAAAATGTCAAACAATAGATTGTTTGGTGTTTATACAGATTAAAATGTCAAACAATAGATTGGTTTGGTTTTTATACAGATTAAAATGTCAAACAACAGATTGGTTTGGTGTTTATACAGATTAAAATGTCAAACAATAGATTGGTTTGGTGTTTATAGAGATTAAAATGTCAAAAAACAGATTGGTTTGGTGTTTATACAGAATAAAATGTCAAACAATAGATTGGTTTGGTGTTTATACAGATTAAAATGTCAAACAATAGATTGGTTTGGTGTCTATACAGATTAAAATGATCAAACAATAGATTGGTTTGGTGTTTATGCAGATTAAAATGTCAAACAATAGATTAGTTTGGTGTTTATACAGATTAAAATGATCAAACAATAGATTGGTCTGGTGTTTATACAGACTAAACTGATCAAACAATAGATTGGTTTGGTGTTTATACAGATTAAAATGTCAAACGGTAGATTGGTTTGGTGTTTATACAGATTAAAATGTCAAACAATAGATTGGTTTGGTGTTTATACAAATTAAAATGTCAAACAATAGATTGTTTGGTGTTTATACAGATTAAAATGTCAAACAATAGATTGGTTTGGTGTCTATACAGATTAAAATGATAAAACAATAGATTGGTTTGGTGTTTATGCAGATTAAAATGCCAAATAATAGATTAGTTTGGTGTTTATACAGATTAAAATGTCAAACAATAGATTGGATTGGTGTTTATACAGATTAAAATGATCAAACAATAGATTGGTTTGGTGTTTATATAGATTAAAATGATCAAACAATAGATTGGTCTGGTGTTTATACTGACTAAAATGATCAAAAAATAGATTGGTTTGGTGTTTATACAGATGAAAATGATCAAACAATAGATTGGTTTGGTGTTTATACAGATTAAAATGTCAAACAATAGATTGGTCTGGTGTTTATACAGATTAAAATGATCAAAAAATAGACTGGTTTGTTGATTATACAGATTAAAATGTCAAACAATAGATTGGTTTGGTGTTTATACAGATTAAAATGGTCAAACAATAGATTGGTTTGGTGTTTATACAGATTAAAATGTCAAACAATAGATTAGTTTGGTGTTTATACAAATTAAAATGTCAAACAATAGATTGTTTGGTGTTTATACAGATTAAAATGTCAAACAATAGATTGGTTTGGTTTTAATACAGATTAAAATGTCAAACAACAGATTGGTTTGGTGTTTATACAGATTAAAATGTCAAACAATAGATTGGTTTGGTGTTTATACAGATTAAAATGTCAAAAAACAGATTGGTTTGGTGTTTATACAGAATAAAATGTCAAACAATAGATTGGTTTGGTGTTTATACAGATTAAAATGTCAAACAATAGATTGGTTTGGTGTCTATACAGATTAAAATGATCAAACAATAGATTGGTTTGGTGTTTATGCAGATTAAAATGTCAAACAATAGATTAGTTTGGTGTTTATACAGATTAAAATGTCAAACAATAGATTGGATTGGTGTTTATACAGATTAAAATGATCAAACAATAGATTGGTTTGGTGTTTATATAGATTAAAATGATCAAACAATAGATTGGTCTGGTGTTTATACAGACTAAAATGATCAAAAAATAGATTGGTTTGGTGTTTATACAGATTAAAATGTCAAACGGTAGATTGGTTTGGTGTTTATACAGATTAAAATGTCAAACAATAGATTGGTTTGGTGTTTATACAGAATAAAATGTCAAACAATAGATTGGTTTGGTGTTTATACAGATTAAAATATCAAACAATAGATTGGTTTGGTGTTTATACAGATTAAAATGTCAAAAAACAGATTGGTTTGGTGTTTATACAGAATAAAATGTCAAACAATAGATTGGTTTGGTGTTTATACAGAATAAAATGTCAAACAATAGATTGGTTTGGTGTTTATACAGATGAAAATGATCAAACAATAGATTGGTTTGGTGTTTATATAGATTAAAATGATCAAACAATAGATTGGTCTGGTGTTTATACAGACTAAAATGATCAAACAATAGATTGGTTTGGTGTTTATACAGATTAAAATGTCAATAGATTGGTTTGGTGTTTATATAGATTAAAATGATCAAACAATAGATTGGTCTGGTGTTTATACAGAATAAAATGTCAAACAATAGATTGGTTTGGTGTTTATACAGATGAAAATGATCAAACAATAGAATGGTTTGGTGTTTATACAGATTAAAATGATCAAACAATAGATTGGTTTGGTGTTAATACAGATTAAAATGTCAAACAATAGATTGGATTGGTGTTTATACAGATTAAAATGATCAAACAATAGATTGGTTTGGTGTTTATATAGATTAAAATGATCAAACAATAGATTGGTTTGGTGTTTATACAGATTAAAATGTCAAACAATAGATTGGTTTGGTGTTTATACAGATTGGAATGATCAAACAATAGATTGGTTTGGTGTTTATACAGATTAAAATGTCAAACAATAGATTGGTTTGGTGTTTATACAGATTAAAATATCAAACAATAGATTGGTTTGGTGTTTATACAGATTAAAATGATCAAAAAATAGACTGGTTTGTTGATTATACAGATTAAAATGTCAAACAATAGATTGGTTTGGTGTTTATACAGATCAAAATGGTCAAACAATAGATTGGTTTGGTGTTTATACAGATTAAAATGTCAAACAATAGATTGTTTGGTGTTTATACAGATTAAAATGTCAAACAATAGATTGGTTTGGTTTTTATACAGATTAAAATGTCAAACAACAGATTGGTTTGGTGTTTATACAGATTAAAATGTCAAACAATAGATTGGTTTGGTGTTTATACAGATTAAAATGTCAAAAAACAGATTGGTTTGGTGTTTATACAGAATAAAATGTCAAACAATAGATTGGTTTGGTGTTTATACAGATTAAAATGTCAACAATAGATTGGTTTGGTGTTTATACAGATTAAAATGTCAAACAATAGATTGGTCTGGTGTTTATACAGACTAAACTGATCAAACAATAGATTGGTTTGGTGTTTATACAGATTAAAATGTCAAACGGTAGATTGGTTTGGTGTTTATACAGATTAAAATGTCAAACAATAGATTGGTTTGGTGTTTATACAAATTAAAATGTCAAACAATAGATTGTTTGGTGTTTATACAGATTAAAATGTCAAACAATAGATTGGTTTGGTGTCTATACAGATTAAAATGATCAAACAATAGATTGGTTTGGTGTTTATGCAGATTAAAATGCCAAACAATAGATTAGTTTGGTGTTTATACAGATTAAAATGTCAAACAATAGATTGGATTGGTGTTTATACAGATTAAAATGATCAAACAATAGATTGGTTTGGTGTTTATATAGATTAAAATGATCAAACAATAGATTGGTCTGGTGTTTATACAGACTAAAATGATCAAAAAATAGATTGGTTTGGTGTTTATACAGATTAAAATGTCAAACGGTAGATTGGTTTGGTGTTTATACAGATTAAAATGTCAAACAATAGATTGGTTTGGTGTTTATACAGATTAAAATGTCAAACAATAGATTGGTTTGGTGTTTATACAGATTAAAATATCAAACAATAGATTGGTTTGGTGTTTATACAGATTAAAATGTCAAAAAACAGATTGGTTTGGTGTTTATACAGAATAAAATGTCAAACAATAGATTGGTTTGGTGTTTATACAGATTAAAATGTCAATAGATTGGTTTGGTGTTTATATAGATTAAAATGATCAAACAATAGATTGGTCTGGTGTTTATACAGAATAAAATGTCAAACAATAGATTGGTTTGGTGTTTATACAGATGAAAATGATCAAACAATAGAATGGTTTGGTGTTTATACAGATTAAAATGATCAAACAATAGATTGGTTTGGTGTTAATACAGATTAAAATGTCAAACAATAGATTGGATTGGTGTTTATACAGATTAAAATGATCAAACAATAGATTGGTTTGGTGTTTATATAGATTAAAATGATCAAACAATAGATTGTTTTGGTGTTTATACAGATTAAAATGTCAAACAATAGATTGGTTTGGTGTTTATACAGATTGGAATGATCAAACAATAGATTGGTTTGGTGTTTATACAGATTAAAATGTCAAACAATAGATTGGTTTGGTGTTTATACAGATTAAAATATCAAACAATAGATTGGTTTGGTGTTTATACAGATTAAAATGATCAAAAAATAGACTGGTTTGTTGATTATACAGATTAAAATGTCAAACAATAGATTGGTTTGGTGTTTATACCGATTAAAATGGTCAAACAATAGATTGGTTTGGTGTTTATACAGATTAAAATGTCAAACAATAGATTGTTTGGTGTTTATACAGATTAAAATGTCAAACAATAGATTGGTTTGGTTTTTATACAGATTAAAATGTCAAACAACAGATTGGTTTGGTGTTTATACAGATTAAAATGTCAAACAATAGATTGGTTTGGTGTTTATAGAGATTAAAATGTCAAAAAACAGATTGGTTTGGTGTTTATACAGAATAAAATGTCAAACAATAGATTGGTTTGGTGTTTATACAGATTAAAATGTCAAACAATAGATTGGTTTGGTGTCTATACAGATTAAAATGATCAAACAATAGATTGGTTTGGTGTTTATGCAGATTAAAATGTCAAACAATAGATTAGTTTGGTGTTTATACAGATTAAAATGATCAAACAATAGATTGGTCTGGTGTTTATACAGACTAAACTGATCAAACAATAGATTGGTTTGGTGTTTATACAGATTAAAATGTCAAACGGTAGATTGGTTTGGTGTTTATACAGATTAAAATGTCAAACAATAGATTGGTTTGGTGTTTATACAAATTAAAATGTCAAACAATAGATTGTTTGGTGTTTATACAGATTAAAATGTCAAACAATAGATTGGTTTGGTGTCTATACAGATTAAAATGATAAAACAATAGATTGGTTTGGTGTTTATGCAGATTAAAATGCCAAATAATAGATTAGTTTGGTGTTTATACAGATTAAAATGTCAAACAATAGATTGGATTGGTGTTTATACAGATTAAAATGATCAAACAATAGATTGGTTTGGTGTTTATATAGATTAAAATGATCAAACAATAGATTGGTCTGGTGTTTATACTGACTAAAATGATCAAAAAATAGATTGGTTTGGTGTTTATACAGATGAAAATGATCAAACAATAGATTGGTTTGGTGTTTATACAGATTAAAATGTCAAACAATAGATTGGTCTGGTGTTTATACAGATTAAAATGATCAAAAAATAGACTGGTTTGTTGATTATACAGATTAAAATGTCAAACAATAGATTGGTTTGGTGTTTATACAGATTAAAATGGTCAAACAATAGATTGGTTTGGTGTTTATACAGATTAAAATGTCAAACAATAGATTAGTTTGGTGTTTATACAAATTAAAATGTCAAACAATAGATTGTTTGGTGTTTATACAGATTAAAATGTCAAACAATAGATTGGTTTGGTTTTTATACAGATTAAAATGTCAAACAACAGATTGGTTTGGTGTTTATACAGATTAAAATGTCAAACAATAGATTGGTTTGGTGTTTATACAGATTAAAATGTCAAAAAACAGATTGGTTTGGTGTTTATACAGAATAAAATGTCAAACAATAGATTGGTTTGGTGTTTATACAGATTAAAATGTCAAACAATAGATTGGTTTGGTGTCTATACAGATTAAAATGATCAAACAATAGATTGGTTTGGTGTTTATGCAGATTAAAATGTCAAACAATAGATTAGTTTGGTGTTTATACAGATTAAAATGTCAAACAATAGATTGGATTGGTGTTTATACAGATTAAAATGATCAAACAATAGATTGGTTTGGTGTTTATATAGATTAAAATGATCAAACAATAGATTGGTCTGGTGTTTATACAGACTAAAATGATCAAAAAATAGATTGGTTTGGTGTTTATACAGATTAAAATGTCAAACGGTAGATTGGTTTGGTGTTTATACAGATTAAAATGTCAAACAATAGATTGGTTTGGTGTTTATACAGAATAAAATGTCAAACAATAGATTGGTTTGGTGTTTATACAGATTAAAATATCAAACAATAGATTGGTTTGGTGTTTATACAGATTAAAATGTCAAAAAACAGATTGGTTTGGTGTTTATACAGAATAAAATGTCAAACAATAGATTGGTTTGGTGTTTATACAGAATAAAATGTCAAACAATAGATTGGTTTGGTGTTTATACAGATGAAAATGATCAAACAATAGATTGGTTTGGTGTTTATACAGATTAAAATGTCAAACAATAGATTGGTTTGGTGTTTATACAGATTAAAATGTCAAACAATAGATTGGATTGGTGTTTATACAGATTAAAATGATCAAACAATAGATTGGTTTGGTGTTTATATAGATTAAAATGATCAAACAATAGATTGGTCTGGTGTTTATACAGACTAAAATGATCAAACAATAGATTGGTTTGGTGTTTATACAGATTAAAATGTCAATAGATTGGTTTGGTGTTTATATAGATTAAAATGATCAAACAATAGATTGGTCTGGTGTTTATACAGAATAAAATGTCAAACAATAGATTGGTTTGGTGTTTATACAGATGAAAATGATCAAACAATAGAATGGTTTGGTGTTTATACAGATTAAAATGATCAAACAATAGATTGGTTTGGTGTTAATACAGATTAAAATGTCAAACAATAGATTGGATTGGTGTTTATACAGATTAAAATGATCAAACAATAGATTGGTTTGGTGTTTATATAGATTAAAATGATCAAACAATAGATTGGTCTGGTGTTTATACAGACTAAAATGATCAAAAAATAGATTGGTTTGGTGTTTATACAGATTAAAATGTCAAACGGTAGATTGGTTTGGTGTTTATACAGATTAAAATGTCAAACAATAGATTGGTTTGGTGTTTATACAGATTAAAATGTCAAACAATAGATTGGTTTGGTGTTTATACAGATTAAAATATCAAACAATAGATTGGTTTGGTGTTTATACAGATTAAAATGTCAAAAAACAGATTGGTTTGGTGTTTATACAGAATAAAATGTCAAACAATAGATTGGTTTGGTGTTTATACAGATTAAAATGTCAATAGATTGGTTTGGTGTTTATATAGATTAAAATGATCAAACAATAGATTGGTCTGGTGTTTATACAGAATAAAATGTCAAACAATAGATTGGTTTGGTGTTTATACAGATGAAAATGATCAAACAATAGAATGGTTTGGTGTTTATACAGATTAAAATGATCAAACAATAGATTGGTTTGGTGTTTATACAGATTAAAATGTCAAACAATAGATTGGTTTGGTGTTTATACAGATTGGAATGATCAAACAATAGATTGGTTTGGTGTTTATACAGATTAAAATGTCAAACAATAGATTGGTTTGGTGTTTATACAGATTAAAATATCAAACAATAGATTGGTTTGGTGTTTATACAGATTAAAATGATCAAAAAATAGACTGGTTTGTTGATTATACAGATTAAAATGTCAAACAATAGATTGGTTTGGTGTTTATACAGATTAAAATGGTCAAACAATAGATTGGTTTGGTGTTTATACAGATTAAAATGTCAAACAATAGATTGTTTGGTGTTTATACAGATTAAAATGTCAAACAATAGATTGGTTTGGTTTTTATACAGATTAAAATGTCAAACAACAGATTGGTTTGGTGTTTATACAGATTAAAATGTCAAACAATAGATTGGTTTGGTGTTTATACAGATTAAAATGTCAAAAAACAGATTGGTTTGGTGTTTATACAGAATAAAATGTCAAACAATAGATTGGTTTGGTGTTTATACAGATTAAAATGTCAAACAATAGATTGGTTTGGTGTCTATACAGATTAAAATGATCAAACAATAGATTGGTTTGGTGTTTATGCAGATTAAAATGTCAAACAATAGATTAGTTTGGTGTTTATACAGATTAAAATGATCAAACAATAGATTGGTCTGGTGTTTATACAGACTAAACTGATCAAACAATAGATTGGTTTGGTGTTTATACAGATTAAAATGTCAAACGGTAGATTGGTTTGGTGTTTATACAGATTAAAATGTCAAACAATAGATTGGTTTGGTGTTTATACAAATTAAAATGTCAAACAATAGATTGTTTGGTGTTTATACAGATTAAAATGTCAAACAATAGATTGGTTTGGTGTCTATACAGATTAAAATGATAAAACAATAGATTGGTTTGGTGTTTATGCAGATTAAAATGCCAAATAATAGATTAGTTTGGTGTTTATACAGATTAAAATGTCAAACAATAGATTGGATTGGTGTTTATACAGATTAAAATGATCAAACAATAGATTGGTTTGGTGTTTATATAGATTAAAATGATCAAACAATAGATTGGTCTGGTGTTTATACAGACTAAAATGATCAAAAAATAGATTGGTTTGGTGTTTATACAGATGAAAATGATCAAACAATAGATTGGTTTGGTGTTTATACAGATTAAAATGTCAAACAATAGATTGGTCTGGTGTTTATACAGATTAAAATGATCAAAAAATAGACTGGTTTGTTGATTATACAGATTAAAATGTCAAACAATAGATTGGTTTGGTGTTTATACAGATTAAAATGGTCAAACAATAGATTGGTTTGGTGTTTATACAGATTAAAATGTCAAACAATAGATTAGTTTGGTGTTTATACAAATTAAAATGTCAAACAATAGATTGTTTGGTGTTTATACAGATTAAAATGTCAAACAATAGATTGGTTTGGTTTTTATACAGATTAAAATGTCAAACAACAGATTGGTTTGGTGTTTATACAGATTAAAATGTCAAACAATAGATTGGTTTGGTGTTTATACAGATTAAAATGTCAAAAAACAGATTGGTTTGGTGTTTATACAGAATAAAATGTCAAACAATAGATTGGTTTGGTGTTTATACAGATTAAAATGTCAAACAATAGATTGGTTTGGTGTCTATACAGATTAAAATGATCAAACAATAGATTGGTTTGGTGTTTATGCAGATTAAAATGTCAAACAATAGATTAGTTTGGTGTTTATACAGATTAAAATGTCAAACAATAGATTGGATTGGTGTTTATACAGATTAAAATGATCAAACAATAGATTGGTTTGGTGTTTATATAGATTAAAATGATCAAACAATAGATTGGTCTGGTGTTTATACAGACTAAAATGATCAAAAAATAGATTGGTTTGGTGTTTATACAGATTAAAATGTCAAACGGTAGATTGGTTTGGTGTTTATACAGATTAAAATGTCAAACAATAGATTGGTTTGGTGTTTATACAGAATAAAATGTCAAACAATAGATTGGTTTGGTGTTTATACAGATTAAAATATCAAACAATAGATTGGTTTGGTGTTTATACAGATTAAAATGTCAAAAAACAGATTGGTTTGGTGTTTATACAGAATAAAATGTCAAACAATAGATTGGTTTGGTGTTTATACAGAATAAAATGTCAAACAATAGATTGGTTTGGTGTTTATACAGATGAAAATGATCAAACAATAGATTGGTTTGGTGTTTATACAGATTAAAATGTCAAACAATAGATTGGTTTGGTGTTTATACAGATTAAAATGTCAAACAATAGATTGGATTGGTGTTTATACAGATTAAAATGATCAAACAATAGATTGGTTTGGTGTTTATATAGATTAAAATGATCAAACAATAGATTGGTCTGGTGTTTATACAGACTAAAATGATCAAACAATAGATTGGTTTGGTGTTTATACAGATTAAAATGTCAATAGATTGGTTTGGTGTTTATATAGATTAAAATGATCAAATAATAGATTGGTCTGGTGTTTATACAGAATAAAATGTCAAACAATAGATTGGTTTGGTGTTTATACAGATGAAAATGATCAAAGAATAGAATGGTTTGGTGTTTATACAGATTAAAATGATCAAATAATAGATTGGTTTGGTGTTAATACAGATTAAAATGTCAAACAATAGATTGGATTGGTGTTTATACAGATTAAAATGATCAAACAATAGATTGGTTTGGTGTTTATATAGATTAAAATGATCAAACAATAGATTGGTTTGGTGTTTATACAGATTAAAATGTCAAACAATAGATTGGTTTGGTGTTTATACAGATTGGAATGATCAAACAATAGATTGGTTTGGTGTTTATACAGATTAAAATGTCAAACAATAGATTGGTTTGGTGTTTATACAGATTAAAATATCAAACAATAGATTGGTTTGGTGTTTATACAGATTAAAATGATCAAAAAATAGACTGGTTTGTTGATTATACAGATTAAAATGTCAAACAATAGATTGGTTTGGTGTTTATACAGATTGGAATGATCAAACAATAGATTGGTTTGGTGTTTATACAGATTAAAATGTCAAACAATAGATTGGTTTGGTGTTTATACAGATTAAAATATCAAACAATAGATTGGTTTGGTGTTTATACAGATTAAAATGATCAAAAAATAGACTGGTTTGTTGATTATACAGATTAAAATGTCAAACAATAGATTGGTTTGGTGTTTATACAGATTAAAATGGTCAAACAATAGATTGGTTTGGTGTTTATACAGATTAAAATGATCAAACAATAGATTGGTTTGGTGTTTATATAGATTAAAATGATCAAACAATAGATTGGTCTGGTGTTTATACTGACTAAAATGATCAAAAAATAGATTGGTTTGGTGTTTATACAGATGAAAATGATCAAACAATAGATTGGTTTGGTGTTTATACAGATTAAAATGTCAAACAATAGATTGGTCTGGTGTTTATACAGATTAAAATGATCAAAAAATAGACTGGTTTGGTGTTTATACAGATTAAAATGGTCAAACAATAGATTGGTTTGGTGTTTATACAGATTAAAATGTCAAACAATAGATTAGTTTGGTGTTTATACAAATTAAAATGTCAAACAATAGATTGTTTGGTGTTTATACAGATTAAAATGTCAAACAATAGATTGGTTTGGTTTTTATACAGATTAAAATGTCAAACAACAGATTGGTTTGGTGTTTATACAGATTAAAATGTCAAACAATAGATTGGTTTGGTGTTTATACAGATTAAAATGTCAAAAAACAGATTGGTTTGGTGTTTATACAGAATAAAATGTCAAACAATAGATTGGTTTGGTGTTTATACAGATTAAAATGTCAAACAATAGATTGGTTTGGTGTCTATACAGATTAAAATGATCAAACAATAGATTGGTTTGGTGTTTATGCAGATTAAAATGTCAAACAATAGATTAGTTTGGTGTTTATACAGATTAAAATGTCAAACAATAGATTGGATTGGTGTTTATACAGATTAAAATGATCAAACAATAGATTGGTTTGGTGTTTATATAGATTAAAATGATCAAACAATAGATTGGTCTGGTGTTTATACAGACTAAAATGATCAAAAAATAGATTGGTTTGGTGTTTATACAGATTAAAATGTCAAACGGTAGATTGGTTTGGTGTTTATACAGATTAAAATGTCAAACAATAGATTGGTTTGGTGTTTATACAGAATAAAATGTCAAACAATAGATTGGTTTGGTGTTTATACAGATTAAAATATCAAACAATAGATTGGTTTGGTGTTTATACAGATTAAAATGTCAAAAAACAGATTGGTTTGGTGTTTATACAGAATAAAATGTCAAACAATAGATTGGTTTGGTGTTTATACAGAATAAAATGTCAAACAATAGATTGGTTTGGTGTTTATACAGATGAAAATGATCAAACAATAGATTGGTTTGGTGTTTATACAGATTAAAATGTCAAACAATAGATTGGTTTGGTGTTTATACAGATTAAAATGTCAAACAATAGATTGGATTGGTGTTTATACAGATTAAAATGATCAAACAATAGATTGGTTTGGTGTTTATATAGATTAAAATGATCAAACAATAGATTGGTCTGGTGTTTATACAGACTAAAATGATCAAACAATAGATTGGTTTGGTGTTTATACAGATTAAAATGTCAATAGATTGGTTTGGTGTTTATATAGATTAAAATGATCAAACAATAGATTGGTCTGGTGTTTATACAGAATAAAATGTCAAACAATAGATTGGTTTGGTGTTTATACAGATGAAAATGATCAAACAATAGAATGGTTTGGTGTTTATACAGATTAAAATGATCAAACAATAGATTGGTTTGGTGTTAATACAGATTAAAATGTCAAACAATAGATTGGATTGGTGTTTATACAGATTAAAATGATCAAACAATAGATTGGTTTGGTGTTTATATAGATTAAAATGATCAAACAATAGATTGGTCTGGTGTTTATACAGACTAAAATGATCAAAAAATAGATTGGTTTGGTGTTTATACAGATTAAAATGTCAAACGGTAGATTGGTTTGGTGTTTATACAGATTAAAATGTCAAACAATAGATTGGTTTGGTGTTTATACAGATTAAAATGTCAAACAATAGATTGGTTTGGTGTTTATACAGATTAAAATATCAAACAATAGATTGGTTTGGTGTTTATACAGATTAAAATGTCAAAAAACAGATTGGTTTGGTGTTTATACAGAATAAAATGTCAAACAATAGATTGGTTTGGTGTTTATACAGATTAAAATGTCAATAGATTGGTTTGGTGTTTATATAGATTAAAATGATCAAACAATAGATTGGTCTGGTGTTTATACAGAATAAAATGTCAAACAATAGATTGGTTTGGTGTTTATACAGATGAAAATGATCAAACAATAGAATGGTTTGGTGTTTATACAGATTAAAATGATCAAACAATAGATTGGTTTGGTGTTTATACAGATTAAAATGTCAAACAATAGATTGGTTTGGTGTTTATACAGATTGGAATGATCAAACAATAGATTGGTTTGGTGTTTATACAGATTAAAATGTCAAACAATAGATTGGTTTGGTGTTTATACAGATTAAAATATCAAACAATAGATTGGTTTGGTGTTTATACAGATTAAAATGATCAAAAAATAGACTGGTTTGTTGATTATACAGATTAAAATGTCAAACAATAGATTGGTTTGGTGTTTATACAGATTAAAATGGTCAAACAATAGATTGGTTTGGTGTTTATACAGATTAAAATGTCAAACAATAGATTGTTTGGTGTTTATACAGATTAAAATGTCAAACAATAGATTGGTTTGGTTTTTATACAGATTAAAATGTCAAACAACAGATTGGTTTGGTGTTTATACAGATTAAAATGTCAAACAATAGATTGGTTTGGTGTTTATACAGATTAAAATGTCAAAAAACAGATTGGTTTGGTGTTTATACAGAATAAAATGTCAAACAATAGATTGGTTTGGTGTTTATACAGATTAAAATGTCAAACAATAGATTGGTTTGGTGTCTATACAGATTAAAATGATCAAACAATAGATTGGTTTGGTGTTTATGCAGATTAAAATGTCAAACAATAGATTAGTTTGTTGATTATACAGACTAAACTGATCAAACAATAGATTGGTTTGGTGTTTATACAGATTAAAATGTCAAACGGTAGATTGGTTTGGTGTTTATACAGATTAAAATGTCAAACAATAGATTGGTTTGGTGTTTATACAAATTAAAATGTCAAACAATAGATTGTTTGGTGTTTATACAGATTAAAATGTCAAACAATAGATTGGTTTGGTGTCTATACAGATTAAAATGATAAAACAATAGATTGGTTTGGTGTTTATGCAGATTAAAATGCCAAATAATAGATTAGTTTGGTGTTTATACAGATTAAAATGTCAAACAATAGATTGGATTGGTGTTTATACAGATTAAAATGATCAAATAATATAGATTGGTTTGGTGTTTATATAGATTAAAATGATCAAAC
Organism: Bathymodiolus brooksi; assembly: GCA_963680875.1. Classification (NCBI taxonomy): domain Eukaryota; kingdom Metazoa; phylum Mollusca; class Bivalvia; order Mytilida; family Modiolidae; genus Bathymodiolus; species Bathymodiolus brooksi. Next base: position 6,544,482 of record OY804580.1, on the reverse strand, counting down.
AATAGATTGGTCTGGTGTTTATACAGACTAAAATGATCAAAAAATAGATTGGTTTGGTGTTTATACAGATGAAAATGATCAAACAATAGATTGGTTTGGTGTTTATACAGATTAAAATGTCAAACAATAGATTGGTCTGGTGTTTATACAGATTAAAATGATCAAAAAATAGACTGGTTTGTTGATTATACAGATTAAAATGTCAAACAATAGATTGGTTTGGTGTTTATACAGATTAAAATGGTCAAACAATAGATTGGTTTGGTGTTTATACAGATTAAAATGTCAAACAATAGATTAGTTTGGTGTTTATACAAATTAAAATGTCAAACAATAGATTGTTTGGTGTTTATACAGATTAAAATGTCAAACAATAGATTGGTTTGGTTTTTATACAGATTAAAATGTCAAACAACAGATTGGTTTGGTGTTTATACAGATTAAAATGTCAAACAATAGATTGGTTTGGTGTTTATACAGATTAAAATGTCAAAAAACAGATTGGTTTGGTGTTTATACAGAATAAAATGTCAAACAATAGATTGGTTTGGTGTTTATACAGATTAAAATGTCAAACAATAGATTGGTTTGGTGTCTATACAGATTAAAATGATCAAACAATAGATTGGTTTGGTGTTTATGCAGATTAAAATGTCAAACAATAGATTAGTTTGGTGTTTATACAGATTAAAATGTCAAACAATAGATTGGATTGGTGTTTATACAGATTAAAATGATCAAACAATAGATTGGTTTGGTGTTTATATAGATTAAAATGATCAAACAATAGATTGGTCTGGTGTTTATACAGACTAAAATGATCAAAAAATAGATTGGTTTGGTGTTTATACAGATTAAAATGTCAAACGGTAGATTGGTTTGGTGTTTTTACAGATTAAAATGTCAAACAATAGATTGGTTTGGTGTTTATACAGAATAAAATGTCAAACAATAGATTGGTTTGGTGTTTATACACATTAAAATATCAAACAATAGATTGGTTTGGTGTTTATACAGATTAAAATGTCAAAAAACAGATTGGTTTGGTGTTTATACAGAATAAAATGTCAAACAATAGATTGGTTTGGTGTTTATACAGAATAAAATGTCAAACAATAGATTGGTTTGGTGTTTATACAGATGAAAATGATCAAACAATAGATTGGTTTGGTGTTTATACAGATTAAAATGTCAAACAATAGATTGGTTTGGTGTTTATACAGATTAAAATGTCAAACAATAGATTGGATTGGTGTTTATACAGATTAAAATGATCAAACAATAGATTGGTTTGGTGTTTATATAGATTAAAATGATCAAACAATAGATTGGTCTGGTGTTTATACAGACTAAAATGATCAAACAATAGATTGGTTTGGTGTTTATACAGATTAAAATGTCAATAGATTGGTTTGGTGTTTATATAGATTAAAATGATCAAATAATAGATTGGTCTGGTGTTTATACAGAATAAAATGTCAAACAATAGATTGGTTTGGTGTTTATACAGATGAAAATGATCAAAGAATAGAATGGTTTGGTGTTTATACAGATTAAAATGATCAAATAATAGATTGGTTTGGTGTTAATACAGATTAAAATGTCAAACAATAGATTGGATTGGTGTTTATACAGATTAAAATGATCAAACAATAGATTGGTTTGGTGTTTATATAGATTAAAATGATCAAACAATAGATTGGTTTGGTGTTTATACAGATTAAAATGTCAAACAATAGATTGGTTTGGTGTTTATACAGATTGGAATGATCAAACAATAGATTGGTTTGGTGTTTATACAGATTAAAATGTCAAACAATAGATTGGTTTGGTGTTTATACAGATTAAAATATCAAACAATAGATTGGTTTGGTGTTTATACAGATTAAAATGATCAAAAAATAGACTGGTTTGTTGATTATACAGATTAAAATGTCAAACAATAGATTGGTTTGGTGTTTATACAGATTGGAATGATCAAACAATAGATTGGTTTGGTGTTTATACAGATTAAAATGTCAAACAATAGATTGGTTTGGTGTTTATACAGATTAAAATATCAAACAATAGATTGGTTTGGTGTTTATACAGATTAAAATGATCAAAAAATAGACTGGTTTGTTGATTATACAGATTAAAATGTCAAACAATAGATTGGTTTGGTGTTTATACAGATTAAAATGGTCAAACAATAGATTGGTTTGGTGTTTATACAGATTAAAATGTCAAACAATAGATTGTTTGGTGTTTATACAGATTAAAATGTCAAACAATAGATTGGTTTGGTTTTTATACAGATTAAAATGTCAAACAATAGATTGGTTTGGTGTTTATACAGATTAAAATGTCAAAAAACAGATTGGTTTGGTGTTTATACAGAATAAAATGTCAAACAATAGATTGGTTTGGTGTTTATACAGATTAAAATGTCAAACAATAGATTGGTTTGGTGTCTATACAGATTAAAATGATCAAACAATAGATTGGTTTGGTGTTTATGCAGATTAAAATGTCAAACAATAGATTAGTTTGGTGTTTATACAGATTAAAATGATCAAACAATAGATTGGTCTGGTGTTTATACAGACTAAACTGATCAAACAATAGATTGGTTTGGTGTTTATACAGATTAAAATGTCAAACGGTAGATTGGTTTGGTGTTTATACAGATTAAAATGTCAAACAATAGATTGGTTTGGTGTTTATACAAATTAAAATGTCAAACAATAGATTGTTTGGTGTTTATACAGATTAAAATGTCAAACAATAGATTGGTTTGGTGTCTATACAGATTAAAATGATCAAACAATAGATTGGTTTGGTGTTTATGCAGATTAAAATGCCAAACAATAGATTAGTTTGGTGTTTATACAGATTAAAATGTCAAACAATAGATTGGATTGGTGTTTATACAGATTAAAATGATCAAACAATAGATTGGTTTGGTGTTTATATAGATTAAAATGATCAAACAATAGATTGGTCTGGTGTTTATACAGACTAAAATGATCAAAAAATAGATTGGTTTGGTGTTTATACAGATTAAAATGTCAAACGGTAGATTGGTTTGGTGTTTATACAGATTAAAATGTCAAACAATAGATTGGTTTGGTGTCTATACAGATTAAAATGATCAAACAATAGATTGGTTTGGTGTTTATGCAGATTAAAATGTCAAACAATAGATTAGTTTGGTGTTTATACAGATTAAAATGTCAAACAATAGATTGGATTGGTGTTTATACAGATTAAAATGATCAAACAATAGATTGGTTTGGTGTTTATATAGATTAAAATGATCAAACAATAGATTGGTCTGGTGTTTATACAGACTAAAATGATCAAAAAATAGATTGGTTTGGTGTTTATACAGATTAAAATGTCAAACAGTAGATTGGTTTGGTGTTTATACAGATTAAAATGTCAAACAATAGATTGGTTTGGTGTTTATACAGAATAAAATGCCAAACAATAGATTGGTTTGGTGTTTATACAGATTAAAATATCAAACAATAGATTGGTTTGGTGTTTATACAGATTAAAATGTCAAAAAACAGATTGGTTTGGTGTTTATACAGAATAAAATGTCAAACAATAGATTGGTTTGGTGTTTATACAGAATAAAATGTCAAACAATAGATTGGTTTGGTGTTTATACAGATGAAAATGATCAAACAATAGATTGGTTTGGTGTTTATACAGATTAAAATGTCAAACAATAGATTGGTTTGGTGTTTATACAGATTAAAATGTCAAACAATAGATTGGATTGGTGTTTTTACAGATTAAAATGATCAAACAATAGATTGGTTTGGTGTTTATATAGATTAAAATGATCAAACAATAGATTGGTCTGGTGTTTATACAGACTAAAATGATCAAACAATAGATTGGTTTGGTGTTTATACAGATTAAAATGTCAATAGATTGGTTTGGTGTTTATATAGATTAAAATGATCAAACAATAGATTGGTCTGGTGTTTATACAGAATAAAATGTCAAACAATAGATTGGTTTGGTGTTTATACAGATGAAAATGATCAAACAATAGAATGGTTTGGTGTTTATACAGATTAAAATGATCAAACAATAGATTGGTTTGGTGTTAATACAGATTAAAATGTCAAACAATAGATTGGATTGGTGTTTATACAGATTAAAATGATCAAACAATAGATTGGTTTGGTGTTTATATAGATTAAAATGATCAAACAATAGATTGGTCTGGTGTTTATACAGACTAAAATGATCAAAAAATAGATTGGTTTGGTGTTTATACAGATTAAAATGTCAAACGGTAGATTGGTTTGGTGTTTATACAGATTAAAATGTCAAACAATAGATTGGTTTGGTGTTTATACAGATTAAAATGTCAAACAATAGATTGGTTTGGTGTTTATACAGATTAAAATATCAAACAATAGATTGGTTTGGTGTTTATACAGATTAAAATGTCAAAAAACAGATTGGTTTGGTGTTTATACAGAATAAAATGTCAAACAATAGATTGGTTTGGTGTTTATACAGATTAAAATGTCAATAGATTGGTTTGGTGTTTATATAGATTAAAATGATCAAACAATAGATTGGTCTGGTGTTTATACAGAATAAAATGTCAAACAATAGATTGGTTTGGTGTTTATACAGATGAAAATGATCAAACAATAGAATGGTTTGGTGTTTATACAGATTAAAATGATCAAACAATAGATTGGTTTGGTGTTTATACAGATTAAAATGTCAAACAATAGATTGGTTTGGTGTTTATACAGATTGGAATGATCAAACAATAGATTGGTTTGGTGTTTATACAGATTAAAATGTCAAACAATAGATTGGTTTGGTGTTTATACAGATTAAAATATCAAACAATAGATTGGTTTGGTGTTTATACAGATTAAAATGATCAAAAAATAGACTGGTTTGTTGATTATACAGATTAAAATGTCAAACAATAGATTGGTTTGGTGTTTATACAGATTAAAATGTCAAACAATAGATTGTTTGGTGTTTATACAGATTAAAATGTCAAACAATAGATTGGTTTGGTTTTTATACAGATTAAAATGTCAAACAACAGATTGGTTTGGTGTTTATACAGATTAAAATGTCAAACAATAGATTGGTTTGGTGTTTATACAGATTAAAATGTCAAAAAACAGATTGGTTTGGTGTTTATACAGAATAAAATGTCAAACAATAGATTGGTTTGGTGTTTATACAGATTAAAATGTCAAACAATAGATTGGTTTGGTGTCTATACAGATTAAAATGATCAAACAATAGATTGGTTTGGTGTTTATGCAGATTAAAATGTCAAACAATAGATTAGTTTGGTGTTTATACAGATTAAAATGATCAAACAATAGATTGGTCTGGTGTTTATACAGACTAAACTGATCAAACAATAGATTGGTTTGGTGTTTATACAGATTAAAATGTCAAACGGTAGATTGGTTTGGTGTTTATACAGATTAAAATGTCAAACAATAGATTGGTTTGGTGTTTATACAAATTAAAATGTCAAACAATAGATTGTTTGGTGTTTATACAGATTAAAATGTCAAACAATAGATTGGTTTGGTGTCTATGCAGATTAAAATGATAAAACAATAGATTGGTTTGGTGTTTATGCAGATTAAAATGCCAAATAATAGATTAGTTTGGTGTTTATACAGATTAAAATGTCAAACAATAGATTGGATTGGTGTTTATACAGATTAAAATGATCAAACAATAGATTGGTTTGGTGTTTATATAGATTAAAATGATCAAACAATAGATTGGTCTGGTGTTTATACAGACTAAAATGATCAAAAAATAGATTGGTTTGGTGTTTATACAGATGAAAATGATCAAACAATAGATTGGTTTGGTGTTTATACAGATTAAAATGTCAAACAATAGATTGGTCTGGTGTTTATACAGATTAAAATGATCAAAAAATAGACTGGTTTGTTGATTATACAGATTAAAATGTCAAACAATAGATTGGTTTGGTGTTTATACAGATTAAAATGGTCAAACAATAGATTGGTTTGGTGTTTATACAGATTAAAATGTCAAACAATAGATTAGTTTGGTGTTTATACAAATTAAAATGTCAAACAATAGATTGTTTGGTGTTTATACAGATTAAAATGTCAAACAATAGATTGGTTTGGTTTTTATACAGATTAAAATGTCAAACAACAGATTGGTTTGGTGTTTATACAGATTAAAATGTCAAACAATAGATTGGTTTGGTGTTTATACAGATTAAAATGTCAAAAAACAGATTGGTTTGGTGTTTATACAGAATAAAATGTCAAACAATAGATTGGTTTGGTGTTTATACAGATTAAAATGTCAAACAATAGATTGGTTTGGTGTCTATACAGATTAAAATGATCAAACAATAGATTGGTTTGGTGTTTATGCAGATTAAAATGTCAAACAATAGATTAGTTTGGTGTTTATACAGATTAAAATGTCAAACAATAGATTGGATTGGTGTTTATACAGATTAAAATGATCAAACAATAGATTGGTTTGGTGTTTATATAGATTAAAATGATCAAACAATAGATTGGTTTGGTGTTTATACAGATTAAAATGTCAAAAAATAGATTGGTTTGGTGTTTATACAGAATAAAATGTCAAACAATAGATTGGTTTGGTGTTTATACAGAATAAAATGTCAAACAATAGATTGGTTTGGTGTTTATACAGATGAAAATGATCAAACAATAGATTGGTTTGGTGTTTATACAGATTAAAATGTCAAACAATAGATTGGTTTGGTGTTTATACAGATTAAAATGTCAAACAATAGATTGGATTGGTGTTTATACAGATTAAAATGATCAAACAATAGATTGGTTTGGTGTTTATATAGATTAAAATGATCAAACAATAGATTGGTCTGGTGTTTATACAGACTAAAATGATCAAACAATAGATTGGTTTGGTGTTTATACAGATTAAAATGTCAATAGATTGGTTTGGTGTTTATATAGATTAAAATGATCAAATAATAGATTGGTCTGGTGTTTATACAGAATAAAATGTCAAACAATAGATTGGTTTGGTGTTTATACAGATGAAAATGATCAAAGAATAGAATGGTTTGGTGTTTATACAGATTAAAATGATCAAATAATAGATTGGTTTGGTGTTAATACAGATTAAAATGTCAAACAATAGATTGGATTGGTGTTTATACAGATTAAAATGATCAAACAATAGATTGGTTTGGTGTTTATATAGATTAAAATGATCAAACAATAGATTGGTTTGGTGTTTATACAGATTAAAATGTCAAACAATAGATTGGTTTGGTGTTTATACAGATTGGAATGATCAAACAATAGATTGGTTTGGTGTTTATACAGATTAAAATGTCAAACAATAGATTGGTTTGATGTTTATACAGATTAAAATATCAAACAATAGATTGGTTTGGTGTTTATACAGATTAAAATGATCAAAAAATAGACTGGTTTGTTGATTATACAGATTAAAATGTCAAACAATAGATTGGTTTGGTGTTTATACAGATTGGAATGATCAAACAATAGATTGGTTTGGTGTTTATACAGATTAAAATGTCAAACAATAGATTGGTTTGGTGTTTATACAGATTAAAATATCAAACAATAGATTGGTTTGGTGTTTATACAGATTAAAATGATCAAAAAATAGACTGGTTTGTTGATTATACAGATTAAAATGTCAAACAATAGATTGGTTTGGTGTTTATACAGATTAAAATGGTCAAACAATAGATTGGTTTGGTGTTTATACAGATTAAAATGTCAAACAATAGATTGTTTGGTGTTTATACAGATTAAAATGTCAAACAATAGATTGGTTTGGTTTTTATACAGATTAAAATGTCAAACAATAGATTGGTTTGGTGTTTATACAGATTAAAATGTCAAAAAACAGATTGGTTTGGTGTTTATACAGAATAAAATGTCAAACAATAGATTGGTTTGGTGTTTATACAGATTAAAATGTCAAACAATAGATTGGTTTGGTGTCTATACAGATTAAAATGATCAAACAATAGATTGGTTTGGTGTTTATGCAGATTAAAATGTCAAACAATAGATTAGTTTGGTGTTTATACAGATTAAAATGATCAAACAATAGATTGGTCTGGTGTTTATACAGACTAAACTGATCAAACAATAGATTGGTTTGGTGTTTATACAGATTAAAATGTCAAACGGTAGATTGGTTTGGTGTTTATACAGATTAAAATGTCAAACAATAGATTGGTTTGGTGTTTATACAAATTAAAATGTCAAACAATAGATTGTTTGGTGTTTATACAGATTAAAATGTCAAACAATAGATTGGTTTGGTGTCTATACAGATTAAAATGATCAAACAATAGATTGGTTTGGTGTTTATGCAGATTAAAATGCCAAACAATAGATTAGTTTGGTGTTTATACAGATTAAAATGTCAAACAATAGATTGGATTGGTGTTTATACAGATTAAAATGATCAAACAATAGATTGGTTTGGTGTTTATATAGATTAAAATGATCAAACAATAGATTGGTCTGGTGTTTATACAGACTAAAATGATCAAAAAATAGATTGGTTTGGTGTTTATACAGATTAAAATGTCAAACGGTAGATTGGTTTGGTGTTTATACAGATTAAAATGTCAAACAATAGATTGGTTTGGTGTCTATACAGATTAAAATGATCAAACAATAGATTGGTTTGGTGTTTATGCAGATTAAAATGTCAAACAATAGATTAGTTTGGTGTTTATACAGATTAAAATGTCAAACAATAGATTGGATTGGTGTTTATACAGATTAAAATGATCAAACAATAGATTGGTTTGGTGTTTATATAGATTAAAATGATCAAACAATAGATTGGTCTGGTGTTTATACAGACTAAAATGATCAAAAAATAGATTGGTTTGGTGTTTATACAGATTAAAATGTCAAAAAACAGATTGGTTTGGTGTTTATACAGAATAAAATGTCAAACAATAGATTGGTTTGGTGTTTATACAGAATAAAATGTCAAACAATAGATTGGTTTGGTGTTTATACAGATGAAAATGATCAAACAATAGATTGGTTTGGTGTTTATACAGATTAAAATGTCAAACAATAGATTGGTTTGGTGTTTATACAGATTAAAATGTCAAACAATAGATTGGATTGGTGTTTATACAGATTAAAATGATCAAACAATAGATTGGTTTGGTGTTTATATAGATTAAAATGATCAAACAATAGATTGGTCTGGTGTTTATACAGACTAAAATGATCAAACAATAGATTGGTTTGGTGTTTATACAGATTAAAATGTCAATAGATTGGTTTGGTGTTTATATAGATTAAAATGATCAAACAATAGATTGGTCTGGTGTTTATACAGAATAAAATGTCAAACAATAGATTGGTTTGGTGTTTATACAGATGAAAATGATCAAACAATAGAATGGTTTGGTGTTTATACAGATTAAAATGATCAAACAATAGATTGGTTTGGTGTTAATACAGATTAAAATGTCAAACAATAGATTGGATTGGTGTTTATACAGATTAAAATGATCAAACAATAGATTGGTTTGGTGTTTATATAGATTAAAATGATCAAACAATAGATTGGTCTGGTGTTTATACAGACTAAAATGATCAAAAAATAGATTGGTTTGGTGTTTATACAGATTAAAATGTCAAACGGTAGATTGGTTTGGTGTTTATACAGATTAAAATGTCAAACAATAGATTGGTTTGGTGTTTATACAGATTAAAATGTCAAACAATAGATTGGTTTGGTGTTTATACAGATTAAAATATCAAACAATAGATTGGTTTGGTGTTTATACAGATTAAAATGTCAAAAAACAGATTGGTTTGGTGTTTATACAGAATAAAATGTCAAACAATAGATTGGTTTGGTGTTTATACAGATTAAAATGTCAATAGATTGGTTTGGTGTTTATATAGATTAAAATGATCAAACAATAGATTGGTCTGGTGTTTATACAGAATAAAATGTCAAACAATAGATTGGTTTGGTGTTTATACAGATGAAAATGATCAAACAATAGAATGGTTTGGTGTTTATACAGATTAAAATGATCAAAAAATAGACTGGTTTGTTGATTATACAGATTAAAATGTCAAACAATAGATTGGTTTGGTGTTTATACAGATTAAAATGGTCAAACAATAGATTGGTTTGGTGTTTATACAGATTAAAATGTCAAACAATAGATTAGTTTGGTGTTTATACAAATTAAAATGTCAAACAATAGATTGTTTGGTGTTTATACAGATTAAAATGTCAAACAATAGATTGGTTTGGTTTTTATACAGATTAAATTGTCAAACAACAGATTGGTTTGGTGTTTATACAGATTAAAATGTCAAACAATAGATTGGTTTGGTGTTTATACAGATTAAAATGTCAAAAAACAGATTGGTTTGGTGTTTATACAGAATAAAATGTCAAACAATAGATTGGTTTGGTGTTTATACAGATTAAAATGTCAAGCAATAGATTGGTTTGGTGTCTATACAGATTAAAATGATCAAACAATAGATTGGTTTGGTGTTTATGCAGATTAAAATGTCAAACAATAGATTAGTTTGGTGTTTATACAGATTAAAATGTCAAACAATAGATTGGATTGGTGTTTATACAGATTAAAATGATCAAACAATAGATTGGTTTGGTGTTTATATAGATTAAAATGATCAAACAATAGATTGGTCTGGTGTTTATACAGACTAAAATGATCAAAAAATAGATTGGTTTGGTGTTTATACAGATTAAAATGTCAAACGGTAGATTGGTTTGGTGTTTATACAGATTAAAATGTCAAACAATAGATTGGTTTGGTGTTTATACAGAATAAAATGTCAAACAATAGATTGGTTTGGTGTTTATACAGATTAAAATATCAAACAATAGATTGGTTTGGTGTTTATACAGATTAAAATGTCAAAAAACAGATTGGTTTGGTGTTTATACAGAATAAAATGTCAAACAATAGATTGGTTTGGTGTTTATACAGAATAAAATGTCAAACAATAGATTGGTTTGGTGTTTATACAGATGAAAATGATCAAACAATAGATTGGTTTGGTGTTTATACAGATTAAAATGTCAAACAATAGATTGGTTTGGTGTTTATACAGATTAAAATGTCAAACAATAGATTGGATTGGTGTTTATACAGATTAAAATGATCAAACAATAGATTGGTTTGGTGTTTATATAGATTAAAATGATCAAACAATAGATTGGTCTGGTGTTTATACAGACTAAAATGATCAAACAATAGATTGGTTTGGTGTTTATACAGATTAAAATGTCAATAGATTGGTTTGGTGTTTATATAGATTAAAATGATCAAACAATAGATTGGTCTGGTGTTTATACAGACTAAAATGATCAAACAATAGATTGGTTTGGTGTCTATACAGATTAAAATGATCAAACAATAGATTGGTTTGGTGTTTATGCAGATTAAAATGCCAAACAATAGATTAGTTTGGTGTTTATACAGATTAAAATGTCAAACAATAGATTGGATTGGTGTTTATACAGATTAAAATGATCAAACAATAGATTGGTTTGGTGTTTATATAGATTAAAATGATCAAACAATAGATTGGTCTGGTGTTTATACAGACTAAAATGATCAAAAAATAGATTGGTTTGGTGTTTATACAGATTAAAATGTCAAACGGTAGATTGGTTTGGTGTTTAGACAGATTAAAATGTCAAACAATAGATTGGTTTGGTGTTTATACAGATTAAAATGTCAAACAATAGATTGGTTTGGTGTTTATACAGATTAAAATATCAAACAATAGATTGGTTTGGTGTTTATACAGATTAAAATGTCAAAAAACAGATTGGTTTGGTGTTTATACAGAATAAAATGTCAAACAATAGATTGGTTTGGTGTTTATACAGATTAAAATGTCAATAGATTGGTTTGGTGTTTATATAGATTAAAATGATCAAACAATAGATTGGTCTGGTGTTTATACAGAATAAAATGTCAAACAATAGATTGGTTTGGTGTTTATACAGATGAAAATGATCAAACAATAGAATGGTTTGGTGTTTATACAGATTAAAATGATCAAACAATAGATTGGTTTGGTGTTAATACAGATTAAAATGTCAAACAATAGATTGGATTGGTGTTTATACAGATTAAAATGATCAAACAATAGATTGGTTTGGTGTTTATATAGATTAAAATGATCAAACAATAGATTGGTTTGGTGTTTATACAGATTAAAATGTCAAACAATAGATTGGTTTGGTGTTTATACAGATTGGAATGATCAAACAATAGATTGGTTTGGTGTTTATACAGATTAAAATGTCAAACAATAGATTGGTTTGGTGTTTATACAGATTAAAATATCAAACAATAGATTGGTTTGGTGTTTATACAGATTAAAATGATCAAAAAATAGACTGGTTTGTTGATTATACAGATTAAAATGTCAAACAATAGATTGGTTTGGTGTTTATACCGATTAAAATGGTCAAACAATAGATTGGTTTGGTGTTTATACAGATTAAAATGTCAAACAATAGATTGTTTGGTGTTTATACAGATTAAAATGTCAAACAATAGATTGGTTTGGTTTTTATGCAGATTAAAATGTCAAACAACAGATTGGTTTGGTGTTTATACAGATTAAAATGTCAAACAATAGATTGGTTTGGTGTTTATAGAGATTAAAATGTCAAAAAACAGATTGGTTTGGTGTTTATACAGAATAAAATGTCAAACAATAGATTGGTTTGGTGTTTATACAGATTAAAATGTCAAACAATAGATTGGTTTGGTGTCTATACAGATTAAAATGATCAAACAATAGATTGGTTTGGTGTTTATGCAGATTAAAATGTCAAACAATAGATTAGTTTGGTGTTTATACAGATTAAAATGATCAAACAATAGATTGGTCTGGTGTTTATACAGACTAAACTGATCAAACAATAGATTGGTTTGGTGTTTATACAGATTAAAATGTCAAACGGTAGATTGGTTTGGTGTTTATACAGATTAAAATGTCAAACAATAGATTGGTTTGGTGTTTATAGAAATTAAAATGTCAAACAATAGATTGTTTGGTGTTTATACAGATTAAAATGTCAAACAATAGATTGGTTTGGTGTCTATACAGATTAAAATGATAAAACAATAGATTGGTTTGGTGTTTATGCAGATTAAAATGCCAAATAATAGATTAGTTTGGTGTTTATACAGATTAAAATGTCAAACAATAGATTGGATTGGTGTTTATACAGATTAAAATGATCAAACAATAGATTGGTTTGGTGTTTATATAGATTAAAATGATCAAACAATAGATTGGTCTGGTGTTTATACTGACTAAAATGATCAAAAAATAGATTGGTTTGGTGTTTATACAGATGAAAATGATCAAACAATAGATTGGTTTGGTGTTTATACAGATTAAAATGTCAAACAATAGATTGGTCTGGTGTTTATACAGATTAAAATGATCAAAAAATAGACTGGTTTGTTGATTATACAGATTAAAATGTCAAACAATAGATTGGTTTGGTGTTTATACAGATTAAAATGGTCAAACAATAGATTGGTTTGGTGTTTATACAGATTAAAATGTCAAACAATAGATTAGTTTGGTGTTTATACAAATTAAAATGTCAAACAATAGATTGTTTGGTGTTTATACAGATTAAAATGTCAAACAATAGATTGGTTTGGTTTTTATACAGATTAAAATGTCAAACAACAGATTGGTTTGGTGTTTATACAGATTAAAATGTCAAACAATAGATTGGTTTGGTGTTTATACAGATTAAAATGTCAAAAAACAGATTGGTTTGGTGTTTATACAGAATAAAATGTCAAACAATAGATTGGTTTGGTGTTTATACAGATTAAAATGTCAAACAATAGATTGGTTTGGTGTCTATACAGATTAAAATGATCAAACAATAGATTGGTTTGGTGTTTATGCAGATTAAAATGTCAAACAATAGATTAGTTTGGTGTTTATACAGATTAAAATGTCAAACAATAGATTGGATTGGTGTTTATACAGATTAAAATGATCAAACAATAGATTGGTTTGGTGTTTATATAGATTAAAATGATCAAACAATAGATTGGTCTGGTGTTTATACAGACTAAAATGATCAAAAAATAGATTGGTTTGGTGTTTATACAGATTAAAATGTCAAACGGTAGATTGGTTTGGTGTTTATACAGATTAAAATGTCAAACAATAGATTGGTTTGGTGTTTATACAGAATAAAATGTCAAACAATAGATTGGTTTGGTGTTTATACAGATTAAAATATCAAACAATAGATTGGTTTGGTGTTTATACAGATTAAAATGTCAAAAAACAGATTGGTTTGGTGTTTATACAGAATAAAATGTCAAACAATAGATTGGTTTGGTGTTTATACAGAATAAAATGTCAAACAATAGATTGGTTTGGTGTTTATACAGATGAAAATGATCAAACAATAGATTGGTTTGGTGTTTATACAGATTAAAATGTCAAACAATAGATTGGTTTGGTGTTTATACAGATTAAAATGTCAAACAATAGATTGGATTGGTGTTTATACAGATTAAAATGATCAAACAATAGATTGGTTTGGTGTTTATATAGATTAAAATGATCAAACAATAGATTGGTCTGGTGTTTATACAGACTAAAATGATCAAACAATAGATTGGTTTGGTGTTTATACAGATTAAAATGTCAATAGATTGGTTTGGTGTTTATATAGATTAAAATGATCAAACAATAGATTGGTCTGGTGTTTATACAGAATAAAATGTCAAACAATAGATTGGTTTGGTGTTTATACAGATGAAAATGATCAAACAATAGAATGGTTTGGTGTTTATACAGATTAAAATGATCAAACAATAGATTGGTTTGGTGTTAATACAGATTAAAATGTCAAACAATAGATTGGATTGGTGTTTATACAGATTAAAATGATCAAACAATAGATTGGTTTGGTGTTTATATAGATTAAAATGATCAAACAATAGATTGGTCTGGTGTTTATACAGACTAAAATGATCAAAAAATAGATTGGTTTGGTGTTTATACAGATTAAAATGTCAAACGGTAGATTGGTTTGGTGTTTATACAGATTAAAATGTCAAACAATAGATTGGTTTGGTGTTTATACAGATTAAAATGTCAAACAATAGATTGGTTTGGTGTTTATACAGATTAAAATATCAAACAATAGATTGGTTTGGTGTTTATACAGATTAAAATGTCAAAAAACAGATTGGTTTGGTGTTTATACAGAATAAAATGTCAAACAATAGATTGGTTTGGTGTTTATACAGATTAAAATGTCAATAGATTGGTTTGGTGTTTATATAGATTAAAATGATCAAACAATAGATTGGTCTGGTGTTTATACAGAATAAAATGTCAAACAATAGATTGGTTTGGTGTTTATACAGATGAAAATGATCAAACAATAGAATGGTTTGGTGTTTATACAGATTAAAATGATCAAACAATAGATTGGTTTGGTGTTTATACAGATTAAAATGTCAAACAATAGATTGGTTTGGTGTTTATACAGATTGGAATGATCAAACAATAGATTGGTTTGGTGTTTATACAGATTAAAATGTCAAACAATAGATTGGTTTGGTGTTTATACAGATTAAAATATCAAACAATAGATTGGTTTGGTGTTTATACAGATTAAAATGATCAAAAAATAGACTGGTTTGTTGATTATACAGATTAAAATGTCAAACAATAGATTGGTTTGGTGTTTATACAGATTAAAATGGTCAAACAATAGATTGGTTTGGTGTTTATACAGATTAAAATGTCAAACAATAGATTGTTTGGTGTTTATACAGATTAAAATGTCAAACAATAGATTGGTTTGGTTTTTATACAGATTAAAATGTCAAACAACAGATTGGTTTGGTGTTTATACAGATTAAAATGTCAAACAATAGATTGGTTTGGTGTTTATACAGATTAAAATGTCAAAAAACAGATTGGTTTGGTGTTTATACAGAATAAAATGTCAAACAATAGATTGGTTTGGTGTTTATACAGATTAAAATGTCAAACAATAGATTGGTTTGGTGTCTATACAGATTAAAATGATCAAACAATAGATTGGTTTGGTGTTTATGCAGATTAAAATGTCAAACAATAGATTAGTTTGGTGTTTATACAGATTAAAATGATCAAACAATAGATTGGTCTGGTGTTTATACAGACTAAACTGATCAAACAATAGATTGGTTTGGTGTTTATACAGATTAAAATGTCAAACGGTAGATTGGTTTGGTGTTTATACAGATTAAAATGTCAAACAATAGATTGGTTTGGTGTTTATACAGATTAAAATGATCAAAAAATAGACTGGTTTGTTGATTATACAGATTAAAATGTCAAACAATAGATTGGTTTGGTGTTTATACAGATTAAAATGGTCAAACAATAGATTGGTTTGGTGTTTATACAGATTAAAATGTCAAACAATAGATTAGTTTGGTGTTTATACAAATTAAAATGTCAAACAATAGATTGTTTGGTGTTTATACAGATTAAAATGTCAAACAATAGATTGGTTTGGTTTTTATACAGATTAAAATGTCAAACAACAGATTGGTTTGGTGTTTATACAGATTAAAATGTCAAACAATAGATTGGTTTGGTGTTTATACAGATTAAAATGTCAAAAAACAGATTGGTTTGGTGTTTATACAGAATAAAATGTCAAACAATAGATTGGTTTGGTGTTTATACAGATTAAAATGTCAAACAATAGATTGGTTTGGTGTCTATACAGATTAAAATGATCAAACAATAGATTGGTTTGGTGTTTATGCAGATTAAAATGTCAAACAATAGATTAGTTTGGTGTTTATACAGATTAAAATGTCAAACAATAGATTGGATTGGTGTTTATACAGATTAAAATGATCAAACAATAGATTGGTTTGGTGTTTATATAGATTAAAATGATCAAACAATAGATTGGTCTGGTGTTTATACAGACTAAAATGATCAAAAAATAGATTGGTTTGGTGTTTATACAGATTAAAATGTCAAACGGTAGATTGGTTTGGTGTTTATACAGATTAAAATGTCAAACAATAGATTGGTTTGGTGTTTATACAGAATAAAATGTCAAACAATAGATTGGTTTGGTGTTTATACAGATTAAAATATCAAACAATAGATTGGTTTGGTGTTTATACAGATTAAAATGTCAAAAAACAGATTGGTTTGGTGTTTATACAGAATAAAATGTCAAACAATAGATTGGTTTGGTGTTTATACAGAATAAAATGTCAAACAATAGATTGGTTTGGTGTTTATACAGATGAAAATGATCAAACAATAGATTGGTTTGGTGTTTATACAGATTAAAATGTCAAACAATAGATTGGTTTGGTGTTTATACAGATTAAAATGTCAAACAATAGATTGGATTGGTGTTTATACAGATTAAAATGATCAAACAATAGATTGGTTTGGTGTTTATATAGATTAAAATGATCAAACAATAGATTGGTCTGGTGTTTATACAGACTAAAATGATCAAACAATAGATTGGTTTGGTGTTTATACAGATTAAAATGTCAATAGATTGGTTTGGTGTTTATATAGATTAAAATGATCAAACAATAGATTGGTCTGGTGTTTATACAGAATAAAATGTCAAACAATAGATTGGTTTGGTGTTTATACAGATGAAAATGATCAAACAATAGAATGGTTTGGTGTTTATACAGATTAAAATGATCAAACAATAGATTGGTTTGGTGTTAATACAGATTAAAATGTCAAACAATAGATTGGATTGGTGTTTATACAGATTAAAATGATCAAACAATAGATTGGTTTGGTGTTTATATAGATTAAAATGATCAAACAATAGATTGGTCTGATGTTTATACAGACTAAAATGATCAAAAAATAGATTGGTTTGGTGTTTATACAGATTAAAATGTCAAACGGTAGATTGGTTTGGTGTTTATACAGATTAAAATGTCAAACAATAGATTGGTTTGGTGTTTATACAGATTAAAATGTCAAACAATAGATTGGTTTGGTGTTTATACAGATTAAAATATCAAACAATAGATTGGTTTGGTGTTTATACAGATTAAAATGTCAAAAAACAGATTGGTTTGGTGTTTATACAGAATAAAATGTCAAACAATAGATTGGTTTGGTGTTTATACAGATTAAAATGTCAATAGATTGGTTTGGTGTTTATATAGATTAAAATGATCAAACAATAGATTGGTCTGGTGTTTATACAGAATAAAATGTCAAACAATAGATTGGTTTGGTGTTTATACAGATGAAAATGATCAAACAATAGAATGGTTTGGTGTTTATACAGATTAAAATGATCAAACAATAGATTGGTTTGGTGTTTATACAGATTAAAATGTCAAACAATAGATTGGTTTGGTGTTTATACAGATTGGAATGATCAAACAATAGATTGGTTTGGTGTTTATACAGATTAAAATGTCAAACAATAGATTGGTTTGGTGTTTATACAGATTAAAATATCAAACAATAGATTGGTTTGGTGTTTATACAGATTAAAATGATCAAAAAATAGACTGGTTTGTTGATTATACAGATTAAAATGTCAAACAATAGATTGGTTTGGTGTTTATACAGATTAAAATGGTCAAACAATAGATTGGTTTGGTGTTTATACAGATTAAAATGTCAAACAATAGATTGTTTGGTGTTTATACAGATTAAAATGTCAAACAATAGATTGGTTTGGTTTTTATACAGATTAAAATGTCAAACAACAGATTGGTTTGGTGTTTATACAGATTAAAATGTCAAACAATAGATTGGTTTGGTGTTTATACAGATTAAAATGTCAAAAAACAGATTGGTTTGGTGTTTATACAGAATAAAATGTCAAACAATAGATTGGTTTGGTGTTTATACAGATTAAAATGTCAAACAATAGATTGGTTTGGTGTCTATACAGATTAAAATGATCAAACAATAGATTGGTTTGGTGTTTATGCAGATTAAAATGTCAAACAATAGATTAGTTTGGTGTTTATACAGATTAAAATGATCAAACAATAGATTGGTCTGGTGTTTATACAGACTAAACTGATCAAACAATAGATTGGTTTGGTGTTTATACAGATTAAAATGTCAAACGGTAGATTGGTTTGGTGTTTATACAGATTAAAATGTCAAACAATAGATTGGTTTGGTGTTTATACAAATTAAAATGTCAAACAATAGATTGTTTGGTGTTTATACAGATTAAAATGTCAAACAATAGATTGGTTTGGTGTCTATACAGATTAAAATGATAAAACAATAGATTGGTTTGGTGTTTATGCAGATTAAAATGCCAAATAATAGATTAGTTTGGTGTTTATACAGATTAAAATGTCAAACAATAGATTGGATTGGTGTTTATACAGATTAAAATGATCAAACAATAGATTGGTTTGGTGTTTATATAGATTAAAATGATCAAACAATAGATTGGTCTGGTGTTTATACAGACTAAAATGATCAAAAAATAGATTGGTTTGGTGTTTATACAGATGAAAATGATCAAACAATAGATTGGTTTGGTGTTTATACAGATTAAAATGTCAAACAATAGATTGGTCTGGTGTTTATACAGATTAAAATGATCAAAAAATAGACTGGTTTGTTGATTATACAGATTAAAATGTCAAACAATAGATTGGTTTGGTGTTTATACAGATTAAAATGGTCAAACAATAGATTGGTTTGGTGTTTATACAGATTAAAATGTCAAACAATAGATTAGTTTGGTGTTTATACAAATTAAAATGTCAAACAATAGATTGTTTGGTGTTTATACAGATTAAAATGTCAAACAATAGATTGGTTTGGTTTTTATACAGATTAAAATGTCAAACAACAGATTGGTTTGGTGTTTATACAGATTAAAATGTCAAACAATAGATTGGTTTGGTGTTTATACAGATTAAAATGTCAAAAAACAGATTGGTTTGGTGTTTATACAGAATAAAATGTCAAACAATAGATTGGTTTGGTGTTTATACAGATTAAAATGTCAAACAATAGATTGGTTTGGTGTCTATACAGATTAAAATGATCAAACAATAGATTGGTTTGGTGTTTATGCAGATTAAAATGTCAAACAATAGATTAGTTTGGTGTTTATACAGATTAAAATGTCAAACAATAGATTGGATTGGTGTTTATACAGATTAAAATGATCAAACAATAGATTGGTTTGGTGTTTATATAGATTAAAATGATCAAACAATAGATTGGTCTGGTGTTTATACAGACTAAAATGATCAAAAAATAGATTGGTTTGGTGTTTATACAGATTAAAATGTCAAACGGTAGATTGGTTTGGTGTTTATACAGATTAAAATGTCAAACAATAGATTGGTTTGGTGTTTATACAGAATAAAATGTCAAACAATAGATTGGTTTGGTGTTTATACAGATTAAAATATCAAACAATAGATTGGTTTGGTGTTTATACAGATTTAAATGTCAAAAAACAGATTGGTTTGGTGTTTATACAGAATAAAATGTCAAACAATAGATTGGTTTGGTGTTTATACAGAATAAAATGTCAAACAATAGATTGGTTTGGTGTTTATACAGATGAAAATGATCAAACAATAGATTGGTTTGGTGTTTATACAGATTAAAATGTCAAACAATAGATTGGTTTGGTGTTTATACAGATTAAAATGTCAAACAATAGATTGGATTGGTGTTTATACAGATTAAAATGATCAAACAATAGATTGGTTTGGTGTTTATATAGATTAAAATGATCAAACAATACATTGGTCTGGTGTTTATACAGACTAAAATGATCAAAC
This sequence comes from Bathymodiolus brooksi, assembly GCA_963680875.1. Taxonomy (NCBI): domain Eukaryota; kingdom Metazoa; phylum Mollusca; class Bivalvia; order Mytilida; family Modiolidae; genus Bathymodiolus; species Bathymodiolus brooksi. Next base: position 6,523,565 of record OY804580.1, on the reverse strand, counting down.
AATAGATTGGTTTGGTGTTTATACAGATTAAAATGTCAATAGATTGGTTTGGTGTTTATATAGATTAAAATGATCAAATAATAGATTGGTCTGGTGTTTATACAGAATAAAATGTCAAACAATAGATTGGTTTGGTGTTTATACAGATGAAAATGATCAAAGAATAGAATGGTTTGGTGTTTATACAGATTAAAATGATCAAATAATAGATTGGTTTGGTGTTAATACAGATTAAAATGTCAAACAATAGATTGGATTGGTGTTTATACAGATTAAAATGATCAAACAATAGATTGGTTTGGTGTTTATATAGATTAAAATGATCAAACAATAGATTGGTTTGGTGTTTATACAGATTAAAATGTCAAACAATAGATTGGTCTGGTGTTTATACAGATTGGAATGATCAAACAATAGATTGGTTTGGTGTTTATACAGATTAAAATGTCAAACAATAGATTGGTTTGGTGTTTATACAGATTAAAATATCAAACAATAGATTGGTTTGGTGTTTATACAGATTAAAATGATCAAAAAATAGACTGGTTTGTTGATTATACAGATTAAAATGTCAAACAATAGATTGGTTTGGTGTTTATACAGATTAAAATGGTCAAACAATAGATTGGTTTGGTGTTTATACAGATTAAAATGTCAAACAATAGATTGTTTGGTGTTTATACAGATTAAAATGTCAAACAATAGATTGGTTTGGTTTTTATACAGATTAAAATGTCAAACAACAGATTGGTTTGGTGTTTATACAGATTAAAATGTCAAACAATAGATTGGTTTGGTGTTTATACAGATTAAAATGTCAAAAAACAGATTGGTTTGGTGTTTATACAGAATAAAATGTCAAACAATAGATTGGTTTGGTGTTTATACAGATTAAAATGTCAAACAATAGATTGGTTTGGTGTCTATACAGATTAAAATGATCAAACAATAGATTGGTTTGGTGTTTATGCAGATTAAAATGTCAAACAATAGATTAGTTTGGTGTTTATACAGATTAAAATGATCAAACAATAGATTGGTCTGGTGTTTATACAGACTAAACTGATCAAACAATAGATTGGTTTGGTGTTTATACAGATTAAAATGTCAAACGGTAGATTGGTTTGGTGTTTATACAGATTAAAATGTCAAACAATAGATTGGTTTGGTGTTTATACAAATTAAAATGTCAAACAATAGATTGTTTGGTGTTTATACAGATTAAAATGTCAAACAATAGATTGGTTTGGTGTCTATACAGATTAAAATGATCAAACAATAGATTGGTTTGGTGTTTATGCAGATTAAAATGCCAAACAATAGATTAGTTTGGTGTTTATACAGATTAAAATGTCAAACAATAGATTGGATTGGTGTTTATACAGATTAAAATGATCAAACAATAGATTGGTTTGGTGTTTATATAGATTAAAATGATCAAACAATAGATTGGTCTGGTGTTTATACAGACTAAAATGATCAAAAAATAGATTGGTTTGGTGTTTATACAGATTAAAATGTCAAACGGTAGATTGGTTTGGTGTTTATACAGATTAAAATGTCAAACAATAGATTGGTTTGGTGTCTATACAGATTAAAATGATCAAACAATAGATTGGTTTGGTGTTTATGCAGATTAAAATGTCAAACAATAGATTAGTTTGGTGTTTATACAGATTAAAATGTCAAACAATAGATTGGATTGGTGTTTATACAGATTAAAATGATCAAACAATAGATTGGTTTGGTGTTTATATAGATTAAAATGATCAAACAATAGATTGGTCTGGTGTTTATACAGACTAAAATGATCAAAAAATAGATTGGTTTGGTGTTTATACAGATTAAAATGTCAAACGGTAGATTGGTTTGGTGTTTATACAGATTAAAATGTCAAACAATAGATTGGTTTGGTGTTTATACAGAATAAAATGCCAAACAATAGATTGGTTTGGTGTTTATACAGATTAAAATATCAAACAATAGATTGGTTTGGTGTTTATACAGATTAAAATGTCAAAAAACAGATTGGTTTGGTGTTTATACAGAATAAAATGTCAAACAATAGATTGGTTTGGTGTTTATACAGAATAAAATGTCAAACAATAGATTGGTTTGGTGTTTATACAGATGAAAATGATCAAACAATAGATTGGTTTGGTGTTTATACAGATTAAAATGTCAAACAATAGATTGGTTTGGTGTTTATACAGATTAAAATGTCAAACAATAGATTGGATTGGTGTTTATACAGATTAAAATGATCAAACAATAGATTGGTTTGGTGTTTATATAGATTAAAATGATCAAACAATAGATTGGTCTGGTGTTTATACAGACTAAAATGATCAAACAATAGATTGGTTTGGTGTTTATACAGATTAAAATGTCAATAGATTGGTTTGGTGTTTATATAGATTAAAATGATCAAACAATAGATTGGTCTGGTGTTTATACAGAATAAAATGTCAAACAATAGATTGGTTTGGTGTTTATACAGATGAAAATGATCAAACAATAGAATGGTTTGGTGTTTATACAGATTAAAATGATCAAACAATAGATTGGTTTGGTGTTAATACAGATTAAAATGTCAAACAATAGATTGGATTGGTGTTTATACAGATTAAAATGATCAAACAATAGATTGGTTTGGTGTTTATATAGATTAAAATGATCAAACAATAGATTGGTCTGGTGTTTATACAGACTAAAATGATCAAAAAATAGATTGGTTTGGTGTTTATACAGATTAAAATGTCAAACGGTAGATTGGTTTGGTGTTTATACAGATTAAAATGTCAAACAATAGATTGGTTTGGTGTTTATACAGATTAAAATGTCAAACAATAGATTGGTTTGGTGTTTATACAGATTAAAATATCAAACAATAGATTGGTTTGGTGTTTATACAGATTAAAATGTCAAAAAACAGATTGGTTTGGTGTTTATACAGAATAAAATGTCAAACAATAGATTGGTTTGGTGTTTATACAGATTAAAATGTCAATAGATTGGTTTGGTGTTTATATAGATTAAAATGATCAAACAATAGATTGGTCTGGTGTTTATACAGAATAAAATGTCAAACAATAGATTGGTTTGGTGTTTATACAGATGAAAATGATCAAACAATAGAATGGTTTGGTGTTTATACAGATTAAAATGATCAAAAAATAGACTGGTTTGTTGATTATACAGATTAAAATGTCAAACAATAGATTGGTTTGGTGTTTATACAGATTAAAATGGTCAAACAATAGATTGGTTTGGTGTTTATACAGATTAAAATGTCAAACAATAGATTAGTTTGGTGTTTATACAAATTAAAATGTCAAACAATAGATTGTTTGGTGTTTATACAGATTAAAATGTCAAACAATAGATTGGTTTGGTTTTTATACAGATTAAAATGTCAAACAACAGATTGGTTTGGTGTTTATACAGATTAAAATGTCAAACAATAGATTGGTTTGGTGTTTATACAGATTAAAATGTCAAAAAACAGATTGGTTTGGTGTTTATACAGAATAAAATGTCAAACAATAGATTGGTTTGGTGTTTATACAGATTAAAATGTCAAGCAATAGATTGGTTTGGTGTCTATACAGATTAAAATGATCAAACAATAGATTGGTTTGGTGTTTATGCAGATTAAAATGTCAAACAATAGATTAGTTTGGTGTTTATACAGATTAAAATGTCAAACAATAGATTGGATTGGTGTTTATACAGATTAAAATGATCAAACAATAGATTGGTTTGGTGTTTATATAGATTAAAATGATCAAACAATAGATTGGTCTGGTGTTTATACAGACTAAAATGATCAAAAAATAGATTGGTTTGGTGTTTATACAGATTAAAATGTCAAACGGTAGATTGGTTTGGTGTTTATACAGATTAAAATGTCAAACAATAGATTGGTTTGGTGTTTATACAGAATAAAATGTCAAACAATAGATTGGTTTGGTGTTTATACAGATTAAAATATCAAACAATAGATTGGTTTGGTGTTTATACAGATTAAAATGTCAAAAAACAGATTGGTTTGGTGTTTATACAGAATAAAATGTCAAACAATAGATTGGTTTGGTGTTTATACAGAATAAAATGTCAAACAATAGATTGGTTTGGTGTTTATACAGATGAAAATGATCAAACAATAGATTGGTTTGGTGTTTATACAGATTAAAATGTCAAACAATAGATTGGTTTGGTGTTTATACAGATTAAAATGTCAAACAATAGATTGGATTGGTGTTTATACAGATTAAAATGATCAAACAATAGATTGGTTTGGTGTTTATATAGATTAAAATGATCAAACAATAGATTGGTCTGGTGTTTATACAGACTAAAATGATCAAACAATAGATTGGTTTGGTGTTTATACAGATTAAAATGTCAATAGATTGGTTTGGTGTTTATATAGATTAAAATGATCAAACAATAGATTGGTCTGGTGTTTATACAGAATAAAATGTCAAACAATAGATTGGTTTGGTGTTTATACAGATGAAAATGATCAAAGAATAGAATGGTTTGGTGTTTATACAGATTAAAATGATCAAACAATAGATTGGTTTGGTGTTAATACAGATTAAAATGTCAAACAATAGATTGGATTGGTGTTTATACAGATTAAAATGATCAAACAATAGATTGGTTTGGTGTTTATATAGATTAAAATGATCAAACAATAGATTGGTTTGGTGTTTATACAGATTAAAATGTCAAACAATAGATTGGTTTGGTGTTTATACAGATTGGAATGATCAAACAATAGATTGGTTTGGTGTTTATACAGATTAAAATGTCAAACAATAGATTGGTTTGGTGTTTATACAGATTAAAATATCAAACAATAGATTGGTTTGGTGTTTATACAGATTAAAATGATCAAAAAATAGACTGGTTTGTTGATTATACAGATTAAAATGTCAAACAATAGATTGGTTTGGTGTTTATACAGATTAAAATGGTCAAACAATAGATTGGTTTGGTGTTTATACAGATTAAAATGTCAAACAATAGATTGTTTGGTGTTTATACAGATTAAAATGTCAAACAATAGATTGGTTTGGTTTTTATACAGATTAAAATGTCAAACAACAGATTGGTTTGGTGTTTATACAGATTAAAATGTCAAACAATAGATTGGTTTGGTGTTTATACAGATTAAAATGTCAAAAAACAGATTGGTTTGGTGTTTATACAGAATAAAATGTCAAACAATAGATTGGTTTGGTGTTTATACAGATTAAAATGTCAAACAATAGATTGGTTTGGTGTCTATACAGATTAAAATGATCAAACAATAGATTGGTTTGGTGTTTATGCAGATTAAAATGTCAAACAATAGATTAGTTTGGTGTTTATACAGATTAAAATGATCAAACAATAGATTGGTCTGGTGTTTATACAGACTAAACTGATCAAACAATAGATTGGTTTGGTGTTTATACAGATTAAAATGTCAAACAATAGATTGGTTTGGTGTTTATACAAATTAAAATGTCAAACAATAGATTGTTTGGTGTTTATACAGATTAAAATGTCAAACAATAGATTGGTTTGGTGTCTATACAGATTAAAATGATCAAACAATAGATTGGTTTGGTGTTTATGCAGATTAAAATGCCAAACAATAGATTAGTTTGGTGTTTATACAGATTAAAATGTCAAACAATAGATTGGATTGGTGTTTATACAGATTAAAATGATCAAACAATAGATTGGTTTGGTGTTTATATAGATTAAAATGATCAAACAATAGATTGGTCTGGTGTTTATACAGACTAAAATGATCAAAAAATAGATTGGTTTGGTGTTTATACAGATTAAAATGTCAAACGGTAGATTGGTTTGGTGTTTATACAGATTAAAATGTCAAAAAACAGATTGGTTTGGTGTTTATACAGAATAAAATGTCAAACAATAGATTGGTTTGGTGTTTATACAGAATAAAATGTCAAACAATAGATTGGTTTGGTGTTTATACAGATGAAAATGATCAAACAATAGATTGGTTTGGTGTTTATACAGATTAAAATGTCAAACAATAGATTGGTTTGGTGTTTATACAGATTAAAATGTCAAACAATAGATTGGATTGGTGTTTATACAGATTAAAATGATCAAACAATAGATTGGTTTGGTGTTTATATAGATTAAAATGATCAAACAATAGATTGGTCTGGTGTTTATACAGACTAAAATGATCAAACAATAGATTGGTTTGGTGTTTATACAGATTAAAATGTCAATAGATTGGTTTGGTGTTTATATAGATTAAAATGATCAAACAATAGATTGGTCTGGTGTTTATACAGAATAAAATGTCAAACAATAGATTGGTTTGGTGTTTATACAGATGAAAATGATCAAACAATAGAATGGTTTGGTGTTTATACAGATTAAAATGATCAAACAATAGATTGGTTTGGTGTTAATACAGATTAAAATGTCAAACAATAGATTGGATTTGTGTTTATACAGATTAAAATGATCAAACAATAGATTGGTTTGGTGTTTATATAGATTAAAATGATCAAACAATAGATTGGTCTGGTGTTTATACAGACTAAAATGATCAAAAAATAGATTGGTTTGGTGTTTATACAGATTAAAATGTCAAACGGTAGATTGGTTTGGTGTTTATACAGATTAAAATGTCAAACAATAGATTGGTTTGGTGTTTATACAGATTAAAATGTCAAACAATAGATTGGTTTGGTGTTTATACAGATTAAAATATCAAACAATAGATTGGTTTGGTGTTTATACAGATTAAAATGTCAAAAAACAGATTGGTTTGGTGTTTATACAGAATAAAATGTCAAACAATAGATTGGTTTGGTGTTTATACAGATTAAAATGTCAATAGATTGGTTTGGTGTTTATATAGATTAAAATGATCAAACAATAGATTGGTCTGGTGTTTATACAGAATAAAATGTCAAACAATAGATTGGTTTGGTGTTTATACAGATGAAAATGATCAAACAATAGAATGGTTTGGTGTTTATACAGATTAAAATGATCAAAAAATAGACTGGTTTGTTGATTATACAGATTAAAATGTCAAACAATAGATTGGTTTGGTGTTTATACAGATTAAAATGGTCAAACAATAGATTGGTTTGGTGTTTATACAGATTAAAATGTCAAACAATAGATTAGTTTGGTGTTTATACAAATTAAAATGTCAAACAATAGATTGTTTGGTGTTTATACAGATTAAAATGTCAAACAATAGATTGGTTTGGTTTTTATACAGATTAAAATGTCAAACAACAGATTGGTTTGGTGTTTATACAGATTAAAATGTCAAACAATAGATTGGTTTGGTGTTTATACAGATTAAAATGTCAAAAAACAGATTGGTTTGGTGTTTATACAGAATAAAATGTCAAACAATAGATTGGTTTGGTGTTTATACAGATTAAAATGTCAAGCAATAGATTGGTTTGGTGTCTATACAGATTAAAATGATCAAACAATAGATTGGTTTGGTGTTTATGCAGATTAAAATGTCAAACAATAGATTAGTTTGGTGTTTATACAGATTAAAATGTCAAACAATAGATTGGATTGGTGTTTATACAGATTAAAATGATCAAACAATAGATTGGTTTGGTGTTTATATAGATTAAAATGATCAAACAATAGATTGGTCTGGTGTTTATACAGACTAAAATGATCAAAAAATAGATTGGTTTGGTGTTTATACAGATTAAAATGTCAAACGGTAGATTGGTTTGGTGTTTATACAGATTAAAATGTCAAACAATAGATTGGTTTGGTGTTTATACAGAATAAAATGTCAAACAATAGATTGGTTTGGTGTTTATACAGATTAAAATATCAAACAATAGATTGGTTTGGTGTTTATACAGATTAAAATGTCAAAAAACAGATTGGTTTGGTGTTTATACAGAATAAAATGTCAAACAATAGATTGGTTTGGTGTTTATACAGAATAAAATGTCAAACAATAGATTGGTTTGGTGTTTATACAGATGAAAATGATCAAACAATAGATTGGTTTGGTGTTTATACAGATTAAAATGTCAAACAATAGATTGGTTTGGTGTTTATACAGATTAAAATGTCAAACAATAGATTGGATTGGTGTTTATACAGATTAAAATGATCAAACAATAGATTGGTTTGGTGTTTATATAGATTAAAATGATCAAACAATAGATTGGTCTGGTGTTTATACAGACTAAAATGATCAAACAATAGATTGGTTTGGTGTTTATACAGATTAAAATGTCAATAGATTGGTTTGGTGTTTATATAGATTAAAATGATCAAACAATAGATTGGTCTGGTGTTTATACAGAATAAAATGTCAAACAATAGATTGGTTTGGTGTTTATACAGATGAAAATGATCAAAGAATAGAATGGTTTGGTGTTTATACAGATTAAAATGATCAAACAATAGATTGGTTTGGTGTTAATACAGATTAAAATGTCAAACAATAGATTGGATTGGTGTTTATACAGATTAAAATGATCAAACAATAGATTGGTTTGGTGTTTATATAGATTAAAATGATCAAACAATAGATTGGTTTGGTGTTTATACAGATTAAAATGTCAAACAATAGATTGGTTTGGTGTTTATACAGATTGGAATGATCAAACAATAGATTGGTTTGGTGTTTATACAGATTAAAATGTCAAACAATAGATTGGTTTGGTGTTTATACAGATTAAAATATCAAACAATAGATTGGTTTGGTGTTTATACAGATTAAAATGATCAAAAAATAGACTGGTTTGTTGATTATACAGATTAAAATGTCAAACAATAGATTGGTTTGGTGTTTATACAGATTAAAATGGTCAAACAATAGATTGGTTTGGTGTTTATACAGATTAAAATGTCAAACAATAGATTGTTTGGTGTTTATACAGATTAAAATGTCAAACAATAGATTGGTTTGGTTTTTATACAGATTAAAATGTCAAACAACAGATTGGTTTGGTGTTTATACAGATTAAAATGTCAAACAATAGATTGGTTTGGTGTTTATACAGATTAAAATGTCAAAAAACAGATTGGTTTGGTGTTTATACAGAATAAAATGTCAAACAATAGATTGGTTTGGTGTTTATACAGATTAAAATGTCAAACAATAGATTGGTTTGGTGTCTATACAGATTAAAATGATCAAACAATAGATTGGTTTGGTGTTTATGCAGATTAAAATGTCAAACAATAGATTAGTTTGGTGTTTATACAGATTAAAATGATCAAACAATAGATTGGTCTGGTGTTTATACAGACTAAACTGATCAAACAATAGATTGGTTTGGTGTTTATACAGATTAAAATGTCAAACAATAGATTGGTTTGGTGTTTATACAAATTAAAATGTCAAACAATAGATTGTTTGGTGTTTATACAGATTAAAATGTCAAACAATAGATTGGTTTGGTGTCTATACAGATTAAAATGATCAAACAATAGATTGGTTTGGTGTTTATGCAGATTAAAATGCCAAACAATAGATTAGTTTGGTGTTTATACAGATTAAAATGTCAAACAATAGATTGGATTGGTGTTTATACAGATTAAAATGATCAAACAATAGATTGGTTTGGTGTTTATATAGATTAAAATGATCAAACAATAGATTGGTCTGGTGTTTATACAGACTAAAATGATCAAAAAATAGATTGGTTTGGTGTTTATACAGATTAAAATGTCAAACGGTAGATTGGTTTGGTGTTTATACAGATTAAAATGTCAAACAATAGATTGGTTTGGTGTCTATACAGATTAAAATGATCAAACAATAGATTGGTTTGGTGTTTATGCAGATTAAAATGTCAAACAATAGATTAGTTTGGTGTTTATACAGATTAAAATGTCAAACAATAGATTGGATTGGTGTTTATACAGATTAAAATGATCAAACAATAGATTGGTTTGGTGTTTATATAGATTAAAATGATCAAACAATAGATTGGTCTGGTGTTTATACAGACTAAAATGATCAAAAAATAGATTGGTTTGGTGTTTATACAGATTAAAATGTCAAACGGTAGATTGGTTTGGTGTTTATACAGATTAAAATGTCAAACAATAGATTGGTTTGGTGTTTATACAGAATAAAATGCCAAACAATAGATTGGTTTGGTGTTTATACAGATTAAAATATCAAACAATAGATTGGTTTGGTGTTTATACAGATTAAAATGTCAAAAAACAGATTGGTTTGGTGTTTATACAGAATAAAATGTCAAACAATAGATTGGTTTGGTGTTTATACAGAATAAAATGTCAAACAATAGATTGGTTTGGTGTTTATACAGATGAAAATGATCAAACAATAGATTGGTTTGGTGTTTATACAGATTAAAATGTCAAACAATAGATTGGTTTGGTGTTTATACAGATTAAAATGTCAAACAATAGATTGGATTGGTGTTTATACAGATTAAAATGATCAAACAATAGATTGGTTTGGTGTTTATATAGATTAAAATGATCAAACAATAGATTGGTCTGGTGTTTATACAGACTAAAATGATCAAACAATAGATTGGTTTGGTGTTTATACAGATTAAAATGTCAATAGATTGGTTTGGTGTTTATATAGATTAAAATGATCAAACAATAGATTGGTCTGGTGTTTATACAGAATAAAATGTCAAACAATAGATTGGTTTGGTGTTTATACAGATGAAAATGATCAAACAATAGAATGGTTTGGTGTTTATACAGATTAAAATGATCAAACAATAGATTGGTTTGGTGTTAATACAGATTAAAATGTCAAACAATAGATTGGATTGGTGTTTATACAGATTAAAATGATCAAACAATAGATTGGTTTGGTGTTTATATAGATTAAAATGATCAAACAATAGATTGGTCTGGTGTTTATACAGACTAAAATGATCAAAAAATAGATTGGTTTGGTGTTTATACAGATTAAAATGTCAAACGGTAGATTGGTTTGGTGTTTATACAGATTAAAATGTCAAACAATAGATTGGTTTGGTGTTTATACAGATTAAAATGTCAAACAATAGATTGGTTTGGTGTTTATACAGATTAAAATATCAAACAATAGATTGGTTTGGTGTTTATACAGATTAAAATGTCAAAAAACAGATTGGTTTGGTGTTTATACAGAATAAAATGTCAAACAATAGATTGGTTTGGTGTTTATACAGAATAAAATGTCAAACAATAGATTGGTTTGGTGTTTATACAGATTAAAATGTCAATAGATTGGTTTGGTGTTTATATAGATTAAAATGATCAAACAATAGATTGGTCTGGTGTTTATACAGAATAAAATGTCAAACAATAGATTGGTTTGGTGTTTATACAGATGAAAATGATCAAACAATAGAATGGTTTGGTGTTTATACAGATTAAAATGATCAAACAATAGATTGGTTTGGTGTTAATACAGATTAAAATGTCAAACAATAGATTGGATTGGTGTTTATACAGATTAAAATGATCAAACAATAGATTGGTTTGGTGTTTATATAGATTAAAATGATCAAACAATAGATTGGTTTGGTGTTTATACAGATTAAAATGTCAAACAATAGATTGGTTTGGTGTTTATACAGATTGGAATGATCAAACAATAGATTGGTTTGGTGTTTATACAGATTAAAATGTCAAACAATAGATTGGTTTGGTGTTTATACAGATTAAAATATCAAACAATAGATTGGTTTGGTGTTTATACAGATTAAAATGATCAAAAAATAGACTGGTTTGTTGATTATACAGATTAAAATGTCAAACAATAGATTGGTTTGGTGTTTATACAGATTAAAATGGTCAAACAATAGATTGGTTTGGTGTTTATACAGATTAAAATGTCAAACAATAGATTGTTTGGTGTTTATACAGATTAAAATGTCAAACAATAGATTGGTTTGATGTTTATACAGATTAAAATGTCAAACAATAGATTGGTTTGGTGTTTATACAGATTAAAATGTCAAAAAACAGATTGGTTTGGTGTTTATACAGAATAAAATGTCAAACAATAGATTGGTTTGGTGTTTATACAGATTAAAATGTCAAACAATAGATTGGTTTGGTGTCTATACAGATTAAAATGATCAAACAATAGATTGGTTTGGTGTTTATGCAGATTAAAATGTCAAACAATAGATTAGTTTGGTGTTTATACAGATTAAAATGATCAAACAATAGATTGGTCTGGTGTTTATACAGACTAAACTGATCAAACAATAGATTGGTTTGGTGTTTATACAGATTAAAATGTCAAACAATAGATTGGTTTGGTGTTTATACAAATTAAAATGTCAAACAATAGATTGTTTGGTGTTTATACAGATTAAAATGTCAAACAATAGATTGGTTTGGTGTCTATACAGATTAAAATGATCAAACAATAGATTGGTTTGGTGTTTATGCAGATTAAAATGCCAAACAATAGATTAGTTTGGTGTTTATACAGATTAAAATGTCAAACAATAGATTGGATTGGTGTTTATACAGATTAAAATGATCAAACAATAGATTGGTTTGGTGTTTATATAGATTAAAATGATCAAACAATAGATTGGTCTGGTGTTTATACAGACTAAAATGATCAAAAAATAGATTGGTTTGGTGTTTATACAGATTAAAATGTCAAACGGTAGATTGGTTTGGTGTTTATACAGATTAAAATGTCAAACAATAGATTGGTTTGGTGTCTATACAGATTAAAATGATCAAACAATAGATTGGTTTGGTGTTTATGCAGATTAAAATGTCAAACAATAGATTAGTTTGGTGTTTATACAGATTAAAATGTCAAACAATAGATTGGATTGGTGTTTATACAGATTAAAATGATCAAACAATAGATTGGTTTGGTGTTTATATAGATTAAAATGATCAAACAATAGATTGGTCTGGTGTTTATACAGACTAAAATGATCAAAAAATAGATTGGTTTGGTGTTTATACAGATTAAAATGTCAAACGGTAGATTGGTTTGGTGTTTATACAGATTAAAATGTCAAACAATAGATTGGTTTGGTGTTTATACAGAATAAAATGCCAAACAATAGATTGGTTTGGTGTTTATACAGATTAAAATATCAAACAATAGATTGGTTTGGTGTTTATACAGATTAAAATGTCAAAAAACAGATTGGTTTGGTGTTTATACAGAATAAAATGTCAAACAATAGATTGGTTTGGTGTTTATACAGAATAAAATGTCAAACAATAGATTGGTTTGGTGTTTATACAGATGAAAATGATCAAACAATAGATTGGTTTGGTGTTTATACAGATTAAAATGTCAAACAATAGATTGGTTTGGTGTTTATACAGATTAAAATGTCAAACAATAGATTGGATTGGTGTTTATACAGATTAAAATGATCAAACAATAGATTGGTTTGGTGTTTATATAGATTAAAATGATCAAACAATAGATTGGTCTGGTGTTTATACAGACTAAAATGATCAAACAATAGATTGGTTTGGTGTTTATACAGATTAAAATGTCAATAGATTGGTTTGGTGTTTATATAGATTAAAATGATCAAACAATAGATTGGTCTGGTGTTTATACAGAATAAAATGTCAAACAATAGATTGGTTTGGTGTTTATACAGATGAAAATGATCAAACAATAGAATGGTTTGGTGTTTATACAGATTAAAATGATCAAACAATAGATTGGTTTGGTGTTAATACAGATTAAAATGTCAAACAATAGATTGGATTGGTGTTTATACAGATTAAAATGATCAAACAATAGATTGGTTTGGTGTTTATATAGATTAAAATGATCAAACAATAGATTGGTCTGGTGTTTATACAGACTAAAATGATCAAAAAATAGATTGGTTTGGTGTTTATACAGATTAAAATGTCAAACGGTAGATTGGTTTGGTGTTTATACAGATTAAAATGTCAAACAATAGATTGGTTTGGTGTTTATACAGATTAAAATGTCAAACAATAGATTGGTTTGGTGTTTATACAGATTAAAATATCAAACAATAGATTGGTTTGGTGTTTATACAGATTAAAATGTCAAAAAACAGATTGGTTTGGTGTTTATACAGAATAAAATGTCAAACAATAGATTGGTTTGGTGTTTATACAGATTAAAATGTCAATAGATTGGTTTGGTGTTTATATAGATTAAAATGATCAAACAATAGATTGGTCTGGTGTTTATACAGAATAAAATGTCAAACAATAGATTGGTTTGGTGTTTATACAGATGAAAATGATCAAACAATAGAATGGTTTGGTGTTTATACAGATTAAAATGATCAAACAATAGATTGGTTTGGTGTTAATACAGATTAAAATGTCAAACAATAGATTGGATTGGTGTTTATACAGATTAAAATGATCAAACAATAGATTGGTTTGGTGTTTATATAGATTAAAATGATCAAACAATAGATTGGTTTGGTGTTTATACAGATTAAAATGTCAAACAATAGATTGGTTTGGTGTTTATACAGATTGGAATGATCAAACAATAGATTGGTTTGGTGTTTATACAGATTAAAATGATCAAAAAATAGACTGGTTTGTTGATTATACAGATTAAAATGTCAAACAATAGATTGGTTTGGTGTTTATACAGATTAAAATGGTCAAACAATAGATTGGTTTGGTGTTTATACAGATTAAAATGTCAAACAATAGATTGTTTGGTGTTTATACAGATTAAAATGTCAAACAATAGATTGGTTTGGTTTTTATACAGATTAAAATGTCAAACAACAGATTGGTTTGGTGTTTATACAGATTAAAATGTCAAACAATAGATTGGTTTGGTGTTTATACAGATTAAAATGTCAAAAAACAGATTGGTTTGGTGTTTATACAGAATAAAATGTCAAACAATAGATTGGTTTGGTGTTTATACAGATTAAAATGTCAAACAATAGATTGGTTTGGTGTTTATACAGATTAAAATATCAAACAATAGATTGGTTTGGTGTTTATACAGATTAAAATGATCAAAAAATAGACTGGTTTGTTGATTATACAGATTAAAATGTCAAACAATAGATTGGTTTGGTGTTTATACAGATTAAAATGGTCAAACAATAGATTGGTTTGGTGTTTATACAGATTAAAATGTCAAACAATAGATTGTTTGGTGTTTATACAGATTAAAATGTCAAACAATAGATTGGTTTGGTTTTTATACAGATTAAAATGTCAAACAACAGATTGGTTTGGTGTTTATACAGATTAAAATGTCAAACAATAGATTGGTTTGGTGTTTATACAGATTAAAATGTCAAAAAACAGATTGGTTTGGTGTTTATACAGAATAAAATGTCAAACAATAGATTGGTTTGGTGTTTATACAGATTAAAATGTCAAACAATAGATTGGTTTGGTGTCTATACAGATTAAAATGATCAAACAATAGATTGGTTTGGTGTTTATGCAGATTAAAATGTCAAACAATAGATTAGTTTGGTGTTTATACAGATTAAAATGATCAAACAATAGATTGGTCTGGTGTTTATACAGACTAAACTGATCAAACAATAGATTGGTTTGGTGTTTATACAGATTAAAATGTCAAACAATAGATTGGTTTGGTGTTTATACAAATTAAAATGTCAAACAATAGATTGTTTGGTGTTTATACAGATTAAAATGTCAAACAATAGATTGGTTTGGTGTCTATACAGATTAAAATGATCAAACAATAGATTGGTTTGGTGTTTATGCAGATTAAAATGCCAAACAATAGATTAGTTTGGTGTTTATACAGATTAAAATGTCAAACAATAGATTGGATTGGTGTTTATACAGATTAAAATGATCAAACAATAGATTGGTTTGGTGTTTATATAGATTAAAATGATCAAACAATAGATTGGTCTGGTGTTTATACAGACTAAAATGATCAAAAAATAGATTGGTTTGGTGTTTATACAGATTAAAATGTCAAACGGTAGATTGGTTTGGTGTTTATACAGATTAAAATGTCAAACAATAGATTGGTTTGGTGTCTATACAGATTAAAATGATCAAACAATAGATTGGTTTGGTGTTTATGCAGATTAAAATGTCAAACAATAGATTAGTTAGGTGTTTATACAGATTAAAATGTCAAACAATAGATTGGATTGGTGTTTATACAGATTAAAATGATCAAACAATAGATTGGTTTGGTGTTTATATAGATTAAAATGATCAAACAATAGATTGGTCTGGTGTTTATACAGACTAAAATGATCAAAAAATAGATTGGTTTGGTGTTTATACAGATTAAAATGTCAAACGGTAGATTGGTTTGGTGTTTATACAGATTAAAATGTCAAACAATAGATTGGTTTGGTGTTTATACAGAATAAAATGCCAAACAATAGATTGGTTTGGTGTTTATACAGATTAAAATATCAAACAATAGATTGGTTTGGTGTTTATACAGATTAAAATGTCAAAAAACAGATTGGTTTGGTGTTTATACAGAATAAAATGTCAAACAATAGATTGGTTTGGTGTTTATACAGAATAAAATGTCAAACAATAGATTGGTTTGGTGTTTATACAGATGAAAATGATCAAACAATAGATTGGTTTGGTGTTTATACAGATTAAAATGTCAAACAATAGATTGGTTTGGTGTTTATACAGATTAAAATGTCAAACAATAGATTGGATTGGTGTTTATACAGATTAAAATGATCAAACAATAGATTGGTTTGGTGTTTATATAGATTAAAATGATCAAACAATAGATTGGTCTGGTGTTTATACAGACTAAAATGATCAAACAATAGATTGGTTTGGTGTTTATACAGATTAAAATGTCAATAGATTGGTTTGGTGTTTATATAGATTAAAATGATCAAACAATAGATTGGTCTGGTGTTTATACAGAATAAAATGTCAAACAATAGATTGGTTTGGTGTTTATACAGATGAAAATGATCAAACAATAGAATGGTTTGGTGTTTATACAGATTAAAATGATCAAACAATAGATTGGTTTGGTGTTAATACAGATTAAAATGTCAAACAATAGATTGGATTGGTGTTTATACAGATGAAAATGATCAAACAATAGATTGGTTTGGTGTTTATATAGATTAAAATGATCAAACAATAGATTGGTCTGGTGTTTATACAGACTAAAATGATCAAAAAATAGATTGGTTTGGTGTTTATACAGATTAAAATGTCAAACGGTAGATTGGTTTGGTGTTTATACAGATTAAAATGTCAAACAATAGATTGGTTTGGTGTTTATACAGATTAAAATTTCAAACAATAGATTGGTTTGGTGTTTATACAGATTAAAATATCAAACAATAGATTGGTTTGGTGTTTATACAGATTAAAATGTCAAAAAACAGATTGGTTTGGTGTTTATACAGAATAAAATGTCAAACAATAGATTGGTTTGGTGTTTATACAGATTAAAATGTCAATAGATTGGTTTGGTGTTTATATAGATTAAAATGATCAAACAATAGATTGGTCTGGTGTTTATACAGAATAAAATGTCAAACAATAGATTGGTTTGGTGTTTATACAGATGAAAATGATCAAACAATAGAATGGTTTGGTGTTTATACAGATTAAAATGATCAAACAATAGATTGGTTTGGTGTTTATATAGATTAAAATGATCAAACAATAGATTGGTCTGGTGTTTATACAGACTAAAATGATCAAAAAATAGATTGGTTTGGTGTTTATACAGATTAAAATGTCAAACGGTAGATTGGTTTGGTGTTTATACAGATTAAAATGTCAAACAATAGATTGGTTTGGTGTCTATACAGATTAAAATGATCAAACAATAGATTGGTTTGGTGTTTATGCAGATTAAAATGTCAAACAATAGATTAGTTTGGTGTTTATACAGATTAAAATGTCAAACAATAGATTGGATTGGTGTTTATACAGATTAAAATGATCAAACAATAGATTGGTTTGGTGTTTATATAGATTAAAATGATCAAACAATAGATTGGTCTGGTGTTTATACAGACTAAAATGATCAAAAAATAGATTGGTTTGGTGTTTATACAGATTAAAATGTCAAACGGTAGATTGGTTTGGTGTTTATACAGATTAAAATGTCAAACAATAGATTGGTTTGGTGTTTATACAGAATAAAATGCCAAACAATAGATTGGTTTGGTGTTTATACAGATTAAAATATCAAACAATAGATTGGTTTGGTGTTTATACAGATTAAAATGTCAAAAAACAGATTGGTTTGGTGTTTATACAGAATAAAATGTCAAACAATAGATTGGTTTGGTGTTTATACAGAATAAAATGTCAAACAATAGATTGGTTTGGTGTTTATACAGATGAAAATGATCAAACAATAGATTGGTTTGGTGTTTATACAGATTAAAATGTCAAACAATAGATTGGTTTGGTGTTTATACAGATTAAAATGTCAAACAATAGATTGGATTGGTGTTTATACAGATTAAAATGATCAAACAATAGATTGGTTTGGTGTTTATATAGATTAAAATGATCAAACAATAGATTGGTCTGGTGTTTATACAGACTAAAATGATCAAACAATAGATTGGTTTGGTGTTTATACAGATTAAAATGTCAATAGATTGGTTTGGTGTTTATATAGATTAAAATGATCAAACAATAGATTGGTCTGGTGTTTATACAGAATAAAATGTCAAACAATAGATTGGTTTGGTGTTTATACAGATGAAAATGATCAAACAATAGAATGGTTTGGTGTTTATACAGATTAAAATGATCAAACAATAGATTGGTTTGGTGTTAATACAGATTAAAATGTCAAACAATAGATTGGATTGGTGTTTATACAGATTAAAATGATCAAACAATAGATTGGTTTGGTGTTTATATAGATTAAAATGATCAAACAATAGATTGGTCTGGTGTTTATACAGACTAAAATGATCAAAAAATAGATTGGTTTGGTGTTTATACAGATTAAAATGTCAAACGGTAGATTGGTTTGGTGTTTATACAGATTAAAATGTCAAACAATAGATTGGTTTGGTGTTTATACAGATTAAAATGTCAAACAATAGATTGGTTTGGTGTTTATACAGATTAAAATATCAAACAATAGATTGGTTTGGTGTTTATACAGATTAAAATGTCAAAAAACAGATTGGTTTGGTGTTTATACAGAATAAAATGTCAAACAATAGATTGGTTTGGTGTTTATACAGAATAAAATGTCAAACAATAGATTGGTTTGGTGTTTATACAGATTAAAATGTCAATAGATTGGTTTGGTGTTTATATAGATTAAAATGATCAAACAATAGATTGGTCTGGTGTTTATACAGAATAAAATGTCAAACAATAGATTGGTTTGGTGTTTATACAGATGAAAATGATCAAACAATAGAATGGTTTGGTGTTTATACAGATTAAAATGATCAAACAATAGATTGGTTTGGTGTTAATACAGATTAAAATGTCAAACAATAGATTGGATTGGTGTTTATACAGATTAAAATGATCAAACAATAGATTGGTTTGGTGTTTATATAGATTAAAATGATCAAACAATAGATTGGTTTGGTGTTTATACAGATTAAAATGTCAAACAATAGATTGGTTTGGTGTTTATACAGATTGGAATGATCAAACAATAGATTGGTTTGGTGTTTATACAGATTAAAATGTCAAACAATAGATTGGTTTGGTGTTTATACAGATTAAAATATCAAACAATAGATTGGTTTGGTGTTTATACAGATTAAAATGATCAAAAAATAGACTGGTTTGTTGATTATACAGATTAAAATGTCAAACAATAGATTGGTTTGGTGTTTATACAGATTAAAATGGTCAAACAATAGATTGGTTTGGTGTTTATACAGATTAAAATGTCAAACAATAGATTGTTTGGTGTTTATACAGATTAAAATGTCAAACAATAGATTGGTTTGATGTTTATACAGATTAAAATGTCAAACAATAGATTGGTTTGGTGTTTATACAGATTAAAATGTCAAAAAACAGATTGGTTTGGTGTTTATACAGAATAAAATGTCAAACAATAGATTGGTTTGGTGTTTATACAGATTAAAATGTCAAACAATAGATTGGTTTGGTGTCTATACAGATTAAAATGATCAAACAATAGATTGGTTTGGTGTTTATGCAGATTAAAATGTCAAACAATAGATTAGTTTGGTGTTTATACAGATTAAAATGATCAAACAATAGATTGGTCTGGTGTTTATACAGACTAAACTGATCAAACAATAGATTGGTTTGGTGTTTATACAGATTAAAATGTCAAACAATAGATTGGTTTGGTGTTTATACAAATTAAAATGTCAAACAATAGATTGTTTGGTGTTTATACAGATTAAAATGTCAAACAATAGATTGGTTTGGTGTCTATACAGATTAAAATGATCAAACAATAGATTGGTTTGGTGTTTATGCAGATTAAAATGCCAAACAATAGATTAGTTTGGTGTTTATACAGATTAAAATGTCAAACAATAGATTGGATTGGTGTTTATACAGATTAAAATGATCAAACAATAGATTGGTTTGGTGTTTATATAGATTAAAATGATCAAACAATAGATTGGTCTGGTGTTTATACAGACTAAAATGATCAAAAAATAGATTGGTTTGGTGTTTATACAGATTAAAATGTCAAACGGTAGATTGGTTTGGTGTTTATACAGATTAAAATGTCAAACAATAGATTGGTTTGGTGTCTATACAGATTAAAATGATCAAACAATAGATTGGTTTGGTGTTTATGCAGATTAAAATGTCAAACAATAGATTAGTTTGGTGTTTATACAGATTAAAATGTCAAACAATAGATTGGATTGGTGTTTATACAGATTAAAATGATCAAACAATAGATTGGTTTGGTGTTTATATAGATTAAAATGATCAAACAATAGATTGGTCTGGTGTTTATACAGACTAAAATGATCAAAAAATAGATTGGTTTGGTGTTTATACAGATTAAAATGTCAAACGGTAGATTGGTTTGGTGTTTATACAGATTAAAATGTCAAACAATAGATTGGTTTGGTGTTTATACAGAATAAAATGCCAAACAATAGATTGGTTTGGTGTTTATACAGATTAAAATATCAAACAATAGATTGGTTTGGTGTTTATACAGATTAAAATGTCAAAAAACAGATTGGTTTGGTGTTTATACAGAATAAAATGTCAAACAATAGATTGGTTTGGTGTTTATACAGAATAAAATGTCAAACAATAGATTGGTTTGGTGTTTATACAGATGAAAATGATCAAACAATAGATTGGTTTGGTGTTTATACAGATTAAAATGTCAAACAATAGATTGGTTTGGTGTTTATACAGATTAAAATGTCAAACAATAGATTGGATTGGTGTTTATACAGATTAAAATGATCAAACAATAGATTGGTTTGGTGTTTATATAGATTAAAATGATCAAACAATAGATTGGTCTGGTGTTTATACAGACTAAAATGATCAAACAATAGATTGGTTTGGTGTTTATACAGATTAAAATGTCAATAGATTGGTTTGGTGTTTATATAGATTAAAATGATCAAACAATAGATTGGTCTGGTGTTTATACAGAATAAAATGTCAAACAATAGATTGGTTTGGTGTTTATACAGATGAAAATGATCAAACAATAGAATGGTTTGGTGTTTATACAGATTAAAATGATCAAACAATAGATTGGTTTGGTGTTAATACAGATTAAAATGTCAAACAATAGATTGGATTGGTGTTTATACAGATTAAAATGATCAAACAATAGATTGGTTTGGTGTTTATATAGATTAAAATGATCAAACAATAGATTGGTCTGGTGTTTATACAGACTAAAATAATCAAAAAATAGATTGGTTTGGTGTTTATACAGATTAAAATGTCAAACGGTAGATTGGTTTGGTGTTTATACAGATTAAAATGTCAAACAATAGATTGGTTTGGTGTTTATACAGATTAAAATGTCAAACAATAGATTGGTTTGGTGTTTATACAGATTAAAATATCAAACAATAGATTGGTTTGGTGTTTATACAGAATAAAATGTCAAACAATAGATTGGTTTGGTGTTTATACAGATTAAAATGTCAATAGATTGGTTTGGTGTTTATATAGATTAAAATGATCAAACAATAGATTGGTCTGGTGTTTATACAGAATAAAATGTCAAACAATAGATTGGTTTGGTGTTTATACAGATGAAAATGATCAAACAATAGAATGGTTTGGTGTTTATACAGATTAAAATGATCAAACAATAGATTGGTTTGGTGTTAATACAGATTAAAATGTCAAACAATAGATTGGATTGGTGTTTATACAGATTAAAATGATCAAACAATAGATTGGTTTGGTGTTTATATAGATTAAAATGATCAAACAATAGATTGGTTTGGTGTTTATACAGATTAAAATGTCAAACAATAGATTGGTTTGGTGTTTATACAGATTGGAATGATCAAACAATAGATTGGTTTGGTGTTTATACAGATTAAAATGATCAAAAAATAGACTGGTTTGTTGATTATACAGATTAAAATGTCAAACAATAGATTGGTTTGGTGTTTATACAGATTAAAATGGTCAAACAATAGATTGGTTTGGTGTTTATACAGATTAAAATGTCAAACAATAGATTGTTTGGTGTTTATACAGATTAAAATGTCAAACAATAGATTGGTTTGGTTTTTATACAGATTAAAATGTCAAACAACAGATTGGTTTGGTGTTTATACAGATTAAAATGTCAAACAATAGATTGGTTTGGTGTTTATACAGATTAAAATGTCAAAAAACAGATTGGTTTGGTGTTTATACAGAATAAAATGTCAAACAATAGATTGGTTTGGTGTTTATACAGATTAAAATGTCAAACAATAGATTGGTTTGGTGTTTATACAGATTAAAATATCAAACAATAGATTGGTTTGGTGTTTATACAGATTAAAATGATCAAAAAATAGACTGGTTTGTTGATTATACAGATTAAAATGTCAAACAATAGATTGGTTTGGTGTTTATACAGATTAAAATGGTCAAACAATAGATTGGTTTGGTGTTTATACAGATTAAAATGTCAAACAATAGATTGTTTGGTGTTTATACAGATTAAAATGTCAAACAATAGATTGGTTTGGTTTTTATACAGATTAAAATGTCAAACAACAGATTGGTTTGGTGTTTATACAGATTAAAATGTCAAACAATAGATTGGTTTGGTGTTTATACAGATTAAAATGTCAAAAAACAGATTGGTTTGGTGTTTATACAGAATAAAATGTCAAACAATAGATTGGTTTGGTGTTTATACAGATTAAAATGTCAAACAATAGATTGGTTTGGTGTCTATACAGATTAAAATGATCAAACAATAGATTGGTTTGGTGTTTATGCAGATTAAAATGTCAAACAATAGATTAGTTTGGTGTTTATACAGATTAAAATGATCAAACAATAGATTGGTCTGGTGTTTATACAGATTAAAATGTCAATAGATTGGTTTGGTGTTTATATAGATTAAAATGATCAAACAATAGATTGGTCTGGTGTTTATACAGAATAAAATGTCAAACAATAGATTGGTTTGGTGTTTATACAGATGAAAATGATCAAACAATAGAATGGTTTGGTGTTTATACAGATTAAAATGATCAAACAATAGATTGGTTTGGTGTTAATACAGATTAAAATGTCAAACAATAGATTGGATTGGTGTTTATACAGATTAAAATGATCAAACAATAGATTGGTTTGGTGTTTATATAGATTAAAATGATCAAACAATAGATTGGTCTGGTGTTTATACAGACTAAAATGATCAAAAAATAGATTGGTTTGGTGTTTATACAGATTAAAATGTCAAAAAACAGATTGGTTTGGTGTTTATACAGAATAAAATGTCAAACAATAGATTGGTTTGGTGTTTATACAGAATAAAATGTCAAACAATAGATTGGTTTGGTGTTTATACAGATGAAAATGATCAAACAATAGATTGGTTTGGTGTTTATACAGATTAAAATGTCAAACAATAGATTGGTTTGGTGTTTATACAGATTAAAATGTCAAACAATAGATTGGATTGGTGTTTATACAGATTAAAATGATCAAACAATAGATTGGTTTGGTGTTTATATAGATTAAAATGATCAAACAATAGATTGGTCTGGTGTTTATACAGACTAAAATGATCAAACAATAGATTGGTTTGGTGTTTATACAGATTAAAATGTCAATAGATTGGTTTGGTGTTTATATAGATTAAAATGATCAAACAATAGATTGGTCTGGTGTTTATACAGAATAAAATGTCAAACAATAGATTGGTTTGGTGTTTATACAGATGAAAATGATCAAACAATAGAATGGTTTGGTGTTTATACAGATTAAAATGATCAAACAATAGATTGGTTTGGTGTTAATACAGATTAAAATGTCAAACAATAGATTGGATTGGTGTTTATACAGATTAAAATGATCAAACAATAGATTGGTTTGGTGTTTATATAGATTAAAATGATCAAACAATAGATTGGTCTGGTGTTTATACAGATGAAAATGATCAAACAATAGATTGGTTTGGTGTTTATACAGATTAAAATGTCAAACAATAGATTGGTTTGGTGTTTATACAGATTAAAATGTCAAACAATAGATTGGATTGGTGTTTATACAGATTAAAATGATCAAACAATAGATTGGTTTGGTGTTTATATAGATTAAAATGATCAAACAATAGATTGGTCTGGTGTTTATACAGACTAAAATGATCAAACAATAGATTGGTTTGGTGTTTATACAGATTAAAATGTCAATAGATTGGTTTGGTGTTTATATAGATTAAAATGATCAAACAATAGATTGGTCTGGTGTTTATACAGAATAAAATGTCAAACAATAGATTGGTTTGGTGTTTATACAGATGAAAATGATCAAACAATAGAATGGTTTGGTGTTTATACAGATTAAAATGATCAAACAATAGATTGGTTTGGTGTTAATACAGATTAAAATGTCAAACAATAGATTGGATTGGTGTTTATACAGATTAAAATGATCAAACAATAGATTGGTTTGGTGTTTATATAGATTAAAATGATCAAACAATAGATTGGTCTGGTGTTTATACAGACTAAAATGATCAAAAAATAGATTGGTTTGGTGTTTATACAGATTAAAATGTCAAACGGTAGATTGGTTTGGTGTTTATACAGATTAAAATGTCAAACAATAGATTGGTTTGGTGTTTATACAGATTAAAATGTCAAACAATAGATTGGTTTGGTGTTTATACAGATTAAAATATCAAACAATAGATTGGTTTGGTGTTTATACAGATTAAAATGTCAAAAAACAGATTGGTTTGGTGTTTATACAGAATAAAATGTCAAACAATAGATTGGTTTGGTGTTTATACAGAATAAAATGTCAAACAATAGATTGGTTTGGTGTTTATACAGATTAAAATGTCAATAGATTGGTTTGGTGTTTATATAGATTAAAATGATCAAACAATAGATTGGTCTGGTGTTTATACAGAATAAAATGTCAAACAATAGATTGGTTTGGTGTTTATACAGATGAAAATGATCAAACAATAGAATGGTTTGGTGTTTATACAGATTAAAATGATCAAACAATAGATTGGTTTGGTGTTAATACAGATTAAAATGTCAAACAATAGATTGGATTGGTGTTTATACAGATTAAAATGATCAAACAATAGATTGGTTTGGTGTTTATATAGATTAAAATGATCAAACAATAGATTGGTTTGGTGTTTATACAGATTAAAATGTCAAACAATAGATTGGTTTGGTGTTTATACAGATTGGAATGATCAAACAATAGATTGGTTTGGTGTTTATACAGATTAAAATGTCAAACAATAGATTGGTTTGGTGTTTATACAGATTAAAATATCAAACAATAGATTGGTTTGGTGTTTATACAGATTAAAATGATCAAAAAATAGACTGGTTTGTTGATTATACAGATTAAAATGTCAAACAATAGATTGGTTTGGTGTTTATACAGATTAAAATGGTCAAACAATAGATTGGTTTGGTGTTTATACAGATTAAAATGTCAAACAATAGATTGTTTGGTGTTTATACAGATTAAAATGTCAAACAATAGATTGGTTTGATGTTTATACAGATTAAAATGTCAAACAATAGATTGGTTTGGTGTTTATACAGATTAAAATGTCAAAAAACAGATTGGTTTGGTGTTTATACAGAATAAAATGTCAAACAATAGATTGGTTTGGTGTTTATACAGATTAAAATGTCAAACAATAGATTGGTTTGGTGTCTATACAGATTAAAATGATCAAACAATAGATTGGTTTGGTGTTTATGCAGATTAAAATGTCAAACAATAGATTAGTTTGGTGTTTATACAGATTAAAATGATCAAACAATAGATTGGTCTGGTGTTTATACAGACTAAACTGATCAAACAATAGATTGGTTTGGTGTTTATACAGATTAAAATGTCAAACAATAGATTGGTTTGGTGTTTATACAAATTAAAATGTCAAACAATAGATTGTTTGGTGTTTATACAGATTAAAATGTCAAACAATAGATTGGTTTGGTGTCTATACAGATTAAAATGATCAAACAATAGATTGGTTTGGTGTTTATGCAGATTAAAATGCCAAACAATAGATTAGTTTGGTGTTTATACAGATTAAAATGTCAAACAATAGATTGGATTGGTGTTTATACAGATTAAAATGATCAAACAATAGATTGGTTTGGTGTTTATATAGATTAAAATGATCAAACAATAGATTGGTCTGGTGTTTATACAGACTAAAATGATCAAAAAATAGATTGGTTTGGTGTTTATACAGATTAAAATGTCAAACGGTAGATTGGTTTGGTGTTTATACAGATTAAAATGTCAAACAATAGATTGGTTTGGTGTCTATACAGATTAAAATGATCAAACAATAGATTGGTTTGGTGTTTATGCAGATTAAAATGTCAAACAATAGATTAGTTTGGTGTTTATACAGATTAAAATGTCAAACAATAGATTGGATTGGTGTTTATACAGATTAAAATGATCAAACAATAGATTGGTTTGGTGTTTATATAGATTAAAATGATCAAACAATAGATTGGTCTGGTGTTTATACAGACTAAAATGATCAAAAAATAGATTGGTTTGGTGTTTATACAGATTAAAATGTCAAACGGTAGATTGGTTTGGTGTTTATACAGATTAAAATGTCAAACAATAGATTGGTTTGGTGTTTATACAGAATAAAATGCCAAACAATAGATTGGTTTGGTGTTTATACAGATTAAAATATCAAACAATAGATTGGTTTGGTGTTTATACAGATTAAAATGTCAAAAAACAGATTGGTTTGGTGTTTATACAGAATAAAATGTCAAACAATAGATTGGTTTGGTGTTTATACAGAATAAAATGTCAAACAATAGATTGGTTTGGTGTTTATACAGATGAAAATGATCAAACAATAGATTGGTTTGGTGTTTATACAGATTAAAATGTCAAACAATAGATTGGTTTGGTGTTTATACAGATTAAAATGTCAAACAATAGATTGGATTGGTGTTTATACAGATTAAAATGATCAAACAATAGATTGGTTTGGTGTTTATATAGATTAAAATGATCAAACAATAGATTGGTCTGGTGTTTATACAGACTAAAATGATCAAACAATAGATTGGTTTGGTGTTTATACAGATTAAAATGTCAATAGATTGGTTTGGTGTTTATATAGATTAAAATGATCAAACAATAGATTGGTCTGGTGTTTATACAGAATAAAATGTCAAACAATAGATTGGTTTGGTGTTTATACAGATGAAAATGATCAAACAATAGAATGGTTTGGTGTTTATACAGATTAAAATGATCAAACAATAGATTGGTTTGGTGTTAATACAGATTAAAATGTCAAACAATAGATTGGATTGGTGTTTATACAGATTAAAATGATCAAACAATAGATTGGTTTGGTGTTTATATAGATTAAAATGATCAAACAATAGATTGGTCTGGTGTTTATACAGACTAAAATAATCAAAAAATAGATTGGTTTGGTGTTTATACAGATTAAAATGTCAAACGGTAGATTGGTTTGGTGTTTATACAGATTAAAATGTCAAACAATAGATTGGTTTGGTGTTTATACAGATTAAAATGTCAAACAATAGATTGGTTTGGTGTTTATACAGATTAAAATATCAAACAATAGATTGGTTTGGTGTTTATACAGAATAAAATGTCAAACAATAGATTGGTTTGGTGTTTATACAGATTAAAATGTCAATAGATTGGTTTGGTGTTTATATAGATTAAAATGATCAAACAATAGATTGGTCTGGTGTTTATACAGAATAAAATGTCAAACAATAGATTGGTTTGGTGTTTATACAGATGAAAATGATCAAACAATAGAATGGTTTGGTGTTTATACAGATTAAAATGATCAAACAATAGATTGGTTTGGTGTTAATACAGATTAAAATGTCAAACAATAGATTGGATTGGTGTTTATACAGATTAAAATGATCAAACAATAGATTGGTTTGGTGTTTATATAGATTAAAATGATCAAACAATAGATTGGTTTGGTGTTTATACAGATTAAAATGTCAAACAATAGATTGGTTTGGTGTTTATACAGATTGGAATGATCAAACAATAGATTGGTTTGGTGTTTATACAGATTAAAATGATCAAAAAATAGACTGGTTTGTTGATTATACAGATTAAAATGTCAAACAATAGATTGGTTTGGTGTTTATACAGATTAAAATGGTCAAACAATAGATTGGTTTGGTGTTTATACAGATTAAAATGTCAAACAATAGATTGTTTGGTGTTTATACAGATTAAAATGTCAAACAATAGATTGGTTTGGTTTTTATACAGATTAAAATGTCAAACAACAGATTGGTTTGGTGTTTATACAGATTAAAATGTCAAACAATAGATTGGTTTGGTGTTTATACAGATTAAAATGTCAAAAAACAGATTGGTTTGGTGTTTATACAGAATAAAATGTCAAACAATAGA
This sequence comes from Bathymodiolus brooksi, assembly GCA_963680875.1. Taxonomy (NCBI): domain Eukaryota; kingdom Metazoa; phylum Mollusca; class Bivalvia; order Mytilida; family Modiolidae; genus Bathymodiolus; species Bathymodiolus brooksi. Next base: position 6,494,477 of record OY804580.1, on the reverse strand, counting down.
TTGGTTTGGTGTTTATACAGATTAAAATGTCAAACAATAGATTGGTTTGGTGTTTATACAGATTAAAATATCAAACAATAGATTGGTTTGGTGTTTATACAGATTAAAATGATCAAAAAATAGACTGGTTTGTTGATTATACAGATTAAAATGTCAAACAATAGATTGGTTTGGTGTTTATACAGATTAAAATGGTCAAACAATAGATTGGTTTGGTGTTTATACAGATTAAAATGTCAAACAATAGATTGTTTGGTGTTTATACAGATTAAAATGTCAAACAATAGATTGGTTTGGTTTTTATACAGATTAAAATGTCAAACAACAGATTGGTTTGGTGTTTATACAGATTAAAATGTCAAACAATAGATTGGTTTGGTGTTTATACAGATTAAAATGTCAAAAAACAGATTGGTTTGGTGTTTATACAGAATAAAATGTCAAACAATAGATTGGTTTGGTGTTTATACAGATTAAAATGTCAAACAATAGATTGGTTTGGTGTCTATACAGATTAAAATGATCAAACAATAGATTGGTTTGGTGTTTATGCAGATTAAAATGTCAAACAATAGATTAGTTTGGTGTTTATACAGATTAAAATGATCAAACAATAGATTGGTCTGGTGTTTATACAGATTAAAATGTCAATAGATTGGTTTGGTGTTTATATAGATTAAAATGATCAAACAATAGATTGGTCTGGTGTTTATACAGAATAAAATGTCAAACAATAGATTGGTTTGGTGTTTATACAGATGAAAATGATCAAACAATAGAATGGTTTGGTGTTTATACAGATTAAAATGATCAAACAATAGATTGGTTTGGTGTTAATACAGATTAAAATGTCAAACAATAGATTGGATTGGTGTTTATACAGATTAAAATGATCAAACAATAGATTGGTTTGGTGTTTATATAGATTAAAATGATCAAACAATAGATTGGTCTGGTGTTTATACAGACTAAAATGATCAAAAAATAGATTGGTTTGGTGTTTATACAGATTAAAATGTCAAACGGTAGATTGGTTTGGTGTTTATACAGATTAAAATGTCAAACAATAGATTGGTTTGGTGTTTATACAGATTAAAATGTCAAACAATAGATTGGTTTGGTGTTTATACAGATTAAAATATCAAACAATAGATTGGTTTGGTGTTTATACAGATTAAAATGTCAAAAAACAGATTGGTTTGGTGTTTATACAGAATAAAATGTCAAACAATAGATTGGTTTGGTGTTTATACAGAATAAAATGTCAAACAATAGATTGGTTTGGTGTTTATACAGATTAAAATGTCAATAGATTGGTTTGGTGTTTATATAGATTAAAATGATCAAACAATAGATTGGTCTGGTGTTTATACAGAATAAAATGTCAAACAATAGATTGGTTTGGTGTTTATACAGATGAAAATGATCAAACAATAGAATGGTTTGGTGTTTATACAGATTAAAATGATCAAACAATAGATTGGTTTGGTGTTAATACAGATTAAAATGTCAAACAATAGATTGGATTGGTGTTTATACAGATTAAAATGATCAAACAATAGATTGGTTTGGTGTTTATATAGATTAAAATGATCAAACAATAGATTGGTTTGGTGTTTATACAGATTAAAATGTCAAACAATAGATTGGTTTGGTGTTTATACAGATTGGAATGATCAAACAATAGATTGGTTTGGTGTTTATACAGATTAAAATGTCAAACAATAGATTGGTTTGGTGTTTATACAGATTAAAATATCAAACAATAGATTGGTTTGGTGTTTATACAGATTAAAATGATCAAAAAATAGACTGGTTTGTTGATTATACAGATTAAAATGTCAAACAATAGATTGGTTTGGTGTTTATACAGATTAAAATGGTCAAACAATAGATTGGTTTGGTGTTTATACAGATTAAAATGTCAAACAATAGATTGTTTGGTGTTTATACAGATTAAAATGTCAAACAATAGATTGGTTTGATGTTTATACAGATTAAAATGTCAAACAATAGATTGGTTTGGTGTTTATACAGATTAAAATGTCAAAAAACAGATTGGTTTGGTGTTTATACAGAATAAAATGTCAAACAATAGATTGGTTTGGTGTTTATACAGATTAAAATGTCAAACAATAGATTGGTTTGGTGTCTATACAGATTAAAATGATCAAACAATAGATTGGTTTGGTGTTTATGCAGATTAAAATGTCAAACAATAGATTAGTTTGGTGTTTATACAGATTAAAATGATCAAACAATAGATTGGTCTGGTGTTTATACAGACTAAACTGATCAAACAATAGATTGGTTTGGTGTTTATACAGATTAAAATGTCAAACAATAGATTGGTTTGGTGTTTATACAAATTAAAATGTCAAACAATAGATTGTTTGGTGTTTATACAGATTAAAATGTCAAACAATAGATTGGTTTGGTGTCTATACAGATTAAAATGATCAAACAATAGATTGGTTTGGTGTTTATGCAGATTAAAATGCCAAACAATAGATTAGTTTGGTGTTTATACAGATTAAAATGTCAAACAATAGATTGGATTGGTGTTTATACAGATTAAAATGATCAAACAATAGATTGGTTTGGTGTTTATATAGATTAAAATGATCAAACAATAGATTGGTCTGGTGTTTATACAGACTAAAATGATCAAAAAATAGATTGGTTTGGTGTTTATACAGATTAAAATGTCAAACGGTAGATTGGTTTGGTGTTTATACAGATTAAAATGTCAAACAATAGATTGGTTTGGTGTCTATACAGATTAAAATGATCAAACAATAGATTGGTTTGGTGTTTATGCAGATTAAAATGTCAAACAATAGATTAGTTTGGTGTTTATACAGATTAAAATGTCAAACAATAGATTGGATTGGTGTTTATACAGATTAAAATGATCAAACAATAGATTGGTTTGGTGTTTATATAGATTAAAATGATCAAACAATAGATTGGTCTGGTGTTTATACAGACTAAAATGATCAAAAAATAGATTGGTTTGGTGTTTATACAGATTAAAATGTCAAACGGTAGATTGGTTTGGTGTTTATACAGATTAAAATGTCAAACAATAGATTGGTTTGGTGTTTATACAGAATAAAATGCCAAACAATAGATTGGTTTGGTGTTTATACAGATTAAAATATCAAACAATAGATTGGTTTGGTGTTTATACAGATTAAAATGTCAAAAAACAGATTGGTTTGGTGTTTATACAGAATAAAATGTCAAACAATAGATTGGTTTGGTGTTTATACAGAATAAAATGTCAAACAATAGATTGGTTTGGTGTTTATACAGATGAAAATGATCAAACAATAGATTGGTTTGGTGTTTATACAGATTAAAATGTCAAACAATAGATTGGTTTGGTGTTTATACAGATTAAAATGTCAAACAATAGATTGGATTGGTGTTTATACAGATTAAAATGATCAAACAATAGATTGGTTTGGTGTTTATATAGATTAAAATGATCAAACAATAGATTGGTCTGGTGTTTATACAGACTAAAATGATCAAACAATAGATTGGTTTGGTGTTTATACAGATTAAAATGTCAATAGATTGGTTTGGTGTTTATATAGATTAAAATGATCAAACAATAGATTGGTCTGGTGTTTATACAGAATAAAATGTCAAACAATAGATTGGTTTGGTGTTTATACAGATGAAAATGATCAAACAATAGAATGGTTTGGTGTTTATACAGATTAAAATGATCAAACAATAGATTGGTTTGGTGTTAATACAGATTAAAATGTCAAACAATAGATTGGATTGGTGTTTATACAGATTAAAATGATCAAACAATAGATTGGTTTGGTGTTTATATAGATTAAAATGATCAAACAATAGATTGGTCTGGTGTTTATACAGACTAAAATGATCAAAAAATAGATTGGTTTGGTGTTTATACAGATTAAAATGTCAAACGGTAGATTGGTTTGGTGTTTATACAGATTAAAATGTCAAACAATAGATTGGTTTGGTGTTTATACAGATTAAAATGTCAAACAATAGATTGGTTTGGTGTTTATACAGATTAAAATATCAAACAATAGATTGGTTTGGTGTTTATACAGAATAAAATGTCAAACAATAGATTGGTTTGGTGTTTATACAGATTAAAATGTCAATAGATTGGTTTGGTGTTTATATAGATTAAAATGATCAAACAATAGATTGGTCTGGTGTTTATACAGAATAAAATGTCAAACAATAGATTGGTTTGGTGTTTATACAGATGAAAATGATCAAACAATAGAATGGTTTGGTGTTTATACAGATTAAAATGATCAAACAATAGATTGGTTTGGTGTTAATACAGATTAAAATGTCAAACAATAGATTGGATTGGTGTTTATACAGATTAAAATGATCAAACAATAGATTGGTTTGGTGTTTATATAGATTAAAATGATCAAACAATAGATTGGTTTGGTGTTTATACAGATTAAAATGTCAAACAATAGATTGGTTTGGTGTTTATACAGATTGGAATGATCAAACAATAGATTGGTTTGGTGTTTATACAGATTAAAATGATCAAAAAATAGACTGGTTTGTTGATTATACAGATTAAAATGTCAAACAATAGATTGGTTTGGTGTTTATACAGATTAAAATGGTCAAACAATAGATTGGTTTGGTGTTTATACAGATTAAAATGTCAAACAATAGATTGTTTGGTGTTTATACAGATTAAAATGTCAAACAATAGATTGGTTTGGTTTTTATACAGATTAAAATGTCAAACAACAGATTGGTTTGGTGTTTATACAGATTAAAATGTCAAACAATAGATTGGTTTGGTGTTTATACAGATTAAAATGTCAAAAAACAGATTGGTTTGGTGTTTATACAGAATAAAATGTCAAACAATAGATTGGTTTGGTGTTTATACAGATTAAAATGTCAAACAATAGATTGGTTTGGTGTTTATACAGATTAAAATATCAAACAATAGATTGGTTTGGTGTTTATACAGATTAAAATGATCAAAAAATAGACTGGTTTGTTGATTATACAGATTAAAATGTCAAACAATAGATTGGTTTGGTGTTTATACAGATTAAAATGGTCAAAAAATAGATTGGTTTGGTGTTTATACAGATTAAAATGTCAAACAATAGATTGTTTGGTGTTTATACAGATTAAAATGTCAAACAATAGATTGGTTTGGTTTTTATACAGATTAAAATGTCAAACAACAGATTGGTTTGGTGTTTATACAGATTAAAATGTCAAACAATAGATTGGTTTGGTGTTTATACAGATTAAAATGTCAAAAAACAGATTGGTTTGGTGTTTATACAGAATAAAATGTCAAACAATAGATTGGTTTGGTGTTTATACAGATTAAAATGTCAAACAATAGATTGGTTTGGTGTCTATACAGATTAAAATGATCAAACAATAGATTGGTTTGGTGTTTATGCAGATTAAAATGTCAAACAATAGATTAGTTTGGTGTTTATACAGATTAAAATGATCAAACAATAGATTGGTCTGGTGTTTATACAGACTAAACTGATCAAACAATAGATTGGTTTGGTGTTTATACAGATTAAAATGTCAAACAATAGATTGGTTTGGTGTTTATACAAATTAAAATGTCAAACAATAGATTGTTTGGTGTTTATACAGATTAAAATGTCAAACAATAGATTGGTTTGGTGTCTATACAGATTAAAATGATCAAACAATAGATTGGTTTGGTGTTTATGCAGATTAAAATGCCAAACAATAGATTAGTTTGGTGTTTATACAGATTAAAATGTCAAACAATAGATTGGATTGGTGTTTATACAGATTAAAATGATCAAACAATAGATTGGTTTGGTGTTTATATAGATTAAAATGATCAAACAATAGATTGGTCTGGTGTTTATACAGACTAAAATGATCAAAAAATAGATTGGTTTGGTGTTTATACAGATTAAAATGTCAAACGGTAGATTGGTTTGGTGTTTATACAGATTAAAATGTCAAACAATAGATTGGTTTGGTGTCTATACAGATTAAAATGATCAAACAATAGATTGGTTTGGTGTTTATGCAGATTAAAATGTCAAACAATAGATTAGTTTGGTGTTTATACAGATTAAAATGTCAAACAATAGATTGGATTGGTGTTTATACAGATTAAAATGATCAAACAATAGATTGGTTTGGTGTTTATATAGATTAAAATGATCAAACAATAGATTGGTCTGGTGTTTATACAGACTAAAATGATCAAAAAATAGATTGGTTTGGTGTTTATACAGATTAAAATGTCAAACGGTAGATTGGTTTGGTGTTTATACAGATTAAAATGTCAAACAATAGATTGGTTTGGTGTTTATACAGAATAAAATGCCAAACAATAGATTGGTTTGGTGTTTATACAGATTAAAATGTCAAAAAACAGATTGGTTTGGTGTTTATACAGAATAAAATGTCAAACAATAGATTGGTTTGGTGTTTATACAGAATAAAATGTCAAACAATAGATTGGTTTGGTGTTTATACAGATGAAAATGATCAAACAATAGATTGGTTTGGTGTTTATACAGATTAAAATGTCAAACAATAGATTGGTTTGGTGTTTATACAGATTAAAATGTCAAACAATAGATTGGATTGGTGTTTATACAGATTAAAATGATCAAACAATAGATTGGTTTGGTGTTTATATAGATTAAAATGATCAAACAATAGATTGGTCTGGTGTTTATACAGACTAAAATGATCAAACAATAGATTGGTTTGGTGTTTATACAGATTAAAATGTCAATAGATTGGTTTGGTGTTTATATAGATTAAAATGATCAAACAATAGATTGGTCTGGTGTTTATACAGAATAAAATGTCAAACAATAGATTGGTTTGGTGTTTATACAGATGAAAATGATCAAACAATAGAATGGTTTGGTGTTTATACAGATTAAAATGATCAAACAATAGATTGGTTTGGTGTTAATACAGATTAAAATGTCAAACAATAGATTGGATTGGTGTTTATACAGATGAAAATGATCAAACAATAGATTGGTTTGGTGTTTATATAGATTAAAATGATCAAACAATAGATTGGTCTGGTGTTTATACAGACTAAAATGATCAAAAAATAGATTGGTTTGGTGTTTATACAGATTAAAATGTCAAACGGTAGATTGGTTTGGTGTTTATACAGATTAAAATGTCAAACAGTAGATTGGTTTGGTGTTTATACAGATTAAAATGTCAAACAATAGATTGGTTTGGTGTTTATACAGATTAAAATTTCAAACAATAGATTGGTTTGGTGTTTATACAGATTAAAATATCAAACAATAGATTGGTTTGGTGTTTATACAGATTAAAATGTCAAAAAACAGATTGGTTTGGTGTTTATACAGAATAAAATGTCAAACAATAGATTGGTTTGGTGTTTATACAGATTAAAATGTCAATAGATTGGTTTGGTGTTTATATAGATTAAAATGATCAAACAATAGATTGGTCTGGTGTTTATACAGAATAAAATGTCAAACAATAGATTGGTTTGGTGTTTATACAGATGAAAATGATCAAACAATAGAATGGTTTGGTGTTTATACAGATTAAAATGATCAAACAATAGATTGGTTTGGTGTTAATACAGATTAAAATGTCAAACAATAGATTGGATTGGTGTTTATACAGATTAAAATGATCAAACAATAGATTGGTTTGGTGTTTATATAGATTAAAATGATCAAACAATAGATTGGTTTGGTGTTTATACAGATTAAAATGTCAAACAATAGATTGGTTTGGTGTTTATACAGATTGGAATGATCAAACAATAGATTGGTTTGGTGTTTATACAGATTAAAATGTCAAACAATAGATTGGTTTGGTGTTTATACAGATTAAAATATCAAACAATAGATTGGTTTGGTGTTTATACAGATTAAAATGATCAAAAAATAGACTGGTTTGTTGATTATACAGATTAAAATGTCAAACAATAGATTGGTTTGGTGTTTATACAGATTAAAATGGTCAAACAATAGATTGGTTTGGTGTTTATACAGATTAAAATGTCAAACAATAGATTAGTTTGGTGTTTATACAAATTAAAATGTCAAACAATAGATTGTTTGGTGTTTATACAGATTAAAATGTCAAACAATAGATTGGTTTGGTTTTTATACAGATTAAAATGTCAAACAACAGATTGGTTTGGTGTTTATACAGATTAAAATGTCAAAAAACAGATTGGTTTGGTGTTTATACAGAATAAAATGTCAAACAATAGATTGGTTTGGTGTTTATACAGATTAAAATGTCAAACAATAGATTGGTTTGGTGTCTATACAGATTAAAATGATCAAACAATAGATTGGTTTGGTGTTTATGCAGATTAAAATGTCAAACAATAGATTAGTTTGGTGTTTATACAGATTAAAATGATCAAACAATAGATTGGTCTGGTGTTTATACAGACTAAACTGATCAAACAATAGATTGGTTTGGTGTTTATACAGATTAAAATGTCAAACAATAGATTGGTTTGGTGTTTATACAGATTAAAATGTCAAAAAACAGATTGGTTTGGTGTTTATACAGAATAAAATGTCAAACAATAGATTGGTTTGGTGTTTATACAGATTAAAATGTCAAACAATAGATTGGTTTGGTGTCTATACAGATTAAAATGATCAAACAATAGATTGGTTTGGTGTTTATGCAGATTAAAATGTCAAACAATAGATTAGTTTGGTGTTTATACAGATTAAAATGATCAAACAATAGATTGGTCTGGTGTTTATACAGACTAAACTGATCAAACAATAGATTGGTTTGGTGTTTATACAGATTAAAATGTCAAACGGTAGATTGGTTTGGTGTTTATACAGATTAAAATGTCAAACAATAGATTGGTTTGGTGTTTATACAAATTAAAATGTCAAACAATAGATTGTTTGGTGTTTATACAGATTAAAATGTCAAACAATAGATTGGTTTGGTGTCTATACAGATTAAAATGATAAAACAATAGATTGGTTTGGTGTTTATGCAGATTAAAATGCCAAATAATAGATTAGTTTGGTGTTTATACAGATTAAAATGTCAAACAATAGATTGGATTGGTGTTTATACAGATTAAAATGATCAAACAATAGATTGGTTTGGTGTTTATATAGATTAAAATGATCAAACAATAGATTGGTCTGGTGTTTATACAGACTAAAATGATCAAAAAATAGATTGGTTTGGTGTTTATACAGATGAAAATGATCAAACAATAGATTGGTTTGGTGTTTATACAGATTAAAATGTCAAACAATAGATTGGTCTGGTGTTTATACAGATTAAAATGATCAAAAAATAGACTGGTTTGTTGATTATACAGATTAAAATGTCAAACAATAGATTGGTTTGGTGTTTATACAGATTAAAATGGTCAAACAATAGATTGGTTTGGTGTTTATACAGATTAAAATGTCAAACAATAGATTAGTTTGGTGTTTATACAAATTAAAATGTCAAACAATAGATTGTTTGGTGTTTATACAGATTAAAATGTCAAACAATAGATTGGTTTGGTTTTTATACAGATTAAAAAAATGTCAAACAACAGATTGGTTTGGTGTTTATACAGATTAAAATGTCAAACAATAGATTGGTTTGGTGTTTATACAGATTAAAATGTCAAAAAACAGATTGGTTTGGTGTTTATACAGAATAAAATGTCAAACAATAGATTGGTTTGGTGTTTATACAGATTAAAATGTCAAACAATAGATTGGTTTGGTGTCTATACAGATTAAAATGATCAAACAATAGATTGGTTTGGTGTTTATGCAGATTAAAATGTCAAACAATAGATTAGTTTGGTGTTTATACAGATTAAAATGTCAAACAATAGATTGGATTGGTGTTTATACAGATTAAAATGATCAAACAATAGATTGGTTTGGTGTTTATATAGATTAAAATGATCAAACAATAGATTGGTCTGGTGTTTATACAGACTAAAATGATCAAAAAATAGATTGGTTTGGTGTTTATACAGATTAAAATGTCAAACGGTAGATTGGTTTGGTGTTTATACAGATTAAAATGTCAAACAATAGATTGGTTTGGTGTTTATACAGAATAAAATGTCAAACAATAGATTGGTTTGGTGTTTATACAGATTAAAATATCAAACAATAGATTGGTTTGGTGTTTATACAGATTAAAATGTCAAAAAACAGATTGGTTTGGTGTTTATACAGAATAAAATGTCAAACAATAGATTGGTTTGGTGTTTATACAGAATAAAATGTCAAACAATAGATTGGTTTGGTGTTTATACAGATGAAAATGATCAAACAATAGATTGGTTTGGTGTTTATACAGATTAAAATGTCAAACAATAGATTGGTTTGGTGTTTATACAGATTAAAATGTCAAACAATAGATTGGATTGGTGTTTATACAGATTAAAATGATCAAACAATAGAGTGGTTTGGTGTTTATATAGATTAAAATGATCAAACAATAGATTGGTCTGGTGTTTATACAGACTAAAATGATCAAACAATAGATTGGTTTGGTGTTTATACAGATTAAAATGATCAAACAATAGAATGGTTTGGTGTTTATACAGATTAAAATGATCAAACAATAGATTGGTTTGGTGTTAATACAGATTAAAATGTCAAACAATAGATTGGATTGGTGTTTATACAGATTAAAATGATCAAACAATAGATTGGTTTGGTGTTTATATAGATTAAAATGATCAAACAATAGATTGGTTTGGTGTTTATACAGATTAAAATGTCAAACAATAGATTGGTTTGGTGTTTATACAGATTGGAATGATCAAACAATAGATTGGTTTGGTGTTTATACAGATTAAAATGTCAAACAATAGATTGGTTTGGTGTTTATACAGATTAAAATATCAAACAATAGATTGGTTTGGTGTTTATACAGATTAAAATGATCAAAAAATAGACTGGTTTGTTGATTATACAGATTAAAATGTCAAACAATAGATTGGTTTGGTGTTTATACAGATTAAAATGGTCAAACAATAGATTGGTTTGGTGTTTATACAGATTAAAATGTCAAACAATAGATTGTTTGGTGTTTATACAGATTAAAATGTCAAACAATAGATTGGTTTGGTTTTTATACAGATTAAAATGTCAAACAACAGATTGGTTTGGTGTTTATACAGATTAAAATGTCAAACAATAGATTGGTTTGGTGTTTATACAGATTAAAATGTCAAAAAACAGATTGGTTTGGTGTTTATACAGAATAAAATGTCAAACAATAGATTGGTTTGGTGTTTATACAGATTAAAATGTCAAACAATAGATTGGTTTGGTGTCTATACAGATTAAAATGATCAAACAATAGATTGGTTTGGTTTTTATACAGATTAAAATGTCAAACAACAGATTGGTTTGGTGTTTATACAGATTAAAATGTCAAACAATAGATTGGTTTGGTGTTTATACAGATTAAAATGTCAAAAAACAGATTGGTTTGGTGTTTATACAGAATAAAATGTCAAACAATAGATTGGTTTGGTGTTTATACAGATTAAAATGTCAAACAATAGATTGGTTTGGTGTCTATACAGATTAAAATGATCAAACAATAGATTGGTTTGGTGTTTATGCAGATTAAAATGTCAAACAATAGATTAGTTTGGTGTTTATACAGATTAAAATGATCAAACAATAGATTGGTCTGGTGTTTATACAGACTAAACTGATCAAACAATAGATTGGTTTGGTGTTTATACAGATTAAAATGTCAAACGGTAGATTGGTTTGGTGTTTATACAGATTAAAATGTCAAACAATAGATTGGTTTGGTGTTTATACAAATTAAAATGTCAAACAATAGATTGTTTGGTGTTTATACAGATTAAAATGTCAAACAATAGATTGGTTTGGTGTCTATACAGATTAAAATGATAAAACAATAGATTGGTTTGGTGTTTATGCAGATTAAAATGCCAAATAATAGTTTAGTTTGGTGTTTATACAGATTAAAATGTCAAACAATAGATTGGATTGGTGTTTATACAGATTAAAATGATCAAACAATAGATTGGTTTGGTGTTTATATAGATTAAAATGATCAAACAATAGATTGGTCTGGTGTTTATACAGACTAAAATGATCAAAAAATAGATTGGTTTGGTGTTTATACAGATGAAAATGATCAAACAATAGATTGGTTTGGTGTTTATACAGATTAAAATGTCAAACAATAGATTGGTCTGGTGTTTATACAGATTAAAATGATCAAAAAATAGACTGGTTTGTTGATTATACAGATTAAAATGTCAAACAATAGATTGGTTTGGTGTTTATACAGATTAAAATGGTCAAACAATAGATTGGTTTGGTGTTTATACAGATTAAAATGTCAAACAATAGATTAGTTTGGTGTTTATACAAATTAAAATGTCAAACAATAGATTGTTTGGTGTTTATATAGATTAAAATGTCAAACAATAGATTGGTTTGGTTTTTATACAGATTAAAATGTCAAACAACAGATTGGTTTGGTGTTTATACAGATTAAAATGTCAAACAATAGATTGGTTTGGTGTTTATACAGATTAAAATGTCAAAAAACAGATTGGTTTGGTGTTTATACAGAATAAAATGTCAAACAATAGATTGGTTTGGTGTTTATACAGATTAAAATGTCAAACAATAGATTGGTTTGGTGTCTATACAGATTAAAATGATCAAACAATAGATTGGTTTGGTGTTTATACAGATTAAAATGTCAAACAATAGATTAGTTTGGTGTTTATACAGATTAAAATGTCAAACAATAGATTGGATTGGTGTTTATACAGATTAAAATGATCAAACAATAGATTGGTTTGGTGTTTATATAGATTAAAATGATCAAACAATAGATTGGTCTGGTGTTTATACAGACTAAAATGATCAAAAAATAGATTGGTTTGGTGTTTATACAGATTAAAATGTCAAACGGTAGATTGGTTTGGTGTTTATACAGATTAAAATGTCAAACAATAGATTGGTTTGGTGTTTATACAGAATAAAATGTCAAACAATAGATTGGTTTGGTGTTTATGCAGATTAAAATATCAAACAATAGATTGGTTTGGTGTTTATACAGATTAAAATGTCAAAAAACAGATTGGTTTGGTGTTTATACAGAATAAAATGTCAAACAATAGATTGGTTTGGTGTTTATACAGAATAAAATGTCAAACAATAGATTGGTTTGGTGTTTATACAGATGAAAATGATCAAACAATAGATTGGTTTGGTGTTTATACAGATTAAAATGTCAAACAATAGATTGGTTTGGTGTTTATACAGATTAAAATGTCAAACAATAGATTGGATTGGTGTTTATACAGATTAAAATGATCAAACAATAGAGTGGTTTGGTGTTTATATAGATTAAAATGATCAAACAATAGATTGGTCTGGTGTTTATACAGACTAAAATGATCAAACAATAGATTGGTTTGGTGTTTATACAGATTAAAATGTCAATAGATTGGTTTGGTGTTTATATAGATTAAAATGATCAAACAATAGATTGGTCTGGTGTTTATACAGAATAAAATGTCAAACAATAGATTGGTTTGGTGTTTATACAGATTAAAATATCAAACAATAGATTGGTTTGGTGTTTATACAGATTAAAATGATCAAACAATAGATTGGTTTGGTGTTTATACAGATTAAAATATCAAACAATAGATTGGTTTGGTGTTTATACAGATTAAAATGTCAAACAATAGATTGTTTGGTGTTTATACAGATTAAAATGTCAAACAATAGATTGGTTTGGTTTTTATACAGATTAAAATGTCAAACAACAGATTGGTTTGGTGTTTATACAGATTAAAATGTCAAACAATAGATTGGTTTGGTGTTTATACAGATTAAAATGTCAAAAAACAGATTGGTTTGGTGTTTATACAGAATAAAATGTCAAACAATAGATTGGTTTGGTGTTTATACAGATTAAAATGTCAAACAATAGATTGGTTTGGTGTTTATACAGATTAAAATATCAAACAATAGATTGGTTTGGTGTTTATACAGATTAAAATGATCAAAAAATAGACTGGTTTGTTGATTATACAGATTAAAATGTCAAACAATAGATTGGTTTGGTGTTTATACAGATTAAAATGGTCAAACAATAGATTGGTTTGGTGTTTATACAGATTAAAATGTCAAACAATAGATTGTTTGGTGTTTATACAGATTAAAATGTCAAACAATAGATTGGTTTGGTTTTTATACAGATTAAAATGTCAAACAACAGATTGGTTTGGTGTTTATACAGATTAAAATGTCAAACAATAGATTGGTTTGGTGTTTATACAGATTAAAATGTCAAAAAACAGATTGGTTTGGTGTTTATACAGAATAAAATGTCAAACAATAGATTGGTTTGGTGTTTATACAGATTAAAATGTCAAACAATAGATTGGTTTGGTGTCTATACAGATTAAAATGATCAAACAATAGATTGGTTTGGTGTTTATGCAGATTAAAATGTCAAACAATAGATTAGTTTGGTGTTTATACAGATTAAAATGATCAAACAATAGATTGGTCTGGTGTTTATACAGACTAAACTGATCAAACAATAGATTGGTTTGGTGTTTATACAGATTAAAATGTCAAACAATAGATTGGTTTGGTGTTTATACAAATTAAAATGTCAAACAATAGATTGTTTGGTGTTTATACAGATTAAAATGTCAAACAATAGATTGGTTTGGTGTCTATACAGATTAAAATGATCAAACAATAGATTGGTTTGGTGTTTATGCAGATTAAAATGCCAAACAATAGATTAGTTTGGTGTTTATACAGATTAAAATGTCAAACAATAGATTGGATTGGTGTTTATACAGATTAAAATGATCAAACAATAGATTGGTTTGGTGTTTATATAGATTAAAATGATCAAACAATAGATTGGTCTGGTGTTTATACAGACTAAAATGATCAAAAAATAGATTGGTTTGGTGTTTATACAGATTAAAATGTCAAACGGTAGATTGGTTTGGTGTTTATACAGATTAAAATGTCAAACAATAGATTGGTTTGGTGTCTATACAGATTAAAATGATCAAACAATAGATTGGTTTGGTGTTTATGCAGATTAAAATGTCAAACAATAGATTAGTTTGGTGTTTATACAGATTAAAATGTCAAACAATAGATTGGATTGGTGTTTATACAGATTAAAATGATCAAACAATAGATTGGTTTGGTGTTTATATAGATTAAAATGATCAAACAATAGATTGGTCTGGTGTTTATACAGACTAAAATGATCAAAAAATAGATTGGTTTGGTGTTTATACAGATTAAAATGTCAAACGGTAGATTGGTTTGGTGTTTATACAGATTAAAATGTCAAACAATAGATTGGTTTGGTGTTTATACAGAATAAAATGCCAAACAATAGATTGGTTTGGTGTTTATACAGATTAAAATATCAAACAATAGATTGGTTTGGTGTTTATACAGATTAAAATGTCAAAAAACAGATTGGTTTGGTGTTTATACAGAATAAAATGTCAAACAATAGATTGGTTTGGTGTTTATACAGATTAAAATGTCAAAAAACAGATTGGTTTGGTGTTTATACAGAATAAAATGTCAAACAATAGATTGGTTTGGTGTTTATACAGATTAAAATGTCAAACAATAGATTGGTTTGGTGTTTATACAGATTAAAATGTCAAAAAACAGATTGGTTTGGTGTTTATACAGAATAAAATGTCAAACAATAGATTGGTTTGGTGTTTATACAGATTAAAATGTCAAACAATAGATTGGTTTGGTGTCTATACAGATTAAAATGATCAAACAATAGATTGGTTTGGTGTTTATGCAGATTAAAATGTCAAACAATAGATTAGTTTGGTGTTTATACAGATTAAAATGATCAAACAATAGATTGGTCTGGTGTTTATACAGACTAAACTGATCAAACAATAGATTGGTTTGGTGTTTATACAGATTAAAATGTCAAACGGTAGATTGGTTTGGTGTTTATACAGATTAAAATGTCAAACAATAGATTGGTTTGGTGTTTATACAAATTAAAATGTCAAACAATAGATTGTTTGGTGTTTATACAGATTAAAATGTCAAACAATAGATTGGTTTGGTGTCTATACAGATTAAAATGATAAAACAATAGATTGGTTTGGTGTTTATGCAGATTAAAATGCCAAATAATAGTTTAGTTTGGTGTTTATACAGATTAAAATGTCAAACAATAGATTGGATTGGTGTTTATACAGATTAAAATGATCAAACAATAGATTGGTTTGGTGTTTATATAGATTAAAATGATCAAACAATAGATTGGTCTGGTGTTTATACAGACTAAAATGATCAAAAAATAGATTGGTTTGGTGTTTATACAGATGAAAATGATCAAACAATAGATTGGTTTGGTGTTTATACAGATTAAAATGTCAAACAATAGATTGGTCTGGTGTTTATACAGATTAAAATGATCAAAAAATAGACTGGTTTGTTGATTATACAGATTAAAATGTCAAACAATAGATTGGTTTGGTGTTTATACAGATTAAAATGGTCAAACAATAGATTGGTTTGGTGTTTATACAGATTAAAATGTCAAACAATAGATTAGTTTGGTGTTTATACAAATTAAAATGTCAAACAATAGATTGTTTGGTGTTTATATAGATTAAAATGTCAAACAATAGATTGGTTTGGTTTTTATACAGATTAAAATGTCAAACAACAGATTGGTTTGGTGTTTATACAGATTAAAATGTCAAACAATAGATTGGTTTGGTGTTTATACAGATTAAAATGTCAAAAAACAGATTGGTTTGGTGTTTATACAGAATAAAATGTCAAACAATAGATTGGTTTGGTGTTTATACAGATTAAAATGTCAAACAATAGATTGGTTTGGTGTCTATACAGATTAAAATGATCAAACAATAGATTGGTTTGGTGTTTATACAGATTAAAATGTCAAACAATAGATTAGTTTGGTGTTTATACAGATTAAAATGTCAAACAATAGATTGGATTGGTGTTTATACAGATTAAAATGATCAAACAATAGATTGGTTTGGTGTTTATATAGATTAAAATGATCAAACAATAGATTGGTCTGGTGTTTATACAGACTAAAATGATCAAAAAATAGATTGGTTTGGTGTTTATACAGATTAAAATGTCAAACGGTAGATTGGTTTGGTGTTTATACAGATTAAAATGTCAAACAATAGATTGGTTTGGTGTTTATACAGAATAAAATGTCAAACAATAGATTGGTTTGGTGTTTATGCAGATTAAAATATCAAACAATAGATTGGTTTGGTGTTTATACAGATTAAAATGTCAAAAAACAGATTGGTTTGGTGTTTATACAGAATAAAATGTCAAACAATAGATTGGTTTGGTGTTTATACAGAATAAAATGTCAAACAATAGATTGGTTTGGTGTTTATACAGATGAAAATGATCAAACAATAGATTGGTTTGGTGTTTATACAGATTAAAATGTCAAACAATAGATTGGTTTGGTGTTTATACAGATTAAAATGTCAAACAATAGATTGGATTGGTGTTTATACAGATTAAAATGATCAAACAATAGAGTGGTTTGGTGTTTATATAGATTAAAATGATCAAACAATAGATTGGTCTGGTGTTTATACAGACTAAAATGATCAAACAATAGATTGGTTTGGTGTTTATACAGATTAAAATGTCAATAGATTGGTTTGGTGTTTATATAGATTAAAATGATCAAACAATAGATTGGTCTGGTGTTTATACAGAATAAAATGTCAAACAATAGATTGGTTTGGTGTTTATACAGATTAAAATATCAAACAATAGATTGGTTTGGTGTTTATACAGATTAAAATGATCAAACAATAGATTGGTTTGGTGTTTATACAGATTAAAATATCAAACAATAGATTGGTTTGGTGTTTATACAGATTAAAATGTCAAACAATAGATTGTTTGGTGTTTATACAGATTAAAATGTCAAACAATAGATTGGTTTGGTTTTTATACAGATTAAAATGTCAAACAACAGATTGGTTTGGTGTTTATACAGATTAAAATGTCAAACAATAGATTGGTTTGGTGTTTATACAGATTAAAATGTCAAAAAACAGATTGGTTTGGTGTTTATACAGAATAAAATGTCAAACAATAGATTGGTTTGGTGTTTATACAGATTAAAATGTCAAACAATAGATTGGTTTGGTGTTTATACAGATTAAAATATCAAACAATAGATTGGTTTGGTGTTTATACAGATTAAAATGATCAAAAAATAGACTGGTTTGTTGATTATACAGATTAAAATGTCAAACAATAGATTGGTTTGGTGTTTATACAGATTAAAATGGTCAAACAATAGATTGGTTTGGTGTTTATACAGATTAAAATGTCAAACAATAGATTGTTTGGTGTTTATACAGATTAAAATGTCAAACAATAGATTGGTTTGGTTTTTATACAGATTAAAATGTCAAACAACAGATTGGTTTGGTGTTTATACAGATTAAAATGTCAAACAATAGATTGGTTTGGTGTTTATACAGATTAAAATGTCAAAAAACAGATTGGTTTGGTGTTTATACAGAATAAAATGTCAAACAATAGATTGGTTTGGTGTTTATACAGATTAAAATGTCAAACAATAGATTGGTTTGGTGTCTATACAGATTAAAATGATCAAACAATAGATTGGTTTGGTGTTTATGCAGATTAAAATGTCAAACAATAGATTAGTTTGGTGTTTATACAGATTAAAATGATCAAACAATAGATTGGTCTGGTGTTTATACAGACTAAACTGATCAAACAATAGATTGGTTTGGTGTTTATACAGATTAAAATGTCAAACAATAGATTGGTTTGGTGTTTATACAAATTAAAATGTCAAACAATAGATTGTTTGGTGTTTATACAGATTAAAATGTCAAACAATAGATTGGTTTGGTGTCTATACAGATTAAAATGATCAAACAATAGATTGGTTTGGTGTTTATGCAGATTAAAATGCCAAACAATAGATTAGTTTGGTGTTTATACAGATTAAAATGTCAAACAATAGATTGGATTGGTGTTTATACAGATTAAAATGATCAAACAATAGATTGGTTTGGTGTTTATATAGATTAAAATGATCAAACAATAGATTGGTCTGGTGTTTATACAGACTAAAATGATCAAAAAATAGATTGGTTTGGTGTTTATACAGATTAAAATGTCAAACGGTAGATTGGTTTGGTGTTTATACAGATTAAAATGTCAAACAATAGATTGGTTTGGTGTCTATACAGATTAAAATGATCAAACAATAGATTGGTTTGGTGTTTATGCAGATTAAAATGTCAAACAATAGATTAGTTTGGTGTTTATACAGATTAAAATGTCAAACAATAGATTGGATTGGTGTTTATACAGATTAAAATGATCAAACAATAGATTGGTTTGGTGTTTATATAGATTAAAATGATCAAACAATAGATTGGTCTGGTGTTTATACAGACTAAAATGATCAAAAAATAGATTGGTTTGGTGTTTATACAGATTAAAATGTCAAACGGTAGATTGGTTTGGTGTTTATACAGATTAAAATGTCAAACAATAGATTGGTTTGGTGTTTATACAGAATAAAATGCCAAACAATAGATTGGTTTGGTGTTTATACAGATTAAAATATCAAACAATAGATTGGTTTGGTGTTTATACAGATTAAAATGTCAAAAAACAGATTGGTTTGGTGTTTATACAGAATAAAATGTCAAACAATAGATTGGTTTGGTGTTTATACAGAATAAAATGTCAAACAATAGATTGGTTTGGTGTTTATACAGATGAAAATGATCAAACAATAGATTGGTTTGGTGTTTATACAGATTAAAATGTCAAACAATAGATTGGTTTGGTGTTTATACAGATTAAAATGTCAAACAATAGATTGGATTGGTGTTTATACAGATTAAAATGATCAAACAATAGATTGGTTTGGTGTTTATATAGATTAAAATGATCAAACAATAGATTGGTCTGGTGTTTATACAGACTAAAATGATCAAACAATAGATTGGTTTGGTGTTTATACAGATTAAAATGTCAATAGATTGGTCTGGTGTTTATACAGACTAAAATGATCAAAAAATAGATTGGTTTGGTGTTTATACAGATTAAAATGTCAAACGGTAGATTGGTTTGGTGTTTATACAGATTAAAATGTCAAACAATAGATTGGTTTGGTGTTTATACAGAATAAAATGTCAAACAATAGATTGGTTTGGTGTTTATGCAGATTAAAATATCAAACAATAGATTGGTTTGGTGTTTATACAGATTAAAATGTCAAAAAACAGATTGGTTTGGTGTTTATACAGAATAAAATGTCAAACAATAGATTGGTTTGGTGTTTATACAGAATAAAATGTCAAACAATAGATTGGTTTGGTGTTTATACAGATGAAAATGATCAAACAATAGATTGGTTTGGTGTTTATACAGATTAAAATGTCAAACAATAGATTGGTTTGGTGTTTATACAGATTAAAATGTCAAACAATAGATTGGATTGGTGTTTATACAGATTAAAATGATCAAACAATAGAGTGGTTTGGTGTTTATATAGATTAAAATGATCAAACAATAGATTGGTCTGGTGTTTATACAGACTAAAATGATCAAACAATAGATTGGTTTGGTGTTTATACAGATTAAAATGTCAATAGATTGGTTTGGTGTTTATATAGATTAAAATGATCAAACAATAGATTGGTCTGGTGTTTATACAGAATAAAATGTCAAACAATAGATTGGTTTGGTGTTTATACAGATTAAAATATCAAACAATAGATTGGTTTGGTGTTTATACAGATTAAAATGATCAAACAATAGATTGGTTTGGTGTTTATACAGATTAAAATATCAAACAATAGATTGGTTTGGTGTTTATACAGATTAAAATGTCAAACAATAGATTGTTTGGTGTTTATACAGATTAAAATGTCAAACAATAGATTGGTTTGGTTTTTATACAGATTAAAATGTCAAACAACAGATTGGTTTGGTGTTTATACAGATTAAAATGTCAAACAATAGATTGGTTTGGTGTTTATACAGATTAAAATGTCAAAAAACAGATTGGTTTGGTGTTTATACAGAATAAAATGTCAAACAATAGATTGGTTTGGTGTTTATACAGATTAAAATGTCAAACAATAGATTGGTTTGGTGTTTATACAGATTAAAATATCAAACAATAGATTGGTTTGGTGTTTATACAGATTAAAATGATCAAAAAATAGACTGGTTTGTTGATTATACAGATTAAAATGTCAAACAATAGATTGGTTTGGTGTTTATACAGATTAAAATGGTCAAACAATAGATTGGTTTGGTGTTTATACAGATTAAAATGTCAAACAATAGATTGTTTGGTGTTTATACAGATTAAAATGTCAAACAAT
Source organism: Bathymodiolus brooksi (assembly GCA_963680875.1). Classification (NCBI taxonomy): domain Eukaryota; kingdom Metazoa; phylum Mollusca; class Bivalvia; order Mytilida; family Modiolidae; genus Bathymodiolus; species Bathymodiolus brooksi. Next base: position 6,472,951 of record OY804580.1, on the reverse strand, counting down.
AGATTGGTTTGGTTTTTATACAGATTAAAATGTCAAACAACAGATTGGTTTGGTGTTTATACAGATTAAAATGTCAAACAATAGATTGGTTTGGTGTTTATACAGATTAAAATGTCAAAAAACAGATTGGTTTGGTGTTTATACAGAATAAAATGTCAAACAATAGATTGGTTTGGTGTTTATACAGATTAAAATGTCAAACAATAGATTGGTTTGGTGTCTATACAGATTAAAATGATCAAACAATAGATTGGTTTGGTGTTTATGCAGATTAAAATGTCAAACAATAGATTAGTTTGGTGTTTATACAGATTAAAATGATCAAACAATAGATTGGTCTGGTGTTTATACAGACTAAACTGATCAAACAATAGATTGGTTTGGTGTTTATACAGATTAAAATGTCAAACAATAGATTGGTTTGGTGTTTATACAAATTAAAATGTCAAACAATAGATTGTTTGGTGTTTATACAGATTAAAATGTCAAACAATAGATTGGTTTGGTGTCTATACAGATTAAAATGATCAAACAATAGATTGGTTTGGTGTTTATGCAGATTAAAATGCCAAACAATAGATTAGTTTGGTGTTTATACAGATTAAAATGTCAAACAATAGATTGGATTGGTGTTTATACAGATTAAAATGATCAAACAATAGATTGGTTTGGTGTTTATATAGATTAAAATGATCAAACAATAGATTGGTCTGGTGTTTATACAGACTAAAATGATCAAAAAATAGATTGGTTTGGTGTTTATACAGATTAAAATGTCAAACGGTAGATTGGTTTGGTGTTTATACAGATTAAAATGTCAAACAATAGATTGGTTTGGTGTCTATACAGATTAAAATGATCAAACAATAGATTGGTTTGGTGTTTATGCAGATTAAAATGTCAAACAATAGATTAGTTTGGTGTTTATACAGATTAAAATGTCAAACAATAGATTGGATTGGTGTTTATACAGATTAAAATGATCAAACAATAGATTGGTTTGGTGTTTATATAGATTAAAATGATCAAACAATAGATTGGTCTGGTGTTTATACAGACTAAAATGATCAAAAAATAGATTGGTTTGGTGTTTATACAGATTAAAATGTCAAACGGTAGATTGGTTTGGTGTTTATACAGATTAAAATGTCAAACAATAGATTGGTTTGGTGTTTATACAGAATAAAATGCCAAACAATAGATTGGTTTGGTGTTTATACAGATTAAAATATCAAACAATAGATTGGTTTGGTGTTTATACAGATTAAAATGTCAAAAAACAGATTGGTTTGGTGTTTATACAGAATAAAATGTCAAACAATAGATTGGTTTGGTGTTTATACAGAATAAAATGTCAAACAATAGATTGGTTTGGTGTTTATACAGATGAAAATGATCAAACAATAGATTGGTTTGGTGTTTATACAGATTAAAATGTCAAACAATAGATTGGTTTGGTGTTTATACAGATTAAAATGTCAAACAATAGATTGGATTGGTGTTTATACAGATTAAAATGATCAAACAATAGATTGGTTTGGTGTTTATATAGATTAAAATGATCAAACAATAGATTGGTCTGGTGTTTATACAGACTAAAATGATCAAACAATAGATTGGTTTGGTGTTTATACAGATTAAAATGTCAATAGATTGGTTTGGTGTTTATATAGATTAAAATGATCAAACAATAGATTGGTCTGGTGTTTATACAGAATAAAATGTCAAACAATAGATTGGTTTGGTGTTTATACAGATGAAAATGATCAAACAATAGAATGGTTTGGTGTTTATACAGATTAAAATGATCAAACAATAGATTGGTTTGGTGTTAATACAGATTAAAATGTCAAACAATAGATTGGATTGGTGTTTATACAGATTAAAATGATCAAACAATAGATTGGTTTGGTGTTTATATAGATTAAAATGATCAAACAATAGATTGGTCTGGTGTTTATACAGACTAAAATGATCAAAAAATAGATTGGTTTGGTGTTTATACAGATTAAAATGTCAAACGGTAGATTGGTTTGGTGTTTATACAGATTAAAATGTCAAACAATAGATTGGTTTGGTGTTTATACAGATTAAAATTTCAAACAATAGATTGGTTTGGTGTTTATACAGATTAAAATATCAAACAATAGATTGGTTTGGTGTTTATACAGATTAAAATGTCAAAAAACAGATTGGTTTGGTGTTTATACAGAATAAAATGTCAAACAATAGATTGGTTTGGTGTTTATACAGATTAAAATGTCAATAGATTGGTTTGGTGTTTATATAGATTAAAATGATCAAACAATAGATTGGTCTGGTGTTTATACAGAATAAAATGTCAAACAATAGATTGGTTTGGTGTTTATACAGATGAAAATGATCAAACAATAGAATGGTTTGGTGTTTATACAGATTAAAATGATCAAACAATAGATTGGTTTGGTGTTAATACAGATTAAAATGTCAAACAATAGATTGGATTGGTGTTTATACAGATTAAAATGATCAAACAATAGATTGGTTTGGTGTTTATATAGATTAAAATGATCAAACAATAGATTGGTTTGGTGTTTATACAGATTAAAATGTCAAACAATAGATTGGTTTGGTGTTTATACAGATTGGAATGATCAAACAATAGATTGGTTTGGTGTTTATACAGATTAAAATGTCAAACAATAGATTGGTTTGGTGTTTATACAGATTAAAATATCAAACAATAGATTGGTTTGGTGTTTATACAGATTAAAATGATCAAAAAATAGATTGGTTTGTTGATTATACAGATTAAAATGTCAAACAATAGATTGGTTTGGTGTTTATACAGATTAAAATGGTCAAACAATAGATTGGTTTGGTGTTTATACAGATTAAAATGTCAAACAATAGATTGTTTGGTGTTTATACAGATTAAAATGTCAAACAATAGATTGGTTTGGTTTTTATACAGATTAAAATGTCAAACAACAGATTGGTTTGGTGTTTATACAGATTAAAATGTCAAACAATAGATTGGTTTGGTGTTTATACAGATTAAAATGTCAAAAAACAGATTGGTTTGGTGTTTATACAGAATAAAATGTCAAACAATAGATTGGTTTGGTGTTTATACAGATTAAAATGTCAAACAATAGATTGGTTTGGTGTCTATACAGATTAAAATGATCAAACAATAGATTGGTTTGGTGTTTATGCAGATTAAAATGTCAAACAATAGATTAGTTTGGTGTTTATACAGATTAAAATGATCAAACAATAGATTGGTCTGGTGTTTATACAGACTAAACTGATCAAACAATAGATTGGTTTGGTGTTTATACAGATTAAAATGTCAAACGGTAGATTGGTTTGGTGTTTATATAGATTAAAATGTCAAACAATAGATTGGTTTGGTGTTTATACAAATTAAAATGTCAAACAATAGATTGTTTGGTGTTTATACAGATTAAAATGTCAAACAATAGATTGGTTTGGTGTCTATACAGATTAAAATGATAAAACAATAGATTGGTTTGGTGTTTATGCAGATTAAAATGCCAAATAATAGATTAGTTTGGTGTTTATACAGATTAAAATGTCAAACAATAGATTGGATTGGTGTTTATACAGATTAAAATGATCAAACAATAGATTGGTTTGGTGTTTATATAGATTAAAATGATCAAACAATAGATTGGTCTGGTGTTTATACAGACTAAAATGATCAAAAAATAGATTGGTTTGGTGTTTATACAGATGAAAATGATCAAACAATAGATTGGTTTGGTGTTTATACAGATTAAAATGTCAAACAATAGATTGGTCTGGTGTTTATATAGATTAAAATGATCAAAAAATAGACTGGTTTGTTGATTATACAGATTAAAATGTCAAACAATAGATTGGTTTGGTGTTTATACAGATTAAAATGGTCAAACAATAGATTGGTTTGGTGTTTATACAGATTAAAATGTCAAACAATAGATTAGTTTGGTGTTTATACAAATTAAAATGTCAAACAATAGATTGTTTGGTGTTTATACAGATTAAAATGTCAAACAATAGATTGGTTTGGTTTTTATACAGATTAAAAAAATGTCAAACAACAGATTGGTTTGGTGTTTATACAGATTAAAATGTCAAACAATAGATTGGTTTGGTGTTTATACAGATTAAAATGTCAAAAAACAGATTGGTTTGGTGTTTATACAGAATAAAATGTCAAACAATAGATTGGTTTGGTGTTTATACAGATTAAAATGTCAAACAATAGATTGGTTTGGTGTCTATACAGATTAAAATGATCAAACAATAGATTGGTTTGGTGTTTATGCAGATTAAAATGTCAAACAATAGATTAGTTTGGTGTTTATACAGATTAAAATGTCAAACAATAGATTGGATTGGTGTTTATACAGATTAAAATGATCAAACAATAGATTGGTTTGGTGTTTATATAGATTAAAATGATCAAACAATAGATTGGTCTGGTGTTTATACAGACTAAAATGATCAAAAAATAGATTGGTTTGGTGTTTATACAGATTAAAATGTCAAACGGTAGATTGGTTTGGTGTTTATACAGATTAAAATGTCAAACAATAGATTGGTTTGGTGTTTATACAGAATAAAATGTCAAACAATAGATTGGTTTGGTGTTTATACAGATTAAAATATCAAACAATAGATTGGTTTGGTGTTTATACAGATTAAAATGTCAAAAAACAGATTGGTTTGGTGTTTATACAGAATAAAATGTCAAACAATAGATTGGTTTGGTGTTTATACAGAATAAAATGTCAAACAATAGATTGGTTTGGTGTTTATACAGATGAAAATGATCAAACAATAGATTGGTTTGGTGTTTATACAGATTAAAATGTCAAACAATAGATTGGTTTGGTGTTTATACAGATTAAAATGTCAAACAATAGATTGGATTGGTGTTTATACAGATTAAAATGATCAAACAATAGAGTGGTTTGGTGTTTATATAGATTAAAATGATCAAACAATAGATTGGTCTGGTGTTTATACAGACTAAAATGATCAAACAATAGATTGGTTTGGTGTTTATACAGATTAAAATGATCAAACAATAGAATGGTTTGGTGTTTATACAGATTAAAATGATCAAACAATAGATTGGTTTGGTGTTAATACAGATTAAAATGTCAAACAATAGATTGGATTGGTGTTTATACAGATTAAAATGATCAAACAATAGATTGGTTTGGTGTTTATATAGATTAAAATGATCAAACAATAGATTGGTTTGGTGTTTATACAGATTAAAATGTCAAACAATAGATTGGTTTGGTGTTTATACAGATTGGAATGATCAAACAATAGATTGGTTTGGTGTTTATACAGATTAAAATGTCAAACAATAGATTGGTTTGGTGTTTATACAGATTAAAATATCAAACAATAGATTGGTTTGGTGTTTATACAGATTAAAATGATCAAAAAATAGACTGGTTTGTTGATTATACAGATTAAAATGTCAAACAATAGATTGGTTTGGTGTTTATACAGATTAAAATGGTCAAACAATAGATTGGTTTGGTGTTTATACAGATTAAAATGTCAAACAATAGATTGTTTGGTGTTTATACAGATTAAAATGTCAAACAATAGATTGGTTTGGTTTTTATACAGATTAAAATGTCAAACAACAGATTGGTTTGGTGTTTATACAGATTAAAATGTCAAACAATAGATTGGTTTGGTGTTTATACAGATTAAAATGTCAAAAAACAGATTGGTTTGGTGTTTATACAGAATAAAATGTCAAACAATAGATTGGTTTGGTGTTTATACAGATTAAAATGTCAAACAATAGATTGGTTTGGTGTCTATACAGATTAAAATGATCAAACAATAGATTGGTTTGGTTTTTATACAGATTAAAATGTCAAACAACAGATTGGTTTGGTGTTTATACAGATTAAAATGTCAAACAATAGATTGGTTTGGTGTTTATACAGATTAAAATGTCAAAAAACAGATTGGTTTGGTGTTTATACAGAATAAAATGTCAAACAATAGATTGGTTTGGTGTTTATACAGATTAAAATGTCAAACAATAGATTGGTTTGGTGTCTATACAGATTAAAATGATCAAACAATAGATTGGTTTGGTGTTTATGCAGATTAAAATGTCAAACAATAGATTAGTTTGGTGTTTATACAGATTAAAATGATCAAACAATAGATTGGTCTGGTGTTTATACAGACTAAACTGATCAAACAATAGATTGGTTTGGTGTTTATACAGATTAAAATGTCAAACGGTAGATTGGTTTGGTGTTTATACAGATTAAAATGTCAAACAATAGATTGGTTTGGTGTTTATACAAATTAAAATGTCAAACAATAGATTGTTTGGTGTTTATACAGATTAAAATGTCAAACAATAGATTGGTTTGGTGTCTATACAGATTAAAATGATAAAACAATAGATTGGTTTGGTGTTTATGCAGATTAAAATGCCAAATAATAGATTAGTTTGGTGTTTATACAGATTAAAATGTCAAACAATAGATTGGATTGGTGTTTATACAGATTAAAATGATCAAACAATAGATTGGTTTGGTGTTTATATAGATTAAAATGATCAAACAATAGATTGGTCTGGTGTTTATACAGACTAAAATGATCAAAAAATAGATTGGTTTGGTGTTTATACAGATGAAAATGATCAAACAATAGATTGGTTTGGTGTTTATACAGATTAAAATGTCAAACAATAGATTGGTCTGGTGTTTATACAGATTAAAATGATCAAAAAATAGACTGGTTTGTTGATTATACAGATTAAAATGTCAAACAATAGATTGGTTTGGTGTTTATACAGATTAAAATGGTCAAACAATATATTGGTTTGGTGTTTATACAGATTAAAATGTCAAACAATAGATTAGTTTGGTGTTTATACAAATTAAAATGTCAAACAATAGATTGTTTGGTGTTTATATAGATTAAAATGTCAAACAATAGATTGGTTTGGTTTTTATACAGATTAAAATGTCAAACAACAGATTGGTTTGGTGTTTATACAGATTAAAATGTCAAACAATAGATTGGTTTGGTGTTTATACAGATTAAAATGTCAAAAAACAGATTGGTTTGGTGTTTATACAGAATAAAATGTCAAACAATAGATTGGTTTGGTGTTTATACAGATTAAAATGTCAAACAATAGATTGGTTTGGTGTCTATACAGATTAAAATGATCAAACAATAGATTGGTTTGGTGTTTATGCAGATTAAAATGTCAAACAATAGATTAGTTTGGTGTTTATACAGATTAAAATGTCAAACAATAGATTGGATTGGTGTTTATACAGATTAAAATGATCAAACAATAGATTGGTTTGGTGTTTATATAGATTAAAATGATCAAACAATAGATTGGTCTGGTGTTTATACAGACTAAAATGATCAAAAAATAGATTGGTTTGGTGTTTATACAGATTAAAATGTCAAACGGTAGATTGGTTTGGTGTTTATACAGATTAAAATGTCAAACAATAGATTGGTTTGGTGTTTATACAGAATAAAATGTCAAACAATAGATTGGTTTGGTGTTTATACAGATTAAAATATCAAACAATAGATTGGTTTGGTGTTTATACAGATTAAAATGTCAAAAAACAGATTGGTTTGGTGTTTATACAGAATAAAATGTCAAACAATAGATTGGTTTGGTGTTTATACAGAATAAAATGTCAAACAATAGATTGGTTTGGTGTTTATACAGATGAAAATGATCAAACAATAGATTGGTTTGGTGTTTATACAGATTAAAATGTCAAACAATAGATTGGTTTGGTGTTTATACAGATTAAAATGTCAAACAATAGATTGGATTGGTGTTTATACAGATTAAAATGATCAAACAATAGAGTGGTTTGGTGTTTATATAGATTAAAATGATCAAACAATAGATTGGTCTGGTGTTTATACAGACTAAAATGATCAAACAATAGATTGGTTTGGTGTTTATACAGATTAAAATGTCAATAGATTGGTTTGGTGTTTATATAGATTAAAATGATCAAACAATAGATTGGTCTGGTGTTTATACAGAATAAAATGTCAAACAATAGATTGGTTTGGTGTTTATACAGATGAAAATGATCAAACAATAGAATGGTTTGGTGTTTATACAGATTAAAATGATCAAACAATAGATTGGTTTGGTGTTAATACAGATTAAAATGTCAAACAATAGATTGGATTGGTGTTTATACAGATTAAAATGATCAAACAATAGATTGGTTTGGTGTTTATATAGATTAAAATGATCAAACAATAGATTGGTTTGGTGTTTATACAGATTAAAATGTCAAACAATAGATTGGTTTGGTGTTTATACAGATTGGAATGATCAAACAATAGATTGGTTTGGTGTTTATACAGATTAAAATGTCAAACAATAGATTGGTTTGGTGTTTATACAGATTAAAATATCAAACAATAGATTGGTTTGGTGTTTATACAGATTAAAATGATCAAAAAATAGACTGGTTTGTTGATTATACAGATTAAAATGTCAAACAATAGATTGGTTTGGTGTTTATACAGATTAAAATGGTCAAACAATAGATTGGTTTGGTGTTTATACAGATTAAAATGTCAAACAATAGATTGTTTGGTGTTTATACAGATTAAAATGTCAAACAATAGATTGGTTTGGTTTTTATACAGATTAAAATGTCAAACAACAGATTGGTTTGGTGTTTATACAGATTAAAATGTCAAACAATAGATTGGTTTGGTGTTTATACAGATTAAAATGGTCAAACAATAGATTGGTTTGGTGTTTATACAGATTAAAATGTCAAACAATAGATTGTTTGGTGTTTATACAGATTAAAATGTCAAACAATAGATTGGTTTGGTTTTTATACAGATTAAAATGTCAAACAACAGATTGGTTTGGTGTTTATACAGATTAAAATGTCAAACAATAGATTGGTTTGGTGTTTATACAGATTAAAATGTCAAACAATAGATTGGTTTGGTGTTTATACAGATTAAAATGGTCAAACAATAGATTGGTTTGGTGTTTATACAGATTAAAATGTCAAACAATAGATTGTTTGGTGTTTATACAGATTAAAATGTCAAACAATAGATTGGTTTGGTTTTTATACAGATTAAAATGTCAAACAACAGATTGGTTTGGTGTTTATACAGATTAAAATGTCAAACAATAGATTGGTTTGGTGTTTATACAGATTAAAATGTCAAAAAACAGATTGGTTTGGTGTTTATACAGAATAAAATGTCAAACAATAGATTGGTTTGGTGTTTATACAGATTAAAATGTCAAACAATAGATTGGTTTGGTGTCTATACAGATTAAAATGATCAAACAATAGATTGGTTTGGTGTTTATGCAGATTAAAATGTCAAACAATAGATTAGTTTGGTGTTTATACAGATTAAAATGTCAAACAATAGATTGGATTGGTGTTTATACAGATTAAAATGATCAAACAATAGATTGGTTTGGTGTTTATATAGATTAAAATGATCAAACAATAGATTGGTCTGGTGTTTATACAGACTAAAATGATCAAAAAATAGATTGGTTTGGTGTTTATACAGATTAAAATGTCAAACGGTAGATTGGTTTGGTGTTTATACAGATTAAAATGTCAAACAATAGATTGGTTTGGTGTTTATACAGAATAAAATGTCAAACAATAGATTGGTTTGGTGTTTATACAGATTAAAATATCAAACAATAGATTGGTTTGGTGTTTATACAGATTAAAATGTCAAAAAACAGATTGGTTTGGTGTTTATACAGAATAAAATGTCAAACAATAGATTGGTTTGGTGTTTATACAGAATAAAATGTCAAACAATAGATTGGTTTGGTGTTTATACAGATGAAAATGATCAAACAATAGATTGGTTTGGTGTTTATACAGATTAAAATGTCAAACAATAGATTGGTTTGGTGTTTATACAGATTAAAATGTCAAACAATAGATTGGATTGGTGTTTATACAGATTAAAATGATCAAACAATAGATTGGTTTGGTGTTTATATAGATTAAAATGATCAAACAATAGATTGGTCTGGTGTTTATACAGACTAAAATGATCAAACAATAGATTGGTTTGGTGTTTATACAGATTAAAATGTCAATAGATTGGTTTGGTGTTTATATAGATTAAAATGATCAAACAATAGATTGGTCTGGTGTTTATACAGAATAAAATGTCAAACAATAGATTGGTTTGGTGTTTATACAGATGAAAATGATCAAACAATAGAATGGTTTGGTGTTTATACAGATTAAAATGATCAAACAATAGATTGGTTTGGTGTTAATACAGATTAAAATGTCAAACAATAGATTGGATTGGTGTTTATACAGATTAAAATGATCAAACAATAGATTGGTTTGGTGTTTATATAGATTAAAATGATCAAACAATAGATTGGTTTGGTGTTTATACAGATTAAAATGTCAAACAATAGATTGGTTTGGTGTTTATACAGATTGGAATGATCAAACAATAGATTGGTTTGGTGTTTATACAGATTAAAATGTCAAACAATAGATTGGTTTGGTGTTTATACAGATTAAAATATCAAACAATAGATTGGTTTGGTGTTTATACAGATTAAAATGATCAAAAAATAGACTGGTTTGTTGATTATACAGATTAAAATGTCAAACAATAGATTGGTTTGGTGTTTATACAGATTAAAATGGTCAAACAATAGATTGGTTTGGTGTTTATACAGATTAAAATGTCAAACAATAGATTGTTTGGTGTTTATACAGATTAAAATGTCAAACAATAGATTGGTTTGGTTTTTATACAGATTAAAATGTCAAACAACAGATTGGTTTGGTGTTTATACAGATTAAAATGTCAAACAATAGATTGGTTTGGTGTTTATACAGATTAAAATGTCAAACAATAGATTGGTTTGGTGTTTATACAGATTAAAATGGTCAAACAATAGATTGGTTTGGTGTTTATACAGATTAAAATGTCAAACAATAGATTGTTTGGTGTTTATACAGATTAAAATGTCAAACAATAGATTGGTTTGGTTTTTATACAGATTAAAATGTCAAACAACAGATTGGTTTGGTGTTTATACAGATTAAAATGTCAAACAATAGATTGGTTTGGTGTTTATACAGATTAAAATGTCAAAAAACAGATTGGTTTGGTGTTTATACAGAATAAAATGTCAAACAATAGATTGGTTTGGTGTTTATACAGATTAAAATGTCAAACAATAGATTGGTTTGGTGTCTATACAGATTAAAATGATCAAACAATAGATTGGTTTGGTGTTTATGCAGATTAAAATGTCAAACAATAGATTAGTTTGGTGTTTATACAGATTAAAATGATCAAACAATAGATTGGTCTGGTGTTTATACAGACTAAACTGATCAAACAATAGATTGGTTTGGTGTTTATACAGATTAAAATGTCAAACGGTAGATTGGTTTGGTGTTTATACAGATTAAAATGTCAAACAATAGATTGGTTTGGTGTTTATACAAATTAAAATGTCAAACAATAGATTGTTTGGTGTTTATACAGATTAAAATGTCAAACAATAGATTGGTTTGGTGTCTATACAGATTAAAATGATAAAACAATAGATTGGTTTGGTGTTTATGCAGATTAAAATGCCAAATAATAGATTAGTTTGGTGTTTATACAGATTAAAATGTCAAACAATAGATTGGATTGGTGTTTATACAGATTAAAATGATCAAACAATAGATTGGTTTGGTGTTTATATAGATTAAAATGATCAAACAATAGATTGGTCTGGTGTTTATACAGACTAAAATGATCAAAAAATAGATTGGTTTGGTGTTTATACAGATGAAAATGATCAAACAATAGATTGGTTTGGTGTTTATACAGATTAAAATGTCAAACAATAGATTGGTCTGGTGTTTATACAGATTAAAATGATCAAAAAATAGACTGGTTTGTTGATTATACAGATTAAAATGTCAAACAATAGATTGGTTTGGTGTTTATACAGATTAAAATGGTCAAACAATAGATTGGTTTGGTGTTTATACAGATTAAAATGTCAAACAATAGATTAGTTTGGTGTTTATACAAATTAAAATGTCAAACAATAGATTGTTTGGTGTTTATACAGATTAAAATGTCAAACAATAGATTGGTTTGGTTTTTATACAGATTAAAATGTCAAACAACAGATTGGTTTGGTGTTTATACAGATTAAAATGTCAAACAATAGATTGGTTTGGTGTTTATACAGATTAAAATGTCAAAAAACAGATTGGTTTGGTGTTTATACAGAATAAAATGTCAAACAATAGATTGGTTTGGTGTTTATACAGATTAAAATGTCAAACAATAGATTGGTTTGGTGTCTATACAGATTAAAATGATCAAACAATAGATTGGTTTGGTGTTTATGCAGATTAAAATGTCAAACAATAGATTAGTTTGGTGTTTATACAGATTAAAATGTCAAACAATAGATTGGATTGGTGTTTATACAGATTAAAATGATCAAACAATAGATTGGTTTGGTGTTTATATAGATTAAAATGATCAAACAATAGATTGGTCTGGTGTTTATACAGACTAAAATGATCAAAAAATAGATTGGTTTGGTGTTTATACAGATTAAAATGTCAAACGGTAGATTGGTTTGGTGTTTATACAGATTAAAATGTCAAACAATAGATTGGTTTGGTGTTTATACAGAATAAAATGTCAAACAATAGATTGGTTTGGTGTTTATACAGATTAAAATATCAAACAATAGATTGGTTTGGTGTTTATACAGATTAAAATGTCAAAAAACAGATTGGTTTGGTGTTTATACAGAATAAAATGTCAAACAATAGATTGGTTTGGTGTTTATACAGAATAAAATGTCAAACAATAGATTGGTTTGGTGTTTATACAGATGAAAATGATCAAACAATAGATTGGTTTGGTGTTTATACAGATTAAAATGTCAAACAATAGATTGGTTTGGTGTTTATACAGATTAAAATGTCAAACAATAGATTGGATTGGTGTTTATACAGATTAAAATGATCAAACAATAGATTGGTTTGGTGTTTATATAGATTAAAATGATCAAACAATAGATTGGTCTGGTGTTTATACAGACTAAAATGATCAAACAATAGATTGGTTTGGTGTTTATACAGATTAAAATGTCAATAGATTGGTTTGGTGTTTATATAGATTAAAATGATCAAACAATAGATTGGTCTGGTGTTTATACAGAATAAAATGTCAAACAATAGATTGGTTTGGTGTTTATACAGATGAAAATGATCAAACAATAGAATGGTTTGGTGTTTATACAGATTAAAATGATCAAACAATAGATTGGTTTGGTGTTAATACAGATTAAAATGTCAAACAATAGATTGGATTGGTGTTTATACAGATTAAAATGATCAAACAATAGATTGGTTTGGTGTTTATATAGATTAAAATGATCAAACAATAGATTGGTTTGGTGTTTATACAGATTAAAATGTCAAACAATAGATTGGTTTGGTGTTTATACAGATTGGAATGATCAAACAATAGATTGGTTTGGTGTTTATACAGATTAAAATGTCAAACAATAGATTGGTTTGGTGTTTATACAGATTAAAATATCAAACAATAGATTGGTTTGGTGTTTATACAGATTAAAATGATCAAAAAATAGACTGGTTTGTTGATTATACAGATTAAAATGTCAAACAATAGATTGGTTTGGTGTTTATACAGATTAAAATGGTCAAACAATAGATTGGTTTGGTGTTTATACAGATTAAAATGTCAAACAATAGATTGTTTGGTGTTTATACAGATTAAAATGTCAAACAATAGATTGGTTTGGTTTTTATACAGATTAAAATGTCAAACAACAGATTGGTTTGGTGTTTATACAGATTAAAATGTCAAACAATAGATTGGTTTGGTGTTTATACAGATTAAAATGTCAAAAAACAGATTGGTTTGGTGTTTATACAGAATAAAATGTCAAACAATAGATTGGTTTGGTGTTTATACAGATTAAAATGTCAAACAATAGATTGGTTTGGTGTCTATACAGATTAAAATGATCAAACAATAGATTGGTTTGGTGTTTATGCAGATTAAAATGTCAAACAATAGATTAGTTTGGTGTTTATACAGATTAAAATGATCAAACAATAGATTGGTCTGGTGTTTATACAGACTAAACTGATCAAACAATAGATTGGTTTGGTGTTTATACAGATTAAAATGTCAAACGGTAGATTGGTTTGGTGTTTATACAGATTAAAATGTCAAACAATAGATTGGTTTGGTGTTTATACAAATTAAAATGTCAAACAATAGATTGTTTGGTGTTTATACAGATTAAAATGTCAAACAATAGATTGGTTTGGTGTCTATACAGATTAAAATGATCAAACAATAGATTGGTTTGGTGTTTATGCAGATTAAAATGCCAAACAATAGATTAGTTTGGTGTTTATACAGATTAAAATGTCAAACAATAGATTGGATTGGTGTTTATACAGATTAAAATGATCAAACAATAGATTGGTTTGGTGTTTATATAGATTAAAATGATCAAACAATAGATTGGTCTGGTGTTTATACAGACTAAAATGATCAAAAAATAGATTGGTTTGGTGTTTATACAGATTAAAATGTCAAACGGTAGATTGGTTTGGTGTTTATACAGATTAAAATGTCAAACAATAGATTGGTTTGGTGTTTATACAGATTAAAATGTCAAACAATAGATTGGTTTGGTGTTTATACAGATTAAAATATCAAACAATAGATTGGTTTGGTGTTTATACAGATTAAAATGTCAAAAAACAGATTGGTTTGGTGTTTATACAGAATAAAATGTCAAACAATAGATTGGTTTGGTGTTTATACAGATTAAAATGTCAATAGATTGGTTTGGTGTTTATATAGATTAAAATGATCAAACAATAGATTGGTATGGTGTTTATACAGAATAAAATGTCAAACAATAGATTGGTTTGGTGTTTATACAGATGAAAATGATCAAACAATAGAATGGTTTGGTGTTTATACAGATTAAAATGATCAAACAATAGATTGGTTTGGTGTTAATACAGATTAAAATGTCAAACAATAGATTGGATTGGTGTTTATACAGATTAAAATGATCAAACAATAGATTGGTTTGGTGTTTATATAGATTAAAATGATCAAACAATAGATTGGTTTGGTGTTTATACAGATTAAAATGTCAAACAATAGATTGGTTTGGTGTTTATACAGATTGGAATGATCAAACAATAGATTGGTTTGGTGTTTATACAGATTAAAATGTCAAACAATAGATTGGTTTGGTGTTTATACAGATTAAAATATCAAACAATAGATTGGTTTGGTGTTTATACAGATTAAAATGATCAAAAAATAGACTGGTTTGTTGATTATACAGATTAAAATGTCAAACAATAGATTGGTTTGGTGTTTATACAGATTAAAATGGTCAAACAATAGATTGGTTTGGTGTTTATACAGATTAAAATGTCAAACAATAGATTGTTTGGTGTTTATACAGATTAAAATGTCAAACAATAGATTGGTTTGGTTTTTATACAGATTAAAATGTCAAACAACAGATTGGTTTGGTGTTTATACAGATTAAAATGTCAAACAATAGATTGGTTTGGTGTTTATACAGATTAAAATGTCAAAAAACAGATTGGTTTGGTGTTTATACAGAATAAAATGTCAAACAATAGATTGGTTTGGTGTTTATACAGATTAAAATGTCAAACAATAGATTGGTTTGGTGTCTATACAGATTAAAATGATCAAACAATAGATTGGTTTGGTGTTTATGCAGATTAAAATGTCAAACAATAGATTAGTTTGGTGTTTATACAGATTAAAATGATCAAACAATAGATTGGTCTGGTGTTTATACAGACTAAACTGATCAAACAATAGATTGGTTTGGTGTTTATACAGATTAAAATGTCAAACGGTAGATTGGTTTGGTGTTTATACAGATTAAAATGTCAAACAATAGATTGGTTTGGTGTTTATACAAATTAA
This sequence comes from Bathymodiolus brooksi, assembly GCA_963680875.1. Lineage (NCBI taxonomy): Eukaryota > Metazoa > Mollusca > Bivalvia > Mytilida > Modiolidae > Bathymodiolus > Bathymodiolus brooksi. The sequence goes on along the minus strand of OY804580.1, from coordinate 6,456,868 downwards.
AATGTCAAACAATAGATTGTTTGGTGTTTATACAGATTAAAATGTCAAACAATAGATTGGTTTGGTGTCTATACAGATTAAAATGATAAAACAATAGATTGGTTTGGTGTTTATGCAGATTAAAATGCCAAATAATAGATTAGTTTGGTGTTTATACAGATTAAAATGTCAAACAATAGATTGGATTGGTGTTTATACAGATTAAAATGATCAAACAATAGATTGGTTTGGTGTTTATATAGATTAAAATGATCAAACAATAGATTGGTCTGGTGTTTATACAGACTAAAATGATCAAAAAATAGATTGGTTTGGTGTTTATACAGATGAAAATGATCAAACAATAGATTGGTTTGGTGTTTATACAGATTAAAATGTCAAACAATAGATTGGTCTGGTGTTTATACAGATTAAAATGATCAAAAAATAGACTGGTTTGTTGATTATACAGATTAAAATGTCAAACAATAGATTGGTTTGGTGTTTATACAGATTAAAATGGTCAAACAATAGATTGGTTTGGTGTTTATACAGATTAAAATGTCAAACAATAGATTAGTTTGGTGTTTATACAAATTAAAATGTCAAACAATAGATTGTTTGGTGTTTATACAGATTAAAATGTCAAACAATAGATTGGTTTGGTTTTTATACAGATTAAAATGTCAAACAACAGATTGGTTTGGTGTTTATACAGATTAAAATGTCAAACAATAGATTGGTTTGGTGTTTATACAGATTAAAATGTCAAAAAACAGATTGGTTTGGTGTTTATACAGAATAAAATGTCAAACAATAGATTGGTTTGGTGTTTATACAGATTAAAATGTCAAACAATAGATTGGTTTGGTGTCTATACAGATTAAAATGATCAAACAATAGATTGGTTTGGTGTTTATGCAGATTAAAATGTCAAACAATAGATTAGTTTGGTGTTTATACAGATTAAAATGTCAAACAATAGATTGGATTGGTGTTTATACAGATTAAAATGATCAAACAATAGATTGGTTTGGTGTTTATATAGATTAAAATGATCAAACAATAGATTGGTCTGGTGTTTATACAGACTAAAATGATCAAAAAATAGATTGGTTTGGTGTTTATACAGATTAAAATGTCAAACGGTAGATTGGTTTGGTGTTTATACAGATTAAAATGTCAAACAATAGATTGGTTTGGTGTTTATACAGAATAAAATGTCAAACAATAGATTGGTTTGGTGTTTATACAGATTAAAATATCAAACAATAGATTGGTTTGGTGTTTATACAGATTAAAATGTCAAAAAACAGATTGGTTTGGTGTTTATACAGAATAAAATGTCAAACAATAGATTGGTTTGGTGTTTATACAGAATAAAATGTCAAACAATAGATTGGTTTGGTGTTTATACAGATGAAAATGATCAAACAATAGATTGGTTTGGTGTTTATACAGATTAAAATGTCAAACAATAGATTGGTTTGGTGTTTATACAGATTAAAATGTCAAACAATAGATTGGATTGGTGTTTATACAGATTAAAATGATCAAACAATAGAGTGGTTTGGTGTTTATATAGATTAAAATGATCAAACAATAGATTGGTCTGGTGTTTATACAGACTAAAATGATCAAACAATAGATTGGTTTGGTGTTTATACAGATTAAAATGTCAATAGATTGGTTTGGTGTTTATATAGATTAAAATGATCAAACAATAGATTGGTCTGGTGTTTATACAGAATAAAATGTCAAACAATAGATTGGTTTGGTGTTTATACAGATGAAAATGATCAAACAATAGAATGGTTTGGTGTTTATACAGATTAAAATGATCAAACAATAGATTGGTTTGGTGTTAATACAGATTAAAATGTCAAACAATAGATTGGATTGGTGTTTATACAGATTAAAATGATCAAACAATAGATTGGTTTGGTGTTTATATAGATTAAAATGATCAAACAATAGATTGGTTTGGTGTTTATACAGATTAAAATGTCAAACAATAGATTGGTTTGATGTTTATACAGATTGGAATGATCAAACAATAGATTGGTTTGGTGTTTATACAGATTAAAATGTCAAACAATAGATTGGTTTGGTGTTTATACAGATTAAAATATCAAACAATAGATTGGTTTGGTGTTTATACAGATTAAAATGATCAAAAAATAGACTGGTTTGTTGATTATACAGATTAAAATGTCAAACAATAGATTGGTTTGGTGTTTATACAGATTAAAATGGTCAAACAATAGATTGGTTTGGTGTTTATACAGATTAAAATGTCAAACAATAGATTGTTTGGTGTTTATACAGATTAAAATGTCAAACAATAGATTGGTTTGGTTTTTATACAGATTAAAATGTCAAACAACAGATTGGTTTGGTGTTTATACAGATTAAAATGTCAAACAATAGATTGGTTTGGTGTTTATACAGATTAAAATGTCAAACAATAGATTGGTTTGGTGTTTATACAGATTAAAATGGTCAAACAATAGATTGTTTGGTGTTTATACAGATTAAAATGTCAAACAATAGATTGGTTTGGTTTTTATACAGATTAAAATGTCAAACAACAGATTGGTTTGGTGTTTATACAGATTAAAATGTCAAACAATAGATTGGTTTGGTGTTTATACAGATTAAAATGTCAAAAAACAGATTGGTTTGGTGTTTATACAGAATAAAATGTCAAACAATAGATTGGTTTGGTGTTTATACAGATTAAAATGTCAAACAATAGATTGGTTTGGTGTCTATACAGATTAAAATGATCAAACAATAGATTGGTTTGGTGTTTATGCAGATTAAAATGTCAAACAATAGATTAGTTTGGTGTTTATACAGATTAAAATGTCAAACAATAGATTGGTTTGGTGTTTATATAGATTAAAATGATCAAACAATAGATTGGTCTGGTGTTTATACAGACTAAAATGATCAAAAAATAGATTGGTTTGGTGTTTATACAGATTAAAATGTCAAACGGTAGATTGGTTTGGTGTTTATACAGATTAAAATGTCAAACAATAGATTGGTTTGGTGTTTATACAGAATAAAATGTCAAACAATAGATTGGTTTGGTGTTTATACAGATTAAAATATCAAACAATAGATTGGTTTGGTGTTTATACAGATTAAAATGTCAAAAAACAGATTGGTTTGGTGTTTATACAGAATAAAATGTCAAACAATAGATTGGTTTGGTGTTTATACAGAATAAAATGTCAAACAATAGATTGGTTTGGTGTTTATACAGATGAAAATGATCAAACAATAGATTGGTTTGGTGTTTATACAGATTAAAATGTCAAACAATAGATTGGTTTGGTGTTTATACAGATTAAAATGTCAAACAATAGATTGGATTGGTGTTTATACAGATTAAAATGATCAAACAATAGATTGGTTTGGTGTTTATATAGATTAAAATGATCAAACAATAGATTGGTCTGGTGTTTATACAGACTAAAATGATCAAACAATAGATTGGTTTGGTGTTTATACAGATTAAAATGTCAATAGATTGGTTTGGTGTTTATATAGATTAAAATGATCAAACAATAGATTGGTCTGGTGTTTATACAGAATAAAATGTCAAACAATAGATTGGTTTGGTGTTTATACAGATGAAAATGATCAAACAATAGAATGGTTTGGTGTTTATACAGATTAAAATGATCAAACAATAGATTGGTTTGGTGTTAATACAGATTAAAATGTCAAACAATAGATTGGATTGGTGTTTATACAGATTAAAATGATCAAACAATAGATTGGTTTGGTGTTTATATAGATTAAAATGATCAAACAATAGATTGGTTTGGTGTTTATACAGATTAAAATGTCAAACAATAGATTGGATTGGTGTTTATACAGATTAAAATGATCAAACAATAGATTGGTTTGGTGTTTATATAGATTAAAATGATCAAACAATAGATTGGTCTGGTGTTTATACAGACTAAAATGATCAAAAAATAGATTGGTTTGGTGTTTATACAGATTAAAATGTCAAACGGTAGATTGGTTTGGTGTTTATACAGATTAAAATGTCAAACAATAGATTGGTTTGGTGTTTATACAGATTAAAATGGTCAAACAATAGATTGGTTTGGTGTTTATACAGATTAAAATGTCAAACAATAGATTGTTTGGTGTTTATACAGATTAAAATGTCAAACAATAGATTGGTTTGGTTTTTATACAGATTAAAATATCAAACAATAGATTGGTTTGGTGTTTATACAGATTAAAATGTCAAAAAACAGATTGGTTTGGTGTTTATACAGAATAAAATGTCAAACAATAGATTGGTTTGGTGTTTATACAGATTAAAATGTCAATAGATTGGTTTGGTGTTTATATAGATTAAAATGATCAAACAATAGATTGGTATGGTGTTTATACAGAATAAAATGTCAAACAATAGATTGGTTTGGTGTTTATACAGATGAAAATGATCAAACAATAGAATGGTTTGGTGTTTATACAGATTAAAATGATCAAACAATAGATTGGTTTGGTGTTAATACAGATTAAAATGTCAAACAATAGATTGGATTGGTGTTTATACAGATTAAAATGATCAAACAATAGATTGGTTTGGTGTTTATATAGATTAAAATGATCAAACAATAGATTGGTTTGGTGTTTATACAGATTAAAATGTCAAACAATAGATTGGTTTGGTGTTTATACAGATTGGAATGATCAAACAATAGATTGGTTTGGTGTTTATACAGATTAAAATGTCAAACAATAGATTGGTTTGGTGTTTATACAGATTAAAATATCAAACAATAGATTGGTTTGGTGTTTATACAGATTAAAATGATCAAAAAATAGACTGGTTTGTTGATTATACAGATTAAAATGTCAAACAATAGATTGGTTTGGTGTTTATACAGATTAAAATGGTCAAACAATAGATTGGTTTGGTGTTTATACAGATTAAAATGTCAAACAATAGATTGTTTGGTGTTTATACAGATTAAAATGTCAAACAATAGATTGGTTTGGTTTTTATACAGATTAAAATGTCAAACAACAGATTGGTTTGGTGTTTATACAGATTAAAATGTCAAACAATAGATTGGTTTGGTGTTTATACAGATTAAAATGTCAAAAAACAGATTGGTTTGGTGTTTATACAGAATAAAATGTCAAACAATAGATTGGTTTGGTGTTTATACAGATTAAAATGTCAAACAATAGATTGGTTTGGTGTCTATACAGATTAAAATGATCAAACAATAGATTGGTTTGGTGTTTATGCAGATTAAAATGTCAAACAATAGATTAGTTTGGTGTTTATACAGATTAAAATGATCAAACAATAGATTGGTCTGGTGTTTATACAGACTAAACTGATCAAACAATAGATTGGTTTGGTGTTTATACAGATTAAAATGTCAAACGGTAGATTGGTTTGGTGTTTATACAGATTAAAATGTCAAACAATAGATTGGTTTGGTGTTTATACAAATTAAAATGTCAAACAATAGATTGTTTGGTGTTTATACAGATTAAAATGTCAAACAATAGATTGGTTTGGTGTCTATACAGATTAAAATGATAAAACAATAGATTGGTTTGGTGTTTATGCAGATTAAAATGCCAAATAATAGATTAGTTTGGTGTTTATACAGATTAAAATGTCAAACAATAGATTGGATTGGTGTTTATACAGATTAAAATGATCAAACAATAGATTGGTTTGGTGTTTATATAGATTAAAATGATCAAACAATAGATTGGTCTGGTGTTTATACAGACTAAAATGATCAAAAAATAGATTGGTTTGGTGTTTATACAGATGAAAATGATCAAACAATAGATTGGTTTGGTGTTTATACAGATTAAAATGTCAAACAATAGATTGGTCTGGTGTTTATACAGATTAAAATGATCAAAAAATAGACTGGTTTGTTGATTATACAGATTAAAATGTCAAACAATAGATTGGTTTGGTGTTTATACAGATTAAAATGGTCAAACAATAGATTGGTTTGGTGTTTATACAGATTAAAATGTCAAACAATAGATTAGTTTGGTGTTTATACAAATTAAAATGTCAAACAATAGATTGTTTGGTGTTTATACAGATTAAAATGTCAAACAATAGATTGGTTTGGTTTTTATACAGATTAAAATGTCAAACAACAGATTGGTTTGGTGTTTATACAGATTAAAATGTCAAACAATAGATTGGTTTGGTGTTTATACAGATTAAAATGTCAAAAAACAGATTGGTTTGGTGTTTATACAGAATAAAATGTCAAACAATAGATTGGTTTGGTGTTTATACAGATTAAAATGTCAAACAATAGATTGGTTTGGTGTCTATACAGATTAAAATGATCAAACAATAGATTGGTTTGGTGTTTATGCAGATTAAAATGTCAAACAATAGATTAGTTTGGTGTTTATACAGATTAAAATGTCAAACAACAGATTGGTTTGGTGTTTATACAGATTAAAATGTCAAACAATAGATTGGTTTGGTGTTTATACAGATTAAAATGTCAAAAAACAGATTGGTTTGGTGTTTATACAGAATAAAATGTCAAACAATAGATTGGTTTGGTGTTTATACAGATTAAAATGTCAAACAATAGATTGGTTTGGTGTCTATACAGATTAAAATGATCAAACAATAGATTGGTTTGGTGTTTATGCAGATTAAAATGTCAAACAATAGATTAGTTTGGTGTTTATACAGATTAAAATGATCAAACAATAGATTGGTCTGGTGTTTATACAGACTAAACTGATCAAACAATAGATTGGTTTGGTGTTTATACAGATTAAAATGTCAAACGGTAGATTGGTTTGGTGTTTATACAGATTAAAATGTCAAACAATAGATTGGTTTGGTGTTTATACAAATTAAAATGTCAAACAATAGATTGTTTGGTGTTTATACAGATTAAAATGTCAAACAATAGATTGGTTTGGTGTCTATACAGATTAAAATGATAAAACAATAGATTGGTTTGGTGTTTATGCAGATTAAAATGCCAAATAATAGATTAGTTTGGTGTTTATACAGATTAAAATGTCAAACAATAGATTGGATTGGTGTTTATACAGATTAAAATGATCAAACAATAGATTGGTTTGGTGTTTATATAGATTAAAATGATCAAACAATAGATTGGTCTGGTGTTTATACAGACTAAAATGATCAAAAAATAGATTGGTTTGGTGTTTATACAGATGAAAATGATCAAACAATAGATTGGTTTGGTGTTTATACAGATTAAAATGTCAAACAATAGATTGGTCTGGTGTTTATACAGATTAAAATGATCAAAAAATAGACTGGTTTGTTGATTATACAGATTAAAATGTCAAACAATAGATTGGTTTGGTGTTTATACAGATTAAAATGGTCAAACAATAGATTGGTTTGGTGTTTATACAGATTAAAATGTCAAACAATAGATTAGTTTGGTGTTTATACAAATTAAAATGTCAAACAATAGATTGTTTGGTGTTTATACAGATTAAAATGTCAAACAATAGATTGGTTTGGTTTTTATACAGATTAAAATGTCAAACAACAGATTGGTTTGGTGTTTATACAGATTAAAATGTCAAACAATAGATTGGTTTGGTGTTTATACAGATTAAAATGTCAAAAAACAGATTGGTTTGGTGTTTATACAGAATAAAATGTCAAACAATAGATTGGTTTGGTGTTTATACAGATTAAAATGTCAAACAATAGATTGGTTTGGTGTCTATACAGATTAAAATGATCAAACAATAGATTGGTTTGGTGTTTATGCAGATTAAAATGTCAAACAATAGATTAGTTTGGTGTTTATACAGATTAAAATGTCAAACAATAGATTGGATTGGTGTTTATACAGATTAAAATGATCAAACAATAGATTGGTTTGGTGTTTATATAGATTAAAATGATCAAACAATAGATTGGTCTGGTGTTTATACAGACTAAAATGATCAAAAAATAGATTGGTTTGGTGTTTATACAGATTAAAATGTCAAACGGTAGATTGGTTTGGTGTTTATACAGATTAAAATGTCAAACAATAGATTGGTTTGGTGTTTATACAGAATAAAATGTCAAACAATAGATTGGTTTGGTGTTTATACAGATTAAAATATCAAACAATAGATTGGTTTGGTGTTTATACAGATTAAAATGTCAAAAAACAGATTGGTTTGGTGTTTATACAGAATAAAATGTCAAACAATAGATTGGTTTGGTGTTTATACAGAATAAAATGTCAAACAATAGATTGGTTTGGTGTTTATACAGATGAAAATGATCAAACAATAGATTGGTTTGGTGTTTATACAGATTAAAATGTCAAACAATAGATTGGTTTGGTGTTTATACAGATTAAAATGTCAAACAATAGATTGGATTGGTGTTTATACAGATTAAAATGATCAAACAATAGAGTGGTTTGGTGTTTATATAGATTAAAATGATCAAACAATAGATTGGTCTGGTGTTTATACAGACTAAAATGATCAAACAATAGATTGGTTTGGTGTTTATACAGATTAAAATGTCAATAGATTGGTTTGGTGTTTATATAGATTAAAATGATCAAACAATAGATTGGTCTGGTGTTTATACAGAATAAAATGTCAAACAATAGATTGGTTTGGTGTTTATACAGATGAAAATGATCAAACAATAGAATGGTTTGGTGTTTATACAGATTAAAATGATCAAACAATAGATTGGTTTGGTGTTAATACAGATTAAAATGTCAAACAATAGATTGGATTGGTGTTTATACAGATTAAAATGATCAAACAATAGATTGGTTTGGTGTTTATATAGATTAAAATGATCAAACAATAGATTGGTTTGGTGTTTATACAGATTAAAATGTCAAACAATAGATTGGTTTGATGTTTATACAGATTGGAATGATCAAACAATAGATTGGTTTGGTGTTTATACAGATTAAAATGTCAAACAATAGATTGGTTTGGTGTTTATACAGATTAAAATATCAAACAATAGATTGGTTTGGTGTTTATACAGATTAAAATGATCAAAAAATAGACTGGTTTGTTGATTATACAGATTAAAATGTCAAACAATAGATTGGTTTGGTGTTTATACAGATTAAAATGGTCAAACAATAGATTGGTTTGGTGTTTATACAGATTAAAATGTCAAACAATAGATTGTTTGGTGTTTATACAGATTAAAATGTCAAACAATAGATTGGTTTGGTTTTTATACAGATTAAAATGTCAAACAACAGATTGGTTTGGTGTTTATACAGATTAAAATGTCAAACAATAGATTGGTTTGGTGTTTATACAGATTAAAATGTCAAACAATAGATTGGTTTGGTGTTTATACAGATTAAAATGGTCAAACAATAGATTGTTTGGTGTTTATACAGATTAAAATGTCAAACAATAGATTGGTTTGGTTTTTATACAGATTAAAATGTCAAACAACAGATTGGTTTGGTGTTTATACAGATTAAAATGTCAAACAATAGATTGGTTTGGTGTTTATACAGATTAAAATGTCAAAAAACAGATTGGTTTGGTGTTTATACAGAATAAAATGTCAAACAATAGATTGGTTTGGTGTTTATACAGATTAAAATGTCAAACAATAGATTGGTTTGGTGTCTATACAGATTAAAATGATCAAACAATAGATTGGTTTGGTGTTTATGCAGATTAAAATGTCAAACAATAGATTAGTTTGGTGTTTATACAGATTAAAATGTCAAACAATAGATTGGTTTGGTGTTTATATAGATTAAAATGATCAAACAATAGATTGGTCTGGTGTTTATACAGACTAAAATGATCAAAAAATAGATTGGTTTGGTGTTTATACAGATTAAAATGTCAAACGGTAGATTGGTTTGGTGTTTATACAGATTAAAATGTCAAACAATAGATTGGTTTGGTGTTTATACAGAATAAAATGTCAAACAATAGATTGGTTTGGTGTTTATACAGATTAAAATATCAAACAATAGATTGGTTTGGTGTTTATACAGATTAAAATGTCAAAAAACAGATTGGTTTGGTGTTTATACAGAATAAAATGTCAAACAATAGATTGGTTTGGTGTTTATACAGAATAAAATGTCAAACAATAGATTGGTTTGGTGTTTATACAGATGAAAATGATCAAACAATAGATTGGTTTGGTGTTTATACAGATTAAAATGTCAAACAATAGATTGGTTTGGTGTTTATACAGATTAAAATGTCAAACAATAGATTGGATTGGTGTTTATACAGATTAAAATGATCAAACAATAGATTGGTTTGGTGTTTATATAGATTAAAATGATCAAACAATAGATTGGTCTGGTGTTTATACAGACTAAAATGATCAAACAATAGATTGGTTTGGTGTTTATACAGATTAAAATGTCAATAGATTGGTTTGGTGTTTATATAGATTAAAATGATCAAACAATAGATTGGTCTGGTGTTTATACAGAATAAAATGTCAAACAATAGATTGGTTTGGTGTTTATACAGATGAAAATGATCAAACAATAGAATGGTTTGGTGTTTATACAGATTAAAATGATCAAACAATAGATTGGTTTGGTGTTAATACAGATTAAAATGTCAAACAATAGATTGGATTGGTGTTTATACAGATTAAAATGATCAAACAATAGATTGGTTTGGTGTTTATATAGATTAAAATGATCAAACAATAGATTGGTTTGGTGTTTATACAGATTAAAATGTCAAACAATAGATTGGATTGGTGTTTATACAGATTAAAATGATCAAACAATAGATTGGTTTGGTGTTTATATAGATTAAAATGATCAAACAATAGATTGGTCTGGTGTTTATACAGACTAAAATGATCAAAAAATAGATTGGTTTGGTGTTTATACAGATTAAAATGTCAAACGGTAGATTGGTTTGGTGTTTATACAGATTAAAATGTCAAACAATAGATTGGTTTGGTGTTTATACAGATTAAAATGGTCAAACAATAGATTGGTTTGGTGTTTATACAGATTAAAATGTCAAACAATAGATTGTTTGGTGTTTATACAGATTAAAATGTCAAACAATAGATTGGTTTGGTTTTTATACAGATTAAAATATCAAACAATAGATTGGTTTGGTGTTTATACAGATTAAAATGTCAAAAAACAGATTGGTTTGGTGTTTATACAGAATAAAATGTCAAACAATAGATTGGTTTGGTGTTTATACAGATTAAAATGTCAATAGATTGGTTTGGTGTTTATATAGATTAAAATGATCAAACAATAGATTGGTATGGTGTTTATACAGAATAAAATGTCAAACAATAGATTGGTTTGGTGTTTATACAGATGAAAATGATCAAACAATAGAATGGTTTGGTGTTTATACAGATTAAAATGATCAAACAATAGATTGGTTTGGTGTTAATACAGATTAAAATGTCAAACAATAGATTGGATTGGTGTTTATACAGATTAAAATGATCAAACAATAGATTGGTTTGGTGTTTATATAGATTAAAATGATCAAACAATAGATTGGTTTGGTGTTTATACAGATTAAAATGTCAAACAATAGATTGGTTTGGTGTTTATACAGATTGGAATGATCAAACAATAGATTGGTTTGGTGTTTATACAGATTAAAATGTCAAACAATAGATTGGTTTGGTGTTTATACAGATTAAAATATCAAACAATAGATTGGTTTGGTGTTTATACAGATTAAAATGATCAAAAAATAGACTGGTTTGTTGATTATACAGATTAAAATGTCAAACAATAGATTGGTTTGGTGTTTATACAGATTAAAATGGTCAAACAATAGATTGGTTTGGTGTTTATACAGATTAAAATGTCAAACAATAGATTGTTTGGTGTTTATACAGATTAAAATGTCAAACAATAGATTGGTTTGGTTTTTATACAGATTAAAATGTCAAACAACAGATTGGTTTGGTGTTTATACAGATTAAAATGTCAAACAATAGATTGGTTTGGTGTTTATACAGATTAAAATGTCAAAAAACAGATTGGTTTGGTGTTTATACAGAATAAAATGTCAAACAATAGATTGGTTTGGTGTTTATACAGATTAAAATGTCAAACAATAGATTGGTTTGGTGTCTATACAGATTAAAATGATCAAACAATAGATTGGTTTGGTGTTTATGCAGATTAAAATGTCAAACAATAGATTAGTTTGGTGTTTATACAGATTAAAATGATCAAACAATAGATTGGTCTGGTGTTTATACAGACTAAACTGATCAAACAATAGATTGGTTTGGTGTTTATACAGATTAAAATGTCAAACGGTAGATTGGTTTGGTGTTTATACAGATTAAAATGTCAAACAATAGATTGGTTTGGTGTTTATACAAATTAAAATGTCAAACAATAGATTGTTTGGTGTTTATACAGATTAAAATGTCAAACAATAGATTGGTTTGGTGTCTATACAGATTAAAATGATAAAACAATAGATTGGTTTGGTGTTTATGCAGATTAAAATGCCAAATAATAGATTAGTTTGGTGTTTATACAGATTAAAATGTCAAACAATAGATTGGATTGGTGTTTATACAGATTAAAATGATCAAACAATAGATTGGTTTGGTGTTTATATAGATTAAAATGATCAAACAATAGATTGGTCTGGTGTTTATACAGACTAAAATGATCAAAAAATAGATTGGTTTGGTGTTTATACAGATGAAAATGATCAAACAATAGATTGGTTTGGTGTTTATACAGATTAAAATGTCAAACAATAGATTGGTCTGGTGTTTATACAGATTAAAATGATCAAAAAATAGACTGGTTTGTTGATTATACAGATTAAAATGTCAAACAATAGATTGGTTTGGTGTTTATACAGATTAAAATGGTCAAACAATAGATTGGTTTGGTGTTTATACAGATTAAAATGTCAAACAATAGATTAGTTTGGTGTTTATACAAATTAAAATGTCAAACAATAGATTGTTTGGTGTTTATACAGATTAAAATGTCAAACAATAGATTGGTTTGGTTTTTATACAGATTAAAATGTCAAACAACAGATTGGTTTGGTGTTTATACAGATTAAAATGTCAAACAATAGATTGGTTTGGTGTTTATACAGATTAAAATGTCAAAAAACAGATTGGTTTGGTGTTTATACAGAATAAAATGTCAAACAATAGATTGGTTTGGTGTTTATACAGATTAAAATGTCAAACAATAGATTGGTTTGGTGTCTATACAGATTAAAATGATCAAACAATAGATTGGTTTGGTGTTTATGCAGATTAAAATGTCAAACAATAGATTAGTTTGGTGTTTATACAGATTAAAATGTCAAACAATAGATTGGATTGGTGTTTATACAGATTAAAATGATCAAACAATAGATTGGTTTGGTGTTTATATAGATTAAAATGATCAAACAATAGATTGGTCTGGTGTTTATACAGACTAAAATGATCAAAAAATAGATTGGTTTGGTGTTTATACAGATTAAAATGTCAAATGGTAGATTGGTTTGGTGTTTATACAGATTAAAATGTCAAACAATAGATTGGTTTGGTGTTTATACAGAATAAAATGTCAAACAATAGATTGGTTTGGTGTTTATACAGATTAAAATATCAAACAATAGATTGGTTTGGTGTTTATACAGATTAAAATGTCAAAAAACAGATTGGTTTGGTGTTTATACAGAATAAAATGTCAAACAATAGATTGGTTTGGTGTTTATACAGAATAAAATGTCAAACAATAGATTGGTTTGGTGTTTATACAGATGAAAATGATCAAACAATAGATTGGTTTGGTGTTTATACAGATTAAAATGTCAAACAATAGATTGGTTTGGTGTTTATACAGATTAAAATGTCAAACAATAGATTGGATTGGTGTTTATACAGATTAAAATGATCAAACAATAGAGTGGTTTGGTGTTTATATAGATTAAAATGATCAAACAATAGATTGGTCTGGTGTTTATACAGACTAAAATGATCAAACAATAGATTGGTTTGGTGTTTATACAGATTAAAATGTCAATAGATTGGTTTGGTGTTTATATAGATTAAAATGATCAAACAATAGATTGGTCTGGTGTTTATACAGAATAAAATGTCAAACAATAGATTGGTTTGGTGTTTATACAGATGAAAATGATCAAACAATAGAATGGTTTGGTGTTTATACAGATTAAAATGATCAAACAATAGATTGGTTTGGTGTTAATACAGATTAAAATGTCAAACAATAGATTGGATTGGTGTTTATACAGATTAAAATGATCAAACAATAGATTGGTTTGGTGTTTATATAGATTAAAATGATCAAACAATAGATTGGTTTGGTGTTTATACAGATTAAAATGTCAAACAATAGATTGGTTTGATGTTTATACAGATTGGAATGATCAAACAATAGATTGGTTTGGTGTTTATACAGATTAAAATGTCAAACAATAGATTGGTTTGGTGTTTATACAGATTAAAATATCAAACAATAGATTGGTTTGGTGTTTATACAGATTAAAATGATCAAAAAATAGACTGGTTTGTTGATTATACAGATTAAAATGTCAAACAATAGATTGGTTTGGTGTTTATACAGATTAAAATGGTCAAACAATAGATTGGTTTGGTGTTTATACAGATTAAAATGTCAAACAATAGATTGTTTGGTGTTTATACAGATTAAAATGTCAAACAATAGATTGGTTTGGTTTTTATACAGATTAAAATGTCAAACAACAGATTGGTTTGGTGTTTATACAGATTAAAATGTCAAACAATAGATTGGTTTGGTGTTTATACAGATTAAAATGTCAAACAATAGATTGGTTTGGTGTTTATACAGATTAAAATGGTCAAACAATAGATTGTTTGGTGTTTATACAGATTAAAATGTCAAACAATAGATTGGTTTGGTTTTTATACAGATTAAAATGTCAAACAACAGATTGGTTTGGTGTTTATACAGATTAAAATGTCAAACAATAGATTGGTTTGGTGTTTATACAGATTAAAATGTCAAAAAACAGATTGGTTTGGTGTTTATACAGAATAAAATGTCAAACAATAGATTGGTTTGGTGTTTATACAGATTAAAATGTCAAACAATAGATTGGTTTGGTGTCTATACAGATTAAAATGATCAAACAATAGA
Organism: Bathymodiolus brooksi; assembly: GCA_963680875.1. Taxonomy (NCBI): domain Eukaryota; kingdom Metazoa; phylum Mollusca; class Bivalvia; order Mytilida; family Modiolidae; genus Bathymodiolus; species Bathymodiolus brooksi. Next base: position 6,441,713 of record OY804580.1, on the reverse strand, counting down.
TTGGTTTGGTGTTTATGCAGATTAAAATGTCAAACAATAGATTAGTTTGGTGTTTATACAGATTAAAATGTCAAACAATAGATTGGTTTGGTGTTTATATAGATTAAAATGATCAAACAATAGATTGGTCTGGTGTTTATACAGACTAAAATGATCAAAAAATAGATTGGTTTGGTGTTTATACAGATTAAAATGTCAAACGGTAGATTGGTTTGGTGTTTATACAGATTAAAATGTCAAACAATAGATTGGTTTGGTGTTTATACAGAATAAAATGTCAAACAATAGATTGGTTTGGTGTTTATACAGATTAAAATATCAAACAATAGATTGGTTTGGTGTTTATACAGATTAAAATGTCAAAAAACAGATTGGTTTGGTGTTTATACAGAATAAAATGTCAAACAATAGATTGGTTTGGTGTTTATACAGAATAAAATGTCAAACAATAGATTGGTTTGGTGTTTATACAGATGAAAATGATCAAACAATAGATTGGTTTGGTGTTTATACAGATTAAAATGTCAAACAATAGATTGGTTTGGTGTTTATACAGATTAAAATGTCAAACAATAGATTGGATTGGTGTTTATACAGATTAAAATGATCAAACAATAGATTGGTTTGGTGTTTATATAGATTAAAATGATCAAACAATAGATTGGTCTGGTGTTTATACAGACTAAAATGATCAAACAATAGATTGGTTTGGTGTTTATACAGATTAAAATGTCAATAGATTGGTTTGGTGTTTATATAGATTAAAATGATCAAACAATAGATTGGTCTGGTGTTTATACAGAATAAAATGTCAAACAATAGATTGGTTTGGTGTTTATACAGATGAAAATGATCAAACAATAGAATGGTTTGGTGTTTATACAGATTAAAATGATCAAACAATAGATTGGTTTGGTGTTAATACAGATTAAAATGTCAAACAATAGATTGGATTGGTGTTTATACAGATTAAAATGATCAAACAATAGATTGGTTTGGTGTTTATATAGATTAAAATGATCAAACAATAGATTGGTTTGGTGTTTATACAGATTAAAATGTCAAACAATAGATTGGTTTGGTGTTTATACAGATTGGAATGATCAAACAATAGATTGGTTTGGTGTTTATACAGATTAAAATGTCAAACAATAGATTGGTTTGGTGTTTATACAGATTAAAATATCAAACAATAGATTGGTTTGGTGTTTATACAGATTAAAATGATCAAAAAATAGACTGGTTTGTTGATTATACAGATTAAAATGTCAAACAATAGATTGGTTTGGTGTTTATACAGATTAAAATGGTCAAACAATAGATTGGTTTGGTGTTTATACAGATTAAAATGTCAAACAATAGATTGTTTGGTGTTTATACAGATTAAAATGTCAAACAATAGATTGGTTTGGTTTTTATACAGATTAAAATGTCAAACAACAGATTGGTTTGGTGTTTATACAGATTAAAATGTCAAACAATAGATTGGTTTGGTGTTTATACAGATTAAAATGTCAAACAATAGATTGGTTTGGTGTTTATACAGATTAAAATGGTCAAACAATAGATTGGTTTGGTGTTTATACAGATTAAAATGTCAAACAATAGATTGTTTGGTGTTTATACAGATTAAAATGTCAAACAATAGATTGGTTTGGTTTTTATACAGATTAAAATGTCAAACAACAGATTGGTTTGGTGTTTATACAGATTAAAATGTCAAACAATAGATTGGTTTGGTGTTTATACAGATTAAAATGTCAAAAAACAGATTGGTTTGGTGTTTATACAGAATAAAATGTCAAACAATAGATTGGTTTGGTGTTTATACAGATTAAAATGTCAAACAATAGATTGGTTTGGTGTCTATACAGATTAAAATGATCAAACAATAGATTGGTTTGGTGTTTATGCAGATTAAAATGTCAAACAATAGATTAGTTTGGTGTTTATACAGATTAAAATGATCAAACAATAGATTGGTCTGGTGTTTATACAGACTAAACTGATCAAACAATAGATTGGTTTGGTGTTTATACAGATTAAAATGTCAAACGGTAGATTGGTTTGGTGTTTATACAGATTAAAATGTCAAACAATAGATTGGTTTGGTGTTTATACAAATTAAAATGTCAAACAATAGATTGTTTGGTGTTTATACAGATTAAAATGTCAAACAATAGATTGGTTTGGTGTCTATACAGATTAAAATGATAAAACAATAGATTGGTTTGGTGTTTATGCAGATTAAAATGCCAAATAATAGATTAGTTTGGTGTTTATACAGATTAAAATGTCAAACAATAGATTGGATTGGTGTTTATACAGATTAAAATGATCAAACAATAGATTGGTTTGGTGTTTATATAGATTAAAATGATCAAACAATAGATTGGTCTGGTGTTTATACAGACTAAAATGATCAAAAAATAGATTGGTTTGGTGTTTATACAGATGAAAATGATCAAACAATAGATTGGTTTGGTGTTTATACAGATTAAAATGTCAAACAATAGATTGGTCTGGTGTTTATACAGATTAAAATGATCAAAAAATAGACTGGTTTGTTGATTATACAGATTAAAATGTCAAACAATAGATTGGTTTGGTGTTTATACAGATTAAAATGGTCAAACAATAGATTGGTTTGGTGTTTATACAGATTAAAATGTCAAACAATAGATTAGTTTGGTGTTTATACAAATTAAAATGTCAAACAATAGATTGTTTGGTGTTTATACAGATTAAAATGTCAAACAATAGATTGGTTTGGTTTTTATACAGATTAAAATGTCAAACAACAGATTGGTTTGGTGTTTATACAGATTAAAATGTCAAACAATAGATTGGTTTGGTGTTTATACAGATTAAAATGTCAAAAAACAGATTGGTTTGGTGTTTATACAGAATAAAATGTCAAACAATAGATTGGTTTGGTGTTTATACAGATTGAAATGTCAAACAATAGATTGGTTTGGTGTCTATACAGATTAAAATGATCAAACAATAGATTGGTTTGGTGTTTATGCAGATTAAAATGTCAAACAATAGATTAGTTTGGTGTTTATACAGATTAAAATGTCAAACAATAGATTGGATTGGTGTTTATACAGATTAAAATGATCAAACAATAGATTGGTTTGGTGTTTATATAGATTAAAATGATCAAACAATAGATTGGTCTGGTGTTTATACAGACTAAAATGATCAAAAAATAGATTGGTTTGGTGTTTATACAGATTAAAATGTCAAACGGTAGATTGGTTTGGTGTTTATACAGATTAAAATGTCAAACAATAGATTGGTTTGGTGTTTATACAGAATAAAATGTCAAACAATAGATTGGTTTGGTGTTTATACAGATTAAAATATCAAACAATAGATTGGTTTGGTGTTTATACAGATTAAAATGTCAAAAAACAGATTGGTTTGGTGTTTATACAGAATAAAATGTCAAACAATAGATTGGTTTGGTGTTTATACAGAATAAAATGTCAAACAATAGATTGGTTTGGTGTTTATACAGATGAAAATGATCAAACAATAGATTGGTTTGGTGTTTATACAGATTAAAATGTCAAACAATAGATTGGTTTGGTGTTTATACAGATTAAAATGTCAAACAATAGATTGGATTGGTGTTTATACAGATTAAAATGATCAAACAATAGATTGGTTTGGTGTTTATATAGATTAAAATGATCAAACAATAGATTGGTCTGGTGTTTATACAGACTAAAATGATCAAACAATAGATTGGTTTGGTGTTTATACAGATTAAAATGTCAATAGATTGGTTTGGTGTTTATATAGATTAAAATGATCAAACAATAGATTGGTCTGGTGTTTATACAGAATAAAATGTCAAACAATAGATTGGTTTGGTGTTTATACAGATGAAAATGATCAAACAATAGAATGGTTTGGTGTTTATACAGATTAAAATGATCAAACAATAGATTGGTTTGGTGTTAATACAGATTAAAATGTCAAACAATAGATTGGATTGGTGTTTATACAGATTAAAATGATCAAACAATAGATTGGTTTGGTGTTTATATAGATTAAAATGATCAAACAATAGATTGGTTTGGTGTTTATACAGATTAAAATGTCAAACAATAGATTGGTTTGGTGTTTATACAGATTGGAATGATCAAACAATAGATTGGTTTGGTGTTTATACAGATTAAAATGTCAAACAATAGATTGGTTTGGTGTTTATACAGATTAAAATATCAAACAATAGATTGGTTTGGTGTTTATACAGATTAAAATGATCAAAAAATAGACTGGTTTGTTGATTATACAGATTAAAATGTCAAACAATAGATTGGTTTGGTGTTTATACAGATTAAAATGGTCAAACAATAGATTGGTTTGGTGTTTATACAGATTAAAATGTCAAACAATAGATTGTTTGGTGTTTATACAGATTAAAATGTCAAACAATAGATTGGTTTGGTTTTTATACAGATTAAAATGTCAAACAACAGATTGGTTTGGTGTTTATACAGATTAAAATGTCAAACAATAGATTGGTTTGGTGTTTATACAGATTAAAATGTCAAAAAACAGATTGGTTTGGTGTTTATACAGAATAAAATGTCAAACAATAGATTGGTTTGGTGTTTATACAGATTAAAATGTCAAACAATAGATTGGTTTGGTGTCTATACAGATTAAAATGATCAAACAATAGATTGGTTTGGTGTTTATGCAGATTAAAATGTCAAACAATAGATTAGTTTGGTGTTTATACAGATTAAAATGATCAAACAATAGATTGGTCTGGTGTTTATACAGACTAAACTGATCAAACAATAGATTGGTTTGGTGTTTATACAGATTAAAATGTCAAACGGTAGATTGGTTTGGTGTTTATACAGATTAAAATGTCAAACAATAGATTGGTTTGGTGTTTATACAAATTAAAATGTCAAACAATAGATTGTTTGGTGTTTATACAGATTAAAATGTCAAACAATAGATTGGTTTGGTGTCTATACAGATTAAAATGATCAAACAATAGATTGGTTTGGTGTTTATGCAGATTAAAATGCCAAACAATAGATTAGTTTGGTGTTTATACAGATTAAAATGTCAAACAATAGATTGGATTGGTGTTTATACAGATTAAAATGATCAAACAATAGATTGGTTTGGTGTTTATATAGATTAAAATGATCAAACAATAGATTGGTCTGGTGTTTATACAGACTAAAATGATCAAAAAATAGATTGGTTTGGTGTTTATACAGATTAAAATGTCAAACGGTAGATTGGTTTGGTGTTTATACAGATTAAAATGTCAAACAATAGATTGGTTTGGTGTTTATACAGATTAAAATGTCAAACAATAGATTGGTTTGGTGTTTATACAGATTAAAATATCAAACAATAGATTGGTTTGGTGTTTATACAGATTAAAATGTCAAAAAACAGATTGGTTTGGTGTTTATACAGAATAAAATGTCAAACAATAGATTGGTTTGGTGTTTATACAGATTAAAATGTCAATAGATTGGTTTGGTGTTTATATAGATTAAAATGATCAAACAATAGATTGGTCTGGTGTTTATACAGAATAAAATGTCAAACAATAGATTGGTTTGGTGTTTATACAGATGAAAATGATCAAACAATAGAATGGTTTGGTGTTTATACAGATTAAAATGATCAAACAATAGATTGGTTTGGTGTTAATACAGATTAAAATGTCAAACAATAGATTGGATTGGTGTTTATACAGATTAAAATGATCAAACAATAGATTGGTATGGTGTTTATATAGATTAAAATGATCAAACAATAGATTGGTTTGGTGTTTATACAGATTAAAATGTCAAACAATAGATTGGTTTGGTGTTTATACAGATTGGAATGATCAAACAATAGATTGGTTTGGTGTTTATACAGATTAAAATGTCAAACAATAGATTGGTTTGGTGTTTATACAGATTAAAATATCAAACAATAGATTGGTTTGGTGTTTATACAGATTAAAATGATCAAAAAATAGACTGGTTTGTTGATTATACAGATTAAAATGTCAAACAATAGATTGGTTTGGTGTTTATACAGATTAAAATGGTCAAACAATAGATTGGTTTGGTGTTTATACAGATTAAAATGTCAAACAATAGATTGTTTGGTGTTTATACAGATTAAAATGTCAAACAATAGATTGGTTTGGTTTTTATACAGATTAAAATGTCAAACAACAGATTGGTTTGGTGTTTATACAGATTAAAATGTCAAACAATAGATTGGTTTGGTGTTTATACAGATTAAAATGTCAAAAAACAGATTGGTTTGGTGTTTATACAGAATAAAATGTCAAACAATAGATTGGTTTGGTGTTTATACAGATTAAAATGTCAAACAATAGATTGGTTTGGTGTCTATACAGATTAAAATGATCAAACAATAGATTGGTTTGGTGTTTATGCAGATTAAAATGTCAAACAATAGATTAGTTTGGTGTTTATACAGATTAAAATGATCAAACAATAGATTGGTCTGGTGTTTATACAGACTAAACTGATCAAACAATAGATTGGTTTGGTGTTTATACAGATTAAAATGTCAAACGGTAGATTGGTTTGGTGTTTATACAGATTAAAATGTCAAACAATAGATTGGTTTGGTGTTTATACAAATTAAAATGTCAAACAATAGATTGTTTGGTGTTTATACAGATTAAAATGTCAAACAATAGATTGGTTTGGTGTCTATGCAGATTAAAATGATCAAACAATAGATTGGTTTGGTGTTTATGCAGATTAAAATGCCAAACAATAGATTAGTTTGGTGTTTATACAGATTAAAATGTCAAACAATAGATTGGATTGGTGTTTATACAGATTAAAATGATCAAACAATAGATTGGTTTGGTGTTTATATAGATTAAAATGATCAAACAATAGATTGGTCTGGTGTTTATACAGACTAAAATGATCAAAAAATAGATTGGTTTGGTGTTTATACAGATTAAAATGGTCAAACAATAGATTGGTTTGGTGTTTATACAGATTAAAATGTCAAACAATAGATTGTTTGGTGTTTATACAGATTAAAATGTCAAACAATAGATTGGTTTGGTTTTTATACAGATTAAAATGTCAAACAACAGATTGGTTTGGTGTTTATACAGATTAAAATGTCAAACAATAGATTGGTTTGGTGTTTATACAGATTAAAATGTCAAAAAACAGATTGGTTTGGTGTTTATACAGAATAAAATGTCAAACAATAGATTGGTTTGGTGTTTATACAGATTAAAATGTCAAACAATAGATTGGTTTGGTGTCTATACAGATTAAAATGATCAAACAATAGATTGGTTTGGTGTTTATGCAGATTAAAATGTCAAACAATAGATTAGTTTGGTGTTTATACAGATTAAAATGATCAAACAATAGATTGGTCTGGTGTTTATACAGACTAAACTGATCAAACAATAGATTGGTTTGGTGTTTATACAGATTAAAATGTCAAACGGTAGATTGGTTTGGTGTTTATACAGATTAAAATGTCAAACAATAGATTGGTTTGGTGTTTATACAAATTAAAATGTCAAACAATAGATTGTTTGGTGTTTATACAGATTAAAATGTCAAACAATAGATTGGTTTGGTGTCTATACAGATTAAAATGATCAAACAATAGATTGGTTTGGTGTTTATGCAGATTAAAATGCCAAACAATAGATTAGTTTGGTGTTTATACAGATTAAAATGTCAAACAATAGATTGGATTGGTGTTTATACAGATTAAAATGATCAAACAATAGATTGGTTTGGTGTTTATATAGATTAAAATGATCAAACAATAGATTGGTCTGGTGTTTATACAGACTAAAATGATCAAAAAATAGATTGGTTTGGTGTTTATACAGATTAAAATGTCAAACGGTAGATTGGTTTGGTGTTTATACAGATTAAAATGTCAAACAATAGATTGGTTTGGTGTTTATACAGATTAAAATGTCAAACAATAGATTGGTTTGGTGTTTATACAGATTAAAATATCAAACAATAGATTGGTTTGGTGTTTATACAGATTAAAATGTCAAAAAACAGATTGGTTTGGTGTTTATACAGAATAAAATGTCAAACAATAGATTGGTTTGGTGTTTATACAGATTAAAATGTCAATAGATTGGTTTGGTGTTTATATAGATTAAAATGATCAAACAATAGATTGGTCTGGTGTTTATACAGAATAAAATGTCAAACAATAGATTGGTTTGGTGTTTATACAGATGAAAATGATCAAACAATAGAATGGTTTGGTGTTTATACAGATTAAAATGATCAAACAATAGATTGGTTTGGTGTTAATACAGATTAAAATGTCAAACAATAGATTGGATTGGTGTTTATACAGATTAAAATGATCAAACAATAGATTGGTATGGTGTTTATATAGATTAAAATGATCAAACAATAGATTGGTTTGGTGTTTATACAGATTAAAATGTCAAACAATAGATTGGTTTGGTGTTTATACAGATTGGAATGATCAAACAATAGATTGGTTTGGTGTTTATACAGATTAAAATGTCAAACAATAGATTGGTTTGGTGTTTATACAGATTAAAATATCAAACAATAGATTGGTTTGGTGTTTATACAGATTAAAATGATCAAAAAATAGACTGGTTTGTTGATTATACAGATTAAAATGTCAAACAATAGATTGGTTTGGTGTTTATACAGATTAAAATGGTCAAACAATAGATTGGTTTGGTGTTTATACAGATTAAAATGTCAAACAATAGATTGTTTGGTGTTTATACAGATTAAAATGTCAAACAATAGATTGGTTTGGTTTTTATACAGATTAAAATGTCAAACAACAGATTGGTTTGGTGTTTATACAGATTAAAATGTCAAACAATAGATTGGTTTGGTGTTTATACAGATTAAAATGTCAAAAAACAGATTGGTTTGGTGTTTATACAGAATAAAATGTCAAACAATAGATTGGTTTGGTGTTTATACAGATTAAAATGTCAAACAATAGATTGGTTTGGTGTCTATACAGATTAAAATGATCAAACAATAGATTGGTTTGGTGTTTATGCAGATTAAAATGTCAAACAATAGATTAGTTTGGTGTTTATACAGATTAAAATGATCAAACAATAGATTGGTCTGGTGTTTATACAGACTAAACTGATCAAACAATAGATTGGTTTGGTGTTTATACAGATTAAAATGTCAAACGGTAGATTGGTTTGGTGTTTATACAGATTAAAATGTCAAACAATAGATTGGTTTGGTGTTTATACAAATTAAAATGTCAAACAATAGATTGTTTGGTGTTTATACAGATTAAAATGTCAAACAATAGATTGGTTTGGTGTCTATGCAGATTAAAATGATCAAACAATAGATTGGTTTGGTGTTTATGCAGATTAAAATGCCAAACAATAGATTAGTTTGGTGTTTATACAGATTAAAATGTCAAACAATAGATTGGATTGGTGTTTATACAGATTAAAATGATCAAACAATAGATTGGTTTGGTGTTTATATAGATTAAAATGATCAAACAATAGATTGGTCTGGTGTTTATACAGACTAAAATGATCAAAAAATAGATTGGTTTGGTGTTTATACAGATTAAAATGTCAAACGGTAGATTGGTTTGGTGTTTATACAGATTAAAATGTCAAACAATAGATTGGTTTGGTGTTTATACAGATTAAAATGTCAAACAATAGATTGGTTTGGTGTTTATACAGATTAAAATATCAAACAATAGATTGGTTTGGTGTTTATACAGATTAAAATGTCAAAAAACAGATTGGTATGGTGTTTATACAGAATAAAATGTCAAACAATAGATTGGTTTGGTGTTTATACAGATTAAAATGTCAATAGATTGGTTTGGTGTTTATACAGATTAAAATGTCAATAGATTGGTTTGGTGTTTATATAGATTAAAATGATCAAACAATAGATTGGTCTGGTGTTTATACAGATTAAAATGTCAAACAATAGATTGGATTGGTGTTTATACAGATTAAAATGATCAAACAATAGATTGGTTTGGTGTTTATATAGATTAAAATGATCAAACAATAGATTGGTTTGGTGTTTATACAGATTAAAATGTCAAACAATAGATTGGTTTGGTGTTTATACAGATTGGAATGATCAAACAATAGATTGGTTTGGTGTTTATACAGATTAAAATGTCAAACAATAGATTGGTTTGGTGTTTATACAGATTAAAATATCAAACAATAGATTGGTTTGGTGTTTATACAGATTAAAATGATCAAAAAATAGACTGGTTTGTTGATTATACAGATTAAAATGTCAAACAATAGATTGGTTTGGTGTTTATACAGATTAAAATGGTCAAACAATAGATTGGTTTGGTGTTTATACAGATTAAAATGTCAAACAATAGATTGTTTGGTGTTTATACAGATTAAAATGTCAAACAATAGATTGGTTTGGTTTTTATACAGATTAAAATGTCAAACAACAGATTGGTTTGGTGTTTATACAGATTAAAATGTCAAACAATAGATTGGTTTGGTGTTTATACAGATTAAAATGTCAAAAAACAGATTGGTTTGGTGTTTATACAGAATAAAATGTCAAACAATAGATTGGTTTGGTGTTTATACAGATTAAAATGTCAAACAATAGATTGGTTTGGTGTCTATACAGATTAAAATGATCAAACAATAGATTGGTTTGGTGTTTATGCAGATTAAAATGTCAAACAATAGATTAGTTTGGTGTTTATACAGATTAAAATGATCAAACAATAGATTGGTCTGGTGTTTATACAGACTAAACTGATCAAACAATAGATTGGTTTGGTGTTTATACAGATTAAAATGTCAAACGGTAGATTGGTTTGGTGTTTATACAGATTAAAATGTCAAACAATAGATTGGTTTGGTGTTTATACAAATTAAAATGTCAAACAATAGATTGTTTGGTGTTTATACAGATTAAAATGTCAAACAATAGATTGGTTTGGTGTCTATACAGATTAAAATGATAAAACAATAGATTGGTTTGGTGTTTATGCAGATTAAAATGTCAAACAATAGATTGGTTTGGTGTTTATATAGATTAAAATGATCAAACAATAGATTGGTCTGGTGTTTATACAGACTAAAATGATCAAAAAATAGATTGGTTTGGTGTTTATACAGATTAAAATGTCAAACGGTAGATTGGTTTGGTGTTTATACAGATTAAAATGTCAAACAATAGATTGGTTTGGTGTTTATACAGATTAAAATGTCAAACAATAGATTGGTTTGGTGTTTATACAGATTAAAATATCAAACAATAGATTGGTTTGGTGTTTATACAGATTAAAATGTCAAAAAACAGATTGGTTTGGTGTTTATACAGAATAAAATGTCAAACAATAGATTGGTTTGGTGTTTATACAGAATAAAATGTCAAACAATAGATTGGTTTGGTGTTTATACAGATGAAAATGATCAAACAATAGATTGGTTTGGTGTTTATACAGATTAAAATGTCAAACAATAGATTGGTTTGGTGTTTATACAGATTAAAATGTCAAACAATAGATTGGATTGGTGTTCATACAGATTAAAATGATCAAACAATAGATTGGTTTGGTGTTTATATAGATTAAAATGATCAAATAATAGATTGGTCTGGTGTTTATACAGACTAAAATGATCAAACAATAGATTGGTTTGGTGTTTATACAGATTAAAATGATCAAACAATAGATTGGTCTGGTGTTTATACAGACTAAACTGATCAAACAATAGATTGGTTTGGTGTTTATACAGATTAAAATGTCAAACGGTAGATTGGTTTGGTGTTTATACAGATTAAAATGTCAAACAATAGATTGGTTTGGTGTTTATACAGATTAAAATGTCAAACAATAGATTGGTTTGGTGTTTATACAGATTGGAATGATCAAACAATAGATTGGTTTGGTGTTTATACAGATTAAAATGTCAAACAATAGATTGGTTTGGTGTTTATACAGATTAAAATATCAAACAATAGATTGGTTTGGTGTTTATACAGATTAAAATGATCAAAAAATAGACTGGTTTGTTGATTATACCGATTAAAATGTCAAACAATAGATTGGTTTGGTGTTTATACAGATTAAAATGGTCAAACAATAGATTGGTTTGGTGTTTATACAGATTAAAATGTCAAACAATAGATTAGTTTGGTGTTTATACAAATTAAAATGTCAAACAATAGATTGTTTGGTGTTTATACAGATTAAAATGTCAAACAATAGATTGGTTTGGTTTTTATACAGATTAAAATGTCAAACAACAGATTGGTTTGGTGTTTATACAGATTAAAATGTCAAACAATAGATTGGTTTGGTGTTTATACAGATTAAAATGTCAAAAAACAGATTGGTTTGGTGTTTATACAGAATAAAATGTCAAACAATAGATTGGTTTGGTGTTTATACAGATTAAAATGTCAAACAATAGATTGGTTTGGTGTCTATACAGATTAAAATGATCAAACAATAGATTGGTTTGGTGTTTATGCAGATTAAAATGTCAAACAATAGATTAGTTTGGTGTTTATACAGATTAAAATGTCAAACAATAGATTGGATTGGTGTTTATACAGATTAAAATGTCAAACAATAGATTGGATTGGTGTTTATACAGATTAAAATGATCAAACAATAGATTGGTTTGGTGTTTATATAGATTAAAATGATCAAACAATAGATTGGTCTGGTGTTTATACAGACTAAAATGATCAAACAATAGATTGGTTTGGTGTTTATACAGATTAAAATGTCAATAGATTGGTTTGGTGTTTATATAGATTAAAATGATCAAACAATAGATTGGTCTGGTGTTTATACAGAATAAAATGTCAAACAATAGATTGGTTTGGTGTTTATACAGATGAAAATGATCAAACAATAGAATGGTTTGGTGTTTATACAGATTAAAATGATCAAACAATAGATTGGTTTGGTGTTAATACAGATTAAAATGTCAAACAATAGATTGGATTGGTGTTTATACAGATTAAAATGATCAAACAATAGATTGGTTTGGTGTTTATATAGATTAAAATGATCAAACAATAGATTGGTCTGTTTTTTATACAGACTAAAATGATCAAAAAATAGATTGGTTTGGTGTTTATACAGATTAAAATGTCAAACGGTAGATTGGTTTGGTGTTTATACAGATTAAAATGTCAAACAATAGATTGGTTTGGTGTTTATACAGATTAAAATGTCAAACAATAGATTGGTTTGGTGTTTATACAGATTAAAATATCAAACAATAGATTGGTTTGGTGTTTATACAGATTAAAATGTCAAAAAACAGATTGGTTTGGTGTTTATACAGAATAAAATGTCAAACAATAGATTGGTTTGGTGTTTATACAGAATAAAATGTCAAACAATAGATTGGTTTGGTGTTTATACAGATGAAAATGATCAAACAATAGATTGGTTTGGTGTTTATACAGATTAAAATGTCAAACAATAGATTGGTTTGGTGTTTATACAGATTAAAATGTCAAACAATAGATTGGATTGGTGTTTATACAGATTAAAATGATCAAACAATAGATTGGTTTGGTGTTTATATAGATTAAAATGATCAAACAATAGATTGGTCTGGTGTTTATACAGACTAAAATGATCAAACAATAGATTGGTTTGGTGTTTATACAGATTAAAATGATCAAACAATAGATTGGTCTGGTGTTTATACAGACTAAACTGATCAAACAATAGATTGGTTTGGTGTTTATACAGATTAAAATATCAAACAATAGATTGGTTTGGTGTTTATACAGATTAAAATTGCAAAAAATAGATTGGTTTGGTGTTTATACAGATTAAAATGTCAAACAATAGATTGTTTGGTGTTTATACAGATTAAAATGTCAAACAATAGATTGGTTAGGTTTTTATACAGATTAAAATGTCAAACAACAGATTGGTTTGGTGTTTATACAGATTAAAATGTCAAACAATAGATTGGTTTGGTGTTTATACAGATTAAAATGTCAAAAAACAGATTGGTTTGGTGTTTATACAGAATAAAATGTCAAACAATAGATTGGTTTGGTGTTTATACAAATTAAAATGTCAAACAATAGATTGGTTTGGTGTCTATACAGATTAAAATGATCAAACAATAGATTGGTTTGGTGTTTATGCAGATTAAAATGTCAAACAATAGATTAGTTTGGTGTTTATACAGATTAAAATGATCAAACAATAGATTGGTCTGGTGTTTATACAGACTAAACTGATCAAACAATAGATTGGTTTGGTGTTTATACAGATTAAAATGTCAAACGGTAGATTGGTTTGGTGTTTAAACAGATTAAAATGTCAAACAATAGATTGGTTTGGTGTTTATACAAATTAAAATGTCAAACAATAGATTGTTTGGTGTTTATACAGATTAAAATGTCAAACAATAGATTGGTTTGGTGTCTATACAGATTAAAATGATCAAACAATAGATTGGTTTGGTGTTTATGGAGATTAAAATGTCAAACAATAGATTAGTTTGGTGTTTATACAGATTAAAATGTCAAACAATAGATTGGATTGGTGTTTATACAGATTAAAATGATCAAACAATAGATTGGTTTGGTGTTTATATAGATTAAAATGATCAAACAATAGATTGGTCTGGTGTTTATACAGACTAAAATGATCAAAAAATAGATTGGTTTGGTGTTTATACAGATTAAAATGTCAAACGGTAGATTGGTTTGGTGTTTATACAGATTAAAATGTCAAACAATAGATTGGTTTGGTGTTTATACAGATTAAAATGATCAAATAATAGATTGGTCTGGTGTTTATACAGACTAAAATGATCAAACAATAGATTGGTTTGGTGTTTATACAGATTAAAATGATCAAACAATAGATTGGTCTGGTGTTTATACAGACTAAACTGATCAAACAATAGATTGGTTTGGTGTTTATACAGATTAAAATGTCAAACGGTAGATTGGTTTGGTGTTTATACAGATTAAAATGTCAAACAATAGATTGGTTTGGTGTTTATACAGATTAAAATGTCAAACAATAGATTGGTTTGGTGTTTATACAGATTGGAATGATCAAACAATAGATTGGTTTGGTGTTTATACAGATTAAAATGTCAAACAATAGATTGGTTTGGTGTTTATACAGATTAAAATATCAAACAATAGATTGGTTTGGTGTTTATACAGATTAAAATGATCAAAAAATAGACTGGTTTGTTGATTATACCGATTAAAATGTCAAACAATAGATTGGTTTGGTGTTTATACAGATTAAAATGGTCAAACAATAGATTGGTTTGGTGTTTATACAGATTAAAATGTCAAACAATAGATTAGTTTGGTGTTTATACAAATTAAAATGTCAAACAATAGATTGTTTGGTGTTTATACAGATTAAAATGTCAAACAATAGATTGGTTTGGTTTTTATACAGATTAAAATGTCAAACAACAGATTGGTTTGGTGTTTATACAGATTAAAATGTCAAACAATAGATTGGTTTGGTGTTTATACAGATTAAAATGTCAAAAAACAGATTGGTTTGGTGTTTATACAGAATAAAATGTCAAACAATAGATTGGTTTGGTGTTTATACAGATTAAAATGTCAAACAATAGATTGGTTTGGTGTCTATACAGATTAAAATGATCAAACAATAGATTGGTTTGGTGTTTATGCAGATTAAAATGTCAAACAATAGATTAGTTTGGTGTTTATACAGATTAAAATGTCAAACAATAGATTGGATTGGTGTTTATACAGATTAAAATGTCAAACAATAGATTGGATTGGTGTTTATACAGATTAAAATGATCAAACAATAGATTGGTTTGGTGTTTATATAGATTAAAATGATCAAACAATAGATTGGTCTGGTGTTTATACAGACTAAAATGATCAAACAATAGATTGGTTTGGTGTTTATACAGATTAAAATGTCAATAGATTGGTTTGGTGTTTATATAGATTAAAATGATCAAACAATAGATTGGTCTGGTGTTTATACAGAATAAAATGTCAAACAATAGATTGGTTTGGTGTTTATACAGATGAAAATGATCAAACAATAGAATGGTTTGGTGTTTATACAGATTAAAATGATCAAACAATAGATTGGTTTGGTGTTAATACAGATTAAAATGTCAAACAATAGATTGGATTGGTGTTTATACAGATTAAAATGATCAAACAATAGATTGGTTTGGTGTTTATATAGATTAAAATGATCAAACAATAGATTGGTCTGTTTTTTATACAGACTAAAATGATCAAAAAATAGATTGGTTTGGTGTTTATACAGATTAAAATGTCAAACGGTAGATTGGTTTGGTGTTTATACAGATTAAAATGTCAAACAATAGATTGGTTTGTTGTTTATACAGATTAAAATGTCAAACAATAGATTGGTTTGGTGTTTATACAGATTAAAATATCAAACAATAGATTGGTTTGGTGTTTATACAGATTAAAATGTCAAAAAACAGATTGGTTTGGTGTTTATACAGAATAAAATGTCAAACAATAGATTGGTTTGGTGTTTATACAGAATAAAATGTCAAACAATAGATTGGTTTGGTGTTTATACAGATGAAAATGATCAAACAATAGATTGGTTTGGTGTTTATACAGATTAAAATGTCAAACAATAGATTGGTTTGGTGTTTATACAGATTAAAATGTCAAACAATAGATTGGATTGGTGTTTATACAGATTAAAATGATCAAACAATAGATTGGTTTGGTGTTTATATAGATTAAAATGATCAAACAATAGATTGGTCTGGTGTTTATACAGAATAAAATGATCAAACAATAGATTGGTTTGGTGTTTATACAGATTAAAATGATCAAACAATAGATTGGTCTGGTGTTTATACAGACTAAACTGATCAAACAATAGATTGGTTTGGTGTTTATACAGATTAAAATATCAAACAATAGATTGGTTTGGTGTTTATACAGATTAAAATTGCAAAAAATAGATTGGTTTGGTGTTTATACAGATTAAAATGTCAAACAATAGATTGTTTGGTGTTTATACAGATTAAAATGTCAAACAATAGATTGGTTAGGTTTTTATACAGATTAAAATGTCAAACAACAGATTGGTTTGGTGTTTATACAGATTAAAATGTCAAACAATAGATTGGTTTGGTGTTTATACAGATTAAAATGTCAAAAAACAGATTGGTTTGGTGTTTATACAGAATAAAATGTCAAACAATAGATTGGTTTGGTGTTTATACAAATTAAAATGTCAAACAATAGATTGGTTTGGTGTCTATACAGATTAAAATGATCAAACAATAGATTGGTTTGGTGTTTATGCAGATTAAAATGTCAAACAATAGATTAGTTTGGTGTTTATACAGATTAAAATGATCAAACAATAGATTGGTCTGGTGTTTATACAGACTAAACTGATCAAACAATAGATTGGTTTGGTGTTTATACAGATTAAAATGTCAAACGGTAGATTGGTTTGGTGTTTAAACAGATTAAAATGTCAAACAATAGATTGGTTTGGTGTTTATACAAATTAAAATGTCAAACAATAGATTGTTTGGTGTTTATACAGATTAAAATGTCAAACAATAGATTGGTTTGGTGTCTATACAGATTAAAATGATCAAACAATAG
This sequence comes from Bathymodiolus brooksi, assembly GCA_963680875.1. Lineage (NCBI taxonomy): Eukaryota > Metazoa > Mollusca > Bivalvia > Mytilida > Modiolidae > Bathymodiolus > Bathymodiolus brooksi. The sequence goes on along the minus strand of OY804580.1, from coordinate 6,424,020 downwards.
ATTGGTTTGGTGTTTATGGAGATTAAAATGTCAAACAATAGATTAGTTTGGTGTTTATACAGATTAAAATGTCAAACAATAGATTGGATTGGTGTTTATACAGATTAAAATGATCAAACAATAGATTGGTTTGGTGTTTATATAGATTAAAATGATCAAACAATAGATTGGTCTGGTGTTTATACAGACTAAAATGATCAAAAAATAGATTGGTTTGGTGTTTATACAGATTAAAATGTCAAACGGTAGATTGGTTTGGTGTTTATACAGATTAAAATGTCAAACAATAGATTGGTTTGGTGTTTATACAGATTAAAATATCAAACAATAGATTGGTTTGGTGTTTATACAGATTAAAATGTCAAAAAACAGATTGGTTTGGTGTTTATACAGAATAAAATGTCAAACAATAGATTGGTTTGGTGTTTATACAGAATAAAATGTCAAACAATAGATTGGTTTGGTGTTTATACAGATGAAAATGATCAAACAATAGATTGGTTTGGTGTTTATACAGATTAAAATGTCAAACAATAGATTGGTCTGGTGTTTATACAGACTAAAATGATCAAACAATAGATTGGTTTAGTGTTTATACAGATTAAAATGTCAATAGATTGGTTTGGTGTTTATATAGATTAAAATGATCAAACAATAGATTGGTCTGGTGTTTATACAGAATAAAATGTCAAACAATAGATTGGTTTGGTGTTTATACAGATGAAAATGATCAAACAATAGAATGGTTTGGTGTTTATACAGATTAAAATGATCAAACAATAGATTGGTTTGGTGTTAATACAGATTAAAATGTCAAACAATAGATTGGATTGGTGTTTATACAGATTAAAATGATCAAACAATAGATTGGTTTGGTGTTTATATAGATTAAAATGATCAAACAATAGATTGGTCTGGTGTTTATACAGACTAAAATGATCAAAAAATAGATTGGTTTGGTGTTTATACAGATTAAAATGTCAAACGGTAGATTGGTTTGGTGTTTATACAGATTAAAATGTCAAACAATAGATTGGTTTGGTGTTTATACAGATTAAAATGTCAAACAATAGATTGTTTGGTGTTTATACAGATTAAAATATCAAACAATAGATTGGTTTGGTGTTTATACAGATTAAAATGTCAAAAAACAGATTGGCTTGGTGTTTATACAGAACAAAATGTCAAACAATAGATTGGTTTGGTGTTTATACAGAATAAAATGTCAAACAATAGATTGGTTTGGTGTTTATACAGATGAAAATGATCAAACAATAGATTGGTTTGGTGTTTATACAGATTAAAATGTCAAACAATAGATTGGTTTGGTGTTTATACAGATTAAAATGTCAAACAATAGATTGGATTGGTGTTTATACAGATTAAAATGATCAAACAATAGATTGGTTTGGTGTTTATATAGATTAAAATGATCAAACAATAGATTGTTCTGGTGTTTATACAGACTAAAATGATCAAACAATAGATTGGTTTGGTGTTTATACAGATTAAAATGATCAAACAATAGATTGGTCTGGTGTTTATACAGATTAAAATGTCAAACAATAGATTGGTTTGGTGTTTATACAGATTGGAATGATCAAACAATAGATTGGTTTGGTGTTTATACAGATTAAAATGTCAAACAATAGATTGGTTTGGTGTTTATACAGATTAAAATATCAAACAATAGATTGGTTTGGTGTTTATACAGATTAAAATGATCAAAAAATAGACTGGTTTGTTGATTATACAGATTAAAATGTCAAACAATAGATTGGTTTGGTGTTTATACAGATTAAAATGGTCAAACAATAGATTGGTTTGGTGTTTATACAGATTAAAATGTCAAACAATAGATTAGTTTGGTGTTTATACAAATTAAAATGTCAAACAATAGATTGTTTGGTGTTTATACAGATTAAAATGTCAAACAATAGATTCGTTTGGTTTTTATACAGATTAAAATGTCAAACAACAGATTGGTTTGGTGTTTATACAGATTAAAATGTCAAACAATAGATTGGTTTGGTGTTTATACAGATTAAAATGTCAAACAATAGATTGGTTTGGTGTTTATACAGAATAAAATGTCAAACAATAGATTGGTTTGGTGTTTATACAGATTAAAATGTCAAACAATAGATTGGTTTGGTGTCTATACAGATTAAAATGATCAAACAATAGATTGGTTTGGTGTTTATGCAGATTAAAATGTCAAACAATAGATTAGTTTGGTGTTTATACAGATTAAAATGTCAAACAATAGATTGGATTGGTGTTTATACAGATTAAAATGATCAAACAATAGATTGGTTTGGTGTTTATATAGATTAAAATGATCAAACAATAGATTGGTCTGGTGTTTATACAGACTAAAATGATCAAAAAATAGATTGGTTTGGTGTTTATATAGATTAAAATGATCAAACAATAGATTGGGCTGGTGTTTATACAGATTAAAATGATCAAACAATAGACTGGTTTGGTGTTTATACAGATTAAAATGTCAAACAATAGATTGGTTTGGTGTTTACACAGATTAAAATATCAAAAAATAGATTGGTTTGGTGTTTATACAGATTAAAATGTCAAAAAACAGATTGGTTTGGTGTTTATACAGAATAAAATGTCAAACAATAGATTGGTTTGGTGTTTATACAGACTAAAATGTCAAACAATAGATTGGTTTGGTGTTTATACAGATGAAAATGATCAAACAATAGATTGGTTTGGTATTTATACAGATTAAAATGTCAAACAATAGAATGGTTTGGTGTTAATACAGATTAAAATGATCAAACAATAGATTGGTTTGGTGTTTATGCAGATTAAAATGTCAAACAATAGATTGGTTTTTTGTTTATACAGATTAAAATGTCAAACAATAGATTGGTTTGGTGTTTATACAGATTATAATATCAAACAATAGATTGGTTTGGTGTTTATACAGATTAAAATGATCAAACAATAGATTGGTTTGGTGTTAATACAGATTAAAATGTCAAACAATAGATTGGTTTGGTGTTTATACAGATTAAAATGTCAAACAATAGATTGGTGTGGTATTTATACAGATTAAATGTCAAACAATAGATTGGTTTGGTGATTATATAGATTAAAATGATCAAACAATAGATTGGTTTGGTGTTTATACAAATTAAAATGATCAAACAATAGATTGGTTTTGTGCTTATGCAGATTAAAATGTCAAACAATAGATTGGTTTGGTGTTTATACAGATTAAAATGTCAAACAATAGATTGGTTTGGTGTTTATACAGATTGGAATGATCAAACAATAGATTGGTTTGGTGTTTATACAGATTAAAATGTCAAACAATAGATTGGTTTGGTGTCTATACAGATTAAAATGTCAAAAAACAGATTGGTTTGGTGTTTATACAGAATAAAATGTCAAACAATAGATTGGTTTGGTGTTTATACAGAATAAAATGTCAAACAATAGATTGGTTTGGTGTTTATACAGATGAAAATGATCAAACAATAGATTGGTTTGGTGTTTATACAGATTAAAATGTCAAACAATAGATTGGTTTGGTGTTTATACAGATTAAAATGTCAAACAATAGATTGGATTGGTGTTTATACAGATTAAAATGATCAAACAATAAATTGGTTTGGTGTTTATATAGATTAAAATGATCAAATAATAGATTGGTTTGGTATTTATACAGATTAAAATGTCAAACAATAGAATGGTTTGGTGTTAATACAGATTAAAATGATCAAACAATAGATTGGTTTGGTGTTTATGCAGATTAAAATGTCAAACAATAGATTGGTTTTTTGTTTATACAGATTAAAATGTCAAACAATAGATTGGTTTGGTGTTTATACAGATTATAATATCAAACAATAGATTGGTTTGGTGTTTATACAGATTAAAATGATCAAACAATAGATTGGTTTGGTGTTAATACAGATTAAAATGTCAAACAATAGATTGGTTTGGTGTTTATACAGATTAAAATGTCAAACAATAGATTGGTGTGGTATTTATACAGATTAAATGTCAAACAATAGATTGGTTTGGTGATTATATAGATTAAAATGATCAAACAATAGATTGGTTTGGTGTTTATACAAATTAAAATGATCAAACAATAGATTGGTTTTGTGCTTATGCAGATTAAAATGTCAAACAATAGATTGGTTTGGTGTTTATACAGATTAAAATGTCAAACAATAGATTGGTTTGGTGTTTATACAGATTGGAATGATCAAACAATAGATTGGTTTGGTGTTTATACAGATTAAAATGTCAAACAATAGATTGGTTTGGTGTCTATACAGATTAAAATGTCAAAAAACAGATTGGTTTGGTGTTTATACAGAATAAAATGTCAAACAATAGATTGGTTTGGTGTTTATACAGAATAAAATGTCAAACAATAGATTGGTTTGGTGTTTATACAGATGAAAATGATCAAACAATAGATTGGTTTGGTGTTTATACAGATTAAAATGTCAAACAATAGATTGGTTTGGTGTTTATACAGATTAAAATGTCAAACAATAGATTGGATTGGTGTTTATACAGATTAAAATGATCAAACAATAAATTGGTTTGGTGTTTATATAGATTAAAATGATCAAATAATAGATTGGTCTGGTGTTTATACAGACTAAAATGATCAAACAATAGATTGGTTTGGTGTTTATACAGATTAAAATGATCAAACAATAGATTGGTCTGGTGTTTATACAGACTAAACTGATCAAACAATAGATTGGTTTGGTGTTTATACAGATTAAAATGTCAAACAATAGATTGGTTTGGTGTTTATACAGATTAAAATATCAAACAATAGATTGGTTTGGTGTTTATACAGATTAAAATGATCAAAAAATAGACTGGTTTGTTGATTATACAGATTAAAATGTCAAACAATAGATTGGTTTGGTGTTTATACAGATTAAAATGGTCAAACAATAGATTGGTTTGGTGTTTATACAGATTAAAATGTCAAACAATAGATTGTTTGGTGTTTATACAGATTAAAATGTCAAACAATAGATTGGTTTGGTTTTTATACAGATTAAAATGTCAAACAACAGATTGGTTTGGTGTTTATACAGATTAAAATGTCAAACAATAGATTGGTTTGGTGTTTATACAGATTAAAATGTCAAAAAACAGATTGGTTTGGTGTTTATACAGAATAAAATGTCAAACAATAGATTGGTTTGGTGTTTATACAGATTAAAATGTCAAACAATAGATTGGTTTGGTGTCTATACAGATTAAAATGATCAAACAATAGATTGGTTTGGTGTTTATGCAGATTAAAATGTCAAACAATAGATTAGTTTGGTGTTTATACAGATTAAAATGATCAAACAATAGATTGGTCTGGTGTTTATACAGACTAAACTGATCAAACAATAGATTGGTTTGGTGTTTATACAGATTAAAATGTCAAACGGTAGATTGGTTTGGTGTTTATACAGATTAAAATGTCAAACAATAGATTGGTTTGGTGTTTATACAAATTAAAATGTCAAACAATAGATTGTTTGGTGTTTATACAGATTAAAATGTCAAACAATAGATTGGTTTGGTGTCTATACAGATTAAAATGATAAAACAATAGATTGGTTTGGTGTTTATGCAGATTAAAATGTCAAACAATAGATTGGTTTGGTGTTTATATAGATTAAAATGATCAAACAATAGATTGGTCTGGTGTTTATACAGACTAAAATGATCAAAAAATAGATTGGTTTGGTGTTTATACAGATTAAAATGTCAAACGGTAGATTGGTTTGGTGTTTATACAGATTAAAATGTCAAACAATAGATTGGTTTGGTGTTTATACAGATTAAAATGTCAAACAATAGATTGGTTTGGTGTTTATACAGATTAAAATATCAAACAATAGATTGGTTTGGTGTTTATACAGATTAAAATGTCAAAAAACAGATTGGTTTGGTGTTTATACAGAATAAAATGTCAAACAATAGATTGGTTTGGTGTTTATACAGAATAAAATGTCAAACAATAGATTGGTTTGGTGTTTATACAGATGAAAATGATCAAACAATAGATTGGTTTGGTGTTTATACAGATTAAAATGTCAAACAATAGATTGGTTTGGTGTTTATACAGATTAAAATGTCAAACAATAGATTGGATTGGTGTTCATACAGATTAAAATGATCAAACAATAGATTGGTTTGGTGTTTATATAGATTAAAATGATCAAATAATAGATTGGTCTGGTGTTTATACAGACTAAAATGATCAAACAATAGATTGGTTTGGTGTTTATACAGATTAAAATGATCAAACAATAGATTGGTCTGGTGTTTATACAGACTAAACTGATCAAACAATAGATTGGTTTGGTGTTTATACAGATTAAAATGTCAAACGGTAGATTGGTTTGGTGTTTATACAGATTAAAATGTCAAACAATAGATTGGTTTGGTGTTTATACAGATTAAAATGTCAAACAATAGATTGGTTTGGTGTTTATACAGATTGGAATGATCAAACAATAGATTGGTTTGGTGTTTATACAGATTAAAATGTCAAACAATAGATTGGTTTGGTGTTTATACAGATTAAAATATCAAACAATAGATTGGTTTGGTGTTTATACAGATTAAAATGATCAAAAAATAGACTGGTTTGTTGATTATACCGATTAAAATGTCAAACAATAGATTGGTTTGGTGTTTATACAGATTAAAATGGTCAAACAATAGATTGGTTTGGTGTTTATACAGATTAAAATGTCAAACAATAGATTAGTTTGGTGTTTATACAAATTAAAATGTCAAACAATAGATTGTTTGGTGTTTATACAGATTAAAATGTCAAACAATAGATTGGTTTGGTTTTTATACAGATTAAAATGTCAAACAACAGATTGGTTTGGTGTTTATACAGATTAAAATGTCAAACAATAGATTGGTTTGGTGTTTATACAGATTAAAATGTCAAAAAACAGATTGGTTTGGTGTTTATACAGAATAAAATGTCAAACAATAGATTGGTTTGGTGTTTATACAGATTAAAATGTCAAACAATAGATTGGTTTGGTGTCTATACAGATTAAAATGATCAAACAATAGATTGGTTTGGTGTTTATGCAGATTAAAATGTCAAACAATAGATTAGTTTGGTGTTTATACAGATTAAAATGTCAAACAATAGATTGGATTGGTGTTTATACAGATTAAAATGTCAAACAATAGATTGGATTGGTGTTTATACAGATTAAAATGATCAAACAATAGATTGGTTTGGTGTTTATATAGATTAAAATGATCAAACAATAGATTGGTCTGGTGTTTATACAGACTAAAATGATCAAACAATAGATTGGTTTGGTGTTTATACAGATTAAAATGTCAATAGATTGGTTTGGTGTTTATATAGATTAAAATGATCAAACAATAGATTGGTCTGGTGTTTATACAGAATAAAATGTCAAACAATAGATTGGTTTGGTGTTTATACAGATGAAAATGATCAAACAATAGAATGGTTTGGTGTTTATACAGATTAAAATGATCAAACAATAGATTGGTTTGGTGTTAATACAGATTAAAATGTCAAACAATAGATTGGATTGGTGTTTATACAGATTAAAATGATCAAACAATAGATTGGTTTGGTGTTTATATAGATTAAAATGATCAAACAATAGATTGGTCTGTTTTTTATACAGACTAAAATGATCAAAAAATAGATTGGTTTGGTGTTTATACAGATTAAAATGTCAAACGGTAGATTGGTTTGGTGTTTATACAGATTAAAATGTCAAACAATAGATTGGTTTGGTGTTTATACAGATTAAAATGTCAAACAATAGATTGGTTTGGTGTTTATACAGATTAAAATATCAAACAATAGATTGGTTTGGTGTTTATACAGATTAAAATGTCAAAAAACAGATTGGTTTGGTGTTTATACAGAATAAAATGTCAAACAATAGATTGGTTTGGTGTTTATACAGAATAAAATGTCAAACAATAGATTGGTTTGGTGTTTATACAGATGAAAATGATCAAACAATAGATTGGTTTGGTGTTTATACAGATTAAAATGTCAAACAATAGATTGGTTTGGTGTTTATACAGATTAAAATGTCAAACAATAGATTGGATTGGTGTTTATACAGATTAAAATGATCAAACAATAGATTGGTTTGGTGTTTATATAGATTAAAATGATCAAACAATAGATTGGTCTGGTGTTTATACAGACTAAAATGATCAAACAATAGATTGGTTTGGTGTTTATACAGATTAAAATGATCAAACAATAGATTGGTCTGGTGTTTATACAGACTAAACTGATCAAACAATAGATTGGTTTGGTGTTTATACAGATTAAAATATCAAACAATAGATTGGTTTGGTGTTTATACAGATTAAAATTGCAAAAAATAGATTGGTTTGGTGTTTATACAGATTAAAATGTCAAACAATAGATTGTTTGGTGTTTATACAGATTAAAATGTCAAACAATAGATTGGTTAGGTTTTTATACAGATTAAAATGTCAAACAACAGATTGGTTTGGTGTTTATACAGATTAAAATGTCAAACAATAGATTGGTTTGGTGTTTATACAGATTAAAATGTCAAAAAACAGATTGGTTTGGTGTTTATACAGAATAAAATGTCAAACAATAGATTGGTTTGGTGTTTATACAAATTAAAATGTCAAACAATAGATTGGTTTGGTGTCTATACAGATTAAAATGATCAAACAATAGATTGGTTTGGTGTTTATGCAGATTAAAATGTCAAACAATAGATTAGTTTGGTGTTTATACAGATTAAAATGATCAAACAATAGATTGGTCTGGTGTTTATACAGACTAAACTGATCAAACAATAGATTGGTTTGGTGTTTATACAGATTAAAATGTCAAACGGTAGATTGGTTTGGTGTTTAAACAGATTAAAATGTCAAACAATAGATTGGTTTGGTGTTTATACAAATTAAAATGTCAAACAATAGATTGTTTGGTGTTTATACAGATTAAAATGTCAAACAATAGATTGGTTTGGTGTCTATACAGATTAAAATGATCAAACAATAGATTGGTTTGGTGTTTATGGAGATTAAAATGTCAAACAATAGATTAGTTTGGTGTTTATACAGATTAAAATGTCAAACAATAGATTGGATTGGTGTTTATACAGATTAAAATGATCAAACAATAGATTGGTTTGGTGTTTATATAGATTAAAATGATCAAACAATAGATTGGTCTGGTGTTTATACAGACTAAAATGATCAAAAAATAGATTGGTTTGGTGTTTATACAGATTAAAATGTCAAACGGTAGATTGGTTTGGTGTTTATACAGATTAAAATGTCAAACAATAGATTGGTTTGGTGTTTATACAGATTAAAATGATCAAATAATAGATTGGTCTGGTGTTTATACAGACTAAAATGATCAAACAATAGATTGGTTTGGTGTTTATACAGATTAAAATGATCAAACAATAGATTGGTCTGGTGTTTATACAGACTAAACTGATCAAACAATAGATTGGTTTGGTGTTTATACAGATTAAAATGTCAAACGGTAGATTGGTTTGGTGTTTATACAGATTAAAATGTCAAACAATAGATTGGTTTGGTGTTTATACAGATTAAAATGTCAAACAATAGATTGGTTTGGTGTTTATACAGATTGGAATGATCAAACAATAGATTGGTTTGGTGTTTATACAGATTAAAATGTCAAACAATAGATTGGTTTGGTGTTTATACAGATTAAAATATCAAACAATAGATTGGTTTGGTGTTTATACAGATTAAAATGATCAAAAAATAGACTGGTTTGTTGATTATACCGATTAAAATGTCAAACAATAGATTGGTTTGGTGTTTATACAGATTAAAATGGTCAAACAATAGATTGGTTTGGTGTTTATACAGATTAAAATGTCAAACAATAGATTAGTTTGGTGTTTATACAAATTAAAATGTCAAACAATAGATTGTTTGGTGTTTATACAGATTAAAATGTCAAACAATAGATTGGTTTGGTTTTTATACAGATTAAAATGTCAAACAACAGATTGGTTTGGTGTTTATACAGATTAAAATGTCAAACAATAGATTGGTTTGGTGTTTATACAGATTAAAATGTCAAAAAACAGATTGGTTTGGTGTTTATACAGAATAAAATGTCAAACAATAGATTGGTTTGGTGTTTATACAGATTAAAATGTCAAACAATAGATTGGTTTGGTGTCTATACAGATTAAAATGATCAAACAATAGATTGGTTTGGTGTTTATGCAGATTAAAATGTCAAACAATAGATTAGTTTGGTGTTTATACAGATTAAAATGTCAAACAATAGATTGGATTGGTGTTTATACAGATTAAAATGTCAAACAATAGATTGGATTGGTGTTTATACAGATTAAAATGATCAAACAATAGATTGGTTTGGTGTTTATATAGATTAAAATGATCAAACAATAGATTGGTCTGGTGTTTATACAGACTAAAATGATCAAACAATAGATTGGTTTGGTGTTTATACAGATTAAAATGTCAATAGATTGGTTTGGTGTTTATATAGATTAAAATGATCAAACAATAGATTGGTCTGGTGTTTATACAGAATAAAATGTCAAACAATAGATTGGTTTGGTGTTTATACAGATGAAAATGATCAAACAATAGAATGGTTTGGTGTTTATACAGATTAAAATGATCAAACAATAGATTGGTTTGGTGTTAATACAGATTAAAATGTCAAACAATAGATTGGATTGGTGTTTATACAGATTAAAATGATCAAACAATAGATTGGTTTGGTGTTTATATAGATTAAAATGATCAAACAATAGATTGGTCTGTTTTTTATACAGACTAAAATGATCAAAAAATAGATTGGTTTGGTGTTTATACAGATTAAAATGTCAAACGGTAGATTGGTTTGGTGTTTATACAGATTAAAATGTCAAACAATAGATTGGTTTGTTGTTTATACAGATTAAAATGTCAAACAATAGATTGGTTTGGTGTTTATACAGATTAAAATATCAAACAATAGATTGGTTTGGTGTTTATACAGATTAAAATGTCAAAAAACAGATTGGTTTGGTGTTTATACAGAATAAAATGTCAAACAATAGATTGGTTTGGTGTTTATACAGAATAAAATGTCAAACAATAGATTGGTTTGGTGTTTATACAGATGAAAATGATCAAACAATAGATTGGTTTGGTGTTTATACAGATTAAAATGTCAAACAATAGATTGGTTTGGTGTTTATACAGATTAAAATGTCAAACAATAGATTGGATTGGTGTTTATACAGATTAAAATGATCAAACAATAGATTGGTTTGGTGTTTATATAGATTAAAATGATCAAACAATAGATTGGTCTGGTGTTTATACAGACTAAAATGATCAAACAATAGATTGGTTTGGTGTTTATACAGATTAAAATGATCAAACAATAGATTGGTCTGGTGTTTATACAGACTAAACTGATCAAACAATAGATTGGTTTGGTGTTTATACAGATTAAAATATCAAACAATAGATTGGTTTGGTGTTTATACAGATTAAAATTGCAAAAAATAGATTGGTTTGGTGTTTATACAGATTAAAATGTCAAACAATAGATTGTTTGGTGTTTATACAGATTAAAATGTCAAACAATAGATTGGTTAGGTTTTTATACAGATTAAAATGTCAAACAACAGATTGGTTTGGTGTTTATACAGATTAAAATGTCAAACAATAGATTGGTTTGGTGTTTATACAGATTAAAATGTCAAAAAACAGATTGGTTTGGTGTTTATACAGAATAAAATGTCAAACAATAGATTGGTTTGGTGTTTATACAAATTAAAATGTCAAACAATAGATTGGTTTGGTGTCTATACAGATTAAAATGATCAAACAATAGATTGGTTTGGTGTTTATGCAGATTAAAATGTCAAACAATAGATTAGTTTGGTGTTTATACAGATTAAAATGATCAAACAATAGATTGGTCTGGTGTTTATACAGACTAAACTGATCAAACAATAGATTGGTTTGGTGTTTATACAGATTAAAATGTCAAACGGTAGATTGGTTTGGTGTTTAAACAGATTAAAATGTCAAACAATAGATTGGTTTGGTGTTTATACAAATTAAAATGTCAAACAATAGATTGTTTGGTGTTTATACAGATTAAAATGTCAAACAATAGATTGGTTTGGTGTCTATACAGATTAAAATGATCAAACAATAGATTGGTTTGGTGTTTATGGAGATTAAAATGTCAAACAATAGATTAGTTTGGTGTTTATACAGATTAAAATGTCAAACAATAGATTGGATTGGTGTTTATACAGATTAAAATGATCAAACAATAGATTGGTTTGGTGTTTATATAGATTAAAATGATCAAACAATAGATTGGTCTGGTGTTTATACAGACTAAAATGATCAAAAAATAGATTGGTTTGGTGTTTATACAGATTAAAATGTCAAACGGTAGATTGGTTTGGTGTTTATACAGATTAAAATGTCAAACAATAGATTGGTTTGGTGTTTATACAGATTAAAATATCAAACAATAGATTGGTTTGGTGTTTATACAGATTAAAATGTCAAAAAACAGATTGGTTTGGTGTTTATACAGAATAAAATGTCAAACAATAGATTGGTTTGGTGTTTATACAGAATAAAATGTCAAACAATAGATTGGTTTGGTGTTTATACAGATGAAAATGATCAAACAATAGATTGGTTTGGTGTTTATACAGATTAAAATGTCAAACAATAGATTGGTCTGGTGTTTATACAGACTAAAATGATCAAACAATAGATTGGTTTAGTGTTTATACAGATTAAAATGTCAATAGATTGGTTTGGTGTTTATATAGATTAAAATGATCAAACAATAGATTGGTCTGGTGTTTATACAGAATAAAATGTCAAACAATAGATTGGTTTGGTGTTTATACAGATGAAAATGATCAAACAATAGAATGGTTTGGTGTTTATACAGATTAAAATGATCAAACAATAGATTGGTTTGGTGTTAATACAGATTAAAATGTCAAACAATAGATTGGATTGGTGTTTATACAGATTAAAATGATCAAACAATAGATTGGTTTGGTGTTTATATAGATTAAAATGATCAAACAATAGATTGGTCTGGTGTTTATACAGACTAAAATGATCAAAAAATAGATTGGTTTGGTGTTTATACAGATTAAAATGTCAAACGGTAGATTGGTTTGGTGTTTATACAGATTAAAATGTCAAACAATAGATTGGTTTGGTGTTTATACAGATTAAAATGTCAAACAATAGATTGTTTGGTGTTTATACAGATTAAAATATCAAACAATAGATTGGTTTGGTGTTTATACAGATTAAAATGTCAAAAAACAGATTGGCTTGGTGTTTATACAGAACAAAATGTCAAACAATAGATTGGTTTGGTGTTTATACAGAATAAAATGTCAAACAATAGATTGGTTTGGTGTTTATACAGATGAAAATGATCAAACAATAGATTGGTTTGGTGTTTATACAGATTAAAATGTCAAACAATAGATTGGTTTGGTGTTTATACAGATTAAAATGTCAAACAATAGATTGGATTGGTGTTTATACAGATTAAAATGATCAAACAATAGATTGGTTTGGTGTTTATATAGATTAAAATGATCAAACAATAGATTGTTCTGGTGTTTATACAGACTAAAATGATCAAACAATAGATTGGTTTGGTGTTTATACAGATTAAAATGATCAAACAATAGATTGGTCTGGTGTTTATACAGATTAAAATGTCAAACAATAGATTGGTTTGGTGTTTATACAGATTGGAATGATCAAACAATAGATTGGTTTGGTGTTTATACAGATTAAAATGTCAAACAATAGATTGGTTTGGTGTTTATACAGATTAAAATATCAAACAATAGATTGGTTTGGTGTTTATACAGATTAAAATGATCAAAAAATAGACTGGTTTGTTGATTATACAGATTAAAATGTCAAACAATAGATTGGTTTGGTGTTTATACAGATTAAAATGGTCAAACAATAGATTGGTTTGGTGTTTATACAGATTAAAATGTCAAACAATAGATTAGTTTGGTGTTTATACAAATTAAAATGTCAAACAATAGATTGTTTGGTGTTTATACAGATTAAAATGTCAAACAATAGATTCGTTTGGTTTTTATACAGATTAAAATGTCAAACAACAGATTGGTTTGGTGTTTATACAGATTAAAATGTCAAACAATAGATTGGTTTGGTGTTTATACAGATTAAAATGTCAAACAATAGATTGGTTTGGTGTTTATACAGAATAAAATGTCAAACAATAGATTGGTTTGGTGTTTATACAGATTAAAATGTCAAACAATAGATTGGTTTGGTGTCTATACAGATTAAAATGATCAAACAATAAATTGGTTTGGTGTTTATGCAGATTAAAATGTCAAACAATAGATTAGTTTGGTGTTTATACAGATTAAAATGTCAAACAATAGATTGGATTGGTGTTTATACAGATTAAAATGATCAAACAATAGATTGGTTTGGTGTTTATATAGATTAAAATGATCAAACAATAGATTGGTCTGGTGTTTATACAGACTAAAATGATCAAAAAATAGATTGGTTTGGTGTTTATATAGATTAAAATGATCAAACAATAGATTGGGCTGGTGTTTATACAGATTAAAATGATCAAACAATAGACTGGTTTGGTGTTTATACAGATTAAAATGTCAAACAATAGATTGGTTTGGTGTTTACACAGATTAAAATATCAAAAAATAGATTGGTTTGGTGTTTATACAGATTAAAATGTCAAAAAACAGATTGGTTTGGTGTTTATACAGAATAAAATGTCAAACAATAGATTGGTTTGGTGTTTATACAGACTAAAATGTCAAACAATAGATTGGTTTGGTGTTTATACAGATGAAAATGATCAAACAATAGATTGGTTTGGTATTTATACAGATTAAAATGTCAAACAATAGAATGGTTTGGTGTTAATACAGATTAAAATGATCAAACAATAGATTGGTTTGGTGTTTATGCAGATTAAAATGTCAAACAATAGATTGGTTTTTTGTTTATACAGATTAAAATGTCAAACAATAGATTGGTTTGGTGTTTATACAGATTATAATATCAAACAATAGATTGGTTTGGTGTTTATACAGATTAAAATGATCAAACAATAGATTGGTTTGGTGTTAATACAGATTAAAATGTCAAACAATAGATTGGTTTGGTGTTTATACAGATTAAAATGTCAAACAATAGATTGGTGTGGTATTTATACAGATTAAATGTCAAACAATAGATTGGTTTGGTGATTATATAGATTAAAATGATCAAACAATAGATTGGTTTGGTGTTTATACAAATTAAAATGATCAAACAATAGATTGGTTTTGTGCTTATGCAGATTAAAATGTCAAACAATAGATTGGTTTGGTGTTTATACAGATTAAAATGTCAAACAATAGATTGGTTTGGTGTTTATACAGATTGGAATGATCAAACAATAGATTGGTTTGGTGTTTATACAGATTAAAATGTCAAACAATAGATTGGTTTGGTGTCTATACAGATTAAAATGTCAAAAAACAGATTGGTTTGGTGTTTATACAGAATAAAATGTCAAACAATAGATTGGTTTGGTGTTTATACAGAATAAAATGTCAAACAATAGATTGGTTTGGTGTTTATACAGATGAAAATGATCAAACAATAGATTGGTTTGGTGTTTATACAGATTAAAATGTCAAACAATAGATTGGTTTGGTGTTTATACAGATTAAAATGTCAAACAATAGATTGGATTGGTGTTTATACAGATTAAAATGATCAAACAATAAATTGGTTTGGTGTTTATATAGATTAAAATGATCAAATAATAGATTGGTCTGGTGTTTATACAGACTAAAATGATCAAACAATAGATTGGTTTGGTGTTTATACAGATTAAAATGATCAAACAATAGATTGGTCTGGTGTTTATACAGACTAAACTGATCAAACAATAGATTGGTTTGGTGTTTATACAGATTAAAATGTCAAACGGTAGATTGGTTTGGTGTTTATACAGATTAAAATGTCAAACAATAGATTGGTTTGGTGTTTATACAGATTAAAATGTCAAACAATAGATTGGTTTGGTGTTTATACAGATTGGAATGATCAAACAATAGATTGGTTTGGTGTTTATACAGATTAAAATGTCAAACAATAGATTGGTTTGGTGTTTATACAGATTAAAATATCAAACAATAGATTGGTTTGGTGTTTATACAGATTAAAATGATCAAAAAATAGACTGGTTTGTTGATTATACCGATTAAAATGTCAAACAATAGATTGGTTTGGTGTTTATACAGATTAAAATGGTCAAACAATAGATTGGTTTGGTGTTTATACAGATTAAAATGTCAAACAATAGATTAGTTTGGTGTTTATACAAATTAAAATGTCAAACAATAGATTGTTTGGTGTTTATACAGATTAAAATGTCAAACAATAGATTGGTTTGGTTTTTATACAGATTAAAATGTCAAACAACAGATTGGTTTGGCGTTTATACAGATTAAAATGTCAAACAATAGATTGGTTTGGTGTTTATACAGATTAAAATGTCAAAAAACAGATTGGTTTGGTGTTTATACAGAATAAAATGTCAAACAATAGATTGGTTTGGTGTTTATACAGATTAAAATGTCAAACAATAGATTGGTTTGGTGTCTATACAGATTAAAATGATCAAACAATAGATTGGTTTGGTGTTTATGCAGATTAAAATGTCAAACAATAGATTAGTTTGGTGTTTATACAGATTAAAATGTCAAACAATAGATTGGATTGGTGTTTATACAGATTAAAATGTCAAACAATAGATTGGATTGGTGTTTATACAGATTAAAATGATCAAACAATAGATTGGTTTGGTGTTTATATAGATTAAAATGATCAAACAATAGATTGGTCTGGTGTTTATACAGACTAAAATGATCAAACAATAGATTGGTTTGGTGTTTATACAGATTAAAATGTCAATAGATTGGTTTGGTGTTTATATAGATTAAAATGATCAAACAATAGATTGGTTTGGTGTTTATACAGACTAAAATGATCAAAAAATAGATTGGTTTGGTGTTTATACAGATTAAAATGTCAAACGGTAGATTGGTTTGGTGTTTATACAGATTAAAATGTCAAACAATAGATTGGTTTGGTGTTTATACAGATTAAAATGTCAAACAATAGATTGGTTTGGTGTTTATACAGATTAAAATATCAAACAATAGATTGGTTTGGTGTTTATACAGATTAAAATGTCAAAAAACAGATTGGTTTGGTGTTTATACAGAATAAAATGTCAAACAATAGATTGGTTTGGTGCTTATACAGAATAAAATGTCAAACAATAGATTGGTTTGGTGTTTATACAGATGAAAATGATCAAACAATAGATTGGTTTGGTGTTTATACAGATTAAAATGTCAAACAATAGATTGGTTTGGTGTTTATACAGATTAAAATGTCAAACAATAGATTGGATTGGTGTTTATACAGATTAAAATGATCAAACAATAGATTGGTTTGGTGTTTATATAGATTAAAATGATCAAACAATAGATTGGTCTGGTGTTTATACAGACTAAAATGATCAAACAATAGATTGGTTTGGTGTTTATACAGATTAAAATGATCAAACAATAGATTGGTCTGGTGTTTATACAGACTAAACTGATCAAACAATAGATTGGTTTGGTGTTTATACAGATTAAAATATCAAACAATAGATTGGTTTGGTGTTTATACAGATTAAAATGTCAAAAAATAGATTGGTTTGGTGTTTATACAGATTAAAATGTCAAACAATAGATTGTTTGGTGTTTATACAGATTAAAATGTCAAACAATAGATTGGTTAGGTTTTTATACAGATTAAAATGTCAAACAACAGATTGGTTTGGTGTTTATACAGATTAAAATGTCAAACAATAGATTGGTTTGGTGTTTATACAGATTAAAATGTCAAAAAACAGATTGGTTTGGTGTTTATACAGAATAAAATGTCAAACAATAGATTGGTTTGGTGTTTATACAGATTAAAATGTCAAACAATAGATTGGTTTGGTGTCTATACAGATTAAAATGATCAAACAATAGATTGGTTTGGTGTTTATGCAGATTAAAATGTCAAACAATAGATTAGTTTGGTGTTTATACAGATTAAAATGATCAAACAATAGATTGGTCTGGTGTTTATACAGACTAAACTGATCAAACAATAGATTGGTTTGGTGTTTATACAGATTAAAATGTCAAACGGTAGATTGGTTTGGTGTTTAAACAGATTAAAATGTCAAACAATAGATTGGTTTGGTGTTTATACAAATTAAAATGTCAAACAATAGATTGTTTGGTGTTTATACAGATTAAAATGTCAAACAATAGATTGGTTTGGTGTCTATACAGATTAAAATGATCAAACAATAGATTGGTTTGGTGTTTATGGAGATTAAAATGTCAAACAATAGATTAGTTTGGTGTTTATACAGATTAAAATGTCAAACAATAGATTGGATTGGTGTTTATACAGATTAAAATGATCAAACAATAGATAGGTTTGGTGTTTATATAGATTAAAATGATCAAACAATAGATTGGTCTGGTGTTTATACAGACTAAAATGATCAAAAAATAGATTGGTTTGGTGTTTATACAGATTAAAATGTCAAACGGTAGATTGGTTTGGTGTTTATACAGATTAAAATGTCAAACAATAGATTGGTTTGGTGTTTATACAGATTAAAATGTCAAACAATAGATTGGTTTGGTGTTTATACAGATTAAAATATCAAACAATAGATTGGTTTGGTGTTTATACAGATTAAAATGTCAAAAAACAGATTGGTTTGGTGTTTATACAGAATAAAATGTCAAACAATAGATTGGTTTGGTGTTTATACAGAATAAAATGTCAAACAATAGATTGGTTTGGTGTTTATACAGATGAAAATGATCAAACAATAGATTGGTTTGGTGTTTATACAGATTAAAATGTCAAACAATAGATTGGTCTGGTGTTTATACAGACTAAAATGATCAAACAATAGATTGGTTTAGTGTTTATACAGATTAAAATGTCAATAGATTGGTTTGGTGTTTATATAGATTAAAATGATCAAACAATAGATTGGTCTGGTGTTTATACAGAATAAAATGTCAAACAATAGATTGGTTTGGTGTTTATACAGATGAAAATGATCAAACAATAGAATGGTTTGGTGTTTATACAGATTAAAATGATCAAACAATAGATTGGTTTGGTGTTAATACAGATTAAAATGTCAAACAATAGATTGGATTGGTGTTTATACAGATTAAAATGATCAAACAATAGATTGGTTTGGTGTTTATATAGATTAAAATGATCAAACAATAGATTGGTCTGGTGTTTATACAGACTAAAATGATCAAAAAATAGATTGGTTTGGTGTTTATACAGATTAAAATGTCAAACGGTAGATTGGTTTGGTGTTTATACAGATTAAAATGTCAAACAATAGATTGGTTTGGTGTTTATACAGATTAAAATGTCAAACAATAGATTGTTTGGTGTTTATACAGATTAAAATATCAAACAATAGATTGGTTTGGTGTTTATACAGATTAAAATGTCAAAAAACATATTGGCTTGGTGTTTATACAGAATAAAATGTCAAACAATAGATTGGTTTGGTGTTTATACAGAATAAAATGTCAAACAATAGATTGGTTTGGTGTTTATACAGATGAAAATGATCAAACAATAGATTGGTTTGGTGTTTATACAGATTAAAATGTCAAACAATAGATTGGTTTGGTGTTTATACAGATTAAAATGTCAAACAATAGATTGGATTGGTGTTTATACAGATTAAAATGATCAAACAATAGATTGGTTTGGTGTTTATATAGATTAAAATGATCAAACAATAGATTGTTCTGGTGTTTATACAGACTAAAATGATCAAACAATAGATTGGTTTGGTGTTTATACAGATTAAAATGATCAAACAATAGATTGGTCTGGTGTTTATACAGATTAAAATGTCAAACAATAGATTGGTTTGGTGTTTATACAGATTGGAATGATCAAACAATAGATTGGTTTGGTGTTTATACAGATTAAAATGTCAAACAATAGATTGGTTTGGTGTTTATACAGATTAAAATATCAAACAATAGATTGGTTTGGTGTTTATACAGATTAAAATGATCAAAAAATAGACTGGTTTGTTGATTATACAGATTAAAATGTCAAACAATAGATTGGTTTGGTGTTTATACAGATTAAAATGGTCAAACAATAGATTGGTTTGGTGTTTATACAGATTAAAATGTCAAACAATAGATTAGTTTGGTGTTTATACAAATTAAAATGTCAAACAATAGATTGTTTGGTGTTTATACAGATTAAAATGTCAAACAATAGATTCGTTTGGTTTTTATACAGATTAAAATGTCAAACAACAGATTGGTTTGGTGTTTATACAGATTAAAATGTCAAACAATAGATTGGTTTGGTGTTTATACAGATTAAAATGTCAAACAATAGATTGGTTTGGTGTTTATACAGAATAAAATGTCAAACAATAGATTGGTTTGGTGTTTATACAGATTAAAATGTCAAACAATAGATTGGTTTGGTGTCTATACAGATTAAAATGATCAAACAATAGATTGGTTTGGTGTTTATGCAGATTAAAATGTCAAACAATAGATTAGTTTGGTGTTTATACAGATTAAAATGTCAAACAATAGATTGGATTGGTGTTTATACAGATTAAAATGATCAAACAATAGATTGGTTTGGTGTTTATATAGATTAAAATGATCAAACAATAGATTGGTCTGGTGTTTATACAGACTAAAATGATCAAAAAATAGATTGGTTTGGTGTTTATATAGATTAAAATGATCAAACAATAGATTGGGCTGGTGTTTATACAGATTAAAATGATCAAACAATAGACTGGTTTGGTGTTTATACAGATTAAAATGTCAAACAATAGATTGGTTTGGTGTTTACACAGATTAAAATGTCAAACAATAGATTGGTTTGGTGTTTATACAGATTAAAATGTCAAACGGTAGATTGGTTTGGTGTTTATACAGATTAAAATGTCAAACAATAGATTGGCTTGGTGTTTATACAGACTAAAATGTCAAACAATAGATTGGTTTGGTGTTTATACAGATTGGAATGATCAAACAATAGATTGGTTTGGTGTTTATACAGATTAAAATGTCAAACAATAGAATGGTTTGGTGTTAATACAGATTAAAATGATCAAACAATAGATTGGTTTGGTGTTTATGCAGATTAAAATGTCAAACAATAGATTGGTTTTTTGTTTATACAGATTAAAATGTCAAACAATAGATTGGTTTGGTGTTTATACAGATTATAATATCAAACAATAGATTGGTTTGGTGTTTATACAGATTAAAATGATCAAACAATAGATTGGTTTGGTGTTAATACAGATTAAAATGTCAAACAATAGATTGGTTTGGTGTTTATACAGATTAAAATGTCAAACAATAGATTGGTGTGGTATTTATACAGATTAAATGTCAAACAATAGATTGGTTTGGTGATTATATAGATTAAAATGATCAAACAATAGATTGGTTTGGTGTTTATACAAATTAAAATGATCAAACAATAGATTGGTTTTGTGCTTATGCAGATTAAAATGTCAAACAATAGATTGGTTTGGTGTTTATACAGATTAAAATGTCAAACAATAGATTGGTTTGGTGTTTATACAGATTGGAATGATCAAACAATAGATTGGTTTGGTGTTTATACAGATTAAAATGTCAAACAATAGATTGGTTTGGTGTCTATACAGATTAAAATGTCAAAAAACAGATTGGTTTGGTGTTTATACAGAATAAAATGTCAAACAATAGATTGGTTTGGTGTTTATACAGAATAAAATGTCAAACAATAGATTGGTTTGGTGTTTATACAGATGAAAATGATCAAACAATAGATTGGTTTGGTGTTTATACAGATTAAAATGTCAAACAATAGATTGGTTTGGTGTTTATACAGATTAAAATGTCAAACAATAGATTGGATTGGTGTTTATACAGATTAAAATGATCAAACAATAAATTGGTTTGGTGTTTATATAGATTAAAATGATCAAATAATAGATTGGTCTGGTGTTTATACAGACTAAAATGATCAAACAATAGATTGGTTTGGTGTTTATACAGATTAAAATGATCAAACAATAGATTGGTCTGGTGTTTATACAGACTAAACTGATCAAACAATAGATTGGTTTGGTGTTTATACAGATTAAAATGTCAAACGGTAGATTGGTTTGGTGTTTATACAGATTAAAATGTCAAACAATAGATTGGTTTGGTGTTTATACAGATTAAAATGTCAAACAATAGATTGGTTTGGTGTTTATACAGATTGGAATGATCAAACAATAGATTGGTTTGGTGTTTATACAGATTAAAATGTCAAACAATAGATTGGTTTGGTGTTTATACAGATTAAAATATCAAACAATAGATTGGTTTGGTGTTTATACAGATTAAAATGATCAAAAAATAGACTGGTTTGTTGATTATACCGATTAAAATGTCAAACAATAGATTGGTTTGGTGTTTATACAGATTAAAATGGTCAAACAATAGATTGGTTTGGTGTTTATACAGATTAAAATGTCAAACAATAGATTAGTTTGGTGTTTATACAAATTAAAATGTCAAACAATAGATTGTTTGGTGTTTATACAGATTAAAATGTCAAACAATAGATTGGTTTGGTTTTTATACAGATTAAAATGTCAAACAACAGATTGGTTTGGTGTTTATACAGATTAAAATGTCAAACAATAGATTGGTTTGGTGTTTATACAGATTAAAATGTCAAAAAACAGATTGGTTTGGTGTTTATACAGAATAAAATGTCAAACAATAGATTGGTTTGGTGTTTATACAGATTAAAATGTCAAACAATAGATTGGTTTGGTATCTATACAGATTAAAATGATCAAACAATAGATTGGTTTGGTGTTTATGCAGATTAAAATGTCAAACAATAGATTAGTTTGGTGTTTATACAGATTAAAATGTCAAACAATAGATTGGATTGGTGTTTATACAGATTAAAATGTCAAACAATAGATTGGATTGGTGTTTATACAGATTAAAATGATCAAACAATAGATTGGTTTGGTGTTTATATAGATTAAAATGATCAAACAATAGATTGGTCTGGTGTTTATACAGACTAAAATGATCAAACAATAGATTGGTTTGGTGTTTATACAGATTAAAATATCAAACAATAGATTGGTTTGGTGTTTATACAGATTAAAATGTCAAAAAACAGATTGGTTTGGTGTTTATACAGAATAAAATGTCAAACAATAGATTGGTTTGGTGTTTATACAGAATAAAATGTCAAACAATAGATTGGTTTGGTGTTTATACAGATGAAAATGATCAAACAATAGATTGGTTTGGTGTTTATACAGATTAAAATGTCAAACAATAGATTGGTCTGGTGTTTATACAGACTAAAATGATCAAACAATAGATTGGTTTAGTGTTTATACAGATTAAAATGTCAATAGATTGGTTTGGTGTTTATATAGATTAAAATGATCAAACAATAGATTGGTCTGGTGTTTATACAGAATAAAATGTCAAACAATAGATTGGTTTGGTGTTTATACAGATGAAAATGATCAAACAATAGAATGGTTTGGTGTTTATACAGATTAAAATGATCAAACAATAGATTGGTTTGGTGTTAATACAGATTAAAATGTCAAACAATAGATTGGATTGGTGTTTATACAGATTAAAATGATCAAACAATAGATTGGTTTGGTGTTTATATAGATTAAAATGATCAAACAATAGATTGGTCTGGTGTTTATACAGACTAAAATGATCAAAAAATAGATTGGTTTGGTGTTTATACAGATTAAAATGTCAAACGGTAGATTGGTTTGGTGTTTATACAGATTAAAATGTCAAACAATAGATTGGTTTGGTGTTTATACAGATTAAAATGTCAAACAATAGATTGTTTGGTGTTTATACAGATTAAAATATCAAACAATAGATTGGTTTGGTGTTTATACAGATTAAAATGTCAAAAAACAGATTGGCTTGGTGTTTATACAGAATAAAATGTCAAACAATAGATTGGTTTGGTGTTTATACAGAATAAAATGTCAAACAATAGATTGGTTTGGTGTTTATACAGATTGGAATGATCAAACAATAGATTGGTTTGGTGTTTATACAGATTAAAATGTCAAACAATAGATTGGTTTGGTGTTTATACAGATTAAAATATCAAACAATAGATTGGTTTGGTGTTTATACAGATTAAAATGATCAAAAAATAGACTGGTTTGTTGATTATACAGATTAAAATGTCAAACAATAGATTGGTTTGGTGTTTATACAGATTAAAATGGTCAAACAATAGATTGGTTTGGTGTTTATACAGATTAAAATGTCAAACAATAGATTAGTTTGGTGTTTATACAAATTAAAATGTCAAACAATAGATTGTTTGGTGTTTATACAGATTAAAATGTCAAACAATAGATTCGTTTGGTTTTTATACAGATTAAAATGTCAAACAACAGATTGGTTTGGTGTTTATACAGATTAAAATGTCAAACAATAGATTGGTTTGGTGTTTATACAGATTAAAATGTCAAACAATAGATTGGTTTGGTGTTTATACAGAATAAAATGTCAAACAATAGATTGGTTTGGTGTTTATACAGATTAAAATGTCAAACAATAGATTGGTTTGGTGTCTATACAGATTAAAATGATCAAACAATAGATTGGTTTGGTGTTTATGCAGATTAAAATGTCAAACAATAGATTAGTTTGGTGTTTATACAGATTAAAATGTCAAACAATAGATTGGATTGGTGTTTATACAGATTAAAATGATCAAACAATAGATTGGTTTGGTGTTTATATAGATTAAAATGATCAAACAATAGATTGGTCTGGTGTTTATACAGACTAAAATGATCAAAAAATAGATTGGTTTGGTGTTTATATAGATTAAAATGATCAAACAATAGATTGGGCTGGTGTTTATACAGATTAAAATGATCAAACAATAGACTGGTTTGGTGTTTATACAGATTAAAATGTCAAACAATAGATTGGTTTGGTGTTTACACAGATTAAAATGTCAAACAATAGATTGGTTTGGTGTTTATACAGATTAAAATGTCAAACGGTAGATTGGTTTGGTGTTTATACAGATTAAAATGTCAAACAATAGATTGGCTTGGTGTTTATACAGACTAAAATGTCAAACAATAGATTGGTTTGGTGTTTATACAGATTGGAATGATCAAACAATAGATTGGTTTGGTGTTTATACAGATTAAAATGTCAAACAATAGAATGGTTTGGTGTTAATACAGATTAAAATGATCAAACAATAGATTGGTTTGGTGTTTATGCAGATTAAAATGTCAAACAATAGATTGGTTTTTTGTTTATACAGATTAAAATGTCAAACAATAGATTGGTTTGGTGTTTATACAGATTATAATATCAAACAATAGATTGGTTTGGTGTTTATACAGATTAAAATGATCAAACAATAGATTGGTTTGGTGTTAATACAGATTAAAATGTCAAACAATAGATTGGTTTGGTGTTTATACAGATTAAAATGTCAAACAATAGATTGGTGTGGTATTTATACAGATTAAATGTCAAACAATAGATTGGTTTGGTGATTATATAGATTAAAATGATCAAACAATAGATTGGTTTGGTGTTTATACAAATTAAAATGATCAAACAATAGATTGGTTTTGTGCTTATGCAGATTAAAATGTCAAACAATAGATTGGTTTGGTGTTTATACAGATTAAAATGTCAAACAATAGATTGGTTTGGTGTTTATACAGATTGGAATGATCAAACAATAGATTGGTTTGGTGTTTATACAGATTAAAATGTCAAACAATAGATTGGTTTGGTGTCTATACAGATTAAAATGTCAAAAAACAGATTGGTTTGGTGTTTATACAGAATAAAATGTCAAACAATAGATTGGTTTGGTGTTTATACAGAATAAAATGTCAAACAATAGATTGGTTTGGTGTTTATACAGATGAAAATGATCAAACAATAGATTGGTTTGGTGTTTATACAGATTAAAATGTCAAACAATAGATTGGTTTGGTGTTTATACAGATTAAAATGTCAAACAATAGATTGGATTGGTGTTTATACAGATTAAAATGATCAAACAATAAATTGGTTTGGTGTTTATATAGATTAAAATGATCAAATAATAGATTGGTCTGGTGTTTATACAGACTAAAATGATCAAACAATAGATTGGTTTGGTGTTTATACAGATTAAAATGATCAAACAATAGATTGGTCTGGTGTTTATACAGACTAAACTGATCAAACAATAGATTGGTTTGGTGTTTATACAGATTAAAATGTCAAACGGTAGATTGGTTTGGTGTTTATACAGAT
Source organism: Bathymodiolus brooksi (assembly GCA_963680875.1). Lineage (NCBI taxonomy): Eukaryota > Metazoa > Mollusca > Bivalvia > Mytilida > Modiolidae > Bathymodiolus > Bathymodiolus brooksi. The sequence continues at coordinate 6,397,405 of OY804580.1, read as the reverse complement.
TAAAATGTCAAACAATAGATTGGTTTGGTGTTTATACAGATTAAAATGTCAAACAATAGATTGGTTTGGTGTTTATACAGATTGGAATGATCAAACAATAGATTGGTTTGGTGTTTATACAGATTAAAATGTCAAACAATAGATTGGTTTGGTGTTTATACAGATTAAAATATCAAACAATAGATTGGTTTGGTGTTTATACAGATTAAAATGATCAAAAAATAGACTGGTTTGTTGATTATACCGATTAAAATGTCAAACAATAGATTGGTTTGGTGTTTATACAGATTAAAATGGTCAAACAATAGATTGGTTTGGTGTTTATACAGATTAAAATGTCAAACAATAGATTAGTTTGGTGTTTATACAAATTAAAATGTCAAACAATAGATTGTTTGGTGTTTATACAGATTAAAATGTCAAACAATAGATTGGTTTGGTTTTTATACAGATTAAAATGTCAAACAACAGATTGGTTTGGTGTTTATACAGATTAAAATGTCAAACAATAGATTGGTTTGGTGTTTATACAGATTAAAATGTCAAAAAACAGATTGGTTTGGTGTTTATACAGAATAAAATGTCAAACAATAGATTGGTTTGGTGTTTATACAGATTAAAATGTCAAACAATAGATTGGTTTGGTATCTATACAGATTAAAATGATCAAACAATAGATTGGTTTGGTGTTTATGCAGATTAAAATGTCAAACAATAGATTAGTTTGGTGTTTATACAGATTAAAATGTCAAACAATAGATTGGATTGGTGTTTATACAGATTAAAATGTCAAACAATAGATTGGATTGGTGTTTATACAGATTAAAATGATCAAACAATAGATTGGTTTGGTGTTTATATAGATTAAAATGATCAAACAATAGATTGGTCTGGTGTTTATACAGACTAAAATGATCAAACAATAGATTGGTTTGGTGTTTATACAGATTAAAATGTCAATAGATTGGTTTGGTGTTTATATAGATTAAAATGATCAAACAATAGATTGGTCTGGTGTTTATACAGAATAAAATGTCAAACAATAGATTGGTTTGGTGTTTATACAGATGAAAATGATCAAACAATAGAATGGTTTGGTGTTTATACAGATTAAAATGATCAAACAATAGATTGGTTTGGTGTTAATACAGATTAAAATGTCAAACAATAGATTGGATTGGTGTTTATACAGATTAAAATGATCAAACAATAGATTGGTTTGGCGTTTATATAGATTAAAATGATCAAACAATAGATTGGTCTGTTTTTTATACAGACTAAAATGATCAAAAAATAGATTGGTTTGGTGTTTATACAGATTAAAATGTCAAACGGTAGATTGGTTTGGTGTTTATACAGATTAAAATGTCAAACAATAGATTGGTTTGGTGTTTATACAGATTAAAATGTCAAACAATAGATTGGTTTGGTGTTTATACAGATTAAAATATCAAACAATAGATTGGTTTGGTGTTTATACAGATTAAAATGTCAAAAAACAGATTGGTTTGGTGTTTATACAGAATAAAATGTCAAACAATAGATTGGTTTGGTGCTTATACAGAATAAAATGTCAAACAATAGATTGGTTTGGTGTTTATACAGATGAAAATGATCAAACAATAGATTGGTTTGGTGTTTATACAGATTAAAATGTCAAACAATAGATTGGTTTGGTGTTTATACAGATTAAAATGTCAAACAATAGATTGGATTGGTGTTTATACAGATTAAAATGATCAAACAATAGATTGGTTTGGTGTTTATATAGATTAAAATGATCAAACAATAGATTGGTCTGGTGTTTATACAGACTAAAATGATCAAACAATAGATTGGTTTGGTGTTTATACAGATTAAAATGATCAAACAATAGATTGGTCTGGTGTTTATACAGACTAAACTGATCAAACAATAGATTGGTTTGGTGTTTATACAGATTAAAATATCAAACAATAGATTGGTTTGGTGTTTATACAGATTAAAATGTCAAAAAATAGATTGGTTTGGTGTTTATACAGATTAAAATGTCAAACAATAGATTGTTTGGTGTTTATACAGATTAAAATGTCAAACAATAGATTGGTTAGGTTTTTATACAGATTTAAATGTCAAACAACAGATTGGTTTGGTGTTTATACAGATTAAAATGTCAAACAATAGATTGGTTTGGTGTTTATACAGATTAAAATGTCAAAAAACAGATTGGTTTGGTGTTTATACAGAATAAAATGTCAAACAATAGATTGGTTTGGTGTTTATACAGATTAAAATGTCAAACAATAGATTGGTTTGGTGTCTATACAGATTAAAATGATCAAACAATAGATTGGTTTGGTGTTTATGCAGATTAAAATGTCAAACAATAGATTAGTTTGGTGTTTATACAGATTAAAATGATCAAACAATAGATTGGTCTGGTGTTTATACAGACTAAACTGATCAAACAATAGATTGGTTTGGTGTTTATACAGATTAAAATGTCAAACGGTAGATTGGTTTGGTGTTTAAACAGATTAAAATGTCAAACAATAGATTGGTTTGGTGTTTATACAAATTAAAATGTCAAACAATAGATTGTTTGGTGTTTATACAGATTAAAATGTCAAACAATAGATTGGTTTGGTGTCTATACAGATTAAAATGATCAAACAATAGATTGGTTTGGTGTTTATGGAGATTAAAATGTCAAACAATAGATTAGTTTGGTGTTTATACAGATTAAAATGTCAAACAATAGATTGGATTGGTGTTTATACAGATTAAAATGATCAAACAATAGATAGGTTTGGTGTTTATATAGATTAAAATGATCAAACAATAGATTGGTCTGGTGTTTATACAGACTAAAATGATCAAAAAATAGATTGGTTTGGTGTTTATACAGATTAAAATGTCAAACGGTAGATTGGTTTGGTGTTTATACAGATTAAAATGTCAAACAATAGATTGGTTTGGTGTTTATACAGATTAAAATGTCAAACAATAGATTGGTTTGGTGTTTATACAGATTAAAATATCAAACAATAGATTGGTTTGGTGTTTATACAGATTAAAATGTCAAAAAACAGATTGGTTTGGTGTTTATACAGAATAAAATGTCAAACAATAGATTGGTTTGGTGTTTATACAGAATAAAATGTCAAACAATAGATTGGTTTGGTGTTTATACAGATGAAAATGATCAAACAATAGATTGGTTTGGTGTTTATACAGATTAAAATGTCAAACAATAGATTGGTCTGGTGTTTATACAGACTAAAATGATCAAACAATAGATTGGTTTAGTGTTTATACAGATTAAAATGTCAATAGATTGGTTTGGTGTTTATATAGATTAAAATGATCAAACAATAGATTGGTCTGGTGTTTATACAGAATAAAATGTCAAACAATAGATTGGTTTGGTGTTTATACAGATGAAAATGATCAAACAATAGAATGGTTTGGTGTTTATACAGATTAAAATGATCAAACAATAGATTGGTTTGGTGTTAATACAGATTAAAATGTCAAACAATAGATTGGATTGGTGTTTATACAGATTAAAATGATCAAACAATAGATTGGTTTGGTGTTTATATAGATTAAAATGATCAAACAATAGATTGGTCTGGTGTTTATACAGACTAAAATGATCAAAAAATAGATTGGTTTGGTGTTTATACAGATTAAAATGTCAAACGGTAGATTGGTTTGGTGTTTATACAGATTAAAATGTCAAACAATAGATTGGTTTGGTGTTTATACAGATTAAAATGTCAAACAATAGATTGTTTGGTGTTAATACAGATTAAAATATCAAACAATAGATTGGTTTGGTGTTTATACAGATTAAAATGTCAAAAAACAGATTGGCTTGGTGTTTATACAGAATAAAATGTCAAACAATAGATTGGTTTGGTGTTTATACAGAATAAAATGTCAAACAATAGATTGGTTTGGTGTTTATACAGATGAAAATGATCAAACAATAGATTGGTTTGGTGTTTATACAGATTAAAATGTCAAACAATAGATTGGTTTGGTGTTTATACAGATTAAAATGTCAAACAATAGATTGGATTGGTGTTTATACAGATTAAAATGATCAAACAATAGATTGGTTTGGTGTTTATATAGATTAAAATGATCAAACAATAGATTGTTCTGGTGTTTATACAGACTAAAATGATCAAACAATAGATTGGTTTGGTGTTTATACAGATTAAAATGATCAAACAATAGATTGGTCTGGTGTTTATACAGATTAAAATGTCAAACAATAGATTGGTTTGGTGTTTATACAGATTGGAATGATCAAACAATAGATTGGTTTGGTGTTTATACAGATTAAAATGTCAAACAATAGATTGGTTTGGTGTTTATACAGATTAAAATATCAAACAATAGATTGGTTTGGTGTTTATACAGATTAAAATGATCAAAAAATAGACTGGTTTGTTGATTATACAGATTAAAATGTCAAACAATAGATTGGTTTGGTGTTTATACAGATTAAAATGGTCAAACAATAGATTGGTTTGGTGTTTATACAGATTAAAATGTCAAACAATAGATTAGTTTGGTGTTTATACAAATTAAAATGTCAAACAATAGATTGTTTGGTGTTTATACAGATTAAAATGTCAAACAATAGATTCGTTTGGTTTTTATACAGATTAAAATGTCAAACAACAGATTGGTTTGGTGTTTATACAGATTAAAATGTCAAACAATAGATTGGTTTGGTGTTTATACAGATTAAAATGTCAAACAATAGATTGGTTTGGTGTTTATACAGAATAAAATGTCAAACAATAGATTGGTTTGGTGTTTATACAGATTAAAATGTCAAACAATAGATTGGTTTGGTGTCTATACAGATTAAAATGATCAAACAATAGATTGGTTTGGTGTTTATGCAGATTAAAATGTCAAACAATAGATTAGTTTGGTGTTTATACAGATTAAAATGTCAAACAATAGATTGGATTGGTGTTTATACAGATTAAAATGATCAAACAATAGATTGGTTTGGTGTTTATATAGATTAAAATGATCAAACAATAGATTGGTCTGGTGTTTATACAGACTAAAATGATCAAAAAATAGATTGGTTTGGTGTTTATATAGATTAAAATGATCAAACAATAGATTGGGCTGGTGTTTATACAGATTAAAATGATCAAACAATAGACTGGTTTGGTGTTTATACAGATTAAAATGTCAAACAATAGATTGGTTTGGTGTTTACACAGATTAAAATATCAAAAAATAGATTGGTTTGGTGTTTATACAGATTAAAATGTCAAAAAACAGATTGGTTTGGTGTTTATACAGAATAAAATGTCAAACAATAGATTGGTTTGGTGTTTATACAGACTAAAATGTCAAACAATAGATTGGTTTGGTGTTTATACAGATGAAAATGATCAAACAATAGATTGGTTTGGTATTTATACAGATTAAAATGTCAAACAATAGAATGGTTTGGTGTTAATACAGATTAAAATGATCAAACAATAGATTGGTTTGGTGTTTATGCAGATTAAAATGTCAAACAATAGATTGGTTTTTTGTTTATACAGATTAAAATGTCAAACAATAGATTGGTTTGGTGTTTATACAGATTATAATATCAAACAATAGATTGGTTTGGTGTTTATACAGATTAAAATGATCAAACAATAGATTGGTTTGGTGTTAATACAGATTGGAATGATCAAACAATAGATTGGTTTGGTGTTTATACAGATTAAAATGTCAAACAATAGATTGGTTTGGTGTCTATACAGATTAAAATGATCAAACAATAGATTGGTTTGGTGTTTATGCAGATTAAAATGTCAAACAATAGATTAGTTTGGTGTTTATACAGATTAAAATGTCAAACAATAGATTGGAATGGTGTTTATACAGATTAAAATGATCAAACAATAGATTGGTTTGGTGTTTATATAGATTAAAATGATCAAACAATAGATTGGTTTGGTGTTTATGCAGATTAAAATGTCAAACAATAGATTGGTTTTTTGTTTATACAGATTAAAATGTCAAACAATAGATTGGTTTGGTGTTTATACAGATTATAATATCAAACAATAGATTGGTTTGGTGTTTATACAGATTAAAATGATCAAACAATAGATTGGTTTGGTGTTAATACAGATTGGAATGATCAAACAATAGATTGGTTTGGTGTTTATACAGATTAAAATGTCAAACAATAGATTGGTTTGGTGTCTATACAGATTAAAATGATCAAACAATAGATTGGTTTGGTGTTTATGCAGATTAAAATGTCAAACAATAGATTAGTTTGGTGTTTATACAGATTAAAATGTCAAACAATACATTGGAATGGTGTTTATACAGATTAAAATGATCAAACAATAGATTGGTTTGGTGTTTATATAGATTAAAATGATCAAACAATAGATTGGTCTGGTGTTTATACAGACTAAAATGATCAAAAAATAGATTGGTTTGGTGTTTATATAGATTAAAATGATCAAACAATAGATTGGGCTGGTGTTTATACAGATTAAAATGATCAAACAATAGACTGGTTTGGTGTTTATACAGATTAAAATGTCAAACAATAGATTGGTTTGGTGTTTACACAGATTAAAATATCAAAAAATAGATTGGTTTGGTGTTTATACAGATTAAAATGTCAAAAAACAGATTGGTTTGGTGTTTATACAGAATAAAATGTCAAACAATAGATTGGTTTGGTGTTTATACAGAATAAAATGTCAAACAATAGATTGGTTTGGTGTTTATACAGATGAAAATGATCAAACAATAGATTGGTTTGGTATTTATACAGATTAAAATGTCAAACAATAGAATGGTTTGGTGTTAATACAGATTAAAATGATCAAACAATAGATTGGTTTGGTGTTTATGCAGATTAAAATGTCAAACAATAGATTGGTTTTTTGTTTATACAGATTAAAATGTCAAACAATAGATTGGTTTGGTGTTTATACAGATTATAATATCAAACAATAGATTGGTTTGGTGTTTATACAGATTAAAATGATCAAACAATAGATTGGTTTGGTGTTAATACAGATTAAAATGTCAAACAATAGATTGGTTTGGTGTTTATACAGATTAAAATGTCAAACAATAGATTGGTGTGGTATTTATACAGATTAAATGTCAAACAATAGATTGGTTTGGTGATTATATAGATTAAAATGATCAAACAATAGATTGGTTTGGTGTTTATACAGATTAAAATGATCAAACAATAGATTGGTTTTGTGTTTATGCAGATTAAAATGTCAAACAATAGATTGGTTTGGTGTTTATACAGATTAAAATGTCAAACAATAGATTGGTTTGGTGTTTATACAGATTGGAATGATCAAACAATAGATTGGTTTGGTGTTTATACAGATTAAAATGTCAAACAATAGATTGGTTTGGTGTTTATACAGATGAAAATGATCAAACAATAGAATGGTTTGGTGTTTATACAGATTAAAATGATCAAACAATAGATTGGTTTGGTGTTAATACAGATTAAAATGTCAAACAATAGATTGGATTGGTGTTTATACAGATTAAAATGATCAAACAATAGATTGGTTTGGTGTTTATATAGATTAAAATGATCAAACAATAGATTGGTCTGGTGTTTATACAGACTAAAATGATCAAAAAATAGATTGGTTTGGTGTTTATACAGATTAAAATGTCAAACGGTAGATTGGTTTGGTGTTTATACAGATTAAAATGTCAAACAATAGATTGGTTTGGTGTTTATACAGATTAAAATGTCAAACAATAGATTGTTTGGTGTTTATACAGATTAAAATATCAAACAATAGATTGGTTTGGTGTTTATACAGATTAAAATGTCAAAAAACAGATTGGCTTGGTGTTTATACAGAATAAAATGTCAAACAATAGATTGGTTTGGTGTTTATACAGAATAAAATGTCAAACAATAGATTGGTTTGGTGTTTATACAGATGAAAATGATCAAACAATAGATTGGTTTGGTGTTTATACAGATTAAAATGTCAAACAATAGATTGGTTTGGTGTTTATACAGATTAAAATGTCAAACAATAGATTGGATTGGTGTTTATACAGATTAAAATGATCAAACAATAGATTGGTTTGGTGTTTATATAGATTAAAATGATCAAACAATAGATTGTTCTGGTGTTTATACAGACTAAAATGATCAAACAATAGATTGGTTTGGTGTTTATACAGATTAAAATGATCAAACAATAGATTGGTCTGGTGTTTATACAGATTAAAATGTCAAACAATAGATTGGTTTGGTGTTTATACAGATTGGAATGATCAAACAATAGATTGGTTTGGTGTTTATACAGATTAAAATGTCAAACAATAGATTGGTTTGGTGTTTATACAGATTAAAATATCAAACAATAGATTGGTTTGGTGTTTATACAGATTAAAATGATCAAAAAATAGACTGGTTTGTTGATTATACAGATTAAAATGTCAAACAATAGATTGGTTTGGTGTTTATACAGATTAAAATGGTCAAACAATAGATTGGTTTGGTGTTTATACAGATTAAAATGTCAAACAATAGATTAGTTTGGTGTTTATACAAATTAAAATGTCAAACAATAGATTGTTTGGTGTTTATACAGATTAAAATGTCAAACAATAGATTCGTTTGGTTTTTATACAGATTAAAATGTCAAACAACAGATTGGTTTGGTGTTTATACAGATTAAAATGTCAAACAATAGATTGGTTTGGTGTTTATACAGATTAAAATGTCAAACAATAGATTGGTTTGGTGTTTATACAGAATAAAATGTCAAACAATAGATTGGTTTGGTGTTTATACAGATTAAAATGTCAAACAATAGATTGGTTTGGTGTCTATACAGATTAAAATGATCAAACAATAGATTGGTTTGGTGTTTATGCAGATTAAAATGTCAAACAATAGATTAGTTTGGTGTTTATACAGATTAAAATGTCAAACAATAGATTGGATTGGTGTTTATACAGATTAAAATGATCAAACAATAGATTGGTTTGGTGTTTATATAGATTAAAATGATCAAACAATAGATTGGTCTGGTGTTTATACAGACTAAAATGATCAAAAAATAGATTGGTTTGGTGTTTATATAGATTAAAATGATCAAACAATAGATTGGGCTGGTGTTTATACAGATTAAAATGATCAAACAATAGACTGGTTTGGTGTTTATACAGATTAAAATGTCAAACAATAGATTGGTTTGGTGTTTACACAGATTAAAATATCAAAAAATAGATTGGTTTGGTGTTTATACAGATTAAAATGTCAAAAAACAGATTGGTTTGGTGTTTATACAGAATAAAATGTCAAACAATAGATTGGTTTGGTGTTTATACAGACTAAAATGTCAAACAATAGATTGGTTTGGTGTTTATACAGATGAAAATGATCAAACAATAGATTGGTTTGGTATTTATACAGATTAAAATGTCAAACAATAGAATGGTTTGGTGTTAATACAGATTAAAATGATCAAACAATAGATTGGTTTGGTGTTTATGCAGATTAAAATGGCAAACAATAGATTGGTTTTTTGTTTATACAGATTAAAATGTCAAACAATAGATTGGTTTGGTGTTTATACAGATTATAATATCAAACAATAGATTGGTTTGGTGTTTATACAGATTAAAATGATCAAACAATAGATTGGTTTGGTGTTAATACAGATTAAAATGTCAAACAATAGATTGGTTTGGTGTTTATACAGATTAAAATGTCAAACAATAGATTGGTGTGGTATTTATACAGATTAAATGTCAAACAATAGATTGGTTTGGTGTTTATACAGATTAAAATGTCAAACAATAGATTGGTTTGGTGTTTATACAGATTGGAATGATCAAACAATAGATTGGTTTGGTGTTTATACAGATTAAAATGTCAAACAATAGATTGGTTTGGTGTCTATACAGATTAAAATGATCAAACAATAGATTGGTTTGGTGTTTATGCAGATTAAAATGTCAAACAATAGATTAGTTTGGTGTTTATACAGATTAAAATGTCAAACAATAGATTGGATTGGTGTTTATACAGATTAAAATGATCAAACAATAGATTGGTTTGGTGTTTATATAGATTAAAATGATCAAACAATAGATTGGTCTGGTGTTTATACAGACTAAAATGATCAAAAAATAGATTGGTTTGGTGTTTATATAGATTAAAATGATCAAACAATAGATTGGGCTGGTGTTTATACAGATTAAAATGATCAAACAATAGACTGGTTTGGTGTTTATACAGATTAAAATGTCAAACAATAGATTGGTTTGGTGTTTACACAGATTAAAATATCAAAAAATAGATTGGTTTGGTGTTTATACAGATTAAAATGTCAAAAAACAGATTGGTTTGGTGTTTATACAGAATAAAATGTCAAACAATAGATTGGTTTGGTGTTTATACAGAATAAAATGTCAAACAATAGATTGGTTTGGTGTTTATACAGATGAAAATGATCAAACAATAGATTGGTTTGGTATTTATACAGATTAAAATGTCAAACAATAGAATGGTTTGGTGTTAATACAGATTAAAATGATCAAACAATAGATTGGTTTGGTGTTTATGCAGATTAAAATGTCAAACAATAGATTGGTTTTTTGTTTATACAGATTAAAATGTCAAACAATAGATTGGTTTGGTGTTTATACAGATTATAATATCAAACAATAGATTGGTTTGGTGTTTATACAGATTAAAATGATCAAACAATAGATTGGTTTGGTGTTAATACAGATTAAAATGTCAAACAATAGATTGGTTTGGTGTTTATACAGATTAAAATGTCAAACAATAGATTGGTGTGGTATTTATACAGATTAAATGTCAAACAATAGATTGGTTTGGTGATTATATAGATTAAAATGATCAAACAATAGATTGGTTTGGTGTTTATACAGATTAAAATGATCAAACAATAGATTGGTTTTGTGTTTATGCAGATTAAAATGTCAAACAATAGATTGGTTTGGTGTTTATACAGATTAAAATGTCAAACAATAGATTGGTTTGGTGTTTATACAGATTGGAATGATCAAACAATAGATTGGTTTGGTGTTTATACAGATTAAAATGTCAAACAATAGATTGGTTTGGTGTCTATACAGATTAAAATGATCAAACAATAGATTGGTTTGGTGTTTATGCAGATTAAAATGTCAAACAATAGATTAGTTTGGTGTTTATACAGATTAAAATGTCAAACAATAGATTGGATTGGTGTTTATACAGATTAAAATGTCAAACAATAGATTGGTTTGGTGTTTATACAGATTAAAATGTCAAACAATAGATTGGTGTGGTGTTTATACAGATTAAATGTCAAACAATAGATTGGTTTGGTGATTATATAGATTAAAATGATCAAACAATAGATTGGTTTGGTGTTTATACAGATTAAAATGATCAAACAATAGATTGGTTTTGTGTTTATGCAGATTAAAATGTCAAACAATAGATTGGTTTGGTGTTTATAGAGATTAAAATGTCAAACAATAGATTGGTTTGGTGTTTATACAGATTAAAATGTCAAACAATAGATTGGATTGGTGTTTATACAGATTAAAATGATCAAACAATAGATTGGTTTGGTGTTTATATAGATTAAAATGATCAAACAATAGATTGGTCTGGTGTTTATACAGACTAAAATGATCAAACAATAGATTGGTTTGGTGTTTATACAGATTAAAATGATCAAACAATAGATTGGTCTGGTGTTTATACAGACTAAACTGATCAAACAATAGATTGGTTTGGTGTTTATACAGATTAAAATGTCAAAAAACAGATTGGTTTGGTGTTTATACAGATTAAAATGTCAAACAATAGATTGGTTTGGTGTTTATACAGATTAAAATGTCAAACAATAGATTGGTTTGGTGTTTATACAGATTGGAATGATCAAACAATAGATTGGTTTGGTGTTTATACAGATTAAAATGTCAAACAATAGATTGGTTTGGTGTTTATACAGATTAAAATATCAAACAATAGATTGGTTTGGTGTTTATACAGATTAAAATGATCAAAAAATAGACTGGTTTGTTGATTATACAGATTAAAATGTCAAACAATAGATTGGTTTGGTGTTTATACAGATTAAAATGGTCAAACAATAGATTGGTTTGGTGTTTATACAGATTAAAATGTCAAACAATAGATTAGTTTGGTGTTTATACAAATTAAAATGTCAAACAATAGATTGTTTGGTGTTTATACAGATTAAAATGTCAAACAATAGATTGGTTTGGTTTTTATACAGATTAAAATGTCAAACAACAGATTGGTTTGGTGTTTATACAGATTAAAATGTCAAACAATAGATTGGTTTGGTGTTTATACAGATTAAAATGTCAAAAAACAGATTGGTTTGGTGTTTATACAGAATAAAATGTCAAACAATAGATTGGTTTGGTGTTTATACAGATTAAAATGTCAAACAATAGATTGGTTTGGTGTCTATACAGATTAAAATGATCAAACAATAGATTGGTTTGGTGTTTATGCAGATTAAAATGTCAAACAATAGATTAGTTTGGTGTTTATACAGATTAAAATGTCAAACAATAGATTGGATTGGTGTTTATACAGATTAAAATGTCAAACAATAGATTGGATTGGTGTTTATACAGATTAAAATGATCAAACAATAGATTGGTTTGGTGTTTATACAGACTAAAATGATCAAACAATAGATTGGTTTGGTGTTTATACAGATTAAAATGTCAATAGATTGGTTTGGTGTTTATATAGATTAAAATGATCAAACAATAGATTGGTCTGGTGTTTATACAGAATAAAATGTCAAACAATAGATTGGTTTGGTGTTTATACAGATGAAAATGATCAAACAATAGAATGGTTTGGTGTTTATACAGATTAAAATGATCAAACAATAGATTGGTTTGGTGTTTATACAGAATAAAATGTCAAACAATAGATTGGTTTGGTGTTTATACAGATTAAAATGTCAAACAATAGATTGGTTTGGTGTCTATACAGATTAAAATGATCAAACAATAGATTGGTTTGGTGTTTATGCAGATTAAAATGTCAAACAATAGATTAGTTTGGTGTTTATACAGATTAAAATGATCAAACAATAGATTGGTCTGGTGTTTATACAGACTAAACTGATCAAACAATAGATTGGTTTGGTGTTTATACAGATTAAAATGTCAAACGGTAGATTGGTTTGGTGTTTATACAGATTAAAATGTCAAACAATAGATTGGTTTGGTGTTTATACAAATTAAAATGTCAAACAATAGATTGTTTGGTGTTTATACAGATTAAAATGTCAAACAATAGATTGGTTTGGTGTCTATACAGATTAAAATGATCAAACAATAGATTGGTTTGGTGTTTATGGAGATTAAAATGTCAAACAATAGATTAGTTTGGTGTTTATACAGATTAAAATGTCAAACAATAGATTGGATTGGTGTTTATACAGATTAAAATGATCAAACAATAGATTGGTTTGGTGTTTATATAGATTAAAATGATCAAACAATAGATTGGTCTGGTGTTTATACAGACTAAAATGATCAAAAAATAGATTGATTTGGTGTTTATACAGATTAAAATGTCAAACGGTAGATTGGTTTGGTGTTTATACAGATTAAAATGTCAAACAATAGATTGGTTTGGTGTTTATACAGATTAAAATGTCAAACAATAGATTGGTTTGGTGTTTATACAGATTAAAATATCAAACAATAGATTGGTTTGGTGTTTATACAGATTAAAATGTCAAAAAACAGATTGGTTTGGTGTTTATACAGAATAAAATGTCAAACAATAGATTGGTTTGGTGTTTATACAGAATAAAATGTCAAACAATAGATTGGTTTGGTGTTTATACAGATGAAAATGATCAAACAATAGATTGGTTTGGTGTTTATACAGATTAAAATGTCAAACAATAGATTGGTCTGGTGTTTATACAGACTAAAATGATCAAACAATAGATTGGTTTAGTGTTTATACAGATTAAAATGTCAATAGATTGGTTTGGTGTTTATATAGATTAAAATGATCAAACAATAGATTGGTCTGGTGTTTATACAGAATAAAATGTCAAACAATAGATTGGTTTGGTGTTTATACAGATGAAAATGATCAAACAATAGAATGGTTTGGTGTTTATACAGATTAAAATGATCAAACAATAGATTGGTTTGGTGTTAATACAGATTAAAATGTCAAACAATAGATTGGATTGGTGTTTATACAGATTAAAATGATCAAACAATAGATTGGTTTGGTGTTTATATAGATTAAAATGATCAAACAATAGATTGGTCTGGTGTTTATACAGACTAAAATGATCAAAAAATAGATTGGTTTGGTGTTTATACAGATTAAAATGTCAAACGGTAGATTGGTTTGGTGTTTATACAGATTAAAATGTCAAACAATAGATTGGTTTGGTGTTTATACAGATTAAAATGTCAAACAATAGATTGTTTGGTGTTTATACAGATTAAAATATCAAACAATAGATTGGTTTGGTGTTTATACAGATTAAAATGTCAAAAAACAGATTGGCTTGGTGTTTATACAGAATAAAATGTCAAACAATAGATTGGTTTGGTGTTTATACAGAATAAAATGTCAAACAATAGATTGGTTTGGTGTTTATACAGATGAAAATGATCAAACAATAGATTGGTTTGGTGTTTATACAGATTAAAATGTCAAACAATAGATTGGTTTGGTGTTTATACAGATTAAAATGTCAAACAATAGATTGGATTGGTGTTTATACAGATTAAAATGATCAAACAATAGATTGGTTTGGTGTTTATATAGATTAAAATGATCAAACAATAGATTGTTCTGGTGTTTATACAGACTAAAATGATCAAACAATAGATTGGTTTGGTGTTTATACAGATTAAAATGATCAAACAATAGATTGGTCTGGTGTTTATACAGATTAAAATGTCAAACAATAGATTGGTTTGGTGTTTATACAGATTGGAATGATCAAACAATAGATTGGTTTGGTGTTTATACAGATTAAAATGTCAAACAATAGATTGGTTTGGTGTTTATACAGATTAAAATATCAAACAATAGATTGGTTTGGTGTTTATACAGATTAAAATGATCAAAAAATAGACTGGTTTGTTGATTATACAGATTAAAATGTCAAACAATAGATTGGTTTGGTGTTTATACAGATTAAAATGGTCAAACAATAGATTGGTTTGGTGTTTATACAGATTAAAATGTCAAACAATAGATTAGTTTGGTGTTTATACAAATTAAAATGTCAAACAATAGATTGTTTGGTGTTTATACAGATTAAAATGTCAAACAATAGATTCGTTTGGTTTTTATACAGATTAAAATGTCAAACAACAGATTGGTTTGGTGTTTATACAGATTAAAATGTCAAACAATAGATTGGTTTGGTGTTTATACAGATTAAAATGTCAAACAATAGATTGGTTTGGTGTTTATACAGAATAAAATGTCAAACAATAGATTGGTTTGGTGTTTATACAGATTAAAATGTCAAACAATAGATTGGTTTGGTGTCTATACAGATTAAAATGATCAAACAATAGATTGGTTTGGTGTTTATGCAGATTAAAATGTCAAACAATAGATTAGTTTGGTGTTTATACAGATTAAAATGTCAAACAATAGATTGGATTGGTGTTTATACAGATTAAAATGATCAAACAATAGATTGGTTTGGTGTTTATATAGATTAAAATGATCAAACAATAGATTGGTCTGGTGTTTATACAGACTAAAATGATCAAAAAATAGATTGGTTTGGTGTTTATATAGATTAAAATGATCAAACAATAGATTGGGCTGGTGTTTATACAGATTAAAATGATCAAACAATAGACTGGTTTGGTGTTTATACAGATTAAAATGTCAAACAATAGATTGGTTTGGTGTTTACACAGATTAAAATATCAAAAAATAGATTGGTTTGGTGTTTATACAGATTAAAATGTCAAAAAACAGATTGGTTTGGTGTTTATACAGAATAAAATGTCAAACAATAGATTGGTTTGGTGTTTATACAGACTAAAATGTCAAACAATAGATTGGTTTGGTGTTTATACAGATGAAAATGATCAAACAATAGATTGGTTTGGTATTTATACAGATTAAAATGTCAAACAATAGAATGGTTTGGTGTTAATACAGATTAAAATGATCAAACAATAGATTGGTTTGGTGTTTATGCAGATTAAAATGTCAAACAATAGATTGGTTTTTTGTTTATACAGATTAAAATGTCAAACAATAGATTGGTTTGGTGTTTATACAGATTATAATATCAAACAATAGATTGGTTTGGTGTTTATACAGATTAAAATGATCAAACAATAGATTGGTTTGGTGTTAATACAGATTAAAATGTCAAACAATAGATTGGTTTGGTGTTTATACAGATTAAAATGTCAAACAATAGATTGGTGTGGTATTTATACAGATTAAATGTCAAACAATAGATTGGTTTGGTGATTATATAGATTAAAATGATCAAACAATAGATTGGTTTGGTGTTTATACAGATTAAAATGATCAAACAATAGATTGGTTTTGTGCTTATGCAGATTAAAATGTCAAACAATAGATTGGTTTGGTGTTTATACAGATTAAAATGTCAAACAATAGATTGGTTTGGTGTTTATACAGATTGGAATGATCAAACAAAAGATTGGTTTGGTGTTTATACAGATTAAAATGTCAAACAATAGATTGGTTTGGTGTCTATACAGATTAAAATGATCAAACAATAGATTGGTTTGGTGTTTATGCAGATTAAAATGTCAAACAATAGATTAGTTTGGTGTTTATACAGATTAAAATGTCAAACAATAGATTGGATTGGTGTTTATACAGATTAAAATGATCAAACAATAGATTGGTTTGGTGTTTATATAGATTAAAATGATCAAACAATAGATTGGTCTGGTGTTTATACAGACTAAAATGATCAAAAAATAGATTGGTTTGGTGTTTATATAGATTAAAATGATCAAACAATAGATTGGGCTGGTGTTTATACAGATTAAAATGATCAAACAATAGACTGGTTTGGTGTTTATACAGATTAAAATGTCAAACAATAGATAGGTTTGGTGTTTACACAGATTAAAATATCAAAAAATAGATTGGTTTGGTGTTTATACAGATTAAAATGTCAAAAAACAGATTGGTTTGGTGTTTATACAGAATAAAATGTCAAACAATAGATTGGTTTGGTGTTTATACAGAATAAAATGTCAAACAATAGATTGGTTTGGTGTTTATACAGATGAAAATGATCAAACAATAGATTGGTTTGGTATTTATACAGATTAAAATGTCAAACAATAGAATGGTTTGGTGTTAATACAGATTAAAATGATCAAACAATAGATTGGTTTGGTGTTTATGCAGATTAAAATGTCAAACAATAGATTGGTTTTTTGTTTATACAGATTAAAATGTCAAACAATAGATTGGTTTGGTGTTTATACAGATTATAATATCAAACAATAGATTGGTTTGGTGTTTATACAGATTAAAATGATCAAACAATAGATTGGTTTGGTGTTAATACAGATTAAAATGTCAAACAATAGATTGGTTTGGTGTTTATACAGATTAAAATGTCAAACAATAGATTGGTGTGGTATTTATACAGATTAAATGTCAAACAATAGATTGGTTTGGTGATTATATAGATTAAAATGATCAAACAATAGATTGGTTTGGTGTTTATACAGATTAAAATGATCAAACAATAGATTGGTTTTGTGTTTATGCAGATTAAAATGTCAAACAATAGATTGGTTTGGTGTTTATACAGATTAAAATGTCAAACAATAGATTGGTTTGGTGTTTATACAGATTGGAATGATCAAACAATAGATTGGTTTGGTGTTTATACAGATTAAAATGTCAAACAATAGATTGGTTTGGTGTCTATACAGATTAAAATGATCAAACAATAGATTGGTTTGATGTTTATGCAGATTAAAATGTCAAACAATAGATTAGTTTGGTGTTTATACAGATTAAAATGTCAAACAATAGATTGGATTGGTGTTTATACAGATTAAAATGTCAAACAATAGATTGGTTTGGTGTTTATACAGATTAAAATGTCAAACAATAGATTGGTGTGGTGTTTATACAGATTAAATGTCAAACAATAGATTGGTTTGGTGATTATATAGATTAAAATGATCAAACAATAGATTGGTTTGGTGTTTATACAGATTAAAATGATCAAACAATAGATTGGTTTTGTGTTTATGCAGATTAAAATGTCAAACAATAGATTGGTTTGGTGTTTATAGAGATTAAAATGTCAAACAATAGATTGGTTTGGTGTTTATACAGATTAAAATGTCAAACAATAGATTGGATTGGTGTTTATACAGATTAAAATGATCAGACAATAGATTGGTTTGGTGTTTATATAGATTAAAATGATCAAACAATAGATTGGTCTGGTGTTTATACAGACTAAAATGATCAAACAATAGATTGGTTTGGTGTTTATACAGATTAAAATGATCAAACAATAGATTGGTCTGGTGTTTATACAGACTAAACTGATCAAACAATAGATTGGTTTGGTGTTTATACAGATTAAAATGTCAAACGGTAGATTGGTTTGGTGTTTATACAGATTAAAATGTCAAACAATAGATTGGTTTGGTGTTTATACAGATTAAAATGTCAAACAATAGATTGGTTTGGTGTTTATACAGATTGGAATGATCAAACAATAGATTGGTTTGGTGTTTATACAGATTAAAATGTCAAACAATAGATTGGTTTGGTGTTTATACAGATTAAAATATCAAACAATAGATTGGTTTGGTGTTTATACAGATTAAAATGATCAAAAAATAGACTGGTTTGTTGATTATACAGATTAAAATGTCAAACAATAGATTGGTTTGGTGTTTATACAGATTAAAATGGTCAGACAATAGATTGGTTTGGTGTTTATACAGATTAAAATGTCAAACAATAGATTAGTTTGGTGTTTATACAAATTAAAATGTCAAACAATAGATTGTTTGGTGTTTATACAGATTAAAATGTCAAACAATAGATTGGTTTGGTTTTTATACAGATTAAAATGTCAAACAACAGATTGGTTTGGTGTTTATACAGATTAAAATGTCAAACAATAGATTGGTTTGGTGTTTATACAGATTAAAATGTCAAAAAACAGATTGGTTTGGTGTTTATACAGAATAAAATGTCAAACAATAGATTGGTTTGGTGTTTATACAGATTAAAATGTCAAACAATAGATTGGTTTGGTGTCTATACAGATTAAAATGATCAAACAATAGATTGGTTTGGTGTTTATGCAGATTAAAATGTCAAACAATAGATTAGTTTGGTGTTTATACAGATTAAAATGTCAAACAATAGATTGGATTGGTGTTTATACAGATTAAAATGTCAAACAATAGATTGGATTGGTGTTTATACAGATTAAAATGATCAAACAATAGATTGGTTTGGTGTTTATACAGATTAAAATGATCAAACAATAGATTGGTTTGGTGTTTATACAGATTAAAATGTCAATAGATTGGTTTGGTGTTTATATAGATTAAAATGATCAAACAATAGATTGGTCTGGTGTTTATACAGAATAAAATGTCAAACAATAGATTGGTTTGGTGTTTATACAGATGAAAATGATCAAACAATAGAATGGTTTGGTGTTTATACAGATTAAAATGATCAAACAATAGATTGGTTTGGTGTTAATACAGATTAAAATGTCAAACAATAGATTGGATTGGTGTTTATACAGATTAAAATGATCAAACAATAGATTGGTTTGGTGTTTATATAGATTAAAATGATCAAACAATAGATTGGTCTGGTGTTTATACAGACTAAAATGATCAAAAAATAGATTGGTTTGGTGTTTATACAGATTAAAATGTCAAACGGTAGATTGGTTTGGTGTTTATACAGATTAAAATGTCAAACAATAGATTGGTTTGGTGTTTATACAGATTAAAATGTCAAACAATAGATTGGTTTGGTGTTTATACAGATTAAAATATCAAACAATAGATTGGTTTGGTGTTTATACAGATTAAAATGTCAAAAAACAGATTGGTTTGGTGTTTATACAGAATAAAATGTCAAACAATAGATTGGTTTGGTGTTTATACAGAATAAAATGTCAAAAAATAGATTGGTTTGGTGTTTATACAGATGAAAATGATCAAACAATAGATTGGTTTGGTGTTTATACAGATTAAAATGTCAAACAATAGATTGGTTTGGTGTTTATACAGATTAAAATGTCAAACAATAGATTGGATTGGTGTTTATACAGATTAAAATGATCAAACAATAGATTGGTTTGGTGTTTATATAGATTAAAATGATCAAACAATAGATTGGTCTGGTGTTTATACAGACTAAAATGATCAAACAATAGATTGGTTTGGTGTTTATACAGATTAAAATGATCAAACAATAGATTGGTTTGGTGATTATATAGATTAAAATGATCAAACAATAGATTGGTTTGGTGTTTATACAGATTAAAATGATCAAACAATAGATTGGTTTTGTGTTTATGCAGATTAAAATGTCAAACAATAGATTGGTTTGGTGTTTATAGAGATTAAAATGTCAAACAATAGATTGGTTTGGTGTTTATACAGATTAAAATGTCAAACAATAGATTGGATTGGTGTTTATACAGATTAAAATGATCAAACAATAGATTGGTTTGGTGTTTATATAGATTAAAATGATCAAACAATAGATTGGTCTGGTGTTTATACAGACTAAAATGATCAAACAATAGATTGGTTTGGTGTTTATACAGATTAAAATGATCAAACAATAGATTGGTCTGGTGTTTATACAGACTAAACTGATCAAACAATAGATTGGTTTGGTGTTTATACAGATTAAAATGTCAAACGGTAGATTGGTTTGGTGTTTATACAGATTAAAATATCAAACAATAGATTGGTTTGGTGTTTATACAGATTAAAATGTCAAACAATAGATTAGTTTGGTGTTTATACAAATTAAAATGTCAAACAATAGATTGTTTGGTGTTTATACAGATTAAAATGTCAAACAATAGATTGGTTTGGTTTTTATATAGATTAAAATGTCAAACAACAGATTGGTTTGGTGTTTATACAGATTAAAATGTCAAACAATAGATTGGTTTGGTGTTTATACAGATTAAAATGTCAAAAAACAGATTGGTTTGGTGTTTATACAGAATAAAATGTCAAACAATAGATTGGTTTGGTGTTTATACAGATTAAAATGTCAAACAATAGATTGGTTTGGTGTCTATACAGATTAAAATGATCAAACAATAGATTGGTTTGGTGTTTATGCAGATTAAAATGTCAAACAATAGATTAGTTTGGTGTTTATACAGATTAAAATGTCAAACAATAGATTGGATTGGTGTTTATACAGATTAAAATGTCAAACAATAGATTGGATTGGTGTTTATACAGATTAAAATGATCAAACAATAGATTGGTTTGGTGTTTATACAGACTAAAATGATCAAACAATAGATTGGTTTGGTGTTTATACAGATTAAAATGTCAATAGATTGGTTTGGTGTTTATATAGATTAAAATGATCAAACAATAGATTGGTCTGGTGTTTATACAGAATAAAATGTCAAACAATAGATTGGTTTGGTGTTTATACAGATGAAAATGATCAAACAATAGAATGGTTTGGTGTTTATACAGATTAAAATGATCAAACAATAGATTGGTTTGGTGTTAATACAGATTAAAATGTCAAACAATAGATTGGATTGGTGTTTATACAGATTAAAATGATCAAACAATAGATTGGTTTGGTGTTTATATAGATTAAAATGATCAAACAATAGATTGGTCTGGTGTTTATACAGACTAAAATGATCAAAAAATAGATTGGTTTGGTGTTTATACAGATTAAAATGTCAAACGGTAGATTGGTTTGGTGTTTATACAGATTAAAATGTCAAACAATAGATTGGTTTGGTGTTTATACAGATTAAAATGTCAAACAATAGATTGGTTTGGTGTTTATACAGATTAAAATATCAAACAATAGATTGGTTTGGTGTTTATACAGATTAAAATGTCAAAAAACAGATTGGTTTGGTGTTTATACAGAATAAAATGTCAAACAATAGATTGGTTTGGTGTTTATACAGAATAAAATGTCAAAAAATAGATTGGTTTGGTGTTTATACAGATGAAAATGATCAAACAATAGATTGGTTTGGTGTTTATACAGATTAAAATGTCAAACAATAGATTGGTTTGGTGTTTATACAGATTAAAATGTCAAACAATAGATTGGATTGGTGTTTATACAGATTAAAATGATCAAACAATAGATTGGTTTGGTGTTTATATAGATTAAAATGATCAAACAATAGATTGGTCTGGTGTTTATACAGACTAAAATGATCAAACAATAGATTGGTTTGGTGTTTATACAGATTAAAATGATCAAACAATAGATTGGTCTGGTGTTTATACAGACTAAACTGATCAAACAATAGATTGGTTTGGTGTTTATACAGATTAAAATGTCAAACGGTAGATTGGTTTGGTGTTTATACAGATTAAAATGTCAAAAAATAGAATGGTTTGGTGTTTATACAGATTAAAATGTCAAACAATAGATTGTTTGGTGTTTATACAGATTAAAATGTCAAACAATAGATTGGTTTGGTTTTTATACAGATTAAAATGTCAAACAACAGATTGGTTTGGTGTTTATACAGATTAAAATGTCAAACAATAGATTGGTTTGGTGTTTATACAGATTAAAATGTCAAAAAACAGATTGGTTTGGTGTTTATACAGAATAAAATGTCAAACAATAGATTGGTTTGGTGTTTATACAGATTAAAATGTCAAACAATAGATTGGTTTGGTGTCTATACAGATTAAAATGATCAAACAATAGATTGGTTTGGTGTTTATGCAGATTAAAATGTCAAACAATAGATTAGTTTGGTGTTTATACAGATTAAAATGATCAAACAATAGATTGGTCTGGTGTTTATACAGACTAAACTGATCAAACAATAGATTGGTTTGGTGTTTATACAGATTAAAATGTGAAACGGTAGATTGGTTTGGTGTTTATACAGATTAAAATGTCAAACAATAGATTGGTTTGGTGTTTATACAAATTAAAATGTCAAACAATAGATTGTTTGGTGTTTATACAGATTAAAATGTCAAACAATAGATTGGTTTGGTGTCTATACAGATTAAAATGATCAAACAATAGATTGGTTTGGTGTTTATGCAGATTAAAATGTCAAACAATAGATTAGTTTGGTGTTTATACAGATTAAAATGTCAAACAAGAGATTGGATTGGTGTTTATACAGATTAAAATGATCAAACAATAGATTGGTTTGGTGTTTATACAGATTAAAATGATCAAACAATAGATTGGTCTGGTGTTTATACAGACTAAAATGATCAAAAAATAGATTGGTTTGGTGTTTATACAGATTAAAATGTCAAACGGTAGATTGGTTTGGTGTTTATACAGATTAAAATGTCAAACAATAGATTGGTTTGGTGTTTATACAGATTAAAATGTCAAACAATAGATTGGTTTGGTGTTTATACAGATTAAAATATCAAACAATAGATTGGTTTGGTGTTTATACAGATTAAAATGTCAAAAAACAGATTGGTTTGGTGTTTATACAGAATAAAATGTCAAACAATAGTTTGGTTTGGTGTTTATACAGAATAAAATGTCATACAATAGATTGGTTTGGTGTTTATACAGATGAAAATGATCAAACAATAGATTGGTTTGGTGTTTATACAGATTAAAATGTCAAACAATAGATTGGTCTGGTGTTTATACAGACTAAAATGATCAAACAATAGATTGGTTTAGTGTTTATACAGATTGAAATGTCAATAGATTGGTTTGGTGTTTATATAGATTAAAATGATCAAACAATAGATTGGTCTGGTGTTTATACAGAATAAAATGTCAAACAATAGATTGGTTTGGTGTTTATACAGATGAAAATGATCAAACAATAGAATGGTTTGGTGTTTATACAGATTAAAATGATCAAACAATAGATTGGTTTGGTGTTAATACAGATTAAAATGTCAAACAATAGATTGGATTGGTGTTTATACAGATTAAAATGATCAAACAATAGATTGGTTTGGTGTTTATATAGATTAAAATGATCAAACAATAGATTGGTCTGGTGTTTATACATACTAAAATGATCAAACAATAGATTGGTTTGGTGTTTATACAGATTAAAATGTCAAAAAACAGATTGGCTTGGTGTTTATACAGAATAAAATGTCAAACAATAGATTGGTTTGGTGTTTATACAGAATAAAATGTCAAACAATAGATTAGTTTGGTGTTTATACAGATGAAAATGATCAAACAATAGATTGGTTTGGTGTTTATACAGATTAAAATGATCAAACAATAGATTGGTTTGGTGTTAATACAGATTAAAATGTCAAACAATAGATTGGATTGGTGTTTATACAGATTAAAATGATCAAACAATAGATTGGTTTGGTGTTTATATAGATTAAAATGATCAAACAATAGATTGGTCTGGTGTTTATACAGACTAAAATGATCAAAAAATAGATTGGTTTGGTGTTTATACAGATTAAAATGTCAAACGGTAGATTGGTTTGGTGTTTATACAGATTAAAATGTCAAACAATAGATTGGTTTGGTGTTTATACAGATTAAAATGTCAAACAATAGATTGGTTTGGTGTTTATACAGATTAAAATATCAAACAATAGATTGGTTTGGTGTTTATACAGATTAAAATGTCAAAAAACAGATTGGTTTGGTGTTTATACAGAATAAAATGTCAAACAATAGATTGGTTTGGTGTTTATACAGAATAAAATGTCAAAAAATAGATTGGTTTGGTGTTTATACAGATGAAAATGATCAAACAATAGATTGGTTTGGTGTTTATACAGATTAAAATGTCAAACAATAGATTGGTTTGGTGTTTATACAGATTAAAATGTCAAACAATAGATTGGATTGGTGTTTATACAGATTAAAATGATCAAACAATAGATTGGTTTGGTGTTTATATAGATTAAAATGATCAAACAATAGATTGGTCTGGTGTTTATACAGACTAAAATGATCAAACAATAGATTGGTTTGGTGTTTATACAGATTAAAATGATCAAACAATAGATTGGTTTGGTGATTATATAGATTAAAATGATCAAACAATAGATTGGTTTGGTGTTTATACAGATTAAAATGATCAAACAATAGATTGGTTTTGTGTTTATGCAGATTAAAATGTCAAACAATAGATTGGTTTGGTGTTTATAGAGATTAAAATGTCAAACAATAGATTGGTTTGGTGTTTATACAGATTAAAATGTCAAACAATAGATTGGATTGGTGTTTATACAGATTAAAATGATCAAACAATAGATTGGTTTGGTGTTTATATAGAATAAAATGATCAAACAATAGATTGGTCTGGTGTTTATACAGACTAAAATGATCAAACAATAGATTGGTTTGGTGTTTATACAGATTAAAATGATCAAACAATAGATTGGTCTGGTGTTTATACAGACTAAACTGATCAAACAATAGATTGGTTTGGTGTTTATACAGATTAAAATGTCAAACGGTAGATTGGTTTGGTGTTTATACAGATTAAAATATCAAACAATAGATTGGTTTGGTGTTTATACAGATTAAAATGTCAAACAATAGATTGGTTTGGTGTTTATACAGATTGGAATGATCAAACAATAGATTGGTTTGGTGTTTATACAGATTAAAATGTCAAACAATAGATTGGTTTGGTGTTTATACAGATTAAAATATCAAACAATAGATTGGTTTGGTGTTTATACAGATTAAAATGATCAAAAAATAGACTGGTTTGTTGATTATACAGATTAAAATGTCAAACAATAGATTGGTTTGGTGTTTATACAGATTAAAATGGTCAGACAATAGATTGGTTTGGTGTTTATACAGATTAAAATGTCAAACAATAGATTAGTTTGGTGTTTATACAAATTAAAATGTCAAACAATAGATTGTTTGGTGTTTATACAGATTAAAATGTCAAACAATAGATTGGTTTGGTTTTTATACAGATTAAAATGTCAAACAACAGATTGGTTTGGTGTTTATACAGATTAAAATGTCAAACAATAGATTGGTTTGGTGTTTATACAGATTAAAATGTCAAAAAACAGATTGGTTTGGTGTTTATACAGAATAAAATGTCAAACAATAGATTGGTTTGGTGTTTATACAGATTAAAATGTCAAACAATAGATTGGTTTGGTGTCTATACAGATTAAAATGATCAAACAATAGATTGGTTTGGTGTTTATGCAGATTAAAATGTCAAACAATAGATTAGTTTGGTGTTTATACAGATTAAAATGTCAAACAATAGATTGGATTGGTGTTTATACAGATTAAAATGTCAAACAATAGATTGGATTGGTGTTTATACAGATTAAAATGATCAAACAATAGATTGGTTTGGTGTTTATACAGACTAAAATGATCAAACAATAGATTGGTTTGGTGTTTATACAGATTAAAATGTCAATAGATTGGTTTGGTGTTTATATAGATTAAAATGATCAAACAATAGATTGGTCTGGTGTTTATACAGAATAAAATGTCAAACAATAGATTGGTTTGGTGTTTATACAGATGAAAATGATCAAACAATAGAATGGTTTGGTGTTTATACAGATTAAAATGATCAAACAATAGATTGGTTTGGTGTTAATACAGATTAAAATGTCAAACAATAGATTGGATTGGTGTTTATACAGATTAAAATGATCAAACAATAGATTGGTTTGGTGTTTATATAGATTAAAATGATCAAACAATAGATTGGTCTGGTGTTTATACAGACTAAAATGATCAAAAAATAGATTGGTTTGGTGTTTATACAGATTAAAATGTCAAACGGTAGATTGGTTTGGTGTTTATACAGATTAAAATGTCTAACAATAGATTGGTTTGGTGTTTATACAGATTAAAATGTCAAACAATAGATTGGTTTGGTGTTTATACAGATTAAAATATCAAACAATAGATTGGTTTGGTGTTTATACAGATTAAAATGTCAAAAAACAGATTGGTTTGGTGTTTATACAGAATAAAATGTCAAACAATAGATTGGTTTGGTGTTTATACAGAATAAAATGTCAAAAAATAGATTGGTTTGGTGTTTATACAGATGAAAATGATCAAACAATAGATTGGTTTGGTGTTTATACAGATTAAAATGTCAAACAATAGATTGGTTTGGTGTTTATACAGATTAAAATGTCAAACAATAGATTGGATTGGTGTTTATACAGATTAAAATGATCAAACAATAGATTGGTTTGGTGTTTATATAGATTAAAATGATCAAACAATAGATTGGTCTGGTGTTTATACAGACTAAAATGATCAAACAATAGATTGGTTTGGTGTTTATACAGATTAAAATGATCAAACAATAGATTGGTCTGGTGTTTATACAGACTAAACTGATCAAACAATAGATTGGTTTGGTGTTTATACAGATTAAAATGTCAAACGGTAGATTGGTTTGGTGTTTATACAGATTAAAATGTCAAAAAATAGAATGGTTTGGTGTTTATACAGATTAAAATGTCAAACAATAGATTGTTTGGTGTTTATACAGATTAAAATGTCAAACAATAGATTGGTTTGGTTTTTATACAGATTAAAATGTCAAACAACAGATTGGTTTGGTGTTTATACAGATTAAAATGTCAAACAATAGATTGGTTTGGTGTTTATACAGATTAAAATGTCAAAAAACAGATTGGTTTGGTGTTTATACAGAATAAAATGTCAAACAATAGATTGGTTTGGTGTTTATACAGATTAAAATGTCAAACAATAGATTGGTTTGGTGTCTATACAGATTAAAATGATCAAACAATAGATTGGTTTGGTGTTTATGCAGATTAAAATGTCAAACAATAGATTAGTTTGGTGTTTATACAGATTAAAATGATCAAACAATAGATTGGTCTGGTGTTTATACAGACTAAACTGATCAAACAATAGATTGGTTTGGTGTTTATACAGATTAAAATGTGAAACGGTAGATTGGTTTGGTGTTTATACAGATTAAAATGTCAAACAATAGATTGGTTTGGTGTTTATACAAATTAAAATGTCAAACAATAGATTGTTTGGTGTTTATACAGATTAAAATGTCAAACAATAGATTGGTTTGGTGTCTATACAGATTAAAATGATCAAACAATAGATTGGTTTGGTGTTTATGCAGATTAAAATGTCAAACAATAGATTAGTTTGGTGTTTATACAGATTAAAATGTCAAACAAGAGATTGGATTGGTGTTTATACAGATTAAAATGATCAAACAATAGATTGGTTTGGTGTTTATACAGATTAAAATGATCAAACAATAGATTGGTCTGGTGTTTATACAGACTAAAATGATCAAAAAATAGATTGGTTTGGTGTTTATACAGATTAAAATGTCAAACGGTAGATTGGTTTGGTGTTTATACAGATTAAAATGTCAAACAATAGATTGGTTTGGTGTTTATACAGATTAAAATGTCAAACAATAGATTGGTTTGGTGTTTATACAGATTAAAATATCAAACAATAGATTGGTTTGGTGTTTATACAGATTAAAATGTCAAAAAACAGATTGGTTTGGTGTTTATACAGAATAAAATGTCAAACAATAGTTTGGTTTGGTGTTTATACAGAATAAAATGTCATACAATAGATTGGTTTGGTGTTTATACAGATGAAAATGATCAAACAATAGATTGGTTTGGTGTTTATACAGATTAAAATGTCAAACAATAGATTGGTCTGGTGTTTATACAGACTAAAATGATCAAACAATAGATTGGTTTAGTGTTTATACAGATTGAAATGTCAATAGATTGGTTTGGTGTTTATATAGATTAAAATGATCAAACAATAGATTGGTCTGGTGTTTATACAGAATAAAATGTCAAACAATAGATTGGTTTGGTGTTTATACAGATGAAAATGATCAAACAATAGAATGGTTTGGTGTTTATACAGATTAAAATGATCAAACAATAGATTGGTTTGGTGTTAATACAGATTAAAATGTCAAACAATAGATTGGATTGGTGTTTATACAGATTAAAATGATCAAACAATAGATTGGTTTGGTGTTTATATAGATTAAAATGATCAAACAATAGATTGGTCTGGTGTTTATACATACTAAAATGATCAAACAATAGATTGGTTTGGTGTTTATACAGATTAAAATGTCAAAAAACAGATTGGCTTGGTGTTTATACAGAATAAAATGTCAAACAATAGATTGGTTTGGTGTTTATACAGAATAAAATGTCAAACAATAGATTAGTTTGGTGTTTATACAGATGAAAATGATCAAACAATAGATTGGTTTGGTGTTTATACAGATTAAAATGTCAAACAATAGATTGGTTTGGTGTTTATACAGATTAAAATGTCAAACAATAGATTGGATTGGTGTTTATACAGATTAAAATGATCAAACAATAGATTGGTTTGGTGTTTATATAGATTAAAATGATCAAACAATAGATTGGTCTGGTGTTTATACAGACTAAAATCATCAAACAATAGATTGGTTTGGTGTTTATACAGATTAAAATGATCAAACAATAGATTGGTCTGGTGTTTATACAGACTAAACTGATCAAACAATAGATTGGTTTGGTGTTTATACAGATTAAAATGTCAAACGGTAGATTGGTTTGGTGTTTATACAGATTAAAATGATCAAAAAATAGACTGGTTTGTTGATTATACAGATTAAAATGTCAAACAATAGATTGGTTTGGTGTTTATACAGATTAAAATGGTCAAACAATAGATTGGTTTGGTGTTTATACAGATTAAAATGTCAAACAATAGATTAGTTTGGTGTTTATACAAATTAAAATGTCAAACAATAGATTGTTTGGTGTTTATACAGATTAAAATGTCAAACAATAGATTCGTTTGGTTTTTATACAGATTAAAATGTCAAACAACAGATTGGTTTGGTGTTTATACAGATTAAAATGTCAAACAATAGATTGGTTTGGTGTTTATACAGATTAAAATGTCAAAAAACAGATTGGTTTGGTGTTTATACAGAATAAAATGTCAAACAATAGATTGGTTTGGTGTTTATACAGATTAAAATGTCAAACAATAGATTGGTTTGGTGTCTATACAGATTAAAATGATCAAACAATAGATTGGTTTGGTGTTTATGCAGATTAAAATGTCAAACAATAGATTAGTTTGGTGTTTATACAGATTAAAATGTCAAACAATAGATTGGATTGGTGTTTATACAGATTAAAATGATCAAACAATAGATTGGTTTGGTGTTTATATAGATTAAAATGATCAAACAATAGATTGGTCTGGTGTTTATACAGACTAAAATGATCAAAAAATAGATTGGTTTGGTGTTTATACAGATTAAAATGTCAAACGGTAGATTGGTTTGGTGTTTATACAGATTAAAATGTCAAACGGTAGATTGGTTTGGTGTTTATACAGATTAAAATGTCTAACAATAGATTGGTTTGGTGTTTATACAGATTAAAATGTCAAACAATAGATTGGTTTGGTGTTTATACAGATTAAAATATCAAACAATAGATTGGTTTGGTGTTTATACAGATTAAAATGTCAAAAAACAGATTGGTTTGGTGTTTATACAGAATAAAATGTCAAACAATAGATTGGTTTGGTGTTTATACAGAATAAAATGTCAAAAAATAGATTGGTTTGGTGTTTATACAGATGAAAATGATCAAACAATAGATTGGTTTGGTGTTTATACAGATTAAAATGTCAAACAATAGATTGGTTTGGTGTTTATACAGATTAAAATGTCAAACAATAGATTGGATTGGTGTTTATACAGATTAAAATGATCAAACAATAGATTGGTTTGGTGTTTATATAGATTAAAATGATCAAACAATAGATTGGTCTGGTGTTTATACAGACTAAAATGATCAAACAATAGATTGGTTTGGTGTTTATACAGATTAAAATGATCAAACAATAGATTGGTCTGGTGTTTATACAGACTAAACTGATCAAACAATAGATTGGTTTGGTGTTTATACAGATTAAAATGTCAAACGGTAGATTGGTTTGGTGTTTATACAGATTAAAATGTCAAAAAATAGAATGGTTTGGTGTTTATACAGATTAAAATGTCAAACAATAGATTGTTTGGTGTTTATACAGATTAAAATGTCAAACAATAGATTGGTTTGGTTTTTATACAGATTAAAATGTCAAACAACAGATTGGTTTGGTGTTTATACAGATTAAAATGTCAAACAATAGATTGGTTTGGTGTTTATACAGATTAAAATGTCAAAAAACAGATTGGTTTGGTGTTTATACAGAATAAAATGTCAAACAATAGATTGGTTTGGTGTTTATACAGATTAAAATGTCAAACAATAGATTGGTTTGGTGTCTATACAGATTAAAATGATCAAACAATAGATTGGTTTGGTGTTTATGCAGATTAAAATGTCAAACAATAGATTAGTTTGGTGTTTATACAGATTAAAATGATCAAACAATAGATTGGTCTGGTGTTTATACAGACTAAACTGATCAAACAATAGATTGGTTTGGTGTTTATACAGATTAAAATGTGAAACGGTAGATTGGTTTGGTGTTTATACAGATTAAAATGTCAAACAATAGATTGGTTTGGTGTTTATACAAATTAAAATGTCAAACAATAGATTGTTTGGTGTTTATACAGATTAAAATGTCAAACAATAGATTGGTTTGGTGTCTATACAGATTAAAATGATCAAACAATAGATTGGTTTGGTGTTTATGCAGATTAAAATGTCAAACAATAGATTAGTTTGGTGTTTATACAGATTAAAATGTCAAACAAGAGATTGGATTGGTGTTTATACAGATTAAAATGATCAAACAATAGATTGGTTTGGTGTTTATACAGATTAAAATGATCAAACAATAGATTGGTCTGGTGTTTATACAGACTAAAATGATCAAAAAATAGATTGGTTTGGTGTTTATACAGATTAAAATGTCAAACGGTAGATTGGTTTGGTGTTTATACAGATTAAAATGTCAAACAATAGATTGGTTTGGTGTTTATACAGATTAAAATGTCAAACAATAGATTGGTTTGGTGTTTATACAGATTAAAATATCAAACAATAGATTGGTTTGGTGTTTATACAGATTAAAATGTCAAAAAACAGATTGGTTTGGTGTTTATACAGAATAAAATGTCAAACAATAGTTTGGTTTGGTGTTTATACAGAATAAAATGTCATACAATAGATTGGTTTGGTGTTTATACAGATGAAAATGATCAAACAATAGATTGGTTTGGTGTTTATACAGATTAAAATGTCAAACAATAGATTGGTCTGGTGTTTATACAGACTAAAATGATCAAACAATAGATTGGTTTAGTGTTTATACAGATTGAAATGTCAATAGATTGGTTTGGTGTTTATATAGATTAAAATGATCAAACAATAGATTGGTCTGGTGTTTATACAGAATAAAATGTCAAACAATAGATTGGTTTGGTGTTTATACAGATGAAAATGATCAAACAATAGAATGGTTTGGTGTTTATACAGATTAAAATGATCAAACAATAGATTGGTTTGGTGTTAATACAGATTAAAATGTCAAACAATAGATTGGATTGGTGTTTATACAGATTAAAATGATCAAACAATAGATTGGTTTGGTGTTTATATAGATTAAAATGATCAAACAATAGATTGGTCTGGTGTTTATACATACTAAAATGATCAAACAATAGATTGGTTTGGTGTTTATACAGATTAAAATGTCAAAAAACAGATTGGCTTGGTGTTTATACAGAATAAAATGTCAAACAATAGATTGGTTTGGTGTTTATACAGAATAAAATGTCAAACAATAGATTAGTTTGGTGTTTATACAGATGAAAATGATCAAACAATAGATTGGTTTGGTGTTTATACAGATTAAAATGTCAAACAATAGATTGGTTTGGTGTTTATACAGATTAAAATGTCAAACAATAGATTGGATTGGTGTTTATACAGATTAAAATGATCAAACAATAGATTGGTTTGGTGTTTATATAGATTAAAATGATCAAACAATAGATTGGTCTGGTGTTTATACAGACTAAAATCATCAAACAATAGATTGGTTTGGTGTTTATACAGATTAAAATGATCAAACAATAGATTGGTCTGGTGTTTATACAGACTAAACTGATCAAACAATAGATTGGTTTGGTGTTTATACAGATTAAAATGTCAAACGGTAGATTGGTTTGGTGTTTATACAGATTAAAATGATCAAAAAATAGACTGGTTTGTTGATTATACAGATTAAAATGTCAAACAATAGATTGGTTTGGTGTTTATACAGATTAAAATGGTCAAACAATAGATTGGTTTGGTGTTTATACAGATTAAAATGTCAAACAATAGATTAGTTTGGTGTTTATACAAATTAAAATGTCAAACAATAGATTGTTTGGTGTTTATACAGATTAAAATGTCAAACAATAGATTCGTTTGGTTTTTATACAGATTAAAATGTCAAACAACAGATTGGTTTGGTGTTTATACAGATTAAAATGTCAAACAATAGATTGGTTTGGTGTTTATACAGATTAAAATGTCAAAAAACAGATTGGTTTGGTGTTTATACAGAATAAAATGTCAAACAATAGATTGGTTTGGTGTTTATACAGATTAAAATGTCAAACAATAGATTGGTTTGGTGTCTATACAGATTAAAATGATCAAACAATAGATTGGTTTGGTGTTTATGCAGATTAAAATGTCAAACAATAGATTAGTTTGGTGTTTATACAGATTAAAATGTCAAACAATAGATTGGATTGGTGTTTATACAGATTAAAATGATCAAACAATAGATTGGTTTGGTGTTTATATAGATTAAAATGATCAAACAATAGATTGGTCTGGTGTTTATACAGAATAAAATGATCAAAAAATAGATTGGTTTGGTGTTTATATAGATTAAAATGATCAAACAATAGATTGGGCTGGTGTTTATACAGATTAAAATGATCAAACAATAGATTGGTTTGGTGTTTATACAGATTAAAATGTCAAACAATAGATTGGTTTGGTGTTTACACAGATTAAAATATCAAACAATAGATTGGTTTGGTGTTTATACAGATTAAAATGTCAAAAAACAGATTGGTTTGGTGTTTATACAGAATAAAATGTCAAACAATAGATTGGTTTGGTGTTTATACAGAATAAAATGTCAAACAATAGATTGGTTTGGTGTTTATACAGATGAAAATGATCAAACAATAGATTGGTTTGGTATTTATACAGATTAAAATGTCAAACAATAGATTGGTTTGGTGTTTATACAGATTAAAATGTCAAACAATAGATTGGATTGGTGTTTATACAGATTAAAATGATCAAACAATAGATTGGTTTGGTGTTTATATAGATTAAAATGATCAAACAATAGATTGGTCTGGTGTTTATACAGACTAAAATGATCAAACAATAGATTGGTTTGGTGTTTATACAGATTAAAATGTCAATAGATTGGTTTGGTGTTTATATAGATTAAAATGATCAAACAATAGATTGGTCTGGTGTTTATACAGAATAAAATGTCAAACAATAGATTGGTTTGGTGTTTATACAGATGAAAATGATCAAACAATAGAATGGTTTGGTGTTTATACAGATTAAAATGATCAAACAATAGATTGGTTTGGTGTTAATACAGATTAAAATGATCAAACAATAGATTGGTTTGGTGTTTATGCAGATTAAAATGTCAAACAATAGATTGGTTTGGTGTTTATACAGATTAAAATGTCAAACAATAGATTGGTTTGGTGTTTATACAGATTATAATATCTAACAATAGATTGGTTTGGTGTTTATACAGATTAAAATGATCAAACAATAGATTGGTTTGGTGTTTATACAGATTAAAATGTCAAACAATAGATTGGTTTGGTGTTTATACAGATTAAAATGTCAAACAATAGATTGGTGTGGTATTTATACAGATTAAATGTCAAACAATAGATTGGTTTGGTGATTATATAGATTAAAATGATCAAACAATAGATTGGTTTGGTGTTTATACAGATTAAAATGATCAAACAATAGATTGGTTTTGTGTTTATGCAGATTAAAATGATCAAACAATAGATTGGTTTGGTGTTTATAGAGATTAAAATGTCAAACAATAGATTGGTTTGGTGTTTATACAGATTAAAATGTCAAACAATAGATTAGTTTGGTGTTTATACAGATTAAAATGATCAAACAATAGATTGGTTTGGTGTTTATACAGATTAAAATGATCAAACAATAGATTGGTTTGATGTTTATACAGATTGAAATGTCAAACAATAGATTGGTTTGGTGTTTATACAAATTAAAATGTCAAACAATAGATTGGTTTGGTGTTTATACAGATTAAAATGTCAAACAACAGATTGGTTTGGTGTTTATACAGATTAAAATGTCAAACAATAGATTGGTTTGGTGTTTATACAGATTAAAATGTCAAAAAACAGATTGGTTTGGTGTTTATACAGAATAAAATGTCAAACAATAGATTGGTTTGGTGTTTATACAGATTAAAATGTCAAACAATAGATTGGTTTGGTGTCTATACAGATTAAAATGATCAAACAATAGATTGGTTTGGTGTTTATGCAGATTAAAATGTCAAACAATAGATTAGTTTGGTGTTTATACAGATTAAAATGTCAAACAATAGATTGGATTGGTGTTTATACAGATTAAAATGATCAAACAATAGATTGGTTTGGTGTTTATATAGATTAAAATGATCAAACAATAGATTGGTCTGGTGTTTATACAGAATAAAATGATCAAAAAATAGATTGGTTTGGTGTTTATATAGATTAAAATGATCAAACAATAGATTGGGCTGGTGTTTATACAGATTAAAATGATCAAACAATAGATTGGTTTGGTGTTTATACAGATTAAAATGTCAAACAATAGATTGGTTTGGTGTTTACACAGATTAAAATATCAAACAATAGATTGGTTTGGTGTTTATACAGATTAAAATGTCAAAAAACAGATTGGTTTGGTGTTTATACAGAATAAAATGTCAAACAATAGATTGGTTTGGTGTTTATACAGAATAAAATGTCAAACAATAGATTGGTTTGGTATTTATACAGATGAAAATGATCAAACAATAGATTGGTTTGGTATTTATACAGATTAAAATGTCAAACAATAGATTGGTTTGGTGTTTATACAGATTAAAATGTCAAAAAACAGATTGGTTTGGTGTTTATACAGAATAAAATGTCAAACAATAGATTGGTTTGGTGTTTATACAGAATAAAATGTCAAACAATAGATTGGTTTGGTGTTTATACAGATGAAAATGATCAAACAATAGATTGGTTTGGTATTTATACAGATTAAAATGTCAAACAATAGATTGGTTTGGTGTTTATACAGATTAAAATGATCAAACAATAGATTGGTTTGGTGTTTATATAGATTAAAATGATCAAACAATAGATTGGTCTGGTGTTTATACAGACTAAAATGATCAAACAATAGATTGGTTTGGTGTTTATACAGATTAAAATGTCAAACAATAGATTGGTTTGGTGTTTATACAGACTAAAATGATCAAACAATAGATTGGTTTGGTGTTTATACAGATTAAAATGTCAAACAATAGATTGGTTTGGTGTTTATACAGATTATAATATCTAACAATAGATTGGTTTGGTGTTTATACAGATTAAAATGATCAAACAATAGATTGGTTTGGTGTTTATACAGATTAAAATGTCAAACAATAGATTGGTTTGGTGTTTATACAGATTAAAATGTCAAACAATAGATTGGTGTGGTATTTATACAGATTAAATGTCAAACAATAGATTGGTTTGGTGATTATATAGATTAAAATGATCAAACAATAGATTGGTTTGGTGTTTATACAGATTAAAATGATCAAACAATAGATTGGTTTTGTGTTTATGCAGATTAAAATGATCAAACAATAGATTGGTTTGGTGTTTATAGAGATTAAAATGTCAAACAATAGATTGGTTTGGTGTTTATACAGATTAAAATGTCAAACAATAGATTAGTTTGGTGTTTATACAGATTAAAATGATCAAACAATAGATTGGTTTGGTGTTTATACAGATTAAAATGATCAAACAATAGATTGGTTTGATGTTTATACAGATTGAAATGTCAAACAATAGATTGGTTTGGTGTTTATACAAATTAAAATGTCAAACAATAGATTGGTTTGGTGTTTATACAGATTAAAATGATCAAAAAATAGACTGGTTTGTTGATTATACAGATTAAAATGTCAAACAATAGATTGGTTTGGTGTTTATACAGATTAAAATGGTCAAACAATAGATTGGTTTGGTGTTTATACAGATTAAAATGTCAAACAATAGATTAGTTTGGTGTTTATACAGATTAAAATGTCAAACAATAGATTGTTTGGTGTTTATACAGATTAAAATGTCAAACAATAGATTGGTTTGGTTTTTATACAGATTAAAATGTCAAACAACAGATTGGTTTGGTGTTTATACAGATTAAAATGTCAAACAAAAGATTGGTTTGGTGTTTATACAGATTAAAATGTTAAAAAACAGATTGGTTTGGTGTTTATACAGAATAAAATGTCAAACAATAGATTGGTTTGGTGTTTATACAGATTAAAATGTCAAACAATAGATTGGTTTGGTGTTTATACAGATTAAAATGATCAAACAATAGATTGGTTTGGTGTTTATGCAGATTAAAATGTCAAACAATAGATTAGTTTGGTGTTTATACAGATTAAAATGTCAAACAATAGATTGGATTGGTGTTTATACAGATTAAAATGATCAAACAATAGATTGGTTTGGTGTTTATATAGATTAAAATGATCAAACAATAGATTGGTCTGGTGTTTATACAGACTAAAATGATCAAAAAATAGATTGGTTTGGTGTTTATACAGATTAAAATGTCAATAGATTGGTTTGGTGTTTAAATAGATTAAAATGATCAAACAATAGATTGGTCTGGTGTTTATACAGAATAAAATGTCAAACAATAGATTGGTTTGGTGTTTATACAGATGAAAATGATCAAACAATA
This sequence comes from Bathymodiolus brooksi, assembly GCA_963680875.1. Lineage (NCBI taxonomy): Eukaryota > Metazoa > Mollusca > Bivalvia > Mytilida > Modiolidae > Bathymodiolus > Bathymodiolus brooksi. The sequence continues at coordinate 6,359,053 of OY804580.1, read as the reverse complement.
GAATGGTTTGGTGTTTATACAGATTAAAATGATCAAACAATAGATTGGTTTGGTGTTAATACAGATTAAAATGATCAAACAATAGATTGGTTTGGTGTTTATGCAGAATAAAATGTCAAACAATAGATTGGTTTGGTGTTTATACAGATTAAAATGTCAAACAATAGATTGGTTTGGTGTTTATACAGATTATAATATCAAACAATAGATTGGTTTGGTGTTTATACAGATTAAAATGATCAAACAATAGATTGGTTTGGTGTTTATACAGATTAAAATGATCAAACAATAGATTGGTTTGGTGTTTATACAGATTAAAATGTCAAACAATAGATTGGTTTGGTGTTTATACAGATTAAAATGTCAAACAATAGATTGGTGTGGTGTTTATACAGATTAAATGTCAAACAATAGATTGGTTTGGTGATTATATAGATTAAAATGATCAAACAATAGATTGGTTTGGTGTTTATACAGATTAAAATGATCAAACAATAGATTGGTTTGGTGTTTATATAGATTAAAATGATCAAACAATAGATTGGTCTGGTGTTTATACAGACTAAAATGATCAAACAATAGATTGGTTTGGTGTTTATACAGATTAAAATGTCAATAGATTGGTTTGGTGTTTATATAGATTAAAATGATCAAACAATAGATTGGTCTGGTGTTTATACAGAATAAAATGTCAAACAAGAGATTGGTTTGGTGTTTATACAGATTAAATGTCAAACAATAGATTGGTTTGGTGATTATATAGATTAAAATGATCAAACAATAGATTGGTTTGGTGTTTATACAGATTAAAATGATCAAACAATAGATTGGTTTTGTGTTTATGCAGATTAAAATGATCAAACAATAGATTGGTTTGGTGTTTATAGAGATTAAAATGTCAAACAATAGATTGGTTTGGTGTTTATACAGATTAAAATGATCAAACAATAGATTGGTTTGGTGTTTATACAGATTAAAATGATCAAACAATAGATTGGTTTGATGTTTATACAGATTGAAATGTCAAACAATAGATTGGTTTGGTGTTTATACAAATTAAAATGTCAAACAATAGATTGGTTTGGTGTTTATACAGATTAAAATGTCAAACAACAGATTGGTTTGGTGTTTATACAGATTAAAATGTCAAACAATAGATTGGTTTGGTGTTTATACAGATTAAAATGTCAAAAAACAGATTGGTTTGGTGTTTATACAGAATAAAATGTCAAACAATAGATTGGTTTGGTGTTTATACAGATTAAAATGTCAAACAATAGATTGGTTTGGTGTCTATACAGATTAAAATGATCAAACAATAGATTGGTTTGGTGTTTATGCAGATTAAAATGTCAAACAATAGATTAGTTTGGTGTTTATACAGATTAAAATGTCAAACAATAGATTGGATTGGTGTTTATACAGATTAAAATGATCAAACAATAGATTGGTTTGGTGTTTATATAGATTAAAATGATCAAACAATAGATTGGTCTGGTGTTTATACAGAATAAAATGATCAAAAAATAGATTGGTTTGGTGTTTATATAGATTAAAATGATCAAACAATAGATTGGGCTGGTGTTTATACAGATTAAAATGATCAAACAATAGATTGGTTTGGTGTTTATACAGATTAAAATGTCAAACAATAGATTGGTTTGGTGTTTACACAGATTAAAATATCAAACAATAGATTGGTTTGGTGTTTATACAGATTAAAATGTCAAAAAACAGATTGGTTTGGTGTTTATACAGAATAAAATGTCAAACAATAGATTGGTTTGGTGTTTATACAGAATAAAATGTCAAACAATAGATTGGTTTGGTATTTATACAGATGAAAATGATCAAACAATAGATTGGTTTGGTATTTATACAGATTAAAATGTCAAACAATAGATTGGTTTGGTGTTTATACAGATTAAAATGTCAAAAAACAGATTGGTTTGGTGTTTATACAGAATAAAATGTCAAACAATAGATTGGTTTGGTGTTTATACAGAATAAAATGTCAAACAATAGATTGGTTTGGTGTTTATACAGATGAAAATGATCAAACAATAGATTGGTTTGGTATTTATACAGATTAAAATGTCAAACAATAGATTGGTTTGGTGTTTATACAGATTAAAATGATCAAACAATAGATTGGTTTGGTGTTTATATAGATTAAAATGATCAAACAATAGATTGGTCTGGTGTTTATACAGACTAAAATGATCAAACAATAGATTGGTTTGGTGTTTATACAGATTAAAATGTCAATAGATTGGTTTGGTGTTTATATAGATTAAAATGATCAAACAATAGATTGGTCTGGTGTTTATACAGAATAAAATGTCAAACAATAGATTGGTTTGGTGTTTATACAGATGAAAATGATCAAACAATAGAATGGTTTGGTGTTTATACAGATTAAAATGATCAAACAATAGATTGGTTTGGTGTTAATACAGATTAAAATGATCAAACGATAGATTGGTTTGGTGTTTATGCAGATTAAAATGTCAAACAATAGATTGGTTTGGTGTTTATACAGATTAAAATGTCAAACAATAGATTGGTTTGGTGTTTATACAGATTATAATATCTAACAATAGATTGGTTTGGTGTTTATACAGATTAAAATGATCAAACAATAGATTGGTTTGGTGTTTATACAGATTAAAATGTCAAACAATAGATTGGTTTGGTGTTTATACAGATTAAAATGTCAAACAATAGATTGGTGTGGTATTTATACAGATTAAATGTCAAACAATAGATTGGTTTGGTGATTATATAGATTAAAATGATCAAACAATAGATTGGTTTGGTGTTTATACAGATTAAAATGATCAAACAATAGATTGGTTTTGTGTTTATGCAGATTAAAATGATCAAACAATAGATTGGTTTGGTGTTTATAGAGATTAAAATGTCAAACAATAGATTGGTTTGGTGTTTATACAGATTAAAATGTCAAACAATAGATTAGTTTGGTGTTTATACAGATTAAAATGATCAAACAATAGATTGGTTTGGTGTTTATACAGATTAAAATGATCAAACAATAGATTGGTTTGATGTTTATACAGATTGAAATGTCAAACAATAGATTGGTTTGGTGTTTATACAAATTAAAATGTCAAACAATAGATTGGTTTGGTGTTTATACAGATTAAAATGATCAAAAAATAGACTGGTTTGTTGATTATACAGATTAAAATGTCAAACAATAGATTGGTTTGGTGTTTATACAGATTAAAATGGTCAAACAATAGATTGGTTTGGTGTTTATACAGATTAAAATGTCAAACAATAGATTAGTTTGGTGTTTATACAGATTAAAATGTCAAACAATAGATTGTTTGGTGTTTATACAGATTAAAATGTCAAACAATAGATTGGTTTGGTTTTTATACAGATTAAAATGTCAAACAACAGATTGGTTTGGTGTTTATACAGATTAAAATGTCAAACAATAGATTGGTTTGGTGTTTATACAGATTAAAATGTTAAAAAACAGATTGGTTTGGTGTTTATACAGAATAAAATGTCAAACAATAGATTGGTTTGGTGTTTATACAGATTAAAATGTCAAACAATAGATTGGTTTGGTGTTTATACAGATTAAAATGATCAAACAATAGATTGGTTTGGTGTTTATGCAGATTAAAATGTCAAACAATAGATTAGTTTGGTGTTTATACAGATTAAAATGTCAAACAATAGATTGGATTGGTGTTTATACAGATTAAAATGATCAAACAATAGATTGGTTTGGTGTTTATATAGATTAAAATGATCAAACAATAGATTGGTCTGGTGTTTATACAGACTAAAATGATCAAAAAATAGATTGGTTTGGTGTTTATACAGATTAAAATGTCAATAGATTGGTTTGGTGTTTAAATAGATTAAAATGATCAAACAATAGATTGGTCTGGTGTTTATACAGAATAAAATGTCAAACAATAGATTGGTTTGGTGTTTATACAGATGAAAATGATCAAACAATAGAATGGTTTGGTGTTTATACAGATTAAAATGATCAAACAATAGATTGGTTTGGTGTTAATACAGATTAAAATGATCAAACAATAGATTGGTTTGGTGTTTATGCAGAATAAAATGTCAAACAATAGATTGGTTTGGTGTTTATACAGATTAAAATGTCAAACAATAGATTGGTTTGGTGTTTATACAGATTATAATATCAAACAATAGATTGGTTTGGTGTTTATACAGATTAAAATGATCAAACAATAGATTGGTTTGGTGTTTATACAGATTAAAATGATCAAACAATAGATTGGTTTGGTGTTTATACAGATTAAAATGTCAAACAATAGATTGGTTTGGTGTTTATACAGATTAAAATGTCAAACAATAGATTGGTGTGGTGTTTATACAGATTAAATGTCAAACAATAGATTGGTTTGGTGATTATATAGATTAAAATGATCAAACAATAGATTGGTTTGGTGTTTATACAGATTAAAATGATCAAACAATAGATTGGTTTGGTGTTTATATAGATTAAAATGATCAAACAATAGATTGGTCTGGTGTTTATACAGACTAAAATGATCAAACAATAGATTGGTTTGGTGTTTATACAGATTAAAATGTCAATAGATTGGTTTGGTGTTTATATAGATTAAAATGATCAAACAATAGATTGGTCTGGTGTTTATACAGAATAAAATGTCAAACAAGAGATTGGTTTGGTGTTTATACAGATGAAAATGATCAAACAATAGAATGGTTTGGTGTTTATACAGATTAAAATGATCAAACAATAGATTGGTTTGGTGTTAATACAGATTAAAATGATCAAACAATAGATTGGTTTGGTGTTTATGCAGATTAAAATGTCAAACAATAGATTGGTTTGGTGTTTATACAGATTAAAATGTCAAACAATAGATTGGTTTGGTGTTTATACAGATTATAATATCAAACAATAGATTGGTTTGGTGTTTATACAGATTAAAATGATCAAACAATAGATTGGTTTGGTGTTTATACAGATTAAAATGTCAAACAATAGATTGGTTTGGTGTTTATACAGATTAAAATGTCAAACAATAGATTGGTGTGGTATTTATACAGATTAAATGTCAAACAATAGATTGGTTTGGTGATTATATAGATTAAAATGATCAAACAATAGATTGGTTTGGTGTTTATACAGATTAAAATGATCAAACAATAGATTGGTTTTGTGTTTATGCAGATTAAAATGTCAAACAATAGATTGGTTTGGTGTTTATAGAGATTAAAATGTCAAACAATAGATTGGTTTGGTGTTTATACAAATTAAAATGTCAAACAATAGATTAGTTTGGTGTTTATACAGATTAAAATGATCAAACAATAGATTGGTTTGGTGTTTATACAGATTAAAATGATCAAACAATAGATTGGTTTGATGTTTATACAGATTGAAATGTCAAACAATAGATTGGTTTGGTGTTTATACAAATTAAAATGTCAAACAATAGATTGGTTTGGTGTTTATACAGATTAAAATGATCAAAAAATAGACAGGTTTGTTGATTATACAGATTAAAATGTCAAACAATAGATTGGTTTGGTGTTTATACAGATTAAAATGGTCAAACAATAGATTGGTTTGGTGTTTATACAGATTAAAATGTCAAACAATAGATTAGTTTGGTGTTTATACAGATTAAAATGTCAAACAATAGATTGTTTGGTGTTTATACAGATTAAAATGTCAAACAATAGATTGGTTTGGTTTTTATACAGATTAAAATGTCAAACAACAGATTGGTTTGGTGTTTATACAGATTAAAATGTCAAACAATAGATTGGTTTGGTGTTTATACAGATTAAAATGTCAAAAAACAGATTGGTTTGGTGTTTATACAGAATAAAATGTCAAACAATAGATTGGTTTGGTGTTTATACAGATTAAAATGTCAAACAATAGATTGGTTTGGTGTCTATACAGATTAAAATGATCAAACAATAGATTGGTTTGGTGTTTATGCAGATTAAAATGTCAAACAATAGATTAGTTTGGTGTTTATACAGATTAAAATGTCAAACAATAGATTGGATTGGTGTTTATACAGATTAAAAGGATCAAACAATAGATTGGTTTGGTGTTTATATAGATTAAAATGATCAAACAATAGATTGGTCTGGTGTTTATACAGTCTAAAATGATCAAAAAATAGATTGGTTTGGTGTTTATACAGATTAAAATGTCAATAGATTGGTTTGGTGTTTATACAGAATAAAATGTCAAACAATAGATTGGTTTGGTGTTTATACAGATGAAAATGATCAAACAATAGAATGGTTTGGTGTTTATACAGATTAAAATGATCAAACAATAGATTGGTTTGGTGTTAATACAGATTAAAATGATCAAACAATAGATTGGTTTGGTGTTTATGCAGAATAAAATGTCAAACAACAGATTGGTTTGGTGTTTATACAGATTAAAATGTCAAACAATAGATTGGTTTGGTGTTTATACAGATTAAAATGTCAAAAAACAGATTGGTTTGGTGTTTATACAGAATAAAATGTCAAACAATAGATTGGTTTGGTGTTTATACAGATTAAAATGTCAAACAATATATTGGTTTGGTGTCTATACAGATTAAAATGATCAAACAATAGATTGGTTTGGTGTTTATGCAGATTAAAATGTCAAACAATAGATTAGTTTGGTGTTTATACAGATTAAAATGTCAAACAATAGATTGGATTGGTGTTTATACAGATTAAAAGGATCAAACAATAGATTGGTTTGGTGTTTATATAGATTAAAATGATCAAACAATAGATTGGTCTGGTGTTTATACAGACTAAAATGATCAAAAAATAGATTGGTTTGGTGTTTATACAGATTAAAATGTCAATAGATTGGTTTGGTGTTTATATAGATTAAAATGATCAAACAATAGATTGGTCTGGTGTTTATACAGAATAAAATGTCAAACAATAGATTGGTTTGGTGTTTATACAGATGAAAATGATCAAACAATAGAATGGTTTGGTGTTTATACAGATTAAAATGATCAAACAATAGATTGGTTTGGTGTTAATACAGATTAAAATGATCAAACAATAGATTGGTTTGGTGTTTATGCAGAATAAAATGTCAAACAATAGATTGGTTTGGTGTTTATACAGATTAAAATGTCAAACAATAGATTGGTTTGGTGTTTATACAGATTATAATATCAAACAATAGATTGGTTTGGTGTTTATACAGATTAAAATGATCAAACAATAGATTGGTTTGGTGTTTATACAGATTAAAATGTCAAACAATAGATTGGTTTGGTGTTTATACAGATTAAAATGTCAAACAATAGATTGGTGTGGTGTTTATACAGATTAAATGTCAAACAATAGATTGGTTTGGTGATTATATAGATTAAAATGATCAAACAATGGATTGGTTTGGTGTTTATACAGATTAAAATGATCAAACAATAGATTGGTTTTGTGTTTATGCAGATTAAAATGTCAAACAATAGATTGGTTTGGTGTTTATAGAGATTAAAATGTCAAACAATAGATTGGTTTGGTGTTTATACAGATTAAAATGATCAAACAATAGATTGGTTTTGTGTTTATGCAGATTAAAATGTCAAACAATAGATTGGTTTGGTGTTTATATAGATTAAAATGATCAAACAATAGATTGGTCTGGTGTTTATACAGTCTAAAATGATCAAAAAATAGATTGGTTTGGTGTTTATACAGATTAAAATGTCAATAGATTGGTTTGGTGTTTATACAGAATAAAATGTCAAACAATAGATTGGTTTGGTGTTTATACAGATGAAAATGATCAAACAATAGAATGGTTTGGTGTTTATACAGATTAAAATGATCAAACAATAGATTGGTTTGGTGTTAATACAGATTAAAATGATCAAACAATAGATTGGTTTGGTGTTTATGCAGAATAAAATGTCAAACAACAGATTGGTTTGGTGTTTATACAGATTAAAATGTCAAACAATAGATTGGTTTGGTGTTTATACAGATTAAAATGTCAAAAAACAGATTGGTTTGGTGTTTATACAGAATAAAATGTCAAACAATAGATTGGTTTGGTGTTTATACAGATTAAAATGTCAAACAATATATTGGTTTGGTGTCTATACAGATTAAAATGATCAAACAATAGATTGGTTTGGTGTTTATGCAGATTAAAATGTCAAACAATAGATTAGTTTGGTGTTTATACAGATTAAAATGTCAAACAATAGATTGGATTGGTGTTTATACAGATTAAAAGGATCAAACAATAGATTGGTTTGGTGTTTATATAGATTAAAATGATCAAACAATAGATTGGTCTGGTGTTTATACAGACTAAAATGATCAAAAAATAGATTGGTTTGGTGTTTATACAGATTAAAATGTCAATAGATTGGTTTGGTGTTTATATAGATTAAAATGATCAAACAATAGATTGGTCTGGTGTTTATACAGAATAAAATGTCAAACAATAGATTGGTTTGGTGTTTATACAGATGAAAATGATCAAACAATAGAATGGTTTGGTGTTTATACAGATTAAAATGATCAAACAATAGATTGGTTTGGTGTTAATACAGATTAAAATGATCAAACAATAGATTGGTTTGGTGTTTATGCAGAATAAAATGTCAAACAATAGATTGGTTTGGTGTTTATACAGATTAAAATGTCAAACAATAGATTGGTTTGGTGTTTATACAGATTATAATATCAAACAATAGATTGGTTTGGTGTTTATACAGATTAAAATGATCAAACAATAGATTGGTTTGGTGTTTATACAGATTAAAATGTCAAACAATAGATTGGTTTGGTGTTTATACAGATTAAAATGTCAAACAATAGATTGGTGTGGTGTTTATACAGATTAAATGTCAAACAATAGATTGGTTTGGTGATTATATAGATTAAAATGATCAAACAATGGATTGGTTTGGTGTTTATACAGATTAAAATGATCAAACAATAGATTGGTTTTGTGTTTATGCAGATTAAAATGTCAAACAATAGATTGGTTTGGTGTTTATAGAGATTAAAATGTCAAACAATAGATTGGTTTGGTGTTTATACAGATTAAAATGTCAAACAATAGATTAGTTTGGTGTTTATACAGATTAAAATGATCAAACAATAGATTGGTTTGGTGTTTATACAGATTAAAATGATCAAACAATAGATTGGTTTGATGTTTATACAGATTGAAATGTCAAACAATAGATTGGTTTGGTGTTTATACAAATTAAAATGTCAAACAATAGATTGGTTTGGTGTTTATACAGATTAAAATGATCAAACAATAGATTGGTCTGGTGTTTATACAGACTAAAATGATCAAACAATAGATTGGTTTGGTGTTTATACAGATTAAAATGTCAAACGGTAGATTGATTTGGTGTTTATACAGATTAAAATGTCAAACAATAGATTGGTTTGGTGTTTATACAGATTAAAATGTCAAACAATAGATTGTTTTGTTTTTATACAGATTAAAATGTCAAATAATAGATTGGTTTGTTGATTATACAGATTAAAATGTCAAACAATAGATTGGTTTGGTGTTTATACAGATTAAAATAATGAAACAAAAGATTGGTTTGGTGTTTATACAGATTAATATGTCAAACAATAGATTGGTTTGGTTTTTATACAGATTAAAATGGTCAAACAATAGATTGGTTTGGTGTTTATACAGATTAAAATGTCAAACAATAGATTAGTTTGGTGTTTATACAAATTAAAATGTCAAACAATAGATTGTTTGGTGTTTATACAGATTAAAATGTCAAACAATAGATTGGTTTGGTTTTTATACAGATTAAAATGTCAAACAACAGATTGGTTTGGTGTTTATACAGATTAAAATGTCAAACAATAGATTGGTTTGGTGTTTATACAGATTAAAATGTCAAAAAACAGATTGGTTTGGTGTTTATACAGAATAAAATGTCAAACAATAGATTGGTTTGGTGTTTATACAGAATAAAATGTCAAACAATAGATTGGTTTCGTGTTTATACAGAATAAAATGTCAAACAATAGATTGGTTTGGTGTTTATACAGATTAAAATGATGAAACAATAGATTGGTTTGGTGTTTATACAGATTAAAATGATCTAACAATAGATTGGTCTGGTATTTATATAGATTAAAATGATCAAACTATAGATTGGTCTGGTGTTTATACAGATTAAAATGTCAAACAATAGATTGGTTTGGTGTTTATATAGATTAAAATGATCAAACAATAGATTGGGCTGGTGTTTATACAGAATAAAATGATCAAACAATAGATTGGTTTGGTGTTTATACAGATTAAAATGTCAAACAATAGATTGGATTGGTGTTTATACAGATTAAAATGTCAAACAATAGATTGGTTTGGTGTTTATACAGATTAAAATGTCAAACAATAGATTGGTTTGGTTTTTATACAGAATAAAATGTCAAACAATAGATTGGTTTGGTGTTTATACAGATTAAAATGTCAAACAATAGATTGGTTTGGTGTTTATATAGATTAAAATGATCAAACAATTGATTGGTTTGGTGTTTATACAGATTAAAATGTCAAACAATAGATTGGTTTGATGTTTATACAGAATAAAATGTCAAACAATAGATTGGTTTGGTGTTTATACAGATTAAAATGTCAAACAATAGATTGGTTTGGTGTTTATACAGATTAAAATGACCAAACAATAGATTGGTTTGGTGTTTATACAGGATAAAATGTCAAACAATAGATTGGTTTGGTGTTGATACAGAATAAAATGATCAAACAATAGATTGGTTTGGTGTTTATACAGATTAAAATGTCAAACAAAAGATTGATTTGGTGTTTATACAGATTAAAATGTCAAACAATAGATTGGTTTGGTGTTTATACAGATTAAAATGTCAAACAATAGATTGGTTTGGTGTTTATACAGAATAAAATGTCAAACAATAGATTGGTTTGGTGTTTATACAGATTAAAATTTCAAACAATAGATTGGTTTGGTGTTTATACAGAATAAAATGTCAAACAATAGATTGGTTTCGTGTTTATACAGAATAAAATGTCAAACAATAGATTGGTTTGGTGTTTATACAGATTAAAATGATGAAACAATAGATTGGTTTGGTGTTTATACAGATTAAAATGATCTAACAATAGATTGGTCTGGTATTTATATAGATTAAAATGATCAAACTATAGATTGGTCTGGTGTTTATACAGATTAAAATGTCAAACAATAGATTGGTTTGGTGTTTATATAGATTAAAATGATCAAACAATAGATTGGGCTGGTGTTTATACAGATTAAAATGATCAAACAATAGATTGGTTTGGTGTTTATACAGATTAAAATGTCAAACAATAGATTGGTTTGGTGTTTATACAGAATAAAATGTCAAACAATAGATTGGTTTGGTGTTTATACAGATTAAAATGTCAAACAATAGATTGGTTTGGTGTTTATACAGATTAAAATGTCAAACAATAGATTGGTTTGATGTTTATACAGAATAAAATGTCAAACAATAGATTGGTTTGGTGTTTATACAGATTAAAATGTCAAACAATAGATTGGTTTGGTGTTTATACAGATTAAAATATCAAACAATAGATTGGTTTGGTGTTTATACAGATTAAAATGTCAAAAAACAGATTGGTTTGGTTTTTATACAGAATAAAATGTCAAACAATAGATTGGTTTGGTGTTTATACAGAATAAAGTGTCAAACAATAGATTGGTTTGGTGTTTATACAGATGAAAATGATCAAACAATAGATTGGTTTGGTGTTTATACAGATTAAAATGTCAAACAATAGATTGTTTGGTGTTTATGCAGATTAAAATGAACAAACAATAGATTGGTTTGGTGTTTATGCAGATTAAAATGTCAAACAATAGATTGGTTTGGTGTTTATACAGATTAAAATGTCAAACAATAGATTGGTTTGGTGTTTATACAGATTAAAATGTCAAACAATAGATTGATTTGGTGTTTATACAGATTAAAATGATCAAACAATAGATTGGTTTGGTGTTTATACAGATTAAAATGTCAAACAATAGATTGGTTTGGTGTTTATACAGACTAAAATGATCAAACAATAGATTATTTTGGTGTTTATACAGAATAAAATGTCAAACAATAGATTGGTATGGTGTTTATACTGATTAAAATGTCAAACAATAGATTGGTTTGGTGTTTATACAGATTACAATTATCAAACAATAGATTGGTTTGATATTTATACAGAATAAAATGTCAAACAATAGATTGGTTTGGTGTTTATGCAGATTAAAATGTCAAACAATAGATTGGTTTGGTGTTTATACAGATTAAAATGTCAAACAATAGATTGGTTTGGTGTTTATACAGATTAAAATGATCATTTATACAGATTAAAATGTCAAACAGTAGATTGGTTTGGTGTTTATACAGACTAAAATGATCAAACAATTGATTGGTTTGGTGTTTATACAGATTAAAATGTCAAACAATAGATTGGTTTGGTGTTTATACAGATTAAAATGTCAAACAGTAGATTGGTTTGGTGTTTATACTGATTAAAATGTCAAACAATAGATTGGTTTGGTGTTTATACAGATTACAATTATCAAACAATAGATTGGTTTGATATTTATACAGAATAAAATGTCAAACAATAGATTGGTTTGGTGTTTATGCAGATTAAAATGTCAAACAATAGATTGGTTTGGTGTTTATACAGATTAAAATGTCAAACAATAGATTGGTTTGGTGTTTATACAGATTAAAATGATCATTTATACAGATTAAAATGTCAAACAGTAGATTGGTTTGGTGTTTATACAGACTAAAATGATCAAACAATTGATTGGTTTGGTGTTTATACAGATTAAAATGTCAAACAGTAGATTGGTTTGGTGTTTATACAGATTAAAATGTCAAACAATAGATTGGTTTGGTGTTTATACAGATTAAAATGATCAAACAATAGATTGGTTTGGTGTTTATACAGATTAAAATGTCAAACAATAGATTGGTTTGGTGTTTATACAGATTAAAATGTCAAACCATAGATTGGTTTGGTGTTTATACAGATTAAAATGAACAAACAATAGATTGGTTTGGTGTTTATGCAGATTAAAATGTCAAACAATAGATTGGTTTGGTGTTTATACAGATTAAAATGTCAAACAATAGATTGGTTAGTTGTTTATACATATTAAAATGATCATTTATACAGATTAAAATGTCAAACAGTAGATTGGTTTGGTGTTTATACAGACTAAAATGATCAAACAATTGATTGGTTTGGTGTTTATACAGATTAAAATGTCAAACAGTAGATTGGTTTGGTGTTTATACAGATTAAAATGTCAAACAATAGATTGGTTTGGTGTTTATACAGATTAAAATGTCAAACAATAGATTGGTTTGGTGTTTATACAGATTAAAATGATCAAACAATAGATTGGTTTGGTGTTTATACAGATTAAAATGTCAAACAATAGATTGGTTTGGTGTTTATACAGATTAAAATGATCAAACAATAGATTGGTTTGGTGTTTATACAGATTAAAATGATCAAACAATAGATTGGTTTGGTGTTTATACAGATTAAAATGTCAAACAATAGATTGGTTTGGTGTTTATACAGATTAAATGTCAAACAATAGATTGGTTTGGTGATTATATAGATTAAAATGATCAAACAATAGATTGGTTTGGTGTTTATGCAGATTAAAATGTCAAACAATAGATTGGTTTGGTGTTTATACAGATTAAAATATCAAACAATAGATTGGTTTGGTGTTTATACAGATTAAAATGATCAAACAATAGATTGGTTTGGTGTTTATACAGATTAAAATGTCAAACAATAGATTGGTTTGGTGTTTATACAGATTAAAATGATCTAACAATAGATTGGTTTGGTGTTTATACAGATTAAAATGTCAAACAATAGATTGGTTTGGTTTTTATACAGAACAAAATGTCAAACAATAGATTGGTTTGGTGTTTATACAGATTAAAATATCAAACAATAGATTGGTTTGTTGCTTATACAGAAGAAAATGATCAAACAATAGATTGGTTTGGTGTTTATACAGAATAAAATGTCAAACAATAGATTGATTTGGTGCTTATACAGAATAAAATGTCAAACAATAGATTGGTTTGGTGTTTATACAGATGAAAATGATCAAACAATAGATTGGTTTGGTGTTTATACAGAATAAAATGTCAAACAATAGATTGATTTGGTGTTTATACAGAATAAAATGTCAAACAATAGATTGGTTTGGTGTTTATACAGATGAAAATGATCAAACAATAGAATGGTTTGGTGTTTATACAGATTAAAATGATCAAACAATAGATTGGTTTGGTGTTTATACAGATTAAAATGATCAAACAATAGATTGGTTTGGTGTTTATGCAGATTAAAATGTCAAACAATAGATTGGTTTGGTGTTTATACAGTTTAAAATGTCAAACAATAGATTGGTTTGGTGTTTATACAGAATAAAATGTCAAACAATAGATTGGTTTGGTGTTTATACAGATTAAAATTTCAAACAATAGATTGGTTTGGTGTTTATACAGAATAAAATGTCAAACAATAGATTGGTTTCGTGTTTATACAGAATAAAATGTCAAACAATAGATTGGTTTGGTGTTTATACAGATTAAAATGATGAAACAATAGATTGGTTTGGTGTTTATACAGATTAAAATGATCTAACAATAGATTGGTCTGGTATTTATATAGATTAAAATGATAAAACTATAGATTGGTCTGGTGTTTATACAGATTAAAATGTCAAACAATAGATTGGTTTGGTGTTTATATAGATTAAAATGATCAAACAATAGATTGGGCTGGTGTTTATACAGATTAAAATGATCAAACAATAGATTGGTTTGGTGTTTATACAGATTAAAATGTCAAACAATAGATTGGTTTGGTGTTTATACAGATTAAAATGTCAAACAATAGATTGGTTTGGTGTTTATACAGATTAAAATGTCAAACAATAGATTGGTTTGGTGTTTATACAGAATAAAATGTCAAACAATAGATTGGTTTGGTGTTTATACAGATTAAAATGTCAAACAATAGATTGGTTTGGTGTTTATATAGATTAAAATGATCAAACAATAGATTGGTTTGGTGTTTATACAGATTAAAATGTCAAACAATAGATTGGTTTGATGTTTATACAGAATAAAATGTCAAACAATAGATTGATTTGGTGTTTATACAGAATAAAATGTCAAACAATAGATTGGTTTGGTGTTTATACAGATTAAAAGGTCAAACAATAGATTGGTTTGGTGTTTATGCAGATTAAAATGTCAAACAATAGATTGGTTTGGTGTTTATGCAGATTAAAATATCAAACAATTGATTTGGTCTGGTGTTTATACAGATTAAAATGTCAAACAATAGATTGGTTTGGTGTTTATGCAGATTACAATTATCAAACAATAGATTGGTTTGATATTTATACAGAATAAAATGTCAAACAATAGATTGGTTTGATGTTTATGCAGATTAAAATGAACAAAAAATAGATTGGTTTGGTGTTTATGCAGATTAAAATGTCAAACAATAGATTGGTTTGGTGTTTATACAGATTAAAATGTCAAACAATAGATTGGTTTGGTGTTTATACAGATTAAAATGTCAAACAATAGATTGATTTGGATTTTATACAGATTAAAATGATCAAACAATAGATTGGTTTGGTGTTTATACAGATTAAAATGTCAAACAATAGATTGGTTTGGTGTTTATACAGACTAAAATGATCAAACAATAGATTATTTTGGTGTTTATACAGAATAAAATGTCAAACAATAGATTGGTTTGGTGATTATATAGATTAAAATGATCAAACAATAGATTGGTTTGGTGTTTATGCAGATTAAAATGTCAAACAATAGATTGGTTTGGTGTTTATACAGAATAAAATGTCAAACAATAGATTGGTTTGGTGTTTATACAGATTAAATTGTCAAACAATAGATTGGTTTGGTGTTTATACAGATTAAAATATCAAACAATAGATTGGTTTGGTGTTTATACAGATTAAAATGATCAAACAATAGATTGGTTTGGTGTTTATACAGATTAAAATGTCAAACAATAGATTGGTTTGGTGTTTATACAGATTAAAATGATCTAACAATAGATTGGTTTGGTGTTTATACAGATTAAAATGTCAAACAATAGATTGGTTTGGTGTTTATACAGATGAAAATGATCAAACAAGATTGGTTTGGTGTTTATACAGAATAAAATGTCAAACAATAGATTGATTTGGTGTTTATACAGAATAAAATGTCAAACAATAGATTGGTTTGGTGTTTATACAGATGAAAATGATCAAACAATAGAATGGTTTGGTGTTTATACAGATTAAAATGATCAAACAATAGATTGGTTTGGTGTTTATACAGATTAAAATGATCAAACAATAGATTGGTTTGGTGTTTATGCAGATTAAAATGTCAAACAATAGATTGGTTTGGTGTTTATACAGATTAAAATGTCAAACAATAGATTGTTTGGTGTTCATACAGAATAAAATGTCAAACAATAGATTGGTTTGGTGTTTATACAGAATAAAATGTCAAACAATAGATTGGTTTGGTGTTTATACAGATTAAAATGTCAAACAATAGATTGGTTTGGTGTTTATACAGAATAAAATGTCAAACAATAGATTGGTTTGGTGTTTATACAGATTAAAATGTCAAACAATAGATTGGTTTGGTGTTTATATAGATTAAAATGATCAAACAATAGATTGGTTTGGTGTTTATGCAGATTAAAATGTCAAACAATAGATTGGTTTGGTGTTTATGCAGATTAAAATGTCAAACAATTGATTTGGTCTGGTGTTTATACAGAATAAAATGTCAAACAATAGATTGGTTTGGTGTTTATGCAGATTACAATTATCAAACAATAGATTGGTTTGATATTTATACAGAATAAAATGTCAAACAATAGATTGGTTTGGTGTTTATGCAGATTAAAATGAACAAACAATAGATTGGTTTGGTGTTTATGCAGATTAAAATGTCAAACAATAGATTAGTTTGGTGTTTATACAGATTAAAATGTCAAACAATAGATTGATTTGGTGTTTATACAGAATAAAATGTCAAACAATAGATTGGTTTGGTATTTATACAGATGAAAATGATCAAACAATAGAATGGTTTGGTGTTTATACAGATTAAAATGATCAAACAATAGATTGGTTTGGTGTTAATACAGATTAAAATGATCAAACAATAGATTGGTTCGGTGTTTATGCAGATTAAAATGTCAAACAATAGATTGGTTTGGTGTTTATACAGATTAAAATGTCAAACAATAGATTGGTTTGGTGTTTATACAGATTATAATATCAAACAATAGATTGGTTTGGTGTTTATACAGATTAAAATGATCAAACAATAGATTGGTTTGGTGTTTATACAGATTAAAATGTCAAACAATAGATTGGTTTGGTGTTTATACAGATTAAAATGTCAAACAATAGATTGGTTTGGTGTTTATACAGATTAAATGTCAAACAATAGATTGGTTTGGTGATTATATAGATTAAAATGATCAAACAATAGATTGGTTTGGTGTTTATACAGATTAAAATGATCAAACAATAGATTGGTTTTGTGTTTATGCAGATTAAAATGTCAAACAATAGATTGGTTTGGTGTTTATACAGATTAAAATGTCAAACAATAGATTAGTTTGGTGTTTATACAGATTAAAATGATCAAACAATAGATTGGTTTGGTGTTTATACAGATTAAAATGATCAAACAATAGATTGGTTTGGTGTTTATACAGATTGAAATGTCAAACAATAGATTGGTTTGGTGTTTATACAGATTAAAATGTCAAACAATAGATTGGTTTGGTGTTTATACAGATTAAAATGTCAAACAATAGATTGGTTTGGTGTTTATATAGATTAAAATGATCAAACAATAGATTGGTTTGGTGTTTATACAGATTAAAATGTCAAACAATAGATTGGTTTGATGTTTATACAGAATAAAATGTCAAACAATAGATTGGTTTGGTGTTTATACAGATTAAAATGTCAAACAATAGATTGGTTTGGTGTTTATACAGATTAAAATATCAAACAATAGATTGGTTTGGTGTTTATACAGATTAAAATGTCAAAAAACAGATTGGTTTGGTGTTTATACAGAATAAAATGTCAAACAATAGATTGGTTTGGTGTTTATACAGAATAAAATGTCAAACAATAGATTGGTTTGGTGTTTATACAGATGAAAATGATCAAACAATAGATTGGTTTGGTGTTTATACAGATTAAAATGTCAAACAATAGATTGGTTTGGTGTTTATGCAGATTAAAATGAACAAACAATAGATTGGTTTGGTGTTTATGCAGATTAAAATGTCAAACAATAGATTGGTTTGGTGTTTATACAGATTAAAATGTCAAACAATAGATTGGTTTGGTGTTTATACAGATTAAAATGTCAAACAATAGATTGATTTGGTGTTTATACAGATTAAAATGATCAAACAATAGATTGGTTTGGTGTTTATACAGATTAAAATGTCAAACAATAGATTGGTATGGTGTTTATACTGATTAAAATGTCAAACAATAGATTGGTTTGGTGTTTATACAGATTACAATTATCAAACAATAGATTGGTTTGATATTTATACAGAATAAAATGTCAAACAATAGATTGGTTTGGTGTTTATGCAGATTAAAATGTCAAACAATAGATTGGTTTGGTGTTTATACAGATTAAAATGTCAAACAATAGATTGGTTTGGTGTTTATACAGATTAAAATGATCATTTATACAGATTAAAATGTCAAACAGTAGATTGGTTTGGTGTTTATACAGACTAAAATGATCAAACAATTGATTGGTTTGGTGTTTATACAGATTAAAATGTCAAACAGTAGATTGGTTTGGTGTTTATACAGATTAAAATGTCAAACAGTAGATTGGTTTGGTGTTTATACTGATTAAAATGTCAAACAATAGATTGGTTTGGTGTTTATACAGATTACAATTATCAAACAATAGATTGGTTTGATATTTATACAGAATAAAATGTCAAACAATAGATTGGTTTGGTGTTTATGCAGATTAAAATGTCAAACAATAGATTGGTTTGGTGTTTATACAGATTAAAATGTCAAACAATAGATTGGTTTGGTGTTTATACAGATTAAAATGATCATTTATACAGATTAAAATGTCAAACAGTAGATTGGTTTGGTGTTTATACAGACTAAAATGATCAAACAATTGATTGGTTTGGTGTTTATACAGATTAAAATGTCAAACAGTAGATTGGTTTGGTGTTTATACAGATTAAAATGTCAAACAATAGATTGGTTTGGTGTTTATACAGATTAAAATGATCAAACAATAGATTGGTTTGGTGTTTATACAGATTAAAATGTCAAACAATAGATTGGTTTGGTGTTTATACAGATTAAAATGTCAAACAATAGATTGGTTTGGTGTTTATACAGATTAAAATGAACAAACAATAGATTGGTTTGGTGTTTATGCAGATTAAAATGTCAAACAATAGATTGGTTTGGTGTTTATACAGATTAAAATGTCAAACAATAGATTGGTTTGTTGTTTATACATATTAAAATGATCATTTATACAGATTAAAATGTCAAACAGTAGATTGGTTTGGTGTTTATACAGACTAAAATGATCAAACAATTGATTGGTTTGGTGTTTATACAGATTAAAATGTCAAACAGTAGATTGGTTTGGTGTTTATACAGATTAAAATGTCAAACAATAGATTGGTTTGGTGTTTATACAGATTAAAATGTCAAACAATAGATTGGTTTGGTGTTTATACAGATTAAAATGATCAAACAATAGATTGGTTTGGTGTTTATACAGATTAAAATGTCAAACAATAGATTGGTTTGGTGTTTATACAGATTAAAATGATCAAACAATAGATTGGTTTGGTGTTTATACAGATTAAAATGATCAAACAATAGATTGGTTTGGTGTTTATACAGATTAAAATGTCAAACAATAGATTGGTTTGGTGTTTATACAGATTAAATGTCAAACAATAGATTGGTTTGGTGATTATATAGATTAAAATGATCAAACAATAGATTGGTTTGGTGTTTATACAGATTAAAATGATCAAACAATAGATTGGTTTGGTGTTTATGCAGATTAAAATGTCAAACAATAGATTGGTTTGGTGTTTATACAGATTAAAATGTCAAACAATAGATTGGTTTGGTGTTTATACAGATTAAAATATCAAACAATAGATTGGTTTGGTGTTTATACAGATTAAAATGATCAAACAATAGATTGGTTTGGTGTTTATACAGATTAAAATGTCAAACAATAGATTGGTTTGGTGTTTATACAGATTAAAATGATCTAACAATAGATTGGTTTGGTGTTTATACAGATTAAAATGTCAAACAATAGATTGGTTTGGTTTTTATACAGAACAAAATGTCAAACAATAGATTGGTTTGGTGTTTATACAGATTAAAATGTCAAACAATAGATTGGTTTGTTGTTTATACAGAAGAAAATGATCAAACAATAGATTGGTTTGGTGTTTATACAGAATAAAATGTCAAACAATAGATTGATTTGGTGCTTATACAGAATAAAATGTCAAACAATAGATTGGTTTGGTGTTTATACAGATGAAAATGATCAAACAATAGATTGGTTTGGTGTTTATACAGAATAAAATGTCAAACAATAGATTGATTTGGTGTTTATACAGAATAAAATGTCAAACAATAGATTGGTTTGGTGTTTATACAGATGAAAATGATCAAACAATAGAATGGTTTGGTGTTTATACAGATTAAAATGATCAAACAATAGATTGGTTTGGTGTTTATACAGATTAAAATGATCAAACAATAGATTGGTTTGGTGTTTATGCAGATTAAAATGTCAAACAATAGACTGGTTTGGTGTTTATACAGTTTAAAATGTCAAACAATAGATTGGTTTGGTGTTTATACAGAATAAAATGTCAAACAATAGATTGGTTTGGTGTTTATACAGATTAAAATTTCAAACAATAGATTGGTTTGGTGTTTATACAGAATAAAATGTCAAACAATAGATTGGTTTCGTGTTTATACAGAATAAAATGTCAAACAATAGATTGGTTTGGTGTTTATACAGATTAAAATGATGAAACAATAGATTGGTTTGGTGTTTATACAGATTAAAATGATCTAACAATAGATTGGTCTGGTATTTATATAGATTAAAATGATCAAACTATAGATTGGTCTGGTGTTTATACAGATTAAAATGTCAAACAATAGATTGGTTTGGTGTTTATATAGATTAAAATGATCAAACAATAGATTGGGCTGGTGTTTATACAGATTAAAATGATCAAACAATAGATTGGTTTGGTGTTTATACAGATTAAAATGTCAAACAATAGATTGGTTTGGTGTTTATACAGATTAAAATGTCAAACAATAGATTGGTTTGGTGTTTATACAGATTAAAATGTCAAACAATAGATTGGTTTGGTGTTTATACAGAATAAAATGTCAAACAATAGATTGGTTTGGTGTTTATACAGATTAAAATGTCAAACAATAGATTGGTTTGGTGTTTATATAGATTAAAATGATCAAACAATAGATTGGTTTGGTGTTTATACAGATTAAAATGTCAAACAATAGATTGGTTTGATGTTTATACAGAATAAAATGTCAAACAATAGATTGATTTGGTGTTTATACAGATTAAAATGTCAAACAATAGATTGGTTTGGTGTTTGTACAGATTAAAAGGTCAAACAATAGATTGGTTTGGTGTTTATGCAGATTAAAATGTCAAACAATAGATTGGTTTGGTGTTTATGCAGATTAAAATATCAAACAATTGATTTGGTCTGGTGTTTATACAGATTAAAATGTCAAACAATAGATTGGTTTGGTGTTTATGCAGATTACAATTATCAAACAATAGATTGGTTTGATATTTATACAGAATAAAATGTCAAACAATAGATTGGTTTGGTGTTTATGCAGATTAAAATGAACAAAAAATAGATTGGTTTGGTGTTTATGCAGATTAAAATGTCAAACAATAGATTGGTTTGGTGTTTATACAGATTAAAATGTCAAACAATAGATTGGTTTGGTGTTTATACAGATTAAAATGTCAAACAATAGATTGATTTGGATTTTATACAGATTAAAATGATCAAACAATAGATTGGTTTGGTGTTTATACAGATTAAAATGTCAAACAATAGATTGGTTTGGTGTTTATACAGACTAAAATGATCAAACAATAGATTATTTTGGTGTTTATACAGAATAAAATGTCAAACAATAGATTGGTTTGGTGATTATATAGATTAAAATGATCAAACAATAGATTGGTTTGGTGTTTATACAGATGAAAATGATCAAACAATAGATTGGTTTGGTGTTTATGCAGATTAAAATGTCAAACAATAGATTGGTTTGGTGTTTATACAGAAAAAAATGTCAAACAATAGATTGGTTTGGTGTTTATACAGATTAAAATGTCAAACAATAGATTGGTTTGGTGTTTATACAGATTAAAATATCAAACAATAGATTGGTTTGGTGTTTATACAGATTAAAATGATCAAACAATAGATTGGTTTGGTGTTTATACAGATTAAAATGTCAAACAATAGATTGGTTTGGTGTTTATACAGATTAAAATGATCTAACAATAGATTGGTTTGGTGTTTATACAGATTAAAATGTCAAACAATAGATTGGTTTGGTGTTTATACAGATGAAAATGATCAAACAAGATTGGTTTGGTGTTTATACAGAATAAAATGTCAAACAATAGATTGATTTGGTGTTTATACAGAATAAAATGTCAAACAATAGATTGGTTTGGTGTTTATACAGATGAAAATGATCAAACAATAGAATGGTTTGGTGTTTATACAGATTAAAATGATCAAACAATAGATTGGTTTGGTGTTTATACAGATTAAAATGATCAAACAATAGATTGATTTGGTGTTTATGCAGATTAAAATGTCAAACAATAGATTGGTTTGGTGTTTATACAGATTAAAATGTCAAACAATAGATTGTTTGGTGTTTATACAGAATAAAATGTCAAACAATAGATTGGTTTGGTGTTTATACAGAATAAAATGTCAAACAATAGATTGGTTTGGTGTTTATACAGATTAAAATGTCAAACAATAGATTGGTTTGGTGTTTATACAGAATAAAATGTCAAACAATAGATTGGTTTGGTGTTTATACAGATTAAAATGTCAAACAATAGATTGGTTTGGTGTTTATATAGATTAAAATGATCAAACAATAGATTGGTTTGGTGTTTATGCAGATTAAAATGTCAAACAATAGATTGGTTTGGTGTTTATGCAGATTAAAATGTCAAACAATTGATTTGGTCTGGTGTTTATACAGAATAAAATGTCAAACAATAGATTGGTTTGGTGTTTATGCAGATTACAATTATCAAACAATAGATTGGTTTGATATTTATACAGAATAAAATGTCAAACAATAGATTGGTTTGGTGTTTATGCAGATTAAAATGAACAAACAATAGATTGGTTTGGTGTTTATGCAGATTAAAATGTCAAACAATAGATTAGTTTGGTGTTTATACAGATTAAAATGTCAAACAATAGATTGATTTGGTGTTTATACAGAATAAAATGTCAAACAATAGATTGGTTTGGTGTTTATACAGATGAAAATGATCAAACAATAGAATGGTTTGGTGTTTATACAGATTAAAATGATCAAACAATAGATTGGTTTGGTGTTAATACAGATTAAAATGATCAAACAATAGATTGGTTCGGTGTTTATGCAGATTAAAATGTCAAACAATAGATTGGTTTGGTGTTTATACAGATTAAAATGTCAAACAATTGATTGGTTTGGTGTTTATACAGATTATAATATCAAACAATAGATTGGTTTGGTGTTTATACAGATTAAAATGATCAAACAATAGATTGGTTTGGTGTTTATACAGATTAAAATGTCAAACAATAGATTGGTTTGGTGTTTATACAGATTAAAATGTCAAACAATAGATTGGTTTGGTGTTTATACAGATTAAATGTCAAACAATAGATTGGTTTGGTGATTATATAGATTAAAATGATCAAACAATAGATTGGTTTGGTGTTTATACAGATTAAAATGATCAAACAATAGATTGGTTTTGTGTTTATGCAGATTAAAATGTCAAACAATAGATTGGTTTGGTGTTTATACAGATTAAAATGTCAAACAATAGATTAGTTTGGTGTTTATACAGATTAAAATGATCAAACAATAGATTGGTTTGGTGTTTATACAGATTAAAATGATCAAACAATAGATTGGTTTGGTGTTTATACAGATTGAAATGTCAAACAATAGATTGGTTTGGTGTTTATACAGATTAAAATGTCAAACAATAGATTGGTTTGGTGTTTATACAGATTAAAATGTCAAACAATAGATTGATTTGGTTTTTATACAGATTAAAATGATCAAACAATAGATTGGTTTGGTGTTTATACAGATTAAAATGTCAAACAATAGATTGGTTTGGTGTTTATACAGACTAAAATGATCAAACAATAGATTATTTTGGTGTTTATACAGACTAAAATGATCAAACAATAGATTATTTTGGTGTTTATACAGAATAAAATGTCAAACAATAGATTGGTTTGGTGTTTATACAGATTAAAATGATCAAACAATAGATTGGTTTAGTGTTTATGCAGATTAAAATGATCAAACAATAGATTGGTTTGGTGTTTATACAGATTAAAATGTCAAACAATAGATTGGTTTGGTGTTTATACAGATTAAAATGATCTAACAATAGATTGGTTTGGTGTTTATACAGATTAAAATGTCAAACAATAGATTGTTTGGTGTTTATACAGATGAAAATGATCAAACAATAGATTGGTTTGGTGTTTATACAGAATAAAATGTCAAACAATAGATTGATTTGGTGTTTATACAGAATAAAATGTCAAACAATAGATTGGTTTGGTGTTTATACAGATGAAAATGATCAAACAATAGAATGGTTTGGTGTTTATACAGATTAAAATGTCAAACAATAGATTGGTTTGGTGTTTATACAGATTAAAATGTCAAACAATAGATTGGTTTGGTGTCTATACAGATTAAAATGATCAAACAATAGATTGGTTTGGTGTTTATGCAGATTAAAATGTCAAACAATAGATTAGTTTGGTGTTTATACAGATTAAAATGATCAAACAATAGATTGGTCTGGTGTTTATACAGACTAAACTGATCAAACAATAGATTGGTTTGGTGTTTATACAGATTAAAATGTGAAACGGTAGATTGGTTTGGTGTTTATACAGATTAAAATGTCAAACAATAGATTGGTTTGGTGTTTATACAAATTAAAATGTCAAACAATAGATTGTTTGGTGTTTATACAGATTAAAATGTCAAACAATAGATTGGTTTGGTGTCTATACAGATTAAAATGATCAAACAATAGATTGGTTTGGTGTTTATGCAGATTAAAATGTCAAACAATAGATTAGTTTGGTGTTTATACAGATTAAAATGTCAAACAAGAGATTGGATTGGTGTTTATACAGATTAAAATGATCAAACAATAGATTGGTTTGGTGTTTATACAGATTAAAATGATCAAACAATAGATTGGTCTGGTGTTTATACAGACTAAAATGATCAAAAAATAGATTGGTTTGGTGTTTATACAGATTAAAATGTCAAACGGTAGATTGGTTTGGTGTTTATACAGATTAAAATGTCAAACAATAGATTGGTTTGGTGTTTATACAGATTAAAATGTCAAACAATAGATTGGTTTGGTGTTTATACAGATTAAAATATCAAACAATAGATTGGTTTGGTGTTTATACAGATTAAAATGTCAAAAAACAGATTGGTTTGGTGTTTATACAGAATAAAATGTCAAACAATAGTTTGGTTTGGTGTTTATACAGAATAAAATGTCATACAATAGATTGGTTTGGTGTTTATACAGATGAAAATGATCAAACAATAGATTGGTTTGGTGTTTATACAGATTAAAATGTCAAACAATAGATTGGTCTGGTGTTTATACAGACTAAAATGATCAAACAATAGATTGGTTTAGTGTTTATACAGATTGAAATGTCAATAGATTGGTTTGGTGTTTATATAGATTAAAATGATCAAACAATAGATTGGTCTGGTGTTTATACAGAATAAAATGTCAAACAATAGATTGGTTTGGTGTTTATACAGATGAAAATGATCAAACAATAGAATGGTTTGGTGTTTATACAGATTAAAATGATCAAACAATAGATTGGTTTGGTGTTAATACAGATTAAAATGTCAAACAATAGATTGGATTGGTGTTTATACAGATTAAAATGATCAAACAATAGATTGGTTTGGTGTTTATATAGATTAAAATGATCAAACAATAGATTGGTCTGGTGTTTATACATACTAAAATGATCAAACAATAGATTGGTTTGGTGTTTATACAGATTAAAATGTCAAAAAACAGATTGGCTTGGTGTTTATACAGAATAAAATGTCAAACAATAGATTGGTTTGGTGTTTATACAGAATAAAATGTCAAACAATAGATTAGTTTGGTGTTTATACAGATGAAAATGATCAAACAATAGATTGGTTTGGTGTTTATACAGATTAAAATGTCAAACAATAGATTGGTTTGGTGTTTATACAGATTAAAATGTCAAACAATAGATTGGATTGGTGTTTATACAGATTAAAATGATCAAACAATAGATTGGTTTGGTGTTTATATAGATTAAAATGATCAAACAATAGATTGGTCTGGTGTTTATACAGACTAAAATCATCAAACAATAGATTGGTTTGGTGTTTATACAGATTAAAATGATCAAACAATAGATTGGTCTGGTGTTTATACAGACTAAACTGATCAAACAATAGATTGGTTTGGTGTTTATACAGATTAAAATGTCAAACGGTAGATTGGTTTGGTGTTTATACAGATTAAAATGATCAAAAAATAGACTGGTTTGTTGATTATACAGATTAAAATGTCAAACAATAGATTGGTTTGGTGTTTATACAGATTAAAATGGTCAAACAATAGATTGGTTTGGTGTTTATACAGATTAAAATGTCAAACAATAGATTAGTTTGGTGTTTATACAAATTAAAATGTCAAACAATAGATTGTTTGGTGTTTATACAGATTAAAATGTCAAACAATAGATTCGTTTGGTTTTTATACAGATTAAAATGTCAAACAACAGATTGGTTTGGTGTTTATACAGATTAAAATGTCAAACAATAGATTGGTTTGGTGTTTATACAGATTAAAATGTCAAAAAACAGATTGGTTTGGTGTTTATACAGAATAAAATGTCAAACAATAGATTGATTTGGTGTTTATACAGATTAAAATGTCAAACAATAGATTGGTTTGGTGTCTATACAGATTAAAATGATCAAACAATAGATTGGTTTGGTGTTTATGCAGATTAAAATGTCAAACAATAGATTAGTTTGGTGTTTATACAGATTAAAATGTCAAACAATAGATTGGATTGGTGTTTATACAGATTAAAATGATCAAACAATAGATTGGTTTGGTGTTTATATAGATTAAAATGATCAAACAATAGATTGGTCTGGTGTTTATACAGAATAAAATGATCAAAAAATAGATTGGTTTGGTGTTTATATAGATTAAAATGATCAAACAATAGATTGGGCTGGTGTTTATACAGATTAAAATGATCAAACAATAGATTGGTTTGGTGTTTATACAGATTAAAATGTCAAACAATAGATTGGTTTGGTGTTTACACAGATTAAAATATCAAACAATAGATTGGTTTGGTGTTTATACAGATTAAAATGTCAAAAAACAGATTGGTTTGGTGTTTATACAGAATAAAATGTCAAACAATAGATTGGTTTGGTGTTTATACAGAATAAAATGTCAAACAATAGATTGGTTTGGTGTTTATACAGATGAAAATGATCAAACAATAGATTGGTTTGGTATTTATACAGATTAAAATGTCAAACAATAGATTGGTTTGGTGTTTATACAGATTAAAATGTCAAACAATAGATTGGATTGGTGTTTATACAGATTAAAATGATCAAACAATAGATTGGTTTGGTGTTTATATAGATTAAAATGATCAAACAATAGATTGGTCTGGTGTTTATACAGACTAAAATGATCAAACAATAGATTGGTTTGGTGTTTATACAGATTAAAATGTCAATAGATTGGTTTGGTGTTTATATAGATTAAAATGATCAAACAATAGATTGGTCTGGTGTTTATACAGAATAAAATGTCAAACAATAGATTGGTTTGGTGTTTATACAGATGAAAATGATCAAACAATAGAATGGTTTGGTGTTTATACAGATTAAAATGATCAAACAATAGATTGGTTTGGTGTTAATACAGATTAAAATGATCAAACAATAGATTGGTTTGGTGTTTATGCAGATTAAAATGTCAAACAATAGATTGGTTTGGTGTTTATACAGATTAAAATGTCAAACAATAGATTGGTTTGGTGTTTATACAGATTATAATATCTAACAATAGATTGGTTTGGTGTTTATACAGATTAAAATGATCAAACAATAGATTGGTTTGGTGTTTATACAGATTAAAATGTCAAACAATAGATTGGTTTGGTGTTTATACAGATTAAAATGTCAAACAATAGATTGGTGTGGTATTTATACAGATTAAATGTCAAACAATAGATTGGTTTGGTGATTATATAGATTAAAATGATCAAACAATAGATTGGTTTGGTGTTTATACAGATTAAAATGATCAAACAATAGATTGGTTTTGTGTTTATGCAGATTAAAATGATCAAACAATAGATTGGTTTGGTGTTTATAGAGATTAAAATGTCAAACAATAGATTGGTTTGGTGTTTATACAGATTAAAATGTCAAACAATAGATTAGTTTGGTGTTTATACAGATTAAAATGATCAAACAATAGATTGGTTTGGTGTTTATACAGATTAAAATGATCAAACAATAGATTGGTTTGATGTTTATACAGATTGAAATGTCAAACAATAGATTGGTTTGGTGTTTATACAAATTAAAATGTCAAACAATAGATTGGTTTGGTGTTTATACAGATTAAAATGTCAAACAACAGATTGGTTTGGTGTTTATACAGATTAAAATGTCAAACAATAGATTGGTTTGGTGTTTATACAGATTAAAATGTCAAAAAACAGATTGGTTTGGTGTTTATACAGAATAAAATGTCAAACAATAGATTGGTTTGGTGTTTATACAGATTAAAATGTCAAACAATAGATTGGTTTGGTGTCTATACAGATTAAAATGATCAAACAATAGATTGGTTTGGTGTTTATGCAGATTAAAATGTCAAACAATAGATTAGTTTGGTGTTTATACAGATTAAAATGTCAAACAATAGATTGGATTGGTGTTTATACAGATTAAAATGATCAAACAATAGATTGGTTTGGTGTTTATATAGATTAAAATGATCAAACAATAGATTGGTCTGGTGTTTATACAGAATAAAATGATCAAAAAATAGATTGGTTTGGTGTTTATATAGATTAAAATGATCAAACAATAGATTGGGCTGGTGTTTATACAGATTAAAATGATCAAACAATAGATTGGTTTGGTGTTTATACAGATTAAAATGTCAAACAATAGATTGGTTTGGTGTTTACACAGATTAAAATATCAAACAATAGATTGGTTTGGTGTTTATACAGATTAAAATGTCAAAAAACAGATTGGTTTGGTGTTTATACAGAATAAAATGTCAAACAATAGATTGGTTTGGTGTTTATACAGAATAAAATGTCAAACAATAGATTGGTTTGGTGTTTATACAGATGAAAATGATCAAACAATAGATTGGTTTGGTATTTATACAGATTAAAATGTCAAACAATAGATTGGTTTGGTGTTTATACAGATTAAAATGTCAAAAAACAGATTGGTTTGGTGTTTATACAGAATAAAATGTCAAACAATAGATTGGTTTGGTGTTTATACAGAATAAAATGTCAAACAATAGATTGGTTTGGTGTTTATACAGATGAAAATGATCAAACAATAGATTGGTTTGGTATTTATACAGATTAAAATGTCAAACAATAGATTGGTTTGGTGTTTATACAGATTAAAATGATCAAACAATAGATTGGTTTGGTGTTTATATAGATTAAAATGATCAAACAATAGATTGGTCTGGTGTTTATACAGACTAAAATGATCAAACAATAGATTGGTTTGGTGTTTATACAGATTAAAATGTCAATAGATTGGTTTGGTGTTTATATAGATTAAAATGATCAAACAATAGATTGGTCTGGTGTTTATACAGAATAAAATGTCAAACAATAGATTGGTTTGGTGTTTATACAGATGAAAATGATCAAACAATAGAATGGTTTGGTGTTTATACAGATTAAAATGATCAAACAATAGATTGGTTTGGTGTTAATACAGATTAAAATGATCAAACGATAGATTGGTTTGGTGTTTATGCAGATTAAAATGTCAAACAATAGATTGGTTTGGTGTTTATACAGATTAAAATGTCAAACAATAGATTGGTTTGGTGTTTATACAGATTATAATATCTAACAATAGATTGGTTTGGTGTTTATACAGATTAAAATGATCAAACAATAGATTGGTTTGGTGTTTATACAGATTAAAATGTCAAACAATAGATTGGTTTGGTGTTTATACAGATTAAAATGTCAAACAATAGATTGGTGTGGTATTTATACAGATTAAATGTCAAACAATAGATTGGTTTGGTGATTATATAGATTAAAATGATCAAACAATAGATTGGTTTGGTGTTTATACAGATTAAAATGATCAAACAATAGATTGGTTTTGTGTTTATGCAGATTAAAATGATCAAACAATAGATTGGTTTGGTGTTTATAGAGATTAAAATGTCAAACAATAGATTGGTTTGGTGTTTATACAGATTAAAATGTCAAACAATAGATTAGTTTGGTGTTTATACAGATTAAAATGATCAAACAATAGATTGGTTTGGTGTTTATACAGATTAAAATGATCAAACAATAGATTGGTTTGATGTTTATACAGATTGAAATGTCAAACAATAGATTGGTTTGGTGTTTATACAAATTAAAATGTCAAACAATAGATTGGTTTGGTGTTTATACAGATTAAAATGATCAAAAAATAGACTGGTTTGTTGATTATACAGATTAAAATGTCAAACAATAGATTGGTTTGGTGTTTATACAGATTAAAATGGTCAAACAATAGATTGGTTTGGTGTTTATACAGATTAAAATGTCAAACAATAGATTAGTTTGGTGTTTATACAGATTAAAATGTCAAACAATAGATTGTTTGGTGTTTATACAGATTAAAATGTCAAACAATAGATTGGTTTGGTTTTTATACAGATTAAAATGTCAAACAACAGATTGGTTTGGTGTTTATACAGATTAAAATGTCAAACAATAGATTGGTTTGGTGTTTATACAGATTAAAATGTCAAAAAACAGATTGGTTTGGTGTTTATACAGAATAAAATGTCAAACAATAGATTGGTTTGGTGTTTATACAGATTAAAATGTCAAACAATAGATTGGTTTGGTGTTTATACAGATTAAAATGATCAAACAATAGATTGGTTTGGTGTTTATGCAGATTAAAATGTCAAACAATAGATTAGTTTGGTGTTTATACAGATTAAAATGTCAAACAATAGATTGGATTGGTGTTTATACAGATTAAAATGATCAAACAATAGATTGGTTTGGTGTTTATATAGATTAAAATGATCAAACAATAGATTGGTCTGGTGTTTATACAGACTAAAATGATCAAAAAATAGATTGGTTTGGTGTTTATACAGATTAAAATGTCAATAGATTGGTTTGGTGTTTAAATAGATTAAAATGATCAAACAATAGATTGGTCTGGTGTTTATACAGAATAAAATGTCAAACAATAGATTGGTTTGGTGTTTATACAGATGAAAATGATCAAACAATAGAATGGTTTGGTGTTTATACAGATTAAAATGATCAAACAATAGATTGGTTTGGTGTTAATACAGATTAAAATGATCAAACAATAGATTGGTTTGGTGTTTATGCAGAATAAAATGTCAAACAATAGATTGGTTTGGTGTTTATACAGATTAAAATGTCAAACAATAGATTGGTTTGGTGTTTATACAGATTATAATATCAAACAATAGATTGGTTTGGTGTTTATACAGATTAAAATGATCAAACAATAGATTGGTTTGGTGTTTATACAGATTAAAATGATCAAACAATAGATTGGTTTGGTGTTTATACAGATTAAAATGTCAAACAATAGATTGGTTTGGTGTTTATACAGATTAAAATGTCAAACAATAGATTGGTGTGGTGTTTATACAGATTAAATGTCAAACAATAGATTGGTTTGGTGATTATATAGATTAAAATGATCAAACAATAGATTGGTTTGGTGTTTATACAGATTAAAATGATCAAACAATAGATTGGTTTGGTGTTTATATAGATTAAAATGATCAAACAATAGATTGGTCTGGTGTTTATACAGACTAAAATGATCAAACAATAGATTGGTTTGGTGTTTATACAGATTAAAATGTCAATAGATTGGTTTGGTGTTTATATAGATTAAAATGATCAAACAATAGATTGGTCTGGTGTTTATACAGAATAAAATGTCAAACAAGAGATTGGTTTGGTGTTTATACAGATGAAAATGATCAAACAATAGAATGGTTTGGTGTTTATACAGATTAAAATGATCAAACAATAGATTGGTTTGGTGTTAATACAGATTAAAATGATCAAACAATAGATTGGTTTGGTGTTTATGCAGATTAAAATGTCAAACAATAGATTGGTTTGGTGTTTATACAGATTAAAATGTCAAACAATAGATTGGTTTGGTGTTTATACAGATTATAATATCAAACAATAGATTGGTTTGGTGTTTATACAGATTAAAATGATCAAACAATAGATTGGTTTGGTGTTTATACAGATTAAAATGTCAAACAATAGATTGGTTTGGTGTTTATACAGATTAAAATGTCAAACAATAGATTGGTGTGGTATTTATACAGATTAAATGTCAAACAATAGATTGGTTTGGTGATTATATAGATTAAAATGATCAAACAATAGATTGGTTTGGTGTTTATACAGATTAAAATGATCAAACAATAGATTGGTTTTGTGTTTATGCAGATTAAAATGTCAAACAATAGATTGGTTTGGTGTTTATAGAGATTAAAATGTCAAACAATAGATTGGTTTGGTGTTTATACAAATTAAAATGTCAAACAATAGATTAGTTTGGTGTTTATACAGATTAAAATGATCAAACAATAGATTGGTTTGGTGTTTATACAGATTAAAATGATCAAACAATAGATTGGTTTGATGTTTATACAGATTGAAATGTCAAACAATAGATTGGTTTGGTGTTTATACAAATTAAAATGTCAAACAATAGATTGGTTTGGTGTTTATACAGATTAAAATGATCAAAAAATAGACAGGTTTGTTGATTATACAGATTAAAATGTCAAACAATAGATTGGTTTGGTGTTTATACAGATTAAAATGGTCAAACAATAGATTGGTTTGGTGTTTATACAGATTAAAATGTCAAACAATAGATTAGTTTGGTGTTTATACAGATTAAAATGTCAAACAATAGATTGTTTGGTGTTTATACAGATTAAAATGTCAAACAATAGATTGGTTTGGTTTTTATACAGATTAAAATGTCAAACAACAGATTGGTTTGGTGTTTATACAGATTAAAATGTCAAACAATAGATTGGTTTGGTGTTTATACAGATTAAAATGTCAAAAAACAGATTGGTTTGGTGTTTATACAGAATAAAATGTCAAACAATAGATTGGTTTGGTGTTTATACAGATTAAAATGTCAAACAATAGATTGGTTTGGTGTCTATACAGATTAAAATGATCAAACAATAGATTGGTTTGGTGTTTATGCAGATTAAAATGTCAAACAATAGATTAGTTTGGTGTTTATACAGATTAAAATGTCAAACAATAGATTGGTTTGGTGTTTATATAGATTAAAATGATCAAACAATAGATTGGTCTGGTGTTTATACAGTCTAAAATGATCAAAAAATAGATTGGTTTGGTGTTTATACAGATTAAAATGTCAATAGATTGGTTTGGTGTTTATACAGAATAAAATGTCAAACAATAGATTGGTTTGGTGTTTATACAGATGAAAATGATCAAACAATAGAATGGTTTGGTGTTTATACAGATTAAAATGATCAAACAATAGATTGGTTTGGTGTTAATACAGATTAAAATGATCAAACAATAGATTGGTTTGGTGTTTATGCAGAAT
Organism: Bathymodiolus brooksi; assembly: GCA_963680875.1. Taxonomy (NCBI): domain Eukaryota; kingdom Metazoa; phylum Mollusca; class Bivalvia; order Mytilida; family Modiolidae; genus Bathymodiolus; species Bathymodiolus brooksi. The sequence goes on along the minus strand of OY804580.1, from coordinate 6,324,503 downwards.
AAAATGTCAAACAACAGATTGGTTTGGTGTTTATACAGATTAAAATGTCAAAAAACAGATTGGTTTGGTGTTTATACAGAATAAAATGTCAAACAATAGATTGGTTTGGTGTTTATACAGATTAAAATGTCAAACAATATATTGGTTTGGTGTCTATACAGATTAAAATGATCAAACAATAGATTGGTTTGGTGTTTATGCAGATTAAAATGTCAAACAATAGATTAGTTTGGTGTTTATACAGATTAAAATGTCAAACAATAGATTGGATTGGTGTTTATACAGATTAAAAGGATCAAACAATAGATTGGTTTGGTGTTTATATAGATTAAAATGATCAAACAATAGATTGGTCTGGTGTTTATACAGACTAAAATGATCAAAAAATAGATTGGTTTGGTGTTTATACAGATTAAAATGTCAATAGATTGGTTTGGTGTTTATATAGATTAAAATGATCAAACAATAGATTGGTCTGGTGTTTATACAGAATAAAATGTCAAACAATAGATTGGTTTGGTGTTTATACAGATGAAAATGATCAAACAATAGAATGGTTTGGTGTTTATACAGATTAAAATGATCAAACAATAGATTGGTTTGGTGTTAATACAGATTAAAATGATCAAACAATAGATTGGTTTGGTGTTTATGCAGAATAAAATGTCAAACAATAGATTGGTTTGGTGTTTATACAGATTAAAATGTCAAACAATAGATTGGTTTGGTGTTTATACAGATTATAATATCAAACAATAGATTGGTTTGGTGTTTATACAGATTAAAATGATCAAACAATAGATTGGTTTGGTGTTTATACAGATTAAAATGTCAAACAATAGATTGGTTTGGTGTTTATACAGATTAAAATGTCAAACAATAGATTGGTGTGGTGTTTATACAGATTAAATGTCAAACAATAGATTGGTTTGGTGATTATATAGATTAAAATGATCAAACAATGGATTGGTTTGGTGTTTATACAGATTAAAATGATCAAACAATAGATTGGTTTTGTGTTTATGCAGATTAAAATGTCAAACAATAGATTGGTTTGGTGTTTATAGAGATTAAAATGTCAAACAATAGATTGGTTTGGTGTTTATACAGATTAAAATGTCAAACAATAGATTAGTTTGGTGTTTATACAGATTAAAATGATCAAACAATAGATTGGTTTGGTGTTTATACAGATTAAAATGATCAAACAATAGATTGGTTTGATGTTTATACAGATTGAAATGTCAAACAATAGATTGGTTTGGTGTTTATACAAATTAAAATATCAAACAATAGATTGGTTTGGTGTTTATACAGATTAAAATGATCAAACAATAGATTGGTCTGGTGTTTATACAGACTAAAATGATCAAACAATAGATTGGTTTGGTGTTTATACAGATTAAAATGTCAAACGGTAGATTGGTTTGGTGTTTATACAGATTAAAATGTCAAACAATAGATTGGTTTGGTGTTTATACAGATTAAAATGTCAAACAATAGATTGTTTTGTTTTTATACAGATTAAAATGTCAAATAATAGATTGGTTTGTTGATTATACAGATTAAAATGTCAAACAATAGATTGGTTTGGTGTTTATACAGATTAAAATAATGAAACAAAAGATTGGTTTGGTGTTTATACAGATTAATATGTCAAACAATAGATTGGTTTGGTTTTTATACAGATTAAAATGGTCAAACAATAGATTGGTTTGGTGTTTATACAGATTAAAATGTCAAACAATAGATTAGTTTGGTGTTTATACAAATTAAAATGTCAAACAATAGATTGTTTGGTGTTTATACAGATTAAAATGTCAAACAATAGATTGGTTTGGTTTTTATACAGATTAAAATGTCAAACAACAGATTGGTTTGGTGTTTATACAGATTAAAATGTCAAACAATAGATTGGTTTGGTGTTTATACAGATTAAAATGTCAAAAAACAGATTGGTTTGGTGTTTATACAGAATAAAATGTCAAACAATAGATTGGTTTGGTGTTTATACAGAATAAAATGTCAAACAATAGATTGGTTTCGTGTTTATACAGAATAAAATGTCAAACAATAGATTGGTTTGGTGTTTATACAGATTAAAATGATGAAACAATAGATTGGTTTGGTGTTTATACAGATTAAAATGATCTAACAATAGATTGGTCTGGTATTTATATAGATTAAAATGATCAAACTATAGATTGGTCTGGTGTTTATACAGATTAAAATGTCAAACAATAGATTGGTTTGGTGTTTATATAGATTAAAATGATCAAACAATAGATTGGGCTGGTGTTTATACAGAATAAAATGATCAAACAATAGATTGGTTTGGTGTTTATACAGATTAAAATGTCAAACAATAGATTGGATTGGTGTTTATACAGATTAAAATGTCAAACAATAGATTGGTTTGGTGTTTATACAGATTAAAATGTCAAACAATAGATTGGTTTGGTTTTTATACAGAATAAAATGTCAAACAATAGATTGGTTTGGTGTTTATACAGATTAAAATGTCAAACAATAGATTGGTTTGGTGTTTATATAGATTAAAATGATCAAACAATTGATTGGTTTGGTGTTTATACAGATTAAAATGTCAAACAATAGATTGGTTTGATGTTTATACAGAATAAAATGTCAAACAATAGATTGGTTTGGTGTTTATACAGATTAAAATGTCAAACAATAGATTGGTTTGGTGTTTATACAGATTAAAATGACCAAACAATAGATTGGTTTGGTGTTTATACAGGATAAAATGTCAAACAATAGATTGGTTTGGTGTTGATACAGAATAAAATGATCAAACAATAGATTGGTTTGGTGTTTATACAGATTAAAATGTCAAACAAAAGATTGATTTGGTGTTTATACAGATTAAAATGTCAAACAATAGATTGGTTTGGTGTTTATACAGATTAAAATGTCAAACAATAGATTGGTTTGGTGTTTATACAGAATAAAATGTCAAACAATAGATTGGTTTGGTGTTTATACAGATTAAAATTTCAAACAATAGATTGGTTTGGTGTTTATACAGAATAAAATGTCAAACAATAGATTGGTTTCGTGTTTATACAGAATAAAATGTCAAACAATAGATTGGTTTGGTGTTTATACAGATTAAAATGATGAAACAATAGATTGGTTTGGTGTTTATACAGATTAAAATGATCTAACAATAGATTGGTCTGGTATTTATATAGATTAAAATGATCAAACTATAGATTGGTCTGGTGTTTATACAGATTAAAATGTCAAACAATAGATTGGTTTGGTGTTTATATAGATTAAAATGATCAAACAATAGATTGGGCTGGTGTTTATACAGATTAAAATGATCAAACAATAGATTGGTTTGGTGTTTATACAGATTAAAATGTCAAACAATAGATTGGTTTGGTGTTTATACAGAATAAAATGTCAAACAATAGATTGGTTTGGTGTTTATACAGATTAAAATGTCAAACAATAGATTGGTTTGGTGTTTATACAGATTAAAATGTCAAACAATAGATTGGTTTGATGTTTATACAGAATAAAATGTCAAACAATAGATTGGTTTGGTGTTTATACAGATTAAAATGTCAAACAATAGATTGGTTTGGTGTTTATACAGATTAAAATATCAAACAATAGATTGGTTTGGTGTTTATACAGATTAAAATGTCAAAAAACAGATTGGTTTGGTTTTTATACAGAATAAAATGTCAAACAATAGATTGGTTTGGTGTTTATACAGAATAAAATGTCAAACAATAGATTGGTTTGGTGTTTATACAGATGAAAATGATCAAACAATAGATTGGTTTGGTGTTTATACAGATTAAAATGTCAAACAATAGATTGTTTGGTGTTTATGCAGATTAAAATGAACAAACAATAGATTGGTTTGGTGTTTATGCAGATTAAAATGTCAAACAATAGATTGGTTTGGTGTTTATACAGATTAAAATGTCAAACAATAGATTGGTTTGGTGTTTATACAGATTAAAATGTCAAACAATAGATTGATTTGGTGTTTATACAGATTAAAATGATCAAACAATAGATTGGTTTGGTGTTTATACAGATTAAAATGTCAAACAATAGATTGGTTTGGTGTTTATACAGACTAAAATGATCAAACAATAGATTATTTTGGTGTTTATACAGAATAAAATGTCAAACAATAGATTGGTATGGTGTTTATACTGATTAAAATGTCAAACAATAGATTGGTTTGGTGTTTATACAGATTACAATTATCAAACAATAGATTGGTTTGATATTTATACAGAATAAAATGTCAAACAATAGATTGGTTTGGTGTTTATGCAGATTAAAATGTCAAACAATAGATTGGTTTGGTGTTTATACAGATTAAAATGTCAAACAATAGATTGGTTTGGTGTTTATACAGATTAAAATGATCATTTATACAGATTAAAATGTCAAACAGTAGATTGGTTTGGTGTTTATACAGACTAAAATGATCAAACAATTGATTGGTTTGGTGTTTATACAGATTAAAATGTCAAACAGTAGATTGGTTTGGTGTTTATACAGATTAAAATGTCAAACAATAGATTGGTTTGGTGTTTATACAGATTAAAATGATCAAACAATAGATTGGTTTGGTGTTTATACAGATTAAAATGTCAAACAATAGATTGGTTTGGTGTTTATACAGATTAAAATGTCAAACCATAGATTGGTTTGGTGTTTATACAGATTAAAATGAACAAACAATAGATTGGTTTGGTGTTTATGCAGATTAAAATGTCAAACAATAGATTGGTTTGGTGTTTATACAGATTAAAATGTCAAACAATAGATTGGTTAGTTGTTTATACATATTAAAATGATCATTTATACAGATTAAAATGTCAAACAGTAGATTGGTTTGGTGTTTATACAGACTAAAATGATCAAACAATTGATTGGTTTGGTGTTTATACAGATTAAAATGTCAAACAGTAGATTGGTTTGGTGTTTATACAGATTAAAATGTCAAACAATAGATTGGTTTGGTGTTTATACAGATTAAAATGTCAAACAATAGATTGGTTTGGTGTTTATACAGATTAAAATGATCAAACAATAGATTGGTTTGGTGTTTATACAGATTAAAATGTCAAACAATAGATTGGTTTGGTGTTTATACAGATTAAAATGATCAAACAATAGATTGGTTTGGTGTTTATACAGATTAAAATGATCAAACAATAGATTGGTTTGGTGTTTATACAGATTAAAATGTCAAACAATAGATTGGTTTGGTGTTTATACAGATTAAATGTCAAACAATAGATTGGTTTGGTGATTATATAGATTAAAATGATCAAACAATAGATTGGTTTGGTGTTTATGCAGATTAAAATGTCAAACAATAGATTGGTTTGGTGTTTATACAGATTAAAATATCAAACAATAGATTGGTTTGGTGTTTATACAGATTAAAATGATCAAACAATAGATTGGTTTGGTGTTTATACAGATTAAAATGTCAAACAATAGATTGGTTTGGTGTTTATACAGATTAAAATGTCAAACAATAGATTGGTTTGGTGTTTATACAGATTAAATGTCAAACAATAGATTGGTTTGGTGTTTATACAGATTAAAATGATCATTTATACAGATTAAAATGTCAAACAGTAGATTGGTTTGGTGTTTATACAGACTAAAATGATCAAACAATTGATTGGTTTGGTGTTTATACAGATTAAAATGTCAAACAATAGATTGGTTTGGTGTTTATACAGATTAAAATGTCAAACAGTAGATTGGTTTGGTGTTTATACTGATTAAAATGTCAAACAATAGATTGGTTTGGTGTTTATACAGATTACAATTATCAAACAATAGATTGGTTTGATATTTATACAGAATAAAATGTCAAACAATAGATTGGTTTGGTGTTTATGCAGATTAAAATGTCAAACAATAGATTGGTTTGGTGTTTATACAGATTAAAATGTCAAACAATAGATTGGTTTGGTGTTTATACAGATTAAAATGATCATTTATACAGATTAAAATGTCAAACAGTAGATTGGTTTGGTGTTTATACAGACTAAAATGATCAAACAATTGATTGGTTTGGTGTTTATACAGATTAAAATGTCAAACAGTAGATTGGTTTGGTGTTTATACAGATTAAAATGTCAAACAATAGATTGGTTTGGTGTTTATACAGATTAAAATGATCAAACAATAGATTGGTTTGGTGTTTATACAGATTAAAATGTCAAACAATAGATTGGTTTGGTGTTTATACAGATTAAAATGTCAAACCATAGATTGGTTTGGTGTTTATACAGATTAAAATGAACAAACAATAGATTGGTTTGGTGTTTATGCAGATTAAAATGTCAAACAATAGATTGGTTTGGTGTTTATACAGATTAAAATGTCAAACAATAGATTGGTTAGTTGTTTATACATATTAAAATGATCATTTATACAGATTAAAATGTCAAACAGTAGATTGGTTTGGTGTTTATACAGACTAAAATGATCAAACAATTGATTGGTTTGGTGTTTATACAGATTAAAATGTCAAACAGTAGATTGGTTTGGTGTTTATACAGATTAAAATGTCAAACAATAGATTGGTTTGGTGTTTATACAGATTAAAATGTCAAACAATAGATTGGTTTGGTGTTTATACAGATTAAAATGATCAAACAATAGATTGGTTTGGTGTTTATACAGATTAAAATGTCAAACAATAGATTGGTTTGGTGTTTATACAGATTAAAATGATCAAACAATAGATTGGTTTGGTGTTTATACAGATTAAAATGATCAAACAATAGATTGGTTTGGTGTTTATACAGATTAAAATGTCAAACAATAGATTGGTTTGGTGTTTATACAGATTAAATGTCAAACAATAGATTGGTTTGGTGATTATATAGATTAAAATGATCAAACAATAGATTGGTTTGGTGTTTATGCAGATTAAAATGTCAAACAATAGATTGGTTTGGTGTTTATACAGATTAAAATATCAAACAATAGATTGGTTTGGTGTTTATACAGATTAAAATGATCAAACAATAGATTGGTTTGGTGTTTATACAGATTAAAATGTCAAACAATAGATTGGTTTGGTGTTTATACAGATTAAAATGATCTAACAATAGATTGGTTTGGTGTTTATACAGATTAAAATGTCAAACAATAGATTGGTTTGGTTTTTATACAGAACAAAATGTCAAACAATAGATTGGTTTGGTGTTTATACAGATTAAAATGTCAAACAATAGATTGGTTTGTTGCTTATACAGAAGAAAATGATCAAACAATAGATTGGTTTGGTGTTTATACAGAATAAAATGTCAAACAATAGATTGATTTGGTGCTTATACAGAATAAAATGTCAAACAATAGATTGGTTTGGTGTTTATACAGATGAAAATGATCAAACAATAGATTGGTTTGGTGTTTATACAGAATAAAATGTCAAACAATAGATTGATTTGGTGTTTATACAGAATAAAATGTCAAACAATAGATTGGTTTGGTGTTTATACAGATGAAAATGATCAAACAATAGAATGGTTTGGTGTTTATACAGATTAAAATGATCAAACAATAGATTGGTTTGGTGTTTATACAGATTAAAATGATCAAACAATAGATTGGTTTGGTGTTTATGCAGATTAAAATGTCAAACAATAGATTGGTTTGGTGTTTATACAGTTTAAAATGTCAAACAATAGATTGGTTTGGTGTTTATACAGAATAAAATGTCAAACAATAGATTGGTTTGGTGTTTATACAGATTAAAATTTCAAACAATAGATTGGTTTGGTGTTTATACAGAATAAAATGTCAAACAATAGATTGGTTTCGTGTTTATACAGAATAAAATGTCAAACAATAGATTGGTTTGGTGTTTATACAGATTAAAATGATGAAACAATAGATTGGTTTGGTGTTTATACAGATTAAAATGATCTAACAATAGATTGGTCTGGTATTTATATAGATTAAAATGATAAAACTATAGATTGGTCTGGTGTTTATACAGATTAAAATGCCAAACAATAGATTGGTTTGGTGTTTATATAGATTAAAATGATCAAACAATAGATTGGGCTGGTGTTTATACAGATTAAAATGATCAAACAATAGATTGGTTTGGTGTTTATACAGATTAAAATGTCAAACAATAGATTGGTTTGGTGTTTATACAGATTAAAATGTCAAACAATAGATTGGTTTGGTGTTTATACAGATTAAAATGTCAAACAATAGATTGGTTTGGTGTTTATACAGAATAAAATGTCAAACAATAGATTGGTTTGGTGTTTATACAGATTAAAATGTCAAACAATAGATTGGTTTGGTGTTTATATAGATTAAAATGATCAAACAATAGATTGGTTTGGTGTTTATACAGATTAAAATGTCAAACAATAGATTGGTTTGATGTTTATACAGAATAAAATGTCAAACAATAGATTGATTTGGTGTTTATACAGAATAAAATGTCAAACAATAGATTGGTTTGGTGTTTATACAGATTAAAAGGTCAAACAATAGATTGGTTTGGTGTTTATGCAGATTAAAATGTCAAACAATAGATTGGTTTGGTGTTTATGCAGATTAAAATATCAAACAATTGATTTGGTCTGGTGTTTATACAGATTAAAATGTCAAACAATAGATTGGTTTGGTGTTTATGCAGATTACAATTATCAAACAATAGATTGGTTTGATATTTATACAGAATAAAATGTCAAACAATAGATTGGTTTGATGTTTATGCAGATTAAAATGAACAAAAAATAGATTGGTTTGGTGTTTATGCAGATTAAAATGTCAAACAATAGATTGGTTTGGTGTTTATACAGATTAAAATGTCAAACAATAGATTGGTTTGGTGTTTATACAGATTAAAATGTCAAACAATAGATTGATTTGGATTTTATACAGATTAAAATGATCAAACAATAGATTGGTTTGGTGTTTATACAGATTAAAATGTCAAACAATAGATTGGTTTGGTGTTTATACAGACTAAAATGATCAAACAATAGATTATTTTGGTGTTTATACAGAATAAAATGTCAAACAATAGATTGGTTTGGTGATTATATAGATTAAAATGATCAAACAATAGATTGGTTTGGTGTTTATGCAGATTAAAATGTCAAACAATAGATTGGTTTGGTGTTTATACAGAATAAAATGTCAAACAATAGATTGGTTTGGTGTTTATACAGATTAAATTGTCAAACAATAGATTGGTTTGGTGTTTATACAGATTAAAATATCAAACAATAGATTGGTTTGGTGTTTATACAGATTAAAATGATCAAACAATAGATTGGTTTGGTGTTTATACAGATTAAAATGTCAAACAATAGATTGGTTTGGTGTTTATACAGATTAAAATGATCTAACAATAGATTGGTTTGGTGTTTATACAGATTAAAATGTCAAACAATAGATTGGTTTGGTGTTTATACAGATGAAAATGATCAAACAAGATTGGTTTGGTGTTTATACAGAATAAAATGTCAAACAATAGATTGATTTGGTGTTTATACAGAATAAAATGTCAAACAATAGATTGGTTTGGTGTTTATACAGATGAAAATGATCAAACAATAGAATGGTTTGGTGTTTATACAGATTAAAATGATCAAACAATAGATTGGTTTGGTGTTTATACAGATTAAAATGATCAAACAATAGATTGGTTTGGTGTTTATGCAGATTAAAATGTCAAACAATAGATTGGTTTGGTGTTTATACAGATTAAAATGTCAAACAATAGATTGTTTGGTGTTCATACAGAATAAAATGTCAAACAATAGATTGGTTTGGTGTTTATACAGAATAAAATGTCAAACAATAGATTGGTTTGGTGTTTATACAGATTAAAATGTCAAACAATAGATTGGTTTGGTGTTTATACAGAATAAAATGTCAAACAATAGATTGGTTTGGTGTTTATACAGATTAAAATGTCAAACAATAGATTGGTTTGGTGTTTATATAGATTAAAATGATCAAACAATAGATTGGTTTGGTGTTTATGCAGATTAAAATGTCAAACAATAGATTGGTTTGGTGTTTATGCAGATTAAAATGTCAAACAATTGATTTGGTCTGGTGTTTATACAGAATAAAATGTCAAACAATAGATTGGTTTGGTGTTTATGCAGATTACAATTATCAAACAATAGATTGGTTTGATATTTATACAGAATAAAATGTCAAACAATAGATTGGTTTGGTGTTTATGCAGATTAAAATGAACAAACAATAGATTGGTTTGGTGTTTATGCAGATTAAAATGTCAAACAATAGATTAGTTTGGTGTTTATACAGATTAAAATGTCAAACAATATATTGATTTGGTGTTTATACAGAATAAAATGTCAAACAATAGATTGGTTTGGTGTTTATACAGATGAAAATGATCAAACAATAGAATGGTTTGGTGTTTATACAGATTAAAATGATCAAACAATAGATTGGTTTGGTGTTAATACAGATTAAAATGATCAAACAATAGATTGGTTCGGTGTTTATGCAGATGAAAATGTCAAACAATAGATTGGTTTGGTGTTTATACAGATTAAAATGTCAAACAATAGATTGGTTTGGTGTTTATACAGATTATAATATCAAACAATAGATTGGTTTGGTGTTTATACAGATTAAAATGATCAAACAATAGATTGGTTTGGTGTTTATACAGATTAAAATGTCAAACAATAGATTGGTTTGGTGTTTATACAGATTAAAATGTCAAACAATAGATTGGTTTGGTGTTTATACAGATTAAATGTCAAACAATAGATTGGTTTGGTGATTATATAGATTAAAATGATCAAACAATAGATTGGTTTGGTGTTTATACAGATTAAAATGATCAAACAATAGATTGGTTTTGTGTTTATGCAGATTAAAATGTCAAACAATAGATTGGTTTGGTGTTTATACAGATTAAAATGTCAAACAATAGATTAGTTTGGTGTTTATACAGATTAAAATGATCAAACAATAGATTGGTTTGGTGTTTATACAGATTAAAATGATCAAACAATAGATTGGTTTGGTGTTTATACAGATTGAAATGTCAAACAATAGATTGGTTTGGTGTTTATACAGATTAAAATGTCAAACAATAGATTGGTTTGGTGTTTATACAGATTAAAATGTCAAACAATAGATTGGTTTGGTGTTTATATAGATTAAAATGATCAAACAATAGATTGGTTTGGTGTTTATACAGATTAAAATGTCAAACAATAGATTGGTTTGATGTTTATACAGAATAAAATGTCAAACAATAGATTGGTTTGGTGTTTATACAGATTAAAATGTCAAACAATAGATTGGTTTGGTGTTTATACAGATTAAAATATCAAACAATAGATTGGTTTGGTGTTTATACAGATTAAAATGTCAAAAAACAGATTGGTTTGGTGTTTATACAGAATAAAATGTCAAACAATAGATTGGTTTGGTGTTTATACAGAATAAAATGTCAAACAATAGATTGGTTTGGTGTTTATACAGATGAAAATGATCAAACAATAGATTGGTTTGGTGTTTATACAGATTAAAATGTCAAACAATAGATTGGTTTGGTGTTTATGCAGATTAAAATGAACAAACAATAGATTGGTTTGGTGTTTATGCAGATTAAAATGTCAAACAATAGATTGGTTTGGTGTTTATACAGATTAAAATGTCAAACAATAGATTGGTTTGGTGTTTATACAGATTAAAATGTCAAACAATAGATTGATTTGGTGTTTATACAGATTAAAATGATCAAACAATAGATTGGTTTGGTGTTTATACAGATTAAAATGTCAAACAATAGATTGGTTTGGTGTTTATACAGACTAAAATGATCAAACAATAGATTATTTTGGTGTTTATACAGAATAAAATGTCAAACAATAGATTGGTATGGTGTTTATACTGATTAAAATGTCAAACAATAGATTGGTTTGGTGTTTATACAGATTACAATTATCAAACAATAGATTGGTTTGATATTTATACAGAATAAAATGTCAAACAATAGATTGGTTTGGTGTTTATGCAGATTAAAATGTCAAACAATAGATTGGTTTGGTGTTTATACAGATTAAAATGTCAAACAATAGATTGGTTTGGTGTTTATACAGATTAAAATGATCATTTATACAGATTAAAATGTCAAACAGTAGATTGGTTTGGTGTTTATACAGACTAAAATGATCAAACAATTGATTGGTTTGGTGTTTATACAGATTAAAATGTCAAACAGTAGATTGGTTTGGTGTTTATACAGATTAAAATGTCAAACAGTAGATTGGTTTGGTGTTTATACTGATTAAAATGTCAAACAATAGATTGGTTTGGTGTTTATACAGATTACAATTATCAAACAATAGATTGGTTTGATATTTATACAGAATAAAATGTCAAACAATAGATTGGTTTGGTGTTTATGCAGATTAAAATGTCAAACAATAGATTGGTTTGGTGTTTATACAGATTAAAATGTCAAACAATAGATTGGTTTGGTGTTTATACAGATTAAAATGATCATTTATACAGATTAAAATGTCAAACAGTAGATTGGTTTGGTGTTTATACAGACTAAAATGATCAAACAATTGATTGGTTTGGTGTTTATACAGATTAAAATGTCAAACAGTAGATTGGTTTGGTGTTTATACAGATTAAAATGTCAAACAATAGATTGGTTTGGTGTTTATACAGATTAAAATGATCAAACAATAGATTGGTTTGGTGTTTATACAGATTAAAATGTCAAACAATAGATTGGTTTGGTGTTTATACAGATTAAAATGTCAAACAATAGATTGGTTTGGTGTTTATACAGATTAAAATGAACAAACAATAGATTGGTTTGGTGTTTATGCAGATTAAAATGTCAAACAATAGATTGGTTTGGTGTTTATACAGATTAAAATGTCAAACAATAGATTGGTTTGTTGTTTATACATATTAAAATGATCATTTATACAGATTAAAATGTCAAACAGTAGATTGGTTTGGTGTTTATACAGACTAAAATGATCAAACAATTGATTGGTTTGGTGTTTATACAGATTAAAATGTCAAACAGTAGATTGGTTTGGTGTTTATACAGATTAAAATGTCAAACAATAGATTGGTTTGGTGTTTATACAGATTAAAATGTCAAACAATAGATTGGTTTGGTGTTTATACAGATTAAAATGATCAAACAATAGATTGGTTTGGTGTTTATACAGATTAAAATGTCAAACAATAGATTGGTTTGGTGTTTATACAGATTAAAATGATCAAACAATAGATTGGTTTGGTGTTTATACAGATTAAAATGATCAAACAATAGATTGGTTTGGTGTTTATACAGATTAAAATGTCAAACAATAGATTGGTTTGGTGTTTATACAGATTAAATGTCAAACAATAGATTGGTTTGGTGATTATATAGATTAAAATGATCAAACAATAGATTGGTTTGGTGTTTATACAGATTAAAATGATCAAACAATAGATTGGTTTGGTGTTTATGCAGATTAAAATGTCAAACAATAGATTGGTTTGGTGTTTATACAGATTAAAATGTCAAACAATAGATTAGTTTGGTGTTTATACAGATTAAAATGATCAAACAATAGATTGGTTTGGTGTTTATACAGATTAAAATGATCAAACAATAGATTGGTTTGGTGTTTATACAGATTGAAATGTCAAACAATAGATTGGTTTGGTGTTTATACAGATTAAAATGTCAAACAATAGATTGGTTTGGTGTTTATACAGATTAAAATGTCAAACAATAGATTGGTTTGGTGTTTATATAGATTAAAATGATCAAACAATAGATTGGTTTGGTGTTTATACAGATTAAAATGTCAAACAATAGATTGGTTTGATGTTTATACAGAATAAAATGTCAAACAATAGATTGGTTTGGTGTTTATACAGATTAAAATGTCAAACAATAGATTGGTTTGGTGTTTATACAGATTAAAATATCAAACAATAGATTGGTTTGGTGTTTATACAGATTAAAATGTCAAAAAACAGATTGGTTTGGTGTTTATACAGAATAAAATGTCAAACAATAGATTGGTTTGGTGTTTATACAGAATAAAATGTCAAACAATAGATTGGTTTGGTGTTTATACAGATGAAAATGATCAAACAATAGATTGGTTTGGTGTTTATACAGATTAAAATGTCAAACAATAGATTGGTTTGGTGTTTATGCAGATTAAAATGAACAAACAATAGATTGGTTTGGTGTTTATGCAGATTAAAATGTCAAACAATAGATTGGTTTGGTGTTTATACAGATTAAAATGTCAAACAATAGATTGGTTTGGTGTTTATACAGATTAAAATGTCAAACAATAGATTGATTTGGTGTTTATACAGATTAAAATGATCAAACAATAGATTGGTTTGGTGTTTATACAGATTAAAATGTCAAACAATAGATTGGTTTGGTGTTTATACAGACTAAAATGATCAAACAATAGATTATTTTGGTGTTTATACAGAATAAAATGTCAAACAATAGATTGGTATGGTGTTTATACTGATTAAAATGTCAAACAATAGATTGGTTTGGTGTTTATACAGATTACAATTATCAAACAATAGATTGGTTTGATATTTATACAGAATAAAATGTCAAACAATAGATTGGTTTGGTGTTTATGCAGATTAAAATGTCAAACAATAGATTGGTTTGGTGTTTATACAGATTAAAATGTCAAACAATAGATTGGTTTGGTGTTTATACAGATTAAAATGATCATTTATACAGATTAAAATGTCAAACAGTAGATTGGTTTGGTGTTTATACAGACTAAAATGATCAAACAATTGATTGGTTTGGTGTTTATACAGATTAAAATGTCAAACAGTAGATTGGTTTGGTGTTTATACAGATTAAAATGTCAAACAGTAGATTGGTTTGGTGTTTATACTGATTAAAATGTCAAACAATAGATTGGTTTGGTGTTTATACAGATTACAATTATCAAACAATAGATTGGTTTGATATTTATACAGAATACAATGTCAAACAATAGATTGGTTTGGTGTTTATGCAGATTAAAATGTCAAACAATAGATTGGTTTGGTGTTTATACAGATTAAAATGTCAAACAATAGATTGGTTTGGTGTTTATACAGATTAAAATGATCATTTATACAGATTAAAATGTCAAACAGTAGATTGGTTTGGTGTTTATACAGACTAAAATGATCAAACAATTGATTGGTTTGGTGTTTATACAGATTAAAATGTCAAACAGTAGATTGGTTTGGTGTTTATACAGATTAAAATGTCAAACAATAGATTGGTTTGGTGTTTATACAGATTAAAATGATCAAACAATAGATTGGTTTGGTGTTTATACAGATTAAAATGTCAAACAATAGATTGGTTTGGTGTTTATACAGATTAAAATGTCAAACAATAGATTGGTTTGGTGTTTATACAGATTAAAATGAACAAACAATAGATTGGTTTGGTGTTTATGCAGATTAAAATGTCAAACAATAGATTGGTTTGGTGTTTATACAGATTAAAATGTCAAACAATAGATTGGTTTGTTGTTTATACATATTAAAATGATCATTTATACAGATTAAAATGTCAAACAGTAGATTGGTTTGGTGTTTATACAGACTAAAATGATCAAACAATTGATTGGTTTGGTGTTTATACAGATTAAAATGTCAAACAGTAGATTGGTTTGGTGTTTATACAGATTAAAATGTCAAACAATAGATTGGTTTGGTGTTTATACAGATTAAAATGTCAAACAATAGATTGGTTTGGTGTTTATACAGATTAAAATGATCAAACAATAGATTGGTTTGGTGTTTATACAGATTAAAATGTCAAACAATAGATTGGTTTGGTGTTTATACAGATTAAAATGATCAAACAATAGATTGGTTTGGTGTTTATACAGATTAAAATGATCAAACAATAGATTGGTTTGGTGTTTATACAGATTAAAATGTCAAACAATAGATTGGTTTGGTGTTTATACAGATTAAATGTCAAACAATAGATTGGTTTGGTGATTATATAGATTAAAATGATCAAACAATAGATTGGTTTGGTGTTTATACAGATTAAAATGATCAAACAATAGATTGGTTTGGTGTTTATGCAGATTAAAATGTCAAACAATAGATTGGTTTGGTGTTTATACAGATTAAAATGTCAAACAATAGATTGGTTTGGTGTTTATACAGATTAAAATATCAAACAATAGATTGGTTTGGTGTTTATACAGATTAAAATGATCAAACAATAGATTGGTTTGGTGTTTATACAGATTAAAATGTCAAACAATAGATTGGTTTGGTGTTTATACAGATTAAAATGATCTAACAATAGATTGGTTTGGTGTTTATACAGATTAAAATGTCAAACAATAGATTGGTTTGGTTTTTATACAGAACAAAATGTCAAACAATAGATTGGTTTGGTGTTTATACAGATTAAAATGTCAAACAATAGATTGGTTTGTTGTTTATACAGAAGAAAATGATCAAACAATAGATTGGTTTGGTGTTTATACAGAATAAAATGTCAAACAATAGATTGATTTGGTGCTTATACAGAATAAAATGTCAAACAATAGATTGGTTTGGTGTTTATACAGATGAAAATGATCAAACAATAGATTGGTTTGGTGTTTATACAGAATAAAATGTCAAACAATAGATTGATTTGGTGTTTATACAGAATAAAATGTCAAACAATAGATTGGTTTGGTGTTTATACAGATGAAAATGATCAAACAATAGAATGGTTTGGTGTTTATACAGATTAAAATGATCAAACAATAGATTGGTTTGGTGTTTATACAGATTAAAATGATCAAACAATAGATTGGTTTGGTGTTTATGCAGATTAAAATGTCAAACAATAGACTGGTTTGGTGTTTATACAGTTTAAAATGTCAAACAATAGATTGGTTTGGTGTTTATACAGAATAAAATGTCAAACAATAGATTGGTTTGGTGTTTATACAGATTAAAATTTCAAACAATAGATTGGTTTGGTGTTTATACAGAATAAAATGTCAAACAATAGATTGGTTTCGTGTTTATACAGAATAAAATGTCAAACAATAGATTGGTTTGGTGTTTATACAGATTAAAATGATGAAACAATAGATTGGTTTGGTGTTTATACAGATTAAAATGATCTAACAATAGATTGGTCTGGTATTTATATAGATTAAAATGATCAAACTATAGATTGGTCTGGTGTTTATACAGATTAAAATGTCAAACAATAGATTGGTTTGGTGTTTATATAGATTAAAATGATCAAACAATAGATTGGGCTGGTGTTTATACAGATTAAAATGATCAAACAATAGATTGGTTTGGTGTTTATACAGATTAAAATGTCAAACAATAGATTAGTTTGGTGTTTATACAGATTAAAATGTCAAACAATAGATTGGTTTGGTGTTTATACAGATTAAAATGTCAAACAATAGATTGGTTTGGTGTTTATACAGAATAAAATGTCATACAATAGATTGGTTTGGTGTTTATACAGATTAAAATGTCAAACAATAGATTGGTTTGGTGTTTATATAGATTAAAATGATCAAACAATAGATTGGTTTGGTGTTTATACAGATTAAAATGTCAAACAATAGATTGGTTTGATGTTTATACAGAATAAAATGTCAAACAATAGATTGATTTGGTGTTTATACAGATTAAAATGTCAAACAATAGATTGGTTTGGTGTTTATACAGATTAAAAGGTCAAACAATAGATTGGTTTGGTGTTTATGCAGATTAAAATGTCAAACAATAGATTGGTTTGGTGTTTATGCAGATTAAAATATCAAACAATTGATTTGGTCTGGTGTTTATACAGATTAAAATGTCAAACAATAGATTGGTTTGGTGTTTATGCAGATTACAATTATCAAACAATAGATTGGTTTGATATTTATACAGAATAAAATGTCAAACAATAGATTGGTTTGGTGTTTATGCAGATTAAAATGAACAAAAAATAGATTGGTTTGGTGTTTATGCAGATTAAAATGTCAAACAATAGATTGGTTTGGTGTTTATACAGATTAAAATGTCAAACAATAGATTGGTTTGGTGTTTATACAGATTAAAATGTCAAACAATAGATTGATTTGGATTTTATACAGATTAAAATGATCAAACAATAGATTGGTTTGGTGTTTATACAGATTAAAATGTCAAACAATAGATTGGTTTGGTGTTTATACAGACTAAAATGATCAAACAATAGATTATTTTGGTGTTTATACAGAATAAAATGTCAAACAATAGATTGGTTTGGTGATTATATAGATTAAAATGATCAAACAATAGATTGGTTTGGTGTTTATACAGATTAAAATGATCAAACAATAGATTGGTTTGGTGTTTATGCAGATTAAAATGTCAAACAATAGATTGGTTTGGTGTTTATACAGAAAAAAATGTCAAACAATAGATTGGTTTGGTGTTTATACAGATTAAAATGTCAAACAATAGATTGGTTTGGTGTTTATACAGATTAAAATATCAAACAATAGATTGGTTTGGTGTTTATACAGATTAAAATGATCAAACAATAGATTGGTTTGGTGTTTATACAGATTAAAATGTCAAACAATAGATTGGTTTGGTGTTTATACAGATTAAAATGATCTAACAATAGATTGGTTTGGTGTTTATACAGATTAAAATGTCAAACAATAGATTGGTTTGGTGTTTATACAGATGAAAATGATCAAACAAGATTGGTTTGGTGTTTATACAGAATAAAATGTCAAACAATAGATTGATTTGGTGTTTATACAGAATAAAATGTCAAACAATAGATTGGTTTGGTGTTTATACAGATGAAAATGATCAAACAATAGAATGGTTTGGTGTTTATACAGATTAAAATGATCAAACAATAGATTGGTTTGGTGTTTATACAGATTAAAATGATCAAACAATAGATTGATTTGGTGTTTATGCAGATTAAAATGTCAAACAATAGATTGGTTTGGTGTTTATACAGATTAAAATGTCAAACAATAGATTGTTTGGTGTTTATAC
Source organism: Bathymodiolus brooksi (assembly GCA_963680875.1). NCBI lineage: Eukaryota > Metazoa > Mollusca > Bivalvia > Mytilida > Modiolidae > Bathymodiolus > Bathymodiolus brooksi. Next base: position 6,305,396 of record OY804580.1, on the reverse strand, counting down.
AGAATAAAATGTCAAACAATAGATTGGTTTGGTGTTTATACAGAATAAAATGTCAAACAATAGATTGGTTTGGTGTTTATACAGATTAAAATGTCAAACAATAGATTGGTTTGGTGTTTATACAGAATAAAATGTCAAACAATAGATTGGTTTGGTGTTTATACAGATTAAAATGTCAAACAATAGATTGGTTTGGTGTTTATATAGATTAAAATGATCAAACAATAGATTGGTTTGGTGTTTATGCAGATTAAAATGTCAAACAATAGATTGGTTTGGTGTTTATGCAGATTAAAATGTCAAACAATTGATTTGGTCTGGTGTTTATACAGAATAAAATGTCAAACAATAGATTGGTTTGGTGTTTATGCAGATTACAATTATCAAACAATAGATTGGTTTGATATTTATACAGAATAAAATGTCAAACAATAGATTGGTTTGGTGTTTATGCAGATTAAAATGAACAAACAATAGATTGGTTTGGTGTTTATGCAGATTAAAATGTCAAACAATAGATTAGTTTGGTGTTTATACAGATTAAAATGTCAAACAATAGATTGATTTGGTGTTTATACAGAATAAAATGTCAAACAATAGATTGGTTTGGTGTTTATACAGATGAAAATGATCAAACAATAGAATGGTTTGGTGTTTATACAGATTAAAATGATCAAAAAATAGATTGGTTTGGTGTTAATACAGATTAAAATGATCAAACAATAGATTGGTTCGGTGTTTATGCAGATTAAAATGTCAAACAATAGATTGGTTTGGTGTTTATACAGATTAAAATGTCAAACAATTGATTGGTTTGGTGTTTATACAGATTATAATATCAAACAATAGATTGGTTTGGTGTTTATACAGATTAAAATGATCAAACAATAGATTGGTTTGGTGTTTATACAGAATAAAATGTCAAACAATAGATTGGTTTGGTGTTTATACAGATTAAAATGTCAAACAATAGATTGGTTTGGTGTTTATACAGATTAAATGTCAAACAATAGATTGGTTTGGTGATTATATAGATTAAAATGATCAAACAATAGATTGGTTTGGTGTTTATACAGATTAAAATGATCAAACAATAGATTGGTTTTGTGTTTATGCAGATTAAAATGTCAAACAATAGATTGGTTTGGTGTTTATACAGATTAAAATGTCAAACAATAGATTAGTTTGGTGTTTATACAGATTAAAATGATCAAACAATAGATTGGTTTGGTGTTTATACAGATTAAAATGATCAAACAATAGATTGGTTTGGTGTTTATACAGATTGAAATGTCAAACAATAGATTGGTTTGGTGTTTATACAGATTAAAATGTCAAACAATAGATTGGTTTGGTGTTTATACAGATTAAAATGTCAAACAATAGATTGATTTGGTTTTTATACAGATTAAAATGATCAAACAATAGATTGGTTTGGTGTTTATACAGATTAAAATGTCAAACAATAGATTGGTTTGGTGTTTATACAGACTAAAATGATCAAACAATAGATTATTTTGGTGTTTATACAGACTAAAATGATCAAACAATAGATTATTTTGGTGTTTATACAGAATAAAATGTCAAACAATAGATTGGTTTGGTGTTTATACAGATTAAAATGATCAAACAATAGATTGGTTTAGTGTTTATGCAGATTAAAATGATCAAACAATAGATTGGTTTGGTGTTTATACAGATTAAAATGTCAAACAATAGATTGGTTTGGTGTTTATACAGATTAAAATGATCTAACAATAGATTGGTTTGGTGTTTATACAGATTAAAATGTCAAACAATAGATTGTTTGGTGTTTATACAGATGAAAATGATCAAACAATAGATTGGTTTGGTGTTTATACAGAATAAAATGTCAAACAATAGATTGATTTGGTGTTTATACAGAATAAAATGTCAAACAATAGATTGGTTTGGTGTTTATACAGATGAAAATGATCAAACAATAGAATGGTTTGGTGTTTATACAGATTAAAATGATCAAACAATAGATTGGTTTGGTGTTTATACAGATTAAAATGATCAAACAATAGATTGGTTTGGTGTTTATGCAGATTAAAATGTCAAACAATAGATTGGTTTGGTGTTTATACAGATTAAAATGTCAAACAATAGATTGGTTTGGTGTTTATACAGAATAAAATGTCAAACAATAGATTGGTTTGGTGTTTATACAGAATAAAATGTCAAACAATAGATTGGTTTGGTGTTTATACAGAATAAAATGTCAAACAATAGATTGGTTTGGTGTTTATACAGAATAAAATGTCAAACAATAGATTGGTTTGGTGTTTATACAGATTAAAATGATGAAACAATAGATTGGTCTGGTATTTATATAGATTAAAATGATCAAACTATAGATTGGTCTGGTGTTTATACAGATTAAAATGTCAAACAATAGATTGGTTTGGTGTTTATATAGATTAAAATGATCAAACAATAGATTGGGCTGGTGTTTATACAGATTAAAATGATCAAACAATAGATTGGTTTGGTGTTTATACAGATTAAAATGTCAAACAATAGATTGGTTTGGTGTTTATACAGATTAAAATGTCAAACAATAGATTGGTTTGGTGTTTATACAGATTAAAATGTCAAACAATAGATTGGTTTGGTGTTTATACAGAATAAAATGTCAAACAATAGATTGGTTTGGTGTTTATACAGATTAAAATGTCAAACAATAGATTGGTTTGGTGTTTATATAGATTAAAATGATCAAACAATAGATTGGTTTGGTGTTTATGCAGATTAAAATGTCAAACAATAGATTGGTTTGGTGTTTATGCAGATTAAAATGTCAAACAATTGATTTGGTCTGGTGTTTATACAGATTAAAATGTCAAACAATAGATTGGTTTGGTGTTTATGCAGATTACAATTATCAAACAATAGATTGGTTTGATATTTATACAGAATAAAATGTCAAACAATAGATTGGTTTGGTGTTTATACAGAATAAAATGTCAAACAATAGATTGGTTTGGTGTTTATACAGATTAAAATGATCTAACAATAGATTGGTCTGGTATTTATATAGATTAAAATGATCAAACTATAGATTGGTCTGGTGTTTATACAGATTAAAATGTCAAACAATAGATTGGTTTGGTGCTTATATAGATTAAAATGATCAAACAATAGATTGGGCTGGTGTTTATATAGATTAAAATGATCAAACAATAGATTGGGCTGGTGTTTATACAGATTAAAATGATCAAACAATAGATTGGTTTGGTGTTTATACAGATTAAAATGTCAAACAATAGATTGGTTTGGTGTTTATACAGATTAAAATGTCAAACAATAGATTGGTTTGGTGTTTATACAGATTAAAATGTCAAACAATAGATTGGTTTGGTGTTTATACAGAATAAAATGTCAAACAATAGATTGGTTTGGTGTTTATACAGATTAAAATGTCAAACAATAGATTGGTTTGGTGTTTATATAGATTAAAATGATCAAACAATAGATTGGTTTGGTGTTTATACAGATTAAAATGTCAAACAATAGATTGGTTTGATGTTTATACAGAATAAAATGTCAAACAATAGATTGATTTGGTGTTTATACAGATTAAAATGTCAAACAATAGATTGGTTTGGTGTTTATACAGATTAAAAGGTCAAACAATAGATTGGTTTGGTGTTTATGCAGATTAAAATATCAAACAATTGATTTGGTCTGGTGTTTATACAGATTAAAATGTCAAACAATAGATTGGTTTGGTGTTTATGCAGATTACAATTATCAAACAATAGATTGGTTTGATATTTATACAGAATAAAATGTCAAACAATAGATTGGTTTGGTGTTTATGCAGATTAAAATGAACAAAAAATAGATTGGTTTGGTGTTTATGCAGATTAAAATGTCAAACAATAGATTGGTTTGGTGTTTATACAGATTAAAATGTCAAACAATAGATTGGTTTGGTGTTTATACAGATTAAAATGTCAAACAATAGATTGATTTGGATTTTATACAGATTAAAATGATCAAACAATAGATTGGTTTGGTGTTTATACAGATTAAAATGTCAAACAATAGATTGGTTTGGTGTTTATACAGACTAAAATGATCAAACAATAGATTATTTTGGTGTTTATACAGAATAAAATGTCAAACAATAGATTGGTTTGGTGATTATATAGATTCAAATGATCAAACAATAGATTGGTTTGGTGTTTATACAGATTAAAATGATCAAACAATAGATTGGTTTGGTGTTTATGCAGATTAAAATGTCAAACAATAGATTGGTTTGGTGTTTATACAGAAAAAAATGTCAAACAATAGATTGGTTTGGTGTTTATACAGATTAAAATGTCAAACAATAGATTGGTTTGGTGTTTATACAGATTAAAATATCAAACAATAGATTGGTTTGGTGTTTATACAGATTAAAATGATCAAACAATAGATTGGTTTGGTGTTTATACAGATTAAAATGTCAAACAATAGATTGGTTTGGTGTTTATACAGATTAAAATGATCTAACAATAGATTGGTTTGGTGTTTATACAGATTAAAATGTCAAACAATAGATTGGTTTGGTGTTTATACAGATGAAAATGATCAAACAAGATTGGTTTGGTGTTTATACAGAATAAAATGTCAAACAATAGATTGATTTGGTGTTTATACAGAATAAAATGTCAAACAATAGATTGGTTTGGTGTTTATACAGATGAAAATGATCAAACAATAGAATGGTTTGGTGTTTATACAGATTAAAATGATCAAACAATAGATTGGTTTGGTGTTTATACAGATTAAAATGATCAAACAATAGATTGATTTGGTGTTTATGCAGATTAAAATGTCAAACAATAGATTGGTTTGGTGTTTATACAGATTAAAATGTCAAACAATAGATTGTTTGGTGTTTATACAGAATAAAATGTCAAACAATAGATTGGTTTGGTGTTTATACAGAATAAAATGTCAAACAATAGATTGGTTTGGTGTTTATACAGATTAAAATGTCAAACAATAGATTGGTTTGGTGTTTATACAGAATAAAATGTCAAACAATAGATTGGTTTGGTGTTTATACAGATTAAAATGTCAAACAATAGATTGGTTTGGTGTTTATATAGATTAAAATGATCAAACAATAGATTGGTTTGGTGTTTATGCAGATTAAAATGTCAAACAATAGATTGGTTTGGTGTTTATGCAGATTAAAATGTCAAACAATTGATTTGGTCTGGTGTTTATACAGAATAAAATGTCAAACAATAGATTGGTTTGGTGTTTATGCAGATTACAATTATCAAACAATAGATTGGTTTGATATTTATACAGAATAAAATGTCAAACAATAGATTGGTTTGGTGTTTATGCAGATTAAAATGAACAAACAATAGATTGGTTTGGTGTTTATGCAGATTAAAATGTCAAACAATAGATTAGTTTGGTGTTTATACAGATTAAAATGTCAAACAATAGATTGATTTGGTGTTTATACAGAATAAAATGTCAAACAATAGATTGGTTTGGTGTTTATACAGATGAAAATGATCAAACAATAGAATGGTTTGGTGTTTATACAGATTAAAATGATCAAACAATAGATTGGTTTGGTGTTAATACAGATTAAAATGATCAAACAATAGATTGGTTCGGTGTTTATGCAGATTAAAATGTCAAACAATAGATTGGTTTGGTGTTTATACAGATTAAAATGTCAAACAATAGATTGGTTTGGTGTTTATACAGATTATAATATCAAACAATAGATTGGTTTGGTGTTTATACAGATTAAAATGATCAAACAATAGATTGGTTTGGTGTTTATACAGATTAAAATGTCAAACAATAGATTGGTTTGGTGTTTATACAGATTAAAATGTCAAACAATAGATTGGTTTGGTGTTTATACAGATTAAATGTCAAACAATAGATTGGTTTGGTGATTATATAGATTAAAATGATCAAACAATAGATTGGTTTGGTGTTTATACAGATTAAAATGATCAAACAATAGATTGGTTTTGTGTTTATGCAGATTAAAATGTCAAACAATAGATTGGTTTGGTGTTTATACAGATTAAAATGTCAAACAATAGATTAGTTTGGTGTTTATACAGATTAAAATGATCAAACAATAGATTGGTTTGGTGTTTATACAGATTAAAATGATCAAACAATAGATTGGTTTGGTGTTTATACAGATTGAAATGTCAAACAATAGATTGGTTTGGTGTTTATACAGATTAAAATGTCAAACAATAGATTGGTTTGGTGTTTATACAGATTAAAATGTCAAACAATAGATTGATTTGGTTTTTATACAGATTAAAATGATCAAACAATAGATTGGTTTGGTGTTTATACAGATTAAAATGTCAAACAATAGATTGGTTTGGTGTTTATACAGACTAAAATGATCAAACAATAGATTATTTTGGTGTTTATACAGACTAAAATGATCAAACAATAGATTATTTTGGTGTTTATACAGAATAAAATGTCAAACAATAGATTGGTTTGGTGTTTATACAGATTAAAATGATCAAACAATAGATTGGTTTAGTGTTTATGCAGATTAAAATGATCAAACAATAGATTGGTTTGGTGTTTATACAGATTAAAATGTCAAACAATAGATTGGTTTGGTGTTTATACAGATTAAAATGATCTAACAATAGATTGGTTTGGTGTTTATACAGATTAAAATGTCAAACAATAGATTGTTTGGTGTTTATACAGATGAAAATGATCAAACAATAGATTGGTTTGGTGTTTATACAGAATAAAATGTCAAACAATAGATTGATTTGGTGTTTATACAGAATAAAATGTCAAACAATAGATTGGTTTGGTGTTTATACAGATGAAAATGATCAAACAATAGAATGGTTTGGTGTTTATACAGATTAAAATGATCAAACAATAGATTGGTTTGGTGTTTATACAGATTAAAATGATCAAACAATAGATTGGTTTGGTGTTTATGCAGATTAAAATGTCAAACAATAGATTGGTTTGGTGTTTATACAGATTAAAATGTCAAACAATAGATTGGTTTGGTGTTTATACAGAATAAAATGTCAAACAATAGATTGGTTTGGTGTTTATACAGAATAAAATGTCAAACAATAGATTGGTTTGGTGTTTATACAGAATAAAATGTCAAACAATAGATTGGTTTGGTGTTTATACAGAATAAAATGTCAAACAATAGATTGGTTTGGTGTTTATACAGATTAAAATGATGAAACAATAGATTGGTCTGGTATTTATATAGATTAAAATGATCAAACTATAGATTGGTCTGGTGTTTATACAGATTAAAATGTCAAACAATAGATTGGTTTGGTGTTTATATAGATTAAAATGATCAAACAATAGATTGGGCTGGTGTTTATACAGATTAAAATGATCAAACAATAGATTGGTTTGGTGTTTATACAGATTAAAATGTCAAACAATAGATTGGTTTGGTGTTTATACAGATTAAAATGTCAAACAATAGATTGGTTTGGTGTTTATACAGATTAAAATGTCAAACAATAGATTGGTTTGGTGTTTATACAGAATAAAATGTCAAACAATAGATTGGTTTGGTGTTTATACAGATTAAAATGTCAAACAATAGATTGGTTTGGTGTTTATATAGATTAAAATGATCAAACAATAGATTGGTTTGGTGTTTATGCAGATTAAAATGTCAAACAATAGATTGGTTTGGTATTTATGCAGATTAAAATGTCAAACAATTGATTTGGTCTGGTGTTTATACAGATTAAAATGTCAAACAATAGATTGGTTTGGTGTTTATGCAGATTACAATTATCAAACAATAGATTGGTTTGATATTTATACAGAATAAAATGTCAAACAATAGATTGGTTTGGTGTTTATACAGAATAAAATGTCAAACAATAGATTGGTTTGGTGTTTATACAGATTAAAATGATCTAACAATAGATTGGTCTGGTATTTATATAGATTAAAATGATCAAACTATAGATTGGTCTGGTGTTTATACAGATTAAAATGTCAAACAATAGATTGGTTTGGTGCTTATATAGATTAAAATGATCAAACAATAGATTGGGCTGGTGTTTATACAGATTAAAATGATCAAACAATAGATTGGTTTGGTGTTTATACAGATTAAAATGTCAAACAATAGATTGGTTTGGTGTTTATACAGATTAAAATGTCAAACAATAGATTGGTTTGGTGTTTATACAGATTAAAATGTCAAACAATAGATTGGTTTGGTGTTTATACAGAATAAAATGTCAAACAATAGATTGGTTTGGTGTTTATACAGATTAAAATGTCAAACAATAGATTGGTTTGGTGTTTATATAGATTAAAATGATCAAACAATAGATTGGTTTGGTGTTTATGCAGATTAAAATGTCAAACAATAGATTGGTTTGGTGTTTATGCAGATTAAAATGTCAAACAATTGATTTGGTCTGGTGTTTATACAGATTAAAATGTCAAACAATAGATTGGTTTGGTGTTTATGCAGATTACAATTATCAAACAATAGATTGGTTTGATATTTATACAGAATAAAATGTCAAACAATAGATTGGTTTGGTGTTTATGCAGATTAAAATGAACAAACAATAGATTGGTTTGGTGTTTATGCAGATTAAAATGTCAAACAATAGATTGGTTTGGTGTTTATACAGATTAAAATGTCAAACAATAGATTGATTTGGTGTTTATACAGAATAAAATGTCAAACAATAGAATGGTTTGGTGTTTATACAGATTAAAATGATCAAACAATAGATTGGTTTGGTGTTAATACAGATTAAAATGATCAAACAATAGATTGGTTTGGTGTTTATGCAGATTAAAATGTCAAACAATAGATTGGTTTGGTGTTTATACAGATTAAAATGTCAAACAATAGATTGGTTTGGTGTTTATACAGATTATAATATCAAACAATAGATTGGTTTGGTGTTTATACAGATTAAAATGATCAAACAATAGATTGGTTTGGTGTTTATACAGATTAAAATGTCAAACAATAGATTGGTTTGGTGTTTATACAGATTAAAATGTCAAACAATAGATTGGTTTGGTGTTTATACAGATTAAATGTCAAACAATAGATTGGTTTGGTGATTATATAGATTAAAATGATCAAACAATAGATTGGTTTGGTGTTTATACAGATTAAAATGATCAAACAATAGATTGGTTTTGTGTTTATGCAGATTAAAATGTCAAACAATAGATTGGTTTGGTGTTTATACAGATTAAAATGTCAAACAATAGATTAGTTTGGTGTTTATACAGATTAAAATGATCAAACAATAGATTGGTTTGGTGTTTATACAGATTAAAATGATCAAACAATAGATTGGTTTGGTGTTTATACAGATTGAAATGTCAAACAATAGATTGGTTTGGTGTTTATACAAATTAAATGTCAAACAATAGATTGGTTTGGTTTTTATACAGATTAAAATGATCAAACAATAGATTGGTCTGGTGTTTATACAGACTAAAATGATCAAACAATAGATTCGTTTGGTGTTTATACAGATTAAAATGTCAAACGGTAGATTGGTTTGGTGTTTATACAGATTAAAATGTCAAACAATAGATTGGTTTGGTGTTTATACAGATTAAAATGTCAAACAATAGATTGGTTTGGTGTTTATGCAGATTGGAATGATCAAACAATAGATTGGTTTGGTGTTTATACAGATTAAAATGATCAAACAATAGATTGGTTTGGTGTTTATACAGATTAAAATATCAAACAATAGATTGGTTTGGTGTTTATACAGACTAAAATGATCAAACAATAGATTATTTTGGTGTTTATACAGAATAAAATGTCAAACAATAGATTGGTATGGTGTTTATACAGATTAAAATGTCAAACAATAGATTGGTTTGGTGTTTATGCAGATTAAAATGTCAAACAATAGATTAGTTTGGTGTTTATACAGATTAAAATATCAAACAATAGATTAGTTTGGTGTTTATACAGATTAAAATGTCAAACAATAGATTGGTTTGGTGTTTATACAGATTAAAATGATCAAACAATAGATTGATTTGGTGTTTATACAGATTAAATGTCAAACAATAGATTGGTTTGGTGTTTATACAGATTAAAATGATCAAACAATAGATTGGTTTGGTGTTTATACAGATTAAAATGTCAAACAATAGATTGGTTTGGTGTTTATACAGATGAAAATGATCAAACAATAGATTGGTTTGGTGTTTATATAGATTAAAATATCAAACAATAGATTGGTTTGGTGTTTATACAGATTAAAATGATCAAACAATAGATTGGTTTGGTGTTGATACAGATTAAAATATCAAACAATAGATTGGTTTGGTGTTTATACAGATTAAAATGATCACACAATAGATTGGTTTGGTGTTTATATTAAAATGAGCAAGGTATAGTGCCATTTACAAATGATGTATTTAATTTTAAAGGTATAAATATCTTAATGTTTTACATAGGAAGAAATAAAATTGATAAATCTGTCCTTAATCATAATAATAATGTCAATCTTTTAATAATAATAAAATATATCAACATATTTTTGAATCTAAAATCTGTCCATGATATAACAATTTTATTGTTCCTCCAAGGACTGTTACACCAAATGATCAGAAATGAACATTAACTGCTCCCCTTTGAAGGAAGGACATACATTGCCACTAATTTTCTAATAAACAGTAAAATTTTAGCAAACATTTAAACTTCTTGTTTAATTAGTTTCCTTGATATCATAGTTACTCCATGGACATATTGTTTGGTACTTCCTTTAATGAAACTATTTCCCCAAAAGCATCATAAACATCTTCAAATTTTTGACATTATTACTAGTAGATCCTGGGTAGATATGGGAGTAACTATTTTTGTCACAATTTACAAAGAAAACCAACCCTTACACATTATTAACAAACAGCCATGATACTTTCAATTAATAAAAATAAAATGATGAATAGTCAGTATTTTAAAACCAGAGGCTCCCAGGAGCCTGTAATCGCTCACCTGGATCAAAGCTGCTTTCAATAACAACGCAACTGCACTGTGGCGGCCATCTTGGTGGGAGAGCGCGACTGCCGGACACAATTTTGGAAGAGGACCATCCAATGACTATTCCATCAAAGTTTGGTTCTAATTGAGCTACTGGTTCCAGACAAGATGGTTTTTATGTGAATTTCCAATAGGGTCCTATGTTAAACTAAGTACAGCTGTGCAGCCATCTTGGTTAGAAGGCGGGACCACCAGACACAATTTTGGAAAAGGACCATTCAATGACTATTTTAACAAAGTTTGGTTCCAATTGAGCAACTGGTTTTAGACAAGAAGATTTTTATGTGAATTTCCCATAGGGTCCTATGTTAAGCTAAGTTCGGCTGTGGGGGCCATCTTAGTCGAAGGGCCGAACCGCCTGACATATTTTTGGAAGAGAACCATCCAATGACTATTTCATCAACATTTAGTTCTTATTGAGCAAATGGTTTCAAACGAAGATTTTTATGGGAATTTCCCATAGGGTTCTATGTTAAATTAAGTTCGGCTGTGGCAGCCATCTTGGTCGGAGGTATGAAATGCCGGACACAATTTTGGAAGAGGACCACCCAAGGATCATTTTAGCAAAGTTTGGTTGAGATTGGCTCAGTAGTTTCAGAGGAGAAGATTTAAAAAAAATTCATCCCCCTTTTTCTATTTTTAGCTTGGTGGCCATCTTGGTTGGAAGTCGGGATCACCGGACACAAATTTGGAAGGGGGCCATCCAAGGATCATTCCACCAAAGTTTAATTGCAATTGGCCCAGTGGTTTCTGAGGAGAAGATTTTTATGTGAATTTCCCATAGGGTCCTATGTTAAGCTAAGTTCGGCTGTGAGGGCCATCTTGGTCGAAGGGCCGAACCGCCTGACATATTTTTGGAAGAGAACCATCCAATGAATATTTCATCCAAATTTTGTTCTTATTGAGCAAATGGTTTCAGACAAGAAGATGTTTATGGGAATTTCCCATAGGGTCCTATGTTAAATTAAGTTTGGCTGTGGTGCCATCTTGGTCGGAGTTCTGAAATGCCGGACACAATTTTGGAAGAGGACCACCCAAGAATCATTTCAGCAAAGTTTGGTTGAGATTGGCTCAGTAGTTTCAGAGGAGAAGATTTTTTTTTAAATTTCATCCCGCCTTTTTTCTAATTTGCATAATCGGTCAAAATCGGCAAAAGTTCAAAGTTCATAAAAAATCCTGTAATATATGTTAAAAAGCTCATCATTATGCTTACGCAGTTCAAATTTGGGCACATTCTGGCTTACAATAGAGCAGTTTTGGTCATTTGAAAAAAAAAATATTTTTAGTAACGGCGGTCGTCTTGGATACAGGACGGCGCTGACGGACACAATTCTTAAAGGGACCACCCTGCCAGGTTTGGTTTAATTTGGTTCAGCGGTTTCAGAGGAGAAGATTTAAATGTGATCTTTTATCAAAATATGCCTAATTTGCATAATCGGTATATATCGGCTGAAAGAAAAATTTCACAGAAGAACCGGAATATATGTTAAACTAGTCCTTGCCACGTAACTGCAGTTAAAATTTGAGCTCATTTTGACTTACACTAAAGCAGCAATGGACAATTAAAATGTCATCCCCCTTTTTTCTATTTTTAGCCTGGCGGCCATCTTGGTTGGAAGTCGGGATCACCGGACACAATTTTGGAAGGGGGCCATCCATGGACCATTCCACCAAAGTTTGGTTGCAATTGGCCCAGTGGTTTCTGAGGAGAAGATTAAAATGTGAAATGTTGACGGACGGACGACGGACGACAGACGACGGACGAAAAGTGATGACAATAGCTCACAAGGCCAGGTGAGCTAAAAATCAAATAAACCATAACATTTCAATGAGGAACAGCTAAAATATACCAAATAGAAGCAATTAATGTAGATATTTTGTGAAAGATGTTTAAGATTCTTCACTTAAAGATTTAAAAAATATTCTTCACAGTGTAAGTTATCAATTGAATCCAGAAAACATTTTCAATTTGTCATTTTCTGCTGGCCAGATTCTTGGGATAACACATTTCCACATGTTTTTTTAGAATTATCCTTATAAGATTAAGTATTTTTATTGTGATCTTAATTTATTTGTAACATTAATGTTTATTTACATTTTCTTGTACTCATTTATTATTTTAATTGTGTATTACTTATACTATAACTAATTGACGAGTTTCATTATCAAAAATATTTCGCGAATGACCAAATAACACAGTAACCCACGAATGCGAGCAGCGCATGAGTGAGTTACAACGTTATTTGGTCATGAGTGACATATTTTTGATAATAAAACTCGTCAATTAGGTATAGTATTTATTATATAGATTTAAAAAAATGTTTCGAATCGAATTTAATATAAAATGAGTTTAATTGCACTATACTAGGTGTGCAGCGTAGGGATATACTATAATGTGTATCGCTTCAAAAAACATGGCGCCACCCACCCACGACAATAAAATAATTAAAATGCTTACCTTGAAATATTATTTTAGTTCAATTTGATCCAAATTGAAGCGTACACGAAGCCAAATAACGTCTAACTTTTACGTTTCAAACGGGAAGTCTTCATATGACGTCGACAACGAAATGGCGCGAAATATAGCGAGAGTGAAATAAAAATGGTAATTTCACTAGTGAAATTATCGTTTTTATTTAACTCGGAAATCACAGTATTTCATCGATATCTATATAATAAATTAGTTTGATTTGTATGGATAATATCTAGATTATTTATTTATGTATAATACTTGTATTACATATTTATTTGTGAAATGCTGTACATTACTTGACTTTTATATGAATATTTCCTTTGTGTTTATTTATGTAGTGCATTTAACTTATTAATGTTTTGCATTTTGAGTATTAGCGCTGTTTGATGAAATATGAAAATAAATATTTTGTTCCTTATTTAAATATGAGTTTCATTTAATACACATTTCTTTAATCCCTTTAACACATTATTCACCTTTCTCCCACAATTTTTATCTACCTGTATTCCAAAAAAATAAAAGGTGGAGAAAGGGGGTCTCTATTAACACTGCAAAGGACCTCCTTTGTGCACAAAGGAGCACAAAGGACCATAAGGGGCATTTCAATCAGCACAAAGGACCTACATATTAAATTTCAAGTTAAAAAAAAAATAAGATTCAAGAAAAAAAATGTTTTAATTTTATTTATTATGCCTTTAGTAAAGGTTAATTTGTCACTTCTTAACGATGTTGAACGGTAATGAAGAAAATGAGTATCGGCACAGACCTGAATATACGGAATTTGTTGTGCTAAATAATATTTAGCATTATCGTATGTCATTTTATAGAAATTAAATAATAAACGTTATTTGATAATAAAACATTTAGAAATCAATCAATCAGAAACAAGAATGGCCTGTGGTGACCATGTTTGTTAACGGATCGGGACGAAATAGGCAATCTTTATAGAGGATCTCCCATAGATGCTTCCTACCAGTACCAAGTTTCGGTTCATTTGGCCAAGCAGTTTCAGAGGAGAAGATTTTTAAAAATCGGCCAATCAGAAACAAGAATTGCCTGTGGCGGCCATATTTGTTAATGGATTGGGACAAAATGAGCAATCGTTATAAAGGACCTTCCATAGATACTTCCTACCAAGTTTCAGTTCATTTGGCTTAGGGGTTTCAGAGGAGAAGATTAAAATGTGAAAAGTTAACAGACGACGGACGCCAAGTGATGGCAAGAGCTCACATTGCCTTTGGCAAGGTGAGCTAAAATAGGACAATGATCTACAAAACGCTATACAGGAAGCTAAAGATTGGGCAACATGAACCCACTAACAACCGGGGGTGAACTCAGGTGTTCTGGAAGGGTAAGCAGTTCCTGCTCCACTAATGGCATATGTTGTGTTACTCTAGTTACAATTTGGTGATAAGTCATGAATGAAGAAAGGATCGTATTATGATTATGACAAACAGTACATATCCATGGTCAAATGTGACACAGATATTCCGTCATGGTGGTGACAGTAAAACTTTTGAATTGATGACTTCAATTTAGCCACTAGGAAAATTTGGTTCATTAGCTTCTTTGTTAGCAGCAACTGAGTTATTTGACCAAACTGTCTTTTCCAGGAAATAAGACCCTATGCCTAGGAGCATATAATAGAGTATACAATAAATATTGACCACCCTCAGACAAAGGGGAATCACTAGAACACATAAACATATCACTTTACAGAGTATGCAATAAATATAGATCACCCTCAGACAAAGTGGAATCACTAGAACATCTAAACACCTCACTTTACAGAGTATACAATAAACATAGATCACCCTCAGACAAAGAGCAATCACTAGAACACCTAAACACCTCACTTTACAGAGTATACAATAAATATAGACCACCCTCAGACAAAGGGGAATCACTAGAACACCTAAACACATCACTTTACAGAGCATACAATAAATATAGACCACCCTCAGACAAAAGGGAATCACTAGAATACCTAAACACCTCACTTTACAGAGTATACAATAAATATAGACCACCCTCAGACAAAGGGGAATCACTAGAACACCTAAACACCTCACTTTACAGAGTATACAATAAACATAGACCATCCTCAGACAAAGGGGAATCACTAGAACACCTAAACACCTCACTTTACAGAGTATACAATAAACATAGACCACCCTCAGACAAAGGGGAATCACTAGAACACCTAAACACCTCACTTTACAGAGTATGTAATAAATATAGACCACCCTCAGACAAAGGGGAATCACTAAAACACCTAAACACCTCACTTTACAGAGTATACAATAAACATAGACCACCCTCAGACAAAGGGGAATCACTAGAACACCTAAACACCTCACTTTACAGAGTATGTAATAAATATAGACCACCCTCAGACAAAGGGGAATCACTAGAACACCTAAACACCTCACTTTACAGAGTATACAATAAATATAGACCACCATCAGACAAATGGGAATCACTAAAACACCTAAACACCTCACTTTACAGAGTATACAATAAACATAGACCACCCTCAGACAAAGGGGAATCACTAGAACACCTAAACACCTCACTTTACAGAGTATGTAATAAATATAGACCACCCTCAGACAAAGGGGAATCACTAGAACACCTAAACACCTCACTTTACAGAGTATACAATAAATATAGACCACCCTCAGACAAAGGGGAATCACTAAAACACCTAAACACCTCACTTTATAGAGTATACAATAAATATAGACCACCCTCAGACAAAGGGGAATCACTAAAACACCTAAACACCTCACTTTACAGAGTATACAATAAACATAGACCACCCTCAGACAAAGGGGAATCACTAGAACACCTAAACACCTCACTTTACAGAGTATGTAATAAATATAGACCACCCTCAGACAAAGGGGAATCACTAGAACACCTAAACACCTCACTTTACAGAGTATACAATAAATATAGACCACCCTCAGACAAAGGGGAATCACTAAAACACCTAAACACCTCACTTTACAGAGTATACAATAAACATAGACCACCCTCAGACAAAGGGGAATCACTAGAACACCTAAACACCTCACTTTACAGAGTATGTAATAAATATAGACCACCCTCAGACAAAAGGGAATAACTAGAACACCTAAACACCTCACTTTACAGAGTATACAATAAACATAGACCACCCTCAGAAAAAGGGGAATCACTAAAACACCTAAACACCTCACTTTACAGAGTATACAATAAACATAGACCACCCTCAGACAAAGGGGAATCACTAAAACACCTAAACACCTCACTTTACAGAGTATACAATAAATATAGACCACCCTCAGACAAAGGGGAATCACTAGAACACCTAAACACCTCACTTTACAGAGTATACAATAAATATAGACCACCCTCAGACAAAGGGGAATCACTAAAACACCTAAACACCTCACTTTACAGAGTATACAATAAACATAGACCACCCTCAGACAAAGGGGAATCACTAGAACACCTAAACACCTCACTTTACAGAGTATGTAATAAATATAGACCACCCTCAGACAAAGGGGAATCACTAGAACACCTAAACACCTCACTTTACAGAGTATACAATAAATATAGACCACCCTCAAACAAAGAGGAATCACTAGAACACCTAAACACCTCACTTTACAGAGTATGTAATAAATATAGACCACCCTCAGACAAAGGGGAATCACTAAAACACCTAAACACCTCACTTTACAGAGTATACAATAAACATAGACCACCCTCAGACAAAGGGGAATCACTAAAACACCTAAACACCTCACTTTACAGAGTATACAATAAACATAGACCACCCTCAGACAAAGGGGAATCACTAGAACACCTAAACACCTCACTTTACAGAGTATACAATAAACATAGACCACCCTCAGACAAAGGGGAATCACTAAAACACCTAAACACCTCACTTTACAGAGTATACAATAAATATAGACCACCCTCAGACAAAGGGGAATCACTAGAACACCTAAACA
This sequence comes from Bathymodiolus brooksi, assembly GCA_963680875.1. Taxonomy (NCBI): domain Eukaryota; kingdom Metazoa; phylum Mollusca; class Bivalvia; order Mytilida; family Modiolidae; genus Bathymodiolus; species Bathymodiolus brooksi. The sequence continues at coordinate 6,287,827 of OY804580.1, read as the reverse complement.
CCTCACTTTACAGAGTATACAATAAATATAGACCACCCTCAGACAAAGGGGAATCACTAGAACACTTAAACACCTCACTTTACAGAGTATACAATAAACATATACCAGCCTCAGACAAAGGGGAATCACTAAAACACCTAAACACCTCACTTTACAGAGTATACAATAAACATAGACCACCCTCAGACAAAGGGGAATCATTAGAACACCTAAACACCTCACTTTACAGAGTATGTAATAAATATAGACCACCCTCAGACAAAGGGGAATCACTAGAACACCTAAACACCTCACTTTACAGAGTATACAATAAATATAGACCACCCTCAGACAAAGGGGAATCACTAAAACACCTAAACACCTCACTTTACAGAGTATACAATAAAAATAGACCACCCTCAGACAAAGGGGAATCACTAGAACACCTAAACACCTCACTTTACAGAGTATACAATAAACATAGACCACCCTCAGACAAAGGGGAATCACTAGAACACCTAAACACCTCACTTTACAGAGTATACAATAAATATAGACCACCCTCAAACAAAGGGGAATCACTAGAACACCTAAACACCTCACTTTACAGAGTATGTAATAAATATAGACCACCCTCAGACAAAGGGGAATCACTAGAACACCTAAACACCTCACTTTACAGAGTATACAATAAACATAGACCACCCTCAGACAAAGGGGAATCACTAAAACACCTAAACACCTCACTTTACAGAGTATACAATAAACATAGACCACCCTCAAACAAAGGGTAATCACTAGAACACCTAAACACCTCACTTTACAGAGTATACAATAAATATAGACCACCCTCAGACAAAGGGGAATCACTAGAACACCTAAACACCTCACTTTACAGAGTATACAATAAACATAGACCACCCTCAGACAAAGGGGAATCACTAAAACATCTAAACACCTCACTTTACAGAGAATACAATAAATATAGACCACCCTCAGACAAAGGGGAATCAATAGAACACCTAAACACCTCACTTTACAGAGTATACAATAAATATAGACCACCCTCAGACAAAGGGGAATCACTAGAACACCTCACTTTACAGAGTATGTAATAAATATAGACCACCCTCAGACAAAGGGGAATCACTAGAACACCTAAACACCTCACTTTACAGAGTATGTAATAAATATAGACCACCCTCAGACAAAGGGGAATCACTAGAACACCTAAACACCTCACTTTACAGAGCATACAATACATATAGACCACCCTCAGACAAAGAGGAATCACTAAAACACCTAAACACCTCACTTTACAGAGTATACAATAAACATACACCACCCTCAGACAAAGGGGAATCACTAGAACACCTAAACACCTCACTTTACAGAGTATGTAATAAATATAGACCACCCTCAGACAAAGGGGAATCACTAGAACACCTAAACACCTCACTTTACAGAGTATACAATAAATATAGACCACCCTCAAACAAAGGGGAATCACTAGAACACCTAAACACCTCACTTTACAGAGTATGTAATAAATATAGACCACCCTCAGACAAAAGGGAATAACTAGAACACCTAAACACCTCACTTTACAGAGTATACAATAAACATAGACCATCCTCAGACAAAGGGGAATCACTAAAACACCTAAACACCTCACTTTACAGAGTATACAATAAACATAGACCACCCTCAGACAAAGGGGAATCACTAAAACACCTAAACACCTCACTTTACAGAGTATACAATAAATATAGACCACCCTCAGACAAAGGGGAATCACTAAAACACCTAAACACCTCACTTTACAGAGTATACAATAAACATAGACCACCCTCAGACAAAGGGGAATCACTAGAACACCTAAACACCTCACTTTACAGAGTATGTAATAAATATAGACCACCCTCAGACAAAGGGGAATCACTAGAATACCTAAACACCTCACTTTACAGAGTATACAATAAATATAGACCACCCTCAGACAAAGGGGAATCACTAAAACACCTAAACACCTCACTTTACAGAGTATACAATAAACATAGACCACCCTCAGACAAAGGGGAATCACTAGAACACCTAAACACCTCACTTTACAGAGTATGTAATAAATATAGACCACCCTCAGGCAAAAGGGAATAACTAGAACACCTAAACACCTCACTTTACAGAGTATACAATAAACATAGACCACCCTCAGACAAAGGGGAATCACTAAAACACCTAAACACCTCACTTTACAGAGTATACAATAAACATAGACCACCCTCAGACAAAGGGGAATCATTAGAACACCTAAACACCTCACTTTACAGAGTATGTAATAAACATAGACCACCCTCAGACAAAGGGGAATCACTAAAACACCTAAACACCTCACTTTACAGAGTATACAATAAATATAGACCACCCTCAGACAAAGGGGAATCACTAGAACACCTAAACACCTCACTTTACAGAGTATACAATAAATATAGACCACCCTCAGACAAAGGGGAATCACTAAAACACCTAAACACCTCACTTTACAGAGTATACAATAAACATAGACCTCCCTCAGACAAAGGGGAATCACTAGAACACCTAAACACCTCACTTTACAGAGTATGTAATAAATATAGACCACCCTCAGACAAAGGGGAATCACTAGAACACCTAAACACCTCACTTTACAGAGTATACAATAAATATAGACCACCCTCAAACAAAGAGGAATCACTAGAACACCTAAACACCTCACTTTACAGAGTATGTAATAAATATAGACCACCCTCAGACAAAGGGGAATCACTAGAACACCTAAACACCTCACTTTACAGAGTATACAATAAACATAGACCACCCTCAGACAAAGGGGAATCACTAGAACACCTAAACACCTCACTTTACAGAGTATACAATAAACATAGACCACCCTCAGACAAAGGGGAATCACTAGAACACCTAAACACCTCACTTTACAGAGTATACAATAAACATAGACCACCCTCAGACAAAGGGGAATCACTAAAACACCTAAACACCTCACTTTACAGAGTATACAATAAATATAGACCACCCTCAGACAAAGGGGAATCACTAGAACACCTAAACACCTCACTTTACAGAGTATACAATAAATATAGACCACCCTCAGACAAAGGGGAATCACTAGAACATTTAAACACCTCACTTTACAGAGTATACAATAAACATATACCACCCTCAGACAAAGGGGAATCACTAAAACACCTAAACACCTCACTTTACAGAGTATACAATAAACATAGACCACCCTCAGACAAAGGGGAATCATTAGAACACCTAAACACCTCACTTTACAGAGTATGTAATAAATATAGACCACCCTCAGACAAAGGGGAATCACTAGAACACCTAAACACCTCACTTTACAGAGTATACAATAAATATAGACCACCCTCAGACAAAGGGGAATCACTAAAACACCTAAACACCTCACTTTACAGAGTATACAATAAAAATAGACCACCCTCAGACAAAGGGGAATCACTAGAACACCTAAACACCTCACTTTACAGAGTATACAATAAATATAGACCACCCTCAGACAAAGGGGAATGACTAGAACACCTAAACACCTCACTTTACAGAGTATACAATAAAAATAGACCACCGTCAAACAAAGGGGAATCACTAGAACACCTAAACACCTCACTTTACAGAGTATGTAATAAATATAGACCACCCTCAGACAAAGGGGAATCACTAGAACACCTAAACACCTCACTTTACAGAGTATACAATAAACATAGACCACCCTCAGACAAAGGGGAATCACTAGAACACCTAAACACCTCACTTTACAGAGTATACAATAAACATAGACCACCCTCAGACAAAGGGGAATCACTAAAACACCTAAACACCTCACTTTACAGAGTATACAATAAACATAGACCACCCTCAAACAAAGGGGAATCACTAGAACACCTAAACACCTCACTTTACAGAGTATACAATAAATATAGACCACCCTCAGACAAAGGGGAATCACTAGAACACCTAAACACCTCACTTTACAGAGTATACAATAAACATAGACCACCCTCAGACAAAGGGGAATCACTAAAACATCTAAACACCTCACTTTACAGAGAATACAATAAATATAGACCACCCTCAGACAAAGGGGAATCAATAGAACACCTAAACACCTCACTTTACAGAGTATACAATAAATATAGACCACCCTCAGACAAAGGGGAATCACTAGAACACCTCACTTTACAGAGTATGTAATAAATATAGACCACCCTCAGACAAAGGGGAATCACTAGAACACCTAAACACCTCACTTTACAGAGTATGTAATAAATATAGACCACCCTCAGACAAAGGGGAATCACTAGAACACCTAAACACCTCACTTTACAGAGCATACAATACATATAGACCACCCTCAGACAAAGAGGAATCACTAGAACACCTAAACACCTCACTTTACAGAGTATACAATAAACATACACCACCCTCAGACAAAGGGGAATCACTAGAACACCTAAACACCTCACTTTACAGAGTATGTAATAAATATAGACCACCCTCAGACAAAGGGGAATCACTAGAACACCTAAACACCTCACTTTACAGAGTATACAATAAATATAGACCACCCTCAAACAAAGGGGAATCACTAGAACACCTAAACACCTCACTTTACAGAGTATGTAATAAATATAGACCACCCTCAGACAAAAGGGAATAACTAGAACACCTAAACACCTCACTTTACAGAGTATACAATAAACATAGACCATCCTCAGACAAAGGGGAATCACTAAAACACCTAAACACCTCACTTTACAGAGTATACAATAAACATAGACCACCCTCAGACAAAGGGGAATCACTAAAACACCTAAACACCTCACTTTACAGAGTATACAATAAATATAGACCACCCTCAGACAAAGGGGAATCACTAGAACACCTAAACACCTCACTTTACAGAGTATGTAATAAATATAGACCACCCTCAGACAAAGGGGAATCACTAGAACACCTAAACACCTCACTTTACAGAGGATACAATAAATATAGACCACCCTCAGACAAAGGGGAATCACTAAAACACCTAAACACCTCACTTTACAGAGTATACAATAAACATAGACCACCCTCAGACAAAGGGGAATCACTAGAACACCTAAACACCTCACTTTACAGAGTATGTAATAAATATAGACCACCCTCAGACAAAAGGAAATAACTAGAACACCTAAACACCTCACTTTACAGAGTATACAATAAACATAGATCACCCTCAGACAAAGGGGAATCACTAAAACACCTAAACACCTCACTTTACAGAGTATACAATAAACATAGACCACCCTCAGACAAAGGGGAATCACTAAAACACCTAAACACCTCACTTTACAGAGTATACAATAAATATAGACCACCCTCAGACAAAGGGGAATCACTAGAACACCTAAACACCTCACTTTACAGAGTATACAATAAATATAGACCACCCTCAGACAAAGGGGAATCACTAAAACACCTAAACACCTCACTTTACAGAGTATACAATAAACATAGACCACCCTCAGACAAAGGGGAATCACTAGAACACCTAAACACCTCACTTTACAGAGTATGTAATAAATATAGACCACCCTCAGACAAAGGGGAATCACTAGAACACCTAAACACCTCACTTTACAGAGTATACAATAAATATAGACCACCCTCAAACAAAGGGGAATCACTAGAACACCTAAACACCTCACTTTACAGAGTATGTAATAAATATAGACCACCCTCAGACAAAGGGGAATCACTAGAACACCTAAACACCTCACTTTACAGAGTATACAATAAACATAGACCACCCTCAGACAAAGGGGAATCACTAAAACACCTAAACACCTCACTTTACAGAGTATACAATAAACATAGACCACCCTCAGACAAAGGGGAATCACTAGAACACCTAAACACCTCACTTTACAGAGTATACAATAAACATAGACCACCCTCGGACAAAGGGGAATCACTAAAACACCTAATCACCTCACTTTACAGAGTATACAATAAACATAGACCACCCTCAGACAAAGGGGAATCACTAGAACACCTAAACACCTCACTTTACAGAGTATACAATAAATATAGACCACCCTCAGACAAAGGGGAATCACTAGAACATTTAAACACCTCACTTTACAGAGTATACAATAAACATATACCACCCTCAGACAAAGGGGAATCACTAAAACACCTAAACACCTCACTTTACAGAGTATACAATAAACATAGACCACCCTCAGACAAAGGGGAATCATTAGAACACCTAAACACCTCACTTTACAGAGTATGTAATAAATATAGACCACCCTCAGACAAAGGGGAATCACTAGAACACCTAAACACCTCACTTTACAGAGTATACAATAAATATAGACCACCCTCAGACAAAGGGGAATCACTAAAACACCTAAACACCTCACTTTACAGAGTATACAATAAAAATAGACCACCCTCAGACAAAGGGGAATCACTAGAACACCTAAACACCTCACTTTACAGAGTATACAATAAATATAGACCACCCTCAGACAAAGGGGAATCACTAGAACACCTAAACACCTCACTTTACAGAGTATACAATAAAAATAGACCACCCTCAAACAAAGGGGAATCACTAGAACACCTAAACACCTCACTTTACAGAGTATGTAATAAATATAGACCACCCTCAGACAAAGGGGAATCACTAGAACACCTAAACACCTCACTTTACAGAGTATACAATAAACATAGACCACCCTCAGACAAAGGGGAATCACTAGAACACCTAAACACCTCACTTTACAGAGTATACAATAAACATAGACCACCCTCAGACAAAGGGGAATCACTAAAACACCTAAACACCTCACTTTACAGAGTATACAATAAACATAGACCACCCTCAAACAAAGGGGAATCACTAGAACACCTAAACACCTCACTTTACAGAGTATACAATAAATATAGACCACCCTCAGACAAAGGGGAATCACTAGAACACCTAAACACCTCACTTTACAGAGTATACAATAAACATAGACCACCCTCAGACAAAGGGGAATCACTAAAACATCTAAACACCTCACTTTACAGAGAATACAATAAATATAGACCACCCTCAGACAAAGGGGAATCAATAGAACACCTAAACACCTCACTTTACAGAGTATACAATAAACATAGACCACCCTCAGACAAAGGGGAATCACTAGAACACCTCACTTTACAGAGTATGTAATAAACATAGACCACCCTCAGACAAATGGGAATCACTAGAACACCTAAACACCTCACTTTACAGAGTATGTAATAAATATAGACCACCCTCAGACAAAGGGGAATCACTAGAACACCTAAACACCTCACTTTACAGAGTATACAATAAAAATAGACCACCGTCAAACAAAGGGGAATCACTAGAACACCTAAACACCTCACTTTACAGAGTATGTAATAAATATAGACCACCCTCAGACAAAGGGGAATCACTAGAACACCTAAACACCTCACTTTACAGAGTATACAATAAACATAGACCACCCTCAGACAAAGGGGAATCACTAGAACACCTAAACACCTCACTTTACAGAGTATACAATAAACATAGACCACCCTCAGACAAAGGGGAATCACTAAAACACCTAAACACCTCACTTTACAGAGTATACAATAAACATAGACCACCCTCAAACAAAGGGGAATCACTAGAACACCTAAACACCTCACTTTACAGAGTATACAATAAATATAGACCACCCTCAGACAAAGGGGAATCACTAGAACACCTAAACACCTCACTTTACAGAGTATACAATAAACATAGACCACCCTCAGACAAAGGGGAATCACTAAAACATCTAAACACCTCACTTTACAGAGAATACAATAAATATAGACCACCCTCAGACAAAGGGGAATCAATAGAACACCTAAACACCTCACTTTACAGAGTATACAATAAATATAGACCACCCTCAGACAAAGGGGAATCACTAGAACACCTCACTTTACAGAGTATGTAATAAATATAGACCACCCTCAGACAAAGGGGAATCACTAGAACACCTAAACACCTCACTTTACAGAGTATGTAATAAATATAGACCACCCTCAGACAAAGGGGAATCACTAGAACACCTAAACACCTCACTTTACAGAGCATACAATACATATAGACCACCCTCAGACAAAGAGGAATCACTAGAACACCTAAACACCTCACTTTACAGAGTATACAATAAACATACACCACCCTCAGACAAAGGGGAATCACTAGAACACCTAAACACCTCACTTTACAGAGTATGTAATAAATATAGACCACCCTCAGACAAAGGGGAATCACTAGAACACCTAAACACCTCACTTTACAGAGTATACAATAAATATAGACCACCCTCAAACAAAGGGGAATCACTAGAACACCTAAACACCTCACTTTACAGAGTATGTAATAAATATAGACCACCCTCAGACAAAAGGGAATAACTAGAACACCTAAACACCTCACTTTACAGAGTATACAATAAACATAGACCATCCTCAGACAAAGGGGAATCACTAAAACACCTAAACACCTCACTTTACAGAGTATACAATAAACATAGACCACCCTCAGACAAAGGGGAATCACTAAAACACCTAAACACCTCACTTTACAGAGTATACAATAAATATAGACCACCCTCAGACAAAGGGGAATCACTAGAACACCTAAACACCTCACTTTACAGAGTATGTAATAAATATAGACCACCCTCAGACAAAGGGGAATCACTAGAACACCTAAACACCTCACTTTACAGAGGATACAATAAATATAGACCACCCTCAGACAAAGGGGAATCACTAAAACACCTAAACACCTCACTTTACAGAGTATACAATAAACATAGACCACCCTCAGACAAAGGGGAATCACTAGAACACCTAAACACCTCACTTTACAGAGTATGTAATAAATATAGACCACCCTCAGACAAAAGGAAATAACTAGAACACCTAAACACCTCACTTTACAGAGTATACAATAAACATAGACCACCCTCAGACAAAGGGGAATCACTAAAACACCTAAACACCTCACTTTACAGAGTATACAATAAACATAGACCACCCTCAGACAAAGGGGAATCACTAAAACACCTAAACACCTCACTTTACAGAGTATACAATAAATATAGACCACCCTCAGACAAAGGGGAATCACTAGAACACCTAAACACCTCACTTTACAGAGTATACAATAAATATAGACCACCCTCAGACAAAGGGGAATCACTAAAACACCTAAACACCTCACTTTACAGAGTATACAATAAACATAGACCACCCTCAGACAAAGGGGAATCACTAGAACACCTAAACACCTCACTTTACAGAGTATGTAATAAATATAGACCACCCTCAGACAAAGGGGAATCACTAGAACACCTAAACACCTCACTTTACAGAGTATACAATAAATATAGACCACCCTCAAACAAAGGGGAATCACTAGAACACCTAAACACCTCACTTTACAGAGTATGTAATAAATATAGACCACCCTCAGACAAAGGGGAATCACTAGAACACCTAAACACCTCACTTTACAGAGTATACAATAAACATAGACCACCCTCAGACAAAGGGGAATCACTAAAACACCTAAACACCTCACTTTACAGAGTATACAATAAACATAGACCACCCTCAGACAAAGGGGAATCACTAGAACACCTAAACACCTCACTTTACAGAGTATACAATAAACATAGACCACCCTCGGACAAAGGGGAATCACTAAAACACCTAATCACCTCACTTTACAGAGTATACAATAAACATAGACCACCCTCAGACAAAGGGGAATCACTAGAACACCTAAACACCTCACTTTACAGAGTATACAATAAATATAGACCACCCTCAGACAAAGGGGAATCACTAGAACATTTAAACACCTCACTTTACAGAGTATACAATAAACATATACCACCCTCAGACAAAGGGGAATCACTAAAACACCTAAACACCTCACTTTACAGAGTATACAATAAACATAGACCACCCTCAGACAAAGGGGAATCATTAGAACACCTAAACACCTCACTTTACAGAGTATGTAATAAATATAGACCACCCTCAGACAAAGGGGAATCACTAGAACACCTAAACACCTCACTTTACAGAGTATACAATAAATATAGACCACCCTCAGACAAAGGGGAATCACTAGAACACCTAAACACCTCACTTTACAGAGTATACAATAAAAATAGACCACCCTCAGACAAAGGGGAATCACTAGAACACCTAAACACCTCACTTTACAGAGTATACAATAAATATAGACCACCCTCAGACAAAGGGGAATCACTAGAACACCTAAACACCTCACTTTACAGAGTATACAATAAAAATAGACCACCCTCAAACAAAAGGGAATCACTAGAACACCTAAACACCTCACTTTACAGAGTATGTAATAAATATAGACCACCCTCAGACAAAGGGGAATCACTAGAACACCTAAACACCTCACTTTACAGAGTATACAATAAACATAGACCACCCTCAGACAAAGGGGAATCACTAGAACACCTAAACACCTCACTTTACAGAGTATACAATAAACATAGACCACCCTCAGACAAAGGGGAATCACTAAAACACCTAAACACCTCACTTTACAGAGTATACAATAAACATAGACCACCCTCAAACAAAGGGGAATCACTAGAACACCTAAACACCTCACTTTACAGAGTATACAATAAATATAGACCACCCTCAGACAAAGGGGAATCACTAGAACACCTAAACACCTCACTTTACAGAGTATACAATAAACATAGACCACCCTCAGACAAAGGGGAATCACTAAAACATCTAAACACCTCACTTTACAGAGAATACAATAAATATAGACCACCCTCAGACAAAGGGGAATCAATAGAACACCTAAACACCTCACTTTACAGAGTATACAATAAACATAGACCACCCTCAGACAAAGGGGAATCACTAGAACACCTCACTTTACAGAGTATGTAATAAATATAGACCACCCTCAGACAAATGGGAATCACTAGAACACCTAAACACCTCACTTTACAGAGTATGTAATAAATATAGACCACCCTCAGACAAAGGGGAATCACTAGAACACCTAAACACCTCACTTTACAGAGCATACAATACATATAGACCACCCTCAGACAAAGGGGAATCACTAGAACACCTAAACACCTCACTTTACAGAGCATAAAATAAACATAGACCACCCTCAGACAAAGGGGAATCACTAGAACACCTAAACACCTCACTTTACAGAGAATACAATAAATATAGACCACCCTCAGACAAAGGGGAATCACTAGAACACCCAAACACCTCACTTTACAGAGTATGTAATAAATATAGACCACCCTCATACAAAGGGGAATCCCTAGAACACCTAAACATCACACTTTACAGAGTATGTAATAAATAAAGACCACCTTCAGACAAAGGGGAATCAATAGAACACATACACCCCTCACTTTACAGAGTATGTAATAAATATAGACCACCCTCAGACAAAGGGGAATCACTAGAACACTTAAACACCTCACTTTACAGAGCATAAAATAAATATAGACCACCCTCAGACAAAGGGGAATCACTAGAACACCTAAACACCTCACTTTACAGAGTATACAATACATATAGACCACCCTCAGACAAAGGGGAATCACTAGAACACCTACACACCTCACTTTACAGAGTATACAATAAATATAGACCACCCTCAAACAAAGGGGAATCACTAGAACACCTAAACACCTCACTTTACAGAGTATACAATAAACATAGACCACCTTCAGACAAAGGGGAATCACTAGAACACCTAAACACCTCACTTTACAGAGAATACAATAAATATAGACCACCCTCAGACAAAGGGAAATCACTAGAACACATAAACACCTCACTTTACAGAGAATACAATAAATATAGACCACCCTCAGACAAAGGGGAATCACTAGAAATCTAAACACCTCACTTTACAGAGTATGTAATAAATATAAACCACCCACAGACAAAGGGGAATCACTAGAACACCTAAACACCCCACTTTACAGAGTATACAATAAACATAGACCACCTTCAGACAAAGAGGAATCACTAGAACACCTAAACACCTCACTTTACAGAGTATACAATCAATATAGACCACCCTCAGACAAAGGGGAATCACTAGAACACCTAAATACCTCACTTTACAGAGCATAAAATAAACATAGACCACCCTCAGACAAAGGGGAATCACTAGAACACCTAAACACCTCACTTTACAGAGTATACAATACATATAGACCACCCTCAGACAAAGGGGAATCACTAGAACACCTAAACACCTCACTTTACAGAGTATACAATAAATATAGACCACCCTCAGACAAAGGGGAATCACTAGAACACCTAAACACCTCACTTTACAGAGAATACAATAAATATAGACCACCCTCAGACAAAGGGGAATCACTAGAACACCTAAACACCTCACTTTACAGAGTATACAATAAACATAGACCACCCTCAGACAAAGGGGAATCACTAAAACACCTAAACACCTCACTTTACAGAGTATACAATAAATATAGATCACCCTCAGACAAAGGGGAATCACTAGAACACCTAAACACCTCACTTTACAGAGTATACAATAAATATAGACCACCCTCAGACAAAGGGGAATCACTAGAACACTTAAACACCTCACTTTACAGAGTATACAATAAACATATACCACCCTCAGACAAAGGGGAATCACTAAAACACCTAAACACCTCACTTTACAGAGTATACAATAAACATAGACCACCCTCAGACAAAGGGGAATCATTAGAACACCTAAACACCTCACTTTACAGAGTATGTAATAAATATAGACCACCCTCAGACAAAGGGGAATCACTAGAACACCTAAACACCTCACTTTAAAGAGTATACAATAAATATAGACCACCCTCAGACAAAGGGGAATCACTAAAACACCTAAACACCTCACTTTACAGAGTATACAATAAAAATAGACCACCCTCAGACAAAGGGGAATCACTAGAACACCTAAACACCTCACTTTACAGAGTATACAATAAATATAGACCACCCTCAGACAAAGGGGAATCACTAGAACACCTAAACACCTCACTTTACAGAGTATACAATAAAAATAGACCACCCTCAAACAAAGGGGAATCACTAGAACACCTAAACACCTCACTTTACAGAGTATACAATAAACATAGACCACCCTCAGACAAAGGGGAATCACTAGAACACCTAAACACCTCACTTTACAGAGTATACAATAAACATAGACCACCCTCAGACAAAGGGGAATCACTAAAACACCTAAACACCTCACTTTACAGAGTATACAATAAACATAGACCACCCTCAAACAAAGGGGAATCACTAGAACACCTAAACACCTCACTTTACAGAGTATACAATAAATATAGACCACCCTCAGACAAAGGGGAATCACTAGAACACCTAAACACCTCACTTTACAGAGTATACAATAAACATAGACCACCCTCAGACAAAGGGGAATCACTAAAACATCTAAACACCTCACTTTACAGAGAATACAATAAATATAGACCACCCTCAGACAAAGGGGAATCAATAGAACACCTAAACACCTCACTTTACAGAGTATACAATAAATATAGACCACCCTCAGACAAAGGGGAATCACTAGAACACCTCACTTTACAGAGTATGTAATAAATATAGACCACCCTCAGACAAATGGGAATCACTAGAACACCTAAACACCTCACTTTACAGAGTATGTAATAAATATAGACCACCCTCAGACAAAGGGGAATCACTAGAACACCTAAACACCTCACTTTACAGAGCATACAATACATATAGACCACCCTCAGACAAAGGGGAATCACTAGAACACCTAAACACCTCACTTTACAGAGCATAAAATAAACATAGACCACCCTCAGACAAAGGGAAAATCACTAGAACACCTAAACACCTCACTTTACAGAGAATACAATAAATATAGACCACCCTCAGACAAAGGGGAATCACTAGAACACCCAAACACCTCACTTTACAGAGTATGTAATAAATATAGACCACCCTCATACAAAGGGGAATCACTAGAACACCTAAACATCACACTTTACAGAGTATGTAATAAATAAAGACCACCTTCAGACAAAGGGGAATCAATAGAACACATACACCCCTCACTTTACAGAGTATGTAATAAATATAGACCACCTTCAGACAAAGGGGAATCACTAGAACACCTAAACACCTCACTTTACAGAGCATAAAATAAATATAGACCACCCTCAGACAAAGGGGAATCACTAGAACACCTAAACACCTCACTTTACAGAGTATACAATACATATAGACCACCCTCAGACAAAGGGGAATCACTAGAACACCTAAACACCTCACTTTACAGAGTATACAATAAATATAGACCACCCTCAGACAAAGGGGAATCACTAGAACACCTAAACACCTCACTTTACAGAGTATACAATAAACATAGACCACCTTCAGACAAAGGGGAATCACTAGAACACCTAAACACCTCACTTTACAGAGAATACAATAAATATAGACCACCCTCAGACAAAGGGAAATCACTAGAACACATAAACACCTCACTTTACAGAGAATACAATAAATATAGACCACCCTCAGACAAAGGGGAATCACTAGAAATCTAAACACCTCACTTTACAGAGTATGTAATAAATATAAACCACCCACAGACAAAGGGGAATCACTAGAACACCTAAACACCCCACTTTACAGAGTATACAATAAACATAGACCACCTTCAGACAAAGAGGAATCACTAGAACACCTAAACACCTCACTTTACAGAGTATACAATCAATATAGACCACCCTCAGACAAAGGGGAATCACTAGAACACCTAAACACCTCACTTTACAGAGCATAAAATAAACATAGACCACCCTCAGACAAAGGGGAATCACTAGAACACCTAAACACCTCACTTTACAGAGTATACAATACATATAGACCACCCTCAGACAAAGGGGAATCACTAGAACACCTAAACACCTCACTTTACAGAGTATGTAATAAATATAGACCACCCTCAGACAAAGGGGAATCACTAGAACACCTAAACACCTCACTTTACAGAGAATACAATAAATATAGACCACCCTCAGACAAAGGGAAATCACTAGAACACATAAACACCTCACTTTACAGAGAATACAATAAATATAGACCACCCTCAGACAAAGGGAAATCACTAGAACACATAAACACCTCACTTTACAGAGAATACAATAAATATAGACCACCCTCAGACAAAGGGAAATCACTAGAACACATAAACACCTCACTTTACAGAGCATACAATAAACATAGACCACCCTCAGACAAAGGGAAATCACTAGAACACATAAACACCTCACTTTACAGAGCATACAATAAACATAGACCACCTTCAGACAAAGGGGAATCACTAGAACACCTAAACACCTCACTTTACAGAGAATACAATAAATATAGACCACCCTCAGACAAAGGGAAATCACTAGAACACATAAACACCTCACTTTACAGAGAATACAATAAATATAGACCACCTTCAGACAAAGGGGAATCACTAGAACACCTAAACACCTCACTTTACAGAGCATACAATAAATATAGACCACCCTCAGACAAAGGGGAATCACTAGAACACCTAAACACCTCACTTTACAGAGTATACAATAAACATAGACCACCTTCAGACAAAGGGGAATCACTAGAACACCTAAACACCTCACTTTACAGAGAATACAATAAATATAGACCACCCTCAGACAAAGGGAAATCACTAGAACACATAAACACCTCACTTTACAGAGAATACAATAAATATAGACCACCCTCAGACAAAGGGGAATCACTAGAAATCTAAACACCTCACTTTACAGAGTATGTAATAAATATAAACCACCCACAGACAAAGGGGAATCACTAGAACACCTAAACACCCCACTTTACAGAGTATACAATAAACATAGACCACCTTCAGACAAAGGGGAATCACTAGAACACCTAAACACCTCACTTTACAGAGTATACAATAAATATAGACCACCGTCAGACAAAGGGGAATCACTAGAACACCTAAACACCTCACTTTACAGAGTATGTAATAAATATAGACCACCCTCAGACAAACGGGAATCACTAGAACACCTAAACACCTCACTTTACAGAGAATACAATAAATATAGACCACCCTCAGACAAAGGGGAATCACTAGAACACATAAACACCTCACTTTACAGAGAATACAATAAATATAGACCACCCTCAGAAAAAGGGAAATCACTAGAAATCTAAACACCTCACTTTACAGAGTATGTAATAAATATAAACCACCCTCAGACAAAGGGGAATCATAGAACACCTAAACACCTCACTTTACAGAGTATGTAATAAATATAGACCACCCTCAGACAAAGGGGAATCACTAGAACACCTAAACACCTCACTTTACAGAGTATACAATAAACATAGACCACCCTCAGACAAAGGGGAATCACTAGAACACATAAACACCTCACTTTACAGAGTATACAATAAACATAGACCACCCTCAGACAAAGGGGAATCACTAAAACACCTAAACACCTCACTTTACAGAGTATACAATAAACATAGACCACCCTCAAACAAAGGGGAATCACTAGAACACCTAAACACCTCACTTTACAGAGTATACAATAAATATAGACCACCCTCAGACAAAGGGGAATCACTAGAACACCTAAACACCTCACTTTACAGAGTATACAATAAACATAGACCACCCTCAGACAAAGGGGAATCACTAAAACATCTAAACACCTCACTTTACAGAGAATACAATAAATATAGACCACCCTCAGACAAAGGGGAATCAATAGAACACCTAAACACCTCACTTTACAGAGTATACAATAAATATAGACCACCCTCAGACAAAGGGGAATCACTAGAACACCTCACTTTACAGAGTATGTAATAAATATAGACCACCCTCAGACAAATGGGAATCACTAGAACACCTAAACACCTCACTTTACAGAGTATGTAATAAATATAGACCACCCTCAGACAAAGGGGAATCACTAGAACACCTAAACACCTCACTTTACAGAGCATACAATACATATAGACCACCCTCAGACAAAGGGGAATCACTAGAACACCTAAACACCTCACTTTACAGAGCATAAAATAAACATAGACCACCCTCAGACAAAGGGGAATCACTAGAACACCTAAACACCTCACTTTACAGAGAATACAATAAATATAGACCACCCTCAGACAAAGGGGAATCACTAGAACACCCAAACACCTCACTTTACAGAGTATGTAATAAATATAGACCACCCTCATACAAAGGGGAATCACTAGAACACCTAAACATCACACTTTACAGAGTATGTAATAAATAAAGACCACCTTCAGACAAAGGGGAATCAATAGAACACATACACCCCTCACTTTACAGAGTATGTAATAAATATAGACCACCCTCAGACAAAGGGGAATCACTAGAACACCTAAACACCTCACTTTACAGAGCATAAAATAAATATAGACCACCCTCAGACAAAGGGGAATCACTAGAACACCAAAACACCTCACTTTACAGAGTATACAATACATATAGACCACCCTCAGACAAAGGGGAATCACTAGAACACCTAAACACCTCACTTTACAGAGTATACAATAAATATAGACCACCCTCAGACAAAGGGGAATCACTAGAACACCTAAACACCTCACTTTACAGAGTATACAATAAACATAGACCACCTTCAGACAAAGGGGAATCACTAGAACACCTAAACACCTCACTTTACAGAGAATACAATAAATATAGACCACCCTCAGACAAAGGGAAATCACTAGAACACATAAACACCTCACTTTACAGAGAATACAATAAATATAGACCACCCTCAGACAAAGGGGAATCACTAGAAATCTAAACACCTCACTTTACAGAGTATGTAATAAATATAAACCACCCACAGACAAAGGGGAATCACTAGAACACCTAAACACCCCATTTTACAGAGAATACAATAAATATAGACCACCCTCAGACAAAGGGAAATCACTAGAACACATAAACACCTCACTTTACAGAGAATACAATAAATATAGACCACCCTCAGACAAAGGGGAATCACTAGAAATCTAAACACCTCACTTTACAGAGTATGTAATAAATATAAACCACCCACAGACAAAGGGGAATCACTAGAACACCTAAACACCCCACTTTACAGAGTATACAATAAACATAGACCACCTTCAGACAAAGGGGAATCACTAGAACACCTAAACACCTCACTTTACAGAGTATACAATAAATATAGACCACCGTCAGACAAAGGGGAATCACTAGAACACCTAAACACCTCACTTTACAGAGTATGTAATAAATATAGACCACCCTCAGACAAACGGGAATCACTAGAACACCTAAACACCTCACTTTACAGAGAATACAATAAATATAGACCACCCTCAGACAAAGGGGAATCACTAGAACACATAAACACCTCACTTTACAGAGAATACAATAAATATAGACCACCCTCAGAAAAAGGGAAATCACTAGAAATCTAAACACCTCACTTTACAGAGTATGTAATAAATATAAACCACCCTCAGACAAAGGGGAATCATAGAACACCTAAACACCTCACTTTACAGAGTATGTAATAAATATAGACCACCCTCAGACAAAGGGGAATCACTAGAACACCTAAACACCTCACTTTACAGAGTATACAATAAACATAGACCACCCTCAGACAAAGGGGAATCACTAGAACACATAAACACCTCACTTTACAGAGTATACAATAAACATAGACCACCCTCAGACAAAGGGGAATCACTAAAACACCTAAACACCTCACTTTACAGAGTATACAATAAACATAGACCACCCTCAAACAAAGGGGAATCACTAGAACACCTAAACACCTCACTTTACAGAGTATACAATAAATATAGACCACCCTCAGACAAAGGGGAATCACTAGAACACCTAAACACCTCACTTTACAGAGTATACAATAAACATAGACCACCCTCAGACAAAGGGGAATCACTAAAACATCTAAACACCTCACTTTACAGAGAATACAATAAATATAGACCACCCTCAGACAAAGGGGAATCAATAGAACACCTAAACACCTCACTTTACAGAGTATACAATAAATATAGACCACCCTCAGACAAAGGGGAATCACTAGAACACCTCACTTTACAGAGTATGTAATAAATATAGACCACCCTCAGACAAATGGGAATCACTAGAACACCTAAACACCTCACTTTACAGAGTATGTAATAAATATAGACCACCCTCAGACAAAGGGGAATCACTAGAACACCTAAACACCTCACTTTACAGAGCATACAATACATATAGACCACCCTCAGACAAAGGGGAATCACTAGAACACCTAAACACCTCACTTTACAGAGCATAAAATAAACATAGACCACCCTCAGACAAAGGGGAATCACTAGAACACCTAAACACCTCACTTTACAGAGAATACAATAAATATAGACCACCCTCAGACAAAGGGGAATCACTAGAACACCCAAACACCTCACTTTACAGAGTATGTAATAAATATAGACCACCCTCATACAAAGGGGAATCACTAGAACACCTAAACATCACACTTTACAGAGTATGTAATAAATAAAGACCACCTTCAGACAAAGGGGAATCAATAGAACACATACACCCCTCACTTTACAGAGTATGTAATAAATATAGACCACCCTCAGACAAAGGGGAATCACTAGAACACCTAAACACCTCACTTTACAGAGCATAAAATAAATATAGACCACCCTCAGACAAAGGGGAATCACTAGAACACCAAAACACCTCACTTTACAGAGTATACAATACATATAGACCACCCTCAGACAAAGGGGAATCACTAGAACACCTAAACACCTCACTTTACAGAGTATACAATAAATATAGACCACCCTCAGACAAAGGGGAATCACTAGAACACCTAAACACCTCACTTTACAGAGTATACAATAAACATAGACCACCTTCAGACAAAGGGGAATCACTAGAACACCTAAACACCTCACTTTACAGAGAATACAATAAATATAGACCACCCTCAGACAAAGGGAAATCACTAGAACACATAAACACCTCACTTTACAGAGAATACAATAAATATAGACCACCCTCAGACAAAGGGGAATCACTAGAAATCTAAACACCTCACTTTACAGAGTATGTAATAAATATAAACCACCCACAGACAAAGGGGAATCACTAGAACACCTAAACACCCCATTTTACAGAGTATACAATAAACATAGACCACCTTCAGACAAAGAGGAATCACTAGAACACCTAAACACCTCACTTTACAGAGTATACAATCAATATAGACCACCCTCAGACAAAGAGGAATCACTAGAACACCTAAACACCTCACTTTACAGAGCATAAAATAAACATAGACCACCCTCAGACAAAGGGGAATCACTGGAACACCTAAACACCTCACTTTACAGAGTATACAATAAACATAGACCACCTTCAGACAAAGGGGAATCACTAGAACACCTAAACACCTCACTTTACAGAGAATACAATAAATATAGACCACCCTCAGACAAAGGGAAATCACTAGAACACATAAACACCTCACTTTACAGAGAATACAATAAATATAGACCACCCTCAGACAAAGGGGAATCACTAGAAATCTAAACACCTCACTTTACAGAGTATGTAATAAATATAAACCACCCACAGACAAAGGGGAATCACTAGAACACCTAAACACCCCACTTTACAGAGTATACAATAAACATAGACCACCTTCAGACAAAGAGGAATCACTAGAACACCTAAACACCTCACTTTACAGAGTATACAATCAATATAGACCACCCTCAGACAAAGGGGAATCACTAGAACACCTAAACACCTCACTTTACAGAGCATAAAATAAACATAGACCACCCTCAGACAAAGGGGAATCACTAGAACACCTAAACACCTCACTTTACAGAGTATACAATACATATAGACCACCCTCAGACAAAGGGGAATCACTAGAACACCTAAACACCTCACTTTACAGAGTATACAATAAATATAGACCACCCTCAGACAAAGGGGAATCACTAGAACACCTAAACACCTCACTTTACAGAATATACAATAAATATAGACCACCCACAGACAAAGGGGAATCACTAGAACACCTAAACACCCCACTTTACAGAGTATGTAATAAATATAAACCACCCACAGACAAAGGGGAATCACTAGAACACCTAAACACCCCACTTTACAGAGTATACAATAAACATAGACCACCTTCAGACAAAGGGGAATCACTAGAACACCTAAACACCTCACTTTACAGAGTATACAATAAATATAGACCACCGTCAGACAAAGGGGAATCACTAGAACACCTAAACACCTCACTTTACAGAGTATGTAATAAATATAGACCACCCTCAGACAAAGGGGAATCACTAGAACACCTAAACACCTCACTTTACAGAGAATACAATAAATATAGACCACCCTCAGACAAAGGGGAATCACTAGAACACATAAACACCTCACTTTACAGAGAATACAATAAATATAGACCACCCTCAGAAAAAGGGAAATCACTAGAAATCTAAACACCTCACTTTACAGAGTATGTAATAAATATAAACCACCCTCAGACAAAGGGGAATCATAGAACACCTAAACACCTCACTTTACAGAGTATGTAATAAATATAGACCACCCTCAGACAAAGGGGAATCACTAGAACACCTAAACACCTCACTTTACAGAGTATACAATAAACATAGACCACCCTCAGACAAAGGGGAATCACTAGAACACCTAAACACCTCACTTTACAGAGTATACAATAAACATAGACCACCCTCAGACAAAGGGGAATCACTAAAACACCTAAACACCTCACTTTACAGAGTATACAATAAACATAGACCACCCTCAAACAAAGGGGAATCACTAGAACACCTAAACACCTCACTTTACAGAGTATACAATAAATATAGACCACCCTCAGACAAAGGGGAATCACTAGAACACCTAAACACCTCACTTTACAGAGTATACAATAAACATAGACCACCCTCAGACAAAGGGGAATCACTAAAACATCTAAACACCTCACTTTACAGAGAATACAATAAATATAGACCACCCTCAGACAAAGGGGAATCAATAGAACACCTAAACACCTCACTTTACAGAGTATACAATAAATATAGACCACCCTCAGACAAAGGGGAATCACTAGAACACCTCACTTTACAGAGTATGTAATAAATATAGACCACCCTCAGACAAATGGGAATCACTAGAACACCTAAACACCTCACTTTACAGAGTATGTAATAAATATAGACCACCCTCAGACAAAGGGGAATCACTAGAACACCTAAACACCTCACTTTACAGAGCATACAATACATATAGACCACCCTCAGACAAAGGGGAATCACTAGAACACCTAAACACCTCACTTTACAGAGCATAAAATAAACATAGACCACCCTCAGACAAAGGGGAATCACTAGAACACCTAAACACCTCACTTTACAGAGAATACAATAAATATAGACCACCCTCAGACAAAGGGGAATCACTAGAACACCCAAACACCTCACTTTACAGAGTATGTAATAAATATAGACCACCCTCATACAAAGGGGAATCACTAGAACACCTAAACATCACACTTTACAGAGTATGTAATAAATAAAGACCACCTTCAGACAAAGGGGAATCAATAGAACACATACACCCCTCACTTTACAGAGTATGTAATAAATATAGACCACCCTCAGACAAAGGGGAATCACTAGAACACCTAAACACCTCACTTTACAGAGCATAAAATAAATATAGACCACCCTCAGACAAAGGGGAATCACTAGAACACCTAAACACCTCACTTTACAGAGTATACAATACATATAGACCACCCTCAGACAAAGGGGAATCACTAGAACACCTAAACACCTCACTTTACAGAGTATACAATAAATATAGACCACCCTCAGACAAAGGGGAATCACTAGAACACCTAAACACCTCACTTTACAGAGTATACAATAAACATAGACCACCTTCAGACAAAGGGGAATCACTAGAACACCTAAACACCTCACTTTACAGAGAATACAATAAATATAGACCACCCTCAGACAAAGGGAAATCACTAGAACACATAAACACCTCACTTTACAGAGAATACAATAAATATAGACCACCCTCAGACAAAGGGGAATCACTAGAAATCTAAACACCTCACTTTACAGAGTATGTAATAAATATAAACCACCCACAGACAAAGGGGAATCACTAGAACACCTAAACACCCCATTTTACAGAGCATACAATAAATATAGACCACCTTCAGACAAAGAGGAATCACTAGAACACCTAAACACCTCACTTTACAGAGTATACAATCAATATAGACCACCCTCAGACAAAGGGGAATCACTAGAACACCTAAACACCTCACTTTACAGAGCATAAAATAAACATAGACCACCCTCAGACAAAGGGGAATCACTAGAACACCTAAACACCTCACTTTACAGAGTATACAATAAACATAGACCACCTTCAGACAAAGGGGAATCACTAGAACACCTAAACACCTCACTTTACAGAGAATACAATAAATATAGACCACCCTCAGACAAAGGGAAATCACTAGAACACATAAACACCTCACTTTACAGAGAATACAATAAATATAGACCACCCTCAGACAAAGGGGAATCACTAGAAATCTAAACACCTCACTTTACAGAGTATGTAATAAATATAAACCACCCACAGACAAAGGGGAATCACTAGAACACCTAAACACCCCACTTTACAGAGTATACAATAAACATAGACCACCTTCAGACAAAGAGGAATCACTAGAACACCTAAACACCTCACTTTACAGAGTATACAATCAATATAGACCACCCTCAGACAAAGGGGAATCACTAGAACACCTAAACACCTCACTTTACAGAGCATAAAATAAACATAGACCACCCTCAGACAAAGGGGAATCACTAGAACACCTAAACACCTCACTTTACAGAGTATACAATACATATAGACCACCCTCAGACAAAGGGGAATCACTAGAACACCTAAACACCTCACTTTACAGAGTATACAATAAATATAGACCACCCTCAGACAAAGGGGAATCACTAGAACACCTAAACACCTCACTTTACAGAATATACAATAAATATAGACCACCCACAGACAAAGGGGAATCACTAGAACACCTAAACACCCCACTTTACAGAGTATGTAATAAATATAAACCACCCTCAGACAAAGGGGAATCACTAGAACACCTAAACACCCCACTTTACAGAGTATGTAATAAATATAGACCACCCTCAGACAAAGGGGAATCACTAGAACATCTAAACACCTCACTTTACGGAGCATAAAATAAACATAGACCACCATCAGACAAAGGGGAATCAGTAGAACACCTAAACACCTCACTTTACAGAGTATGTAATACATATACACCACCCTCAGACAAAGGGGAATCACTAGAATACCTAAACACCCCACTTTACAGAGTAGGTAATAAACATAGACCACCCTCAGACAAAGGGGAATCACTAGAACACCTAAACACCTCACTTTACAGAGCAGACAATGCATATAGACCACCCTCAGACAAAGGGGAATCACTAGAACACCTAAACACCTCACTTTACAGAGCAGAAAATAAACATAGACCACCCTCAGACAAAGGGGAATCACTAGAACACCTAAACACCTCACTTTACAGAGTATGTAATAAACATAGACCACCCTCATACAAAGGGGAATCACTAGAACACCTAAACACCTCACTTTACAGAGTATGTAATAAATATAGACCACCCTCATACAAAGGGGAATCACTAGAACACCTAAACACCTCACTTTACAGAGTATGTAATAAATATAGACCACCTTCAGACAAAGGGGAATCAATAGAACACATAAACACCTCACTTTACAGAGTATGTAATAAATATTGACCACCCTCAGACAAAGGGGAATCACTAAAACACCTAAACACCTCACTTTACAGAGTATGTAATAAATATAGACCACCTTCAGACAAAGGGGAAACACTAGAACACCTAAACACCACACTTTACAGAGTATGTAATAAATATAGACCACTTCAGACAAAGGGGAATCAATAGAACACATACACACCTCACTTTACAGAGCATAAAATAAACATAGTCCACCCTCAGACAAAGGGGAATCACTAGAACACCTAAACACCTCACTTTACAGAGTATACAATACATATAGACCACCCTCAGACAAAGGGGAATCACTAGAACACCTAAACACCTCACTTTACAGAGTATACAATAAATATAGACCACCCTCAGACAAAGGGGAATCACTAGAACACCTAAACACCTCACTTTACAGAATATACAATAAATATAGACCACCCACAGACAAAGGGGAATCACTAGAACACCTAAACACCCCACTTTACAGAGTATGTAATAAATATAGACCACCCTCAGACAAAGGGGAATCACTAGAACACCTAAACACCTCACTTTACAGAGTATGTAATAAACATAGACCACCCTCATACAAAGGGGAATCACTAGAACACCTAAACACCTCACTTTACAGAGTATGTAATAAATATAGACCACCCTCATACAAAGGGGAATCACTAGAACACCTAAACACCTCACTTTACAGAGTATGTAATAAATATAGACCACCTTCAGACAAAGGGGAATCAATAGAACACATACACACCTCACTTTACAGAGTATGTAATAAATATTGACCACCCTCAGACAAAGGGGAATCACTAAAACACCTAAACACCTCACTTTACAGAGTATGTAATAAATATAGACCACCTTCAGACAAAGGGGAAACACTAGAACACCTAAACACCACACTTTACAGAGTATGTAATAAATATAGACCACTTCAGACAAAGGGGAATCAATAGAACACATACACACCTCACTTTACAGAGCATACAATAAATATAGACCACCCTCAGACAAAGGGGAATCACTAGAACACCTAAACACCTCACTTTACAGAGTATACAATAAATATAGACTCCCTCAGACAAAGGGGAAACATTAGAACACCTAAACACCTCACTTTACAGAGTATGTAGTAAATATAGACCACCTTCAGACAAAGGGGAACCAATAGAACACCTAAACACCTCACTTTACAAAGCATACAATAAATATAGACCACCCTCAGACAAAGGGGAATCACTAGAACACCTAAACACCTCACTTTACAGAGCATACAATACATATAGACCACCCTCAGACAAAGGGGAATCACTAGAACACCTAAACATCTCACTTTACAGAGCATACAATAAATATAGACCACCCTCAGACAAAGAGGAATCACTAGAACACCTAAACACCTCACTTTACAGAATATACAATAAATATAGACCACCCACAGACAAAGGGGAATCACTAGAACACCTAAACACCCCACTTTACAGAGTATGTAATAAATATAAACCACCCTCAGACAAAGGGGAATCACTAGAACACCTAAACACCCCACTTTACAGAGTATGTAATAAATATAGACCACCCTCAGACAAAGGGGAATCACTAGAACATCTAAGCACCTCACTTTACGGAGCATAAAATAAACATAGACCACCATCAGACAAAGGGGAATCAGTAGAACACCTAAACACCTCACTTTACAGAGTATGTAATACATATACACCACCCTCAGACAAAGGGGAATCACTAGAATACCTAAACACCCCACTTTACAGAGTAGGTAATAAACATAGACCACCCTCAGACAAAGGGGAATCACTAGAACACCTAAACACCTCACATTACAGAGCAGACAATGCATATAGACCACCCTCAGACAAAGGGGAATCACTAGAACACCTAAACACCTCACTTTACAGAGCAGAAAATAAACATAGACCACCCTCAGACAAAGGGGAATCACTAGAACACCTAAACACCTCACTTTACAGAGTATGTAATAAACATAGACCACCCTCATACAAAGGGGAATCACTAGAACACCTAAACACCTCACTTTACAGAGTATGTAATAAATAAAGACCACCTTCAGACAAAGGGGAATCAATAGAACACATACACCCCTCACTTTACAGAGTATGTAATAAATATAGACCACCCTCAGACAAAGGGGAATCACTAGAACACCTAAACACCTCACTTTACAGAGCATAAAATAAATATAGACCACCCTCAGACAAAGGGGAATCACTAGAACACCTAAACACCTCACTTTACAGAGTATACAATACATATAGACCACCCTCAGACAAAGGGGAATCACTAGAACACCTAAACACCTCACTTTACAGAGTATACAATAAATATAGACCACCCTCAGACAAAGGGGAATCACTAGAACACCTAAACACCTCACTTTACAGAGTATACAATAAACATAGACCACCTTCAGACAAAGGGGAATCACTAGAACACCTAAACACCTCACTTTACAGAGAATACAATAAATATAGACCACCCTCAGACAAAGGGAAATCACTAGAACACATAAACACCTCACTTTACAGAGAATACAATAAATATAGACCACCCTCAGACAAAGGGGAATCACTAGAAATCTAAACACCTCACTTTACAGAGTATGTAATAAATATAAACCACCCACAGACAAAGGGGAATCACTAGAACACCTAAACACCCCACTTTACAGAGTATACAATAAACATAGACCACCTTCAGACAAAGAGGAATCACTAGAACACCTAAACACCTCACTTTACAGAGTATACAATCAATATAGACCACCCTCAGACAAAGGGGAATCACTAGAACACCTAAACACCTCACTTTACAGAGCATAAAATAAACATAGACCACCCTCAGACAAAGGGGAATCACTAGAACACCTAAACACCTCACTTTACAGAGTATACAATACATATAGACAACCCTCAGACAAAGGGGAATCACTAGAACACCTAAATACCTCACTTTACAGAGTATACAATAAATATAGACCACCCTCAGACAAAGGGGAATCACTAGAACACCTAAACACCTCACTTTACAGAGTATACAATAAACATAGACCACCTTCAGACAAAGGGGAATCACTAGAACACCTAAACACCTCACTTTACAGAGAATACAATAAATATAGACCACCCTCAGACAAAGGGAAATCACTAGAACACATAAACACCTCACTTTACAGAGAATACAATAAATATAGACCACCCTCAAACAAAGGGGAATCACTAGAAATCTAAACACCTCACTTTACAGAGTATGTAATAAATATAAACCACCCACAGACAAAGGGGAATCACTAGAACACCTAAACACCCCACTTTACAGAGTATACAATAAACATAGACCACCTTCAGACAAAGGGGAATCACTAGAACACCTAAACACCTCACTTTACAGAGTATACAATAAATATAGACCACCCTCAGACAAAGGGGAATCACTAGAACACCTAAACACCTCACTTTACAGAGTATGTAATAAATATAGACCACCCTCAGACAAAGGGGAATCACTAGAACACCTAAACACCTCACTTTACAGAGAATAAAATAAATATAGACCACCCTCAGACAAAGGGGAATCACTAGAACACCTAAACACCTCACTTTACAGAGAATACAATAAATATAGACCACCCTCAGAAAAAGGGAAATCACTAGAAATCTAAACACCTCACTTTACAGAGTATGTAATAAATATAAACCACCCTCAGACAAAGGGGAATCATAGAACACCTAAACACCTCACTTTACAGAGTATGTAATAAATATAGACCACCCTCAGACAAAGGGGAATCACTAGAACACCTAAACACCTCACTTTACAGAATATACAATAAATATAGACCACCCACAGACAAAGGGGAATCACTAGAACACCTAAACACCCCACTTTACAGAGTATGTAATAAATATAAACCACCCTCAGACAAAGGGGAATCACTAGAACACCTAAACACCCCACTTTACAGAGTATGTAATAAATATAGACCACCCTCAGACAAAGGGGAATCACTAGAACATCTAAACACCTCACTTTACGGAGCATAAAATAAACATAGACCACCATCAGACAAAGGGGAATCAGTAGAACACCTAAACACCTCACTTTACAGAGTATGTAATACATATACACCACCCTCAGACAAAGGGGAATCACTAGAATACCTAAACACCCCACTTTACAGAGTAGGTAATAAACATAGACCACCCTCAGACAAAGGGGAATCACTAGAACACCTAAACACCTCACTTTACAGAGCAGACAATGCATATAGACCACCCTCAGACAAAGGGGAATCACTAGAACACCTAAACACCTCACTTTACAGAGCAGAAAATAAACATAGACCACCCTCAGACAAAGGGGAATCACTAGAACACCTAAACACCTCACTTTACAGAGTATGTAATAAACATAGACCACCCTCATACAAAGGGGAATCACTAGAACACCTAAACACCTCACTTTACAGAGTATGTAATAAATATAGACCACCCTCATACAAAGGGGAATCACTAGAACACCTAAACACCTCACTTTACAGAGTATGTAATAAATATAGACCACCTTCAGACAAAGGGGAATCAATAGAACACATACACACCTCACTTTACAGAGTATGTAATAAATATTGACCACCCTCAGACAAAGGGGAATCACTAAAACACCTAAACACCTCACTTTACAGAGTATGTAATAAATATAGACCACCTTCAGACAAAGGGGAAACACTAGAACACCTAAACACCACACTTTACAGAGTATGTAATAAATATAGACCACTTCAGACAAAGGGGAATCAATAGAACACATACACACCTCACTTTACAGAGCATACAATAAATATAGACCACCATCAGACAAAGGGGAATCACTAGAACACCTAAACACCTCACTTTACAGAGTATACAATAAATATAGACCACCCTCAGACAAAGGGGAAACACTAGAACACCTAAACACCTCACTTTACAGAGTATGTAGTAAATATAGACCACCTTCAGACAAAGGGGAACCAATAGAACACCTAAACACCTCACTTTACAGAGCATACAATAAATATAGACCACCCTCAGACAAAGGGGAATCACTAGAACACCTAAACACCTCACTTTACAGAGCATACAATACATATAGACCACCCTCAGACAAAGGGGAATCACTAGAACACCTAAACACCTCACTTTACAGAGTATGTAATAAATATAGACCACCTTCAGACAAAGGGGAATCAATAGAACACATACACACCTCACTTTACAGAGTATGTAATAAATATTGACCACCCTCAGACAAAGGGGAATCACTAAAACACCTAAACACCTCACTTTACAGAGTATGTAATAAATATAGACCACCTTCAGACAAAGGGGAAACACTAGAACACCTAAACACCACACTTTACAGAGTATGTAATAAATATAGACCACTTCAGACAAAGGGGAATCAATAGAACACATACACACCTCACTTTACAGAGCATACAATAAATATAGACCACCCTCAGACAAAGGGGAATCACTAGAACACCTAAACACCTCACTTTACAGAGTATACAATAAATATAGACTCCCTCAGACAAAGGGGAAACACTAGAACACCTAAACACCTCACTTTACAGAGTATGTAGTAAATATAGACCACCTTCAGACAAAGGGGAACCAATAGAACACCTAAACACCTCACTTTACAGAGCATACAATAAATATAGACCACCCTCAGACAAAGGGGAATCACTAGAACACCTAAACACCTCACTTTACAGAGCATACAATACATATAGACCACCCTCAGACAAAGGGGAATCACTAGAACACCTAAACACCTCACATTACAGAGCAGACAATGCATATAGACCACCCTCAGACAAAGGGGAATCACTAGAACACCTAAACACCTCACTTTACAGAGCAGAAAATAAACATAGACCACCCTCAGACAAAGGGGAATCACTAGAACACCTAAACACCTCACTTTACAGAGTATGTAATAAACATAGACCACCCTCATACAAAGGGGAATCACTAGAACACCTAAACACCTCACTTTACAGAGTATGTAATAAATAAAGACCACCTTCAGACAAAGGGGAATCAATAGAACACATACACCCCTCACTTTACAGAGTATGTAATAAATATAGACCACCCTCAGACAAAGGGGAATCACTAGAACACCTAAACACCTCACTTTACAGAGCATAAAATAAATATAGACCACCCTCAGACAAAGGGGAATCACTAGAACACCTAAACACCTCACTTTACAGAGTATACAATACATATAGACCACCCTCAGACAAAGGGGAATCACTAGAACACCTAAACACCTCACTTTACAGAGTATACAATAAATATAGACCACCCTCAGACAAAGGGGAATCACTAGAACACCTAAACACCTCACTTTACAGAGTATACAATAAACATAGACCACCTTCAGACAAAGGGGAATCACTAGAACACCTAAACACCTCACTTTACAGAGAATACAATAAATATAGACCACCCTCAGACAAAGGGAAATCACTAGAACACATAAACACCTCACTTTACAGAGAATACAATAAATATAGACCACCCTCAGACAAAGGGGAATCACTAGAAATCTAAACACCTCACTTTACAGAGTATGTAATAAATATAAACCACCCACAGACAAAGGGGAATCACTAGAACACCTAAACACCCCACTTTACAGAGTATACAATAAACATAGACCACCTTCAGACAAAGAGGAATCACTAGAACACCTAAACACCTCACTTTACAGAGTATACAATCAATATAGACCACCCTCAGACAAAGGGGAATCACTAGAACACCTAAACACCTCACTTTACAGAGCATAAAATAAACATAGACCACCCTCAGACAAAGGGGAATCACTAGAACACCTAAACACCTCACTTTACAGAGTATACAATACATATAGACAACCCTCAGACAAAGGGGAATCACTAGAACACCTAAATACCTCACTTTACAGAGTATACAATAAATATAGACCACCCTCAGACAAAGGGGAATCACTAGAACACCTAAACACCTCACTTTACAGAGTATACAATAAACATAGACCACCTTCAGACAAAGGGGAATCACTAGAACACCTAAACACCTCACTTTACAGAGAATACAATAAATATAGACCACCCTCAGACAAAGGGAAATCACTAGAACACATAAACACCTCACTTTACAGAGAATACAATAAATATAGACCACCCTCAAACAAAGGGGAATCACTAGAAATCTAAACACCTCACTTTACAGAGTATGTAATAAATATAAACCACCCACAGACAAAGGGGAATCACTAGAACACCTAAACACCCCACTTTACAGAGTATACAATAAACATAGACCACCTTCAGACAAAGGGGAATCACTAGAACACCTAAACACCTCACTTTACAGAGTATACAATAAATATAGACCACCCTCAGACAAAGGGGAATCACTAGAACACCTAAACACCTCACTTTACAGAGTATGTAATAAATATAGACCACCCTCAGACAAAGGGGAATCACTAGAACACCTAAACACCTCACTTTACAGAGAATAAAATAAATATAGACCACCCTCAGACAAAGGGGAATCACTAGAACACCTAAACACCTCACTTTACAGAGAATACAATAAATAT
Source organism: Bathymodiolus brooksi (assembly GCA_963680875.1). Taxonomy (NCBI): domain Eukaryota; kingdom Metazoa; phylum Mollusca; class Bivalvia; order Mytilida; family Modiolidae; genus Bathymodiolus; species Bathymodiolus brooksi. The sequence continues at coordinate 6,254,920 of OY804580.1, read as the reverse complement.
AGACCACCCTCAGAAAAAGGGAAATCACTAGAAATCTAAACACCTCACTTTACAGAGTATGTAATAAATATAAACCACCCTCAGACAAAGGGGAATCATAGAACACCTAAACACCTCACTTTACAGAGTATGTAATAAATATAGACCACCCTCAGACAAAGGGGAATCACTAGAACACCTAAACACCTCACTTTACAGAATATACAATAAATATAGACCACCCACAGACAAAGGGGAATCACTAGAACACCTAAACACCCCACTTTACAGAGTATGTAATAAATATAAACCACCCTCAGACAAAGGGGAATCACTAGAACACCTAAACACCCCACTTTACAGAGTATGTAATAAATATAGACCACCCTCAGACAAAGGGGAATCACTAGAACATCTAAACACCTCACTTTACGGAGCATAAAATAAACATAGACCACCATCAGACAAAGGGGAATCAGTAGAACACCTAAACACCTCACTTTACAGAGTATGTAATACATATACACCACCCTCAGACAAAGGGGAATCACTAGAATACCTAAACACCCCACTTTACAGAGTAGGTAATAAACATAGACCACCCTCAGACAAAGGGGAATCACTAGAACACCTAAACACCTCACTTTACAGAGCAGACAATGCATATAGACCACCCTCAGACAAAGGGGAATCACTAGAACACCTAAACACCTCACTTTACAGAGCAGAAAATAAACATAGACCACCCTCAGACAAAGGGGAATCACTAGAACACCTAAACACCTCACTTTACAGAGTATGTAATAAACATAGACCACCCTCATACAAAGGGGAATCACTAGAACACCTAAACACCTCACTTTACAGAGTATGTAATAAATATAGACCACCCTCATACAAAGGGGAATCACTAGAACACCTAAACACCTCACTTTACAGAGTATGTAATAAATATAGACCACCTTCAGACAAAGGGGAATCAATAGAACACATACACACCTCACTTTACAGAGTATGTAATAAATATTGACCACCCTCAGACAAAGGGGAATCACTAAAACACCTAAACACCTCACTTTACAGAGTATGTAATAAATATAGACCACCTTCAGACAAAGGGGAAACACTAGAACACCTAAACACCACACTTTACAGAGTATGTAATAAATATAGACCACTTCAGACAAAGGGGAATCAATAGAACACATACACACCTCACTTTACAGAGCATACAATAAATATAGACCACCATCAGACAAAGGGGAATCACTAGAACACCTAAACACCTCACTTTACAGAGTATACAATAAATATAGACCACCCTCAGACAAAGGGGAAACACTAGAACACCTAAACACCTCACTTTACAGAGTATGTAGTAAATATAGACCACCTTCAGACAAAGGGGAACCAATAGAACACCTAAACACCTCACTTTACAGAGCATACAATAAATATAGACCACCCTCAGACAAAGGGGAATCACTAGAACACCTAAACACCTCACTTTACAGAGCATACAATACATATAGACCACCCTCAGACAAAGGGGAATCACTAGAACACCTAAACACCTCACTTTACAGAGTATGTAATAAATATAGACCACCTTCAGACAAAGGGGAATCAATAGAACACATACACACCTCACTTTACAGAGTATGTAATAAATATTGACCACCCTCAGACAAAGGGGAATCACTAAAACACCTAAACACCTCACTTTACAGAGTATGTAATAAATATAGACCACCTTCAGACAAAGGGGAAACACTAGAACACCTAAACACCACACTTTACAGAGTATGTAATAAATATAGACCACTTCAGACAAAGGGGAATCAATAGAACACATACACACCTCACTTTACAGAGCATACAATAAATATAGACCACCCTCAGACAAAGGGGAATCACTAGAACACCTAAACACCTCACTTTACAGAGTATACAATAAATATAGACTCCCTCAGACAAAGGGGAAACACTAGAACACCTAAACACCTCACTTTACAGAGTATGTAGTAAATATAGACCACCTTCAGACAAAGGGGAACCAATAGAACACCTAAACACCTCACTTTACAGAGCATACAATAAATATAGACCACCCTCAGACAAAGGGGAATCACTAGAACACCTAAACACCTCACTTTACAGAGCATACAATACATATAGACCACCCTCAGACAAAGGGGAATCACTAGAACACCTAAACATCTCACTTTACAGAGCATACAATAAATATAGACCACCCTCAGACAAAGAGGAATCACTAGAACACCTAAACACCTCACTTTACAGAATATACAATAAATATAGACCACCCACAGACAAAGGGAATCACTAGAACACCTAAACACCCCACTTTACAGAGTATGTAATAAATATAAACCACCCTCAGACAAAGGGGAATCACTAGAACACCTAAACACCCCACTTTACAGAGTATGTAATAAATATAGACCACCCTCAGACAAAGGGGAATCACTAGAACATCTAAACACCTCACTTTACGGAGCATAAAATAAACATAGACCACCATCAGACAAAGGGGAATCAGTAGAACACCTAAACACCTCACTTTACAGAGTATGTAATACATATACACCACCCTCAGACAAAGGGGAATCACTAGAATACCTAAACACCCCACTTTACAGAGTAGGTAATAAACATAGACCACCCTCAGACAAAGGGGAATCACTAGAACACCTAAACACCTCACTTTACAGAGCAGACAATGCATATAGACCACCCTCAGACAAAGGGGAATCACTAGAACACCTAAACACCTCACTTTACAGAGCAGAAAATAAACATAGACCACCCTCAGACAAAGGGGAATCACTAGAACACCTAAACACCTCACTTTACAGAGTATGTAATAAACATAGACCACCCTCATACAAAGGGGAATCACTAGAACACCTAAACACCTCACTTTACAGAGTATGTAATAAATATAGACCACCCTCATACAAAGGGGAATCACTAGAACACCTAAACACCTCACTTTACAGAGTATGTAATAAATATAGACCACCTTCAGACAAAGGGGAATCAATAGAACACATACACACCTCACTTTACAGAGTATGTAATAAATATTGACCACCCTCAGACAAAGGGGAATCACTAAAACACCTAAACACCTCACTTTACAGAGTATGTAATAAATATAGACCACCTTCAGACAAAGGGGAATCACTAAAACACCTAAACACCTCACTTTACAGAGTATACAATAAACATAGACCTCCCTCAGACAAAGGGGAAACACTAGAACACCTAAACACCACACTTTACAGAGTATGTAATAAATATAGACCACTTCAGACAAAGGGGAATCAATAGAACACATACACACCTCACTTTACAGAGCATACAATAAATATAGACCACCCGCAGACAAAGGGGAATCACTAGAACACCTAAACACCTCACTTTACAGAGTATACAATAAATATAGACCACCCTCAGACAAAGGGGAAACACTAGAACACCTAAACACCTCACTTTACAGAGTATGTAGTAAATATAGACCACCTTCAGACAAAGGGGAACCAATAGAACACCTAAACACCTCACTTTACAGAGCATACAATAAATATAGACCACCCTCAGACAAAGGGGAATCACTAGAACACCTAAACACCTCACTTTACAGAGCATACAATACATATAGACCACCCTCAGACAAAGGGGAATCACTAGAACACCTAAACACCTCACTTTACAGAGTATGTAATAAATATAGACCACCTTCAGACAAAGGGGAATCAATAGAACACATACACACCTCACTTTACAGAGTATGTAATAAATATTGACCACCCTCAGACAAAGGGGAATCACTAAAACACCTAAACACCTCACTTTACAGAGTATGTAATAAATATAGACCACCTTCAGACAAAGGGGAAACACTAGAACACCTAAACACCACACTTTACAGAGTATGTAATAAATACAGACCACTTCAGACAAAGGGGAATCAATAGAACACATACACACCTCACTTTACAGAGCATACAATAAATATAGACCACCCTCAGACAAAGGGGAATCACTAGAACACCTAAACACCTCACTTTACATAGTATACAATAAATATAGACTCCCTCAGACAAAGGGGAAACACTAGAACACCTAAACACCTCACTTTACAGAGTATGTAGTAAATATAGACCACCTTCAGACAAAGGGGAACCAATAGAACACCTAAACACCTCACTTTACAGAGCATACAATAAATATAGACCACCCTCAGACAAAGGGGAATCACTAGAACACCTAAACACCTCACTTTACAGAGCATACAATACATATAGACCACCCTCAGACAAAGGGGAATCACTAGAACACCAAAACATCTCACTTTACAGAGCATACAATAAATATAGACCACCCTCAGACAAAGAGGAATCACTAGAACACCTAAACACCTCACTTTACAGAGCATACAATACAAATAGACCATCCTCAGACAAAGGGGAATCACTAGAACACCTAAACACCTCACTTTACAGAGCATACAATAAAAATAGACCACCCTCAGACAAAGGGGAATCACTAGAATACCTAAACACCTCACTTTACAGAGTATACAATAAACATAGACCACCCTCAGACAAAGGGGAATCACTAGAACACCTAAACACCTCACTTTACAGAGCATACAATAAATATAGACCACCCTCAGACAAAGGGGAATCACTAGAACACCTAAACACCTCACTTTACAGAGTATGTAGTAAATATAGACCACCTTCAGACAAAGGGGAACCAATAGAACACCTAAACACCTCACTTTACAGAGCATACAATAAATATAGACCATCCTCAGACAAAGGGGAATCACTAGAACACCTAAACACCTCACTTTACAGAGCATACAATACATATAGACCACCCTCAGACAAAGGGGAATCACTAGAACACCTAAATATCTCACTTTACAGAGCATACAATAAATATAGACCACCCTCAGACAAAGGGGAATCACTAGAACACCTAAACACCTCACTTTACAGGGCATACAATAAACATAGACCACCCTCAGACAAAGGGGAATCACTAGAACACCTAAACACCTCACTTTACAGAGTATACAATAAATATAGATCACCCTCAGACAAAGAGGAATCACTAGAACACCTAAACACCTCACTTTACAGAGTATGTAATAAATATAGACCAACCTCAAACAAAGGGGAATCATAGAACACCTAAACACCTCACTTTACAGAGTATACAATACATATAGACCACCCTCAGACAAAGGGGAATCACTAGAACACCTAAACACCTCACTTTACAGAGAATACAATAAACATAGACCACCCTCAGACAAAGGGGAATCACTAGAACACCTAAACACCTCACTTTACAGAGTATACAATAAATATAGATCACCCTCAGACAAAGAGGAATCACTAGAACACCTAAACACCTCCCTTTACAGAGTATGTAATAAATATAGACCAACCTCAAACAAAGGGGAATCATAGAACACCTAAACACCTCACTTTACAGAGTATACAATACATATAGACCACCCTCAGACAAAGGGGAATCACTAAAACACCTAAACACCTCACTTTACAGAGTATGTAATAAATATAGACCACCCTCAGACAAAGGGGAATCACTAGAACACCTAAACACCACACTTTACAGAGTATGTAATACATATAGACCAACCTCAGACAAAGGGGAATCACTAGAACACCTAAACACCTCACTTTACAGAGCATAAAATAAACATAGACCACCCTCAGACAAAGGGGAATCACTAGAACACCAAAACAGCTCACTTTAAAGAGCATCCAATAAACATAGACCACCCTCAGACAAAGGGGAATCACTAGAACACCTAAACACCTCACTTTACAGACTATGTAATAAAAATAGACCACCACCAGACAAAGGGGAATCACTAGAACACCTAAACACCTCACTTTAAAGAGTATACAATAAATATAGACCACCCTCAGACAATGAGGAATCACTAGAACACCTAAACACCTCACTTTACAGAGTATGTAATAAATATAGACCAACCTCAGACAAAGGGGAATCATAGAACACATAAACACCTCACTTTACAGAGTATACATTACATATAGACCACCCTCAGACAAAGGGGAATCACTAGAACACCTAAACACCTCACTTTAAAGAATATGTAATAAATATAGACCACCCTCAGACAAAGGGGAATCATAGAACACCTAAACACCTCACTTTACAGAGTATGTAATAAATATAGACCACCATCAGACAAAGGGGAATCACTAGAACACCTAAACACCTCACTTTACAGAATATGTAATAAATATAGACCACCATCAGACAAAGGGGAATCACTAAAACACCTAAACACCTCACTTTACAGAGTATACAATAAACAGAGACCACCCTCAGACAAAGGGGAATCACTAGAACACCTAAACACCTCACTTTACAGAGTATGTAATAAACATAGACCACCATCAGACAAAGGGGAATCACTAGAACACCTAAACACCTCACTTTACAGAGTATGTAATAAAAATAGACCACCACCAGACAAAGGGGAATTACTAGAACACCTAAACACCTCACTTTACAGAGTATACAATAAATATAGATCACCCTCAGACAAAGAGGAATCACTAGAACACCTAAATACCTCACTTTACAGAGTATACAATAAACATAGACCACCCTCAGACAAAGGGGAATCACTAGAACACCTAAACACCTCACTTTACAGAGTATGTAATAAATATAGACCACCATCAGACAAAGGGGAATCACTAGAACACCTAAACACCTCACTTTACAGAGTATGTAATAAATGTAGACCACCTTCAGACAAAGGGGAATCAATAGAACACCTACACACCTCACTTTACAGAGTATACAATAAATATAGATCACCCTCAGACAAAGAGGAATCACTAGAACACCTAAACACCTCACTTTACAGAGTATGTAATAAATATAGACCAACCTCAAACAAAGGGGAATCATAGAACACCTAAACACCTCACTTTACAGAGTATACAATACATATAGACCACCCTCAGACAAAGGGGAATCACTAGAACACCTAAACACCTCACTTTACAGAGAATACAATAAACATAGACCACCCTCAGACAAAGGGGAATCACTAGAACACCTAAACACCTCACTTTACAGAGTATACAATAAATATAGATCACCCTCAGACAAAGAGGAATCACTAGAACACCTAAACACCTCCCTTTACAGAGTATGTAATAAATATAGACCAACCTCAAACAAAGGGGAATCATAGAACACCTAAACACCTCACTTTACAGAGTATACAATACATATAGACCACCCTCAGACAAAGGGGAATCACTAAAACACCTAAACACCTCACTTTACAGAGTATGTAATAAATATAGACCACCCTCAGACAAAGGGGAATCACTAGAACACCTAAACACCACACTTTACAGAGTATGTAATACATATAGACCAACCTCAGACAAAGGGGAATCACTAGAACACCTAAACACCTCACTTTACAGAGCATAAAATAAACATAGACCACCCTCAGACAAAGGGGAATCACTAGAACACCAAAACAGCTCACTTTAAAGAGCATCCAATAAACATAGACCACCCTCAGACAAAGGGGAATCACTAGAACACCTAAACACCTCACTTTACAGACTATGTAATAAAAATAGACCACCACCAGACAAAGGGGAATCACTAGAACACCTAAACACCTCACTTTAAAGAGTATACAATAAATATAGACCACCCTCAGACAATGAGGAATCACTAGAACACCTAAACACCTCACTTTACAGAGTATGTAATAAATATAGACCAACCTCAGACAAAGAGGAATCATAGAACACATAAACACCTCACTTTACAGAGTATACATTACATATAGACCACCCTCAGACAAAGGGGAATCACTAGAACACCTAAACACCTCACTTTAAAGAATATGTAATAAATATAGACCACCCTCAGACAAAGGGGAATCATAGAACACCTAAACACCTCACTTTACAGAGTATGTAATAAATATAGACCACCATCAGACAAAGGGGAATCACTAGAACACCTAAACACCTCACTTTACAGAATATGTAATAAATATAGACCACCATCAGACAAAGGGGAATCACTAAAACACCTAAACACCTCACTTTACAAAGTATACAATAAACAGAGACCACCCTCAGACAAAGGGGAATCACTAGAACACCTAAACACCTCACTTTACAGAGTATGTAATAAACATAGACCACCATCAGACAAAGGGGAATCACTAGAACACCTAAACACCTCACTTTACAGAGTATGTAATAAAAATAGACCACCACCAGACAAAGGGGAATTACTAGAACACCTAAACACCTCACTTTACAGAGTATACAATAAATATAGATCACCCTCAGACAAAGAGGAATCACTAGAACACCTAAATACCTCACTTTACAGAGTATACAATAAACATAGACCACCCTCAGACAAAGGGGAATCACTAGAACACCAAAACACCTCACTTTACAGAGTATGTAATAAATATAGACCACCATCAGACAAAGGGGAATCACTAGAACACCTAAACACCTCACTTTACAGAGTATGTAATAAATGTAGACCACCTTCAGACAAAGGGGAATCAATAGAACACCTACACACCTCACTTTACAGAGCATACAATAAATATAGACCACCCTCATACAAAGAGGAATCACTAGAACACCTAAACACCTCACTTTACAGAGTATGTAATAAACATAGACCACCCTCAGACAAAGGGGAATCACTAGAACACCTAAACACCACACTTCACAGAGTATACAATAAACATAGACCACCCTCAGACAAAGGGGAATCACTAGAACACCTAAACACCTCATTTTACAGAGCATACAATATATATAGACCACCCTCAGACAAAGGGGAATCACTAGAACACCTAAACACCTCACTTTACAGAGCATAAAATAAACATAGACCACCCTCAGACAAAGGGGAATCACTAGAACACCTAAACACCTCACTTTACAGAGCATACAATAAATATAGACCACCCTCAGACAAAGGGGAATCACTAGAACACCTAAACACCTCACTTTACAGAGTATGTAATAAATATAGACCACCCTCAAACAAAGGGGAATCACTAGAACACCTAAACACCTCACTTTACAGAGTATACAATAAACATAAACCACCCTCAGACAAAGGGGAACCACTAGAACACCTAAACACCTCACTTTACAGAGTATGTAATAAATATAGACCACCCTCAAACAAAGGGGAATCACTAGAACACCTAAACACCTCACTTTACAGAGTATACAATAAATATAGACCACCCTCAGACAAAGGGGTATCACTAAAACACCTAAACACCTCACTTTACAGAGTGTGTAATAAATATAGACCACCCTCAGAAAAAGGGGAATCACTAGAACACATAAACATCTCACTTTACAGAGTATGTAATAAACATAGAACACCCTCAGACAAAGGGGAATCACTAGAACACCTAAACACCTCACTTTACATAGCGTACAATAAACATAGACCACCCTCAGACAAAGGGGAATCACTAGAACACCTAAACACCTCACTTTACAGAGTATACAATACATATAGACCACCCTCAGACAAAGGGGAATCACTAGCACACCTAAACACCTCACTTTACAGAGCATACAATAAACATAGACCACCCTCAGACAAAGGGGAATCACTAGAACACCTAAACACCTCACTTTACAGAGCATACAATAAATATAGACTGCCCTCAGACAAAGGGGAATCACTAGAACACCTAAACACCTGACTTTACAGAGTATACAATAAATATAGACCACCCTCAGACAAAGAGGAATCACTAGCACACCTAAACACCTCACTTTACAGAGCATACAATAAACATAGACCACCCTCAGAAAAGGGAATCACTAGAACACCTAAACACCTCACTTTACAGAGCATACAATAAATATAGACCACCCTCAGACAAAGGGGAATCACTAGAACACCTAAACACCTCACTTTACAGAGTATACAATAAATATAGATCACCCTCAGACAAAGAGGAATCACTAGAACACCTAAACACCTCACTTTACAGAGTATGTAGTAAATATAGACCACCTTCAGACAAAGGGGAACCAATAGAACACCTAAACACCTCACTTTACAGAGCATACAATAAATATAGACCACCCTCAGACAAAGGGGAATCACTAGAACACCTAAACACCTCACTTTACAGAGCATACAATACATATAGACCACCCTCAGACAAAGGGGAATCACTAGAACACCTAAACATCTCACTTTACAGAGCATACAATAAATATAGACCACCCTCAGACAAAGGGGAATCACTAGAACACCTAAACACCTCACTTTACAGAGTATACAATAAATATAGATCACCCTCAGACAAAGAGGAATCACTAGAACACCTAAACACCTCACTTTACAGAGTATGTAGTAAATATAGACCACCTTCAGACAAAGGGGAACCAATAGAACACCTAAACACCTCACTTTACAGAGCATACAATACATATAGACCACCCTCAGACAAAGGGGAATCACTAGAACACCTAAACACCTCACTTTACAGAATATGTAATAAATATAGACCACCCTCAGACAAAGGGGAATCACTAGAACACCTAAACACCTCACTTTACAGAATATGTAATAAATATAGACCACCCTCAGACAAAGGGGAATCATAGAACACCTAAACACCTCACTTTACAGAGTATGTAATAAATATAGACCACCATCAGACAAAGGGGAATCACTAGAACACCTAAACACCTCACTTTACAGAATATGTAATAAATATAGACCACCATCAGACAAAGGGGAATCACGAAAACACCTAAACACCTCACTTTACAGAGTATACAATAAACAGAGACCACCCTCAGACAAAGGGGAATCACTAGAACACCTAAACACCTCACTTTACAGAGTATGTAATAAACATAGACCACCATCAGACAAAGGGGAATCACTAGAACACCTAAACACCTCACTTTACAGAGTATGTAATAAAAATAGACCACCACCAGACAAAGGGGAATTACTAGAACACCTAAACACCTCACTTTACAGAGTATACAATAAATATAGATCACCCTCAGACAAAGAGGAATCACTAGAACACCTAAATACCTCACTTTACAGAGTATACAATAAACATAGACCACCCTCAGACAAAGGGGAATCACTAGAACACCTAAACACCTCACTTTACAGAGTATGTAATAAATATAGACCACCCTCATACAAAGGGGAATCACTAGAACACATAAACACCTCACTTTACAGAGTATGTAATAAATGTAGACCACCTTCAGACAAAGGGGAATCAATAGAACACCTACACACCTCACTTTACAGAGCATACAATAAATATAGACCACCCTCATACAAAAGGGAATCACTAGAACACCTAAACACCTCACTTTACAGAGTATGTAATAAACATAGACCACCCTCAGACAAAGGGGAATCACTAGAACACCTAAACACCACACTTCACAGAGTATACAATAAACATAGACCACCCTCAGACAAAGGGGAATCACTAGAACACCTAAACACCTCATTTTACAGAGCATACAATATATATAGACCACCCTCAGACAAAGGGGAATCACTAGAACACCTAAACACCTCACTTTACAGAGTATGTAATAAATATAGACCACCCTCAGACAAAGGGGAATCACTAGAACACCTAAACACCTCACTTTACAGAGCATAAAATAAACATAGACCACCCTCAGACAAAGGGGAATCACTAGAACACCTAAACACCTCACTTTACAGAGTATACAATAAATATAGACCACCCTCAGACAAAGGGGAATCACTAGAACACCTAAACACCTCACTTTACAGAGCATACAATAAATATAGACCACCCTCAAACAAAGGGGAATCACTAGAACACCTAAACACCTCACTTTACAGAGTATACAATAAATATAGACCACCCTCAGACAAAGGGGTATCACTAGAACACCTAAACACCTCACTTTACAGAGTGTGTAATAAATATAGACCACCCTCAGACAAAGGGGAATCACTAGAACACATAAACATCTCACTTTACAGAGTATTTAATAAACATAGACCACCCTCAGACAAAGGGGAATCACTAGAACACCTAAACACCTCACTTTACATAGCGTACAATAAACATAGACCACCCTCAGACAAAGGGGAATCACTAGAACACCTAAACACCTCACTTTACAGAGTATACAATACATATAGACCACCCTCAGACAAAGGGGAATCACTACCACACCTAAACACCTCACTTTACAGAGCATACAATAAACATAGACCACCCTCAGACAAAGGGGAATCACTAGAACACCTAAACACCTGACTTTACAGAGCATACAATAAATATAGACCACCCTCAGACAAAGGGGAATCACTAGAACACCTAAACACCTGACTTTACAGAGTATACAATAAATATAGACCACCCTCAGACAAAGAGGAATCACTAGAACACCTAAACACCTCACTTTACAGAGCATACAATAAATATAGACCACCCTCAGACAAAGGGGAATCACTAGAACACCTAAACACCTCACTTTACAGAGTATACAATAAATATAGACCACCCTCAGACAAAGGGGAATCACTAGCACACCTAAACACCTCACTTTACAGAGCATACAATAAACATAGACCACCATCAGAAAAGGGAATCACTAGAACACCTAAACACCTCACTTTACAGAGCATACAATAAATATAGACCACCCTCAGACAAAGGGGAATCACTAGAACACCTAAACACCTCACTTTACAGAGTATACAATAAATATAGATCACCCTCAGACAAAGAGGAATCACTAGAACACCTAAACACCTCACTTTACAGAGTATGTAATAAATATAGACCAACCTCAAACAAAGGGGAATCACTAGAACACCTAAACACCTCACTTTACAGAGTATACAATAAATATAGACCACCCTCAGACAAAGGGGTATCACTAGAACACCTAAACACCTCACTTTACAGAGTGTGTAATAAATATAGACCACCCTCAGACAAAGGGGAATCACTAGAACACATAAACATCTCACTTTACAGAGTATGTAATAAACATAGACCACCCTCAGACAAAGGGGAATCACTAGAACACCTAAACACCTCACTTTACAGAGTATACAATAAACAGAGACCACCCTCAGACAAAGGGTAATCCTTAGAACACCTAAACACCTCACTTTACAGAGTATGTAATAAATATAGACCACCCTCAGACAAAGGGGAATCACTAAAACACCTAAACACCTCACTTTACAGAGTATGTAATAAATATAGACCACCCTCAGACAAAGGGGAATCACTAGAACACCTAAACACCCCACTTTACAGAGTATGTAATAAATATAGACCACCCTCAGACAAAGGGGAATCACTAGAACACCTAAACACCTCACTTTACAGAGCAATAAAACAAACACATTTATCTGGCTTAGTGGTGATTTTAATGTTGGTCACATTGACTGCGATATCCCAGCAGCTATACCTAGTAAACCTGTGTTTTTATTGTACCCACTTTAAATAAAACTGTTTGAACTTGAACCACTGTCTATAATATGAATAGTAGTAAATAAAACTGTTTGAACTTGAACCACTGTCTATAATATGAATAGTAGTAAATAAAACTGTTTGAACTTGAACCACTGTCTATAATATGAATAGTAGTAAATAAAACTGTTTGAACTTGAACCACTGTCTATAATATGAATAGTAGTAAATAAAACTGTTTGAACTTGAACCACTGTCTATAATATGAATAGTAGTAAATAAAACTGTTTGAACTTGAACCACTGTCTATAATATGAATAGTAGTAAATAAAACTGTTTGAACTTGAACCACTGTCTATAATATGAATAGTAGTAAATAAAACTGTTTGAACTTGAACCACTGTCTATAATATGAATAGTAGTAAATAAAACTGTTTGAACTTGAACCACTGTCTATAATATGAATAGTAGTAAATACAACTGTTTGAACTTGAACCACTGTCTATAATATGAATAGTGGTAAATAAAACTGTTTGAACTTGAACCACTGTCTATAATATGAATAGTAGTAAATAAAACTGTTTGAACTTGAACCACTGTCTATAATATGAATAGTAGTAAATAAAACTGTTTGAACTTGAACCACTGTCTATAATATGAATAGTAGTAAATAAAACTGTTTGAACTTGAACCACTGTCTATAATATGAATAGTAGTAAATAAAACTGTTTGAACTTGAACCACTGTCTATAATATGAATAGTAGTAAATAAAACTGTTTGAACTTGAACCACTGTCTATAATATGAATAGTAGTAAATAAAACAAAGATATAGCCAAGCTTATTTGTTCCATTATCCATCAAAACCGCTGTCTACATTGTCATCCGCATCATTTGGTTCATTTTCTGCATAATTCTGCAATGGATAAAATATAAATTAAGAAAATTAGATTATTCAAGGAAAGCTATACACTAACGTTCAATTCAATAGAATCCAGCATATAGGTTTATCAGATTGAAATTCACAATATTTAAGGAATATTTTCAATTTATGAACAGGTTATACGATATAACCTGGTTAGGGGCAATTACACTTAATAAATCTCGAGGCAGTATATGAAAAGCGTAAACCTTTCCAAACCAGGTTATACAGGAATATTTTTAATTGATGAACAGGTTATATGATATAACCTGTTTTGGGGCAGTTACACTTAATTAACCTCAAGGCGGTTTATGAAAAGTGTAAACTTTACCAAACCAAGTTATACAAGTATAACCTGTTCAAAAATTGAAAATATTCCTTATAATTTAATTGTTACAACAAAATTTAACGATTCCTCGATTTTAATTATGGTTATTTCATAGGACTATTTGAATTTTTCTGTGGCGAATGAATATGTTGGCAATGTCACAATAATAACCCTGGTTATCATGTTGCTCCAGGCAGATCAGCCAATCAGATTGCACATCAAATTAAATTACATTCTATTCAAAGATTAAGAACACACATATACTTGAATGATTAAGAACACACATATACCTGAATGATTAAGAACACACATATACTTGAATGATTAAGAACACACATATACTTGAATGATTAAGAACACACATATACTTGAATGATTAAGAACACACATATACTTGAATGATTAAGAACACACATATACTTGAATGATTAAGAACACACATATACTTGAATGATTAAGAGCACACATATACTTGAATGATTAAGAACACACATATACTTGAATGATTAAGAACACACATATACTTGAATGATTAAGAACACACATATACTTGAAGGATTAAGAACACACATATACTTGAATGATTAAGAACACACATATACTTGAAGGATTAAGAACACACATATACTTGAAGGATTAAGAACACACATATCCTTGAAGGATTAAGAACACACATATACTTGAAGGATTAAGAACACACATATACTTGAAGGATTTTTTTCTGGCATGTTTTGCAGCAAGTGCAAATTAACTGACAATTTATGTATTTTTGTGTACTAGTATATTGCAATGTCAAAACAAATGTCAAATCTTACTGAGAAAACACCAAACTTTATTCTTGGGGGTGGACCATGCCATTGGCATAGGACACATACAACAACAGTTCTTTTTTGCTTAATAAACCAAAGGACATGGATTTTTTTTTTCAATTGTCTTATACACGGGACGGCAACTAATTTCTTAAAGATATTTAATTTATTCATAGTATTTTCCATAGAAATTAAAGTTCACGTAGTCTTCTGACTCCAAAGTCTCCCAAGCAAACTCTGTTAGTGAGAACCCATTGCCTATTTGATATTCAATGTTTTGAAAGTACCAATTCAATAAACACTTTTTTCTTAAATGTGGGCATAGATTCCCCCTACTAGTTTGAACATTCACAGTTGCCATGGGAAGGGTAGCAGGGGTGTAGAAATATTGAAATGTTCTACTTGTCCTCGGCAAGTTATCTGAAAAAAGTTACTTGTCCAGAAAAAATCCTACTTGTCCTGTGTTTTATATAAACATTTGATACTTGCAACCAGAGTTGCTAAATTGAACTTGTTTATATTGTCTATTACATCATTACGTAAAATTTGAAATACAGTTTAAATAAAGTTAACACAAACATCCCTGCCTCAGTGATCACTGCCCAAATGAAGACCATTTTAAATTTGAACATGTACAATTCTGGTTATTTTTAGCTGCTTTCGGAACACCACTGACACGATCGTTTCCAATAAAAAAAAAAACCCACAAAATATTTATTTAATATTATAATTGTCAATATTTACGATATAATATCATTTGAGGAATTGTCTTTCCAGAGTACTTTAATCAGAAATTATTTTTATTTGTTGATCTTTACTTGTCCCCGGATGCAAGTTAGCCAGGAAAATCTACTTGTCCGGCAGGTTCTATGTATGAGTCGGACGAGTAGGACATGGCAATTCCACACCCCTGGCAGCGATTTTGAAACTTTTCAACCCTGAATGAACTTCTACACATCACAAGGATCATCCCGTGAAGTTTCATTATAATCTGATAAAAAAAAAAATTAACTTTCATGGTTACCATGGCAACAGCAGACATTTTGAAAATTCCAAACCCTAAATGCACAACTACATATCCCAAGGATCATTCCTGTGTAGTTTCAGTACAATCAATCAAAAAAATATTTTTTAACTTTCAATTTTTCAATGATTAATATCTTTAAAAACCACATTATTTAAAACCAATATCTACAAGCATAGAAAAGCCCACTGATGTGTGAAATTAGCACAAGTGATTAAGGAATTCAATGTGAATAATCAATTGAATATACTTGTTACTATTCTATAGGCTGATGCATCAAAGACTGGGATACTATAAGAGCAGATTGTAAAACTACTGAGAATGTTTTTAGAGCTAATGTGATATCTTCATACAAGAATATATCAGTATATAAATAACATATCTAAGATTCCACAACCAACTGCCAAATGAAATACTTCCTGTAGGACCAAATAAATTGTGTTAAAAAGACATGTTTATTAGTAAGTAAGGATATGGATGTAAATGAACATGAGAGACTATCAAACATTACACTTAGATACAAATTAAAGTAAAGGAACATGAGAGACTATCCAACATTACACTTAGATACAAATAAAGTAAAGGAACATGAGAGACTATCCAACATTACACTTAGATACAAATTAAAGTAAAGGAACATGAGAGACTATCCAACATTACACTTAGATACAAATTAAAGTAAAGGAACATGAGAGACTATCCAACATTACACTTAGATACAAATTAAAGTAAAGGAACATGAGAGACTATCCAACATTACACTTAGATACAAATTAAAGTAAAGGAACAGCTTTTTTATATATAAATTGTTGTTATTCATGTGTATTTGTATCAATAATATGACTTATTATGCTGATGTTTCATTAACAATAACATTTTTCTTTCTTCAGTTTTATGTGTTTTTCTTGAATATTCTAAATATGACACACTGAAGATTTGTTGAACCAATATAACAAATAGGCCATTTGCATACTGCTTGAATCTGTTGACTACTTTCCTGATTATCTTTGTCAAGTTATGTTCTATTCGGTTCAGTAGTTTCTGAGAAAAAGATGATGGTTTGGTTGGTTTATGGTGTTTAACATGACTTTCCACAATATTTAAGCTATATCGTGGCAGTCAGTTTTATTGGTGGAGGAAACCAGAGTACCCCGGAGAAAACCACAGATCTGCCACAAGTCACTGACAAACATTATCATATCATGTTGTTTCAAGTAAACATCGCCTGGGCGGGATTCGAACTCACAACCTTAGTGATGATAGGCACTGATTGCTTAGGTAATTATAAATTCAACTGCCACACTATCACGACCACTGGTGATCTAACAACAAACTGTACAATCGTAGAACCTACTTACAAATTCTTTAGGTTCCAGATCCTCTCCATATTGTATTGCATTGTCTATTTGCAATAATAAGTCATTAATACTTTCTTCTTCAGACATATCCAATGGTAAAAATTTCACTAAACTGTAATCTTCTATCTGAAAGTTTACAAAATATATTTGCATATTTTTGAGTACGGCTGGCATACATTTCTTATTATTAACTTCATATAGGTACAATTTTTGTGAATTTGTCTGATTTTGCTCTATGAGGTACAATGTATGTTACAAAAAACTCTTTTGTGCATTTATGATAAATATGAAATGCAATAATCGGAAATTGCACATATTTTTTAACAAACATTTCTATCTTTACGATAGTTTACCATAAAATTATACTACTTGACTTTTAAATTGAAATATTTCTACATGTACAATGAACTTGTACATGTTGAACTGTATCAGTGGTGTAATGGTTAGCATGCTTGCCTCAAGTGTGGTAGATCGCTTGTTTGAGTTCCGGTCGGGTCACACCAAAGACTATAAAATTGGTATTTGTTGCTTCTCCATTACGCATGCAGCATTGAAGAGAAAGGGCAAAGATTGGTTGGCTCGAAATTAGGATAATGTGTCTAAGTCGAGTGACATTTTATATCAACCCACAGACTGTTGTTTCAGCGTGCTAGCACTATACAGATCCAATTAAGTGCGTTGGTCTAGTACAAAGTGGACATCATCATCATTTCATTGATTGTAAATAGTTCTCGCCATGATATACATGTAGCTAAATAAAATTGTTCATTTGGCTTTAAACAACAGTCACTCACTCACTGGTATATGTTAAACAACAGTCACTCACTCACTGGTATATGTTAAACAACAATCACTCACTCACTGGTATATGTTAAACAACAGTCACTCACTCACTGGTATATGTTAAACAACAGTCACTCACGTGCACTCACTGGTATATGTTAAACAACAGTCACTCACTCACTCACTGGTATATGTTAAACAACAGTCACTCACTCACTGGTATATGTTAAACAACAGTCACTCACTCACTGGTATATGTTAAACAACAGTCACTCACTCACTGGTATATGTTAAACAACAATCACTCACTCACTGGTATATGTTAAACAACAGTCACTCACTCACTGGTATATGTTAAACAACAGTCACTCACTCACTGGTATATGTTAAACAACAATCACTCACTCACTGGTATATGCTAAACAACAGTCACTCACTCACTGGTATATGTTAAACAACAATCACTCACTCACTGGTATATATTAAACAACAGTCACTCACTCACTGGTATATCTTAACAACAATCACTCACTCACTGGTATATGTTAAACAACAGTCACTCACTCACTGGTATATGTTAAACAACAATCACTCACTCACTGGTATATGTTAAACAACAGTCACTCACTCACTGGTATATGCTAAACAACAATCACTCACTCACTGGTATTTATTAAATGACTATGAATTTTCTTAATTCTGATTGGTTTAGAAGGTTCATTGCTTCCTCTAACAGAACTACATGTCCACCGCGCAATTTTGCACGTGAGGTTAATAAATCTCATGTTGCAGTTAGTACGTACCCAAATATAGTAACAGGGGAAAACCAGTAGACTGATTAATATCGATAAATTTGATTGGCCGACATTTTGAATCTCAACCAATCAGAGGCGGTCTTGCTAACGAACTTCGGTAATTAGCATACGACTGTCAGTAAACAAAAATGAACGAAGCAGCTTCGTCAGTAGAACCAGAAGTTAAGACACGTTTTGATACAGTTGATGATGCAGCATTTGAAAGACCGCAAATACAATTTCCCCGTGTTCAATAATTGCTCTAACATTACCATAGACTACAACATAAATTAATTATACTTACCAATGTTCTTTAAAAATTATTTAAAAGTGTTATTGAAACTGTGATATTTTATTTGTTAAAATTTTGAAATTGTATTCGTTTTTTCTTAATAAATTTTATTGTTTTGAAATTGAAACATTAGAAATGTCAAGCTTTAAAACCTGGTGTTTGTTGGTTTGAAGCAGGTACATATAAAAAAGAATAAATGGAAATGTCTAAGAAACAGCAACAATTCACAATTTTCACCCCAAAATTACACTTAGAATGTGTCATTTAATAAAACAATTGATGACTTTTCATTTCGGTGGACACTGATTTATCACAGTGTCCACCTTATGAAAAGTCATTAATTGTATAATGTTAAACAACAATCACTCACTCGCTGGTATATGTTAAACAACAATCACTCACTCACTGGTATATGTTAAACAACAATCACTCACTCACTGGTATATGTTAAACAAGTCACTCACTCACTGGTATATGTTAAACAACAATCACTCACTCACTGGTATATGTTAAACAACAATCACTCACTCACTGGTATATGTTAAACAACAATCACTCACTCACTGGTATATGTTAAACAACAATCACTCACTCACTGGTATATGTTAAACAAGTCACTCACTCACTGGTATATGTTAAACAACAATCACTCACTCACTGGTATATGTTAAATAACAATCACTCACTCACTAGTATATGTTAAACAACAATCACTCAGTCTTTGAAATGAAAATTTGAATTTACTGGTTGGAATCATATTCTTGAATTTATTTTAATATAGTTCTAAATAAAATTAGAGGCTCAGTGGGCTGAGCCTGTGTCGCTCACCTTTCATTCTGCTTTGAGAAAACTTAATACAGAACCTTCCATACATGTAGATGATTCCTACCAAGTTTCAGTTCATATGGCTAAGCACTTTCAAAGGAGAAGATATTTTAGAAATCGACCAATCAGAAACAAGAATTGCATGTGGTGGCCATGTTTGCTAATCGATTGGGACGAATTAAGCAATCTTCACAGAGGACATTCCATAGATGCTTCCTACCAAGTTTCGGTGGTAGCCATGTTTGTTAACCGATCGGGACGAAATGAGCAATCTTCATAGAGAACATTCCATAGATGATTCCTACCAAGTTTCGGTGGTAGCCATGTTTGTTAACCGATTGGAATGAAATGAGCAATCTTCATAGAGGACATTCCATAGATGCTTCCTACCAAGTTTCGGTTCATTTGGCCAAGCAGTTTCAGAGGAGATTTTTAAAAATCGGCCAATCAGAAACAAGAATTGCCTGTGGCGGCCATGTTTGGTATTGGATCATAACAAAATGTGCACTCTTTAGAGAGGACCTTCCATAGATGCTTCCTACCAAGTTTCAGTTCATTTGGCTGAGGGTTTTCAGAGGAGAAGATTAAAATGTGAAAAGTAAACGGATGACAGAAGACGGACACCATATTGCCTTTGGCAAGGTTTGCTAAAAAAGAATATTAAAATGTGAATACCAGGGGTTAAAAAATCCACTGGTCCGAGGTCCGGGACCAGCGATTTGTGGGTTCGGACCTACCATTTTCTAATCATGTAAAGACCGACGGACCAGTTGAAACTGTCCAATTACGGACTTGAATTAATGGGTGGTTAAAAGTCCGAGTAACAGATGTTACTGCATAATTTTAATCCAACACTGATTGCCTCTTTTAATATTGTTAATATTGGATGACGTAATCTGAAATAATTCAAGATCGTTTTAGTGCATTACGAAGTGTGTTTTGCTCTGTATGAACCTGCGGTATTTAACGGAGCACACACACCCAAGATGGTTGTAATAGAATAGGTTAAGATCAGTTTTGCGCTTTACGGAAGCGGTAATTCTTTCGATACTAGTAATACTCAAGCGTATTAGTGAAGCAGTTCAAACATAAAAATGGCCTGAGTCATTGACCAGTTTGTTTTGTAATGTTAAACGAGCGGCTCGTGATACTGACAACAATAAATTACATAATGAAAAAACACCACAACCAACAAAAGGTCAAAGATACGATAGGCTAAAATAGAAGAGAATATTTTAAACATCGTGGAAGAAAAAAATTACCTGGATTGAGGCAAGTGGTAGGCTGATAAATCTGGCGATCTAATCTCGTTGAAATTAAACTTCCGAAGACATTTTCTGCTGTATCTCCAGAGATTAGACTTCCGAAGACATTTTCTGCTCTGTATCTTTGGAAGTCTAATCTCAACGAGATTACCGACGATCATGCAATTGAGAATTATGAAGTAAATATGTGGGGTAAATGCTGTAAAATATCCAGAATTTGCAACAACAACAAAAAAAACCAAAAAACAGTGCTTTATTAAAAGGTACAACTAATATGCGAAAATTAACTATTTGATAGCCCAAGACAAAATGAAAATTAGCATCTGATTGGATATTAAGTTGCCAACCTAAAATAGTCATTTTAAATAATATAATTATGTCACTCAGTTATTACTACCCGGGAGGGGGTAATTTATTTTGTGTTCAACAAATTTTATTTCCTCCATTCCGATATTCAGGACCAGTAGAACATTTTTCAGGATCAGTAGATTCCTGGTGCTCACTGGTCCTGGACCAGTGCACTTTTGGAAAAAAAATTAACCCCTGAATACCTACTTGTAATGCATAGAATAAACATGTTACATTATATCAGCATTAGTTAATTTCTAAGGGAGATAATGGCAAGAGTTATCTTTCTTTTAACAGAGGAGAAGATTTTTTAGAAATCAACAAATCAGAAACAAGAATTGCCTGTGGTGGCCATGTTTGTTACCCAATCGGGACAAAATGAGCAATCTTTATAGAGGACCTTCCATAGATACTTCCTACCAAGTTTCAGTTCATTTGGCCAAGCGGTTTCAGAGGAGAAGATTTTTAGAAATCAACCAATCAGAAACAAGAATTGCCTGTGGTGGCCATGTTTGTTAATGAATCGGGAGGAAATGAGCAATCTTTATAGAGGACCTGCCATAGATGCTTCCTACCATGTTTCGGTTCATTTGGCCAAGTGGTTTCAGAGGAGAAGATTTGTAAAAATCGGCCAATCAGAAACAAGAATTGCCTATGGTGGCCATGTTTGTTGATGTATCGGGACAAAATGAGCAATCTTTAGAAAGGACCTTCCACAGATGCTTCCTATCAATTTTCAGTTCATTTGGCTGAGGGGTATCAGAGGAGAAGATTAAAATGTGAAAAGTTAACTGACGATGGACGACAAGTCATGGCAAAAGCTCACTTTGCTAAAAAAAATTGATAAATGTACCGGTCTGAACAAAGTTTTACTGGTCTTGGGCCAAAGGACCCGGTGCTCATCGTGAGGACTGCAAACAGGAAGGGAAACTCAAATGTTTCATTAATTTATGATTTTTTTTTTACAAAATTATCATATTTATAACTTACTACTGAAACAATAGCAGAATTTAACTTCCTGAATTTACTACTGAATTTACTGTCATCAAATTCTTCATGTAACAGCACTGGTAATTCTGGTTCCAAATATCTAGTCAAAAAACATGTTGATAATGAAATACTGTTTCTGTTTCTGATATTTAATATCCAATTCAGTGAAATAAAGAAAACAAGCTAAGATTGTTATGTGATTAATAATAAATGTTGAAGGCCCTAAAAAGGTCAATCCTTTAAAGTGACATTTCACTTTTATATATAGGTATACATGTATGTATTGAATTTTTTAGTGGTCATGATCATATGGTACATTTTTTTTATTGTTGGATATTTTAGTGGTCATGATCGTATGGTAGTTGGATTTACAGCTACCTGTGCAATCAGTGCCCATCAGTGACATCACCACTAATGTTGTGAGTTCGAAGCCTACTCATGGAGAGGTGTACTCGATACAATATTATGTGATAATGTTTGTCAGTGATTTGCAGCGGTGGTTTTCTCCTGGTATTCCAGTTTACACCACCAATAAAAACTGACCACTACGATATACTTGAAATAATGTTGAAAATAGCGTTAAATACCATAACCCTAACCCTATTTAATTTTTTAAAACCACATCAGTGGTGTAATGGTTAGCATGCTGACCCTAGTTTTGTCAAACCAGACTATGAAATTAGTATTTGTTACTTTTTCTCTAAGCACGTAGCATAAGGGAGTTAGAGCAAAGACTTGTTTGGCTCAGATTCAGGATAATGTGTTTCTGTCTACCTGTGCACAGTTGTTTCAATGAGCTAGCACTATAAAAAATCCAACTAAGCATGTAGTTCAATTACAAAGCAGACATCATTATCATCTCATCCATGTCACTTGTTCTTGCCATTAACTCACTCACTTAATTTTTTAAGAGGTCAATGGTTAATTATTGTGAAAGGTCGTTTTTACTCATGCATTTTCACTTCCCTCGAGATCGGAAGATATCACTCAAAACATCCATAGTTCTAGATAATTAAAAACCCTTCTGGGGTCTCAAAATAAATTTCTGTAGCTTTGGTAAGTTTAATTTAGCTTAAACATATTTCATTTGCATAAAAGTTGCAAATGGGATTGGACACAAGTTATAACAACATTAGTGAAGTCCTTTCCCTAATTTGGTAAGTAACATATCAGTTCTTGATTGTATGTGTATTTAACACTCTTTCCAGCATTTTTTCAATTAAATCATGACTACTTGTTTAGTGGTGGAGGATGCTGGAGTTCCCTTCGTTAACTATTAGAGTAAGCACCAGAAAGTGAATCACATGAATCACAAGACTACTGCTCCCCTAGTAACAAATCAGAATGTCATGCATTGATTAATCATCAGTAAAACATGGATATTTCTACAATGTATTTGTTGATGTCAATCAGTGATTTTACTGTAGCAAACTGACTTGTACAGGTGACATGCTGTTATATTGCACAACCATTATTTCCATTACCTCCGACAATAAGAAATATAATCATCTGACTTTTGAGAATTTCTGAATCTAGTTTGGTCATTCTATTAATTAATTTGAGAATTTCTTAATCTAGTTTGGTCATTCTATTAATTAATTTGAAAATTTCTTAATCTAGTTTGGTCATTCTATTAATTAATTTGAAAATTTCTAAATCTAGTTTGGTCATTCTATTAATTAATTTGAAAATTTCTAAATCTAGTTTGGTCATTCTATTAATTAATTTGAAAATTTCTAAATCTAGTTTGGTCATTCTATTAATTAATTTGAAAATTTCTAAATCTAGTTTGGTCATTCTATTAATTAATTTGAAAATTTCTAAATCTAGTTTGGTCATTCTATTAATTAATTTGAAAATTTCTAAATCTAGTTTGGTCATTCTATTAATTAATTTGAAAATTTCTAAATCTAGTTTGGTCATTCTATTAAGTCATTGAAGAATTTCTGAATCTAGTTTGGTCATTCTATTAATTAATTTGGGAATTTCTTAATCTAGGTTTCAGGGGAGAGATTTTTTTAGGAAACTGACCAATAAGAAAAAAGTATTGTGTATGGTGGCCTTGTTTGTAAACGGATCCGAACGATATGAGCAATCTTTATAGAGGACCTTCCATACATACTTCTTACTAAATTTTGGTTCATTTGGCCAAGTAGTTTCAGAGGAGAATATTTTTAGAAATTGACCAACCAGGAAAAAAAATTGCCTATGGTTGTTAACGGATAGGGAAGAAATGAGCAATCTTTATAGAGGACCTTCCATAGATGTTTCCTACCAAGTGTAGTTTCATTTGGCCAAGCGGGTACAGAGGAGAAGATTCAAATGTGAAAAGCTAACGGACGACAGTGATGGCAAAAAACTCACATGGCCAGGTGATCTAAAACCATAAAAGAACAAAGAATTATCTACATAACACTACACAGAAAACTAAATATTAAGCAACACCTAACCCAAGAATTGTCTTCCTGTAAGTGCTAACCACATCGTATATCAAACTTTACCTCTCCAGGTCTTTCTTGGCCTTCTTACTAAGCAAATCCAGTTTGGTCATCACATTCACATGTGGAATTTCTAAGTTAACCATGGTTGACAAAGCTGTTAAAACTCCTGATACAAATTTAGATGCTTCAATCATAAACTGAGAATCAATTAAGAATGTGCCACAAATTCTGAAGTCCATGCATTGTAGCTTTTCTACTAATTGTTTCATCACTGGGATATGTGTATATAATTCTACTTGTCCTGGACAGTCAAATAATATATAGTCATCTTCTATTTCCTCTAGCACTTCATCTAACCAGTCAAAATTCTGTGCAAAATATCTGTCAGAATAAAAGTACCTGTATATGTATTATAAAACTAAAAAGTTATTAACATATGATCTGTTCTATAGATTTCATTTTCACATAGGGACCGTCGTGGTCATGATCGTATGAAAGTTAGATTTACAACTACCTTTTTAATTTGCAATCAATGCCTACCACCACTAATGTTGTGAGTTTGAATCTAGCTCAGACGAGGTGTACTTGATACAACATTATGTGATAAAGTTTGTCAATAACAGGTCAGTGGTTTTCTCCGTTTTCCTCCGCCACGATATCACTAACATATTGTTGAAAGTGGCATTAAACACCATACCATAACCCAGAATTACAGTTCATGTCATGCATAGACCAATTTAATAGTTCAATCAATCAATTTTTTTTGTATTGCATTTGAATGGAGATAACTGTATTGTGTTTTAAGCTTTGCCAACATCAATCTTGATATTACCGTCACAAATATGAAGGTCAGCATAGGTCTAAGTACAATACAGTTAATTGCTAAATTATACCATCTGTACTTACTCCATACAAAACACAAGTCCACCATTAGGACCAAACCTCAGAGAATCATCCTCCATGGCATCATCTAGATGTATAAGTTCTCTTATATCTACAATATATATATAATTATTGCTTTATTTGGAACAACACAAAGTCTTGAAAAATAAAATTAATGTAAAGCAATACAATATTTCATATTTTGTGTTAGAATTATGGTGTACCTGGAGAATACCACCGACCTGTTGCAAGTCACTGACAAACTTGATCAAATAATGTTGTATCGAGTGCACCTCGTCATGAACAGGGTTCGAATTCACAACTTTAGTGGTGATAGGCACTGATTGCTTTGGCAGTTGTAAATCCAACTACCATACGATCACGACCACGACAGACCTTAAAATCAATGTAAAGCAATACAATATTTCATGTTTTGTACATAATGTAGATCATGTTAATGATAGTGTTTGGTCTTTTTGCATGGAAGCGAATCTGTGCAGGTTTTGTATTGTTAGTTAATTCTGTATTGCAGTTGGAAATCTATTACATTGTATCAAAAAGTAGAAGGGTCAGGATCCCTTCAATTGTTTTAACCCTCCCACATTTTTAAGTCTGTCCTAAGTCAGGACTTAGATTTCCATTTGTACATGTCATGGTTTTTTCTTATGTTCAATGCTTGAGGTGAGAGGTCATACAGTCAAACTTCGGTCCCTCGAACTCGGATGGGTCAAATACCATGGATGGCTCGAACTGATTTGAAAGTCCTGTCAATTTTCCTTATATTTCTAAATAAAAAAAATCCTTTTGCTCAAACACTGATACCTCGAACACAATAAATGGTCCCATCAATAATAAAATCATAAGTTTTACCATGCCAAACTCGAACATCACAATTTAATTGACAGATGTCTGTTACGGTTGAATGTGCTTACTGCAAGGTGTGATAAATGTCAGATTACAAACAGATAATTGTTTACTTAACAATTACAGGTAGAGGGATAAACTTGTCATCATTTATGTTAATTAGTCATGAAATTCAGCTGCGGCTTGATTATTAACCATTAATTACGATTAATATAAAATAAATCGCTAACAAAATGCAAAAACGTTTGAAGATACCAAAGAGGTATTCAGAAGTCGTAGTCTTTGAGAACTTTCTAAAGGATTAAATATTTTTTATGAGAAAGGCCCACTTTAATGTGCATCAGTTATAACGTAATGAAACTGTACCGGGTCAGATTTTTTTCTCTCTAAAATTACGAGACCTCGGTGGCTCAAACATCTGATAGCTCAAACAGATTTTGACAGTCCCTTCGAGTTCGAGCCAGTGAAGTTCTACTGTATTTTGTTTTATTGATATTGGTTAAATTGTTGACAACAGTCTAAACTTTCTTCTCATAATTAAAATGAAAAAGTCATCAACTTTATCGAAATTCTATGTTTAAAAAACAATTTTGTTTTTGGTGTATATGGTATATATATTTCTTCTAAATTTTGAAATCTGATATTAAAGTAAGTAAGCTAGGTGTTTAGGCATCTCTTATGTATTTCTTAGTTACCATGGCTGTCCATCAATATCAGGTATATATTAGTTATAATTACCAATGGCTGTCCATCAATATCAGGTATATATTAGTTATAATTACCATGGCTGTCCATCTACGTCAGGTATCCTACAGCCTACATAGTATATATTTAAGAAATAATTCAAGGAAGCCATATAGTTTGTATGTACTTTTAACATGGGCAACATTATTTTTGTAAAATTTGGTATTTGTTGCTTTTCCACTAAGCATGCAAGCAGTAAGGAAAATGAGCAAAAGACTGCTTGGCTGGAAACTAGGATAATGTTTCTACGTGGAGCAACATGTCTAACCACAGACTGTTCTTTCAGTGATCATGAGCTTGCACTATAAAAATCCAACTAAGTATGTTGGTATAGTACAAAGCGAATTTATGATTATCATCTCATTGAAAAGTAATTTGTTATCGCCATGATTTGATATAATATGCTCATTTGGCATTAAAAAACAATCATTCACTCAAAAACCATTTCAAGCATGGTAACCCTGAATAGCTCTATTTTCCTACCTGCTAATACTGGGTAATCAAAGTGTTCTGCTGATAGCTCTATTTTCCTACCTGCTAATACTGGATAATCAAAGTGTTCTGCTGCAGGATCTAGGTTGACAACATGTATCGTTCTCTTAATTACTTCAGCATGTTTTACCATGTTACTGCAGTATGTAGACTGAAATAATGAGAAAACATTCCTATTAGATCAATTACTTCAGTGTGTTTTACCATGTTACTGCAGTATGTAGACTGAAATAATGAGAAAACATTCCTATCAATTACTTCAGTGTGTTTTAACATGTTACTGCAGTATGTAGACTGAAATAATGAGAAAACATTCCTATCAATTACTTCAGTGTGTTTTAACATGTTACTGCAGTATGTAGACTGAAATAATGAGAAAACATTCCTATCAATTACTTCAGCATGTTTTACCATGTTACTGCAGTATGTAAACTGAAATAATGAGAAAACATTCCTATCAATTACTTCAGCATGTTTTAACATGTTACTGCAGTATGTAGACTGAAATAATGAGAAAACATTCCTATCAATTACTTCAGCATGTGTTACCATGTTACTGCAGTATGTAGACTGAAATAAAGAGAAAACATTCCTATCAATTACTTCAGTATGCATGTTTTACCATGTTACTGCAGTATGTAGACTGAAATAATGAGAAAACATTCCTATCTGATCAATTACTTCAGTGTGTTTTACCATGTTACTGCAGTATGTAGACTGAAATAATGAGAAAACATTCCTATCAATTACTTCAGTGTGTTTTAACATGTTACTGCTGTATGTAGACTGAAATAATGAGAAAACATTCCTATCAATTACTTCAGTGTGTTTTAACATGTTACTGTAGTATGTAGACTGAAATAATGAGAAAACATTCCTATCAATTACTTCAGCATGTTTTACCATGTTACTGCAGTATGTAAACTGAAATAATGAGAAAACATTCCTATCAATTACTTCAGCATGTTTTAACATGTTACTGCAGTATGTAGACTGAAATAATGAGAAAACATTCCTATCAATTACTTCAGCATGTTTTACCATGTTACTGCAGTGTGTAGACTGAAATAAAGAGAAAACATTCCTATCAATTACTTCAGCATGTTTTAACATGTTACTGCAGTATGTAAACTGAAATAATGAGAAAACATTCCTATCATTATTTCAGCATGTTCTAACATGTTACTGCAGTATGTAGACTGAAATAATGAGAAAACATTCCCATCATTATTTCAGCGTGTTTTAACATGTTACTGCAGTATGTAGACTGAAATAATGAGAAAACATTCCCATCATTATTTCAGCGTGTTTTAACATGTTACTGCAGTATGTAGACTGAAATAATAAGAAAACATTCCTATCAATTATTTCAACGTATTTTAATATGTTACTGCAGTATGTAGACTGAAATAATGAGAAAACGTTCCTATCATTCCTTCAGCATGTTTTAACATGTTACTGCAGTATGTAGACTGAAATACTGAAAAAAACATTCCCATCATTATTTCAGCGTGTCTTAAAATGTTACTGCAGTACTGGTACACAGACTGAAATAACAAGAAAACATTCCTATCAGCTAAAATAGGTCACTTACAAATAAATAACCTGTGGATTTTAATTCCATATGAAGTGGCTTATGCTTCTCCTCTTTATCATACTTATAACATGAATGCATTCTTTTCCTTTGATCTTTTTATGGCTTATATACCAGAATTTGAGCAACAGCTAAGAACTATGAAATAATAAGTGCAGATACGAGATATTGCACACTTTAACTCTGGGCTGTAGTTTTATTATTCTCAGAGAGTCATGCAATAGATGCGATATTGCATGGCTTCATGTTACAAATCATAAAATATCCCACGCCCGGCCACGGTTTTCTGAGTTAAACGGTTAAACAATCTCACACTTTGCTCGATAATGTTTAAACGTAGCATAAATATTACATGCAGACAGCTACCTTTGATTGCTTAATTATTTGTCAATATTGTGTAAACTAGGATTTCTCAAAAAGGGTTATGTTTTATAATACAAGATAAAAACCAAGAACATTCCTGTTTCAACTGACAGAAAAAAGTTCCTGGAATACCACTTGAAGTCAATTAATCCTATTATCTAAAAGGTACATGTTTTGGGGGGAAAGTATCAATAGCACCTAACCTAATTCAAACAATGTAGATTATTTAACACATTCTGGTCAAATTATATAATTTGTTCTGTCACTATGTAAATATCTTTTAAGATGACAGATTTGGCTCAAGATATTTAATACTCAAACCTGCCATGATTAAAAACTATCTTTGATAAATAATACAGACACCTATTCTTAATCCCTTGAACAAATTCTAATATAATAATTACATTTGACAGGGAATGATCAGAATGTCCAGCTTTGTGAGAAACTCTGAAAGTATTGTTATTTATAAGATTAAACAAAATAAAGATATGAAAAGTCTGATATCAAAAATATGTTATGACATACAATGAAATAAAAAACAATGGTAGATAACTCACAAAATATATCATTAGTGCAAAATAGTGTATTTTACACTGGTCATACCCATATCACAATCAATTCAAAGAAAAAACTGCATCAAAATAAATTAAGTGAAAAGTTTTAGTGCATACAGTACAGTCCCACCAAAATCCACCCACCCCTCTTATATACAGTAGTCCCACCAAAAGTCTTCCCTCTTATATACAGTAGTCACACCAAAAGTCACCCCTCTTATATACAGTAGACCCACCAAAAGCCAACCCTCTTATATACAGTAGTCACACCAAAAGTCACCCCTCTTATATACAGTAGACCCACCAAAAGCCAACCCTCTTATATACTGTAGTCCCACCAAAAGCCACCCCTCTTATATACAGTAGACCCACCAAAAGCCACCCCTCTTATATACAGTAGACCCACCAAAATCCAAACTCTTACATACAGTAGTCCCACCAAAGGCCACCCCTCTTATATACAGTAGTGACACCAAAAGTCACCCTCTTATATACAGTAGACCCACCAAAAGCCACCCTTCTTATATACAGTAGTCCCAACAAAAGCCACCCCTCTTATATACAGTAGTACTACCAAAAGTCACCCTCCTATATACAGTAGACCCACCAAAATCCAAACTCTTACATACAGTAGTCCCACCAAAGGCCATCCCTCTTATATACAGTAGTGACACCAAAAGCCACCCCTATTATATACAGTAGTCCCACCAAAAGCCACCTTCTTATATACAGTAGTCCCACCAAAAGCCATCCTCTTATATACAGTAGTCCCACCA
Source organism: Bathymodiolus brooksi (assembly GCA_963680875.1). Taxonomy (NCBI): domain Eukaryota; kingdom Metazoa; phylum Mollusca; class Bivalvia; order Mytilida; family Modiolidae; genus Bathymodiolus; species Bathymodiolus brooksi. Next base: position 6,222,891 of record OY804580.1, on the reverse strand, counting down.
AAAGCCACCTTCTTATATACAGTAGTCCCACCAAAGGCCATCCCTCTTATATACAGTAGTGACACCAAAAGCCACCCCTATTATATACAGTAGTCCCACCAAAAGCCACCTTCTTATATACAGTAGTCCCACCAAAAGCCACCCTCTTATATACAGTAGTCCCACCAAAAGCCAACCCTCTTATATACAGTAGTCCCACCAAAAGCCACCTTCTTATATACAATAGTTCCACCAAAAGCCACCCTCTTATATACAGTAGTCCCACCAAAAGCCAACCCTCCTATATACAGTAGTCCCACCAAAAGCCACCTTCTTATATACAGTAGTCCCACCAAAAGCCACCTTCTTATATACAATAGTTCCACCAAAAGCCACCTTCTTATATACAGTAGTCCCACCAAAAGCCATCCTCTTATATACAGTAGTCCCACCAAAAGTCACCCCTCTTATATACAGTAGTCACACCAAAAGCCACCCTCTTATATACTGTAGTCCCACCAAAAGACACCCCTCTTATATACAGTAGTCACACCAAAAGCCACCCTCTTATATACTGTAGTCCCACCAAAAGACACCCCTCTTATATACAGTAGTCACACCAAAAGCCACCCTCTTATGTACAGTAGTCCCACCAAAAGCCATCCTCTTATATACAGTAGTCCCACCAAAAGTCACCCCTCTTATATACAGTAGTCACACCAAAAGCCACCCTCTTATATACTGTAGTCACACCAAAAGACACCCCTCTTATATACAGTAGTCCCACCAAAAGCCACCCTCTTATGTACAGTAATCCCACCAAAAGCCTTCCTCTTATATACAGTAATCACGCCAAAAGCCAATCCTCTTATATACCGTAGTCAAACCAAAAGTCACCCCTCTTATATACAGTAGAACCACCAAAAGCCACCTTCGTATATACAGTAGTCACACCAAAAGCCACCCCTCTTATATACAGTAGTCACACCAAAAGCCACCCTCTTATATACAATAGTTCCACCAAAAGACACCCTCTTATATACAGTAGTTCCACCAAAAGCCACCCTCTTATATACAGTAGTTCCATCAAAAGCCACCCCTCTGATATACAGTAGTCACACCAAAAGCCACCCTCTTATATACAGTAGTTCCACCAAAAGCCACCCTCTTATATACAGTAGTCCCACCAAAAATCATCCTCTTATATACAGTAGTCCCACCAAAAGACACCCCTCTAATATATAATAGTCCCACCAAAAGCCACCCCTCTTATATACAGTAGTCCCACCAAAAACCATCCTCCTATATACAGTAGTCCCATCAAAAGTCACCCTCTTATATACAGTAATCACACCAAAAGTCACCCTCTTACATACAGTAGTCCCACCAAAAGCCATCCTCTTATATACAGTAGTCCCATCAAAAGTCACCCTCTTATATACAGTAATCACACCAAAAGTCACCCTCTTACATACAGTAGTCCCACCAAAAGCCACCCCTCTTATAATAATTATATACAGTAGTCCCACCAAAAGCCACCATCTTATATACAGTAGTCCCACCAAAAGCCAACTCTCTTATATACAGTAGTCACACCAAAAGTCACCCTCTTATATACAGTAGTCCCACCAAGAGTCACCCTCTGATATAAAGTAGTCTCACCAAAAGCCAACTCTCTTATATACAGTAGACCCACCAAAAGCCACCCCTCTTATATACAGTAGTCACACCAAAAGTCATCCCTCTTATATACAGTAGTCACACCAAAAGCCAACCCTCTTATACATTGTATACAGTATTCACACCAAAAGCCACCCCTCTTATATACAGTAGTCCCACCAAAAGCCATCCCTCTTATATACAGTAGTCCCACCAAAAGCCACCCTCTTATATACAGTAGTCACACCAAAAGCCACCCCTCTTATATATAGTAGTCACACCAAAAGCCACCTCTCTTATATACAGTAGTCACAGCAAAAGCTATCCCTCTTATATACAGTAGTCACCCCTCTTATATACAGTAGTCACACCAAAAGCCAACCCTCTTATATATAGTAGTCACACCAAAAGACATCTCTCTTATATCCAGTAGTTCCACCAAAAGCTACCCCTCTTATATACAGTAGTCATGCCAAAAGCCTCTTGTCAGGCCACATTTCAGATGTACTGAGAGAAAGTGTTAGTGAAATGGTAACAATTCGTACCGGCCAATCCAGTCGTATTAACAAATAAAACAACTTGAAAAATATTTGATGTTTTGATAAAGCAATTGATAGAGGCACTTGATGCCTTTATTAAGCTTCTTTTTTTATTTTGAAAGATACATAAAAATTAATAATGATTTGGAAATAAGAATTAAGGTAAAAGAAATAGTTTTCAAAGTTGGGAAATTTTTACCACAATAAAATGAATGGTCGCAATATTTCACAAGGTATTGAGAAGCAGCTTATATGTTTCTGATTAAAGGAAGTCTTTCTGTGAATGTATGGTAGAATAGCAGTATATGTATATTTTACAAATTAATTAAAATTAATAATAATCCCATCAAAGACAATGTTGCCACCAAGTGTTTGATCAAGTTGATGCTTTATCATTACCATGTCAATCAGGGTCAACATTTGTGAAATTCTCATCCATTGCCTTGGGGCGACCCCTAGCTGAGTTGCCAATCAGTGTGTAATGGGAATGCTCTTCTTCCTAAAGTCATAGGAACCGTAGATTAACGTAGAGGAGTGTTCCCGTTACATAACCACCTCTGCTAACTGCATTAGTGGAGACCTCCGTTAGCTCACTTGGTAGAGTGGTGGCTTACAATGTGCGAGGTCTGGGATCGAACTCCATTTTTCTGAGATAAAATATGCTCTACGGTGAAATAACCTCCGATGGCCAGAACAGGAAAACTGGTCAGGTTGAATGTTGGTATAATTCTCATTCATTGCCTTGGGACATGTTTGGGGCGACAACTAGTGGAGTTGTCAGTTGCTAATCAGTGTGTAACGTGAACGCTCATGCACCTAATGTTAATATAGGAACCGTAGATTCATATATAACCACCTCTGCTAACTGCATTAGTTGATATCTCATTTAGCTCATATGGTAGAGCGGTGGCTGACAATGTGTATTTTTAATCTATATATCAAGTTTATTCACTTTATTGACAAATTGTTTCATAGCCATAAATGTCCCAATTCTTAAATACCAGAATTCTTAACAATTCCGCAATAGCAAGTTGTTCCAGAATTGTTAAATTTTAATTAAAATAATTGACAATGCCGGAATAAATTTTTATTCCAGAATGGTTAACAATTCTGGTATTCCAGAATTGCAGTATCAAGTCGTTCCGGCCCTGAAGTCGATTCGGCCCTACTATAAATATTACGTCATAAACTAGCAAACCTGAACGTCAAACAGAAAGTGTGTTCCGAATGATAAGCGGGAGATAACTAGTTTCCACAGGAGTCACACTCTAGAGCTTGCTGCCGCGGTCTGACAGGTCTGGAACATACTACACATGGGTAATTAAGGGTAACAACAAAATTACTGAACTCCGAACAATCTTACAAAGGGAAAGTCAAAACTCATAAGTATATAAACAGACAAAATCAGTCAACAACCGGAAAACTGTGAAAACCGTAATGACCCTGACTTGGTACAGGCATTTCTAAAGAAATGGTGGGTTGAATCAGATTTTAAAGCACCAAACCTCCTGCTTTCATTACGGCTCAAAGTTTCCAGCTGTCACTATAACAGTATTTATAACAATACTTGAACAAAACAGGTAAAACAGTTGTCAAAGCAGCACCAAACTCAGTGAAGTAAATGTCAAAGACACTTTTACGTCACACATTGATAAAAAAATATTTTTGACATTTTTGTTGACACCTTATCTTTATACATTTTCACTATATGTAAATCCATCGTTTATAATCTTTTCTGCAGAGACGGAATATATTTCGACAAGATCTTGGTATCGGAATATAAACTTTTTAAGAGATCGAATAAGGCGAATCTTTTTATAGCCCTGGTCCAGTAGCCTGTTTCTCAGATGAAGATGACGTTTCAGGAAATCAGAATAATTGCTACTGGCCCTTGCATAACGAATCAATTGCGAGATGTAAACACCATATGCAGGAGAAGCTGGTATATTGCTGCATATATTTGGAAAATTTATGATTTTATCATAAATTTTAGTACTGATTTGACCACTGTCGTCAAATTTGAGGTATAAGTCCAAAAATGATGCCGACGAAGCGGTATCTGTGGTCTCTTTAACTTCCACCTCTGTAGGATATATCAATGGAAGAAATTCTGCAAATCTAGAATTATTGATAGATAAAACGTCATCAATATACCTGTATGTGAAATTAAAGGCTATGGAAGGAATGAATGAATGAATGAATGAAAGCTATCTACATGTATCTATCTATCTATGGTGTTGACTTGAAAAAGGTCATTGATCCATCACTCCAACATGACAAAATTATTGGTATATACAGTAAAGTCCCAAAAGTGTGTGTATTTACAAGTGATTAAAATCAGGATAAAATCATCATCTCTTGTTCATGTTGTTCAGCCACCGTAGTAGAGCTTAGTGAGTCTGCTCTTAAATTCCTCACTGCTCTCTATGTCTAACAGAAAATCTGATAGTTGGTTCCAATCCCTGATGGTACGTGGGAAGAAACTGTATTTGTAAACATCTTTTTTCGGTCTAATTTGTATGTACCGGTATCTCTTCGGATGATGGAATCTCGAAGTTCTCGTTGGTTTAATGATATAGGATGGTATTGGTATCGCTACTTTTTCATGGATGGCTTTATGTAAAAGTGTGATACGGGCTATTTGTCTCTTTGTTGAAAGTGGTGGTAATTCCAGTTGTTCGAGTAATGTTGTCACTGTACCAGGGTCTCTTGAGTAGTTGCTTTTGATGAAGCATGCTGATCGGCGTTGGACCATCTCAATCTGTTGAATATGTTTTTGGAGATGAGGGTCCCAAGCGCTGCTGGCATACTCAAGGTGAGGTCGGACAAGTGCAAGGTATGCTTGTTTCTTTACCTCCTCTGGACATGATCCTACATTTCTACGTATGAAGCCTAGTGCTTTATTTCCTTTTGCTACAACTTTCTGAACTTGTTTGTCCCAAGACATGGTGTTCGCGAGTTCAGCTCCTAGGTATGGATTTAATGCTACTGTTTCTAAGGTTTGTCCATTGATGTTATAGTCGAAGCTATAGTCATAGTTCCTTTTATATAGCCACAGTGCCCGCAGAACAAAGACTTTCAAATTTCTCACACCCTAAAACTAGCTTGGGTTTTGAGTTCTTTAATATTTTTACTACACTTGATTTTATAAATTGTTCAAATTAATTGGCGTTATCAAACAATAAAATTAGCTTGGGTGTAGCTTAATTTAGAGTACAATCAAAGACTTGTACACTAATCAGTAGATACGATAACGTAACCCTCAGTCCGCTAACTAGAGCACAAGCGGAATGAGGGTTACGTTATCGTATCTAACTAATCAGTAGTAACTGCTGTACGAGTATCGCTACATTGATTTCTGGATTATACACAAAAAATTCGAATGTTTGAATTTTTAATATTAAAATCGATCAAAAACATTTTGATAAACACTTGTGTATTTCAGTTCAAAAGTATTTAATTTCAAATGGGGCCGAATCGACCTGAAACCCAGAATTGCGACCGCCAAGTTTAAGTGATCCACTATATAAGTATTAAATTGTCATTCAACTATCTTGAACTTCAAGTTCAACTCAAGAGATTTCCACCTTTCTTACAAGGCCACTTTTACATTATAGAAGGAGTGGCATTGTACAATGTATGTACCTTTCCGCTTCCTGCTGGTCCCATAACTAACTGTCCATATCGTGGCATTATCTACTGATGTTGACACCTTTCAACACTTGTATATTTCAAGGAATCCTGTGGATTTATTTAGGGGATATTATAACTTAGGGGATCGTTGACACCACTATCTCTCTATAAAAACAATGTACTCATCCGAGATAATCCGAATTATAGCCTTTTTAGCGTTGCCCAGCCACGACTTTCATTTATTTTTCAACTACATTGTATGCGTACTATGTATTCGTGTCTCAATAAACGCACTTGAGATATTAATCGCTTAAATCAATGACCATAAAATTATGGGTTGCGACAACCCTAAATTTATTTGCTTATATTTATTCTTTGAAAATGAAGGATTCCTTCATTTGATAATGATACTAAGAATAATAAAATATAAAATGAATTTATTTTGCTATATACTGTTATGATTTTGATTTTGTAATGTTGTTTTGAGTTAAGCGGCCTTATGAGGAAGTTATTGGGTGTTACAGGAACTACACAAGCCATCAAAATATCATCAAAATGCCCGTAATTTTGTTTTCAAATTGTTTTAATGTTATATTTTATTAAGAGTAGATGCGACCTGAGAAGCGAGCGATAGATAGGCTGGTCATGGCATCATAATTTTTGTGTGTGCAGTATATGTCGCCATTGCCATTGGCATTGTCGGTAAAGAAAATCGAAAAGCTGCTTGTCGGCTTGAAATTGAATCCGGGTCGTTTCACATCAGATATATACCCAGGGCTCCCCTCTTCGGTAGGTGGGGGGTCCTTCCTCGGTAAATTTTGAAATTCTAGACTGCAGGAGATGCATTCTGAGCATATTTTGTCATTGAATTCTCCTAAAAATTTTGGTACTCTGAAAGGCATTTTTTTTCGTAAAATATCAATGGCAGCTGCTGAAAAACAAGGTTATACAAAACAATTTATTTAAATTGAATTCTTCTATGGATTACTTACCTTTTTGAATAAAAAAAAGTCGAAATTTTTCTTTGTTTATGAGGCGACGGAAGTGTAATGACGATTCTAAATTTTCCACTTTCGGAAATGGAACTGAATATATATCCGGGGTTGCACAGACGTTTATTCCTTCGGTTGATTGCAATAGTAAAAGTAATCGATAAGAAGATATAGATCAGCAAAACGTGATAATGACAATTCACATAAACATAAAAATTGTTGGAAAACCCATGCTCGATTAATTTTTAACCGACGAAAATGTGAAAGTAAACGGCGAAATCGCCGGTGGCCAGCACATTTTGAGAACCCTGTATACCTAGGCTAATATTTTTTTTTTTTTTTTATTATATCTATATTACACCTGTGAACAATTTACCTCTGGGTGCCAGGAAACCTCAAAGGTTTACAAATATTTACAATGAACAATATAATTAAATAAATAAATACTGGTACAGTTGTAGTAAGAATACAATACCATAAGCAAATAAATCATATCTTATCTCTCATATTCAATTTATAAACATACATTTTTACACAGTAATATTTTGATGAAAAAAATTACTCGAGTATCTTCTCCAAATTTTACTTTCCCATTGAGGCCCGCAAAGCTGGCCAAGTTTATCTAGGAGGGTTTGGGGACATGCCCCCACATGAACATTTTGTTCTGCAAAAGTGACTAATGGTCAGAAAATCCTGGCTGAATCCCTGGAGAGGGTTTTGATATTTGAAAATAAATTGAATTTCTTACTTTATTTTGTTGTTTATAATCAATTTGAGATATGAATCTGCTTAAAACTACATTTTTGCTGGTTTGTGATTATTATTAGCTGTCACCACTGAGCGTCCGTCGTCGTGTCGTCCCTCCGTCCGTCCGTTAACTTTTCACATTTTAATTAACTCCTCTGAAGCCACAGGGCCAATTTGAACCAAACTTTGGTGGAATGGTCCTTGGATGTCCCCCTTCCAAAATTGTGTCTGGTGATCCTGACTTCCAACCAAGATGGCCACCAAGCTAAAAATAGAAAAAAGGGGGGATGAAATTTTAATTGCAGCTACATGGCAAGGAGTAGTTTAACATATATTCTGTGATTACATGCTCCTGGGAGCCTCTAGTTTTTGATAAGTCTTCTTCTTTTTTTTAACTTCTAGTTGTTAAATCGGATAATTCAGAAATTTTACACAGAGGGTACATGACATCTTATGTACTATTGAAAATAAAGATTTGATAATATTGGTGTTTGCTTCATTTCCTTGACATAGTATAAAGTTATATCAACATTCAGATTCTTTGCAGTTTTTGAATAATTAAAAAAGCAATTTTCTATATATTCTTACAGTAATTTCTCTCTTAAGGTTTTGAAATAAAGCATGCATTTAACTTTTTTTAATAACAGAAAAGAACTTTCAAAGGTAAGTAATATTCAAGAAACTTATTGTTAATGTAACCACAAACCAGTATCAATACAAAATGAAGAATGAAAGTAGTCAAAGACTCGTACATTTCAATAAACTTTTATTTTGTTGAAAATATACAATCACAAATGACACAAACCCCCATAAAATATTTTAAGGGAGAAGTCATGCATGTGCTTTAGAAGGGGATCAAGTTTATTTCTACTGCCTACCAAACTTGTACATTTATCTTTGCCCTGAAAAATTTCAGACTTTCTCAGAAATAACAATGGAAAATGACTTATGGTTGTTAATCTTGAGAAATCATTCTCAATGAAAAATTGTCCAATGGTCAAGAAGATCCTGAAAATCCTGTATACCTGTCTGAAAAAAGATTTTTATTACATTTTTCTTTTCTCAAAGTTAGTCAGTGTAATTTAAGCAGAAATAAACAATTTTAAATCTAGGAAACACCCTCAAAAGCAAGTCAAAATTCACCAAATGAAAAATCGAATGGGTGCTTCCACCTCCACCCTTACCAGGGCTTTACACTGAAACCACTGGGGGCCTTCTGACTCTCGGCCTAATTTTCTCTCCGTCTATAATTCTAAAATCTCCCCCTATCAAAATTTGTAGTGAACACACTGAGAGGTAGAGAGAGAGAGAGAGACTTTTAGATGTGATTTCATTCTCTGTCTGAATTAATATATCAATGTATTAAATAATTCGAAAAAAAGTGTTTTATATTATAAGCTGTGTCGACAAATCAGGTCCAGCAAAAACTTGTAGGTCTACCAAAAATTGATGGAGTGGTGGACCCAATGTCCAGCAGCTGAATTTTTTTTTCTCAAAAAGTCTGCTATTATATTCACTTCCATCCTATCTTTAGGCCTTGCCTACTCTATTATTTTATTTATAGATTAGTTTTTATTTTGAGATATCTGTAAGTTTGACATGTAAATACAATTTTATACCTTTACCTACGGGATTCAGACTTAGAATAGATCGTAAATCAGTTTCAAAAACTGATATATCTGATAACCGCAAAGTACAACAACGAGCAACAACAGACGTATAACACATTCCCGGAAGTACTGATAAGCATGTCACTTTCCTGTGCGTGTTTTTTACTTTCCACAGGAAATGGGAATTTTCATGCACTGATCAGGTGATTTATTGCCATTACTTGGCATCTACAGGGCTCTTCAATAAGTTATATGAAAATTCATAATTGTTGCAGAACATGTTTTTCTAACTTTAATCCATATTCTTTATTTTCCAGGCATACCATTCCCAGTTTACCAACCCTCCAAAACTTATAGGAAATGTAGCACTGGTACCATTAAGGTCTAGTTTTAAAGGACCAGCTCCAAAAGATAGTAAGTATTTGCCAAGTACCAGTACAGCTATCAAAATTTGTATTTGTAATTGCATTTCCATTCAGTCATTGTTGTGCTTAAATATACATACCACAAATCTTTACTATGAAAAGAAAGTTTAATCAGTGATGGTCAACAATTCCACTAATATCAACAAAAAAGAACAAAAAAAGATTTGATATTTTATTTTGTAAAGGGATATAAACGGAGCTCAAAGTCCGAAATTGCATTTATATGGAAGGCATATAAAGGAAATTTAACACTTGAAATAGTAAAGCAAGACAAATTTCTAAAATACAGTGAGTCCATTCTAACACATTATTGTGTTCCGCTATTTACTTTGTCAAGCAAATTACTGTGTCCACTCTTGCTTTTAATATGTACTCTTGTTTAACTTTCCCTTGTCTGCATGCTATAGTCGTATCATACTTTGCTCTACGTAGCCTTTTATTTCAAGTCATCCCTTTTTATGTGACTGATTAAATTTTCTGTCTTTAACACAATTTTCTGTAGTTTCATATTCTTATTTTTACCAAATGTTTTGACTTGTGATCTTAATATTATCAAAATCGGCCCAGTGTTGGCAATCTGCTTATGTTTTTTTCCCCAGCTATGTGTAATCTTTGTATTGTCTTATTTCAGCCAGTGACTCAGACATTATAGATGAAGCAATATACTTTTTTAAAGCCAATATATTTTTTAGAAATTATGAAATTAAGGTAAGTTTTTTTGTAAACATTTACACTTTATATTGGAATACATTAATTAGCTAAAGGCTAAGTGAACTGTCACTAACTTATGATCATGCTACTGGGTGAGGTGTGGTTTAGGTTTATGTTGTTTAACGCCACTTGCAACAATATTTCAGTTGTATCGTGGCTGTCCGTTTTATTGGAAACCGTAGTACCCGAAGAAAACCACTGACCTGTTGCAAGTCACTGACAAACTTTTTCACATAATGTTGTATCAAATACTACTGAGTGAAGAGGCTTTATTGAATACAAACTGTGCATGAATAATCAGGTGTGCCTCTGGTTCTTGTAAATTGTAATGTAAAGCTTAGATGTGATATTAAGAATTTCTATGCTTCACCACCATTAGATAATGTTATAATATACCAATGTCTAATGGCAGTAAAGTATGGAAATTCTTCAGATTATTGATCATATTTAAGCAATAATTTCAGGGGGCCGTCATGATCGTATGGTAGTTGGATGTGCAATCGGTACCTATCACTACTAAAGTTGTGAGTTTGAACCCCATTCATGGCGAGGTGTACTCGATACAACATTATGTGATAAAGTTTGTCAGTGACTTGAGACAGGTGGTTTTCTCCGGATCCTCCAGTTTTCTCCACCAATTAAATTGACCGCCATGATGTAACTGAAATATTGTTGAAAGTGGCGTTATACACCATAAACCAATCAACCAACTAAGCAATAATTTCTTTATTAATAGTCTAGGAATGCAAGGGTGTCTTTACGAAGTCGTTGACAGGAGCCGATAATGTGTTCTGTAATGTTTGCATATGGGACTCTACAATATCCCACGGGGTTGTCACTGACATTTACACTTTGTTGCATCTTTTGTAAACTTTGGAATTTAACATTTTAAGCTCACCTAACCTAAAGGGTCAGGTGAGGTATTGTCATCACTTTGTGTCCATAAACTTTTACATTTTAATCTATTTCTCTAGAACCACTGTGCTAATTGCAGTGTTCACCAAAAACTTTTTTAACCACTAGACATCTTGGCCAGTGACTTGCTAAAATTACTAGACCGAATCAGTGCACACTAGACCGAAGATATTTTTACCACAAAAAGAAGAATTTTTTTTTCATTTGATCTTTTCTGTTCATATTGTTTTTTAGCTTGTGACACCTCCTCTAGTGTTCTAGAGGGCTTTTTCAACTTCTTCCCACGGAATAGCACCGTCTTGCCACTTAAAGGGATATTGTCTACCACAATCGTAATTTTTTCATACCCAAAATTATTGTCGTTTTCCATACTGACCTTCTTAAAATGAAGATTAAACACCGAATTATTGGCAAATACGCTACGAAACATTGTTTTTTCGATTTAAAAAAGTTGACCATTGTTACTGGAAGCTAATTAATTATGCACTGACCTGAGCGAGGCCAAATCTATTTTTATCTATTGTCGGGGCAGATGCTACAGCATGGATGTTAAAATTTGTGTTTGTTTACCTCGCAAATACGGCCGTTTTATGCTATTCATTGACAATAATTTGCTGTTGCCAGGTGCAAGATTACATATATTGAATAATATCTACCGAAAATTATCATAGGCATCATCATAAATTCATAAAATATGAAAAAACGATTGAGAAAAGAATGGAAAAACATGCTCGGCTTACTTATCAAGCAAAATCTTTGCCACTTCAGCGCGAGTTTGGACGCGTAGCACTTCCTTGGGTTCATTCCAACGGTCCAACTGATCCCCTACATATATCCTGCATTTCTTCCATTTGGAAGATACTTCACTTCTATTCATCTTTCTCTCTGAATCCGTCAAAGTCCGCTTTCTTCCACACGTTGACACTTTCTCTTTTGCCCTAGAACCACATGTTGTTTATTGTTTCTAAACAGTGCACATGCTCAAGACGGGTTCACATAGAAGGTCATATGAATAGATTTGAATTCTTGTTATCCTGGACAATAATTCCGATAATGATACTTTTGGGTCTTTTTTGTAAAAAAATCGTATCTTTTGCAGCATAACTCGGTGTTAATCTTCATTTTATGAAGGTCAGTACGGAAAACGACAATAATTTTGGGTATGAAAAAATTACGATTGTGGTAGACAATATCCCTTTAACATAAACATAAACAACTAAATACCAACACAAGTCATAATGACAGAGCACTATCCGTAGCGATTCATACTGGGGAAAGTGGTAAAAAATATTTATTTTCTTTATTTTTATTCATAAAAAGTAAAAATTATATCTTGTTAAAGATTATTTTCAAGTTTGAACATATAACGATCAACAAATACCTTTGCAACACGACGACTTGTTGTACTTTATTGCCTGTCGAAATGCGATGGGATTTAGATGCATCTTACGACTGGTTGCCGAAATGAAAATGCCTAAGTACCCACGAATCGCTATATTTGAAGGTACCAGTTATTAGGTTAAGATCATTTTTATGAGTAAGCAAGTCAACGACTATTTTTGGATGGAAATAAAAGAAAATTATCACATTAACGATTCAAAATTTTCGTCGAGTCATTCAGAAAAGGTATTTAGCTACACTTGGCTACTTTCAAATTCACTAGACCAATCGGGCCACCAGCAACACCATACAACTTAGTTCTAATAATAAAACCCTAAATGCTCGCTTACTCGCAAGGGTTATAACGGGATGCTATTACACGTAATGGAGCAGCCGCCAAGATTTTTTGCACTCGCTTACAGAGTTTCTGACGCCTGCATTTATCAATAATAAGACATAATCTTTCCTTTTGTCCATTATTATAACAAGTTTTTATCACCTACCATTATTTTAGAATGTAATTCCCACAAAATAAAATCTTCTCTTTGAAAATTTTGAATTTCGTCATTTCCGGCCTCACTATTTGGATGTCGATGCCATATTTGGCGATTTAGGCGTGAATGTTTACCAATCGTAACTACTCGGCCATTCTCGCTACCCTGCAAATAACAGGGTAGCGAGAATGGCCGAGTAGTTACGATTGGAATGTTTACATCAGGTTGTAATAAGAAATACCATATTTAGAAAAGCTCCGCCTTTCGTAGTTTCCGGTTATGGAAAACGATCGATAAATTTGAACAAGGTTGTTGCTAACTTTGAAAAGCATATATTTCTCAGCCAAACCGATTTAACAAGGACTGGGATCATCAGTAATTGTTATAATGAAATGTTTGAAGCGTAAATAGTGAGTTTTTATGTTTCAACTGCAACTTTTTTTTTGCTCCATTGTGACGAATGGGACCACGTTGTAGCTCTGCCGAGACACAAGTTTGTCACAGGAGCTACATTATTGCAGCTACATACAACTAGACCGATAGAATTGTTACTATACACGGGCTTCGGGCTACCGCTTAACGTTGAACACTGTAATTGGAGCCAAATTTGATAGGAATTTTCATAGGATAGTCTTCTACAAAGTTTTTTTTAGCTCACCTTGCCAAAGGCAATGTGAGCTTTTGCCATCACTTGGCGTCCGTCGTCTGTCGTCCATTAACTTTTCACATTTTAATCTTCTCCTCTGAAACCCCTCGGCCAAATGAATTGAAACTTGGTAGGAAGCATCTATGGAAGGTCCTCTATAATGATTGCTTATTTCGTCCGATCCATTAACAAATTTTTTTTTTTCTTTTATATATTTTTCAATAGTCAGGATTTTACAATCCCCTGTACATTATCACCTGACTAGGGTATACAGGGGTATTCAAAAGAAATCAGTGAAAAAATAATGACTATTTCATTTTTTACAAATTAAATTTCAAAAGAGTTACAAAAAAAAAATTAAATATAAAAGTGAAAAGGTAGACTCTCTCTCCATCTCTCATACACACATTTACTCTCTACATTCTGTCTGTTACAACTTGTACATTTTCAAATATTTGCTAATACTGTAAAAAGTGTATTCTTGTTCCTATCATATACAATTGCTTTACATAAATACCTTTTTAATTCAAGATAATATGTATAGGTGCCCAAAATTTCTCATAGGCTTGAACCGTATTATTTTTCTTTGCTATATACTGATCAAAACATTGATACTTCTTAATCTTATTTTTTAACTCAATTGTGTTTGGCTTTGCTTCATTGAGTTAGCATTTGTAAATATAGTTTTTTGTAAGTATTATCAATAAATTCAGCGTTAAACTTTCATCTTTACAGCCAAGGAAAATGTTTTCTTTGTTCAAAGATCCATTAACAAACATGGCCACCACAGACAATTCTTGTTTCTGATTGGCCTATTTTTAAGAATCTTCTCCTCTGAAACTACTGATCCAAATGAATTGAAACTTGGTAGGAAGCATCTATGGAAGGTCCTCTATAAAGATTGCTCATTTCGTCCCGATCCATTAACAAACATGGCCGCCACAGGCAATTCATGTTTATGATTGTATGCTTTCTAAAAAAATCTATTTTTCTGTGGAAAGATAACTCTAATTTAAATATTGACATTTACTTTAGTATAATACAGTTAAAATGAATCTGTATAAACAAATGTGACTGAGATACCCACCCTAAACCATACATATTTATGATCAGGGTGACTAGGCAAATTAAATGCCTTATAGCTCAGGCCCGGGGGTCATACCACACCCCCTACCTGAGGTGAACTTTTTAATGGTTGAGATCCCCACCCCTAAACCATATATATTTATGATCAGGGTGACTAGGCAAATGAAATGCCTTATAGCTCATGCCCCGGGGGTCATACCACGCCCCCTACCTGAGGTGAACTTTTTAATGGTTGAGATCCCCACCCCTAACCCATATTTATTTATGATCAGGGTGACTAGGCAAATTAAATGCCTTATAGCTCAGGCCCTGGGGGGTCATACCCCACCCCCTACCTGAAGTGAACTTTTTAATGGTTGAGATCCCCACCCCTAACCCATATATATTTATGATCAGGGTGACTAGCCAAATTAAATACCTTATTGCTCAGGCCCCAAGGGTCATACCCTACCCCCTACCTGAGGTGAACTTTTTAATGGTTGAGATCCCCTCCCCTAAGCCATATATATTTATGATCAGGGTGAATAGACAAATGAAATGCCCCAAGAGTTGAGGCCTGAGGTCATCCCCATCCCCTACTGAAAGTTTTTTTTATAGCCAAATATAAAACAAGACCAAATGATTTTGACTTGCAACTCGTTTTAGTTAGTTGTCCGAAGGGACAAGTTAAAAAAAATGTTAATGTAGAGGCCTATGGGAAGCACCTATAGGCTATGGAATGTACTGTATTCAGTTTCTGCAGAGCAGAATGCAAGGTGAGCGACACAGGCTCAGCTCAGTACTGAGCCTCTAGGTTTTTTTTATATCGGAACTCCACCACAGGAAAAAGAGGTTCAAATGGGCCAAATAGGGTGTTTCCATATGTATACCAGTACATCAATGAAAGGTCCTCTATAAAGATTACTCATTTCGTCCCTATCCCTTAACCATGGCCACCATAGACAAATTCTTATTTCTGGTTGATTGATTTCTTAGAATCCTCTGCTCTGAAACTGCTTGGCCAATTTAATTGAAATTTGGTAGGAAGCACCTATGGAAGGTTTTGTATAAAGCCCACTGAACCTCTAGTTTATTTTTCATGTGTCACCTGACCTTAACCTCATTTTCACTGTCTATTGATTTGGTTAAATTGACATCAAGTTTTTGTGATTAGGTCAGTTTCTCTTTACAATATAACCCAGGCACACCACATTTGGTCCACACATTGATGATGGATGGTGCATGTGCATATTCATACATGTGTCACCTTAAATTAATTTGAATTTCATGGTACAATTAGTTCTAATAATAAAACCCTAAATGCTCGCTTACTCGCAAGGGTTATAACGGGATGCCATTACACGTAATGGAGCAGCCGCCGAGAATTTGTGCGCTCGCTTACAGAGTTTCTGACGCCTGCATTTATCAATAATAAGACATAACCTTTCCTTTTGTCCATTATTATAACAAGTTTTTATCACCTACCATTATTTTAGAATGTAATTCCCACAAAATAAAAATCATGTTTACTTTCACTCTGAACATTTTGAATTTCGTCTTTTCCGGCCTCACTATTTGGATGTCGATACCATATTTGGCGATTTGAGGCGTGAATGTTTACATCAGCGTGTAGTAAGAAGTACCATATTTAGAAAAGCTCCGCCTTCCGTAGTTTCCGGTTATGGAAAACGATCGATAAATTTGAACAAGGTTGTTGCTACATTTGAAAACCATATATTTCTCAGCCAAACCGATTTACCAAGGACTGGGATCATCAGTAATAGTTATAATGAAATGTTTGAAGTGTAAATAGTGAGTTTTTATGTTTCAACTCCAACTTTTTTTTTGCTCCATTGTGACGAATGGGACCATGTTGTAGCTCTGCCGAGACACAAGTTTGTCACAGGAGCTACATTATTGCAGCTAGGTACAATGGTTTTTTAGTGTCTTTCTTTCTAAAAATATTTCACAAAAACGATTTTCAAGTGACAAGTGATATATATGTCTGCACTTGTTTTCTTTGAATTGATTATGTTGAGAGCTTCTTGTATCTATGTCAACAGATGTCCTTTATCTTTTTTAGCTCACCTGACCCGAAAGGTCAGGTGAGCTATTGCCATCACTTGGCAGTCGTCGTACGCCGTAAACTTTTTCAAAAATCTTCTCCTCTGAAAGTACTAGACCAATGGAAACCAAACTTGGTCTGAATCATCACTAGGGTGTTTAGTTTCAAAATTGTGTCCGGTGATGCCGTGCACCAACCAACATGGCCGCTGTTACTAAAAATAGAACATATGGTAAAATTGCAGGTTTTGGGTAATAACTCAAAAATCGTAAATAATATCAAAAATCTGACATGGGGGGAGGGGGGGAATGATCAGCACATCAAGATCTACCTACCCTGCAATTTTGAAGTAAATCTGATTACCCATCTTGGAGTTATTGCCCTTTTTTCATCAAATTTGTAAAATTTTAATACTTTTCGTCTTATATGTCAAAAACTATAACAGATAAAGGTTAAGTTTAAATTGCAAAAATGTGCAGCATATCAAGATCTACACACCCTGCAATTTTGAAGTAAATCCCATTACCCATTTTGGAGTTATTGCCCTTTTTTCATCAAATTTTCAAAATTTTAATACTTTTCGTCCTTTATTTCAAAAACTATAATAGACGTATGGTAAGTTGAAACTGCAAACATGTTCAGCATGTCAAGATCTACCTACCCTGAAATTTTGAAGTAAATCTGATTACCCATCTTGGAGTTATTGCCCTTTTTTCATCAATGTTTTTTAATTTTAATACTTTTTGTCTTATATTTCAAAAACTAAGAGATAGATGTTAAGTTTAAATTGCAAAAATGTGCAGCATGTCAAGATCTACTTACCCTGCAATTTTGAAGTAAATCCCATTACCCATTTTGGAGTTATTGCCCTTTTTTCATCAAATTTTCAAAATTTTAATACTTTTCATCTTTTATTTCAAAAACTATAATAGAAATATGGGAAGTTGAAACTGCAAACATGTTCAGCATGTCAAGATCTACCTACCCTAAAATTTTGAAGTAAATCTGATTACCCATCTTGGAGTTATTGCCCTTTTTTCATCAATTTGTTTTTTAATTTTAATACTTTTCATCTTATATTTCAAAAACTATAAGAGATAGATGTTAAGTTTAAATTGCAAAAATGTGCAGCATGTCAAGACCTACCTACCCTGCAATTTTGAAGTAAATCCCATTACCCATTTTGGAGTTATTGCCCTTTTTAGCTCACCTGGCCTTTAGGCCATGTGAGCTATTGTCATCACTTTTCGTCCGTTGTTCGTCGTCCGTCCGTCAACATTTCACATTTTAATCTTCTCCTCAGAAACCACTGGGCCAATTGCAACCAAACTTTGGTTGAATGGTCCTTGGATGGCCCCCTTCCAAAATTGTGTCCGGTGATCCTGACTTCCAACCAAGATGGCCGCCAAGCTAAAAATAGAAAAAAGGGGGGATGAAATTTTAATTGTCCATTGCTGCTTTAGTGTAAGTCAAAATGAGCTCAAATTTTAACTGCAGCTACATGGCAAGGAGTAGTTTAATATATATTCCGGGTTTTTCTGTGAAATTTTTCTTTCAGCCGATATATACCGATTATGCAAATTGGGCATATTTTGATAAAAGATCACATTTAAATCTTCTCCTCTGAAACCGCTGAACCAAATTAAACCAAACTTGGCAGGGATGGTCCCTGGGTGGGTCCCTCTCAAAATTGTGTCCGACAGCCTTGCCCTCCATTCAAGATGGCTGCTGTTACTAAAAATAGAAATTTCTTCAATTGTCCACTGCTACTTTAGTATATGTCTAAATGAGCTCAAATTTTAACTGCAGCTACATGGCAAGGAGTAGTTTAACATATATTCCAGGTTTTTCTGTGAAATTTTTCTTTCAGCCGATATATACCGATTATGCAAATTAGGCATATTTTGATAAAAGATCACATTTAAATCTTCTCCTCTGAAACCGCTGAACCAAATTAAACCAATCCTGGCAGGGATGGTCCCTGGGTGGGTCCCTTTCAAAATTGTGTCCGTCAGCGCCGTCCTGTATCCAAGATGGCCACCATTACTAAAAATAGAAATTTCTTCAAATGGCCAAAATTGCTCTATTTTAACCCAGAATGTGCCCAAATTTGAACTGTATAAGCATAATGATGAGCCTTTTAACATATATTACAGAATTTTTTATGAACTTTGAACTTTTGTCTATTTTGACCGATTATGCAAATTAGAAAAAAGGGGGGATGAAATTAAAAAAAAATCTTCTCCTGTGAAACTACTGAGCCAATCTCAACCAAACTTTGCTGAAATGATTCTTGGGTGGTCCTCTTCCAAAATTGTGTCCGACATTTCAGAATTCCGACCAAGATGGCCATCACAACCGAGCTTAATTTAACATAGGACCCTGTGGGAAATTCCCATAAAAATCTTCTTGTCTGAAACCATTTGCTCAATAAGAACAAAATTTTGATTAAATAGTCATTGGATGGTTCTCTTCCAAAAATGTATCAGGCGGTTCGGCCCTTCGACCAAGATGGCCCCCACAGCCGAACTTAGCTTAACATAGGACCCTATGGGAAATTCACATAAAAATCTTCTCCTCAGAAACCACTGGGCCAATTGCAACCAAACTTTGGTGGAATAGTCTTTGGATGGCCCCCTTCCAAAATTGTGTCCGGTGATCCCAATTTCCAATCAAGATGGCCACCAAACTAAAAATAGAAAAAAGGGGGGATGAAATTTTTAAAAAATCTTCTCCTCTGTAACTACGGAGCCAATCTCAACCAAACTTTGCTGAGATGATCCTTGGGTGGTCCCCTTCCAAAATTGTGTCCGGCATTTCATACTTCCGACCAAGATGGCTGCCACAGCCGAACTTAATTTAACATAGAACCCTATGGGAAATTCCCATAAAAATCTTCTTGTCTGAAACCATTTGCTAAATGTTGATGAAATAGTCATTGGATGGTTCTCTTCCAAAAATATGTCAGGCGGTTCGGCCCTTCGACCAAGATGACCCCCACAGCCGAACTTAGCTTAACATAGGACCCTATGGGAAATTCACATAAAAATCTTCTCCTCAGAAACCACTGGGCCAATTGCAACCAAACTTTGGTGGAATAGTCTTTGGGAAATTCACATAAAAATCTTCTTGTCTGGAACCAGTTGCTCAATTGGAACCAAACTTTGATAAAATAGTCATTGAATGGTGCTTTTCCAAAATTGTGTCTGGTGGTCCAGCCCTCTGACCAAGATGGCTGCACAGCTGTACTTAGTTTAACATAGGACCTTATCGGAAATTCACATAAAAACCATCTTGTCTGGAACCAGTAGCTCAATTAGAACCAAACTTTGATGGAATAGTCATTGGATGGTCCTCTTCCAAAATTGTGTCCGGCAGTTGCGCTCTCCCACCAAGATGGCCACCACAGTGCAGTTGCGTTGTTATTGAAAGCAGCTTTGATCCAGGTGAGCGATAACAGGCTCCTGGGAGCCTCTGGTTTCATCAAATTTTCTAAATTTTAATACTTTTCGTCCTTTATTTCTTGCCCTTTTTTCATCAAATTTGTAAAATTTTAATACTTTTCGTCTAATATTTCAAAAACTATAAGAGATAAAGGTTAAGTTTAAATTGCAAAATTGTTCAGCATGTCAAGATCTACCTACCCCGCAATTTTGAAGTAAATCCCATTACCCATTTTGGAGTTATTGCCCTTTTTTCATCAAAATGTTCTAAATTTTAATACTTTCATCTTGTACAAAATGTATCTCAAAAACTATTAGAGATAGAGGGAAAGTTTAAACTGCAAAATTGTTCAGCATGTCAAGATCTACAAATATTTCCCACAGTTGAATGTGCGACAACTGTGTGAAGAGTTATTCCTCTTGAAATGCATTTTTTTGTTGACTCACTGCTTTTGGTTACTCAAATAATCAAAGGGAAGCAACTCTATTACAAAACGTGAAGTAGCAAAAGCTAAATTTTGAGAATCATTGACATATATGTTTTTTTACAGCAATTTTGATAACTTACATTAAAGAGGGAACCCCTGCCCACATTGTTTTGTAGAAGGGGTCTGCAATGACGAGGGCTACATTTGTTAATTTTTTTTTCCGAAGTTATCAAGTTTTATTGACTGATGTTGTTATTATACCCAGGTGAGCTATACAGGCTCCTGTGAGCCTCTAGTTTTGGTTATTTTTGAATATCTTGGCTGATAATGTCTCTGTAATATAGGAAAATAACTCAATTTAACACAGATGATTGTTCTGTTTTAAGAACAATGTATTTTGTTGAGAGCTTATGGTTTTTTTTTGTTTTTTTTTATATTACATGCCGAATTGAAATAAAATTTTACTTACTTACTTACTTACTTTGTAAGGTTAATTTACCTGACTTCAATCATTTTGTTTTGTAGTACCGTATTACAACTAACCACATTATTCAATATTGTAATCTGCCTAGATATTTTAGCCTGTGATAGGTTTTTCCATTGTCTTGTTCCTTGTTATCTCTGCTTCTCCTGCAAATTAAATCTTTAGACAACCTGGAGTGTATAAAACATTTTAACCAATTGAAAACACAGCAGAGCAGAAAAGATAAAGTTGATTTTATTGTTGGTCATTCCATGTTTAAAATGCCATCCCTGTGTATCTTGTATTTTACATGTATCTATGTTTAATTGAATCCTCAACACATTTCCCCTAGTGTGAGCTTATAAGATGAGCACATTTCACCAGACACTGATTTCATTTTCATAGTCAAATGACTTGATGTATTTTTTGTATTAGATCTGTTTCATTGTAATCAGACATTTTTAGTCAGCCATATTTGGTATTATAGTGCTATTAAATGGCTGTGTCTGTATTGTGCCTGTTAGTGACACCATGATGATGCATGTATATTAATAATATTACTAAGGATATACATGTATCTACATTATAAAAGTACCTAACAACTTGGAAATGAAGTTTCATCCAGTTTCATACTATGAGGTACTATGTTCTCCTATTTAGGGTACCAGTTTGTGATGTATGAGTAACTAATGATTGAAGAGTTAATAACCAGTGTATTTATTTTGCATGTGTAATTTGATAAGACAGTTCATAACATCATTTGACATATTTTATTACTATTTAGTTTAAATTACAGAGAGGTTATCAGCATTAGACATTTAAGTTATTGTATAAATGCAAATAAGGTATTCAAATTCTACTCAGATATTCACATGTGGATTGTGAATTGTTGGTATATTATCTAATTTAATCTATAAATAAAACCTGAAATTAACTGAGTATGCTTGACTTCTTGTATTATCTCCCAGAATTAATGGTGGCATTAATGTACTACAATATTGTCATCGATTCAATCAATAGTTTCCATACTCTTCTCTTTCATTTCCCGTAATATTTCCTCCATATCATAAAAAGCGATACATGTAGTTTCAGTATCAACACTTGTGTATAAAATGAACATTTTTAGCTCACCTGGCCGAAGGCCATGTGAGCTTTTGCCATCACTTGGCATCCGTCGTACGTCGTAAACTTTCACATTTAAATCTTATCCTCTGAAACCGCTGAGCCAAATTAAACCTAACCTGGCAGGGATGGTCCCTGGGTGGGTCCCTTTCAAAATTGTGTCCGACAGCTCCGCCCTCCATTCAAGATGGCTGCTGTTACTAAAAATAGAAATTTCTTCAATTGTCCATTGCTGCTTTAATTTAGTCAAAATGAACTCAAATTTTTACTGCAGCTACATAGCAAGGAGTATTTTAACATATATTATGGGTTTTTCTTTCAGCCGATTTTTACATATTATGCAAATTAGGCATATTTTGATAAAAGATCACATTTAAATCTTCTCCTCTGAAACCGCCGAACCAAATTAAACCAAATTTGGCTGGGATAGTCCTTGGGTAGTCCCATTTCAAAATTGTGTCCGACAGCTCCGCCCTCCATTCAAGATGGCTGCTGTTACTAAAAATAGAAATTTCTTCAATTGTCCATTGCTGCTTTAAGTTTAAGTCAAAATGAGCTCAATTTTTTTATTGCAGCTACATAGCGAGGAGTAGTTTAACATACAAAATGTATATTCCGGGTTTTTCTGTGAATTTTTTCTTTCAGCCGATTTTTACCGATTATAAATTGGGCATATTTTGATAAAAGATCACATTTAAATCTTCTCCTCTGAAACCGCTGAACCAATTTAAACCTAACCTGGGTGGGTCTCTTTCAAAATTGTGTTTGACAGCCCTGTGCTCCATTCAAGATGGCTGCTGTTACTAAAAATAGAAATTTCTTCAATTGTCCATTGCTGCTTTAGTACAAGTCAAAATGAGCTCAAATGTTAACTGCAGTTACATGGCAAGGAGTAGTTTAACATTTATTCCGAGCTTTTCTGTGAAATTTTTCTTTCAGCCGATTTTTACCGATTATGCAATTTAGGCATATTTTGATAAAAGATCACATTTAAATCTTCTCCTCTGAAACTGCTGAACCAAATTAAACCAAATTTGGCTGGGATAGTCCTTGGGTAGTCCCATTTCAAATTTGTGTCTGACAGCCCTGCCCTCCATTCAAGATGGCTGCTGTTACTAAAAATAGAAATTTCTTCAATTGCCCATTGCTGCTTTGGTATACGTCAAAATGAGCTCAAATTTTAACTGCAGCTACATGGCAAGGAGTAGTTTAACATATATATTCTGTTTTTTTCTGTGAAATTTTTCTTTCAGCCGATTTATACTGATTATGCAAAATAGGCATATTTTGATAAAAGATCACATTCAAATCTTCTTCTCTGAAACCACTGAACCAAATTAAACCAGATTTGGCTGGGATAGTCCTTGGGTAGTCCCATTTCAAAATTGTGTCTGACAGCTCTGCTCTCCATTCAAGATGGCTGCTGTTACTAAAAATAGAAATTTCTTCAATTGCCCATTGCTGCTTTGGTATATGTCAAAATGAGCTCAAATTTTAACTGTATCTACATTTTACATGGCAATGAGTAGTTTAACATATATTCCAGGTTTTTCTGTGAAATTTTTCTTTCAGCCGATTTATACCGATTATGCAAATTAGGCATATTTTGATAAAAGATCACATTCAATTCTTCTCTGAAACCGCTGGACCAAATTAAACCAGATTTGGCTGGGGTAGTCCCATTTCAAAATTTTGTCCGACAGCTCCGCTCTCCATTCAAGATGGCTGCTGTTACTAAAAATAGAAATTTCTTCAATTGTCCATTGCTGCTTTATTATAAATTAATATGAGCTCAAATTTTAACTGCAGCTACATGACAATGAGTAGATTAACAATTATTCTGGGTTTTTCTGTGAAATTCTTCTTTCAACCGATTTATACCGATTATACAAATTAGACATATTTTCATAAAAGATCACATTTAAATTTTCTCTGAAACTGCTAAGCTAAATTAAAGCAAATTTGGCTGGGATGGTCCCCTTTCTATATTGTGTATGACAGCCCCACCCTCCATTCAAAATGGCTGATGTTACTAAAAATAGAAATTTCTTTAGTTATCAATTTCTGCTTTTTTACACATCAAAATTAACTTAAATTTTAGCTGCAGCTACTTGGCAATTAGTAGTTTAACATACATTATGGGTTTTTCAGTGAGATTTTTTCAGCCAGTTTATTCCGTTTAGGAATATTATGAGAGAAAAAAGTCACGTCAAAATCTGTTGCTCAGAAATTTGAGTTGAAAGGATCTTTTGGTGGCCCACTTTTAAAATTATGTGTAACACCCCCATTTTCTATCAACTTTAGATGTCAAATTAAAAACCAGGTGAGCGATTACAGGCTCCTGGGAGCCTCTAGTTTGGGCTTCCAGAATAAACCTGACAGAAAATGGCCGAAAAAGTGCCAATTTCCGAAATTTAAAACTTTTTACTTTTTAAACAATTTTAATGCAAAGATTTGTTTTTTTGATGGGACATTAAAATATTTAGCTATTTTATTTTAAAAGGGGATTTGAAAGGGTACAATTTATGAAATTTCACAGACTGTTCATCTGAAAAAGTTTTTTATGTGCAAATGAAGAAATTCACCTGTTGTATTTTAGAAAAGGGGATAAAAGGAGCCCAAATCCCCAAAAATCACATATTTAGAAGACATACAAATGTACATAATTTATTTTTGCATTCAATTTTGAATTGGTTGTGTCAAGTGCTTTTGTAGCATCAGTCTATAACTTGTACAATGGTGACTTTAACTTGTACAGTGGTGAATATAACTTGTAAAATGGTGACTTTAATGTTTACAATGGTGAACATAACTTGTACAATGGTGGCTTTAGCTTGTACAATGCTGACTATAACTTTTTCTGTGGTGAATATAACTTGTACTGTGGTGAATATAACTTGTACTGTGGTGACTATTGATTGCACAGTTAGAGGCTTTAGCTTGTACAATGCTGACTAAATTTTACTGTGGTGAATATAACATGTACAGTGCTGGCTATAACTTGTACAGTGGTGGCTATAACTTGTACAGTGGTGACTATAACTTGTACAATGGTGGCTTTATCTTGTAGTGTGGTGACTATAACTTGTACAGTGGTGACTATAACTTATACAGTGGTGACTATAGCTTGTACAGTGGTGACTAACTTGTACAGTGGTGACTATAACTTGTACAGTGGTGACTATAACTTATACAGTGGTGACTAGCTTGCACAGTGGTGATTAACTTGTACAGTGGTGACTAACTTGTACAGTGGTGGCTTTATCTTCTAGTGTGGGGACTATAACTTGTACAGTGGTGACTATAACTTGTACAGTGGTGACTATGACTTGTACAGTGGTGACTATGACTTGTACAGTGGTGACTATAACTTGTACAGTGGTGACTAACTAGTACAGTGGTGACTTTAACTTGTATAGTGGTGGTTATAATTTGTACAATGGTGACTATAGCTTGTACAGTGGTGGCTTTAACTTGTACAGTGGTGAATTTAACTTGTACAGTGGTGACTATAACGTGTACAGTGGTGACTATAGTTTGCACAATGGTGGCTATAATTTGTAGTCGTGACTAACTTGTACAGTGGTGGCTTTCACTTGTACAGTGGTGGCTATCACTTGTACATTGGTGGCTTTATCTTGTACAGTGGTGACTATAACTTGTGCAGTGGTGACTAACTTGTACAGTGGTGGCTATAACTTGTACAGTGGTGACTATAACTTGTACAGTGGTGGTTTTAGCTTGTACAATGCTGACTAACTTTTACTGTGGTGGCTATAACTTGTACAATGGTTACTATAATTTGTACAATGGTTACTATAATTTGTACAGTGGTGACTATAGCCTGTACACAGTGGTGGCTATAACTTGTACAGTGGTGGTTGTAGCTTATACAATGCTGACTATAACTTTTACTGTGGTGGCTATAACTTGTACAGTGGTGGCTATAACTTGTACAATGGTGAATATAACTTGTACAGTGGTGACTATGACTTGTACAGTGGTGACTATACCTTTTACAGTGGTGACTAACTTGTACAGTGGTGACTATAGCTTGTACAGTGGTGACTATAGCTTGTACAGTGGTGACTATAACTTGTACAGTGGTGATTATAATTTGTAGTGCTGACTATAATTTGTAGTGTTGACTAACTTGTACAGTGGTGACTATAACTTGTACAGTGGTGACTATATCTTGTACAGTGGTGACTATAACTTGTACAATGGTGACTAATTTGTATTGCTGACTATTACTTGTAGTGGTGACTATAACTTGTACAGTGGTGACTAACTTGTACAGTGGTAACTATAACTTGTACAGTGGTGACTATACCTTGTACAGTGGTTACTATAACTTGTACAGTGGTGACTATAACTTGTACAGTGGTGACTATAATTTGTACAGTGGTGACTATAATGTGTACAGTGGTGACTATACCTTGTATAGTGGTGACTAACTTGTCCAATGGTGACTATTATTTCTACTGTGGTGACTATAATTTGTACAGTGGTGACTAACTTGTACAGTGGTGATTATCTTGTACAATGGTGACTAACTTGTACAGTGATGACTAACTTGTATAGTGGTGACTAACTTGTACAGTGGTGACTATAGCTTGTACAATGGTGACAATAACTTGTACAGTGGTGACTATAACTTGTACAATGTTGACTAACTTGTAAAGTGGTGACTATAATTTGTACAGTGGTGACTATAACTTGTACAGTGGTGACTAACTTGTACAGTGGTGACTATAACTTGTACAGTGGTGACTATTACTTGTAGTGGTGACTATAACTTGTACAATGGTGACTATTATTTGTGCTGACTAATTTATACAGTGGTGACTATAACTTGTACAGTGCTGACTATACCTTGTACAGTGGTTACTATAACTTGTACAGTGGTGACTATAACTTGTAGTGGTGACTATAGTTTGTACAGTGGTGAATATAGCTTGTACAGTGGTGAATATACCTTGTACAGTGGTGACTATAACTTGTACAGTGGTGACTTACTTGTACAGTGGTGACTAACTTGTACAATGGTGACTATAATTTGTACAGTGCTGACTATAATTTGTACAGTGGTGACTAACTTGTACAGTGGTGACTATACCTTGTACAGTGGTGACTATACCATGTACAGTAGTGACTATAACTTGTACAGTGGTGAATATACCCTGTACAATGGTGACTATAGCTTGTACAGTGGTGACTTTAACTTGTACAGTGGTGACTGACTTGTACAGTGGTGACTGACTTGTGCAGTGGTGACTTTACCTTTTACAGTGGTGACTAACTTGTACAGTGGTGACTATAACTTGTACAGTGGTGGTTTTAGCTTGTACAATGCTGACTATAACTTATACAGTGGTGGCTATAATTTGTAGTGGTGAATATAACTTGTACAGTGGTGACTATAGCTTGTAGAGTGGTGACTCTGACTTGTACAGTGGTGACTATAGCTTGTACAGTGGTGACTATACCTTGTATATTGGTGGTTTTAGCTTGTACAATGCTAACTATAACTTTTACTGTGGTGGCTATAGCTTGTGCAGTGCTGACTATACCTTGTACAGTTGTTACTATAACTTGTACAGTGGTGACTATAACTTGTACAGTGGTGACTATAACTTGTACAGTGGTGACTATTGTTTGTACAGTGGTGAATATAGCTTGTACAGTGGTGACTATACCTTGTACAGTGGTGACTAACTTGTACAGTGGTGACTATAACTTGTACAATGGTGACTAATTTGTAGTGCTGACTATAATTTGTACAGTGGTGACTATTACTTGTACAGTGGTGACTAACTTGTACAGTGGTGACTATACCTTGTACAGTGGTGACTATACCTTGTACAGTGGTGAATATACCCTGTACAATGGTGACTATAGCTTGTACAGTGGTGACTGACTTGTACAGTGGTGACTATAACTTGTACAGTGGTGACTAAAATTTGTAGTGCTGACTAATTTGTAGTGGTGACTATAACTTGTACAGTGGTGACTAACTTGTACAGTGGTGACTATGCTTTGTACAGTGGTGCCTATAATTTGTACATTGGTGACTAAATTTTTTACAGTGGTGACTAACTTGTACAGGGGTGACTATAACTTGTAGTGGTGACTATACCTTGTACAGTGGTGACTATAACTTGTACAGTGGTGACTATAACTTGTACAATGGTGACTAAAATTTGTAGTGCTGACTATATCTTGTACAGTGGTGACTATAACTTCTACAGTGGTGACTATCTTGTACAGTGGTGGCTATAACTTGTACAATTGTGACTATAATTTGTACAGTGCTGACTAATTTGTAGTGGTGACTATAACTTGTACAGTAGTGACTATACCTTGTACAGTGGTGACTACCTTGTACAGTCGTGACTATAATTTGTAGTGCTGACTATAATTTATACAGTGGTGACTGACTTGTACAGTGGTGACTATAACTTGTACAATCGTGACTAAAATTTGTAGTGCTGACTAATTTGTACAGTGGTGACTAATTTTTACAGTGGTGACTAATTTGTACAGTGGTGACTATACTTTGTACAGTGGTGACTATAACTTGTACATTGGTGACTAAAATTTGTAGTGGTGACTAACTTTACAGTGGTGACTAACTTGTAGTAGTGACTATACCTTGTAGTGGGGACTATAACTTGTACAGTGGTGACTATAACTTATACAATGGTGACTATAATTTGTAGTGCTGACTAATTTGTAGTGCTGACTATATCTTGTACAGTGGTGACTATAACTTCTACAGTGGTGACTATAACTTGTACAATGGTGACTAATTTGTAGTGGTGACTATAACTTGTACAGTGGTGACTATAACTTGTACAGTGGTGACTAACTTATACAGTGGCGACTATAACTGGTACAGTGGTGACTGTAACTTGTACAATGGTGACTATAATTTGTAGTGCTGACTCTAATTTGTGCAGTAGTGACTAGCTTGTACAGTGGTGACTAACTTGTACAGTGGTGACTATGACTTGTACAGTGGTGACTGGAACTTGTACAGTGGTGACTAGAGTTTGTACAATGGTGGCTATAATTTGTAGTGTTGACTAACTTGTACAGTGGTGGCTATAACTTGTAGTGGTGGCTTTAGCTTGTACAGTGGTGACTATAACTTGTGCAGTGGTGACTTTAACTTGTACAGTGGTGGCTATAACTTGTACAGTGGTGACTATATTTGTACAGTGTTGGTTTTAGCTTGTACAATGCTGACTAACTTTTACTGTGGTGGTTATTACTTATACAGTGGTGGCTATAACTTGTACAATGGTGAATATAGTTTGTACAATGGTTACTATAATTTGTACAGTGGTGACTAACTTGTACAGTGGTGACTATAACTTGTACAGTGGTGACTATAGCTTGTACAGTGGTGACTATACCTTGTACAGTGGTGGTTTTAATTTATACAATGCTGACTATAACCTTTACTATGGTGGCTATAACTTGTACAGTGGTGACTAGCTTGTACAGTGGTGGTTGTAGCTTGTACAATGCTGCATATAACTTTTACTGTGGTGGCTATAACTTGTACAGTGGTGGCTATAACTTGTACAGTGGTGGCTATAACTTGTACAATGGTGAATATAACTTGTACAATGGTGACTATACCTTGTACAGTGGTGACTACATTGTACAGTTGTGATTATACCTTGTGCCTTGGTGACTAGAATTTGTACAGTGGTGACTATAACTTGTACAGTGGTGACTAATTTGTACAGTGGTGACTACCTTGTACAGTAGTGACTATAACTTGTAGTGGTGAATATACCCTGTACAATGGTGACTATAGCTTGTACAGTAGTGACTTTAACTTGTACAGTGGTGACTGACTTGTACAGTGGTGACTATAACTTGTACAATGGTGACTATAATTTGTAGTGCTGAATATATCTTGTACAGTGGTGACTATAACTTCTACAGTGGTGACTATCTTGTACAGTGGTGACTATAACTTGTACAATGGTGACTATAATTTGTAGTGGTGACTATAACTTGTACAGTGGTGACTATAACTTGTACAGTGGTGACTAACTTATACAGTGGCGACTATAACTTGTACAGTGGTGACTATAACTTATACAGTGGTGACTATAGCTTGTACAGTGGTGACTATACCTTGTACAGTGGTGACTAACTTGTACAGTGGTGACTATAACTTGTACAGTGGTGACTATAACTTGTACAGTGGTGACTATAACTTGTACAGTGGTGACTATAACTTGTACAGTGGTGACTAACTTGTACAGTGGTGACTAATTTGTAGTGCTGACTATAATTTGTAGTGGTGACTATAACTTGTACAGTGATGACTATGCCTTGTAGTGGTGACTAACTTATACAATGGTGACTAATTTGTACAGTGGTTACTATAACTTGTACAATGGTGACTATAACTTGTACAGTAGTGACTAACTTGTACATTGGTGACTATAACTTGTACAGTGGTGACTAACTTGTACAGTGGTGACTAGCTTGTACAGTGGTGACTATGACTTGTACAATGGTGACTATAATTTGTACAGTGCTGACTATAATTTGTAGTGGTGACTGACTTGTAAAGTGGTGACTAACTTGTACAGTGGTGACTAACTTGTGCAGTGGTGACTAACTTGTACAGTGATGAGTATAACTTGTACAAAGGTGACTAATTTGTAGTGCTGACTATAATTTGTAGTGGTGATTATGACTTGTACAGTGGTGACTATAACCTGTACAGTGGTTACTATACCTTGTAGTGGTGACTATAACTTGTAGTGGTGACTAATTTGTACAGTGGTGACTATAACTTGTAGTGGTGACTATAGCTTGTATAGTGGTGACTAATTTGTAGTGCTGACTATAATTTGTAGTGGTGACTATAACTTGTAGTGGTGACTATAACTTATACAATGGTGACTATAATTTGTAGTGGTTACTATAACTGTACAGTGGTGACTATAACTTGTACAGTGGTGACTAACTTGTACATTGGTGACTATAACTTGTACAGTGGTGACTAACTTGTACAGTGGTGACTATGACTTGTACAATGGTGACTATAACTTGTACAGTGCTGACTATAATTTGTAGTGGTGACTATGACTTATAAAGTGGTGACTATAACTTGTACAATGGTGACTATAACTTGTACAGTGGTGACTAACTTGTACAGTGGTGACTATAACTTGTACAATGGTGACTAATTTGTAGTGCTGACTATAATTTGTAGTGGTGACTATAACTTGTACAGTGGTGACTATACTTTGTACAGTGGTGACTATAACTTGTACAATGGTGACTATAATTTGTAGTGCTGAATATAACTTTTACAGTGGTGACTATAACTTGTACCGTGGTGACTAACTTGTACAGTGGTTACTATAACTTGTGCAGTGGTGACTAAC
Organism: Bathymodiolus brooksi; assembly: GCA_963680875.1. Classification (NCBI taxonomy): domain Eukaryota; kingdom Metazoa; phylum Mollusca; class Bivalvia; order Mytilida; family Modiolidae; genus Bathymodiolus; species Bathymodiolus brooksi. Next base: position 6,191,150 of record OY804580.1, on the reverse strand, counting down.
GTGTACAGTGGTGACTAAGTTGTACAGTGGTGACTAACTTGTACAGTGGTGACTATAACTTGTACAATGGTGACTATAACTTGTACAGTGGTGACTAAAATTTGTAGTGGTGACTATGACTTGTACAGTGGTGACTAACTTGTACAGTGGTGACTATAACTTGTACAGTGGTGACTGACGTGTACCGTGGTGACTATATCTTGTACAGTGGTGACTATACCTTGTACAGTGATGACTAAATTGTACAGTGGTGACTAATTTGTACAATGCTGACTATAATGTGTACAGTGGTGACTATAACTTGTACAATGGTGAATATAATTTGTACAGTGGTGGCTTTAACTTGTACAGTATACATATGTTTATTAGCTGTTTTTTAGTTACAACTATTAATGCACAATGCAGTATTGTGAAACAGTAATGAATTCTACAAACTTTTTCATTTTGTTTTAGAGTGAAGCAGATAGAACACTTATCTATATTACTATGTACATTACTGAATGTTTAAAGAAAATGCAGAGAGTAAGTTGTTTTTTATACAATAGACATTTTTTATTCAGATTATCAAAAGCTGTGTTATTGTCCTACATGATGTATCATTATTTCAGGAGTTTATCTTATTTGAATGTTTACAAATTTGAAAAAATAATCTGAACATCATTGCACATGCCTATGCAAATTTTATTTGGGAATGGTTTTTGAAGTAAATCACCTTTTAAGATTTTCATGGAAGTTCAAAATTCATTTTATATTTTTGAACTATAGGTTATGGATATGCCATTTTCATTTTAAATATATGATAGGCTTTGAATGGTAATGAAATGAAAAACAAAAAGTAGCACAGAACTTTACCATAATGTAAGGTTGCTGTAAGGTTGATATGGACATGTGTTTAACCATTGATGTCAACAGCCATGAAATATTTACTTTAGAAAGTTTAATGAGTTTATCTAATTATAATTTAAATTTCTCCTGTTAAGACCTTTCATAAACTAATGTTTTCTATATTGTTATTCAGTCTCCTACCAAGAATGAGGCACAGAAAGAGATGTATACATTAGCTCTGAAAAATTTTCCTATTCCTGGGGATAGTGGATTTCCATTAAATGCCATGTTTACTAAGCCTAAAAATAGAAATGAAGAAGGTAAGATAAACAACTCTCCAATTCAGATGTAGCAGATTTTAGGCCTTCTGTTATGAAAAGAAAGTGTAAACAATGATGGTCAACAATTCCACCAATATCAACAGAACAAACAATCACCTTAACTCACTGAAAGAAAAAAAACATGACATATGAAATCCATGTACCATGGTATTATTTGAAGGTTAATTATCCCCTCGCAAACGAAGTTGCGAGGGGATATAGTAACGCTACCGTCCGTCCGTCACAATCCTTGTGAACACTCTAGGATCAACATCCTTCAATGGATTTTGACCAAACTTGGTACATATTTAGTCCTTAAGAGAATCTGGAACCCTATTGATTTTCAAGGTCAAAGGTCAAGGTCGCAGGGTCAAATTTTTACCGCATAACATCCTTGTGAACACTCTAGAATCAACATCCTTAGGAGAGTCTGGAACCCTATTGATTTTCTAGGTCAAAGGTCAAGGTCACTGGGTAACTTTTTTACTGTGTAACATCCTTGTGAACACTCTAGAATCAACATCCTTCAATTGATTTTGACCAAACTTGGTATATACTTAGTCCTTACGAGAGTCTGGAACCCTATTGATTTTCAAGGTCAAAGGTCAAGGTCACAGGGTCAAATTGTTACCGCATAGTATCCTTGTGAACACTCTAGAATCAAGATCCTTCAATGGATTTTGACCAAACTTGGTACATACGTAGTCCTTATGATAGTCTGGAACTCTATTGATTTTCAAGGTCAAAGGTCAATGTCACCGGGTCAAATTTTTACTGCGTAATATCCTTGTGAACACTAGAATCAACATCCTTCAATGGATATTGACCAAACTTGGTACATACTTAGACCTTAAGAGAATCTGAAACCCTATTGATTTTCAAGGTCAAAGGTCAATGTCACAGGGTCTAATTTTTAGGCGAGGGGATACGCCACGCTTTGCGTTGCCCTTGTTATTCTCGTTACCTGGGTATTATTTGACTGTTCAGTTTTATTTATTTCAGATACAATGAGAAATTATTTCCTTCAAATCAGACAGGAAACTGGATTAAGAATGTGTGAGAAAGTGTTTGATGCTGCAGCAGATAAACCCAGCAAGGTCAGTAATCATCTAATTTGTTGAATTTATTTGAGAAAGTACATAGATATATCTAATTCACATACACATACAGTAGCCCTTTCTCTTATGAGATCACCAAAGGCCACCTCTCTTATCAGACCAGATTTAAGATGCCTTAAGCTAGTAAAATACCAAATATCGGACACATCTAAGGTGTTTCTATTGTCACCCAAACAGCAGACTGTTAAATGTGTTCTACTGTATGCTAACAGCTAACAACATCTAAGTGCATCTATTGTCAGCCAAACAGCATATGGGTTTTACTGTCAACCAAGTTTCTCATAATACAACCGACCCATCAAAGCTACTCCCATTGGTAATTCCAAAGAAATCTCCATTTTTTTAAAGTAAAAAAAAAAAATCTTCTTCTATCTACCCACTGCAAAAATTGTTCGTTGAGTAAAAAGCAAACCAGTATTTTGTAATGATGGCTTTTTATTATCCCCTCGCCAACGAAGTTGCGAAGGGATATAGTAATGCTACCGTCCAGCCGTCCTTCCTTCCTTCCATCCGTCCGTCCTTCCGTAACATCCTTGTGAACACTCTAGGATCAACATCCTTCAATGGATTTTGACCGAGCTTGATACATATTTAGTCCTTAAGAGAATCTGGAACCCTATTGATTTTCAAGGTCAAAGGTCAAGGTCACCGGGTCAAATTTTTACCGCATAACATCCTTGTGAACACTCTAGAATCAACATCCTTCAATGGATTTTGACTAAACTTGGTACATACTTAGTCCTTAGGAGAGTCTGGAACCCTATTGATTTTCAAGGTCAAAGGTCAAGGTCACTGGGTAAATTTTTTTACCTGTAACATCCTTGTGAACACTCTAGAATCAACATCCTTCAATGGATTTTGACCAAACTTGGTACATACTTAGTCCTTAGGAGAGTCTGGAACCCTATTGATTTTCAAGGTAAAAGGTCCAAGTCACTGGGTCAAATTTTTACAACGTAGCATCCTTGTGAACACTCTAGAATCAAGATCCTTCAATAGATTTTGACCAAACTTGGTACATACATAGTCCTTAGGAGAGTCTGGAACCCTATTGATTTTCAAGGTAAAAGGTCAAGGGTCAAATTTTTACCACATAGCATCCTTGTGAACACTCTAGAATCAACATCCTTCAATGGATTTTGACCAAACTTGGTACATACTTAGTCCTTAGGAGAGTCCGGAACTCTATTGATTTTCAAGGTCAAAGGTCAAGGTCACCGGGTAACATCCTTGTGGACACTCTAGAATCAAGATCCTTCATTGGAATTTGACCAAAATTTGTACATTCTTAGTCCTTAGGAGAGTCTGGAACCCTATTGATTTTCAAGGTCAAAGGGTCAAATTCTTACCACGTAGCATCCTTGTGAACACTCTAGAATCAACATCCTTCAATGGATTTTGACCAAACTTGGTACATACTTAGACCTTAAGAGAATCTGGAACCCTATTGATTTTCAAGGTCAAAGGTCAAGGTCACAGGGTCTAATTTTTAGGCGAGGGGATACGCCACGCTTTACGTTGTCCTTGTTTAATACACATCTGATTTGTCAGAAGTTTTTATTTATCTAATTTGGTCATACAAGTTTTTATGTATCTTATTTTGTTGTACATGTTTTTATTTATCTTATTTTGTCACACAAGATATTATTTATCCTATTTTATATCATTATTGTATTTCAGTGGTGGTTATGCTTTGCCAAGAGGAAATTTATGGAGAAGAGTTTATCAGCACCAGGACAGTAGAAAGAGAGAATTTTTAACAGTTTTAATACTTTCTAGTTTCTGCCATTTGTATTATGTCATCATATGAAGCTTAGTTATATTAAACTTTTATTATTTTGAAAGTAAAATTTGTACATGATATCTCTTCACATGAAAGCATTATAATTGCATTGATTATAATATTGAAAATTGTTTTAGTTTTCCATTATAAAATGGATATTTTTTTATCACTTTTAAATGTAAACAACAACATAATCAATCATTTAAAACCAGTTTCAGTTTCATGTCCTTGTAATGTATGATTTTAATTATGATACTCGTTATATTAATAAATATTTTAATGAATAATTGTTTAACGTGTCTGGACAAAGGGTCATCTGGTTTGGGGATGACAGGTTTATGGTGTTTAACACCTCTTTTAACAATATTTCAGTTATATAACTTAAATCGTGGCGGTCAGTTTTATTGGTGGAGAAAACCGGAGTACCCTGAGAAAACCAACAAGTAACTCACAAACTTGATCACATATCAATGTATCGAGTATACCTCGCCATGAGTGAGGTTCGAACTTGTAACTTTAGTGGTGATAGGCACTGATTGCATAGGTAGTTATATCCAACTACCATACAATTACAATGGCCCCTTTTATCTGGTTTGAATTTCTTGAACAACATGTCAAAACTTAAGATTTCACTCAAACTCAAAAACTTAACTCAGCTGATATATTTCTCAGATCAGATTCCTTTGCTTATTCCACAGAAATTGAGTAATGCCAAATAAGAATCGATCACTATACCAGTATATATCTATATAGATAATAGGGAGTGGGAGGTCCACATGTACATCAAATCTAAAAAAGAAAATACACATGTTGAAAGTAAAGCTGTACCTTTACACTTAAAAGGACAAATGACACGATTTTTTATTTTTCACAAAACTTTGTGAAATACTTCCAAAAGCTGTAAAAATAATTACTTTTTCACTTTCATGTGATTAACGATACGTACAAAGGGATAAACACCCCTTTTATCGCCCTTTTTGCTGACCTAAAAATTATGCATATTTTGAGTGCGATAACGAGGCTGAACCACTTGTGACGTCACATGCGCCAGTCATCTATTTCTAAATCAGCCGATTGATATCGATACGAAATTTGCATTACAAAGCCGTGAATAGCAAACCAAAACAAACATCCACGTGGGTGAAATAGCTAGAAGTTCCAAATGGTGTCCTGTGCAGCGTTTGGGTGCAACAACAGAGGAACCAAAGGCAATGGACTGAGTTTTTTCTCGTTCCCGAAGGACGGCCAGCTGAGAAAAGCCTGGATCCATTACTATGGACGATGGAATTTCGATCCAACATCAGGTCCCAGGTTGTGCTCCACCCACTTCACCCGTGACTGCTTTTAAATGGATCCTTTGAGAATGATGGAACTTGGTGTTGATGGAACCTTCAAGCGACGACTGAAGCCAGATGCAGCCCCAAATGTGCCCCTAGCATCACCTGACCCGGAGAAAAAAAAATGGCGAAACTCCAGTTGTTCAACACCTACACATTCGCAGGGGAGCACTACAGAAGCATCAAAAGGCCGAGGTATGTGATTTTTTTAACATTACACATGTGCAAAGGCTAGTCGAGAATATCGATAATAATTAATGATATTAGAGTGCAAGTCGTGGTTTAGAAGTACATGTAGGTCATCATGCTCCCCCTTTTTTCCCAGTTTACCACGAACAGACGATCACGGGGCGTATACATCAAGTTTTGCATGTTGTAATCTCGTTTAAATTTCATGCATAGTATACAAGTGTTATAATTTCTTTCCAGTTTCATAAATTACTAGTATATACGTTCTCCACACGTACAAATGTACGTACTGTCCAGATTCTGACCTTTACCAAATGTAAACAAATAACAATACTATTTTTAACTCAGATTTGACAACTGAAAATACACCACTGTATGTTACAGTGCAAATATAAAAAAAAACCATTCATATAAACATGATGAAGAGGAAAAATGAACGAAGAAAAAAATACAAGTGTGAAATTGTTTACCAAATAGAAAAGTGCAATGTATACTGATGTAACCTTTTGAACATGTAGCTTATAATATTGTTTATTCATAAGAAAAAGTGTTTGCATCCAAAAAGTAAAATGTGGTGGTTTTATTTTGTAACAAATCAAATGTAAATATTTGTATATTTTTTTTCAAACTGATTTGATTTTTGCAGGTTAGGAATAGCTGCACTTCATTACAACGAGAACTGCAACAGAGACCAAGCAACAACTAAAGATGGACAGCAATGCTTCAACACCTGCTACCCAAAGAAGGGAACACACGTTATTGCAAAACCTAGGACACCACCACCATCATTTGGTTAGTATTGTCAAACATCAGTAGCTTGAGAACCACTCATTTCTCAATCCACTTTTTCAATCCTGCATATTCTTTTATTAGTAACTAAACAATATGCATTTCTTGAAAAAATTGTGCAGTCTCTGTGATGTTTTACTGTACATGTATACTTCACACTGTAATGTAAAAGTCATACCTTTTGACAAGTTTAATTTTGTCAAACTTCCAGTTTCACCAAGATGAAGAACAGCAATAAATATAAAAACCTTGTTCTTTTGCACTGATTTTCTTTTTTTCTCGCATGCATTATGCCCTATCCATCCTGTTTTCAGTTAAAATTTGCTAAAGCAGCTTAACGGTTTATTTGATGTGTTGCGTCAATGAGCTATACATTTATACTGATAATTTTTCATGCTTTTAACTAAAGATTAATACCGGTAATTCAAGGAAATATAGTCATATAGGTACACAGTGTTGAGAAATAAATTAAAAATATCAACTCTACTAATATAAAGTTGCAATTGTGATACATGTATATGTCATTTACCAGATTTTATAACTTTCTTTTTTATTGTAGAGTATGTGGCCCTGATCAAGCAGGCAGTAGTGGAAAGAAGACGATGATGTAAAAGTGCTCAACACTACCAATCCACCGTCTTTGACATCATTCACTATATTGAGAAAGCAGACCTCATTCAGAGACATCGATCAAGATTTAGCAGACAATGAAAAGACTGTGTGAACATTAAAATTTAATTCTTTATGTAAATTGTATATAATAATCTGCAGTGTATATAATTCACAGTTCATAGAAATAGTACATATTTCAAACAAATGTTACTCAAACAGTAGCGTATTTAAACCCACAATATTCTTCTGATGGAAAAGTCTCTCTTATTTTCTGAACAACACAAGTTGGTAAAAATTTTCCTGTTATGACGTCCAAGTCTGTGCCAAATCCACTGTACGAAGCGTCTGTAAGCCATAAATCTGTATTGTCTGAAATAAAAATACCAACTTTTAGATTCAGTTTCACTTATTATAACAGTTTATAAAATGATTAATTAGAAGATTTTACAGAGTATGATTCTAAACATTTTATATCTTCCTATATTCACAATTATTTGTATATTAAAAATATAATTGTTAATTTGTCCTGTAAATAATTCTTCTGTATATCCAATAATAATTTATATAAAAACAAATTTATGAGTTTACATGACAAAGTCTTATGTTGTAAGTTCTGTATGTTAATAAATATAATTTGTATAAAGATACAAATTATTCATTGTAAATATACCTGTTTATAGTTATGCACATTTTACTGAAAAATGCACATACTGAATAAAATGTTGAAATATGATTACATACTCATTTATTGGCTCGCTGTCGTCAAAGGGACCAACATTTTCCAAGAACTCGTACATGCTGACGTGAAGAACATGTCGGTTAAGGCAGTTGGAAATAAAAATGTCACTGTCTGTAATACACTGCATGTCCTCTGATAGCATCTGGGAGTGAACTGCGGGCACTTCAACACAACAAATACATTCTTCTGGTGTTGTCATTGAGGAGCAATTGCCACATTCACACCTAAAAAATAAGATACATTACTTACATATAAAGCAAGCATAACATGAAAAAATATACACATGGGGTACATCTATAAAGTAAATACATATGGATATAAAGTAGACTGATGGGACTGACAGAGTGGTTCCAGAAACAGATGGTGTAAAGCTTATGAAGGGTTTTACTATACAGTTGGGAAGAAAAGGAACAGATATGGAGCAAATGTCAATGAGAGAACATCCCATCTCCGAATTAACTGGCTGATCAAAAATAGACATATAGATGGCCACCCCACAAAATACAGCAAGCCCTAAATGACCCCCAACAAAAAACAAAGTGGATCAGTGGCCAAAATACTAGAACAATTTTTCAAATATGATTGAAAACTGCCTCTAATCTAGAATGGAATTGAGAAGTAATTGATTCTTGTTGTCTCGAATACATTTAAGTCAACATTTCAGGTAACTCGAAAAAGTTTTCTGGATCTTCAACAGTAATTACTATGCAAATTTACCCTTGATGAATACAATTACTGGCTGTGTACCCTATCCCGCCAGGTACCAATGCAAGATGTTTCTGTCAACTTGAAAGTGCCACTTAAAACATTTCATTGTTTGAAATCAACAGGGAGCCACTTTACCAGAACTTTCTTTAAAATTTCTGAAAACTTTTTGTAGAAATGTACGTAACATGCATAAATACAATGGTTAGTGTTGAGATTGGGTACTTGGCCAGTAGACCTGACAACTCGAAAAAAATGTACCAACTTGCAGACTTGTTCAAGATATCTACATCTACATAGTATGACGATCCATCAAAACTCTGATGACTACACGTCGGTGCTGCGCAAACAGACATTAAAAAAAATATATATATATATATATATTTATAATAATAATAAATAAAAATTAACTACAGATATTGCATGAAAATAAGTGAAATCAAAAATTAACAAAAACAGGTGCAACAATTTAACACATTTACAGGTATTTACAGGCCAACTAAGATGTTAGATGTTCTGACATTGGATCAGTTGTTTAAACTGATCCAGGGACCCAGCATTAACAACTGTATAAGGTAGTGCGTTCCAGAGTACTACTGCATGTGGGAAAAAACTGTATTTATAATAGTTTGTCCTGGTGGATATAATTTGATATTGTAATGGGTTATTGTTTCTTGTACTGAGATAAGGTTGAGTAGTAAGGTAAAGTTTTGGATCCACTGCAATAAGGTTGTTGGTGATTTTATAAAGCATTATAATTCTGTTTAAGTTCCTACGGTGTTCGAGAGTTGGCAATTGAAGATGGTTAAGCATTGCCGAAACACTGCTGGTATTGTGATAGCGGTTTGTCACATATCTTGCTCTAATTTACTTTTTAGTTTTTCTGTGTGAGGTGACCAGACACTTGCGCAGTATTCCAGATTTGATCTGACCATGGATTTATATGCCAAAGTTTTAGTTTCAGTGTTTTGAATTGGTAGGTTTCGTCTCAAGAAGCCTATGATCTTGTTTGCTTTTGAGGTGATGTTATTGATATGAGTGTCCCAGTTCATGTCATTTGAGATTGCTATGCCCAGATATTTTGCAGTTGTAACCGATTCAAGGGTATGACCTTTTAGGGTGTAGCTGGTGTGAAATGGTTTTTGTGATCTTGTGACACTTAATGAGATGCATTTTTCTGGATGAAACTGCATACCCCACATTTTTTCCCAAGCTGCCAAGTTGTCCAAGTCTTGTTGTAAAGTGATTGAATCATCATGATTATAGATTTGTCTGTATAGAATACACTCATCTGCAAATAATCTAGTTTTTGATGTTACTGCAACTGGAAGATCATTTATGAATATGAGAAAAAGCAGTGGCCCAAGACCGATCCCTGAGGTACTCCACTTACTACAGGCAGTTGACCAGATACCTCCCCATCCAAAGCTACTTGCTGCATTCTGTTACTCAAGAAAGCTGAGACCCACTTCCAGGTGTTCCCTCTTATTCCATAATTGTTAAGCTTCCATAGTAATTTCTTATGAGGTACCTTGTCAAATGCCTTAGAAAAGTCAAGTATTATCAAGTCAGTTTGAATGCTAGAGTGTAGGTTACTGAGCAGTTCATGGCTGAGTGTGAGTAATTGTGTTTCACAACTCCTTTTTGCACGAAAACCATGTTGACAGTCGACTAAGATGTTATGCAGATCTAGATGTTTTAAGATGTTACTCACTACGATGTGTTCTTAAAGTTTACAGCATATACAGGTGAGTGATACTGGTCTATAATTGCTTGCTAGGTACTTTTCCCCTTTTTTAAAGATAGGTATTACATTTGCTTGACGCCAGTCTGTTGGAACTTCACCCTTTGTAATAGATGTATTGAAAATGGTGGTTAGGTGTGGTGCAAATTCTGCTGCAAATTGTTTTAATATCCGTGCTGGTATTTGGTCTGGTCCAGTGGCTTTTGTTGGATCAAGATTTTTAAGAAGTTTTTCAGTGCCTAATATGGTGACTTATTTCTGGCATAGATTGAAAATTGTCATTTAGTGGTGGTAACTGTTCATCAGTGTTTTCAGGTGTAAAAACTGAAAAGTATTGCCTATTTAATATTTCTGCTTTTTCTTTGGTGTCGTCTACAAGTAGGCCGTCTGATCTGAGAGGTGCCACTCCTGAACTGTCTTTTTTGGTGTTCCTGATATAATTCCAGAATTTTTTCTGTTTTTGGACAGTTTCTATTGACTCGTCATAACAAATGATGTTTTCTAGATACTGCCAGTATGCCTTTCTGCTTTCTTTTTGTAGTCTACGTTTAGTTTCTCTATATTGATCAGTGTTCTTTTTACATGGGTGTTGTTTCATTTTCTTAAAGTATTTATTTCTTTTAGTTGTGAGAGATTTCATTTCTCTGTTTATCCAGGGTAGTTTACGTTTGGAGTTATTTATCCTTTTTGTAGGTATTGACTGATTCATAATGTCCAAAACCTTTTCTTTAAAGTTGTTCCATAGCTGATCTACAGTTAAATCTTGTTCTTTCAACTGCTTTTCTATGTCTATGCTTCTGAGTATTTCTTTTAATTCCTCTGTGTTTGCTTTGTTGTATTGGTATACTTTTCTTGGTGGTTTGTTTACTTTTCTTGGTTTGATACTTGCTTCAACATACACAATTTCATGGTCTGATATACCTGGTATAACTTCTACTTTGTTGATTAGTGAGCTGTTACTAGTGAAGAATAAATCAAGAATGGATTTTGCGTTTTTCTGTGAAGTGAGTCTCTTCATTAACTACCTGTTCTAGACAGTTATCTTGGCAAATATCGAGTAGTTGTTTGCACTGTTTGGTGTTCAGTGCCTTACTTTTGATGGAGTAATTGTGCCATTCTATACCTCCCAGATTGAAATCCCCCCTAGCCATACTTGGGAGTTATTGTTCTATCGGATTCTCTGTATGTTTTTCTCGAGATGCATCAGGCATTCATCATCTGTTTTTTTTGGTGGTTTATAGAAACTGCCAATATATAAGTCAGGTGCACCTTTTACTTGGAGTTTTACCCATAATTGTTCACTTGAGTCGTCTGATTTTAAGTCTGTTGGTTCCAGGGGCGGATACAGGATTTCAAGTTAGGGGGGGGCACACTTAAAAAAATTGCCCCGAGCAGAGGGAGGCGCGAAAATTTTGGGGGTATTTCGTGTGAAAAATCACGATTTTAAGCCAAAAAATCATATTTTTTCCCAATTGCGGAGGGAGGCGCGAAAATTTTTGCCGTATTTCGTGTGAAAAATCACGATTTTACGCCAAAAAATCATATTTTTTCCAATTGCGGAGGGAGGCACGCCCCCCCCCCCCCCCCTGAATCCGCCCCTGGGTTCTGAACTTAGATATTTATCAGACACAAGTATAAATACACCGCCATGACTATCAGTTTTTCTATCTTTTCTGTATGGGGTAAACCCACTAGGGAATATTTCTGTTGATTGTATGTCATTGTTTAACCATGACTCTGTACCGATCATGATGTCTGGCTTTGATGTTTCTACCAAATTTTCTAGTTCTTGTTTCTTGTTTTTAATAGATTGACAATTTACAACCAGAATTCTCAATGGTGTGTCTGATCGAGGTTTCTTAGTGTAAGTGTTGGATCTAGTTTTTTGTATAGGTGATGAAGTAGCTGTTGGGCTTTCTAAGCTATCAAGATTAAAAGATGTATCAGTGAATGTATCGTTACTATTTACACTTGTGATGGTTGATGTGTCAAATATATGTGAAGAAAGATTTGGAAGGACGTAGATGTCACAGTACCAAGATATGTTTCTTAAGCCCTGATATACAAGGGTGTTCATTCCAAGGCATTTTTTATGGAACCATTTATTGCAAGAGTCACAACAGACTCCTGGGGTTTTCCAAGTTACGGCATTTTTACAGTTTCCACATGGGTATTTACATGGGAATTGTTTAATTGATTTTGGTTGTTGAATGTTTGCATTTACACTTGCATTTTTAGCATTTGAACAATTGGTCTTGCTTTGGTCTTGTCTACTTAAAGGCTCAAACATGTTTGTGTTAACGAATGAGTTATTGTCAAAAAAGCATGATGAAACATTTGGTAATCCGCAAATGTCGCAGTACCACGATACATTATGTAAACCTTGATAGATTTGGGTACTCATACCTAAACAATCTTTATGATACCACGTATCACATTGGTCACAGCCGATACCTGCAGTTTGCCATGTTACTGCTTTACTACATTGACCACAAGGATGTTTGGGTGCTCTAGGACCAGGATTTGGCTCTGGTGTAGTCTGAGATTCCTCTGTCGTTTAACGGCATTTATAAAGTTGTTGTAGCCGTTCAACGTCAGAGGGTAATATATACGGAAAACAGCGGATTTGCCTCACCAGCTCTAGGATCGGCACATTTCCACGTTTCGTGGCTATCGGATTTTATTTTCTATCAGAAACCCTTATATAAATCGCTTCACCAATCATTTTTCTATTCATTCAAAACCATCTTACCCTCAGAAAGTGGTGTTACACTCCATTACAGCACGATTTTGCCTTAGATCCTATTATTCCGCCATTTGACTTCCATTTTCGAATCTACAAACGTGATCTCGCGATACTAACTGAATGATAACAGTAACGCATTGCATGATGGGAGCTACTTAATTCAGTGCACCAAATTATTTGAGCATTATTTGCATACGTAAACAACATTCAAATCACATGGAAGACCATACATTTAAGCGTATTCTACAGGACAAACAGTCCATCTATAGATCAAAGCAGAGCAGAAGGAAATAATACAGAATGTGTTGGAAAGAAAAGATTCAATGGCAGAGTGTTGCCAATGGACTTCGGAAAGAGCATGTGTTACGTCCCCCTTTTTTGGACAAGGTACTACATCATTTTTTTTTTTCTTATGGTTATCTGTAATTCACTATTGCTGTTAAAATCATTACCAATCAATATAATCAACTGTATTAAATTTTATGTTAATTGTTCTGCCTTAACAGGCGTGTATGATTGGCAATACAAATATTTGTTTGTTTGTTTATATGCAAATCATCTCCCATGATACATTGCGGTAATCGTGGTTTTCTCGTAGTCACGTGACAAATATTTGAAAAATGGAAGACAAATGGCGGAATCATAGGATCTAAGGCAAAATCGTGCTGTAATGGAGTGTAGCACCACTTTCTGAGGGTAAGATGGTTATGAATGAATAGAAAAATGATTGGTGAAGCGATTTATATAAGGGTTTCTGATAGAAAATAAAATCCGATAGCCACGAAACGTGGAAATGTTGGAGAAGCAAATCCGCTGTTTTCCGTATGTATTGCCCTCTGACGTTGAACGGCTACAGCAACTTTATAAATGCCGTTAAACGACAGAGGAAGCTCGGACTAGCTCTGGTGCATAGGAGCGGGTCAGCAGGATGGAACTAATATATAATAAGACTTGTTTCTGAGGTTTTAACTTTTTTTAAATGTGTCTTGTGTTACGTAGTAAGATGCTGTTGTCATGCTGATGTTGAAATTTTTACTCTCAGGTGTAAGTTTGAAATCAGATGGAGGTACAACTTCATGTTCTTCTGTGATTGGGATAGCATGTTTAAGCCCTGGGTTTGAAGCAACAATGTTGAGCATAAGATAGCATGTTAAAATAATCTGAATATCCATATTCCATACAAGTAAAACTCATACAATCAGGATCTATGTTGTGATAAAGTACAGAAATTCAAGGAGTGACAATGAAATACAAAATGGTTATCCCTTACTAAACAGTGGTAAGTCTTCTCACGCCGGGCGACACAGCGTTGGGTACAGAAATTAGAGCAAGCCAGGTCAGGTCATCCCAACACCAAAGTCAGTCTGTGTCAGGAAAAAAGGATAGTTATAGGAATGAAGGATAAGCTGGCTATTTCATCTGTGTGCTAAAATACAAGATTTTCTGATTGTTTACTTCCGGTTTTCGGAATTCTCGGTCCGGATCTTGAGTTTGTTTCAGCAGCTAGAATTTTTTTTAGAGCGGCGACCAAAATGCTCTTGTAAATTCCAAAACATAAATTTAGCAGACAAAAATGGTATGGAATATGAATATAATACCTTATAATGCAAAAAAGTGTTAGAACATAGTAAAAATCTTCAAAAACTTTCTCTGTCAAAAATTGGCGGTCTGTCTGTTCACGCATGCATAAGGCCAAAAAAAAATATATGTGTGTTTACTGTCACATGTCAAAAAAATCTAGGGTCGGTCGGTCGGCATTAATTTTTTTTTTTTTTTTAAACTATCGGCAAAACCGGAAATAGTCGTGCCCGGTTCCGGAATCTGATTCCGGTATTCCATTTTCGAAATTTCCGGTAAGCCGTCATTTGTTTTATGACGATTTACACAGTTTTTCTACCTTCTTTGCTCTCAATTTCGACAAAAAACTAGCGGTTGAATAAATAAAACATTGCTGCTGATTAAACAACACAAATGGTAATCCGAATTCTGTGTAAAAATTGATAGGGTCGTTAGAAAAAATTAGGATGGAATAATTGCTGATAAAAAAGGTTAGGGTCGGCAGCTGAAAAATAGGGTGGGTCGGGTGACCGTAAACACACATATTTTTTTTTTTTGGCCTAATATCAGTAATTGTATAAGCAAATATATAAAGTTGTGGGTTTTCTGGAAAAGAGGTCAATGCTTGAGCTGATGTGGATTGTAGATTATTTGTTTGCTGCTTCATTTGAGTGAAAATAATGTTAAAATTACTCAATTTTTTCTTTACCTGGGGGTACTCTTTACATGGCAAGACTCACACTATCAGTATCCTTACAAGTTGTTTCGGCCTTATGGCAGATTCGGCCTTAGTTGATGTGGCCTTACGCAAATCCGGCCTTATATAAAATTGATGTTCCGGCCTTATCATATATGTATGCGGCCTACGGCAAATCCAGCCTTATATCAAATGGAAAAGAATAATTAAAAAATAAAAGTTCTATTTAAATTTAAAATATTATTTAAATATACATGGATATGATGAATAAAATATTGGAACTTGTAGTGTTTTCACAAGATTTACTCGTAACTCAATATGAAAAGCCATAATAAATCGTTATTATTTTAACAATTTTTTAATTAGTAATTTTTGGTAATAATGACGGAAATCATTTCCATTGAAGTTGATGATTAGAAAAACAATTCAGGTTGATATACCAAGCTGTCAACAAGCGAAATTCCTTAGATGTTCTCTTGCAATTAATTATCATTTGTTTAATAGTCGTATAATTGCACTGGCAGTATGATTATAAGGGCTACCAAAAAGTAAAAGGAAGCCATACTATAAATTACTCAAAAAGTACTCCAATTCTTTTGATGAAACCGCACTAATATATGCATATTTTGGTGATGGTCCTACTATTTTCAAAACTATCAACTATGTCGTTTCCTTGTATTGTGTGTGAGCAGAACGTCCGTCCAAAGCAGCATGCTTTAGAGTGTGACAGTTGTTTCCAGTGGCAACACAGACTATGTAATAGTAGGACCATCACTTAATTATTTACTCAAATCATCACAATGTGTCGTTTTATTGTATGTATCATATAGATACACATCATTCTTAACTGAGGCCGCATTAATTAACCAAGGCCGTATCAACTAAGGCCGCATTTGTTTAAGGCCGGATTTGCATAAGGCCGAATAGTTTTCAGGCCGGATCAACTCGAAAGCATCAGTATCAATATGGCTGTATCACTAACAAAAGTCAGATGGGCTTAAAAGTCTTTCGTTTTTAATCTCTCCTATTCGAAATGTGTCAGGGTTCATTTTATACATGTGCGAAGTAGAATCCTAAAAAAAGGGGGACATATGAGGCACTACGACAGTCGTCTTTATTCGTTAAAACTTTCGTAAATTGGGGGGGGGGGGGGGGGTTAAGATATCATCGTCAGTACAACCTGTTGACTTATGTTATTTCAGTTTTTCGTTCAATCGTGTTTATCGGAGTCTTCTGATGTTGAATGTTCTCTTTCCTGTTGACTTTCATCATTACATAATGGCTCGAACTGATACCACTGGATGTCTAAATCACCAACATGATCGCAGATATTGCCGTCATCACTGTCCATGATATTTATCGGCTGTTTACTGTCTCACTTCGATCGCTCAACTAATCGTTTATCATGGAAGCCATCCTTTTTGGCGCATGTGACGTCACGTAATCACGTGACCACTTAGCTCATTAAAATGTATAGGTCAGAGATCGGGTCGATTTCAAAAGGTAATAATCAATAAAATGGGCGTCCTAGGGGGGTTATTTTCAATTAAGACAATGTTTATAGTTTATTTAATGACCAAATCAAACAAAATTGAGAAATTTATTTTTTGTGTCATTTGTCCTTTAAGCTACATGTACGTTTCAAAATTATTTTTAAAATCACTGCACAAAAATTTGTGGCTGTATTGTTGTGGCAGTCATCATAGTTATAGTCATCCGTTAGACAGAATGGTTTTAGTCTTGATAACTTACGTTCTAGTTGACTTATCCTTCTGAATTTTGAATGCAATGATCCTTGGCAGTGAATAATGGAATATTGTACCCCTAATATTCCTTGGCAGTGAATAATGGAATATTGTACCCCTAATATTCCTTGGCAGTGAATAATGGAATATTGTACCCCTAATATTCCTTGGCAGTGAATAATGGAATATTGTACCCCTAAAATTTTCCAAATAAGATGCCCTAATGTACAAAAATGGATGTTTCTGTTATTTGTATATGGATTTTTTTTTTATCTGATTTTGAGTGGTTTTTTTTTTTTAAAGTTCCTTGGGAAAATCCCTTTCAGAAAAACACATGACGTTATTATGTAACTAGTATTGTTTTTGGCATAAAGGGGCCCAAAAAGAGGGAAATTTCAAATTTTTAGCTTCTTTATTTTTTTTATTAAATTTTAGTGAAGTTTTTTTGCAAAATGATCATTTTGAAATTGGCATATAATTTTTTTATTCTGTATCCAATTTTGATGTTTTTAAAAAAAAATTATTGAGCTGAGTGCTGGTAGAATGCCACTTGATTTCTTTCATCTCATGTTTGTTGGTGTTTAATGCCACTTTCAACAATATTTCAGTTATATCGTGGCGGTAAATTTATTGGTGGGTGAAACCGGAAGACCCGGAGAAAACCACCGACCTGTCGCCAGTCACTGACAAACTTCATCACATAATGTTGTACACCTCGTCCTGATCGAGATTCAAACTCGCAATATCTGTGGTGATAGGCACTGATTGCATAGGTAGTTGTAAATCCAAATACCATACGATCACGACCACGACGGCCCCTCGTCTCTTATGGTTTCAGAGGTACTTGTAAATGCAATTGAAAGGGTCCAACATAAGCTGAATTCTAAAATTTGAACTTTCATATTTTTCATCTAGTTTAAATCAGATTTCTCTGACCTGTATTTGCTGCAAACTACTAGAGCACATTGTTGTCAGTAGTATTACGATGCATGCGAATACATATAACATCATTTTTCCTCTTCATCATGGGTTTCGTAAATTAAAATCATGCGAAACCCAATTGATGGAATTCATTGATGACGTCTTGAAAAAAATAGACATAAATTACACAAATATGGAATTTGGGGTAAAGTGAATTCCTGGATTGAAAGCGTTTTTAACAAACAGGACACTAGCTGTTATAAATTAAGGTAAAAAATCAACCTATGCCCCCGTTGTGCCACAAGGGGCAGACATATATCCTAGTCTATTTTGTATTTTTATAAATGAGATTCCATTTGGTATAAACTCCACCATACTACTATTTGCAGATGACACCATTGCATACATGGGTATACAATCCACTATCAATGCACATTTGCAAACAAGATCTCAACAAACTTGCAATATGGGAAAGAAAATAGAAAGTGACTTTTCCTCCAGACAAGTGTAAAGTCCTATCTGTCACTGGAAAAACAAATCGGATTAAATTAAATACACCCATGGAGGTCATCCACTCGGGTCATTGGAACAATCCAACGAGATTTAACATATGCACGAAGGCCAATAAAACGTTTGGCTTTATACGTTGAAACCTTGACATCATTTAGGAATAAGCCTATTAACCTCTAGTTAGACCATTACTTTAGTATGCTTGTTCTGGATGGGACCCAGGGTTGTTTACTAGGGGTTTAAATCAGGGGAGGCAAGGGTATGGGGGCCGGCGATTGTGACTTTACGACCCAAAATAACACATTTTTTGTTTATCGAATCCTATATTATTGAGATGCTTTATATACCAGTTACTATCGTAAATAGCGACCACACCATCGAAGCTCCTATGGTAAAGTAAGCATAACACAACTGATTGATTTCTACAATGATATTTTAATAAATAATTTCAAATGAGTGTCGGTGAATGCAAGATGGATTGTCCTATTGCCACCCAAATCCCATCTTTTGAGAACAACTTCTGCATTTACCTGTCCAACAGTATCATTACGGTGGACGTGAAGCATCACCAACTCACACAGGCGATATTCGGTGATTGTAGCTCTACCCCAAGTCTTGATGTACCGAAGAGCCGAGAAAGACCTCTCACATGCATAGGAACGGACTGGTAAAGTTAGAAGTAGCTTTAAAATCACATGACCTTGGGTACAAGTCAAGTGTCAGTATAAGAAATTTGAGAGTCTGTAAGTTGCAGCAGATACATTTTGCAACCCATCTCTCACTCTCTTGTGGGAGATCATTTTGGTATGACAAGCCATTCATGTATTGTTTTCATGTCATTAACTATTTCCAGATTTACATTATTTACAAGGGCTGGTACCAGATAGTTGCCATAGAAAATTGCTTTCCGTCCTTGGGTAAATCACGAATTTAGATGTGATATGATCAATGAATGGAAGTAGTTAACGTGATAATGATCTTTGATACGTTCGACTGGGGCGTCTGCCTTTGTGTACTTCTTTGCTTTGTCGGCGAAATGTCATTTTCATTTGTGATGGAAACGTTTCGCTCGTACAGATAATGAAACTTTACATCGAAAACTGCCCTTATTCCTTGAAAAAACAAAATAAGGTCTCGAGCCTCTTGATGTGTTTTCACTAAGTCACAAGACTCAAACTGATGATTAAAACTAGTTGAAGTTGGCTTTCAGTTCTTCTTCTATCCCCACCCCTTCTCTCTCTGTTTTTCTTTCTTTTCCCCCCATGAAAATCAGACGAGGCAACGTCTGCCTCAATGGTATTTACAGCCCTGTGACCCATACAATAAAGGTAAAATCGAATAACTCAAAATGGTCCAATGCATGGCTGCATGGTTTGTCACCAATAATAAAAGAAAGCAAAATACATCTAGCATTGGTGATATTGATTTTGAACCGGTGCAGTGTTGAAATAGATCATGGACAAGCAAACATAGTGAGTGATTGTTGTTTAATATGAGCTCAGCAATTTTTCAGCTATATCATGGTGAGAACAAGTTAATTTTCAATGAGATGATGATGAGGTCCGCTTTGTACTAGACCAACACACTTGGTTGGATTTTTATAGTACTAGCTCATTGAAACAACAGTCCGTGGATAGACTTTTCGTCACACTCGGACACATTATCCCAATTCCGAGCCAACCAGTCTTTGCTTTTCTCCTTTATGCTGCGTGCTTAGCGGAAAAGCAACAAATACCAATTTATTGTCCGTTGTTTGACCTGATCGGGCTTGAACCCACGATCTACCACACTCAAGGTGAGCATGCTAACCATTACACCACCGATGCGGTTTATTATATAGAATATCTTTTGGACAAAATGAAGATAAAATACATATTACATAAAGAGTTACTTTATTTATTGTGTTAAGAATCTTTATATTAAGTCATATATAAAAATGAACATGCAACATATACAACACAGACTACAACAAGCTGTTTACAATAATACATACAAAATATAGAGGAGCAAAGGGATGGACTGACTGCTTGCTTGATGGTATTATAACTGACATTGTCAGCTCATTAAAACCTTGAAATAAATTTGCTATATTCACTTTTTTTTAAACATTAAGTTTTGCAAGATTGCATTTAAATTTTTGTTCATTATATCGCATATATGCTGCTTTTGTTTTAAATATTATGCCCGTCAAAAAATTAACATATAATATTGTTAAGTTTCTATTTTTCCATTAGATAAATCTATCATGTTCCTAAAAACAACAATATACAGGGCTAAATAATTATTTTTTGAAAATTCTAAGGCAAAAGATTTAAAGCATAACATTGTGTTTTTTAGATCTTTTTCCCTGTTATAAATAGAAGAGTATAATAATAGACCTTTGTTGATGTGATTTCTTTTGTTAATGTGGAGAAAAAATCTACCGTAAACGGTCTTAAATTACCCGCAGTGGTGCATTATCCGAAAATCCCTATAAGGAAAAATTTCTGCAGATAATATAAGGTTGCTTACTATTAATCTGAATTTATTTTATGTAAAAAAAAAAATCAAATTTACAAAAAATAAGATGAGAAATGACGAGTTTTTTCTACCGGTTTCCTAAAAGTGAAGATGATAAGGAGCCCTGATTTTAAATTACACCTGGTAATTCTAATTCAATTGGTTATGAAACAAGCAATTTCATTGTATTTACGTGACAGAGTAAATTTTACATTTTACTTTGTTGGAAATGTTGATTTGAAGCGACACACATAAAATTTGTTATTTAAATTGTTATCTAAGCTACCGTAAGTAAAATTTCATAGAGTTGATATTTTTGGTTATGATTACATAATAAATAATTGAATATTTTATAGTTTGCATTTAGGGAAGTATTTTGGCGGATATGCTATGGGAAAAGGCATAATGAAATTAATTAATAACAGCTGATAATTGTAAACAAATGTTATTGTTGGGAGAATTTCATTAGAATGGGAATACCCATATTGTATTGAAGTGTTGCCGACATAAATTGTCGGTTTTACTATCGCAAATATCTGTTTACCTGACTCCGCTACGCGTCGCCAGGTAAACTCAATTTGCGACACTGAAATTGACGATTAACGTCAGCAACACTTCAAATACAATACACTTATTCCCTAATTTAAATTAACATCAAATATGAGCAAGAGAAAGTATCAGAAAAATATAGATATAGAGCACAAGTATTTTTAATATTTACAACATGTTTATAAAATCCTCCTTTTGGTACTCACTCTGCCTCATTTTGAATTCTCAGTTGATGAAATATGAGCAATTTTCAGTCATTTTTCCTTATTGACAACAAAATCAAATTGAGCTCAAATTAAATTGATTATTCCATAGATTCCAACAAAATTCCAAAAGAAAGTAATTGTATCCAGAGATAATGTGAACAGAGGGCTTAATAATGACTAAGTAGGAACATTTATTTCACGATTTGACTAATTTAGGGCACTAAGTATATCTATTATCATATCCCTTCTAAGAAGGTCAATCAAGGACACTAAATATCTCTACAACAGACCAATATCATTATAGAGTGTGAAAACTTGTGTGTCATATAAAATTGAGGATCTAAGCTAACAATAAATATGTACAAGGTGACTGCATTCTAAGAGGGGTTGTTGTGTTTGGTTTATATCAATTGTCATAATTTAGTCATAGTTCACTTAACAAGCTGCCATTAAATTAAATCCTGTTGTTGATTGTCCAAGGCAAAGATATAATAAAGGCTTTTTCCTGATCACCAATTTAGATAGGATTTATAGTTGATCGCTTTAATAGACAAGAAAATAACAACTAGAGCCTGTATTGCTCACATGGGAGAGAAGATTAATTGAACTAATTTTGGTCTTCCAGGACTTGAACCACATAGATCCTGTCATTTATTGGTACAAAATTGAGACTTAAAATTTTCAAATGAATTTTGATCAAATTAGATACAATTGGAAAATTAGTCAAAATTGCAATTTTCACAGGAAAACCCTAATATATGTTAAACAACTGATCATCATATACCATCTATTTAAATTTTAGCTCATTCCAATAAAAAATAAGATTTCTTTTTGTAAATTCTGTACAAAGAAATAAACAGGAATTTCAAGACATTTCAACTACAAAGTTTAATTATTAATTATTTAAGTATGTTCTCCTGTATCATATCATATACTATTGTATTAAGTTCAACTCGAGCCCAATTATTTATTTCTTTACTGTCAAATTCCAGACTTTGGCACATTTCTTCAATGTGATGAAGCAGCTGTTAATTATTCACACAAAAACACAATGGTCAATTCACTCATTTAAACAAACATATTGATATAAATGTACAATGTTTGTCCTTTTCAAGAACAGAACACCTCTTTGATGCAATTGATTGATGTTTGTACATCATGTATCAAGGTTATTTTCATTGTCAATTCTGTTGAAACTATGACAAAAGTTGTATTTAAAAAAACTATTGTGATATATTTCCTTTTTTCTCACCATTATTTAAAATTGGTTAAAAAACAAAAAACTTGATATAATAAAAAGACAAATATTTCTTCTTACCTCAATAATTTATTAGAAAACTTCTTTTGCCATTTTACTGTACATGATAATTTTAATGTATATCATGATAATTTTGTACAGATTGCATTCAGCAGTTTTACATTCTATTTCCTAACACTTACTTCTAGGTTTCAACTTTTGTGGCATTAATATATGTCAAAATTTACATCTCCCATAGTTAAAATCAAACCACATGATAAAATTAAATTTTAAAGTTTAAAAAGCATTGTAAAAGGTCAACTTAACCACTTCATGGTGCAAGACAAATTTTGAATAATTTAACTACCACACAATAATGATAAAAAGTTAAAGTATAGAATCAATTGTGGTGCCCCTCAGATCTATTTGGACTCCCAACAAAAGGAGCCTTTATTCGCTCACCTGTATTTCAACTTGATTTCTCAATTCTAAAGGAAAAATTCAGCTGATTATTTTCTGCTTATAGTAATGGCAGTCATCTTGGATGGAAGATTAGGGGGTGGGGGTTGGTAGGATCACACATAGTTTAGAAAGTGGACAAACCAAAGATAATTTCAGTTCAAGTTTCTGTGATTTTTTTCTCTCAAGATATGCATAATCTGTATTAATCGTCTATTAGAAACATTTTACAGAAAAATCCCGAATATATATCGACATGCTCATGGCCATGTAGTTGCATTTAAATTTTCCCCAAACAAATCAACAGGCAAGGTTGTATTAAAGTAGTTATACCCTTTACAATATTATCAAAACCAGATTTACTCATGACTAGATTGTGTGACTGAGATACCAAATTTGAGTGAGTGAATAATTGTTTAACGCCAACTCAGCAATTTTTCAGCTATATTATGGCAAGAACAAGTTAATTTTCAATGAGATACACAATTTGAAGTAGAACAAACTTTTGATTAGTATTTATATAATACAATGAAAATACTTTAACAAGTAATAGTATTGCAATTTGCTTTTTTGAAATCCAAAAATAATACACAGTAAACTTTATTAGCTTCAACTTAGATAAGTAGTTCCTAATCTTAAGTTATCATCGAAAAACTTGAATATGTAGCTACTTCAAAAATTACATCTTCTGTCCCATTACAATATCAATTTGCTGATATTTTACATTTATTTCAGTCTGTTGAATACAGGCAAAACAACTATTGTCTATACTCGACAAACACAAGTGACATAAAATGGATAATGCCTGGTTATATACAGATAAAACAAATGAATTATTTATTACAAATAACATTGCTAATTTTAATAAATAGATATATATACATACACATTACTTAGACTGCTTTACTTTCCTCATTTAGCTTACATAAGTATTTTCCTCTTAAATAACTATTCGACAAAATTTCATATTTTATTCCTACAGTATTAGATTGTGTCTTTTAAAATGCAATAAATTCAACATCTTCAACACTTTTTAATTTTTTTTTGGGTGTTTAAATACAGGTAACATGCACGTCAAAATATGTACATGTACATTGTAGTAACAGTATTCTAAAAGGATAATGTCTATAATCACACTTTAACTGATGTGTTGAATGTGAATGATAACATGGTGAGTAGATGTAGTGCTAACCAAACCAGACCAAGTGGGCAACTGTTTCGCCCTGTTTTCAATGTAAACACCCTATTCCCACCATAAGTCAGTCTATGGAAGTTGGTATTTTTTCACCAATAATCACATACAAGGAGCTCTTATGTTCCAGAAATCTGACCTATACAGGGTTTGATATTCAATATTTTATTAAAAACTTATTGATTGCATCTTTTTTTAAGATTGTTGTGCAGCACATTTGCTTTGTGAAAGGTAGGGGGACATCTGGAAGCAGGGATAGAAATTTTAAAATACATGCAAGCTTTTCGGAAGTCCCCCAGATTTTTCCTCAATTGGCACTTGTGTCAACCTTAGAGAGGTCAGGTCGCCCTGCTTTTACCAAATGTAGTGACCCCCGAGATTTGTGGTAAACTTGACATGCAGTAAATACAGTTTCTGTAAAAGTAAACTGGAGACTCAGTGGGATGAACCTGTGTCGCTCACCTTTCATTCTGATTTGAGGAAACTTAATACAGAACCTTCCATACATGTGGATGCTTCCTACCAAGTTTCGGTTCATATGGCTAAGCAGTTTCAAAGGAGAAGATTTTTTAGAAATCGACCAATCAGAAACAAGAATTGCATGTGGTGGCCATGTTTACTAACCGATCGGGACGAAATGAGCAATCTTCATAGAGGACATTCCATAGATGCTTCTTACCAAGTTTCGGTGTTTGTTAACCGATCAAGACGAAATGAGCAATCTTCATAGAGGATATTACATAGATGATTCCTACCAAGCTTCGGTGGTAGCCATGTTTGTTAACCGATCGGGACGAAATGAGCAATCTTCATAGAGGACATTCCATAGATGCTTCCTACCAAGTTTCGATTCATTTGGCCAAGCGGTTTCAGAGGAGAAGATTTTTTAGAAATCAACCAATCAGAAACAAGAATGGCCTGTGGTGGCCATGTTTGTAACGGATCGGGACGAAATGAGCAATCTTTATAGAGAACCTGCCATAGATGCTTCTTACCAAGTTTCTGTTCATTTGGCCAAGCGGTTTCAGAGGAGAACATTTTTTTAAATCAGCCAATCAGAAACAAGAATTGCCTATAGCTATGGTGGCCATGTTTGTTGATAGATCAGGACAAAATGGGCATTCTTTAGAGAGGACCTTCCATAGATGCTTCCTATCAAGTTTCACTTCATTTGGCTGAGGGGTTTCAGAGGAGAAGATTAAAATGTGAAAAGTTAACGGACAACGGACGACAAGTGAAAGCAAAAGCTCACTTTGCCTTTGGCAAGGTGAGCTAAAAACCATGTTTTCATGCAGAGTGCTTCATTGTCGGCTAGTGCTGGATTTAAATTACATCAGTTAAGGACAAGCAGCCCAGTGCTGGATTTAAATTACATCAGTTAAGGACAAGCAGCCTGAGAGGTAGTCAAAATACTGGAAACCAAAATAAAAGAACTAGAGGCTCAGGTGAGCCTGTATCGCTCACCTGACATAAATAAGTCCTCTTAAGAATGTCTGCATGCCGAATACATCTAAGTTACTATTCAAATCCCATACTGCCATAGGGTTCTATGTTAAAACTATGTCTGCTCATGGCAGCCATCTTGGATGGAGGTCGTGGTCACCGGACACAATTTTGAAAGTATACTACCCAAGGACCATCTATGCCATGTTTGCTTTAAATTGGCTGACTGGTTTCAGAAGAGAAGACTTTTAAACAATTTTCCCATAGGGTCCTATGTTAAAACTATGTCTGCTGACGGCGGCCATTTTGAACCGAGATCGGGATCACTGAACACAATTTTGGAAGTTGACCACCTAAGGACCATCGATGACATGTTTGCTATATTGGTTTACTGGTTTCAGAGGAGAAGATTTTAAAACATTTTTTCCCATAGGGTCCTATTTTAAAACTACAGTATGTCTGCTGAAGGCGGCCATCTTGGATGGAGGTCAGGGTCACTGGACACAATTTTGAAAATTGACCACTTAAGGACCATCCATGCCATGTTTGCTTTAAATTGGCTTACTGCTTTCAGAGAAGAAGATTTTTAAACATATTTCCCATAGGGTCCTATGTTAAAACTATGTCCACTGATGGTGGCCATCTTGGATGGAGTTTTGGGTCACTGGATATAATTTTGAAAGTTGACCATTCATGCCATGTTTGCTTTAAATTGGCTTACTGATTTCAGAGGAAAATTGTTTAAAACATTTTTCCCATAGGGTCCTATGTTAAAAATATGTTTGCTGATGGCGACCATCTTGGATGGAGGTCGGGGTCACAGGACATAATTTTGAAAGTTGACCACCTAAGGACCATTCATGCCATGTTTGCTTTAAACTGACTTACTGGTTTCAGAGGAGAAGACTTTTAAACATTTTTTCCATAGGGTCCTATGTTAAAATTAAGTCGAGTCATGGTGGCCATCTTGAATTTCCGATCAGCAAACGATTCACAATTTAGTACAGGACCACCCAATGATCATTCCTGCAAAGCCACAATTCAATTGGCTTAGTGGTTTCTAACAAGAAGATTTTTAAAATTTCGACCAATCAGAACACATTATGGGCCCTGGCAGCCATGTTGGATTTCCGATCAGCACCAAAAACACAAATCTTGTATATGACCATCCAATGAACATTTCTGCCAAGTTTGGTTCAAATCTTTTTGTGGTTTCAGAAAAAAAGATGAAAATGTGAAATTCCCATAGGGTCCAATGTTAAACTAAGTCGAGTCATGGCGGCCATCTTGAATTTCCGATTGGCAAAAGATTCACAAGTTTAGTACAGGACCACCCAATGATCATTTCTGCAAAGTCACAATTCAATTGGCTTAGTGGTTTCTAACAAGAAGATTTTTAAAATTTCGACCAATCAGAACACATTATGGGCCCTGGCAGCCATGTTGGATTTCCGATCAGCGCCAAAAACAAAAATCGTGTATATAACCACCCAATGAACATTTCTGCCAAGTTTGGTTCAAATCTGTTTTGTGGTTTCAGAAAAAAAGATGAAAATGTGAAATTCCAATAGGGTCCAATGTTAAACTAAGTCGAGTCATGGCGGCCATCTTGAATTTCCGATCGGCAAACGATTCCCATTTTTAGTACAGGACCACCCAATGATCATTCCTGCAAAGTCACAATTCAATTGACTTGGTGGTTTCTGACAAGAAGATTTTTAAAATTTCAGCCAATGAGAACACATTATGGACCCTGGCAGCCATGTTGGATTTCAAATCAGCACCAAAAACACAAATCTGGTAGAGGACCATCCAGTGAACATTTCTGGCAAGTTTGGTTGAAATTTGTTCAGCAGTTTCAGAGAAGAGGATTTAAATGTGAAAAGCTAACGGGCGGACGGACGACGGACGCTTACCCATGACAAAAACTCACATGGCCTATGGCCAGGTGAGCTAAAAAAAAGAAGAAGGACTTAATGATTAATCAAACTTACTAAATTTATGCTAAGAAGTATCACTTAAATTACTGATAGATCTATCAAACATTCACAACAGATCTTTATTTGACATCCAACAAGCCCCTTATTAATAGATACTGGAAAATGTACAATGAGTTAACTGGCATTAAAATGTTCCAGTTACATCTTTTACCACCGAACATCCTTGGGTTTTTTCTGGAATTGTCCTGTTTATTTGTTTTTCATCCAGAAACTGTGAAAAGTTCTGTAAGATATGCACTATACTTGGAGGATTAAGTTGATTTGTCCTCAGATTTATTTCTTAAAACCAAATACCCAATAGAATACACAGGTTAATTTTGACAGTAACAAGAAATATTTCTTATAATTTCGGTAAATATTCAAACACTACAACAAACTGTATCTATTAGGACTAGATTCTACAAGTACAAATGTAAATAAAAGACTTCATATGAGTCAAGGCTCACACCTAAGTATAAGGACTAAATTTTATAAGTACAAATGTAGATAAAAAAACTTAATGAGTCTACAAGGCTCACACCTAAGTTACTTGCATAAAGTAAGTTTTATGTCAAAAAGATCATTTTCATGTTAAGTTCATAACATAACATAACAGATTAGTTATTTCTTAAGAAAAATACTAAAATGAGTTGCAGTCTTGTATTATTATGGTTTCCTTTATAAAAGTCACTACCAAGGTTCAAAATGCACACACATCTGGATCCCTGTTTAAGATGATGCTCCTGGTACCTTGGACAAAACCTAAAATAACATGAAATAATACATATTATTTTTAACGATTGATTGATTGTTTTTTAACGCCAACTCAGCAATTTTACGGCTATATCATGGCGAGAACAAACTACATTCAATGAAATGATAGTGATGTCCGCTTTGTTCTAGACCAACATGCTGAGTTTGATTTTTATAGTACTAGCTATTTGAAACAACAGTTCATAGGTAGACATATCACTCCACTAGGACACATTATCCTGATTCCGAGCTAACCAGTCTTTGTTCTTACTCCTTAATGCTGCGTGCTTAGAGGAGAAGCAACAAATACCAATTTTATAGTCTGGTTCGAGCCGAACGGGGCTTGAACCCACGAACCCTTATAGTCTGGTTTGACCCGAACAGGGCTTGAAGCCACGATCCCTCGGTAAAAACTGCTTGATAAATGCAGAAAGGAATTTCATACAAAAATATATTAGTTGTGATTCATAGCATAGCATTTGTCATTTTTATACCCTTTTTTCGAATTTTGTTCATGGCACATCAATAACCCTTAACGATGATCATTTGGTAAAAAGCTATATTAACAATGGCAACGCAAAGCGTGGTGTATCGCCTCGCCTAAAAATTTGATCTGGTGATCTTGACCTTTGACCTTGAAAATCAATAGGGTTCAAGATTCGTTAAAAATCCATTGAAGGATGTTGATTCTAGAGTGTTCACAAGGATGTTACATGGTAACAAATTTGAACTGGTGACCTTGACCTTTGACCTTGAAAATCAATAGGGTTCCAGATTCTCTTAAGGACTAAGTATGTACCAAGTATGGTTAAAATCCATTGAAAGATGTTGATTTTAGAGTGTTCACAAGGATGATACACCAGTCTGTGCCAAAAACGTTTTCAACAACTAGCCCAGGGGGCAAGTCAGGTCCCACAATTCACTAGCCCTCCCTGATTTTAACTAGCCCGAATAAAAGATATAAATTGTGTTTAATTTTTATTGATTAATTCCTTTTTTATTCTTCATAGTCCTTTATGTTTACATCAGCTAATTACCAACTGATTTGATCAAATTGTACAAACAGCAACATACATGGAAACAAAAAAAGCGTGCCGTCGACTCGAGAAGTAAATGTGATAAAAATTTTGAAATAGTCATTTATTAGCTAAGAACATTGATCAAAAACATTATCTTATATAAATCAGAGTCTTATATACCACCCCGTTGTACGAGGAGTCCGGAGCTCTTCCTAGTTAGCAGGTGGGTCGTTGTTGGAATATTTTTATCGGTAATTGTCGTATTATCAAAACGGAATCTCTCTGGATTTTTCTCTTGTTAACCACGATACAAAGCATATTCCAAACTTGATTCAGGTGAACTCCACGAGGTTAACAACGTGACAAATGCATTTGTAAGGGTAAACAAACAGCTGCGAGACGTTCACGCATACAAATAATCATACCAAGAAGTTATCTGAATACTCAGCTTTTTTTGTAGATAAAGGTCATGGATTTTCACTAGCCCGTTCGGGCTAGCATTATTATTTTACTATCTGTAGGCATCAGGCTAGTGGCTAACGTCGCAGACTGTACGCGGTAAAAAATTTGACCTGGTGACCTTGACCTTTGACCTTGAAAATCAATAGGGTTCCAGATTCTCGTGACTAAGTATGTACCAAGTTTGTACAAAATTCAGAGAGAAATATGGTCTATGCCGAGTACAGCATGATTTTACTTAAGCAAGTAGATATAGATAATACCATTGAAGGATGTTGATTCTAGAGTGTTCACAAGGATGCTACGGAAGGACGGAAAGACGGACGGAAGCATTACTACATCCCTTCGCAACTTCGCTGGCGAGGGGATAATAAAAATGCAGATATCGAATTTAGTGTGCACGATATGTTTCTGGAATAACTTTCATCATGTGCACTCAAAATCAAAAGATTGGAAAGCCGAATAATGTTTGAACAAGCAAATAAACCATAAGGCATAACCAGGATAGTCAAAATCGGCTAAGGTATATCTGAGTGAGGAGAACCTAAGTTTTATTAATAATACAGTACTTATGAATTATAAATTTCAAATCAAAAATTGGATTAAAAATCAAAAAAGAAATTTTGACATCGAACTAGGCCTGCCTTTTACAGTCCCTGACCTTGTATGTCAATTAATAATGATTTGCTTTAGGGGAAATTAATGTTATTTAGCAGAAACCAAAATTTGAATAGTGGAAAAGTTCAAAATTCAAATTGACCTTCCTTTTATGGTTCCTGACATTGTTTATAAATTTCTAATGATCTGCTTAAGGAGAACTTTAAGTTTATGAGTGGAAACCAAATATAGGATATACAGATGTATGGACATGGGTAAAGAAAATTACCCAAAATTGCAGACACTATCCCTTTAAGATTACCTTAGAAAGATCAACTCCAGTCAAAGCTTGAACAGCAGGTGGTAACTGAGCAACTAATCTGCTGACTTCACTGGTTGTTCTGTCATCTCCAATTAATACAATCTCATCTGTCTTTGACAATGGGGCAGACACTTCAGCAGCAACCTACAATTAAAATAATAATTATAATAAATCTATTTTTATACATGTGTTTCTAATAAACAATGATTTTATCTTGAATTTTTTCTTCCCATTAATAAACAGTTAAGAACCCTTAATAACTCCACTGTTGGTTTAAACCTCTCTGAAGGTGTGTCTGTTAGTTTTGTCAGGACAAATCAAACTTAGGTTTAGGTTTATGGTGTATAACGCCATTTTCAACAATATTTCAAGGATATCGCGGCAGTCAAGTTTTATTAGTGGAGGAACCCAGAGTACCCAGAGAAAACCACTGACCTGTCGCAAGTCACTGACAAACTTTATCACATAATGTTGCATTGAGTACACCTCGCCTGAGCGGGATTCGAACTCACAAATTTAGTTAAATACAATATAAATCTTGACGATAGGACAGGACGTAAATGAATGTCTCCTAATAGTGATGACCGTTATATCAACATCGACTGATTATCGATCATTGGTGACAATTACCTACTAAAATAGTCTTTATTTCAAGAGTATGCTGGACAAAAGTGAAGATTTGATTAAAATCGTATCATATATTTTCAAACTATAATTTTTCCATTTGTAAACATGAACTTGGAACAAAACAAAACATTGGTTTCCATATGTGTAACACCTGATATAAAATGGACTATTCCGGGCAGTAGATAAATAATAGACTAGTCCAAATATGTGTATCGAATGAGTGTCAAAACTACCTGGGATAAAACTGTAAGATGTTTGTCAGTATAAGGACAAAAAAAACCAGCTGGGATAAAACTGCAAGATGTTTGTCAGTATAAGGAAAAAAAACCCAACTAAGTCGGAAAACAGGAAGTAGGAATCTGATGAGTCCAAAAAAGCTTCCCACAATATGACATCCCTATATGAAGCTTGTGACCAAATATCAGATTCCTGTCATCAATAGTTGCTTAGAAAAATGTGCATATACAAATGTATGTTAAATCAGTATAAAAATCAACAAAATCGGCAAACAGGAAGTAGGAATCTGATGGGTCCAAAAACGCTTCCCACGATATGGGGTACCTATATGAAGCTTGTGACCAAATATCAGATTTCTGCCATCAATAGTTGCTGAGAAAAATGCGACGAAAAATGAGCATATATGTTCAATGTGTATAAAAATCAACAAAGTCGCAAAACAGGAAGTAGGAATCTGATGGGTCCAAAAACGTTTCACATGATATGGGGTACATATATGAAGCTTGTGACCAAATATCAGATTCCTGTCATCAATAGTTGCTTAGAAAAATGTGCATATACAAATGTATGTTAAATCAGTATAAAAATCAACAAAATCGGCAAACAGGAAGTAGGAATCTGATGGGTCCAAAAACGCTTCCCATGATATGGGGTACCTATATGAAGCTTGTGACCAAATATCAGATTTCTGCCATCAATAGTTGCTGAGAAAAATGCGACGAAAAATGAGCATATATGTTCAATGTGTATAAAAATCAACAAAGTCGCAAAACAGGAAGTAGGAATCTGATGGGTCCAAAAACGTTTCACATGATATGGGGTACATATATGAAGCTTGTGACCAAATATCAGATTCCTGTCATCAATAGTTGCTTAGAAAAATGTGCATATACAAATGTATGTTAAATCAGTATAAAAATCAACAAAATCGGCAAACAGGAAGTAGGAATCTGATGGGTCCAAAAACGCTTCCCACGATATGGGGTACCTATATGAAGCTTGTGACCAAATATCAGATTTCTGCCATCAATAGTTGCTGAGAAAAATGCGACAAAAAATGAGCATATATGTTCAATGTGTATAAAAATCAACAAAGTCGCAAAACAGGAAGTAGGAATCTGATGGGTCCAAAAACGTTTCACATGATATGGGGTACATATATGAAGCTTTTGACCAAATATCAGATTTCTGCCATCAATAGTTCCTGAGAAAAATGTGACGAAAAATGTGCATATGTATGTTCAATGTGTATAAAAACCAACTAAGTCGGCAAACAGGAAGTAGGAATCTGACGGGTCCAAAAACGCTACCCACAATATGGTATATGACCCTATATGACGCTTGGTTGAGATTGGCTCAGTAGTTTCAGAGGAGAAGATTTTTTTTAATTTCATCCCCCCTTTTTTCTAATATGCATAATCGGTCAAAATCGGCAAAAGTTCAAAGTTCATAAAAAATCCCGTAATATATGTTTAAAAGCTCATCATTATGCTTTAACAGTTCAAATTTGGGCACATTCTGGGTTAAAATAGAGCAGTTTTGGCCATTTGAAGAAATTTCTATTTTTAGTAACGGCGGCCATCTTGGATACAGGACGGCGCTGACGGACACAATTTTGAAAGGGGACCACCTAAGGATCATTCACACAAAGTTTGGTTGAAATTGGCCTAGTGGTTTCTAACAAGAAGATTTTTAAATGATTTTTTGTTTAATTTGGTTCAGCGTTTCAGAGAAGAAGATTTAAATGTGATCTTTTATCAAAATATGCCCAATTTGCATAATCGGTATAAATTGGCTGAAAGAAAAATTTCACAGAAAAACCCGGAATATATGTTAAACTACTCATTGCCATGTAGCTGCAGTTAAAATGTGAGCTCATTTTGACTTATACTAAAGCAGCAATGGACAATTAAAATTTCATCCCCCCTTTTTTCTATTTTTAGCTTGGCAGCCATCTTGGTTGGAAGTCGGGATCACCGGACACAATTTTGGAAGGGGGCCATCCAAGGACCATTCCACTAAAGTTTGGTTGCAATTGGCCCAGTGGTTTTTGAGGAGAAGATTAAAATGTGAAATGTTGACGGACGACAGACGACGGACGAAAAGTGATGACAATAGCTCACCTGGCCTAAAGTGAGCTAAAAACCCAGCTGGGATAACACTACAAGATGTTTGTCAGTATGAGGGGGAAAAAACAGCTGGGATAAAACTGCAAGATGTTTGTCAGTATAAGGACAACAAAAAACCAAAGAACAAAGTTAAGCATATACATGTACATGTATATTTTAGACACTAGGAATCAGAATCGATGACAAGGTTTAAGAATCGACCATCGGATCGTATGATGACGTCTGACTTGATTAGTCGATGTTTCCAATGATCGCTGCACCACTAGCTCCCAATGAGCTAAATTTTTTAGGAGTGGCCTGTGCAAGGTAAAATGTTCATCTCAATCTGTAACATCCACTTTTTTCCTGTGGTAGTCTAATCTTGTGCCACCTTTCTACCTAGCAGATTTATTGTGTGTAAATTAAACTCGTTCTTTTAATTAATATAGCTGTAATACTGCTCACTTGACATTAATCAATCTATCTTTATCCTGCTTCTATTTTGGTTGATTGATTGGTGTTTAATGTCAACTCCAGCAATATTTCAGCTATATCGTGAACAAATTGTATTATTAACTTAAGACCTTATATTTTGGAGTAACTCCAGCAATATTTCAGCTATATCGTGAACAAATTGTATTATTAACTTAAGACCTTATATTTTGGAGTAACTCCAGCAATAATTCAGCTATATCGTGGACAAATTGTATTATTAACTTAAGACCTTCTATTTTGGAGTAACTCCAGCAATATTTCAGCTATATCGTGGACAAATTGTATTATTAACTTAAGACCTTATATTTTGGAGTAACTCCAGCAATATTTCAGCTATATCGTGGACAAATTGTATTATTAACTTAAGACCTTCTATTTTGGAGTATAAACTTTTATTAAAAGATGACATAAGTATTGTATTAATTTTGCTTCATTTTTTTGAAAAATCATATTAGACTGTAAAGTATTGGTATCTTATAAATATTCTTTATTTTCTCACAGAAGAGAGGGTTTGTGGATCATGATACACACAACACAAAACTGAGCTACTGTAACAGAAATCCATTAAAAAAAAATGGCAAAAACTGAACCATGTCAGGAGGGGGGAGAAGCTCTGTCAGTATTGTTCAACGATAAGTTTACTTTATCAAACTTGCCCATGTAGAATCACCCATATATATACACATATATATATATATGTCTGAAAATTAAACCAAAGTGTTAGAATTAGATTTTAGAGCTGTCAAATTTTTGTTCTTCCCTCAACGGGATTTGAACCCACACCATTGATACACTGCAGCACCATTCGCTTAGCCTTACGTCCAGCGCCCTAGATCACTCGACCACATCCACTCCCTATATATATATACGACATTTACTGAAGCTTATAATTTAAAGATCTGAACATTTTTCTTTTAATAATAAAGTAAAAGAGGCTTTTTGTTAAATCGGAACTTCCAAGATTTTAATTGAAACTGCTAAAGAAATAATTGGCTAACCTCAACTTTTTTCTTTTCTGTAACATTTGGAACAAAATATCTGAATTGCTGATACATATTGACAATATTTTTTTTCTGATTTCCTTCTTATTTACAGGAACAAAAGCATTATTTGAAGCAGATTTTTGTTCTATTTTTACAAACATTGCAATGGAATAACACAGTTTTGGAATTCCTATGCAAGTCTTTCTATTTTTATTTTTGCGGACCATCTATGGTTCTAAAAAAACTAGAGGCTCAGCACTGAGCTGAGCTCGAGTCGCTCACCTTTCATTCTGCTCTGAGGAAACTTACTACAGAACCTTCCATAGCCTATAGGTGCTTTCCACAAAATTTTAGTTCGCTTTGGCAAAGCAGTTTCAGAGAAGAAGATTTTTAGAAAGCGACCAATCTAAAACAAGAATTGCCTGTAGCAGCCATGTTTCTTAATGGATCAAAACGAAATGAGCAATCTCTATAGAGGACCTTCCATAGATGCTTCTTACCAAGTTTCATATCATTTGGCCAAGCGGTTTCAGAGGAAAATCTGTTTTAGAAATCGAACAATAAGAAACAAGAATTGTCTATGACGGCCATGTTTGTTAACAGATCAAAACGGAATGAGCAATTCCCAAAGAGGACCTTCCATAGATGCTTCCTACCAAGTTTCGGTCTATTTGGCCAAGTTGTGTCAGAGTAGAAGATTTTTAGAAATTGATCAATCAGAAAAAAGAATTGTCTGTGGTGGACATGGTTGTTAACAGATTGGGAAAAAATGAGCAATCTTTATAAGAGGACTTTCCATAGATGCTTCCTACCAAGTTTCGGATCATTTGTCCATGCGGTTTCAGAGGAGAAGATTTTTAGAAATAGACCAATCAGAAACAAGAATCACCTGTGGTGGCCATGTTTGTTAATGGATCGGGATGGAATGAGCAAAGTTTCGGTTTATTTTTATTTGGCTAAGCAGTTTCAGAGGACAAGATTTTTTAGAAATCAACCAATCAGAAACAAGAATTGTCTGTGGCTGCCATGTTTGTTAACGGATTGGGATGAAATGAGCAATCTTTACAGAGGACCTTCCAAAGATGCTTCCTACCAAGTTACGGTTCATTAGGCCAAATGGTTTCAGAGGAGAAGAATTTTAAAAATCAGCCAATCAGAAACAAGAATCATCTGTGCCTGCCATGTTTGTTAACAGATCGGGACGAAATGAGCAATCTTTACAGAGGAATTTCCATAGATGCTTCCTACCAAGTTTCAGTTCATTTGGCCAAGCGATTTCAGAGGAGAAGATTTCTAAAAATCAGCCAATCAGAAACAAGAATTGCCTGTGGTGGCCATATTTCTTAATGGATCGGGACGAAATGAGCAAACTTTATAGAGGACCTTCCATAGATGCTTCCTACCAAGTTTCACTTCATTTGGCTTAGCGGTTTCAGAGGAGAAGATTAAAATGTGAAAAGTTAATGGACGACAGATGACCGACGCCAAGTGATGGTAAAAGCTCACCTTGCCTGCCTTTGGCCAGGTGAGCTAAAAAAAATTTAGAAAGATGAAGGACTTGATGATTAATCAAACTTACTAAATTTATGCTAAGAAGTATCACTTAAATTACTGATAGATCTATCAAACATTCACAACAGATCTTTATTTGACATCCAACAAGCCCCTTATTAATAGATACTGGAAAATGTACAATGAGTTAACTGGCATTAAAATGTTCCAGTTACATCTTTTACCACCGAACATCCTTGGGTTTTTTCTGGAATTGTCCTGTTTATTTGTTTTTCATCCAGAAACTGTGAAAAGTTCTGTAAGATATGCACTATTATACTTGGAGGATTAAGTTGATTTGCCTTCAGATTTATTTCTTAAAACCGAATACCCAATAGAACACACAGGTTAATTTTGACAGTGACAAGAAATATTTCTTATAATTTCGGTAAATATTCAAACACTACAACAAACTGTATCTATTAGGACTAAATTCTGCAAGTACAAATGTAAATAAAAGACTTCATATGAGTCAAGGCTCACACCTAAGTATTAGGACTAAATTTTACAAGTACAAATGTAGATAAAAAAAACTTAATGAGTCTACAAGACTCACACCTAAGTTACTTGCATAAAGTAAGTTTTATGTCAAAAAGATCATTTTCCCTGTTAAGTTCAAAACATAACATAACAGACTAGTTATTTCTTAAGAAAAATACTAAAATGAGTTGCAGTCTTGTATTATTATGGTTTCCTTTATAAAAGTCACTACCAAGTGAGCACTCTTTATAGAGGACCGCCCATAGATGCTTCCTACCAAGTTTCGGTTCATTTAGCCAAGTGGTTTCAGAAGAGAAGAATTTTTAAAATCATGTTCGTTAACGGATTGGGACGAAATGACCAATCTTTATAGAGGACCTTCAATAGATGGTTCCTACCAAGTTTCAGTTCATTTGGTTGAGGGGTTTTAGAGGCATATTTATCTGTAATTCAATTCAGAGATAACTGCATTTTGAATAGATACAAAATGTATCTATATTTAAACTAGAGTTATCTCCTTTTAACAGAAAAAATGATTTTTTAGATATCAATCAATCAGAAACAAGAATCGCCTGTGGCGACCATGTTTGTTAACAAATCTAGATGAAATTAGCAATCTTTATCGAGGACCTTCCATAGATGCTTCTTACCAAGTTTCGATGTATTTGGCTAAGCGGTTTCAGAGAAGATTTTTAAAAATAGGCCAATCAGAAACAAGAATTGCCTGTGGCGGCCATGTTTGTTAATGGATCGGGACGAAATGAGCAATTTTTATAGAGGACCGCCCATAGATGCTTCCTACCAAGTTTCAGTTCATATGGCTGAGGGGTTTCAGAGGAGAAGAATAAAATGTGAATAGTTAACGGACGACAGACAACGGATGCCAAGTGATGACAAAAGCTCACATTGCCTTTGGCAAGGTGAGCTAATAAATATAAGGACCAATTTCACAGCTATACCTAAATTTACTTTTTTTAATGAAGGATGTAAAATGTTCTGTATGTAGTGTTATGATATGTACTATATTATACCTTGGGTAGCGTCTCAAGAACCAATGAAAGCATAGCTGCCTCTCCGTATTGTTTGTAAGCAGAAGCCTTCAACCTCATCCTCTCAGCTTCAGCCTTTCCAACAGCCTCAATTGCTTCTGCCTCTGCAGCTCCAACCAAACGAATCTTCTCAGACTCAGCTCTGGCCTGTTCAACAGTTTGTGTCCTACAAGTATACATGGTTTAATAAGGAGTTTTCTGGTACATTGTGGTGGGTATAATTCAATCCAAATAATTCAGGGGCCGTCGTGGTCATGATCGTATGATAGTTGGATTTACAACTACCTATGCAATCAGTGCCAATCACCACTAACGTCACGAGTTTGAATCCTGGTCAGGCGAGGTGTACTCGATAGAATGCTATGTGATAAAGTTTGTCAGTGAAAAGACATGTCGGTGGTTTTCTCCAGATACTACAGTTTTCCCCACCCATAAAATTGACAGCCACAATATAAAATATTGTTGAAAGTGGCATTAAGCACAATAACCCTAATTCACATTGTTTGACATCAACGGTTGTCCGATTGCTCTGAACAAGTCAATCAGCAGTTCCAGTGGGCAAGTGAAATAAAATTTGATAAATGTTACGAAAAAAAGTCTTTTCGGTACATTTTTTTTCATCAAATGTTCTAATTAAATATATGTAGTATATTGTATTTTAGACTTAGAACCTTTACTGGTTTTTGCAAATCCTGTATATATATAGAAATGCTATATGAATTGTACCAAAAAGAAAATCAGTTTTATTTTTGGAGAATTGATGACATCAAATTAGAACATCAGTAATCATTTCACACTATTCAAAATAAATATCATCTTTTACAGGAATGTGTTTATATACCTTGAACCTTCAGCAATCAATTCCATTTTGTAAGCATGGGCCTCAGCGGGTCTTTTAACAGTAGCAATCAATTCTTTTTCTTTCCTAAGGATTTCTTTTTCTTCCACATCAATCAATTTCCTCCTCTCTACAACCTCTATCTCTATTTCTTCTGCTCTAATCTTCTGTTTCTCCTTAGCTGCTTGTAATTCATAAGCTAATTCTGCCTCGGCTTTCTTTGAAAACAAAAATATTAATCAATTTACATATTTTGAAATTTGAATGTTATTATTTGGATTTCCAATCTTTCGATTTTAAGCATACAGTCTTGCCTAATTTTTCACCTACTTGTCCGAAAGTCAAACTTAGAAAATTTTTCTATTTATTCAAACAAATTCTATCATTATTTCCACTTGTCCGAATCCAGTTTTACTTGTCCCAGGCTTCGGGCGAGTGGGTTAACGTGAATACTGAGCATAACTGACGAAGGTTATTCCAGACACACTAAATTTGATATCTACATTTCATTTCTTTTAAATATCAAATTAATAATGTTTATTTATATCACAGGTACAATTTGTATAAATATATGAAAATCATTTTTGTAACCATTAGGCTGTTACAGTATAACACAGATTGTATAATCGATAATTGATCAATTTAAATTTTCCGATTATAAATCATAATTTTTTTACACTTACAGACCCAACGCTAACATGTGATATTTCATTCAAACATAACTGACCGCCACTCTGTCAAGTGTGTTCAAGACAAATTTACTAATTTCTTTAATCTTTTGTTTAATGAATGATCTATAATTGTGGAATTTATCCATATCACTTATACTTAAAATACAATTATATAACAACCTTATTAAAACAAACCTTTTTAAAATTCTAATAAGGGTAATAACAAAATTACCGAACTCCGAACAATCTAACAGTATATAAACAGACAAAATCAGTCAACAACGGGAAAACTGTGTAAACTGTAATGACCCTGACTTGGTACAGGCATTTCTAAAGAAATGGTGGGTTGAATCAAATTTTAGAGCGCCAAACCTCCCCCTTTCATTACGGCTCAAAGTTTCCTTTGACGCACTTTTGTAATAAAATTGATATTGATGACGAATTCCATTATATATTAGAATGTAAATACTTAGAAAAAAATTCAAAATGTTGTACCGGTATGTCAAATTTTTATCTTAGAAATGCTAAAAAAGCTAAAAACATCAAAAAACAAATAATTATTGATAAAACTTTGCAAATTGATTAAACTACTAGTTAATTACATGTATTTCTTACTGTAAAGATTGTACATACAATGTCTTCTCTATACCTATTTATTTCTTACTGTAAAGATTGTACATACAATGTCTTCTCTATACCTATTTATTTCTTACTGTAAAGATTGTACATACAATGTCTTCTCTATACCTATTTATTTCTTACTGTAAAGATTGTACATACAATGTCTTCTCTATACCTATTTATTTCTTACTGTAAAGATTGTACATACAATGTCTTCTCTATACCTATTTATTAAACTACTAGTTAATTACATGTATTTCTTACTGTAAAGATTGTACATACAATGTCTTCTCTATACCTATTTATTTCTTACTGTAAAGATTGTACATACAATGTCTTCTCTATACCTATTTATTTCTTACTGTAAAGATTGTACATATAATGTCTTCTCTATACCTATTTATATGGTTTAATGAGAATAAAGATATAGATAAAATCCTGGAATAATTTACTAGCAATCTGTTAAACATATCTTGAAAAAGAGAACATACCCCCGCAGGGCTCCCACTACTTTGAAATCAGAGGGAGAAGTGACTTCTCTTTCAGGTGCTGACAAAAGAAAAGTGAGAGACAACAGGGAGAAGTCAAAATATTTCTCTAATTGTACCACTTTTCACATTCGCGGTGCATTATCGTGGCATTCGTATGTTATAATGTACTTGTTGCATTAAGGTATATTCAGTAGTTGTTTAATTCCTTGTTTTTGTTACCATAACATCTCTCTGATTTACATATGTCCTTGTATTTGTTTTTTGTTTGTTTGTATTGAATAAACCCTTTTCAGATTCTTTGTTTTGTCTTGCAGATGATAAAGGCACATATATGATAGTCAACTATTGTCCAATAAATAATAAATAAATAAAATTGAATAACAAGGGCAACGCAAAGCGTGGCGTATCCCCTCTCCTAAAAATTAAACCCTGTGACCTTGACCTTTGACCTTGAAAATCAATAGGGTTCCAGACTCTCATAAGGACTATGTATGAACCAAGTTTGGTCAAAATCCATTGAAGGATGTTGATTCTAGAGTGTTCACAAGGATGTTACACGGTAAAAGATTTACCCAGTGATCTTGACCTTTGACATATGACCTTGAAAATCAATAGGGTTCCAGATTCTCCTAAGGACTAAGTATGTACCAAGTTTAGTCAAAATCCATTGAAGAATGTTGATTCTAGTGTTCACAAGGATGTTATGCGGTAAAAATTTGACCTGGTGACCTTGGTCAAAATCCATTGAAGGATGTTGATCCTAGAGTGTTCACAAGGATGTGATGGACGGACGGAATGACGGAAGGTAGCGTTACTATATCCCTTCGCAACTTCGTTGGCGAGGGTATAATTATTTAATCAAATTTTAATGAGTGTATATTATTTACATTGCTAATCTTTAATCACTGATTGATATTAATTAAGAAACTAATCATATCCACAAAGTTAACAATCCCTTTGGATAGCCACCATCAAACCCCAAATAAATGAAATGAAACAATACCGAAGTTATTTTCCCCGAGTACGGATCCGTAGTACAGTTTTTATATTCGTAACTGTTTCGTTTACGTCCCTTTACAATGGCGGTTTGAAAAACGGAAATTTTGTAGTAAAAATACACCGATGTTTTACTGTTAAAACAGTTAAAATTAGCAAAGCGACTTGGTAAAATCACAGGGCGACTTCCACTTCTCTTTTGGCACTAGTACAAAGCGAAGTGAGCAGCCACAAGGTGACTTCTTTGCCCGAATCGCCCTCCAACGTGAGCCCTGCCCCGGTGTTGTTCACAGATGATTAACATAATACAGTACACTCCAAGTGTATCAACGATCATACTCTCAGGTCCGACATATTCCTCCCAAAATGTCCAGACAAATTTGAGAGTCAACACTCTCTAAGTCCAACTATTTGGTCGGACATTTTGGTCGGACGTGAGAGTGGATATTAAAAGATTTTTTTTTACATTTCTCGAGGTGAATATGTCAAACATTTTGTGATCGATGCGTATTTGTAAGCGTACTTTCTTTCCGGTGTGTAGAATGTGCGGGTACGTAAATACCCTAGTGTATTTTTACCTTGCACCATATTCGCGCCAGGAAAGGTAGCTCCAAGGTCAATATTTGTCACGCTCGGGCACAACAGTCGTTCGATGCATAGGAGCACCTCATAATCAAAGAATTGTACAATAATTTTGAGTTACACCGTTTGTGTTTATTTAATCTGTTTAATTTTAATAGATCTTTCTAGTACATTTAAATTTTACGATTACAATCGGAATGCTAGAAATATCGTAACTTTTCCGAAATCTAAACTTTAAAATTATATACGCCGAGTCCAGCCCTGGCTTGGATTTCTCGAAAAAAGTTTTCTTAACAAACCAAATTAAATTTGAGTAAAAACTCGACTTAAGTTTGCATTTTGACTTTGTTTGTTTGGAGAAATCACTGACGATTTAAAAAAAAATCTGTTGTCACTTAAAACAGAGTCAGTGAGGCCGGTACGGCTGTGTACATGAATGAATAAGAGATAATTCTTTCAGAGTGTGATATCCATATAAAGGTGAAATAACGGATGCAAAAATCACCGGCTATTAAAGTTACACAATATTCCGTTTACAAATATTTCAAGTCCCTATACTTGTTCATCTGTGACGGCAATATGTGTATTGGACTAGGTATTACAGCCAGCTTGCTGTGAATTAATTAGCTCAGGTTACAGGTGTCAATAATGGAAGGAACATCTTGTTGACACAAATTTCCAGGTGCCAGGGGAGAACAATTATAATTAATTCTATTTAATGTTGTTGTTTTTTATTACTATTTGTTTGTAGGTACATTTGCAATCATTGAAGTAATTTTAATTTCTGTAACACACACATATGTATACTGAACAAAAACTTACGCACATTGTAGTGCATTTTACTATTGCTTTTAATAATAGAACCTTTATGAAATCGTTAATACTTAACAGATATTGTTGCAAATAAAACTGACCACATTTCTCACCAAACCAATCGATTTCTGCAGGGGGGGGGGATTTTTCAGTTTGCGAGAGTTACTAAAGCCTGATGGTTGACAAATTTTTCTTTGGTATTTCAGTAAAATAGGAAATAAACTCGATATGCGTAACTTTTGTTTACTGTGAAATGTATTGCAACCGCCATTTTTTACTACAATCACGTGCGCATGCTCATGTTTGATGGAAAGCTATAGCTATATTTAGATATTTTGTGATAATAATTTTATATTGTAAATCGATCCACCTTGTGATTTTTTTCAACAAGATACATTTTTTATAGTATATATTTTATTATAAAATACAATATTAAACTGATTTTCGATAACACTTCAATCATTGAATATTGATTTTTTTCGGATGTTGAATATTTTATCCCCAGAATTGCACCCCCTGTTAGTATACTTTTATTGCTTTAATTAAAAAAAAAATAACACCAAGAACATCGATGATACCAGTCTTCTTATTCAGAAATAAACCTACAGCAAAATAAAGGTATACATTTTTTGTACTGTAAACAAAATCGTCATTTATCGTCCGAAAAATACGGTACTCCTCTACTATACTAATTTGGATTAGGTGATGGGAATTAGGTGCCATCATCAAAATAAAGATTAAAAAAATGTATTTCATGATAATGATGGCTGATTAAAATTGTTTGTCGTGCATTAGCTGTCAGTTGTAATGTACAGGATGTAACCAATATACAGGATGAGCCCCTACTGTGAAGCCATCTATTTTGAGATGCCATTCAATGAA
Organism: Bathymodiolus brooksi; assembly: GCA_963680875.1. NCBI lineage: Eukaryota > Metazoa > Mollusca > Bivalvia > Mytilida > Modiolidae > Bathymodiolus > Bathymodiolus brooksi. The sequence continues at coordinate 6,146,675 of OY804580.1, read as the reverse complement.
AATAACAACCTGACCATATTGTTAAATAAGAATAAGAATTAGATAAGAAATTAAAATTTATAGAAGGCAAGGATTTATATAATTAACACATTAAGTCACATTTCATTTCAGTTATCAATTAAAAAGACAAAAATGGTTTTAAAAAAAATCTGTCTAATAAGTATTTACCTAAATAACGATATCATGACGTATAATAATTTCTCACCGTAAATGTATTTATTTTATTAAGATATTTATACACATATATAAGAAAAAAGATATAAATTTATTTTTTAAGTACAAATAAATTGGAAGACGGCTTGAAAATCGAAAACGCAGAATAGTTATCTATGTTTATAAGTCTTAGTAAAAAGAGTCTTGAGCAACGTTTTTTTCACACCTGTGATAGGTGTATTTGTATATCATGAATGCACGATGCGACAACATGCTGAGATGGGTGATGTTTTGACAGGTAAACTGTAAAAAAAACCAAACGTAGAATACACTAATAAAATATTATTTCACCTATATCAGGACTCCGCAGACTGCCAATTCTAAGAAAAAAAACCCGGGATTTACGGATTTATGACCCATTCGCCATGAACAAAATAAAACTTTAATTTTACTAAATAATTTTAATCCAAATTTGCCTTTAAAGAAATAAATGTATAAATTAGAATTATTTACCTGGGTTCGATCGCCCTACATTTGGCAAACACGTAAAAGAGCAAACGAACCCGATATCGTAAACCGGCAACTGTCTGCAGCAAGTGAAAGGGCCTTGGCATCGATTGTCGCGAGTACATAGGGACATATTAATATTCACTTCTAGTGCACTTAAAACATGGGTACTGCATGTTAATACATTTTATTCATGGATATTATTGTATATATCGCCCGTGACAGCCGTTAAGATATCTATACTTTCCGTACCACTGTATATCACTCATTTACTTCAGCTTTACTAAGATACGCATGTTTCTTTATGCACAAATTTATTGGTTAGCAGAATTTGGGGACGATTCCTGTTTACAGTTTAACTATCTGAGAGTGGAGACTCTCACTCCGACCTGGGAGGATTTTGTCGGACAATTTGGTCAGACAATTTTAAGAGTGAAGTCCGACAAAACTCTGTGTCCGACCTGAGAGTTTGATCGTTGATACACTTGGAGGGATCTGTACTTACCCTTGCATTTACTTCCTGATCAAAACCAGCCTTCTGCATCTTGTAATTACGTGACGCATCTGCAATTTTAGCATCAGCTGAAAATTTGGTGTCCATCTTGGTTTTATCACACTCTGCTTCCTGTAAGATATTGTTATTACAAATGCATCACCCATATGATTGGGCTTTCACCCATATAATACAGATATCAGTGAGTAAGCGATTGTTGCTTAATGCCAACTCAGAAATTTTTCAGCTATTTCAAGGCGAGATCCTTATTGTACTAGACCAACACGCTTAGCTGGATTTGTATAGTGCTAGCTCACTGAAACAACAGTCTGCAGATAGACATGTTGCTCCACTCGGACACATTATCCTTATTCCGAGCCAACCAGTCTTTGCTCTTTTTCCTTATTGCTGCATTCTTAGCGGAGAAGCAACAAATACCAATTTTATAGTCTTTGGTTTGACCAAATCAGTATTTTTCTAAATTAAATACATTAATACTTTACAAATACTTAGAAATTCTGAAAAAAAAAAAAAAAATTATACCTATATTTTACTCTTATAAAAGATATAACATTTTACATTGAAGAATAACACGTTTCCCTAATGTAATTCAATTAAAAAAGAATTTACCCTTATTCCAGCATCTCTGTTGGCTTCAGCTACACCAATATCAGCATCCCTCTTCACATTAGCTGTCTGGGCTCTACCCAATGAGGCTAAATATTCTACATTATCATATATATCTTTGATCGTGAAACTCAGAATTTCAATACCCATCTTACACACATCAGGGGAGGCAACCTCTCTTACAAGTTGAGCAAACTGGTCTCTGTCCTGGTATATAGCTTCTACACTGAGAGTACCTGAAAAATCAATGTACTACAGTGACACCTGTCTAAACAGAACCCTGAATAAACCTTAAAATAAAGTCTCAAATGTAGGAAATCTTTGTTAATTTAACCTGCACAAACTGAATACCTGTCTATAGAGATGCTAACCTCATAACCAATTCTGGATGCATGGACGGATGACCCTCATTACTATAGTCCCTTCAACAAAGCACCGGGTGACAATAATACAATGTTCAAGCTCTTCTGTACATGTACTTTAAATAATGTGATACATGAAAATGTGTACCATGAAAAATGGTTGATAATTTCCAGATATGTAAATTACACAGACAAACATATGACAGGTAACTTACCAAGAATAGCCCTGAGATGACCTTCCAGTGTCTGTAGAATAACTCTTTCTACTTCCTTTACAGATTTTCCAAGGAACTGTTCACAGGCTTTCTCTAAGAAAGATGAATCCCTCATAACTTTGACCTGTGCTACACCAGTGACTGTAACTGGTACACCCTCTGATGTCTCTACACTTTCACACACAGGGTTTAAGGTCATCACTTCAAGTGAAATGCTGTTGACAAAATATAGACATAAAATAAACAGTGCCACTTCGTTCATTTGCTCCTTCATGCGGTCATTTGGGGTTTTTTTTGCGTGCAAATTCATAATTTCCAATAACTTTTGTTCTTATTTTGGTCTGATGCATTGATTGTTTAGCATATTTTATACAATGTACATTGGTTTGGTTTATGGTGTTTAATTCCACTTTCAACAATATTTCAGTTATATCAGGGCAGTCATTTTATTGGTGGAGGATAGCGGAGTATCCGTAGAAAACCACTGATCTGTCGTAAGTCACTAACAAACTTTATTACATAATGATGTATCGAGTACACCTCGTCTGAGCGGGTTCAAACTCACAACGTTAGTGATGATTGCATAGGTAGTTGTAAATCCAACTATCATATGATCACGGCAGCCCCTCTACAATGTTGTAAATATTGCATCGAGTTGTATATATATTTCCTCCATTTTCAGTCAACTGAACATTGTAGTATGATTTACCTGGTATTTGCTATAAACTCTTCATTATACTCACGATTGGACATCTGTGACAAGGCACCAAGCCCAACCCCAACTTCCAACCAGTAACTTCCTACCTGTGGCACCACAACAGCCACCTATTGACAAAAAATATCAGCATAAATTTGCATATTTCATCATGTTTATTGAAATATATATGATCAGGATTGGATGGGCATATGAAAGTAACAATATTTCACCCTATATGTTCTACGTTGACAGGGGTTTCAAAGTTTTTTTATAATAGGAGGTACTTCTTAAATTTTAGGAGGTACCTAAAAAATTAGGCTGAGGGCCGTAAGGGGTCCAGGGGGCGGAAGCTCCTGAAATCTAGCATTTTGTGGACCAAAAAATGTACTTCAGAGACTGCAAAACAAGTGTTTTTGAAAGAAAAATCCCATTAACTTTAGAGTTCAGATTTCACCAAGAGTGAAGATCATGCATAAATGCCTGGATTTTATCCCCCAATTTCTTTATTGAATATTTCAGTTTACAGACTTCAGCCAAGATTATTCATAGATAGTCCACCATATCTTAAAAAAAAACCCAAAAGGACCATAAAGGACTACGTTTCCGCAGCTAGGCTTGACCAAGCCATTGTTATCAAAGCTTAAACTTCTCAAAATTCCTTTGTTGGCTTTGTCCTTTTCTTTTTCACAATACCTTGGCTTGTGTGTTTTTTTTACTTTATTACCAGTAATTAAACTCATCAAAGACCATTGGCACGGATCAAGACATATAAGTGTCATCATTAATGAAACATATAAATTTAATGTGCAATCATCAATCTTTAATAAAATTTATAATTTTAATAGATCAATACAAATATAATTAAACAAAAACGATTCGCAGGAAGACATTTATTAACCTTTGAATCACAAAAATTAAATTATTTTGGAAAAAAAGTGGGGCCGGCGTTTTGACATTAAAATGTAATTCGTATTTGAGCCATGTCCGGTCCTTTTTCAAGATTTCTAGTAATTTTCTATTCCTTATCTCCTCGTACCCCCTTTTAAAAATGTTTTTCAGCACACTTTCATTTCTGTGAACAACCGCGGTAGGGTCCCGTCAAAATGAATTCAAGTCACTTCGGCACCTAGGTTAGTCATTTCGGCCCCAGGTTAAATGGCACTTGGTCAAATCGGTTTGATATTTTAGTGATTAATATTTAAATGTATATCGAGGGGTAATTGCCAAAAAGTCGTATCTGAAAATTTGATCATTTTGGGAAATTAAGAAAAATATCTTTATTCCTTTATTTTTTGACAGACATTTCCAATTTTTAAAAAGTAACCAAATTTAACAAATCTGATTAAAATCACATCACCCCCTTATCGTTCATTGGGCATGTCTTTAGATTACAACTGATTTAAGATATACAATCATTTAGTATAACTCATTTGTTTTTATTAATCCCAGATGCTAATGCCAGTTGATAGTTATAAATGATAAGGCTAACTGCAAACATTCAAAAATTCTTTTATTGTTGTTATTAACATGTATACTATTGTGTCACAAACACGATCGTCTCCAGATTTTATACCCATGTTGCCATATATTTCCCTTAACTGATATACATCGTCATCGGGGTCGGAAATTGACCCATAATACATATATGTAAGAAAATTACATTGTGCCGTGCGTCCAGTGTGGATGATGAAATAATTTATTATGATATAAATATATATTATACAGGACCATTGGCATTGAATTCATACTTCATAGGCATAGATATTTTCATTTATAGTATATATCCAGTCTGAGACATAGCGTGATGGGTCGCTGTGATGGGCGTGTCATTCATCTTGGTGATTTGGATGTATTTTTTGTTCTGATAATTTTTTTTTTTTTTTTTGCAATTGGAGGGTTGCTATAAAAGGCAACATCAAAATAAGGGGTAACATAAGTATAGATTGAGCAATTGAGCAGAGTAGGGATTTATCGGTGTCACTAGGAGTGATACGTCTGTCACAGTGATTTGCCACGTTGTGTCTCTGACTGTACTGTGGCTGGACAATCAGTCCATTGACATTGTAAAATTATTTCTTGCTGAACTCAACCATACTTTACAAGTCACAAATGGACACAAAAATCTATAAAATGACCAATACGAATGGACATTTGATCCCGAATATAGTAGCTTTACCCTTTTTTCTTACCGAAGTAATATTCTTACTGTATGTTGCTGATTGTCCCACAGAGTTTGAGAATGACTTATGACTCTTGTACATCATAAACATATGCTGGTCTCCACTTGTCATTGAACAAAACTATGCATATGCAAGGTTCTATTATGGGGATAAACAGGTGTTGTTACGTGTATATAAAATACTTGCCAACAGGTCCCAGTTATTCTGTAGGTATGTTAGAGAATGGCAAGAAGTACAGTGTACTTAGAACATACTCTGTCTACATAATATGATGTGTATATATCCATAATTTATGGATAATATACTAGATCTAACCTCTAGGTTTCCAAGTTGTTGTTAATTTTTTCACATACTCTTTTCAGATTTGTTCAATAATATTGATCATTTCAGTTCTAACATGTAGTCTTGATCCATTGAACTTTTGTATATGTCCAGCTGCATTTTCATATCGCTGAAATACTTTTATTCATGCAGGCTAAGCAAAAGTGTACTGCTAATTGGTGTAAATACTTCCTTTCTTGTTTTTTTTTTTTCTTTTTTCTTTCTTTTTTAATGCTACTTGGATGTGTTTGTTTTTTTAACACAATAAGAATGTTTCTGCAGTGTACATGAGTTAATTGGGTTTTCTCATATATTCTGTGCTATATATTAAAAATATCTCTGAAATAAAATGTACGTTCAATTGTGTAGACTAAGCAAGGTTTAATGTATACAAAATTAAGTTTACTTAACTCATATTACATGTACATGTATTATATTTTATGATCCACTCATGTGACAAACAAGATTGGGTTACTTCTCATATATTCCTATACTCTATGGGTATAATGACATATTTTGTCTCTTGTGGGTATACAATATAGTAATAATGTATATCCATAATGTTTCTCCTCTTGGGGTGACCCTTTATTTAAACTTTAAATCTAAACTGATATATATAGTTTAATGAACTGAACAGCAAGACCATGAAATTGGAAATATGAGTGAAAATTTAAAGAATGAATTGTGTTTGTGTTGTACATGTACCTGTACATTTGCAATTTGTTTAGACCTCTTACATATCAGTGACTCAGAATGGTAGTAACACTTTATACATGTATGTTGAAACTTTAAACATCACAGGCATTATGACCACCGCTAATTTTGGGGGGTTCAGTAATTTCTGCCGGTACTATCGTCACGGTATGTGTTTTCGTGTGTCATCTGTTTTCGTTTTATCCATTTTATTTTGATTTCCACAGTGCACGCATTATTTTTGACGTGTCTTCCAGTTTCTATTTATGGAACATAAACAAGACTGCAGTGCGACATCTGTAAAAGATGGCGGCCATGTTTGTTAATGGATCGGGACACAATGTGCAATCTTTAGAGTGAATCTTCTATAGATGCTGCCTACCAAGTTTCAGTCCATTTGGCTGAGAGGTTTCACTTTCAGAGGAGAAGATTAAAATGTGAAAAGTTAACGGACAACAGACGACGGACGCCAAGTGATGGCAAAAGCTCACATTGCCTTTGGCAAGGTGAGCTAAAAAAAATGAAGTTGTTGAAGTACTTCAACATTGAGGGATGTAAACTGTTCCTCAAGTGGATTTCCCAGTATTTAAGATCACAAATTATATCATGCATACTTGAGGCTCCATTTGTAAGCATTTAATCAGATTAGATGGTAGTACTAATGGGGCTGTTATTGAGCAGGAAATAGTTTATCTGTGTTATGTTGATCAGTGTATGCCTACTACTAGAATGATCAATCTTATATCCCTAGAATCTCAGCAACAGCTGAAAAAATATTCAAATAATTTTGATGCTTTTAAAGTTGTATGGCTTATTTGTGGTAATTTTGATGGAGCTTCTGTAAATTTTGGCAACAAATCAGGTGTTTTCAAAAATGTGAAAGACGAGGTTATAGGGCTCACCAAACCAGGCGAAGTGGGCGAAATTCTTGTCCTATATCGGCTGAAGTCGCTCTCCCTCGACTACAAAGCGAAATTAAAGTCGCCTTGTTTCTTTTTGCAAGTCACTCTTTTCTTGCAAATAATCTTCGTTTTATGGTCAAGTTGATTGTCAAAACAATTGTAATCAATGGGAAGATACATAAGAATAAGAGGAAAAGGTTTTATTCAAGCAATAAAGAAGGTTATGTTGATACAAAAGTATCACGGCAAACTTCTGTAAATTTGTACTCTTTTTATTTTGGTATACAGCTATCCATCCACTGGATGATCACTAGCTGTTGAGAAATTCCAGGTGAATATTAAATCCCAAATCTTAAAATATACAAACATTGGCCGTTGAATTGTGTTATATTTTAATTATTTTCACAAAACTTGAGTTATTTGTAGCTTTTTAAAAGCTAAACAATCAACATGTCTAAGTTTTAAACACAGCGATGATGGGGACGTACAAATGTAGGAAATCGGGGGAAGGAAAGGAACATTTAGATGTCATTGACAGATCTCAAGGCAAAAATGAATAAATCTAAAATCAATAAATATAAGATCAATAATAATAATAAAACAAATACAAAACATGAATTTAATGTTAAACATGAAAGATATAAACAAGATATTAGCAAAGACACACTTCAAATGCAAAAAAAAAAGGTGAAAAAACCCACATTTTTGCGAAAACATGTCTCCCTGTCATGCCTTCACTTCTACCTCATGTTATCTGAGGGAGAAGTCAAGTCTCCCTATTTTTTGCAAGTGTGGTGAGCCCTGAGGTACCTCAAGCAATAGGCATTCATTGCATGAAGCTCACAAACTAGAGCTTGCAATCCTTGATGCAAATAAAACTATTCCCTACATATCTACCTGTACATTTAAAACCACACTGAAAGGATTATTAAGTTTTACTACTTTTCCCCAAACACAGACATGAACTCACAGAATTTAGTGAAATTCTTGATCAAATATGTTTGCACTTTGGTGACTTTAAACAATATTGCTTGTTGTCTAACAAGGAGAGGGAAATAAAAGCAATGCTTTTTAATTATGAAGTTGTTGTTAGTCATATAGAGCATGACTTTGTCGCTTGGTCTCAAACAGATGGTGCAAATAAACCCAAAAGATCCCACACTGTCATCACATCTGTCCAATTTCTGAAGTTTATGCATTTCTTGCCATCTCATACATTTCAACTTGATTATTAAATAATCTTTGAAATGAATGATCACATTAAAGCTGCAGCTATCCACCTAGCTCAGTTGAAACCAGTACGGGTAAATATACTGCACACAATTTTCAAAAAAAATTTATGTTGAAGGGTAAGCAGTTTCCATATGGAATATATAAGCTATAAATATATATGAACACAAGTGTTTATAATTTAGGTGGTATAATTAGTTTCCAAAACCTGCATTTCATCATTTGATTAGGGATATACAGTGCTCCCTCGTTAAACCGCCACCTTCTGTGCAGTCGGTAGTTTGGCGGCATAACGAGTTTGGCGATAAACTGAGGAACATTGAAAACCGGAAGTTATGTGATCATATGAAAAGATAAACTTTTAACTCGACTGACATGCATTCTGCACTTGTACAAATACATAAGTATAAATAATACATGTTTAATAAATAAATAAATTAGAATAATTATATTCACATCGGAAATGTCCTGTACAGTTTGCAGATCTTTGTCAATGCTGACAAATTCTTGAACCGTCATTTGTAGCTCAGGACATCAAGGTCATTATAAACACGTGACAGCAACAGTTCATCTTCATTTGTGGGGTTATTGGAAGATCCCATTTAATTGTCAAATTATCGGCAATTTGTTGTTATGTTAATTTTGGATTTTCCTTTGCATAACTTATAATTGCACGTTTTTGTTTGTCGTCTAATTAATTACGCTTTCACTTCAAGCATGACATTTTTATGACAACTAATTAAATTACAAATTTTACTCAGGATTAAAAGTACAAATGTAATCACTAGAAAAGTAAATACAGGTAATTATTCTAATCAAAACAACTGATCACCTGTTCCGACCCTCAACTATGAGATCAATGACCATGTCCGATGACCAGTTTTGACATTCCATAATTACCGATCAATACACAGCTGTCAAAAGGTAGTTGTGGGCGGTACTAACGGGGGAATTTAAATTGGTTTTACGACTTTTGTGTCTGAAAACCTGTGGCGGTAGCTGAGTTTGGTAGTATAACGAGGTATTTTTAATGGGGGGAAATCAGTACAGACGAGAATATTGGCGATAAAACGGGGGGCGATAGACCGAGGGAGCACTGTATAGGAAGTTTTACTCTAACAATGTATTCAAATGCTTCTCAGTCTGAGGTCCGCAGTTTCTCTAATGTTAATGAATGATAAGGCAAGCATTTTCTACTGGTTTCAAGTACCTAATTAATTTAAGCAGAACCTTTCAGTTTTGTGGGTCAAATGACCTGGACCTTCAGTTTTTAAAAGTAAATTTGAACCCCTAGATACCGATTTTCTTTTACGGCATAGAGAAATAGAAAAGTTCAGTATTCAATAGAATGCTATGAACAGCACACTTCAAAGGCGAGTTCAAGATTGAATTACATCAGCAGCATGGGCCACCCATGTTGCCAGGACCGAATTATATATAATTCAAATACGAAAATCAAATAAAATACTGATAAAAATATTATTAACGGTAAGTTGTGTTGTTTTCCTCAATGCAAAAATATATGTGTTTGTTTTGTACAAAATGGCATTCCATTTTTTAATATTTAATTTGGAATGTCATCAAAGCAAATTATTCAGCCTGGGATAGTTGCAATGGCTCCTTCCTGCCATGGAAGTCGTTAAACTTCAGCATCCAACAAAAATTTCTCTGTGACGCTCTGATGATGGATTAATTCCCGAAAAAAGTAAAGCAGAAGTATATTTAGGTTGTATGGAATTGAAGCATACCACGAGATTTACACGAAAAAAGCGTGCAAAAAACCCCCGCTTTGTTTACATTTTGACCGATTTTGCCATTGGAAGCCTTGTTATTATTTATTATATATATTGGACAATATTTTCTGCCCATTGATTATGTTATATTCATATTGACACAATGTCTAGTGCCTGTGAAAAATCCAACTAAGCAAGTTTGTCTAGTACAAAGGTCAAAGCGGACCTCATCATCATTTCATTGAAAATTAATTTGTTCTTCTTCTTCTTCCTGTCAGGAGAATACTCTATATTGAGTGTTGACTCTCCGCATTGTTCTCGCCATGATATAGATTAAAAATTGCTGAGTTGGTGTTAATCACTCACTCACTCTATAATTCCACATGCACTGCATACTCTACTAGTATCCCACAACCCGTAGTGTAGTTCTAATAATAAAACCCTAAATGCTCGCTTACTCGCAAGGGTTATAACGGGATGCCATTACACGTAATGGAGCAGCCGCCAAGATTTTTTGCGCTCGCTTACAGAGTTTCTGACGCCTGCATTTATCAATAATAAGACATAACCTTTCCTTTTGTCCATTATTATAACAAGTTTTTATCACCTACCAGTATTTTAGAATGTAATTTCCACAAAATAAAAATCCATGTCTCTGAACATTTTGAATTTCGTCATTTCCGGCCTCACTATTTGGATGTCGATACCATATTTGGCGATTTGAGGCATGAATGTTTACATCAGCGTGTAGTAAGAAATACCATATTTAGAAAAGCTCCGCCTTCCGTAGTTTCCGGTTATGGAAAACGGTCGATAAATTTGAACAAGGTTGTTGCTACCTTTGAAAAGCATATATTTCTCAGCCAAACTGATTTAACAAGGACTGGGATCATCAGTAATAGTTATAATGAAATGCTTGAAGCGTAAATAGTGAGTTTTTATGTTTCAACTGCAACTTTTATTTTGCTCCATTGTGACGGATGGGACCACATTGTAGGTCTACCTAGACACAAGTTTGTCACAGGAGCTACATTATTGCAGCTACCCGTAGTGCACCTCAAAATGGCTCTATGCCGATGGCTCTGATATCAACAAATAGTAGTTATGCAATGGCCAATGTAGTATTATTATATTGATTTTACATGAATGCCATAAAAAATAAATGGTTATAAATATGTCAAACAATAACATAGTAACTAAATGGTCAAGTACTTTGGAGTGATTGGTGATAGCCAGAGATTGAAAGAGCAACGAAACGCGGAAAAAGCATCTATCTCCCCTGGGCCTGAAAAGGAGTCCCGATATATGGATAATATTCTTCTGAATTCTTGATACGAGTGTCGGGTATTCTAATTTAAATACAAACCAGATATAACCATTGCTTGATTTGGACCAACTGTCACTATGTTCCCCATTTTTGTGTTCTATACTGAGGTTTCGTAAAGAAGAGTTGGACTTTCGCAATTACAAGCGGAAATATGTAAAGTAGGTCAACTATTATAATGCATGGTATAAAATCGGACTCAACTATGAATGATTTCCGTAAAATTAAATGCGCCTGACTTACTTGTAAGGTGGTGAGAACAAACATGGATCCCCGATGTAAATGTTAATACATGTACATAATCAGTCAAAAGTCAAAAAGTTTTATTTAAAGTCTGTACATGAAGCAACATACAACATAAACGCTGAAGAGCTTTTAAAACCAACACAAATAACATATAAAAACACAGCATGCAAACATACATGATTTACAAACACATTACATACAATACAACATAGTACCCTTTGACAAGTAAAATGAAAATGCCTATTATCTTCTGTCTTCAAAACAGATATGAAAATAATAGCAAGCATATCAATGCCTACTAAAATTAATCAAGCAAATAAATTTGAACTGAAAATAAGCAAGCACTGAAACAAACTAAAGCAACAAAGTAAAACAAAATAAAACAAGCATTAGCAATAAATTAAAGGATTTGATAAACTATGTTGATTTTCATGAACTACAATTCCATGTATTGATAAGATTTTTAAATTGATTTAAACAGTGTTGTGACTTTCGAGATATAGAAGCCAAACATGAAACATAAAAATAAGACATTTAGGCATATTACAACATAGATATATTACAACATAGATATATTACAACATAGATATATTACAACATAGATATATTACATATAAAAAGCAGGTTTATGCAAGCAAAGCATTCTGATTTCTGGACCCCACACTCAGCACATACGCGGCAGCAATCGCCACTCTATGCCCTGACTGGTCGTACTCTGTATCTGTTTAATTACAGTATATGAACCGTTCGCGGTTTTCTTTACACTGGAAGGAGAGCGGTGCGATTTACTCCCGATTAGTCGCCACTGGAGGGGGTACGTATAAAGCTCTGTTGTCTTTACACTGGAGGGGGTACGTATAAAGCTCTGTTGTCTTTACACTGGAGGGGGTACGTATAAAGCTCTGTTGTCTTTACACTGGAGGGGGTACGTATAAAGCTCTGTTGTCTTTACATTGGAGGGGGTACGTATAAAGCTCTGTTGTCTTTACACTGGAGGGGGTACGTATAAAGCAAGGTTGTCTTTACACTGGAGAGGGTACGTATAAAGCTCTGTTGTCTTTGCACGCACTTATTGTTCCTCTTCCAGATGGTTCAAAGAATGAATGTTTCTGAATGTCTGTGTTATTATTAGTTATTTGGAATGAGCTTGCATTCCTTTTTTCCCGTCTTTCCACTATATTTGAGCAAACAAAGTATTGCTTTGCTCTTATTTGTCTCTTATTCCTGCTTGGTATAAGGTAATAATTTGGTGCGATCGCCGGCACCAGCCCCTCAACCACTTTGTAGAACATTACTAACGCTGTTATATTTTACGTTCTTGTAATGATTGTAGCTTCAAATATGAGAGCAAGTTTGTTACACAGCCTGTCTCCATGGATTTATAGTCATGCTTTATAAATCTGGTGAGTCTTTTTTATGCTTTCAATTTTATCGATTTCTTTGTTGGTATAATGATCCCATATGACAGCACCATATTCGAGTAGTGATGTGACAGAGAAACATGCGATTTTCATACACTCTTGGGGTGATGGAGTGATTGGCGTAGATTACGACGTAACAATTCTAATGTGCAACTCGCTTTGCTTTTAATTTTGTTGATATGGCTGCTCGATCTATTTGAGGCCGTCTGAATATACACGTTACACATATCACTGAAATAATTCCATCCAAAACAGGGGCGGATCCAGGATTTCAAGTTAGGGGGGGGGGGGGGGGGGCGCACTTAAAAAAATTGCGCCGAGTGGAGGGAGGCGCGAAAATTTTTGGGGTGTTTCGTGTGAAAAATCACGATTTTACGCAAAAAAAATCATATTGGATCCGCCCCTGCAAAACACAAAACAATAATAGCACTTTTGTAGACAAATAATCTAAGTCTGTGTTCAAAATCTTTTTTTTTATCGAAGTGTCTGTGTTAGTGGGGTCGATTATGTCTCTTTCTGGAGATTTTTCGATTAGATTTTTGGAACCTTTCCCATACTGCTTTTCACTTAGAAAAATATTATATTTCTCTTATCAGAATAAAAATGTGTTGGAAGTTGGGGTTGGCAGGATATTAGTAAATAAATTGTATCTCTCGCTGCCGATCGGTACAGACTACCAATATTCTGCAACGCAGGTAGTAAAGCTCGCACCATATGGCTTCTATGAATTATTTCTTAATTAGATATTTACTATTAATATTTATCATATAGTTAGCATTAATATGATAGATTTTGCATATGGTGTAACGAGCGCGGAAGTAAACTAACCATCACCATGATCACGCCCCATGCTGATCGATAACCCATATTAGGATCGTCTCGTGCAAATAACACACAACAGTGCCTCTCGCAAAAGTTACTTCCGTTGTCGACTGTTTACAAGCATTAACTAACACACAAAGATGAGTGGGGTGTTGGGGTCTCATCATGGTTTACGAAAAATACTTTTTACTAATCACACCTTCTTGAAAAATATAAACTCGACGTAAATTGTACGTTTTGGCTTTATCCTTGTTGCTCCCAAACACTTTAAAATTATTTGGCTTTCAAATATTTCGATATTGAGCATACCTGGTGAAGGTTTTTCCTGAAACGCGTCGTGCGCACTAAATTTGATAGGCTATGTTTTTATTACTGTCTATACCACTGCTGGTGGACTATTAGTCTCCGAGGGTATCACCCGCTCAGTAATCAGTGTTTCGGTACTGCCATGGTATATTGGATATATTTATGATTGAAATTTACAGTTCCTAAATAATGCAATTATTATCAAAACTAAGGTTCTCCTCTCTCATACATCGGTGACCTTAACAGATTTTAGCTATGCTATTTAGACCCTTTGCCTTTGGTTTATTGTTCCCAAACACTCTAAATTATTTGGCTTTCCAATGTTTCGATATTGAGCGTACCAGAAACGCGTCGTGTGCACTAAATTTATTATCTATGTTTTTAATATTGTAACCTACGTTATGGATATATCTGAATAAATCTTATTCATATCTTTACTCGAAATGTTGTCAGAAGATATTTTTTACAATATTTAAAGTATATAAAATACTGTTTTAGGAATGTTTTTCGGATTCCCTACCATATAATTTTATTTAGGGAAAACTATAACTTCCTTCTGAATTACCCTATAAAAATTTCCTTCCGAAATGAATTCAATATCTGAAAGATAGAAAAATCTGCTTTTTACTCTTAAGAACTCATTTTCTCTTGCGTGCTATGTGTTAATGTATCATGCAAGCACACTTTTTTTGGTTCCGTGTATAAGTGGATTTTAAGTATCTATTCATTGTTATATGTAACGTAAGTTATTACATTTGTATCAATGTATGTGTGATTCCAGAAATTTTATAAAGAAAAATAATTAAACTAATTTATTTTCCACAACCCTTCGAAATATGAAATACTAGATACAAAAGTTTATTTTTGTATATATTTTGAAATAATTTGAGACATGTAATTATCCATCCTCCAGATTTGCATTTGTCACATTTTTTCTGAGAATGAGTGAACAATATATAAATATAGAATGTAGACTTAATATTTTTGACAGGGCTGTATTAAATATACTTCTATATCGTATACCTGTACAATTTTGTAAAATGATACTTCATCTGAAACAACCAACACCTACATGTAGTTGTATTGTTATATACAGAATAACGCAGATATCTACACCTAGTTGTATTGTTATATACAGAATAACGCAGATATCTACACCTAGTTGTATTGTTATATACAGAATAACACAGATATCTACACCTAGTTGTATTGTTATATACAGAATAACACAGATATCTACACCTAGTTGTATTGTTATATACAGAATAATGCAGATATCTACTCCTAGTTGTATTGTTATATACAGAATAACGCAGATATCTACACCTAGTTGTATTGTTATATACAGAATAACGCAGATATCTACACCTAGTTGTATTGTTATATACATGATATAGCGGATGACATGCTAGGTCTTGGTAGACTGTTTTCTGATGACACGTCAATTGGACATACCGCGCATGATGAAAATACACTAAAAAATATGATAAATATTGATCTCAAATATATTCAAAAATGGTCAAAAAGATGGCTTGTAAAATTTAACCCAAGTAAGACTGATATTATGGTTTTCAGTGCTAATAATCAGCAGAACGACTTGACTTTTGATTTTAATAGTACACTTATTCAAACAGTAAACACTCACAAACATCTAGGAGTAATTTTTAGTTGTGATTGTAAGTGGACTAAACATATTAATACCATAATTGAAAGAGCTTCAAAACGATTAAATATTTTGAGAAAATTAAAATTTAAACATAATAGGAAATATCTGGAAAATATCTATATTACATATATTAGACCTATATTAGAATATGGATCTGAAGTGTGGGATAATTGTGGAGCTGTCAACTCTGATAGATTGGAAAAAGTACAAACAGAAGCTGCTCGAATAGTAACAGGGCTTACTGCATATGCTAGCTTAGATTCTATTTATTGTGAAACTGGGTGGGAAAAGTTAACTGTAAGACGGAAGTTAAAAAACTTAACTTATTTTATAAAATCATAAATAATGAAGCCCCAGAATATTTATCAGAGTTGATACCCCCAACAGTTGCCGAATCAAATAACTATAATCTACGAAATCGTCACAATATAAGTCAACCAGCAAACAGACTATCATCATACCAAAACTCAATCTTTCCGTCGGCCCTTGATTTAAATATTCGAGAAGTTCCAACCTTTTTCACATTCAAAAAAAGGCTCCAATTTAAATATTTCAGAAATAAGAAAATGCCATGTTACTTTTCGTCAGGTGACAGATACTTGAATGTTTTGCAAAGTAAGTTAAGAAATAGATGTAGTCCATTACATAGTGATTTATATCGTGCTAATTTGATTCCGAATGCAGTATGTTCATGTGGAAAATCGGATAAAACTGCTAAACATTTTTTATTACATTGTAAAAATTATATTGTACAAAGAAATATTTTTCTTATAGGAATTCGAGAAATTAGTAATGATTTACCAATAGATGAGCTTACTTTATTATTTGGCAATGAAATTCTCAACGACGAAAAAAATACAAAAATTTTCTTACAAGTTCAAAAATTCATTCAAGACACAGGTCGTTTCACAATAAATTAACTACTGTATGATAATGTGTTCTGATGTTTATATTGTTTACCGTTCACGACTGACCTCGAAAGTTTATTTCTATTGTTCTTTTTTTCTTTTCTTTTCCTTTTTGTTTACAACAGTATGCGACAATGGATAATTCATCTTTAATACCATATTATAATACACAAAGTGAAATAAACGTACTTACATTTGGAGAAATAATGTATTATCAATCCAATAACTTAACAACACGTGCTAGGTCTATGTCCCAGTTTTCTTTTTTTTTATACTCGGGTCTGTTTGATTGGTTACCTTTAATGGTATTCCATTGTTGCATTCTGCTTTATTGCTACATTTTTTGTTTCATGTCTTCATGTGAATTTTTTTTTAGAGAAATAATGTAATAATAATGCTTATCATATTGTATATTGTATGTATATGGAGAAGACAATACTAAGTTGAAAAACTTGTGTCTGATCCTTTTGTCATTATTTAGACAATAAAATATGTTTAAATTAAACGCAGATATCCCATTTCGATACGAATGATACATATTTGGAATAATTAATTTTTTAAACGGTAGTGAAATTAAAATATGTTCTTTATTATGCAAGTTAGTTTTGTTTTGAATTACTCCAACAATTATGGATTTGAGGGGTTTAGAGGGGGGCTATGGTGTTTAACGCCACTTTCAACAATATCTCAGTTATATCGTGGCGGTCAGTCACTGAATTGCGACAGGTCGGTGGTTTCTTCCGGATATTCCGGTTTCCTCCACCAATAAAACTGACCACCACAATATAACTGAAATAGTGTAATAGCTATGTATAGTGTTAAATTTTCCCGTTACTTCCGCAGGGGCGGATTCAGGGGGGGTGGGGGCGCACCCGGCGCGCGCCCCCTCTAAAATTGTAAAAATATATGATTTTTTGGCGTAAAATCGTGATTTTTCACACGAAATACCGCAAAAATTTTCGCGCCTCCCTCCGCAATTGGAAAAAATATGATTTTTTGGCGTAAAATCGTGATTTTTCACACGAAATATGGCAAAAATTTTCGCGCCTCCCTCCGCAATTGGAAAAAATATGATTTTTTGGCGTAAAATCGTGATTTTTCACACGAAATACCCCCAAAATTTTCGCGCCTCCCTCTGCTCGGCGCAATTTTTTTAAGTGCGCCCCCCCTAACTTGAAATCCTGGATCCGCCCCTGTTCCGGTCATTATTTTAACTATTACATACTCGACTTAGACCACACTTAGACTAAGACTTTATAATTGAATGAGATGTTCCTGGATTAGTAAACTAATCCCCTAATACAGTTAGAATGTCCTGGATCATGTCAAGAGTTGTACAGGCTTTATATTCCTCTCGTCTACTCTTGTAATACTACAAGTTAAAATGTATTGTTATACAGTATACCGGTATTACATCGACCAGGATATAATATAAATCACGGGACAATCTTTATAATAATTAGTGGGTGGAGGATTCAAGGAAGGGCGTAAGAGGAAGCGTACGCTCCTCAAAAATGAGAGAGAGAGAGAGAGAGAGAGAGAGAGAGAGAGAGAGAGCAACCAGTAGCCTTTGAAGAATTTAGTATAGATAATATATCTGTCATCATTGCCAGTCCTCTTGTCCTTTTATGTGAAGGAACATCGTTTTATTGGAGGAAACAAAGCTGACATATTTGTGGTTACACTGGTTTGCTCATTTAACTATAACATTTTGCACAGTACTGTTCATCTAATTTATATTGAACTTGGCGTAGATACTAGTAATCGTCTAATCACATGCGGTTCCCAGACCCATCGCCTATTTTTATGGCCCATCTAACTTATAAACTTGGATCCGCCCCAGATACTAGTAAAGATTTTAAATGGATATGTTCCGAGTTTTGGTAAATGCCATTATCAGTGAATACATGAGGGGGGGGGGGGGGGGTGTCAGTGTAATATCTCTGGAAATCGATGTACAAAATTGTTTAGTTTTGTAGTTTGTGTCTGAAGATAATTTTTTGGGTAATTTGTTTATTTTTAAAGAAAAGCAGAGGCAGATACAAATATACAAAAAAATAAACCAAAAAATCATATGATATGCATATACAATTTTACACACAGACACGAGACATTTTATAATTTATAAAAACAAACATTTTACTGCACTGCACTGAAATTTCAAACACCAAGGACAGTTTCAAATGGCAACCACATTTTACATATATATATAAAGTCTTTCCTAAGCCTCCCATGGTTGCCTTCAAACAACCAAACAGTCTGAGAAACATGTTGGTGCGGGCAGAAATTTCTAAGCCTAACACAACTATAGGCAAGAGTCACTCCTGTGGAAACAAACGCTGCAAATGTTGTAGACATATGCAACACTCGTCATCGTATACTAGTAAGGTCACCGGAAAACAGTACAACATATGTTGTACTGTTAATTGCAAGAGTGCAAATATTATTTACATTCTTGAGTGTTCCGTTTGTGGCCTCCAATACGTTGGCGAGTCTAAGCAGCCCTTCCACAAACGTCTGAATGGACACAGGAGTGACCTTACAAAAAGCCACTTCTTCCTGTGAGCCAGCACTTCGGACTGTCTGACCACAGTCTCGAGAATTTTAACAGAATGAAAATCCTCGTCATTGAACAGAACTGTCTGTGGAGTGATTTTCAACGTGAGAATCGGGAAAGATTTTGGATTAAAGAACTCCGTGTTTTATATCCGGACGGTATTAACAGAAAACAATAGGTTTTTATGTATATTTTCTTTCATAGTGTTTGTAGTAAGCGAATATTTTACTACTGTCACAAAGTTAAGGATTTAATTAACGATAATCTTTAACATTGTCAAATGCGTCACACTTTGTCACCTGACTATTTAGTGAGTTGTAATTATACCATCTAATCTTTACAAACTCAGTTTAAGTCCGAAAGACATTGAAGAAGGTCATTTGTTGATCGAAAATGTTGTCAATATATTTTTGTAACATCTCTATCGGTATCGTTGCACAATCTTCTAGACTTCTATTTACAACAACAACAACAACAATTTTTTTTATTGTCATTAAACAATACAGTTTGTGACAATTATACCAATTATACAAATAAACATGTAACAAAGAGAACATAAAATCGACATTTTCAAGTAAACACGCTAGGAGTCCCCTTGTCCTCAGTTCTAATGACTTTTTTTTTAAAAGGAACCCAGTTTATTTACTTGAGATTACAGTGATTATAGATCAAGATGACGTGCATTTCTCGTTCGCTAAAATTTAAGGATTTTGGATAGTTCTGCTCGGAATTTTGGACCTATACTCGGCATATGTGAATATTATTTACTTTACGATATATTATGCTTTAAATTTCTGTTTTTGGTGGTTCCAGAATCCATTTTTTCTTTGTGTATTTTGAAATTTCATTGCGACCATACCTTGATATACCCAGGGGCTAATTGAAACAACATTTTCGAAAATTTTCACAAATGGTTAGATCGAATTGAACTTTGGACTCATAGTAAATATATAACTGTTTCGTAGTAAAAATAACCTTTTGACCTTACCATTAGCCAATCACAATCACAGAATGTCATTGAATGAAACATCTACTCTCATTGCGAAAGCAGGAAAATAGTGGAAGCGGCGCATAGTGACACATTAGAACCCAATGTCCTGCTGAATATGATACTGCAAATAGTGACAAACATTGACAAAAGAATAGAAATAATGGAAACAACGATGATAAAAAGTGTCGACGACCTAAAGAAGGAAATACTCTCGGTATCAGTGAGAGTAAGAAAGTTAGAGAATCTATCAACTAATCTTACCGTTAAAGTAACGGAATGTGAATCTAGCTGCCAAGGAGTAAGCAATCTTTTTGACAATGCCGACAAACAGATCAAATCGAATACTAGAAACATCATTCATCAGGATCAAAGACTTAAGAAACTAGAAGAAAATCCCAATGAATCAAATGCAGATCGAAGCCAAAGTGAAAAAATGGAATGTTTATACCAGCGCATTCGTGTCTTAGAATCCAAGATAAAGTCGGGAAATACCAGTATATCACAGATTCCAACCAACAACGAGATCCGAGAGCTTCAGGAATTCGTTATAGATTTACAATGCCGCTCCACGAAAAACAATCTTATTTTTACAAATTTAGCAGAACAACCAATGTGGAGATAAAGCTACGCACATTTATATTTGAGAAACTAGGAATCGAACACAAAATTGAGATTGGAAATGTTCATCGTTTCGGGAAGAGATACAACGATAGACCGAGACCGATAGTCGCAAGATTTTTGTACCATAAAGACTTGCGTGTGGTTCTTGATCAGGCGACATGGCTCAAAAACACACCTTTTAGAATACATCAGCAGTTCCCTAAACCTATTGAGGATAAACGTCGAAAGCTTTATCCTGTGCTGAAAGACGCTAAGAGACAGGGAAAGCATGCAGTGCTTGTTCGGGACAAGTTATTCATTAACGGCTCGCAATACTTTGTCGATGACACTGATGAGGCAACACACGTAAACCGAATTAACTACCATGACTCTCTCTTAACAACTCCAAAGGAGGCCGATAGACCGTACAAGCGACAACGTCGTTCCGATTCATCTCCGCTAGTCACCGGAAACGCCTACTAGAATAGCCATGGGGCGCAAACACAGTATATTCATGTCTCTAATAAAAATAAAACTGTTATATCTATTGATGCATGTCATATGTTAAATACCAATAAGAATATCCATTGTATACCTTCAACCCCTTGTATTGAGTGTAAATGTGATCCATGTGTATGCTATCTAAGTATATGCGATTACTATTCTGCGCTTGAAAATGAGACACTGTATTTCGAACATTTATTTCAATATTATAATAACCGAGTAATTATCAGTAGTGAAAAAAAAAAAGAAAAAAAGAAATGACAGTTGCATAATAAATATAATAAATGTAAAACTAAGAGTAACTGGGAAAATTATAGACAACAGAGAAATCTAGTTACAAAAAATAAGAAAAGGTCTATTAAAACTTATTTCTTTGAAAGATGTATAGGTGGTCCCAAATCATAGGATTTTTGGCCTACTATCAAGCCGTTTATTACCAACAAAGGTAGCCATATTACTAAAAATATTATACTCTGTGAAAAAGATGAAATAATAAATGATCAAAACATGGTAGCAGAATGTTTTAATGATTTCTTTATAAATGTGGCAAAAGATATTGGAAATGTAACTGTTGTAGATAAAAATCATCCTAGTATCATTGAAATTAACAAAAATAAAAAAGATATACCTAATCTTGAATTTAAAGAAATATCTGATGAATTTGTACATAAACAAATAAATAAGACCAATGTTAAAAAAGCAACAGGTAGAGATGGTATATCAGCTAAATTATTAAAACTAGCTAAACCTGTAATTGCAAAACCAATAACAAAAATGATAAATAAAACAATAACAAATTCTGTGTTTCCAGACCAACTAAAACAAGCACAAGTTGTTGCACTACGTACACAAAAAGAACAATGCACTAGACAAAAGTAACTATAGACCGGTAAGCATACTACCTGTTATTTCAAAATTCTTTGAACGGGCCATTCACGAACAGTTAACAGAATATTTTAACAATCACTTCCATCCATTTCTGTCAGCTTTCAGATCGGGCTACGGATGCAATACTACACTACTAAAAGTTATAGAAGATTGGAAACAGGCACTAGACCAAAATAAATACATTGCAGCAGTACTAATGGACCTGTCCAAGGCCTTTGATTGCCTACTAACAGGAAACAATGCGTCAAAGTTGGTACCACACTAAGTAACTGGCAAGACATCTACAAAGGCGTACCAAAAGGGTAAATTCTAGGTCCTGTACTATTTAACATCTTTTTAAGTGACATTTTTCACTTTACCACAAGCAGCACACTTTATAACTATGCAGACGACAACACTCTCGCACATGCAGATGATAATATTGATAAAGTAGTTGAACATTTAGAAAAAGACAGTTTGGCATTAATAGAATGGTTTTCATGTAACCAGATGAAGGCAAATCCTGATAAATTTCAGGCCATAGCTATTGGCAAAAAATAAATGGATAAAAATATTGTTCTTGATTTAGCAGGAAATAAAATTAAATGTGAAAAAGAAGTAAAATTACTAGGGGTTACAATTGATTTTGAACTTAAATTTAATTCTCATATTTCAAACATTTGTAAAAAAGCATCTAGGCAGTTAAATGTGTTAAGAAGGCTAGGTAAATATTTAAATAAATTGGGTAAATTAACCATATATCATTCATTCATATTGTCTAACTTTAACTTCTGTCCACTTTCATGGCACTTTGGTAGTGAAGCCAATACAAATAAAATAGAAAAAATTCAGGAGCGAGCACTAAGATTTATTTATAATGATTATAATAGTACATATGAAAACTTGTTAATAGTCTCTAAACTTCCAACATTAAAAGTGAGAAGACTGAGAACTATGGCCATTGAGGTTTATACATTCTACATAAAAAAAGTCCTTCATATTTACATGACTTAATCAAAATTAAAGATACTAAATATTGTTTTAGGTACGACAACATTACAGAAATCCCTTCAGTACGAACAACAAGGTATGGTCTAAAATCCTTTCGATATGCTGCTGCTAAACTGTGGAACGAGTTACCAAACCACTTTAGAACACAAACATCTTTTAATCAATTCAAAAATTTAATAAACTCATGGAATGGCAACTCGTGCCGCTGCGATGCTTGCTGCTAGTATAAATTTTTCTAGAATAGACATTGCATGAAATTTGCCTTACTGCTGCCTTCTTGCTTTTGTATGCTTTTCAGTTTAACTTTATTTTATTTTAGTTTTTTATTTCAGTGCTTGGCTATTCTGCATGAATATTTTTAAAATATTTTTAAAGTATTCTTGAAATATTTTTGGAATATTTTTAAGATATGTTTTAGAGTGTGTTTTAGGAAGTACATAAATATTTTACTTTGTATGCTTTTCAATTAACTTGTGCTTTATTTATTTTAGTGCTTGGCTATTTATGCATGGAAATTTTTAAAATGTTTTTAGAATATTTTTGGAATATGTTTTAAAAGTACATGAATATTTCATATGTGTTATGAGTTAATTTGCTTATTTGCTTGATTATAGACTGCTTAAAATTTGCATGAATGCACTTGTATGTGTAATGGGTGCTACAAATGTCTGCATCTATTTTGTGTTTTGACTTCTGGTCCTATGACAATAAGTACACAGAGAGGCACTGGCTGTGGAGGTCCAGAGGTCAAAACACAGAAATGTATGCATAAATATTATCCGGATATGTATTTAATTTTGCATTGTATGACATGTTTTATTGTGCTTTATTTAATTTATGTAATTTATTATGCATGTCGGTTTGAAAAGCTCTTGATTGTTGTTGATTTATGTTGATTGTCATAAAATGTACCGACTTTAAATAAAACTTTTTGATTTTGATTTGATTTGAAAACAAACCTTTAAATTTTAGTAAAGGTTCTTGATATGCATTTACACTCAATTACAGGTACATGTAGTACAAAGGATAACGGAGTTGAGAGGCATAATCAATCAGTTAGTAATTTTGATGACAAAGCGAGCGATAACCCTGACATATCCTTAGGTGACAATTGTAGTATGAATAACACTTCTGGCATAAATGATTGTATATCAATAGATTCAGATTATGAAGGTGTTGCGTCCCTTTCAAATAGTTCTGTATATAATAATGTAAATAGTAACGATAATTTATTGCGAATCGTATGCTTGAATTGCTGTGGAATCAAAACGAGGCTACAGTATCCCGAATTTAGAAACTTAATACAGAGTTATAATATAGTCTGTTTTGTGGAGACAAAAACTGACGATATAGATATAATAACTTTACCAGGTTACAAGTTTGTCATCGAAAATAGGAAAACAATTACAAAAAACCGTTCGGGTGGTATCATGGTAGGTTTTAAAGATAATTTAGCAAAACATATAGACATTGTTAATACTGATAGTAAATGTGGTTCAAACTCTTTAAAACAGATCAGCCCGTATTTTTTGGTGTTGTATATATACCACCAGAGTATACCAAATACTCATCCGAAGACGCTTTTAGTGAATTGTAACAGGAATACTTGTCTTTTTCAAATAAATCTAAATATATATGTCTTTTGGGGGACTTTAACGCGAGGACGGCAACTGACACTGATTTTGTTGATTTGATCAAAAACCGACATGTTGATGATTATATTACTGACTTTGTTGACAATTTTACAAACGTACTGAATGATTTGAAAATGCCACTCAACAGAATTAGCATGGATAAATCTAAAAATAAGCTTGGTAATCTATTGTTAAATTTTTGTAAAGGAAACAGTATGTTTATAGTTAATGGCAGAATGGGTAATGATAAAAATATTGGTAGATTTACATGTAGAAATGCTAGCGTTGTTGATTATTGTATAACTAGTCCTGAACTTCTAAAATTATTTTTTGACTTTGATATTCTAGAAAGTAGTAAATTGTTTTCAGATGTCCACGCACCACTACAAATTGTATTATCTGTTAACTTAAACAATAATGATAGCAATAGTAATACTGTTAGGAAAACTAATCACTCGAAAACTAAAATAAAATCATGGGAAAATGAGAAGGTAACAGATTTTCAAGAAAACATAGACGAAGAAAAAGTATTTACTTTCGAACAGAAACTTTCACGTTGGCAAAATGAAATTGGTGTCACAGATCAAGCGATAATAGACTCATTGTTAGAGGACCTTGGCAATATCTTCACAGGTTCCGCCAAGAAGACGTTTGGAACATTTAATTGTAAAAACATTGATAGAAAAATAAACAAGAATAAAAATGGTCAAAATCAAAAACCTTGGTTTGACCAAGACTGTAAATTTGCCAGACAAAAAATATCGAAAATCTAAGAGACGTTATAAGTTGAATAACACTATAAGAAATCGTTCAATTATGATCGATGATGAAAATGGTTATTAGAAAGTTATGGATGAAAAGTATAAAATATACTGTAAAAATTTTTCAGATGATTTAAAAAATGCCTCAAGAGATAATCCCAAACATTTCTGGAAAATATTAGGTGGACATAAGAGAAAACAACAACCAAATATTGAAATCAATACCTTATATGAATTTTTTAAAGATTTAAATACGACAGGACCCGATGAACAACAGTCAACAACACTACAAAATGAACTTCCAAATGACTCTAATGTACATATTAATGGGTATATTTCTCAGAATGAAATTTTCAAATGTATAAAAAATTTAAAGAATAATAAAGCTTGTGGGGAAGATGAAATTATAAATGAGTACATTAAATCCACATCAAATCGTTTCATTCATATTTATGAAAAACTTTTTAATATAATTTTTGACGCAGGTATATTACCTCAAAGTTGGTTCAATGGGATTATTAAGCCAATTTATAAAAACAAAGGCGATGTTAAAGACCCAATGAATTATAGACCAATCACAATAGTTAGTTGTTTGGGGAAACTGTTTACTGCAATACTGAATGCAAGATTAAATGATTATACTGAAGAATTCATGATACTTAAAGAAAATCAAAGTGGTTTCAGACAAAGTTATTCAACACTAGATAATATTTTCTCTATATTTACACTATTTCAAATCTTAAAATAAAAAAAAAAGAAATTATATTGTGCATTTATTGATTTTGAAAAAGCCTTTGACAGAGTATGGAGAGATGGTCTTTTTCACAAATTATTACTTAACAACATAAATGGTAAAATGTATAATATTGTATTCAATATGTATACCAGTGTTAAGTCATGCATCTCATATAACAATCACACTACAGGATATTTTAACTGTGAAATTGGAGTTAGACAAGGGGAAAACGTGTTTTCTTTTCTTTTTTCAATGTTTCTTAATGATCTAGAAGAATTTTTGCTGACAAAAGATATAGTTGGTTTCAAAAGTATCACAGACGAGTTAGAAACTGAACTTGAAATTTATCTAAAGATATTTGTAATGTTATATGCCGATGACACAATTTTATTAGCTGAATCAGCTGAAGATCTTCAAGTACAATTAAATGCCTTTGGTGAATATTATGACAATTGGAAAATGAAGATGAATGTGAACAAAACAAAAATAATGGTATTTGGATTTGGAAAACTACGACAAAATCTCAAATTCACCTATGAAAACGTTGATATCGAAATAGTCAAACAATTTAATTATTTAGGGGTAATTTTTACAAAAACATGTAATTTTGATGTCACTAAAAAGCATCTTGCTGACAAAGCGCTTAAGGCAATGTACGAAGTTCTTAAAATGGGAAAATTATATAAATTATCGGTGAAAATCCAGCTAGATCTCTTTGATAAAATGATAACACATATTCTCTTATATGGTTGCGAGGTCTGGGGATTTGGCAAAAATGAAGTATTAGAACGAGTTCACTTGAAATTCTGCAAAATACTTTTTAATTTAAAGCTCTCTACTCCAAGCTATATGGTTTATGGTGAGCTAGGCAGGTATCCAATTGATATTGATATAAAAGTAAGGACAATTTCATACTGGGCAAGACTTTTAAGTGGTAAGCAGGCTAAATTTTCAAATGTATTTTATAGGCTTTCTAGAAATTTGAATGAAAATGGCGATACTAATTTAAACTGGGTTTATTTTATCAGAACAATTCTAAATGAGTGTGGATTTACATATATATGGGAAACAGAAAATGTTAATAATAAAGAATGGTTAAAATGTGTTGTGAAACAGCGATTGTTAGATCAGTTTGTACAGAATTGGCAAACATCTCTGTCAGATTCTTCAAAAGCATTAAATTATAGGATTTTTAAAACCAAATTCGAATTCGAGGAATATTTCAATATTTTAAATATAGGTGATGCAATCAGACTGTGTAGATTTAGGACAACAAATCACTATCTACCGATTGAAACCGGTAGATGGAGAAATATTGATAGAGAAAACAGGTACTGTAATTTATGTAATTGTCAGAAATTAGGCGATGAATACCACTATGTTTTAGAGTGTTTCTTTTTAAACGATAAACGCAAGCAGCTTCTTCCAAAATATTTTATGAAAAGACATAATGTTGTCAAATTCTTTGAACTTCTATCTACCAAAAAACAATCGCTGTTACGAAAATTATGTATATTTATCAAACATATCAATAAGGTCTTTTGTACTCCTGGCTTACCCACTGTTGTTCCTTAACCTATGTATATTTTGTAAAAAGTCTTGTTATGTTATTATTATGTTGTTATTTTTCTCTGTACCATTGTATTTGGCTGTATGAGAATAAAGATATATAGATGGTGTTGATGGGTTTAAAATATATGAAAGTTTTTCTGATTCTGACAAGTTATTAAAAATTTGATTTTCGTTGTTCAAAATGTTTAAAAAAAGAAGACCTCAAATCAGAATTTATCGTGCAATGTAAAAGAAAATGTTTCTCGTCATCTATACACTTACAGTGTGAGCATAAACGTTGCTCTCTCGGAATATTTAAATGTCTCCCCTTTTCTGTTAGTAGGTTGTGTTCACTAATTCTAAGTTTTGTTATTAGCTTTCCGTATTCAAAATTTGATATAGATAAGTAACTTTCCACTGATAAATTTTGTTTTAAATTTGAGAATAAATATAATTTATTTTTTTGGTCTAATTTTGAGAGCTTATTATTTATTAAATTTTCATAGTAAAATTTTAGTGTTGATTTTACATATTTCTTGGGTAGTTTTACTTGATTTGAACTAGTAGTATTTTGGAGTTGTAAGATATCAAGACCTGTCTCATCAATGATACTCTTTACATATGAAAACCATGTGTAGATAGATGCCTTGAGAATCAAAATTTTGGCAAAGTAAAAAGGATTCTTTTAAAAGTGGATTTATTTTTTGTTGTATAAAAATAGTCTTGTAAAATATAACAAAGTTTGAGATTTAATAAAGTTCTCTACTGGCAATCTTCCAAGTTCTAATCTGACTGCTAAATCTGAAGCTTTCTTTCTAATGCCAAGAACATATTTGCAAAAGGACAGATGTAAATTTTCAATCGGAGTTTTATCGATAAAATTTAATAAGTCTACTTCCTTATCATTGGTACTTGCTGTTTTCTTGGCCCTATATAAAGATATAAAAGAGTTTAAATATGTTACCTCAGAGTTGTATGTCATAATTGGTTTAACTAATGTATCAAAAAGGTTGTTAGCTACTTTTACAGGTAAATTATTGAATGAGGTAGTATAAGATTTTATACAAAATAAAGCTTTCTTTGCTTTTTTAACCAAATCTGTAGTGTTATGAGATAGATTTCCGTTACTTTTGAGTGTTATACCTAAAAATGGATGTTCTGAAACATTCTGTATTTGATTGTTTCTATAATATACAAAAGATGGTTCTGTTTTGGTGTAATTTTTTTTTAAATATCATAGGTTTTGTTTTATTAACATTAATAGCTAACTGCCAGTTGTCACAGTAATTGGAAAGATTATTTAGACTATGTTGAAGCCCCTCTTTAGTTTCAGATAATATTAACAAATCGTCAGCGAATAAAAGACAACCAATGTTCGAGTCTATTAGTTTTAAAGGGATAGACTTGTTATTTTCAAAATTTTTAGTTATATCATTAATAAATAAATAAATACATCGAACAATGTAGGTTTTTATGAGTCCCCTTGTTTAACTCCCCTTGAGATGTTAAAAAAGACTGAGTGTTGATCTTTATGTTTCAAAGACGATGTTATATTGAGATACTGTTCTTTCAATAATTTAAAAAGTGTAACCCTACCCCCATTTTACATAATTTATATAAAAGTGTCTCTCTCCAAACTGAATCGAATGCCTTTCTGAGATCTACAAAACAGGCATAAATTTTATTTTTATTTTTATGTATATATTTATTAATCAAAGATTTTAAAACAAAAATGCTATCTGCAGTTCTATGATTTTCTCTGAAACCAAATTGGGAGTTACTTAACTGGCCCTCGATTATTTTAATTAATCTATTATTCAATATTGTATTAAAGATTTTTGGTAGACAGTTTATCAGTGAGACTCCTCTGTAATTAATGGGGTCATTTTTATCTCCTGATTTATAAATGGGGATTGTAAATGATTCTTTCCATGATTTTGGGTATATCCCAGTTTTTAAAATTACATTAAATATCTTCATATAAGAATTAATCATAACTGGATTAGTGTATTTTATAACTTCATTTAAAATTCTATCTGGGCCAACTGATTTTCCTTTTTTCAAATCAAATATTTCTTTCTTAATTTCTTTATAACATAAAGTTGAATCTGACTCTGCTTTATACACCATGTCTTCTTCCATAGTATTCAATTTCTTTTTTGAAATATACTAATGGAAAAAAGAAACTGTGCATTCTAAAAATTTATACATAGTTTTTTATGACCGGGTATTTAATTTTTTTATTAGTCATGACTAGTTGAAATATTGATTTTTATGCTATCGACCAGTAGCGGGAAACTTGCACGGACTTTGACACGCTTTATGAGTACACCTCGTGTATTTGGTCTTCTTTTGTTTATCATTCTCGTTTAACGATTTGTGACTGTTTGAGGTTTACTAAGGTTTGTTTTTGCCTCTACACATCAGAAAAACAGTTTTGTTTGAATGACATTAATTCCAGTGTTATGCCACGTCTCGACGAAAATCAGCGTCTTCGTGCTATTGGTATGTTCCAAGCTGGACTGGCACAGAACGTTGTCGCTAGCCATTTTGGCTGTCATCGCAACACGATACTGTCATTATGGAGACAATTTAGACAATCTGGCAACACTAGAGACCGCAGACGTTCAGGTCGTCCAAGTGTAACGTCACGTCGTCAAGATAACCACATAAGGCTGGTGCATCTGGGAAATCGATTCCAGACGTCAAGTGTCACTGCAAGAAGCATCCCCGGATTACGACCGATCAGCTCTAGAACAGTCCACAATAGATTTCGTGAACATAACATCAGGCCAAGACGTCCCGCAATCCGTCCAATGTTGCTGCCTAGACACCGTGCAGCTAGGCTGACGTGGTGTAGACGTTATTTAAGATTCAGAATACAGGATTGGGCCAACATCCTGTCTACAGATGAATCCCGATTTCACCTAGACAGCAGTGATGGCCGTTCTCGTGTTTACCGCCGTGTAGGAGAACGATATGCAGACGCCTGCGTCATTCAACGTCAATCGTTTGGTGGGGGCAGTGCTATGGTGTGGAGAGGCATAACAGCACATGGCAGAACACCATTGGTTGTTGTCGCCGGAAATCTGACCGGTATACGCTATCGGGATGAAATTGTTCAGCCTTATGTCATTCCGTTCATCCAAGCTCAGGCCAACAACATCACATTTCAGCAGGACAACGCTCGACCACATGTTGCGCGAGTAGTGCGTGACTATCTGACACAGCAAAATGTTGATTTGCTACCATTTCACCCGATTTTTCACCCATTGAGCATGTTTGGGATGAAATGGAACGACGGTTACGCCATCTGCCAAATCAGCCAGTGACTTTAGCGGAAATGGGTCCGGCATTGATCCGCATTTGGAACAATATCCCACAAGCATTTTTCAACAACTTGGTTAGATCAATGCGTCGCCGTTGCCAAGCATGCATTAATGCAAATGGTGGACGCACACACTACTGACTTTGTTAATGTCTAAAGAGCTTTGCGTTGTTTAAAACGTTTACCAAATGAATTCAAGTGACGTTAAATGTTATTGGTCTAATGGTTTGGTGAAAAATGCATTATTCGACAATATACTGTACACAATTGATAAAATTTATTTTGATATTGATTTGTGATTGATTTTTTAGTAATGCACAGTTTCTTTTTTCCACTAGTATATATATACGTCTGAAAATTAAACCAAACAGTGTTAGAATTAGATCTTTGAGCTGTCAAATTTTTGTTCTTCTCTCGACGGGATTGGAACTCACACCATTGATACACTGCAACACCAATCGCTTAGCCTTATGTCCAGCGCCCTAGATCACTCGACCACATCCGCTATATAAAAATATAGCTTCAATAGTCGAAGTGTTACCTTGTCTCGTAAGGACAATCTAGAGATATACATAAAACATGTGTCTAAGCGTGTGTAGATAGTACATATATACTTAATTAATATTATAATTTGACAGCAATCTAACTCAGCAATTTTTAATATATTGTATAGGATGATGAAGAATTCATCATACAGTCATAGGAAATAAAGTATATTATACAAACATCTAAGCAGGTGACAACCATGCAATATATCTGTCCCACTGGATCTCAAAGTTACTTGTGATACTAGGTTAATACTATACAATTATAGTCTTTTGTTGAGGTCATTACGAGTTTTTATGGACCTTAAAAACGATATTCACCGAAGCCCGAGGTGAATATTGATTTCTAAGGTCCATAAAAACTCGTATTGACCGATACAAAAGACTGTAATTGTTTTATTACATTAAAATGAAAAGTGAATGTAAAAGTGAAACCAAGTCAATACGAGTTTTAATCAAACAATATCAAATTTTACGGAATGTCAGGTGACAGCATGATAGCCAATCAAATTGTTTAAATATAATCATTATGTGATGAAATTTTGGAAAATACATAGTTAAATCGTGTACAGCACGGATGTTTCTAAAAATACATTGATAAATCGTGTATAGCACGGATGTTTCTAAAAATAAATTTATATATTGCATGGATGTTACTATAATTAGTAACGTCCGTGCTATACCACTTTTTATAGAACGTCATGTGACCCGTTTTCAGCCAATCAACGTTTCCAAATGATATACAAAAATGATAATAAATATTATATATGTCTGAAAATTAAACCAAACAGTGTTAGAATTAGATCTTTGAGCTGTCAAATTTTTTATCTTCCCTCGACGAGATTTGAACTCACACCATATTCTGCGCCATATTCCTTTTATGTAGAGGATGCGAAATTTATGGTTGTCTTTTGTATCTTAATACAATAATTCAGATATTTTAGACCACCATTTATACTAGGTTTATCACCCAAACATCTACATTCATATAAATACAATTTTAAAAACAAAATGACTTGATTATTAGTGTTATCTGGATATAAAGGATTCGCTATACCCAATATAATATTAGATGCATTTATATACTGCATATTAAGACCACAATTTTCCAGAATATATACTGATGAAAACCATTTATTTGCTGTAGGTACATTCAACAAAACAGATGCAATAAACTCTCTTCAGTTTCTGTACAGAAGTTGCATAGTTCTGTTTCTTTTAAGCCACACTTGAAAAGAAAAGAATGTGCAGCAGTGATTCTATGGGAAAGTTTGAACTGAAAGTTTTGAAGATAATGTTTTTATGATTTTTTTAGTGTGATCTTTATGACGACTATTCCCCTCTCAACTCGATTTTTCAACAGTACAGGCATCCTTGCTGGTCACCTTCGTTAATTCTTATCGACAAGATTAGAAGTAAAACAAATATTATTTTTAACTAATTTAATTAATTCTTTATTGACCCAAGTACATAAATACTATAGGCATATAACTATATTACATTGCAGATAATACTATATTAAGTATATACATAAGCAGAAGGTTATGCAGAAACAATTAAATCATCTCTAAGTTTAAAGGATCTTGATAAAAAAAATCCAAGGTTACATAACTCTCTAATGTTGTTTGAACTTAATAGTTGTATAAATTTATACATTGAAGGTTTTTTTTGTTTTTGTTTTTGTTTTTCAATATATATGGCGTAATCAAATAATTTCCAAAACTTTGCAATATCGATATATAAGTGTTTCAGACCGTGGACCATTGTGGGTAACGTGGAGAGTGCCACGGTCCATGCACGCTAAAGACCTCTTTTGTAGATTTCGAAAAATAGTAGGCACATTATAGCCGCTACACAGACTAAATTTCAGCGACAGTCAAAAGTCGTTGACCGGGTTGACATATCCCCTTATTTCGTTATGGTTTATATATATTATTGAACTTGTTGTCCTGAATATAGCTGAAATATTGCTCATGGACGTTAAGCAATAATCAGTCAATCAATCTTATGATAGCATTGTTAATCCGCCCCAGGTTTATAGTGATTGTCATAATGTGTGTGTGTGTGTGTGTGTGTGTGTGTGTGGATGGGTGGGTGCGTGCGTGCGTGCGTGTTTTCATATTTAGTTGAACATTGATCAAAACAAGTCTACAAAAGTTAATAAGGTTGTGTTGTAAGGTATCTATCTATATGTGCTGTCTGTTTGTTATTTGATTAACTTGTAAATGTGACACCGCCTGGTCAGCGTACGACTCTTCATCTGAAGGCGTTGTATGTTTCTAAAAATAACGTATTAAGGTAGGAAAATAACTTATAAGGTAAGTATATTCAATATGGACTGGATCTAGAAGAAGGCACACTAATAATCAAGATCAAATTCAAATTTTATTATGGTAAATTGACAAAACAAATTGGTAAAAAAAACCAAATTGACACAAGAATGATGCAGCTTTCTATTCATGAATGAAACTTTAACCAGCACCCTTTAATTTTACTAGTTGCTGGGCAAATTTATGTAATGTAGCCTTTGGGGGAGACGACAACATCTGATTTCATGTGTCTCCAGATATTTTTTTGGTGTACACCACATTCAGTACACTGTATACTTTTTCGTATTCTTGGGTTGTTTGTTTCTTTTTTTCTTTTATAGTAGTGACTTTATCCTCCTGGTCATCACTGTCGTGACTGGCAATTGTTAATTCCTCAATACATTTTCTTTTGCGATATAGACAGACAGTGAGTCTTGTCCATGGATTGTCCATGTCCTATATCTTCGTCTGACATCTAGAAAAAAAGAAACTTTTTAACAGATTAGGATTTCAAATATGCCCCTGATTTTCTTCTTACACAGAAAAAGAGCACTATTGTGTATCCAATTACTGCTCTTTTGTAGCCATTTACCGTACCGGTGGTTGGCTACCGTATGACGGTAAATGGCGACATTGTAGTAAAATACCGCTAAGTGATAACCAGTACCTCTGCGGTAATTGGATACAAAATAGCGTTAATTGGGTACACAATAGCGGTAATTGGATACATAATAGCGGTAATTGACAACCTGTATACAATTACCGCTATATAAATCTAGGTATTGGTATATGGTATAAATCTAAGTTTTGGTATGCGGTATAAATCTAGGTTTCGGTATACGATACAAATCTAGGTATTGGCATACGGTATAAATACAGGTCTTGGTATACGTTATAAATCTAGGTTTTGGTATACGAGATAAATCTAGGTTTTGCTACACTACATAAATCTAGGTTTTGTTATACTGTATGAATCTAGGTTGTGGTATACCATATAAATCAAGGTTTTGGTATGCGATTTAAATCTAGGTTTTGGTATACGAGATAAATCTAGGTTTTGCTATACTACATAAATGTAGATTTTGGTATGCGATATAAATCTAGGTTTTGGTATTCGATATAAATCTAGGTTTTGGCAAACGATATAAATCTAGGTTTTTGTATACGGTATAAATCTAGGTTTTGGTGTGCGAGATAAATATAGGTATTGGTATATGGTATACATCTAGGTTTTGGTATGCGAGATAAATCTAGGTTTTGTTATACAGTATGAATCTAGATTGTGGTATACCATATAAATCTCGGTTGTGGTATACGGTAAAAATCTAGGTTTTGGTATGCGATATAAATCTAAGTTTTGGCATACAGTATAAATCTAGGTTTTGGTTAGCGGTATAAATCTAGGTTTTGGTATACGAGATAAATCTAGGTTGTGGTATACGATATAAATCGAGGTTTTGGTATTCGTTATAAATCTAGGTTTTGGCAAACGATATAGCTCTAGGTTTGTGCTATACTACATAAATCTAGGTTTTGGTATACGATATAAATGTAGGTTTTGGTATGCGATATAAATCTAGATTCTGGTATGCAATATAAATCTACGTTTTGGTATACGATATAAATATACGCTTTGGTATGCGAAATAAATCAAAGTTTTGATATACTATATAAATCTATTTTTTTTTTATTCGTTATTAATCTAGGTTTTGGTATGCGATATAAATCTAGGTTTTGGTATACGGTATACATCTAGGTTTTTGCATACGATATAAATCTAGGTTTTGGAATGCGAGATAAATCAAGGTATTGGTATATGGTATAATTCTAGGTTTTGGTATGCGGTTTAAATCTAGGTTTTGGTATGCGAGATAAATATAGCTTTTGTTATACTGTATGAATCTATGTTGTGGTATACCATATAAATCTAGGTTGTGGTATACTGTATGAATATAGGTTTTGGTATACGATATAAATCAAGGTTTTGGTATATGATATAAATCTAGGTATTGGTATACAGTATAAATCTAGGTTTTGCTATTCTACATGAATCTAGATTTTGGTATGCGATATAAATCTAGGTTTTGGTATTCGATATATATCTAGGTATTGGTATACGGTATAAATCTAGGTTTTGGTATACGGTATAAACCTAGGTTCTGGTATACGAGATAAATCTAGGTTTTGCTACACTACATAAATCTAGGTTTTGTTATACTGTATAAATCTAGGTTGTGGTATACCATATAAATCTAGGTTTTGGTATGCGATTTAAATCTAGGTTTTGGTATACGAGATAAATCTAGGTTTTGCTAAACTACATAAATCTAGATTTTGGTATGCGATATAAATTTAGGTTTTGGTAGTCGATATGAATCTAGGTTTTGGCAAACGATATAAATCTAGGTTTTTGCATACGGTATAAATCTAGGTTTTGGTGTGCAAGATAAATCTAGGTATTGGTATATTGTATAAATCTAGGTTTTGATATACCAAATAAATCTAGGTTGTGGTATGCTATATAAATCTAGGTTTTGGTATACGATATAAATCTAGGTATTGGTATACGGTATAAATCTAGGTTTTGGCATACAGTATAAATCTAGGTTTTGGTATGCGGTATAAATCTAGGTTTTGGTATGCGAGATAAATCTACGTTTTGGTATGCGATATAAATCAAATTTTGGTATACTATATAAATCTAGGTTTTTTTTATTCGATATTAATCTAGGTTTTTGGTATGCGATATAAATCTTGGTTTTGGTATACGGTATAAATCTGGGTTTTTGCATACGATATAAATCTAGGTTTTGGAATGCGAGATAAATCTAGGTATTGGTATATGGTATAATTCTAGGTTTTTGTATGCGTTTAAATCTAGGTTTTGGTATGCGAGATAAACATAGCTTTTTTTTATACCGTATGAACCTAGGTTGTGGTATACCATATCAATCTGGGTTGTGGTATGCTGTATAAATATAGGTTTTGGTCTAAGATATAAATCAAGGTTTTGGTATATGATATAAATCTAGGTATTGGTATACGGTATAAATCTAGGTTTTGCTATACTACATAAATCTAGATTTTGGTATGCGATATCAATCTAGGTTTTGGTATTCGATATATATCTAGGTATTGGTATACGGTATAAATCTAGGTTTTGGTATACGGCATAAATCTAGGTTTTGGAATACGAGATAAATCTAGGTTTTGCTACACTACATAAATCTAATTTTGTTATACTGTATGAATCTAGGTTGTGGTAAACCATATAAATCTAGATTTTGGTATGCGATTTAAATCTAGGTTTTTGTATACGAGATAAATCTAGGTTTTGCTATACTACATAAATCTAGATTTTGGTATGCGATATAAATCTAGGTTTTGGTAATCGATATAAATCTAGGTTTTGGCAAACGATATAAATCTAAGTTTTTGTATACGGTATAAATCTAGGTTTTGGTATTCGAGATAAATCTAGGTTTTGCTACACTACATAAATCTAGGTTTTGTTATACTGTATGAATCTAAGTTGTGGTAAACTATATAAATCTAGGTTTTGGTATGCGATTTAAATCTAGGTTTTAGTATACGAGATAAATCTAGGTTTTGCTATTCTACATAAATCTTGATTTTGGTACGCGATATAAATCTAGGTTTTGGTAATCGATATAAATCTAGGTTTTGGCAAACGATATAAATCTAGGTTTTTGTATACGGTATAAATCTAGGTTTTGGTCTGCCAGATAAATCTAGGTATTTGTATATTGTATAAATCTAGGTTTTGGTATACGGTATAAATCTAGGTTTTGGTTTTGCGAGATAAATATTGCTTTTGTTATACTGTATGCATCTAGGTTGTGGTATACCATATCAATCTAGGTTGTGGTATGCTGTATAAATCTAGGTTTTGGTATACGATATAAATCTAGGTATTGGTATACGGTATAAATCTAGGTTTTGGTATACAGTATAAATCAAGGTTTTAGTATGCGAGATAAATCTAGGTTTTGCTATGTTACATAAATCTAGATTTTGGTATGCGATATAAATCTAGGTTTTGGTATTCGATATATATCTAGGTTTTGGCAAACGATATAAATCTAGGTTTGGTTATGCGAGATAAATCTAGGTATTGGTATATGGTATGAATCTAGGTTTTGGTATACGGTATAAATCTACATTTTGGTATGCGAGATAAATCAAGGTTTTGTTATACTCTATGAATCTAGATTGTGGTATACGGTAAAAATAAAGGTTTTGATATGCGATATCAATCTAAGTTTTGGTATGCAGTATACATCTAGGTTTTGGTATGCGGTATAAATCTAGGTTTTGGTATACATTATAAATCTAGGTTTTGGTATGCGATATAAATCGAGGTTTTGGTTTTCGTTATAAATCTAGATTTGGCAAACAATATAGATCTAGGTTTTTGTTATACTACATAAATCTAGGTTTTGGTATACGATATAAATCTAGGTTTTGGTTTGCGATATAAATCTAGGTTCTGGTATGCAAAATAAATCTACGTTTTGGCATACGATTTAAATCTAGGTTTTGGTATGCAATATAAATCAAGGTTTTGGTATACGGTATAAATCTAGGTTTTTGCATATGATATAAATCTAGGTTTTGGAATGCGAGATAAATCTAGGTATTGGTATATGGTATAATTCTAGGTTTTGAATGCGGTTTAAATCTAGGTTTTGGTATGCGAGATAAATATAGCTTTTGTTATACTGTATGAATCAAGGTTGTGGTATACCATATAAATCCAGGTTGTGGTATGCTGTATAAATCCAGGTTGTGGTATGCTGTATAAATCAAGGTTTTGGTATATGATATAAATCTAGGTATTGGTATACAGTATAAATCTAGATTTTGCAATATTACATAAATCTAGATTTTGGTATGCGATATAGATCTAGGTTTTGGTATTCGATATATATCTAGGTATTGGTATACGGTATAAATCTAGGTTTTGGTATACGGTATAAATCTAGGTTTTGGTATACGAGATAAATTTAGGTTTTGCTACCCTACATACATATAGGTTATGTTATACTGTATGAATCGAGGTTGTGGTATACCATATAAATCTAGGTTTTGGTATGCGATTTAAATCTAGGTTTTGGTATACGAGATAAATCTAGGTTTTGCTATGCTACATAAATCTTGATTTTGGTATGCGATATAAATCTAGGTTTTGGTGTGCAAGATAAATCTAGGTTTTGGTATATGGTATAAATCTAGATTTTGGTATACCATATAAATCTAGGTTGTGGTATGCTATATAAATCTAGGTTTTGGTATATGATATAAATTTAGGTATTGGTATACGGTATAAATCTAGGTTTTGGTATACAGTATAAATCTAGGATTTGGTATGCGGTATAAATCTAGGTTTTTTGTATGCGAGATAAATCTACGTTTTGGTATGCGATATAAATCAAAGTTTTGTTATACTATATAAATCTAGGTTTTTTTTATTCGATATTAATCTAGGTTTTGGTATGCGATATAAATCTAGGTTTTGGTATACGGTATTAATATAGGTTTTTGCATACGATATAAATCTAGGTTTTGGAATGCGAGATAAATTTAGGTGTTGGTATATGGTATAATTCTAGGTTTTGGTATGCGGTATAAATCTAGGTTTTGGTATGCGAGATAAATATAGCTTTTGTTATACTGTATGAATCTAGGTTGTGGTATACCATATACATCTAGGTGGTGGTATGCTGTATATATCTAGGTTTTGGCATACGATATCAATCTAGGTATTGGTATACGGTATAAATCTAGGTTTTGGTATACGGTATAAATCTAGGTTTTGGTATGCTAGATAAATCTAGGTTTTGCTATACTACATAAATCTAGATTTTGATGTGCGATATAAATCTAGGTTTTGGTATGCGATATATATCTAGGTTCTGGCTAACGATATAAATATAGGTTTTGGTATTCTATATAAATCTAGGTTTTTTTTATTCGATATCAATCTAGGTTTGGTATTCTATAAAAATCTAGGTTTTGGCAAACGAAATAAATCTAGGTTTTTGTATATGGTATAAATCTATGTTTTGATGTGCGAGATAAATCTAGGTATTGGTATATGGTATAAATCTGGGTTTTAGTATACGGTATAAATCTAGGTTTTGGTATGCGAGATAAATCTAGGTTTTGTTATACTGTATGAATCTAGTGTGGTATACCATATAAATCTCGGTTTTGGTATACAGTAAAAATCTAGGTTTTGGTATGCGATATAAATCTAAGTTTTGGTATTCGATATAAATCTGGGTTTTGGCAAACGATATAAATCTAAGTTTTTGTATATGGTATAAATCTAGGTTTTGATGTGCGAGTTAAATCTAGGTAATGGTATATGGTATAAATCTGGGTTTTGGTATACGGTATAAATCTAGGTTTTGGTATGCGAGATAAATCTAGGTTTTGTTATACTGTATGAATCTAGCTGTGGTATACCATATAAATCTCGGTGTGTGGTATACGTAAAAATCTAGGTTTTGGTATGCGATATAAATCTAGGTATTGGTATACTGTATGAATCTAGATTGTGGTATACCATATAAATCTCAGTTGTGGTATATGGTAAAAATCTAGGTTTTGGTATGCAATATAAATCTAGGTTTTGGTATACGAGATAAATATAGGTAAATATCTAGGTTTTGGTATGCGATATAAATCTAAGTTTTAGTATATGATATAAATCGTGGCTTTTTTATTCGCTATAAATCTAGGTTTTGGCAAACGATATAAATCTAGGTTTTTGCATACGATATAAATCTAGGTTTTGGTATAAAGTAAAAATATAGGTTTTGGTATGCGCTATAAATCTAGGTTTTGGCATACGAGATAAATCTAGGTTATGGTATACGGTATAAATCTAGGTTTTGGTATGCGATATAAATCTAGGTATGAATCTAGATAGTGGTATACCATATAAATCTCAGTTGTGGTATACGGTAAACATCTAGGTTTTGGTATGCAATATAAATCTAGGTTTTGGTATACGAG
Organism: Bathymodiolus brooksi; assembly: GCA_963680875.1. Taxonomy (NCBI): domain Eukaryota; kingdom Metazoa; phylum Mollusca; class Bivalvia; order Mytilida; family Modiolidae; genus Bathymodiolus; species Bathymodiolus brooksi. Next base: position 6,105,431 of record OY804580.1, on the reverse strand, counting down.
ATAAATATAGGTAAATATCTAGGTTTTGGTATGCGATATAAATCTAAGTTTTTGTATATGATATAAATCGAGGCTTTTTTATTCGTTATAAATCTATGTTTTGGCAAACGATATAAATCTAGGTTTTTGCATACGATATAAATCTAGGTAAATATCTAGGTTTTGGTATGCGATATAAATCTAAGTTTTTGTATATGATATAAATCGAGGCTTTTTTATTCGTTATAAATCTAGGTTTTGGCAAACGATATAAATCTAGGTTTTTGCATACGATATAAATCTAGGTTTTGGTATGCGGTATAAATCTATGTTTTGCTATACTACATAAATCTAGATTTTGATTTGGGATATAAATCTAGGTTTTGGTATGCGATATAAATCTAGGTTCTGGTATGCAATATAAATCAAAGTTTTGGTATACTATATAAATCTAGGTTTTTTTTATTCGATATCAATCTAGGTTTTGGTATGCGATATAAATCTAGGTTTTGATTTTCGTATAAATCTAGGTTTTGGCATACGATATAAATCTAGGTGTTGGCATACGGTATAAATATAGATTTTGGTATTTGATACAAATCTAGGCTTTGGTATGCGATTTAAATCTAGGTTTTGGTATACGAGATAAATCTAGGTTTTTCTATACTACATAAATTTAGATTTTGGTATTCGATATAAATCTAGGTTTTGGCAAACGATATAAATCTAGGTATTGGTATATGGTATAAATCTAGGTTTTGGTATACGGTATAAATCTAGGTTTTGGTATGCGAGATAAATCTTGGTTTTGTTATACTGTATGAATCTAGAGTGTGGTATACCATATAAATCTCTGTTTTGGTATGCAGTAAAAATCTAGGTTTTGGTATGCGATATAAATCTAAGTTTTGGTATTCGATATAAATCTGGGTTTTGGCAAACGATATAAATCTAGGTTTTAGTATATGGTATAAATCTATGTTTTGATGTGCGAGTTAAATCTAGGTATTGGTATATGGTATAAATCTGGGTTTTGGTATACGGTATAAATCTAGGTTTTGGTATGCGAGATAAATCTTGGTTTTGTTATACTGTATGAATCTAGAGTGTGGTATACCATATAAATCTCGGTTTTGGTATACAGTAAAAATCTAGGTTTTGGTATGCGATATAAATCTAAGTTTTGGTATTCGATATAAATCTGGGTTTTGGCAAACGATATAAATCTAGGTTTTTGTATATGGTATAAATCTATGTTTTGATATGCGAGTTAAATCTAGGTATTGGTATATGGTATAAATCTGGGTTTTGGTATACGGTATAAATCTAGGTTTTGGTATGCGAGATAAATCTAGGTTTTGTTATACTGTATGAATCTAGATTGTGGTATACCATATAAATCTCGGTTGTGGTATACGGTAAAAATCTAGGTTTTGGTATGCGATATAAATCTAAGTTTTGGTATAAAGTAAAAATATAGGTTTTGGTATGCGGTATAAATCTAGGTTTTGGCATACGAGATAAATCTAGGTTATGGTATACGGTATAGATCTAGGTTTTGGTATGCGAAATAAATCTAGGTATTGGTATACTGTATGAATCTAGATTGTGGTATACCATATAAATCTCAGTTGTGGTATACGGTAAAAATCTAGGCTTTGGTATGCAATATAAATCTAGGTTTTGGTATACGAGATAAATATAGGTAAATATCTAGATTTTGGTATGCGATATAAATCTAAGTTTTAGTATATGATATAAATCGAGGCTTTTTTATTCGCTATAAATCTAGGTTTTGGCAAACGATATAAATCTAGGTTTTTGCATACGATATAAATCTAGGTTTTGGTATGCGATATAAATATAGGTTTTGATATGCGGTATACATCTATGTTTTGCTATACTACATAAATCTAGATTTTGGTATGCGATATAAATCTAGGTTCTGGTATGCAATATAAATCAAAGTTTTGGTATACTATATAAATCTGGGTTTTGGCAAACGATATAAATCTAGGTTTTAGTATATGGTATAAATCTATGTTTTGATGTGCAAGTTAAATCTAGGTATTGGTATATGGTATAAATCTGGGTTTTGGTATACGGTATAAATCTAGGTTTTGGTATGCGAGATAAATCTTGGTTTTGTTATACTGTATGAATCTAGAGTGTGGTATACCATATAAATCTCGGTTTTGGTATACAGTAAAAATCTAGGTTTTGGTATGCGATATAAATCTAAGTTTTGGTATTCAATATAAATCTGGGTTTTGGCAAACGATATAAATCTAGGTTTTTGTATATGGTATAAATCTATGTTTTGATATGCGAGTTAAATCTAGGTATTGGTATATGGTATAAATCTGGGTTTTGGTATACGGTATAAATCTAGGTTTTGGTATGCGAGATAAATCTAGGTTTTGTTATACTGTATGAATCTAGATTGTGGTATACCATATAAATCTCGGTTGTGGTATACGGTAAAAATCTAGGTTTTGGTATGCGATATAAATCTAAGTTTTGGTATAAAGTAAAAATATAGGTTTTGGTATGCGGTATAAATCTAGGTTTTGGCATACGTGATAAATCTAGGTTATGGTATACGGTATAGATCTAGGTTTTGGTATGCGAAATAAATCTAGGTATTGGTATACTGTATGAATCTAGATTGTGGTATACCATATAAATCTCAGTTGTGGTATACGGTAAAAATCTAGGTTTTGGTATGCAATATAAATCTAGGTTTTGGTATACGGGATAAATATAGGTAAATATCTAGGTTTTGGTATGCGATATAAATCTAAGTTTTAGTATATGATATAAATCGAGGCTTTTTTATTCGCTATACATCTAGGTTTTGGCAAACGATATAAATCTAGGTTTTTGCATACGATATAAATCTAGGTTTTGGTATGCGATATAAATATAGGTTTTGATATGCGGTATACATCTATGTTTTGCTATACTACATAAATCTAGATTTTGATGTGCGAGATAAATCTAGGTTTTGGTATGCGATATAAATCTAGGTTCTGGTATGCAATATAAATCAAAGTTTTGGTATGCTATATAAATCTAGGTTTTTTTTTATTCGATATCAATCTAGGTTTTGGTATGCGATATAAATCTAGGTTTTGATATACGGTATAAATCTAGGTTTTTGCATACGATATAAATCTATGTTTTGGTATGCGATAGAAATCTAGGTTTTGATATGCGGTATGAATCTAGGTTTTGCTATACTACATATATCTAGATTTTGGTATGCAATATAAATCTACGTTTTGTTATACGATATAAATCTACGTTTTGGTATGCGATATAAATCAAAGTTTTGATATGCGATATAAATCTAGGTTTTGGTATTCGATATAAAATTAGTTTTTGGCAAACGATATAAATCTTGGTTTTTGCATACGATATAAATCTAGATTTTGGTATGCGAGATAAATCTAGGTATTGGTATATAGCATAAATCTAGGTTTTGGTATACGATATAAATCTAGGTTTTGGTTTGCAAGATAAATCTAGGTATTGGTATATGGTATAAATCTAGGTTTTGGTATATTGTATAAATCTAGGGTTTGGTATGCGATATAAATCTAGGTTTTGTTATGCTGTATGAATCTAAATTGTGGTATACCATATAAATCTCGTTGTGGTATACGGTAAAAATCTAGGTTTTGGTATGCGATACAAATCTAGGTTTTGTTATGCGAGATAAATCTAGGTTGAGGTATATGGTATAAATCTAGGTTTTGGTATGCGATATAAATCTAAGTTTTAGTATACGAAACCTAGATTGATATCGAATAAAAAAACCTAGATTTATATAGTATACCAAAACTTTGATTTATATCGCATACCAAAATGTAGATTTATATCCTATAACAAAACCTAAATTTATATTACATACCAGAACCTAGATTTATATCGCAAACCAAAATCTAGATTTATGTAGCATAGCAAAACGAAGATTTATACCGCATATCAAAACCTATATTTATATCGCATACCAAAACCTAGATTTATATCGTATGCAAAACCTAGATTTATATCATTTAAAACGAATAAAAAAACCTAGATTTATATCATTTGCCAAAACCTAGATTTAAAACGAATAAAAAAACCTCGATTTATATCGGATACTAAAACTTAGATTTATATCGCATACCAAAACCTAGATGCATACCGTATACCACAACCTAGATTTATCTTGTATACCAAAACATAGATTTATACCGCATACCATAACCTAGATTTATACTGTATACCAAAACTTAAGATTTATATCGCATACCAAAACCTAGATGCATACCGTATACCACAACCTAGATTTATCTTGTATACCAAAACATAGATTAATACCGCATATCAAAACCTAGATTTTTACCGTATACCACAACCGAAATTTATATGGTATACCACAATCTAAATTCATACAGTATAACAAAACCTAGATTTATCTCGCATACCAAAACCTAGATTTATACCATATACCAATACCTAGATTTATCTCGCATACCAAAACCTATATTTATAACGTATACAAAAAACTAGATTTATATCGTTTGCCAAATCCTAGATTTATATCGATTACCAAAACCTAGATTTATATAACATACCAATATCTAGATTTATGTACTATAGCAAAACCTAGATGTATCTCGCATACCAAAAGCTAGATTTATACTGTATACCAAAACCTAGATTTATACCGTATACCAATACCTAGATTTATATCGCATACCAGAACCTAGATTTATTTCGCATACCAAAACCTAGATTTATATCGTATACCAAAACCTAGATGTATGTAGCATAGCAAAAACCTAGATCTATATCGTTTGCAAAAACCTATATTTATATCGTATACCAAAACCTAGATTTATATCGTATGCAAAAACCTAGATTTATATCGCTTGCCAAAATCTAGATTTATAACGAATAAAAAAACCTCGATTTATATCGTGTACTAAAACATAGATTTATATCGCATACCAAAACCTAGATAAATGCCATATACCACAACCTAGATTTATCTCGTATACCAAAACCTAGATTAATATCGCAAACCAAAACCTAGATTTATACCATATACCAAAACTTAGATTTATACCATATACCAATACCTAGATTTATCTCGCATACGAAAACCTAGATTTATACCGTATGCCAAAACCTAGATTTATATCGTTAGCCAGAACCTACATATATATCGAATACCAAAACCTAGATTTATATCGCATACCAAAATCTAGATTTATGTAGCATAGCAAAACCTAGATTTATCTCGCATACCAAAACCTAGATTTATACCGCATACCAAAACCTAGATGTATACCGTATACCACAACCTAGATTTATATGGTATACCACAACCTAGATTCATACAGTATAACGAAAGCTATATTTATCTTGCATAACAAAACCTAGATTTATCTCGCATTCCAAAACCTAGATTTATATCGTATGCAAAAACCTAGATTTATACCGTATACCAAAACCTAGATTTATATTGCATACCAAAACCTAGATTGATATCGAATAAAAAAACCTAGATTTATATAGTATACCAAAACTTTGATTTATATCGCATACCAAAACGTAGATTTATATCGTTTACCAAAACGTAGATTTATATTGCATACCAGAACCTAGATTTATATCGAATACCAAAACCTAGATTTATATCGCATACCAAAACCTAGATTTATGTAGTATAGCAAAAACCTAGATCTATATCCTTTCCCAAAACCTAGATTTATAGCGAATACCAAAACCTAGAATTTTATCGTATACCAAAACTTAGATTTATATCGCATACCAAGATTTATATGGTATACCACAATCTACATTCATACAGTATAACAAAACCTAGATTTATCTCGCATACCAAAACTTAGATTTATACCGGATACAAAAACCTAGATTTATATCGTTTTGCTAATACCTAGATTTATCTCGTGTGCCAAAACCTAGATTTAAATCGCATACCAAAACCTAGATTTATATGGTATACCACAACCTAGATTCATATTCTATAACAAAACCTAGATTTATCTTGCATACGAAAACCTAGATTTATACTGTATACCAAAACCTTGATTTATACCGCATACCACAACCTAGATTTATATGGTATACCACAACCTAGATTCATACTGTATAATACAAGCTATATTTATCTCGCATACCAAAACCTAGATTTATACCGCATACCAAAACCTAGATTTATACCATATACCAATACCTATATTTATCTCGCATACCAAAACCTAGATTGATATCGAATAAAAAAAACTAGATTTATATAGTATACCAAACCTTTGATTTATATCGCATACCAAAATGTAGATTTTTATCGCATACCAAAACGTAGATTTATATTGCATACCAGAACCTAGATTTATATCGCATACCAAAACGTAGATTTATATCGTATACCAAAACCTAGCTTTATGTAGCATAGCAAAAACCTAGATCTATATCGTTTGCCAAAACCTAGATTGATAACGAATACCAAAACCTAGATTTATACCGTATACCATAACCTAGATTTATCTCGTATGCCAAAACCTAGATTCATACCGCATACCAAAACCTATATTTGTACTGTATACCAAAACTTAGATTCATATCGCATACCAAATCCTATATTTTTACCGTATGCCACAACCGAGTTTTATATGGTATACCACAATCTAGATTCATACAGTATAGCAAAACCTAGATTTATCTTGCATACCAAAACCTAGATTTATACCATATACCAATACCTAGATTTATCTCGCACACCAAAACATAGATTTATACCGTATACAAAAACCTATATTTATATCGTTAGCCAGAACCTACATATATATCGAATACCAAAACCTAGATTTATATCGCTTACCAAAATCTAGATTTATGTAGCATAGCAAAACCTAGATTTATCTCGTATACCAAAACATAGATTTATACCGTATACCAAAACGTAGATTTAAATCGCTTAGAAAAACGTAGATTTATATTGCATACCAGTACCTAGATTTATATCGCATACCAAAACCTAGATTTATATCGCATACCAAAACCTAGATTTATGTAGTATAGCAAAAACCTAGATCTATATCCTTTGCCAAAACCTAGATTTATAGCGAATACCAAAACCTCGATTTTTAGCGTATAACAAAACTTAGATTTGTATCGCATACCAAAACCTAGATTTATACTGTATGCCAAAACTTAGATTCATATCGCATACCAAAACCTATATTTTTACCGTATATCACAACCGAGATTTATATGGTATACCACAATCTAGATTCATACAGTATAACAAAACCTAGATTTATCTCGCATACCAAAACCTAGATTTATACCGTATACCAAAACCTAGATTTATAACATATACCAATACCTAGATTTATCTCGCACACCAAAACATAGATTTATACCGTATACAAAAACCTAGATTTATATCGTTTGCCAAAACCTAGATTTATATCGAATACCAAAACTTAGATTTATATCGCATACCAAATTCTAGAGTTATGTAGTATAGCAAAATCTAGATTTATCTCGTATACCAAAACCTAGTTTTAAATCGCATACCAAAACCTATATTTATATCGAATACCAAAACCTATATTTATACCGTATGCCAAAATCTAGATTTATACCGTATACCAAAACCTATATTTATATCGCATACCAAATCCTAGATTTAAACCGTATACCATAACCTAGATTTATCTCGTAAGCCAAAACCTATATTCATACCGCATACCAAAACCTAGATTTTTACTGTATACAAAAACTTAGATTCATATCGCATACCAAAACCTAGCTTTTTACCGTATACCACAACCGAGATTTATATGGTATACAACAATCTAGATTCATACAGTATAACAAAAACCTAGATTTATCTCGCATACCAAAACCTAGATGTATACCGTATACCAAAACCTAGATTTATACCATAAACCAATACCTAGATTTATCTCGCACACCAAAGCAAAGATTTATACCGTATACAAAAACCTAGATTTACATCGTTTGCCAAAACCCAGATTTATATCGAATACCAAAGCTTAGATTTATATCGCATGCCAAAATCTAGATTTATGTAGCATAGCAAAACCTAGATTTATCTCGTATACCTAAACCTAGATTTAAATCGAATACCAAAACCTAGATTTATATTGAATACTAAAACCTATATTAATACCGTATGACAAAATCTAGATTTATACCGCATACCAAAACCTAGATTTATATCGCATACCAAAACCTAGATTGATATCGAATAAAAAAAAACTAAATTTATATAGTATACCAAAACTTTGATTTATTTCGCATACCAAAACGTAGATTTATATCACATAGCAAAACGTAGATTTATATTGCATACCAGAACATAGATTTATATCGCATACTAAAAGCTAGATTTATATCGCACAACAAAATCTAGATTTATGTAGAATAGCAAAACCTAGATTTATATCGCATACCAAAACCTAGATTTATCTCGCATGCGAAAACCTAGATTTATACCGTATACGAAAACCTATATTTATATCGTTAGCGAGAACCTACATATATATCGAAAACCAAAACCTAGATTTATCTCGCATACCAAGACCTAGATTTATACCGTACACCAAAACCTAGATATATACCGTATACCAAAACCTAGATATATACCGTATACCAATACTTAGATTTACATCGTAAACAAAAACCTAGATTTATACAGCATACCACAACCTAGATTTATATGGTATACCACAACCTAGATTTAAATGGTATACCACAACTTAGATTCATACAGTATAACGAAAGCTATATTTATCTCGCATACCAAAACCTAGATTTATCTCGCATACCGAAACCTAGAATTATACCATATACCAATACCTAGATTTATCTCGCATTCCAAAACCTAGATTTATATCGTATGCAAAAACCTAGATTTATACCGTATACCAAAACCTAGATTTTTATTGCATACCAAAACCTAGATTGATATCGAATTAAAAAAACCTAGATTTATATAGTATACCAAAACTTTGATTTATATCGCATACCAAAACGTAGATTTATGTAATATAGCAAAAACCTAGATCTATATCCTTTGCCAAAACCTAGATTTATAGCGAATACCAAAACCTCGAGTTTTAGCGTATACCAAAACTTAGATTTATATCGCATACCAAAACCTAGATTTATACTGTATGCCAAAACTTGGATTTATATCGCATACAAAAACCTAGATTTTTACCGTATACCACAACCGAGATTTATATGGTATACCACAATCTACATTCATACAGTATAACAAAACCTAGATTTATCTCGCATACCAAAACCTAGATTTATACCGTATACCAAAACCTAGATTTATACCGTATACCCATACCTAGATTTATATCGTATACGAAAGCCTAGATTTATACCGCATACCACAACCTAGATTTATATGGTATACCACAACCTAGATTCATACTGTATAACACAAGCTATATTTATCTCGCATACCAAAACCTAGATTTATACCGCATACCAAAACCTAGATTTATACCATATACCAATACCTATATTTATCTCGCATACCAAAACCTAGATTGATATCGAATAGAAAAACCTAGATTTATATAGTATACCAAAACTTTGATTTATATCGCATACCAAAACGTAGATTTTATCGTATACCAAAACGTAGATTTATACTGTATGCCAAAACTTGGATTTATATCGCATACCAAAACCTAGATTTTTACCGTATACCACAACCGAGATTTATATGGTATACCACAATCTACATTCATACAGTATAACAAAACCTAGATTTATCTCGCATACCAAAACCTAGATTTATACCGTATACCAAAACCTAGATTTATACCGTATACCCATACCTAGATTTATATCGTATACGAAAGCCTAGATTTATACCGCATACCACAACCTAGATTTATATGGTATACCACAACCTAGATTCATACTGTATAACACAAGCTATATTTATCTCGCATACCAAAACCTAGATTTATACCGCATACCAAAACCTAGATTTATACCATATACCAATACCTATATTTATCTCGCATACCAAAACCTAGATTGATATCGAATAGAAAAACCTAGATTTATATAGTATACCAAAACTTTGATTTATATCGCATACCAAAACGTAGATTTTATCGTATACCAAAACGTAGATTTATATTGCATACCAGAACCTAGATTTATATCGCATACCAAAACGTAGATTTATATCGTATACCAAAACCTAGCTTTATGTAGCATAGCAAAAACCTAGATCTATATCGTTTGCCAAAGCCTAGATTGATAACGAATACCAAAACCTAGATTTATACCGTATACCATAACCTAGATTTATCTCGTATGCCAAAACCTAGATTCATACCGCATACCAAAACTCGATTTTTACTGTATACCAAAGCTTAGATTCATATCGCATACCAAAACCTAGATTTTTACCGTATGACACAACCGAGATTTATATGGTATACCACAATCTACATTGATACAGTATAACAAAACCTAGATTTATACCGTATACCAAAACCTAGATTTATACCATATACCAATACCTAGATTTATCTCGCACACCAAAACATAGATTTATACCGTATACAAAAACCTAGATTTATATCGTTTGCCAAAACCTAGATTTATATCGAATACCAAAACTTAGATTTATATCGCATACCAAAATCTAGATTTATGTAGTATAGGAAAACCTAGATTTATCTCGTATACCAAAACCTAGATTTAAATCGCATACCAAAACCTAGATTTATACCGTAGGCCAAAATGTAGATTTATACCGTAGCCAAAACCTCGATTTATATCGCATACCAAAACCTAGATTTAAACCGTATACCATAACCTAGATTTATCTCGTATGCCAAAACCTAGATTCATACTGCATACCAAAACCTAGATTTTTACTGCATACCAAAACTTAGATTCATATCGCATACGAAAACCTAGCTTTTTACTGTATACCACAACCGAGATTTATATGGTATACAACAATCTAGATTCATACAGTATAACAAAAACCTAGATTTATCTCGCATACCAAAAGCTAGATGTATACCGTATACCAAAACCTAGATTTATACCATACACCAATACCTAGATTTATCTCGCACACCAAAGCAAAGATTTATACCGTATACAAAAACCTAGATTTATATCGTTTGCCAAAACCTAGATTTATATCGAATACCAAAGCTTAGATTTATATCGCATGCCAAAATCTAGATTTATGTAGCATAGCAAAACCTAGATTTATCTCGTATACCAAAACCTAGATTTAAATCGAATACCAAAACCTAGATTTATATTGAATACTAAAACCTATATTTATACCGTATGACAAAATCTAGATTTATACCGCATACCAAAACCTAGATTTATATCGCATACCAAAACCTAGATTGATATCGAATAAAAAAAAAACTAAATTTATATAGTATACCAAAACTTTGATTTATATCGCATACCAAAACGTAGATTTATATCGCATAGCAAAACGTAGATTTATATTGCATACCAGAACATAGATTTATATCGCATACTAAAAGCTAGATTTATATCGCACAACAAAATCTAGATTTATGTAGCATAGCAAAACCTAGATTTATATCGCATACCAAAACCTAGATTTATCTCGCATGCGAAAACCTAGATTTATACCGTATACGAAAACCTATATTTATATCGTTAGCGAGAACCTACATATATATCGAAAACCAAAACCTAGATTTATCTCGCATACCAAAACCTAGATTTATACCGTACACCAAAACCTAGATATATACCGTATACCAATACCTAGATTTACATCGTATACAAAAACCTAGATTTATACAGCATACCACAACCTAGATTTATATGGTATACCACAACCTAGATTTAAATGGTATACCACAACTTAGATTCATACAGTATAACGAAAGCTATATTTATCTCGCATACCAAAACCTAGATTTATCTCGCATACCGAAACCTAGAATTATACCATATACCAATACCTAGATTTATCTCGCATTCCAAAACCTAGATTTATATCGTATGCAAAAACTAGATTTATACTGTATACCAAAACCTAGATTTTTATTGCATACCAAAACCTAGATTGATATCGAATAAAAAAAACCTAGATTTATATAGTATACCAAAACTTTGATTTATATCGCATACCAAAACGTAGATTTATGTAATATAGCAAAAACCTAGATCTATATCCTTTGCCAAAACCTAGATTTATAGCGAATACCAAAACCTCGATTTTTAGCGTATACCAAAACTTAGATTTATATCGCATATCAAAACCTAGATTTATACTGTATTCCAAAACTTGATTTATATCGCATATCAAAACCTAGATTTTTACCGTATACCACAACCGAGATTTATATGGTATACCACAATCTACATTCATACAGTATAACAAAACCTAGATTTATCTCGCATACCAAAACCTAGATTTATACCGTATACCAAAACCTAGATTTATACCGTATACCCATACCTAGATTTATATCGTATACGAAAGCCTAGATTTATACCGCATACCACAACCTAGATTTATATGGTATACCACAACCTAGATTCATACTGTATAACACAAGCTATATTTATGTCGCATACCAAAACCTAGATTTATACCGCATACCAAAACCTAGATTTATACCATATACCAATACCTATATTTATCTCGCATACCAAAACCTAAATTGATATCGAATAGAAAAACCTAGATTTATATAGTATACCAAAACTTTGATTTATATCGCATACCAAAACGTAGATTTTATCGTATACCAAAACGTAGATTTATATTGCATACCAGAACCTAGATTTATATCGCATACCAAAACGTAGATTTATATCGTATACCAAAACCTAGCTTTATGTAGCATAGCAAAAACCTAGATCTATATCGTTTGCCAAAGCCTAGATTGATAACGAATACCAAAACCTAGATTTATACCGTATACCATAACCTAGATTTATCTCGTATGCCAAAACCTAGATTCATACCGCATACCAAAACTCGATTTTTACTGTATACCAAAGCTTAGATTCATATCGCATACCAAAACCTAGATTTTTACCGTATGACACAACCGAGATTTATATGGTATACCACAATCTAGATTCATACAGTATAACAAAACCTAGATTTATCTCGCGTACCAAAACCTAGATTTATACCGTATACCAAAACCTAGATTTATACCATATACCAATACCTAGATTTAACTCGCACACCAAAACATAGATTTATACCGTATACAAAAACCTAGATTTATATCGTTTGCCAAAACCTAGATTTATATCGAATACCAAAACTTAGATTTATATCGCATACCAAAATCTAGATTTATGTAGTATAGCAAAACCTAGATTTATCTCGTATACCAAAACCTAGATTTAAATCGCATACCAAAACCTAGATTTATATCGAATACCAAAACCTATATTTATACCGTAGGCCAAAATGTAGATTTATACCGTAGCCAAAACCTCGATTTATATCGCATACCAAAACCTAGATTTAAACCGTATACCATAACCTAGATTTATCTCGTATGCCAAAACCTAGATTCATACCGCATACCAAAACCTAGATTTTTACTGCATACCAAAACTTAGATTCATATCGCATACGAAAACCTAGCTTTTTACCGTATACCACAACCGAGATTTATATGGTATACAACAATCTGGATTCATACAGTATAACAAAACCTAGATTTATCTCGCATACCAAAAGCTAGATGTATACCGTATACCAAAACCTAGATTTATACCATATACCAATACCTAGATTTATCTCGCACACCAAAGCAAAGATTTATACCGTATACAAAAACCTAGATTTATATCGTTTACCAAAACCTAGATTTATATCGAATACCAAAGCTTAGATTTATATCGCATACCAAAATCTAGATTTATGTAGCATAGCAAAACCTAGATTGATCTCGTATATCAAAACCTAGATTTAAATCGCATACCAAAACATAGATTTATATTGAATACTAAAACCTATATTTATACCGTATGCCAAAATCTAGATTAATACCGTATACCAAAACCTAGATTTATATCGCATACCAAAACCTAGATTGATATCGAATAAAAAAAACCTAGATTTATATCGCATACCATAACGTAGATTTATATCGCATAGCAAAACGTAGATTTATATTGCATACCAGAACATAGATTTAAATCGCATACCAAAAGCTAGATTTATATCGCATACCAAAACCTAGATTTATCTCGCATGCGAAAACCTAGATTTATACCGTATACGAAAACCTATATTTATATCGTTAGCCAGAACCTACATATATATATCGAATACCAAAACCTAGATTTATATCGCTTACCAAAATCTAGATTTATGTAGCATAGCAAAACCTAGATTTATCTCGCATATCAAAACATAGATTTATACCGTATACCAATAACTGAATTTATATCGTATACAAAAACCTAGATTTATACAGCATACCACAACCTAGATTTATATGGTATACCACAACCTAGATTCATACAGTATAACGAAAGCTATATTTATCTCTCATACCAAAACCTAGATTTATCTCGCTTACCAAAATCTAGAATTATTCCATATACCAATACCTAGATTTATCTCGCATTCCAAAATCTAGATTTATATCGTATGAAAAAACCTAGATTTATACCGTATACCAAAACCTAGATTTATATTGCATAACAAAACCTAGATTGATATCGAATAAAAAAAACTTTGATTTATATCGCATCCCAAAACGTAGATTTATATCGTTTACCAAAACGTAGATTTATATTGCATACCAGAACCTATATGTATATCGCATACAAAAAGCTAGATTTATATCGCACACCAAAATCTAGATTTATGTCGTATAGCAAAACCTAGATTTATACCGCATATCAAATCCTATATTTATATCTTATACGAAAACCTGGATTTATATCGTATGCAAAAACCTAGATTGATATCGCTTGCCAAAACCTAGATTTATAACGAATAAAAAACCTCGATTTATATCGTATACTAAAACTTAGATTTAAATCGCATACCAAAACCTAGATATATACCATATACCACAACCGAGATTTATATGGTATACCACATACTAGATTCATACAGTATAACAAAACCTATATTTATTTCGCATACCAAAACCTAGATATATACCATATACCAATACCTAGATTTATCACGCATACCAAAACCTAGATTTATACCGTATGCAAAAAACTAGATTTATATCGTTTGCCAAATCCTAGATTTATATCGATTACCAAACCCTATAATTATATCGCATACCAAAATCTAGATTTATGTACAATAGCAAAACGTAGATTTATCTCGTATACCAAAACCGAGATTTAAATCGCTTACCAAAACCTAGATTTATATGTTATACCACAACCTAGATTCATACAGTATAACAAAACCTAGATTTATATCGCATACCAAAATCTAGATTTATACCATATAGCAAAACCTAGATTTATACCTTATACCAATACCTAGATTTATCCCGCATACCAAAACCTAGATTTATACCGTATACCAAAACCTAGATTTATGCCATTTACCAATACCTAGATTTACCTCGCATACCAAAACCTAGATTTATATCGTATGCAAAAAAAAAGATGTATGTCGTTGCCAAAACCTAGATTTATACCGTATACCAATACCTAGATTTATATCGTTTGCCAAAACCTAGATATATATCGAATGTCAAAACCTAGATTTATATCGCATTCCAAAATCTAGATTCATGTAGTATAGCAAAACCTAGATTTATCTTGCATACCAAAACCTAGATTTATACCGTATACCAAAACCTAGATTTATACCGTATACCAATACCTAGATTTATACCGTATACCAATACCTAGATTTATATCGTATACAAAAACCTAGATTAATACCACATACCACAACCTAGATTTATATGGCATACCACAACCTAGATTCATACTGTTTAACACAAGCTATATTTATCTCGCATACCAAAACCTAGAACCTAGATTTATATCGCATATCAAAAGCTAGATTTATATCGTATACCAAAACCTAGATTTATGTAGAATAGCAAAAACCTAGATCTATATCGTTTGCCAAAACCTAGATTTATAGCGAATACCAAAACCTCGATTTATATCATATACCAAAAGTTAGATTTATATCGCATACCAAAACCTAGATTTATACCATATACCAATACCTAAATTTATCTCGCACACCAAAACATAGATTTATACCGTATACCAAAACCTAGATTTATATTGCATAACGAAACCTAGATTGATATCGAATAAAAAAAACTTTGATTTATAACGCATCCCAAAACGTAGATTTATATCGTTTACCAAAACGTAGATTTATATTGCATACCAGAACCTATATGTATATCGCATACAAAAAGCTAGATTTATATCGCACACCAAAATCTAGATTTATGTCGTATAGCAAAACCTAGATTTATACCGCATATCAAATCCTATATTTATATCTTATACGAAAACCTGGATTTATATCGTATGCAAAAACCTAGATTGATATCGCTTGCCAAAACCTAGATTTATAACGAATAAAAAACCTCGATTTATATCGTATACTAAAACTTATATTTAAATCGCATACCAAAACCTAGATATATACCATATACCACAACCGAGATTTATATGGTATACCACATACTAGATTCATACAGTATAACAAAACCTATATTTATTTCGCATACTAAAACCTAGATTTATACCATATACCAATACCTAGATTTATCACGCATACCAAAACCTAGATTTATACCGTATGCAAAAAACTAGATTTATATCGTTTGCCAAATCCTAGATTTATATCGATTACCAAACCCTATAATTATATCGCATACCAAAATCTAGATTTATGTACACTATCAAGACGTAGATTTATCTCGAATACCAAAACCGAGATTTAAATCGCTTACCAAAACCTAGATTTATATGTTATACCACAACCTAGATTCATACAGTATAACAAAACCTAGATTTATATCGCATACCAAAATCTAGATTTATTCCTTATAGCAAAACCTAGATTTATACCATATACCAATACCTAGATTTATCTCGCATACCAAAACCTAGATTTATACCGTATACCAAAACCTAGATTTATGCCATATACCAATACCTAGATTTATCTAGCATACCAAAACCTAGATTTATACCGTATATCAAAACCTAGATTTTTGCCATATACCAATACCTAGATTTATCTCGTATACCAAAATCTAGATTTATATCGTATGCAAAAACCAAGATTTATGTCGTTTGCCAAAACGTAGATTTATATCGCATACCAAAACGTAGAATTATTTCGCATAACAAAACCTAGATTTATACCGTATACCAAATCCTCGATTTATCTCGCATACCAAAACCTAGATTTATACCGTATACCAAAACCTAGATTTATGCCATTTACCAATACCTAGATTTATCTCGCATACCAAAACCTAGATTTATATCGTATGCAAAAAAAAAGATGTATGTCGTTGCCAAAATCTAGATTTATACCGTATACCAAAACCTAGATTTATACCGTATACCAATACCTAGATTTATATCGTTTGCCAAAACCTAGATATATATCGAATGTCAAAACCTAGATTTATACCGTATACCAATACCTAGATATATATCGAATGTCAAAACCTAGATTTATATCGCATTCCAAAATCTAGATTCATGTAGTATAGCAAAACCTAGATTTATCTTGCATACCAAAACCTAGATTTATACCGTATACCAAAACCTAGATTTATACCGTATACCAATACCTAGATTTATACCGTATACCAATACCTAGATTTATATCGTATACAAAAACCTAGATTAATACCACATACCACAACCTAGATTTATATGGCATACCACAACCTAGATTCATACTGTTTAACACAAGCTATATTTATCTCGCATACCAAAACCTAGAACCTAGATTTATATCGCATACCAAAAGCTAGATTTATATCGTATACCAAAACCTAGATTTATGTAGAATAGCAAAAACCTAGATCTATATCGTTTGCCAAAACCTAGATTTATAACGAATACCAAAACCTCGATTTATATCATATACCAAAATTTAGATTTATATCGCATACCAAAACCTAGATTTATACCATATACCAATACCTAAATTTATCTCGCACACCAAAACATAGATTTATACCGTATACAAAAACGTAGATTTATATCGCATACCGAAAACTAGATTTATGTAGTATAGCAAAACCTAGATTATCTCGTATACCAAAACCTAGATTTAAATCGCATTCCAAAACCTAGATTTATATCGAATACCAAAACCTATATTTATACCGTATGTCAAAACCTAGATTTATATCGTATGCCAAAACCTAGATTTATATCGTATACAAAAACCTAGATTTATATCGGTTTGCTAAAACCTAGATTTATCTTGTATGCCAAAACCTAGATTTAAATCGCATAACAAAACGTAGATTTATATTGCATACCAAAACCTAGATGTATATCGCATACCAAAAGCTAGATTTATTTCGCAAACCAAAATCTAGATTTATGTAGTATAGCAAAACCTAGATTTATACCGCATATCAAAACCTATATTTATATCGTATGCAAAAACCTAGATTGATATCGTTTGCCAAAACCTAGATTTATAACGATTAAAAAAACCTCGATTTATATCGTATATTAAAACTTAGATTTATATCGCATACCACAACCGAGATTTATATGGTATTCCACAATCTAGATTCATACAGTATAACAAAACCTAGATTTATCTCGCATACCAAAACTTAGATTTATACCATATACCAATACCTAGATTTATTTCGTATACCAAAACATAGATTTATATCGTTTGCCAAAACCTAGATTGAATGCGAATACCAAAACCTCGATTTTTATCGTATACTACAACTTAGATTTATACCGCATACCAAAATCTAGATTCATACCGTATATCACAACCTAGATTTATCTCAGATACCAAAACCTAGATTTATACCACATACCACAACCGAGATTTATATGGTATACCACAATCTACATTCACACAGTATAACAAAACCTAGATTTATCTCGCATACCAGAACCTAGATCTATACCGTATACTAAAAACTAGATTTATATCGCACACCAAAATCTATGTTTATGTAGTATGGAAAAACGTAGATTTATACCGCATATCAAAATCTATATTTATATCGTATACCAAAACCTAGATTTATATCGTATGCAAAAACCTAGATTTATATCGTTTGCCAAAACCTAGATTCATAGCGAATAATAAACTCGTTTTATATCGTATACTAAAACTTAGATTTATATCGCATACCAAAACCTTGATTAAAACCATATACCACAACCTAGATGTATCTCGTAGAGAAATACCTAGATTTATATCGCATACCAAAACCTAGATTTTTACCGTATACCACAACCGAGATTTATATGGTATACCACAATCTAGATTCATACAGTATAACAAAACCTAAATTTATCTCGCATACCAAAACCTAGATTTATACCAAATACCAAAACCTAGATTTTTACCATATACCAATATCTAGATTTATCTCGCATACCAAAACCTAGATTTATATCGTATACCAAAACCTAGATTTATGCCATATACCAATACCTAGATTTATCTCGCATACAAAAACCTAGGTTTATATCGTATGCAAAAACCAAGATTTATGTCGTTTGCCAAAACGTAGATTTATATCGAATACCAAAACCTAGATTTATATCGCATACCAAAACCTCGATTGATATTGCATACCAAAACCTAGATTTATATCGTATACCAAAACATAGATTTATATCATATGCAAAGACCTAGATTGATAACGAATACCAAAACCTCGATCTTTATCGTATACTAAAACTTAGATTTATATCGCATACCAAAACCTAGATTTGTACAGTATACCACAACCTAGATTTATCTCGTATACCAAAACATAGATTTATATCGTTTGCCAAAACCTAGATTGATAACGAATATCAAAATCTCGATTTATATTGTATACTACAACTTAGATTTAAATGGCATACCATAACCTATATCACAACCTAGATTTATCTCGAATACCAAAACCTAGATTTATACCGCATAGCAAAACCTAGATTTATACTGTATACCAAAAACTTAGATTTATATCGCATACCAAAACCTAGATTTTTACCACATACCACAACCGAGATTTATATGGTATACCACAATCTACATTCATACAGTATAACAAAACCTAATTTATCTCGCATTCCAAAACCTAGATCTATACCGCATACCAAAACCTAGATTTATACCATATACCAATACTTAGATTTATCTCGCATACCAAAACTTAGATTTATACCGTATACAAAAACCTAGATTTATATCGTTTTGCCAAAACCTTGATTTATCTTGTATGCCAAAACCTAGATTTAAATCGCATACCAAACCCTAGATTTATATGGTATACCACAACTTAGATTCATACCGTATACCAAAACCTAGATTGATATCGCATACCAAAACCTAGATTAATATCGAATAAAAAAAACTTAGATTTATATAGTATACCAAAACTTCGATTTATATCGCATACCAAAACGTAGATTTATATCGCATAACAAAACGTAGATTTATATTGCATACCAAACTCTAGATGTATATCGCATACCAAAAGCTAGATTTATATCGCACACCAAAATCTAGATTTATGTAGTATAGCAAAACCTAGATTTATACCGCATATCAAAACCTATATTTATATCGTATACCAAAACCTAGATTTATTTGGTATGCAAAAACCTAGATTGATATCTTTTGCCAAAACCTAGATTTATAGCGATTAAAAAAACCTCGATTTATATCGTATACTAAAACTTAGATTTATATCGCATACCACAACGGAGAGTTATATGGTATACCACAATCTAGATTCATACAGCATAACAAAACCTAGATTTATCTCGCATACCAAAACCTAGATTTATACCATATACCAATACCTAGATTTATCTCGCATACCAAAACCTAGATTTATACCGTATGCAAAATACTAGATTTATATCGTTTCCAAAATCCTAGATTTATATCGATTACCAAAACCTAGATCTATATCGCATACCAAAACCTAGATTTATACAGTATACCACAACCTAGATTTATCTCAGATATCACAAACTAGATTTATACGCATACCACAACCGAGATTTATATGGTATACCACAATCTACATTCACACAGCATAACAAAACCTAGATTTATCTCGCATACCAGAACCTAGATCTATACCGTATACCAAAACCTAGATTTATACCATATACCAATACCTAGATTTATCTCGCATACCAAAACTTAGAATTATACCGTATGCAAAAACCTAGATTTATATCGCACACCAAAATCTATGTTTATGTAGTATAGCAAAACGTAGATTTATACCGCATATCAAAACCTATATTTATATCGTATACCAAAACCTAGATTTATATCGTATGCAAAAACCTATATTCATATCGTTTACCAAAACCTAGATTTATAGCGAATAAAAAACTCGATTTATATCGTATACTAAAACTTAGATTTATATAGCATACCAAAACCTTGATTAAAACCATATACTACAACCTAGATGTATCTCGTATAAAAAAAACCTAGATTTATATCGCATACCAAAACCTAGATTTATACCAAATACCAAAACCTAGATTTATACCATATACCAATATCTAGATTTATCTCGCATACCAAAACCTAGATTTATGCCATATACCAATACCTAGATTTATCTCGCATACAAAAACCTAGATTTATATCGTATGCAAAAACCAAGATTTATGTCGTTTGCCAAAACGTAGGTTTATATCGAATACCAAAAGCTAGATTTATATCTCATACCAAAACCTAGATTGATATAGAATAAAAAAACCTAGATTTATATAGTATACCAAAGCTTTGAATTATATCGCATACCAAAACATAAATTTATATCGTATAACAAAACGTAGATTTATATTGCATACCACAACCTAGATTTATATCGCATACCAAAATCTATATTTATGTACTATAGCAAAACCTAGATTTATACCGCATATCAAAACCTAGATTTATATCGTATACCAAAACATAGATTTATATCGTATGCAGAAACCTAGATTGATAACGAATACCAAAACCTCGATCTTTATCGTATACTAAAACTTAGATTTATATCGCATACCAAAACCTAGATTTATACAGTATACCACAACCTAGATTTATCTCGTATACCAAAACATAGATTTATATCGTTTGCCAAAACCTAGATTGATAACGAATACCAAAATCTCGATTTATATTGTATACTACAACTTAGATTTAAATCGCATACCAAAACCTAGATTAATACCGTATATCACAACCTAGATTTATACGCATACCAAAACCTAGATTTATACTGTATAGCAAAACTTAGATTTATATCGCATACCAAAACCTAGTATTTTACCGCATACCACAACCGAGATTTATATCGTATACCACAATCTACATTCATACAGTATAACAAACCTAGATTTATCTCGCATACCAAAACCTAGATCTATACCGTATACCACAACCTAGATTTATACCATATACCAATACCTAGATTTATCTCGCATACCAAAATCTAGATTTATATGGTATACCACAACCTAGATTCATACTGTATAACAAAACCTAGATTTATCTTGCATACCAAAACCTAGATTTATACCGTATCCCAAAACCTAGATTTATACCGTATACCAATACCTAGATTTATATCGTTTGCCAAAACCTAGATATATATCGAATGTCAAAACCTAGATTTATATTGCACACCAAAATCTAGATTCATGTAGCATAGCAAAACCTAGATTTATCTCGCATACAAAACCTATATTTTACCGTATACCACAATCTAGATTTATACCGTATACCAAAACCTAGATTTATACCGTATACCAATACCTAGATTTATATCGTATACCAAAACCTAGATTAATACCGCATACCACAACCTAGATTTATATGGCATACCACAACCTAGATTCATACTGTATAACACAAGCTATATTTATCTCGCATACCAAAACCTAGATTTATACCGCATACTAAAACCTAGATTTATCCCATATACCAATACCTAGATTTATCTGGCATACCAAAACCTAGATTGATATCGAATAAAAAATCTAGATTTATATAGTATACCAAAACGTAGATTTATATCGTATGCCAAAACCTAGATTTATGTAGAATAACAAAAACCTAGATCTATATCGTATGCCAAAACCTAGATTTATCTCGTATGCCAAAACCTAGATTTATACCGCATACCAAAACCTCGATTTTTACTGTATACCAAAACTTAGATTTATGCCGGATACCAAAACCTAGATTTATACCTTATACCAATACCTGGATTGATATCGCATACCAAAGGTTAGGTTTATATGGTATACTCAACCTAGATTCATACAGTATAACAAAACCTAGATTTATGTAGTGTAGCAAAACCTAGATTTATCTCGTTTACCAAAACCTAGATTTATACCGTATACCAAACCTAGATTTATACGTATACCAATACCTAGATGTATATCGAATACCAAAACCTATATTTATATCGAATACCAAAATCTAGATTTATGTAGTATAGCAAAACCTAGATTTATACCGTATACCAAAACCTAGATTTATATCGCATACCAAAACCTAGATTGATATCAAATAAAAAAACGTAGATTTATATAGTATACCAAAACTTTGATTTATACCGAATACCATAACCTAGATGTATCTTGTATACCAAAACCTAGATGTATACCGCATACCAAAACCTAGATTTATTCTGCATACCAAAACTTAGATTTATATAGCATACCAAAACCTATATTTTACCGAATACCACAATCTAGATTCAAACAGTATAACAAAACCTAGAATTATCTCGCATACCAAAATCTAGATTTATACCGTATACCAAAACCTAGATGTATACCATATACCAATACCTAGATTTATCTCGCATACCAAAACCTAGATTTATATCGCATACCACAACCTAGATTCATAGAGTATAGCAAAAGCTATATTTACATCGCATAGCAAAACCTAGATTTATACCGTATACAAAAACCTAGATTTATATCGTTTGCCAAAACCCAGATTTATATCGATTTCCAAAACCTAGATTTATATCGCATACCAAAATCTAGATTTATGTAGTATAGCAAAACCTAGATTTATCTCGTATACAAAAACATAGACTTAAATTGCATACCAAAACTTAGATTTATATGGTATACCACAACCTAGATTCATACAGTATAACAAAACCTAGATTTATGTAGTGTAGCAAATCCTAGATTTATCTCGTATACCAAAACCTAGATTTATACCGTATACCAAAACCTAGATTTATATCGTATACCAATACCTAGATATATATCGAATACCAAATCCTAGATTTATATCGCATACCAAAATCTAGATTTATGTAGTATAGCAAACCTAGATTTATACCGTATACCAATACCTAGATTTATATCGTATACCAAAACCTAGATTTATATCGCATACCAAAACCTAGATTGATATCGAATAAAAAAACCTAGATTTATATAGTATACCAAAACTTTGATTTATATCGCATACCAAAATGTAGATTTATATCCTATAACAAAACGTAGATTTATATTTAACACCAGAACCTAGATTTATATCGCACACCAAAATCTAGATTTATATAGAATAGCAAAGCGTAGATTTATACCGCATATCAAAACCTATATTTATATCGTATACCAAAACCTAGATTTATATCGTTTGCCAAAACCTAGATTTATAACGAATAAAAAACCTCGATTTATATCGTATGCTAAAACTTAGATTTATACCGCATACCAAAACCTGGATTTATATCGAATACCAAAACCTATATTGATATCGCGTACCAAAGCTTAGGTTTATATGGTATGCACAACCTAGATTCATACAGTATAACAAAACCTAGATTTATGTAGTGTAGCAAAACCTAGATTTATCTCGTTTACCAAAACCTAGATTTATACCGTATACGAAAGCCTAGATTTATACCGTATACCAATACCATGATGTATATCGAATACCAAAACCTAGATTTATGTAGTATAGCAAAACCTAGATTTATACCGTATACCAATACCTAGATTTATATTGTATACCAAAACCTAGATTTATATCGCATACCAAAACCTAGATTGATATCGAATAAAAAAACCTAGATTTATATAGTATACCAAAACTTTGATTTATACCGAATACCACAACCTAGATGTATCTTGTATACCAAAACCTAGATGTATACCGCATACCAAAACCTAGATTTATTCTGTATACCAAAACTTAGATTTATATCGCATACCAAAACTTAGATTTATATGGTATACCACAACCTAGATTCATGCAGTATAACAAAACCTAGATTGATGTAGTGTAGCAAATCCTAGATTTATTTCGTATGCCAAAACCTAGATTTATACCGTATGCCAAAATTTAGATGTATACTGTGTACCAAAACTTAGATTTATATCGTATACCAAAACCTTGATTTTTACCGTATGCCACAACCGAGATTTATATGGTATACCACAATCTAGATTCATACAGTATAACAAAACCTAGATTTATCTCGCATACCAAAATCTAGATTTATACCGTATGCCAAACCTAGATGTATACCATATACCAATACCTAGATTTATATCGAATACCAAAACCTAGATTTATATCGCATACCAAAATCTAGATTTATGTAGCATAGCAAAACCTAGATTTATCTCGCATACTAAAACCTAGATTTATACTGTATACCAAAACCTAGATGAATACCGTATACCAATGCATAAATTTATATCGTATTCCAAAACCTAGATTCATACAGCATACCACAAACTAGAATTATATGGTATACCACAACCTAGATTCATACAGTATAACAAATGCTATATTTATCCCGCATACCAAAACATAGATTTATACCGTATACCAAAACCTAGATTAATACCATATACCAATACCTAGATTTATCTCGCAAACCAAAACCTAGATTTATATCGCATACCAAAACCTAGATTGATATCGAATAAAAAAACCTAGATTTATATAGTATACCAAAACTTTGATTTATACCGAATACCACAACCTAGATGTATCTTGTATACCACAACCTAGATTCATACAGTATAACAAAACCTAGATTTATGTAGTGTAGCAAATCCTAGATTTATCTCGTATACCAAAACCTAGATTTATACCGTATACCAAAACCTAGATTTATATCGTATACCAATACCTAGATATATATCGAATACCAAATCCTAGATTTATATCGCATACCAAAATCTAGATTTATGTAGTATAGCAAACCTAGATTTATACCGTATACCAATACCTAGATTTATATCGTATACCAAAACCTAGATTTATATCGCATACCAAAACCTAGATTGATATCGAATAAAAAAACCTAGATTTATATAGTATACCAAAACTTTGATTTATATCGCATACCAAAATGTAGATTTATATCCTATAACAAAACGTAGATTTATATTTAACACCAGAACCTAGATTTATATCGCACACCAAAATCTAGATTTATATAGAATAGCAAAACGTAGATTTATACCGCATATCAAAACCTATATTTATATCGTATACCAAAACCTAGATTTATATCGTTTGCCAAAACCTAGATTTATAACGAATAAAAAACCTCGATTTATATCGTATGCTAAAACTTAGATTTATACCGCATACCAAAACCTGGATTTATATCGAATACCAAAACCTATATTGATATCGCGTACCAAAGCTTAGGTTTATATGGTATGCACAACCTAGATTCATACAGTATAACAAAACCTAGATTTATGTAGTGTAGCAAAACCTAGATTTATCTCGTTTACCAAAACCTAGATTTATACCGTATACGAAAGCCTAGATTTATACCGTATACCAATACCATGATGTATATCGAATACCAAAACCTAGATTTATGTAGTATAGCAAAACCTAGATTTATACCGTATACCAATACCTAGATTTATATCGTATACCAAAACCTAGATTTATATCGCATACCAAAACCTAGATTGATATCGAATAAAAAAACCTAGATTTATATAGTATACCAAAACTTTGATTTATACCGAATACCACAACCTAGATGTATCTTGTATACCAAAACCTAGATGTATACCGCATACCAAAACCTAGATTTATTCTGTATACCAAAACTTAGATTTATATCGCATACCAAAACTTAGATTTATATGGTATACCACAACCTAGATTCATGCAGTATAACAAAACCTAGATTGATGTAGTGTAGCAAATCCTAGATTTATTTCGTATGCCAAAACCTAGATTTATACCGTATGCCAAAATTTAGATGTATACTGTGTACCAAAACTTAGATTTATATCGTATACCAAAACCTTGATTTTTACCGTATGCCACAACCGAGATTTATATGGTATACCACAATCTAGATTCATACAGTATAACAAAACCTAGATTTATCTCGCATTCCAAAATCTAGATTTATACCGTATGCCAAACCTAGATGTATACCATATACCAATACCTAGATTTATATCGAATACCAAAACCTAGATTTATATCGCATACCAAAATCTAGATTTATGTAACATAGCAAAACCTAGATTTATCTCGCATACTAAAACCTAGATTTATACTGTATACCAAAACCTAGATGAATACCGTATACCAATGCATAAATTTATATCGTATTCCAAAACCTAGATTCATACAGCATACCACAAACTAGAATTATATGGTATACCACAACCTAGATTCATACAGTATAACAAATGCTATATTTATCCCGCATACCAAAACATAGATTTATACCGTATACCAAAACCTAGATTAATACCATATACCAATACCTAGATTTATCTCGCAAACCAAAACCTAGATTTATATCGCATACCAAAACCTAGATTGATATCGAATAAAAAAACCTAGATTTATATAGTATACCAAAACTTTGATTTATACCGAATACCACAACCTAGATGTATCTTGTATACCAAAACCTAGATTTATACTGTATACCAAAACTTAGATTTATATCGCATACCAAAACCTCGATTTTTACCGTACACCACAACCGAGATTTATATGGTATACCACAATCTAGATTCATACAGTATACCGTATATAAAAAAGTAGATTTATATCGTTTGCAACATCCTAGATTTATATCGATTACCAAAATCTAGATTTATATCGCATACCAAAATATAGATTTATGTACAATAGCAAAACCTAGATTTATCTCGTATACCAAAACCTAGATTTAAATCGCATACCAAAACCTAGATTTATATGGTATACCACAACCTAGATGCATACATTATAACAAAACCTAGATTTATATCGCATACCAAAATCTAGATTTATGTAGCATAGCAAAACCTAGATTTATCTCGCATACCAAAACCTAGATATATACAGTATACCAAAACCTAGATTTATACCGTATACCAATACCTAGATGTATATCGAATACCAAAACCTAGATTTATATCGAATACCAAAATCTAGATTTATGTAGTATAGCAAAACCTAGATTTATACCGTATACCAATACCTAGATTTGTATCGTATACCAAAACCTAGATTTATATCGCATACCAAAACCTAGATTGATATCGAATAAAAAAAACCTAGATTTATATAGTATACCAAAACTTTGATTTATACCGAATACCACAACCTAGATGTATCTTGTATACCAAAACCGTATCTTGTATACCGCATACCAAAACCTAGATTTATTCTGTATTCCAAAACTTAGATTTATATCGCATACCAAAACCTATATTTTACCGTATACCACAATCTAGATTCATACAGTATAACAAAACCTAGAATTATCTCGCATACCAAAATCTAGATTTATACCGTATACCAAAACCTAGATGTATACCATATACCAATACCTAGATTTATCTCGCATACCAAAATCTACATTTATACCGTATACCAAAACCTAGATATATACCGTATACCAATGCCTAGATTGATATCGTTTGCCAAAACCTAGATATATATCGAATACCAAAACCTAGATTTATGTAACATAGCAAAACCTAAATTTATCTCGCATACTAAAACCTAGATTTATACTGTATATCAAAACCTAGATTTATACCGTATATCAATACCTAGATTTATAACGAATAAAAAACCTCGATTTATATCGTATATTAAAACTTAGATTTATATCGCATACCAAAACCTAGATGTATACCGTATAGCACAACCTAGATTTATCTTTTATACCAAAACATAGATTTATACCGCATACCAAAACCAACGATATTATTGTTCCATTCTGTAGACTATCTTTAACTAGAGATTCTTTCGTCTCAGCTACAGTAAGGGAATGGAATAACCTTAATCTTTCAGTGCGTAATCTTGACACATTATCTAAATTTAAAAAGGCAATCCGCAGTTCAATCTCAATGCCAATTCCGAGACACTATTCTTATGGTCCTAGAAAACTAAATATAATTCTAACACAGCTTCGCTGCAATGCATCATTCTTGAATTACGATTTATGTAAAGTACAAATGTTATCAAATGCTTCCTGTAACTGTGGCGCACCATGTGAAAATTCTCACCATTTCTTTTTTGATTGTGATAAATATACAGATAATAGGGAAATAATATTTAATAGTCTTAACTGGTTACCATCTAACATTAATATTGATGTAAATCTACTGACAAAAGGAAGTGATCTCCTAACATATGTAGAAAATATAACCATTTCTAAACATGCTTTTAAATATATTAAAGACTCCAAAAGATTTACAATTGTCTAAATGATCTAAAGAACCAACACACATCTCCAAAAGTATTTCTTCTCTTTTCTTTTTTCTTTATTCTTTTTTTTTTCGTATATTGTCTAAACTTATGTTTTTGTACATAGTCATTCTTTGTATATTTAACTCTATGCTATTATATACATATTATATCATTTCATTGCGCATGCTAATCCATATTGTAAATTATTGTATTCGGGAGAAGACTTCATAGTATCCGATCCCTATTTGTTATATTTAGCAAATAAAAATATGTTTAAACTAACAAACCAAAACCTAGATTTATACTGTATACCAAAACTTAGATTTATATCGCATACCAAAACCTCGATTTTTACCGTACACCACAACCGAGATTTATATGGTATACCACAATCTAGATTCATACAGTATAACAAAACCTAGATTTATCTCGCATACCAAAACCTAGATTTATACCGTTTATAAAAAAGTAGATTTATATCGTTTGCAACATCCTAGATTTATATCGATTACCAAAATCTAGATTTATATGGCATACCAAAATATAGATTTATGTAAAATAGCAGAACCTAGATTTATCTCGTATACCAAAACCTAGATTTAAATCGCATACCAAAACCTAGATTTATATGGTATACCACAACCTAGATGCATACATTATAACAAAACCTAGATTTATATCGCATACCAAAATCTAGATTTATGTAGCATAGCAAAACCTAGATTTATCTCGCATACCAAAACCTAGATTTATACGTATACCAAAACCTAGATTGATATCGCATACCAAAACTTAGATTAATACCGCATACCACAACCTAGATTTATATGGTATGCCACAACCAGATTCATACAGTATAACAAAAGCTATATTTATCTCGCATACCAAAACCTAGATTTATACCGTATACAAAAACCTAGATTTATATCGCACACCAAAATCTAGATTTATGTAGTATAGCAAAACCTAAATTTATCTCGTATGCAAAAACATATATTTAAATCGCATTCCAAAACTTAGATTTATATGGTATACCACAACCTAGATTCATACAGTATAACAAAACCTAGATTTATGTAGTGTAGCAAATCCTAGATTTATTTCGTATGCCAAAACCTAGATTTATACCGTATACCAAAACCTAGATTTATACCGTATACCAAAATCTAGATTTATGTAGAATAGCAAAACCTAGATTTATACCGTATACCTATACC